>JABFTP020000186.1:28652270-30073937 GCA_013387265.2 Cryptolaemus montrouzieri | reverse complement strand
GTCTTCACCAATAAATTTTCCTCCTCAAAAATCGGGAACCGAGATGGGGGTTGGTTTTTTCCATTTTCATTATTTTACATGCCGTACTGAAATATAGAAAATGAGACACTGCATATTGTAACACTTGAAATTGTTCATTGGCTCCGAATGTGAAATTTTTTTTGGATTTCTACATTCAATTTTTCGAGATAATACAAGGAGGGTTCGAACTTTTTCTTTGATGAATGAATCGTTACGAATTTCAATTTAAATTTGTGTTTTCTCAAATGTAAACCATAGGCAAATTAGGAAAGGAAGAAGATCATTTCGTTTTTCAAATATATATATATATATATATATATATATATATATATATATATATATATATATATATATATATATATATATATATATATATATATATATATATATATATATATATATATATATATATGGTCTCTTCGGGGTATTCGTTCGTTTTGAATTTAAGTTCCTTTCGAAACTTTGGTTTTGGCGACGTTTCGATGCAATCTCATGCACCATCTTCAAAGCCTGTTGACGTTTTCGTTAATGCGTCTAGTCCGGTGTGGCACTCCTATATATAACTTCTCGGCTGCGCAATTTTTAGTGGGTGACTTGTGCGTTCAGTGGTGGGGGAACTGGTTCATCGAGAGTTCGTACTTCGACTCCTCCTTCTGGAATGTTGACCGCTGGTGTTTGGGATTTCTTCGATGATTGGTAGTTGCTTAGCGCCACTTTCCAAGACTGCGACTGGTTCAGGGTGTCTTCTCTTTTATTGAGACTGTTTCGTAGTTCTATTTCTATTGCCTCTCTGGCTACTTCTCCGCGACACGATACGAACAACAAGACATAGTTTGGCTAAAACAGGAAGTGATTTGCTTCGACTACACTTAGAATTGAGCAACACCTACCCGTCAGTGTTATGGGGGCAATTTGAGAAACTGACACTCTGGAGAACGGAAACAGACGAACAACTGAGAATGAGACAAATAGAAAAGTTAAACAGATTGAATCGAAGAGCCAACAGAAACGCACAAAATAAGAACACTGAAGACGAGACAGTTGTTAATATTTCATCGCACCTACTCAGAGAACAGGAACATAAGGATCTATCTAAGAACTTCTATTACGCCATCACACCGAAAACTATACCGTATGAAGAAATCATATCATCGGTCGAACCACGTCTGAAGGCATGGCTCAAAAATCTGGAACCGAGATGGGTGATCGTTTGTTTCCATTGTCATTATTTTACATAGCTGCCGTACTGAAATATCAAAAATGGGACATTCTGTATATTGGAACACTTGTGTTCATTGACTCAGAATGTGCATTAAACCAATGAATCCACGTTTGTTACATAGATAAGAATTTATACATTATGACATAAAGTTTTCTCATTGGTTTAAACTGTGGCAGCCCGTTGATAAGAGAAGAGCTCTGCAGCAGTGGTTGCAAAATTCGAAAGAAAAACATTTACATAAATACTATTCACAAGCCAACATGCTATCTGAGTGCTCTCGTAAAACTTCAATCAATTCAACAAAATGATACTGGTAATGTACCACTCACAAACGAATGCTTCCAATCAGGGGAAATTATATATTGCCGTTAAGAATATAAATCTTCTCGTACTGTGCCAAGATACCTTACGTAAACATTCGGTGAATGTTGATCGAGTTCAAGGTAAAATTATCCGATAATACGACTTTGAATTCTTTGGTATCAGGCCATTATGTATGGATATTTCAACGCCATATAAACAATTTTCGGGAATGTCTTTTAGTGAAAAACTAGAAATTAAGAAAAATGGACGGATCCAACCTAGAAGTGACAGTCGAATCCGTTTCAAAAAGTCGTGGTAAATAATACACGCGATAATTTCATATATATTTTGTTTTTCCTGTCTTCTCTTTGAAGGTGATTCAAATTAGACCACTAGCAGTGTAAGTAAAGAAGCCAAGTCTCGTAGAAACTCGAAGCAGCATTCAATAACTAATTGAATGAAGTTTACTTGGTTCGGACAAACTAATACACAGGAACAAATGAACCTTGCATATTGGTACAAGCGATAAAAAACAAATTCATACTTTCCAAAATTATAAACGCTATAATCTTTCGTGGAACTTTCAAGCTCGCTCTTAGGAGACACAATAAAACAGAAATCTGATAATCGATGTATATCTGAGGGTCCAATGAGTTACACAGTAGAACTTGACAAGGTATTGAAAGAAAATATACAAACGGAAAATATTTTCAAAGGAAATTCAAAACGACTTGCAGTTTGCATTTTTAAGGTTTATCGAAAGTTTTTTCAGCACAAAAGACATAAAAATGTTTTTTTGGAAGTTGTTTCGACTGAAACAACTAACGTTTCTTCAAAATTGTAAAGGTGATCGTATTTCAATATGTTTAAAGTGGCAAACCAGTTGAACGTTTTTGGAGCTGGATTTTATAAATAATTACATTAACTGAGTTGGGAAATGGAATCTTTGGCGCAGTATCACATAAGAAACGCTTTAAGCAACTTCACCAAAATCTCATTTCAAAACTAGACAAGTAAGTGGACGATAAGATGATAATGCACTTGTGGCTCTATCATAATCTATCCCTGTTATTAGACCCTTTCGACGAACCATAGTCCTGATTGACCGAAAACGACATTTGTGGGTGAGTCTTATTTAACAAACTGTAGAATACACTGAATGGAATCGGACATTTGTCCTAATTTATTGTTTTTATTCCATTATATGGATACTTTCAAGTGTTCAGTGTATTCTCATTTTTAAAATTTTTATCAATTTTACATTCTCAAAATCTATTCAATTCTATGTTTTGATCAAAACTCAATTTTATGTTGATTTTTTTGAGTATTTTTCTAACCCTTTGGGGTATCGCGGGTCGAAAGGTAAATAAACCAATTTTTTATTTGTTTTTCTGTTTGGAGAAGAGTGGTATTCGACGATTTGTTCTCAAATCTGTGTCTATTGATTAACTTATAGACTAAACTATTTTTATAACCATTACAAGTAGCAACATTCCTCATGAGTTCTAATTTGTGAACTAGAAAATGTGAACTAAGCAATTTCTCTTATTGAAAATGAAATGATTCGAAAAAAATGTACCTACTTGCAGCAGCGCTGCCTCTGTAAATATCAAATTCCAAAGATTAGTTTTTCCTGATGACCAATGTGAATATAATCGAATGGATATAATTATTTAACTTCTGAACGAAGTTATACGAGTTGGTGGTATAAAAAACAATAAAAATGTCATCCACATAACTGTACCACGCTCTAGGAAAATATACAAAACTTTGACTTATAGTTCTTCAAATTTACTCATAAATACACTCACCGGCAAAAAATTCAATCAAGCAGAAGATATCCTCTAGTTTAAAACCCCAATACTCTCTGATTTATCGTTCAATACTGAATTTTGAATATACTGCAGATTATTCAACGCAAAATAACGATTAACATTGGTTAGGTATGAAAATTCAATTGCAATCGATATATAAGGGAAAACCAAAAAAACTTTTTCCACAAATTTTCAATATTTCTGTAGAACTTCTGAGCTAATTTTGGTCATAAAGATACACTTTATTACAAAACTACATTCACTTTCGATGACGTAGTTTTAAATTTATGGCACTATCACCACATCTTTGAAAAATATACCAGATCTCATAGGAAGCCCCATAAATTTTAACGCAGCGAGAATCTTTCAAATGAAGGTACTATGGAAAATGAAACTCGATGTAAAAACAACTTTTAGCAGCAGTTGATGCTGCTCGAGCAGTTCATTTAAGTATTGATGAAAAATCACAAAATTATACTGCCAGACGAATTGGTGCTTCAAGAAGCAGCGTGCAAAGAGCATGAGAGCATTTCAAAGAGTCCGAAAAATTTACAAGGCGAAGTGGATCAAGCAGTAATAGGCAAACGACTGTCCGCGATGATCGTTTTCGAAGACTTGGTGTTTTGAGGAACAGATCTCTTACCGCTATACAGAAAAGAAACACGTTGAAGAAAGTAAGGCAGGTATCAGTAAGAGAAATAACAGAAAGGAGGTGTTTTAGAGAATTTGCCTTTATTGTCAGAATATCCGCAGAGGATCCAGAATTGAATTGAATACACCGTCTTCAACTCACCAAAGAACATCAGCATTGGGGCAATGAAGAAGAGAGAAACCTTCTGTTCCCTGACTAATCCAGGTTATGCCTATAATCTCCAAATCTCAGAATTCATTGGCAAACTGGTGAGCTTTTCGATCAAAACAATTTTGCAAACAAGAATCGGTTTTAATGATGGACTTCGACTTGAACACACGATCTTCACCCACAGTTATTTAATGAGTAGGGAGCCACAGTCTCAATGTAACAACTGTACCGTAGGACAATCAGTCGAACATATCATGGCAATATTTCCCAGATTCTCTGAAGAGAGAAGTTTATATCAGATTCTCGATAATATTGAAGAAGCACTTGGATCAAATTGCAACTTTGAAAACACCATCAAGTACCTAAAAGCTGTAAACATTGAAAATATTTAAATATTTTGTTACCCTATTGTACCTCATATATCGCTAATAACCCCCGGGTTGATGCGATCTTTGTTTAATAAAAAAAAACAAAAAAAATGATGGGCCCGTAATGATTTGAAATTACATGAGTATGGAAAAAAGAAACAGAATTAGTTGAAGTTGATATATACAAACAGCAAGTTTCAGATCCTCAAGTTATCTCATTGACTCATAATATGCGCGAAAACTTCATGCTGATTCATGATAATGCCACACCTTATATATCTAGAGTAGTGAGTGATTGATTACCTTGATTGATTACCTGGATGGAATATTGGGAATATATTGACTGGCAACGAGTCCTCACCTCAATCCGATTGAACATGTGTGAGACACGAAGGGTAGAAGATTAAGAAAGCGCTTCCCTGTTCTGCAGAATCTGAACTCAGTAGGCTAGACTCTGCAAGCAGAGATAACAAGAATAGACCAAGGGTAGATCCGTAATCTTATCGAAGGTATGCCAAGGCCCATTCGAGCCATAATAAGAGAGCGATTGGGTAACACCCGCTATTAATTCGGTGTTCATTTCTGTTCGTATTCTTCCACTTGATTAACACTTCATTTTTCGCCTAAATAAAATCGTTTGATATACCTACTGGCATTGTTAATGAAAAAGCGTATCTCTTGCAAAAGAATGAGCTACTGCCATAAATCAAAGATTACGTCAGTGAAAATTAATGTAACTTTGCTTTATGATAAAAATCATTTCAGAAATTCTACAGGCCAATGAAAAATTTGTGACGAAAAACGCATTTTTGATTCATCCTCGCATAACGCTAATAGAAATATATTTTCACACAATGTCAATTGTTATTGAAAATTAAATAATAATTAATAACACATCCAAAACTCAAGCGTATCGAACGATGAATTAGAGAGTTAAGCAGTTTCAAACTAGAGAATAATTTCTGCTTGATCGAATTTTTTTGTCGGTGAGCGTATGTTGGCAATGAAAGGCGATAGTTGATTTCCCATGTCTATGACTTCGTCATGGTTATAAAATTGATTTTTGTATTGAAAATAATTATGGTCCATGCAAAGTTTGTCAAAATTGAAAATTCAACGATAATTTCGAAATCTATATTGTTCATATTAAGTAATTCTTTCAAACCGTTTAGAGCATGTAGTACAAGCGTGCTTGGGAATGAGGAAATAACATCAAACGAGGCCTAAATTTCCTCTTCTTGTAACTTAACACCTTTTATCTCATTCATGAATTATCAACTGAGAAAATTGAAAAATGGGTTGGGAGTTACCTGAATTCGTTTGATATCCATTTCGCAATCTTATAAATAGGTGTGCTTATTGCTGATATAATTGGTTGCTTTCCCTTCCCAGGTTTGTGGATTTTTGGTACAATTTTGAAAAAGTGGGATAACTTACATTAAACGAATATCTTATATTATCATTGAAAGGGTTGTTACATAAATTGAGGGTTTTTTCAGCAATCATTTCTGGTAGGTTTTTTTCGGATAAACGCATAAGCTCCAGATCTTGCTAACTTATCTGCTCTACTGAAGTTTTCTGATGTAAAAACTGGATAGTATGATAAGAAATGTTGAATTATCACCACATGTTCGGGACATTGTATTCAGTCGTCACTGAGATTTGAAACTGTGAATTTCAAAATTTAAAAAAGCCTATAATCATAACTGAAAATGCCTTACGTTGGATTTTCCGAAGTGCAGAGGGGTCGAATAATTGGTCCCGTTGAAAAAGGAGTGACACAGAGGTATATAGCGGCCACAAAGGGGGTATCACAGAGG
Organism: Cryptolaemus montrouzieri; assembly: GCA_013387265.2. Classification (NCBI taxonomy): domain Eukaryota; kingdom Metazoa; phylum Arthropoda; class Insecta; order Coleoptera; family Coccinellidae; genus Cryptolaemus; species Cryptolaemus montrouzieri. The sequence continues at coordinate 30,067,587 of JABFTP020000186.1, read as the reverse complement.
GTGATTTCAAGAACCTATGCCCGATGCGTGAAGCTACAATCTCAGCAAAATAGGCCTAGAAGAAGTCGTAGGAAGATTACTCCTGAAGGGCAAGACCGCTTTTCGTGCCAAATTACAAGAAGAGACCCTAGTGCGTCGCACCTCATACTCCAAAGGCAGTTTCTGGAAGCAACAGGCATCAGTGTATCAGTCGAAATGATACGTCAAATACTTCGTTTAGGGGGTTTATTTTATACAGCTGAAGGTCCTTAAGAGTTCCAGAGATAACCAAACAACAAAAAATTAACAGACTCAATTGGTGTATCGAGCACCAAAATTGAAATTGAGAAATTGGCGAAATGTTATTTTTTCGGATGAGTCCAGAATTTGTGTTCAATAAGATGACCGCCGGATTCGGGTTTCAAGGAGTCGTGGAAGACAAGCTAGACTTCAAGCAGCAAGACAAATTCCGAAATACCAAGGGGACAGTGATGTTTTGGGGTGGCATTTTGCTGGAAGGCAAAACAGATTTGATTTCGTTTCCAGCGAGTGTAAAGCTAGAAATTAAATGCCCACGATGATAATTTCTTTTTTATGCAAGATAATGCTTCTCCGCATACCAGCAACCTCGCGCGACATTATCTTGAAACAAAGGAAATCACTATTTTTGACTGGCCAGCTTGCTCTACAGACCTGAATCCTATTGAACATTTATAGGACAAAAGGAAAATTAGATCGCGCCAGGATGATTCAAGAACCCCACAACAGCTCATCCAAGCCGCCACCGAAGAGTGGCAGAATATCACCTCAGAGGAGGTCGAAAATCTAATCCAAAGCATGCCTAGACGGATTCAAGCTTCTATCAGGGCAAGTGAAAGTAATACAAGCTACTGAGGTCGAGAAAAAAACACCTACTCACTACATGCGGAAAGAGTATCTCATTTTCTTTTATTTGTTTCTTTCTTAAAGTAAACCTTAATTTATTTCTTTTTTCAATTGAAATATCTCAAAAAGAATCAATCTCAAATCGGCAACTTTCAGTGTGATACAACGCCAAATCTATTATATAGCTTCATTTTTCAGGAAATTAAATTTTGGTTTAATTCGAGGCGATCACTTTGACAATATGTCTATAATACAAATTTCATGTATCTCAGCTGGACCTACTCAAGTTGTTTCTGAGTTTCACAATTTCCAACTTCTCGTGGAATCAGATGGGTCGATAAAAGCGAGCGTGTGTATACTTCAGATATACTCAGAACGAGGGATGATTCTATCGAGTGTAAATATCTCATAAGCTCGGATTCCTCGAAATATAAATTCAACTGAAGGAACCAGGAAATGAGAATTTGATATGTGGTTAGCCCTTTTTCGAATGAATGGAGTAGATATAGAACTTGTTTTCTTGAAATCCAGATTAGACGCTTGCAAGAATGGTTTTTCCATTTAGGAGGTACACAATCCTAACTTAGCTTTGGAACTTCATCTATTTCCTTAAGTTAAGAATTGGAAAGAGAATCATTTATTTCATCAGATACATTTAGAGAAACCTTCCTAAATCTAATTGAAACCTATGAAGAATGAATCCTTCTTTTACTCATTATTATTAACCATAAGAGATAATTCAAATTCAGGCATTCAAGGAATAAAATAATCATGAATACGTATAGAAAACGCATTCATGATTTATCCTCAGATATATTCTAATGAACAAATCTTTAACTTCTTTATATATTGACTATGACTATGAAATAATTTCACATTATAATTTCAATACAGGTATTTGACTGATCGATCTATCTGCCACTAAACCTGTCAATTACCTGGAATATATTTTAAGATAACTTCGGATACGGAGTGTCTAAAGTTGTTTAGCTTGTCTTTAAATTATTATGAGACCGTAATCAAAGTTGTCTGTACTCAATAAGGTAGCTAATAGTGTGTTGTTTGTTGGTTGCGGGGAAATTTTGCGTTCCCATTAACCATGTTCGTCTGTTTTATATTAACCATCTGGGTAAAATACAGAGTATTCCATCACAAACAAGCCATTCAGTAAATTTCTTTTCCCGTAGTTACTGAAAAAATTTGTGGAAACACGTAGAATGTTTTTGTTTGGGAGACATTCTGAAATAGCACCCTAAGAAGGGTGTTCGTTAAACCCTCAATATCAAATAAGGCAAAGGTGTCACGCGAACCGCATTCTTTACAGCATAAGGTATTTTTGATGAACCTTCTTCGCGAAACATCATTTTTGATCTCGAAAACGCCATCCTGAATATTCTGACAATTTTCGAGATCATTGAGGAAAAGGGAAAATTATCGGGTGCACCTGCCTGCATTAAGCAGTGAATGTACTTTCATTGAGGTTTCAGATAAAGAAAATAGGTTTTGTTGTAGTGTCTTTGAAAACCCCTACCAACATATATGAGGTTATGATCACCACGGTGAACAATTCATTCGAAAAGCGCAATTATCGCATGCTATCGGTTGGGTTAGATAAGATAGCCCTGTATTGTTATTTCGATTCGTGCTCTCTGCGTTAGTGGCAAACAGACGTTTTTAGAAATACCGAATTTCACGAATGGAAGCGCCGCCCTCGCGCAAAATATTTGTGACGCACGTGCCATGAAATCTCGAACTACCTCTACCTCTCTCTATGATTCTCTTGTTTAGAAGGCTAGTGTGCCGTGGAACTCAATTCTATAGAACATCTTTCCGATAGCTTACAATGTCGCCCTCTTCAAAAAAACGAGTGAACACAGACATTAAATCATCTTGGGCGGCCTCAGCTGTGCCATGATAGATATCGCCTCCTTCCAAGATTTGAGAATAAAAAAAAGAACGAAACAGCAGATAAATTTCACCAGAATGGGAGAAAATAGAATTGACCAGTTCGAGCGTTTTCCATGAAACTTTCAGATGACCTAACTGTTAGTGTAGATTCATTAAATTGATTTGAGTACTGCATTCTCTTTACATATCGAAGAATCAATTCATCGAAGTTAAGCCGAGTTAAAATTTATGACGCAAGTAAACAAATAGTTCGTGAAATGAATGAGAACAGCAAGAATAATTTTTTTTTGTTGTCTTAAGTTGAGACAGTCGAGAAACAGTATAATTCACAACAGTCAAGAAACTAATATCTTTATTCCCATAACACTGTAATTTCATAAAGATGCTTATCTTTTATTGATGAAGAATAAATTCGAGTATTCAATGACAAATGAAGGATTTGACACTTTCATCATAGTATCCATTTGGTATCGATTCCTGCAATTTTGCATTACGCTGAGTATTCATTCCGTAGATGTAGGGCATTATGATGTCTGGAGTAACCTATATACTAAATGGAAATGTTTCGTGCGCAAAGCGTATTGCAGGTGCTGGGTATATTATCGGAGTATTGAATTGTCTTAGCCATAAGCGTATTCATTTTCTGGTTAACCATAGCCCTGTGAAATTTGCAATGACCTAATGAATAAGATTATTGTGATACGAATTCGCTTAGTTTCGAGGCTTTGGTGAAACAAATGCTTTTATTCTGTTCTATCTGACCACCTTTTCGGTATAAATATGATCATGGATTACTTTCAACTATGTTCATAAGTGGGACTGAAAGACAATTATCATAATAACTCGGAAAGTTGAGTTTAGTGAAGTCTTTTCTTAAAGAAAAAGTTTCATTTTTTGCCGTATTCAGTATTTATTCAAAAGGAAATAAGATTATTCTAGAATATTTTATTAAGAAATAAGGTTTATAATATCGAAATGAAATAAAAATGAAATATCGAGATCAAGTGGTAGAAATCACAGAGTATAAAAGAAATGTAATGTCAAAAAATTAATTCATGTCGCGTATTTGTATTAATATTAATAATAAAAATTGTCGAAGTATTACAGATATACCAAATTCATAATGTCCTGGTATAATTCTTGAAGACAACAATGACACACTGACGCACGTCCCTGCAGGTCAACATGAACAATAAGTCAATTAAAACCAACGCTGTTTGGCTATTAACCCATTGTTTTCAATGCTCAATAGAAAAGGATACGGATTTAAGATAAAAGCAGATAGAAACTATCCCACAATCTCCCACCAGCTATTTATGGATGACATCAAATTATATGCTTCGAACAAGAAGCAATTGGATGATCTGCTGAGAGTTGTCAGTAAGTTTACGGCAGATGTTCATATGAAATTCGGGATTGAAAAATGTAAAACCCTGAACATTCAAAGACGGAAAGTCATAGGTGGTGAAACACAACTCCAAAATGGTGATATTATACAGTGTATGAAAGATTGCGAAACCTAAAAATATCTGGGATACCAACAAGCAAGGTTGCTAGACCAAAAACAGTCGAAGGAGAAGATTCGTTCATAGTACAGTCAGCGTCTGAAGACTGTGCTGAAGTCAATGTTGATCTCGGGAATCTAGTCAAAGCAATTAACACCTACGCCATTCCAGTGTTGCTTTACTCATTTGGAATAATCAGATATATTAAGACAGAACTGGATGATATTCAAAGACAGACCCGAATGATGCTGACAAAGTACAACAATCATCATCCAAAATCGTCTGTGATAAGAACAACTTTGAAGCGGAAAGAAGGAGGACGCGGATTAATAGATGTTGTCAATTTACACACCAAACAGATAAAAATCTCAGAGAATTCTATCAATTCTGATAGAGTGGTATCGTTGGCTGATAAGGGATATACACCTCTAAATCTTGCTACCAGAGATGACCTGCTGAATCTACCGTTCCTATCAGATACTGAAAAACAAGAGCAATGGTCAAGAAAGGAATTGCATGGACGGCATCACCATGAGATTAATCAACCACACATCGACAAAGAAGCCTCCAACAAATGGTTGATAAAAGGAGAATTATTCGCGAAAACAGAATGATTCCTTATGACCATTCGAGACCAAATGATCGCTACAAACAACTACAAAAAATTTATTATTGAGGACGGAACATTACAAACAGATAAGTGCAGAAAATGCCATATAAGATCGGAGACTATACAGCATATTACATCTGGCTGCGAACAACTGGCTAATATGGACTATCTTCACAGGCATAATCAGGTGTGCAACATTATCCATCAGAAACTTGCACACAAGTACGGACTTCTGAATACCTTCCAGCCATATTACAAATATCAACCTGCGTCCGTATTGGAAAATGACTCTATGAGATAATACTACGATAGGCCTCTTATCACTGACAGAATGGTGACGAATAATAGGCCGGACATAGTGGTGTATGATAAGAGAGTCAGAAAAGCAATGCTGGTGGATGACGCCAGACCGAATAATAACAACGTGCTGAACAAGTTCCAGGAAAAAAGGTCCAAATATACAGACCTTGCTATTGAGATCAAGCAAATGTGGCACCTCGACTGGGTTAATATCCAAAACTGCATGATAGCCTTAAGAAATTAGAATTGCATAAGAATACCTTTATAGAAATGCAAAAAGGTGTAGGTAATTCTTAATACACGTAGGATAGTTAGGAAATTTATGTCAAGTATATTGTAATCGAGCCTATTCCTTTGATTGCTGAATCTGGGAAAGGTAAATTTTATCTAGCTAACAACTGAGAGAGTGCATAAGTCCACGATAATAAATATTACTCAATGTATTTAAGTAATATCATTTTAACGGGATAACCCTCATTCACAAATAAAAGCTTAATTTTACATATTGAATTATGTAAGATATAACAATAATAATAATACCGAAAAGATGAACTCAAATAAAACAAGGAAGGAATATAAAAAATATGAGACATAAACTCGAAATAATTTATAACTTGCGATCTAAACCCGATAAAAGACAAAGAAAAAATATCTAAACTCGCGGCGACAGTGTTTAAAAATCTGAGGCATCTGGACACATTAGAGTGTTGTCCATAATTTGTCCTGGATCTTTGCACCCAAAATAAAGAAAGTAAATATAAATTCAAATATTTTCCTTCGTTGATGAAGAATATGCAGGTATAATGAGATTCTGTGGTGATGAAATACATATTAATTATAGTTATTTCGATCAAACAGTAAAAAAAATTTTTGAATTTACATAATGTTTCTAAGTTGTGTAAATTTATCGAAGAAATTAATACATAGGAAAAATTAATAAAATTTATATTAATCAATACAAGGATTGCTCAAAATGACTCACATCTACGAAGCAATGATTGCAGAACAGTATGCTAGACATTGTCATTTCTAATTCTTTCGGCGGTGTTGTTCTTGTAACTGCTAGAAATTTGTTATTTCTACACTGTAAACGTGTTATCTTATGTATCCCCATACATAGAAGTCCAACTGGTTAAGATCAACCGTGGTGGCCAAGCAATTGGAACTCCCCTACCAATCCACCTATTTGTGAAATATTCATTGAGCCTTTCATCAACTATTCTTTGTTGCTGTGGAGGTGCTCCGTCATGTACATATTCTGAATAAAGTTTAACAACGAGTTCTGAAGAAAATTGCGATGTTATGGCATTCAATCTGTTATTTGAAATATGAATGGCAAAAATATCTTTTTATAGAAGCCACCCTGAACGTTGATACTGAACCTTCTTCAGAAACGTCTTAGCTCAACAGCATTTAGATTATGCGGGGCCTATAAATGATCATTATGGAAATTATCTATACTGTCTCTTGTGAAGCATGTTTTATCGAACCATAACATGTTTGAAATAAAAAATGGATCTCGAGAACGTTGCTACAGAATTCAGCAATATAATGTTGTAGTGTGCCTAGTGGCCGCTACTACTTTAACTGAATAACCTTTGGATTAACACGGTGCAAGCTCAACACAGTGCAAGTCACTTTGATTCTATGACCATTTATTCCGTGAATAATCTCCTCTACCATCAGCGACTATTGAAAAATGACAACTGAGAGAACACCGGGGTTCATTCATTTCCTTTGAAGACTTCGTTGAAGCCACTCGGAATTAATGAGAGGACAAAACAAGAGCCATAATTTTTGGAGAGGACAAAACAAGAGCCATATTCTTTTGGAGAGGACAAAATATCAGCTATATTTTTTTGGAAAGGACAAACTCAACACCTCTATTTTGGGCAGGACAAAGGAGGAGTTCATTATCCTGAATAGCCACCAACCTCCGTTATTTTTAGAAGAGATCAATCTTTTCCTTGGATAGATAGAAATCAACCCGCTGAGCTACTGTCCATTTTATGAGCTAGCACATCTCTATGAAGATAAGTCAATTCCTTAAATTTTGTGAAGCCTAGATATTTATTAAATAGATAGTTTTAAACAAATTGTGTTCATTTTAGTGGGGGGGAGCTGTCAACATTGGATGCTTGCCACGACCCATCTACAACGACTGAGCAGGGTAAACCACAAAGTGTGAACCTTTCCCAATTAAAGTCATTATTATTAGTTTACATCGTATTAGTAATTCGGTAGGTTACAATGTGAGTCGATGCTTCTCGCCCCCTGCATTCAAGGTCTCCACTTCATGTCGACGATTTTCTGTATTTTCAAAACACGCCAAATGAAACTTCGGGGCATTTGCAACTGTTTTGTAATATTCAATTATCTTCCACACAGCCTATAATCTCATTATGTATGTTGACTTGTCATACATGTTTTGACTCAGGTATTCCCGTGTTTTTGGGTCTTCTAAATACCGAAGTGAAAATTATACCAAGAGGAGGAATCCTTTGAGAAACCTTCGATGGTATTTCCATCGCAAAAAAAGTGAACATAGATCATATCTGCTTATTATATATTTTGAGTTCGAGGAATTAAAGGTTTTAAAATAGTAACTATCTATCGAAAAAGATATTGTGACATTATCTATAAAAAATGTCACCTTCAGTACCACAGAAATGCATTCAATTTTATCTATGGTAACACCACAAAATCGCTGTCGTATGTTTTGTTTTTCAGGATTGAAAGAGAAAAAACATTCTGTTCACAAACTGATTTTGTGATTTCAGGATCTGTGAGGATGAAGTCGAATATCTCCGAATTCCGTCTATCCTTTTTAGATACTCGCGCTGTCGTCAAGACATAATAGGATTTGCTTCCATACGCGAGTAACTTTCAGATACAAAAAAAAGGTGAGGACCGTGCTATTCTCATTAATTTGTCTCAGAATTGCTTCAGGAATAACTTATCGAAGTTTGTCATACGAGTCGTAGAACTATATCTGATATTTTGGTTTTGTTTAAAATATTGAACTGCGTACTTCAGGTACCGGAGATCTTGTACATGGTTACTTTTAATGTTCCTATGAAATCTTTGAGGCACCACGACCTCTTCTCTATAACTTAAAAAAATATTAATAGTGCATAGAACTCCCCCATCGATAGGATGCTACGTGTCTGCAACACGCTTAGGAGTATCAATTTGTTTGGGGTCACATTGGCCTCTTGGAAGAGAAGCCTACGCTTGCTCTTTCGTTGAATAACATCAAATTCATTCAATCGTTCATTTTGTATTATTCATTTTGTATTTCTTTTTTCATTCTTACTGTGAATACAATTCACTATTAATGTCTTATATGATACTTTTTTTTTAACTATTGAACACACTTTGCAGAGTTTCTATAAGCAACAACTCAGATCTAACCTCGTCAGATATTTCAAAATTGTTCGGTTTGTAACGAATCTAGATATATAGATATTTCATCTGTAGTAACATAGAATAAAAGTACAAAATAACTTGTCAAAGGAAGCGATCAAGGATATTTCACATTGTATTCAGACTGTCCTGGAGATATTCTTGCACCGCATAGAAAGCCTGTTTTAACAGTTGTTCTTTCAATTCAATTTTGAATCGGGAACTTGGTACCCTCTTATGGATGTGAAAATTACACTTTTTTGCAAGTTTACACAGTTATAGGTGAATATTTTTGAATTCTTTTGAATCTGGCGGGATATTGATAATTGAGTGAATCAAAGAAAGGTAAATTTCATTCTATTAATAAAATAGGTTTAACAGCTTTCTTTAAAGAGTATTCACAACATATTCCTGATGCATCTCTTTTATGGAATAAAGATACGATCGCTGGAAGTTGGGGTGGAAATCTGCTTAGCCACGTGGTTCACCTGACACCTCCAGTCCAGTCTATGGTCGATCCTGACCCCCTGAAATGTGACACTATTCGCAGCTTTAAGTGTTTCATTATTATATTCAAAACTGAAATCTCCTACATATTTTTGATTGTTGAAATAAATTATTTGAGTTTCAGCTACGTTTAGTTTGAGACTGTTGTGCCCATAATAATTTTCAAGTTTTTGAACAGCACGTTCCTCATCATCTTTAAGGGTATCAGGGTTAGTCGCAGAAAGAAACAAGTGAGTAGCATCTGGGTACTGTTGAATAAAGGGCTGCAGGATACCTGGAAAGTTGTTTGTATACAAGATGTACAGAAGAGGCCCCAGTACTAAACCATGTGACACTCCCTTCCCGACCTCTCAATCTCATAAATATCACTTCCCTCCTCCTTTCTTTCAGATATTGTTGGCGATCAGTTATATAGTATATCAGAATTTTGAGCGCAAACCATCCTATGTCATACTTCTCTAGCTTCTAAACCAGCATTTGATGGTTGACAGCGTAAAAAGCTTTGCTTAAATCTGGGAGCATGGATATCGTGCACTTTCCATAATTTAGTGAATTTTTCATTTTACTAATGGCAGAGTAGATTGCCTCATTTGTAGTGAAATCCTATTGAGTATACCTTGTTCGAATATTTTACTAATGTTTGATATTACTGCTATCGGACGGTAGTTATCTTATTCAAATTTTTGATAATATTCAATATTTTAAAGTTATCACAAGGTTTCATAAAAATGCTATACTGGTGGTTGGAAATCTTTACATCAGTGTCCATGCTGCCTAGATCAATATCACTCCTCCACAGAAGATTGATTTCATTCACCAGTTGGGTTTCATTTGCAAGATCAAAATTGATTAATATGTTCTGCCTTGAACTCTTTCCTTTTGCAGTGTATCCATTGATCAGATTCCAAGAGGTATTAATTTAATTTTTTCATTTGCGATATTATCCACGTTTGCTCGTTGCCTAGCTTTAATTATTACTTTTCTCAGGATGATACAGTATATTTTTCAATAATCGATTGAGACAGGACCTGTCACTTTAGGACAGTACATATGGCTCCTGCCTGTCAAATGTTAATTAGCAATTATGTTTGTCACTATACCCTGGGAATTGATTTCCGCTAACTTGGAGGGATCCTCTCCAAATCATCACTTATTTTGGTTGTGTGTGATTATTTTTCAAAACTTCCGTTAGTTTTCTCCGAGAGTAAGTACTGACGAAAAAGTTATTAAATGTATTCAAGCTGAAATTTTTATGTTGTTTGAAATTCCCAAATTCATCGTGGTGATGATAGTACTCAGCTTAAAATCAAGCGATCCGCCAAGAATTTCTCTTTCTATGGAGTCGAATTTGAATGAACTTTATTACGGTCCTTGAGTTAACCACTCGGAAAGTGTGAATAAGGTTATAAAAAAAATATTGCGTCTTGTTATATAGATGGAACATCGAACCTGGGATATTTATCTACATGAAGCTGTTGGTACCATTAAGTTATTACAACATAAAACGATAAAGTGTTTACTCTATTTTGTCAATGAGATGAGGGGTATGAAATCTGGACTTTTCCATCGAAAATTTGGTCCTTTTTAAGAATCTCTTTCGAGAATTTCCAAATTAATTACAGTTTCTGAATTATTAGTGAACAATTGAATATCTCTTTTTCATATTAATGTATTTACACTTCTCATGAGCTGCTGAAACATTTGAACACATTTTTGTAGACGTCATTCCCAGTCCAAAGAGATGTGGCTCTCATATTTTGAGAAGATTTATCAGGAATAAAGACCTATTTGAAATTGTGAACAAGACTATGAAATTAATTATTCCTCTAAGAACATGTATATATTGTTTTCAATTCACTTCCTTCACTAGTTTTTATATACCAATGGGAAGGTTAAATAAGAATCAAATATATTAGAGTTATTATAACTCAGAACTTCGATAGATGTCCTAACATATTTTTTTCGTTTGTATTAAGTTTCCGTTACAAAAACTTAATTGAGAATTTCTTCGAAATTTGCAAATTAAATTGAAAATATCAGTAAATTCTTCTTGTCACTTCATTGGGAAGAAAATAAAAAGATACTGAAGAAAGTCTGCCAAAATTCGGGAAAATATTCAAGATGTAAGACTCTGGTAAACCTTGTACTATTTGAAAGAGGTCTTCTTTCTAAGCGAACGTGAATTCTTCGTGAGAGCTCCTCAAAAGAAGTTTATAGTGAGGATTGCTTCCGAGGGCCATTTTCTATGTTTACTGTATGGACGTTGATGTCCTCAGCTCACACTTTCTGCGTCCTCCTAGATTATGAGTCTGCCTTGGCGTTTGTATTGTATTACAATCAACTGAATAGATCTTTACACTAAAAACCTGTATTGATGATGAAATTTGATACTTTTCTTTCGATATATTTCTGATGAGTGTTGTAATCTAGTTCACAAGTACAATTCAGTGTTTAATTTCCATAAGATTATGAAAAATATGAGCGATGGCATACTCGATCACGATTGACGTCTAATAAAAAATATTCAACGAAAGAAATAATTGTAGAAACTATTAAGATCTGCGAAATTATCTCAAAGAATATTATTATGTGACATACACATCTAATATAAGACCTATGATCACCTACGGAAATGCCGTCTGGTGGCCTACTGACAAACAGGCGTCAGCTTGAATGAGGTACAGCTAGGTGTAGAGAATAGCGTTCCTAAACCTAACTCGAGCTATACACCCGACACCCCTAAGAGCTCTTGAGGTCACGCTGTTTCAGTCGCTACTTAACCTCTTTTTAGAGAATGTGGCTCTACCAACCATGAGACTATTGACTCCAGTGAGTGGAATATAAGACTCAAGTCGAGAGAGTCACCCAGAGCTGCCAAGTCTGGCTTTAGCCGCAACACAAATAATCTGAAGGAAGATGAAGGACAAAGCCATTACCACTGTCAGGAGCGGCTGTCACGAACAATATTTCTGTTTGTTGGTTTGAGGACCATAAAGAGTGCACAGACAACTTTGAAGCGAACAAATCAGCCAGAAGGATGTCTAGGCAAATATTACTGGAACCCTCGTCAACGTAAATTGGGACACTAGTGTTTGAAAACTGGACTATAAAAGAGTTTAAGATGTAATGGGGTGGAACGAAAAGTTGTAGGTTAAGCAGAGAACTTGTGGAGTACCCTAGTGAAAAAACAGCAATGAAATATCTTGTAATACAGGCATACTAACTTGACATCATGCGAATGCCCGATCGTACTAAATACTGGGACATACACGCTCGGAGAAGAATGGCCAAACCTAGACCACTTGCAGAGAACCTCATTGGACAATACTGCCACCTTCTATGGAAAATTACGATGGTTGAAAATGTGGTAGACAGACAGTAGGAAGAAAAAGAGTATGCACAAAAGGTCCAATAAGGCCTAGGTGCAGCGCCCTTGTGCACTCTCGACCTCTACATTCATACATTTCTCAGAGGAAAATTTCGATCGATATATAACTCTCACAACTGTATCTTCCATATTTAAAATTCTAATTTTACGTTTCTCGCGACCCCCACCACTCGAGAGTCTAGACCGAGAACACCACCTTGAACCGTTCGTTTTTTGAGAGAATTGATACTTTTCTTGATCATATCTTGATGATATCCTTTGACACACTGTAATTTGATGTGTAATTTTTTCATGAAATTTTGATTGAAAAACTGAATAATTTCATCATAAATTCTGCAAAAACTTTTCCTGGGAAATTTCATTAGGGTTGGCACCATGGAAATTCTAACACCAAATTTTACTCATTGCCTCTAAATTTCCTGAATGAATGCCATATAATAAAACGAAAACTGACAAATAACACTGACAAACTATAACATAACCTTTCTAAGCGTGTAAATTATTTTAATCCTCATTCTTATTTCTATTCACTGAAAGAGTGAATATGATGAATTTTGAATTAATTACAAGTTCTACTGCTGCAAAAACTGTGGTTATAGTTAGCAGTGCATTATCAAATAGAATAACACCAAGCAGCGAATAAGAAATTATGAATTATTATAAAATAGGAAATGTCATTACTATCGAGTTAAGAGTGCAAAGAGGTCATTCACGAAAGTCTTATAGAATTTATGAGGATTGAAGTACTTCTGTAAAATGTCATTCATCCCAAAACATACCATTTGTGCACTTTTACGAACATAATTTTAAACGATGTCCTAAATGATTATGTGAGTGAAATTCGTGTGCCAATTGCATATTGGAAAACCGACGAAAATGCTTTATGATGTCACACATACTTGAAGAAATTTCGTAGTTTTCAATGAAATTTTATATCTAATTTCATATTACTATTGAAAAAAAGTTATGGTGTATTTTGAAAATTCAAAATAGTTTCCTATTTCAAACGAAATTCTTAATGAATTTTTCACAATGTTAGGCAATTACTAACTAACGAAATGTTTTCGGATCTTCATTGCCATTGAATATCACAAGAAATTTTAGAAATAATTGGTCTAGAAGTTTTTCTTCTTCCTGAAGCTATTCTCACATATAAACTTATTAGTTTATAAATAAAATTACGTTCTAAGAAGTACTTGAATATTGTTGATCTTGTAAATTGTAAATTTTAAAAGTCTCCGAAACTGATGATATCCCAGTTCCCTGGGAATTTTAAACATGCATGATAAACAAGAGAAATTGCATTCAAATGCATAAATAAATAAATATGTGTTCTTGTCAAGTTTTCATGCGAGAAAGTGAAAAATGTTAAGAGTAATTATTCAAACATTTTTTGTGGCCTTGAATGGAAACGGGGTGCCGAAAACAAGTCGTTTATTATCGCAGCATATTAAAAATTTGATTAAATTTATTCTTCACCGTGAACTCATTCCTTCTGGAGTACAAATGACACCACACTTTTTTCACTATATTATTGAACTAATATTTAGTAGTTCAAAAAAATGTTTCAGAAACTGTGCTCACTCTGGACAATGTGAGCTCGTTTTGTTAAGGAGTTTTCATCGGAAATTACGTCCATGAAAATCTCTTTTGCTAATTTCTAAATGGTTAACAATTGCTTAATTATTCGTGAAAAACTGAATACCATTTTCCCATCTCAATTTCCTAATAACTTTCCCAGTTTTTTTATGTGCGGGTGAAGCATTTGAAATCATTTTCCTACACGTCATACCAAACCGAATGAGCTATCCTATTTCAGGAACATCATAAGAAATAAACATCAATTTGAATTTGAGAATGTATTAGTATTTTCCTATATTCTATTTTTCTCGTAAAATATTCAGATTACAAATTACTCTTCCTGAAAAAACATTCATTAAAAGAACACATCGACGCAGTTGAAGTATATAATCCTTTGAAATATATGATTGATATCCACCCTTTGAATAAAAATTTGTTTCCAATAATTACTGGTTCCTTTTCAACTCGGCGCTTTATTTCATGGATTTACCGCTTAAAAAATGATCGTTAATGGAAATGTAGAATTTCATTAGATTTCCGTATGCGATATATATTACTGGAATAATGTTTTTCAAATAGAACATTCGACTTTTTTTCTCGAATAAGAGGAAAGCTTTCACCTTTAGATGGAGAAATGGAGAAAGAAAATGAATTTATTTCCTATAAAGAAGGTAGATGTGAGAACGTAAAAATTCCAATACTTGGAGAACATCTTTCGCCGGTGCATGAATCACATCATGGTTCAAAACGAGCGAAATAGCCCCGTTGGTTTCGGTGCTCTAGACCTCTTTTTCAGAAAAAGCCTCCTGCAGGACGAGTCTATAGCTCGATTCAAACCGTGGCGTGATTCACGGACCGGAAAAGATGTTCTACAAGCGTAGGAATTTTCTCGTTCTCACATCTGTTGGTTTTGTTCTTTGATTTTCTTGAAGTCTGGTAGGTTCACCGTCTCGGTCCATAGAGGGGGACTCTCGTATCTATGTAGAGATGCGTCTTCTCGGGAATCGTAAGGGTACTCCGATGTAGTTTGTTAGGATGCTGAAAGCGATACGCGACATTGATGAGCTCCTAATAAGGACGAAACTGCAGTCTGCCACTTCGTTTCTTAGCATCCTGCTTAATTGCAATATAGTGGCTCTTGGGGGCTGCGTCCATGGCAGGCAGATTCGAGAACTGGCTCTTGTCAGGAAGGATTATTCATGGATCAACGGATTTTTTAATAAAATTTGAATGTATCGCGCCCGCTGATCTGAGAGTCTATAAAATTTCAATTGGAACACAAACATATTACGAGAACGAAGGGTCTGACTGTTGGAAATCGATTAAAAATTACCCATTTTTTATAGAACGTTAGATGACTTAGATGTTTGAGTACGACCCGAATCAAGCATCAAAAGATGAGATGGTGCTTTTCAAGTTCTCCGCCTGTCAAGAAAACAAGAATTTATAAGTCAAAAATAGAATGCCGATTCGCTCTCCGCTAGTGCACAAAGAGTCGGTGCCCCAAGGAAAAACAGATAATCAATAATTCCATTGAGATATTCTCGAGAAACTTCGATTAAACATCAAGAGAAACTGAATATTTTGTCACGATCTGGTTTGCTACATAGCCATTTCAGTACACGAGTTTTCAAGCCTGTATACTCGAGTAGCTCTTTCACCTCCTTATCATCCCGACTTGGACCGTTGAGACTATTTTCTTTTCTCGAGAGTAAAAAATCTCAAGTTTATTTTGCATAGGAAATATTGAAACTGATGTAACTAACTACCTGAAGCATATTTTAGAGAATGAATTTCAGCATTGAAAATGAAGAAGTGCTGTGAGGCTCCATAAGGAAATCATTCCGAAAATAACAACTCTAAAGGGAAAACTCAAAACAAACCTTATTTCCCATATTACAAACCTCGTTCATTCAATAATAATTGACTTTATTGAACAATTTATGAGGACAAGGAAGAAATTGAATTACAAATCATTTCATTATCACAGGGCGGAGTTCAGAGAGTTGCCATGGTCATACTCTGCTCTTCCACTCAAACCCTAGAGAATTGAAAATTCCTCAATTAATTATCTTTTGACAAATGAACGTCAGAAATTAAATGCAATTAAAAATTAGAATCGTGCTTTTCCGATCAGGAAGAGTCTAGAGAAAATCAGGAATTCTGCAAGAATAACATTTACCATATATACTGAGGAAGTGGGTGTGACCAGTGATGCATTATTCATTCGCAAGTGGAAACATTTCTGATCTGATATGATAATGCGAGACCGCCTTTGTTGGTAAAAATTACTTTGATGAAGCTGATGTCATGAAGTTACCTTCGCTGAATTCTGATCTGAACCTGATTAAGCAAGTATGGGATTTTTGATACATTGCACCTTTTCGAGTTCATCTAATTGAACATTGGACTTCAACAGACCAGGACCCAATAAGATCGAAGATGTGAGGCAGTTATAAGGATCTGAAACAGAAATACGCAGCTTGGAATGTCTTTATTTTTATTTTTCGAACATTGGTTGTTTTGATCAGATCCTTCTCAAGAATTGATTTTTTCATTTTTTTCATTAGTATAAGCATTATTTTCCTTCTGCGATCACTCCTTTCATACTCAAAAAATGTTAGGCTCGCAATAAAATACATTAAATACTGAAAAAAATAATATCTGGAGATCTGGAGATCTGGAGATCTGATTTCAATCTCAATTGGGGAGTGAACGTTCAACAACAAGGGAGATTCGGTTTCAATGTTTGAGGTGTGTTAATGAACCACCGTGTTTGGGCTTACGTTATTTCTTACGAAAATCTTCGTGATGAACTTCATCATAATATAATAAATGAAAACATAGTCGAGGTATCTACTTTGATCAAAGAAATTTCACAGCATGACAGCGCCGCAACACCAGACAAGAAATTTCTCAGAACTTTAAGTTCATTGGTGATAACTGGATGACAGCCAGATGACCAGTAAAATTGCCTTGCTCCCAGATTTAACCTCCTTGGATTTTTTTCTTAGCGGCTATGTCAAAGATTGATTATATAGAGTTCCAATAAAAATTCTCCTCTATCCTAGATGGACTAATCTTGGCGAAAAAGCTAAGAGGAGCGTCAATTTCTGAGTTGTTTCGGAGAATATGAAATCAACCCCCTACCCTCAGCATCAGTTGAAATTCATTATCGGGAAAGTGGATCGAATGATATATCTTTGGAAAAGTCTTGTAATTTCCTATTCAGAGATTTCATCTTTATGAACGTTTAATATTATACAAACAGTCCAAACACAACAAAAATCAGTTTTCCACAAAAATTGGACATTGCTCAAATACAAATTATTGAGTTCTCAAAATGACCTCATGCGACATTCATTCAATGATACAATTCTAATTCTTTGCTATCATTTTCAAGTGACGGTTCTTGTCCTCATCACTTCCAAGTTTTTGCTTCTCAAGGAAATGTAATAATTTGAGATATTGATAAACATGTATGTTTTGTAGGAAACGCAAAACTGTTTTTTTTACAATCATCTGGTTATGATAAGTCTGTTTCACATTAGTCTTTCATTTTCACAATACTCTCGATCACAGTTGTCGTTTGTTAGACAGCAATAATAGTAGTGCCAGAAATGTAAAGGATTTTCACCCAAAAAACAGGTAGGACATCAGTATGTTTTATATTTGATGAATCAATTTTTAACTGCGGGTTCGGTGGCTTACTAAAAACATGAAGGTCAACATCTGCCTATGCGGAAAGAAGCAACTGACGTGGCAGTTTTGGACCACCCATAAAACATTACTTTCATCAGAAAATGATCACGTGTGTCTGGTGTATAAGTTACATCAGTCTACGGGATCGTAAAACATCACCAATTTCACCCTTATGAAGTGAAACTATTTCATTCATATTTACATCGCCGTTTGCAATGTTGTGAAATTTTATGTGGAAAAATTGACAGGATCTTCATATTCTTCGTAATACCTTTTTTTCTGACTAGAATATCTTCTCTCTCAATGTTGACATGATTAGGCTTAATTGTCGATATTGGGATAACTAGAATCCTCATTGGTTCACACAAGAATACACACAAACAATTCAAAAATTGAATGTTTTGGCTAGAATTTATGGAAACCATATTGTAGGACCTCTCTTCATTGAAATTATTTTAAGGGACATTTATTTGTAGTTGCTGGAAGAATTAATAAATCCTCACAGGCTCACAGTAATTTTGGACAATGATTACACTCTTTCAGAAAATGAGATACTTTTCCATCACAAAGGTGCTCCTGCACATTTCGATGTTCGTATGCAAAAATATTGGATGCAAATTTCCCAAGTCGGTGGATTCGCAGAAAAGGAATAGTTTAACGGCCAGCCAGGTCACCTGCTTTGAGTCTTTTAGATTTTTTCTTATAGGGTAATCTTAAATCGAGTACATGCTACACAACCTGAAAACTTTGAAGAGCTGCGGAGGAGAATCGTCACCGAATACAGACTTTTAACATCAGAAGTTCTTCAAAATGTTAGAAGACAATTCGAGAATTGTTTGTATCATTGTACGGAGGTAGAAGGAGGTCATTTCGAGTATTTAATTCTGTTATTGGCATTGTCAAATTTTCATTGAGATATAAGTTTTCGTTGTGTTTGCAATGTCTGTATGATATTAAATGTTCATGAAGATACAATTGTTGAATAGAGAATTGAAAGACATTTCTAAAGATATGCCACTCGTTGTACCTTCCACATAATTAATTTCGACTTAGGTGCTTCTCATCAACTCTGAAATTGGTCCCTCTCCAATCAAAATTGATGTGTCCCAGCTTTTTTCTCTTCAACCAATGTTCCTTGATATAGACGGAGAGGCAAATTTTCGTTGGAATACAAACTTTCGTAGTGTTAGACTTTCCGTGCAATATTAAATGTTCATAAAGATACTATTTTTGCATAGAGAATTAAATGGCCTTTCCAAATATACGTCACTCGATCCTTCAAAACCAGCCCATCTTGAAATATAGGGTATGGCAATGTTTCGTTGGAACACACTGTATATATATTTTAAAATAGTTATTAGATAGATATTACGTCACTATACTAGCGGGAGTGTAAATGTAAATTCACCTAGCAGAAATTCGAGAGATTGACTTCGAAAATATTCAATTCAATCTAATATAAATGTGTTCTCATTAACATTAATTACGTAACTAAACAGTTTACACAGAAATAAATGAAAGACGTAAAGTTGACGCTTCTGTTTTTGTTATCGAATAAATCGAATAACGCTTGACAAATTGATGGAATGTGAAATATTGTCTCGATTATTATTTTCGTCGAGTAAAAATAATAACGCGTCGCCAGTTTCCCCAGTCTTTGTTTGAAGCGGATACACCATGAAATCGCTGTTAAAAATATCGAAGCTGGTGGAACGATGCACAAATCGAATTATAATTGATTATATTCAACAGCCTCACGTACGTTCTAAATAAAGTGAATTCAAAATGTAATTTCTGGGTGGTTCGGATATTGACATTAAAATATACTATGCGTGTGGTGTATTGAAAAATGTATACTTGAAGGATGTGCAACTACCACTTTCTGCATAACATTTGATATTTATTAGTAGAGAATTATGCTAAGAGAGCTAGCAACGTCGTGAAAACAAATCCGAAGAAACCGGAGGTTTTTTTTGTCAGCTTACTTGCAGGCAATCTGCCTGATGATAGATGTGGTTACCCTTCATATAACGCCTTATATAGGAGATAATATTAACTTTTCAAATGATTAGTTACTTTTTAAATCAGAAATAGCATGTGACATATCGTCAGTAATGAAAATGTCTCGCAATCATAACTGTTTCTAATAGTTCATAGAAAAAATGACAGACAGGAAAATCTCCTCGAATTTATTGGAAAAGTTAATATTTTCTGTATTCTGAAATATATAGACATACATTTATTATCAGGTTGTTCCAACATTTATAGAAAATGCTCTTTGGAGGACACCAAAAATATGTCGATTATTTTATAGCAATTCATATTGTGTAATACATCAACGTATACCTATTGTTTTACTCTATACGTTTGTGATAGCTTTCAGTAAAGGAATAAGTCTTCCTCCTTCTGTCAGTAAAGAAGTATGAGTATTATTTATCATCAAAAATGAAACGAAATAAGAACAGATCCGAAACAATTATGGAATCAGTATGATATAATCGCGATGCAACATGAAAAATATAGCATTGTATATTGGACTGAAAGAAATCCAACGACAAATAGAAATTCAGATATTAAAAAATAAAATTCGATACACAATAACATATTTTTGTAACGTATTTCGAGGACACTGCGTCTTCATCAGGCATAAACAAAATTCAAATTATACTAAGGTACAACAGTTGTTACATATGGTCCTTAGGTAGAGCTCGAAACTTTTGAGTTTGATTCTTTTTTTTATTCGCGCTTCCCAGGAATAGGTGAATCTGTTACACCACATGAAAGGGCGCCTGGGAAGAATTAAGGTGTCTGTTGACTAGCTTCTTAAAGAAGTTTTTTTTATACAGTTATTTATTATTACCGCGAAAGATATCTTCTCAGACAACATTGATTTGGAGAATTCTTTCAAATAGTCATCAGAGAATTTGTGTTTTTCGAGAGAAGACACGATATGCCTGGAAGATCTATGACACTAAGAACTCTCGAAAATAAATAATTGTTACTGGACGAACTTCACTAAACTATTCAGCTATGTGAAATATTGTGAATAGGAGGAAATGACCCCACTTATATGTAATCTTTGTGCTTTAGAAATTCATGGTCACAAACAGATTCAAGCTAGATATTGTTCGTTTTCAATCCTCTGGAAATTTAGAGAATTTTTATCATCTATGTGTCCATACCTCGGTTGTTTTTTGAAGTTACGTAAAATTAGTTTTAACAATCTGCAGGCAATTTTTTACGTAGCATAGAACTTCGTGTGAATCTTTCGAGTGCAGTTTTTAATTATAATGCAAACTGGCATTTTTTTAAAATGAACCTTTGATTCCGTTGAGTGGAGTTTTTTTCTCTCTTCAAAAATGAATCACTTGTGCATCGTTTTCATCAGGATGTGTTCTCATGAAAAACTGAAAATTCATAACTATTCCCTAATTTTATTTACTGAAGTAGATACTGTGTTCTGTGCTCCCATTATGTCATTTTGAGAATTAATTCTTGCAATGACAATTCAGTTGAATTATTCAATGTTTCATCGAGTTATAATTATTGTGTGGATATAGTATCGTTTGTAATATCGAAGCGACCATGCCGAACGAAAATTTTGAAAAGTTTGATATGATGAAATATTTCAAAATAATTATTTTGACACTGCAGGAGCTGTTTTTTTGGATCTGAGAGGAAATAACCTCATTATAGTATATTCGATGAATTGAGGAAACACCTCATGAACCATGATACATTCAACGTCCAAAGAAAATAAGAATATGAAGTAGTTGAAGAAGATGCAACAATTGAATAGGATCAAGGGTACTTAAGAGTCGAGCACTCACTATTCTGAAGAAAAAAAGATATAAACCTTAACAAATGATAATATCCTAGTTTTGTGAGCCAGAATATTTCCAACTTCGACTCGATTTTTGCAATTAGTTTGTGCAAAAATCGTAAGAAAATTCGCAATTGTTAAAGTTCAAATTAGTATTGATGGAATATTTAATCGTCGAAATGAACATTGGTGGTCGGTTTTAAATCCACATCTCCACATTGATATTCAATGTTGAGGCCGATATGAGTTCAAGAGCTCAACATTTTCCTACGGCATAATCGCATAATCAGTAACTATATTATATTCACACAATAGTTTAACTAGATGAAAAAAATTAATGATACAATTTTCGGTTCTTCATGAAAACATTGGATGAAGAATGCGATATATTTTTGGTAAACAAAAAACTTTATTTAACGAAAACAAAGTTGCCTATGGTTATGATATTCAACATATTTGAAAAAAGCAAGTTTACATTATAACTCGGAAACAGTTTGACAAAAGAAATATCCGCACGTTGTTCGATTCTACGTAAAAAAGTACCTGTTGAATCTCGAAACCATTTTTACAATTATAAACAACCGACATGGTGGCACTTTCCTGATTCCGAAAATATTCAAAATTTGCAAATAACTCGAAAACGAATGAAGCCAGCATGAATCTATTGAATGAATTCCTCACACAAAAGAACACGTAGACGGGGAAGGTCATTTTTCTCTATTCACAATAATTCATATAGCTGCAGTACTAAAACGTCGAAATCGGTCCATCCTGTACATGATCTTCAACTGTAGCCGTATTATATTCAAGAGGCACAGACCTCATCACAAGTTGATTTTTCAGAAAGATTGATATTTTGGTACTGACTTCTCAGGAAAACAAACCAAACTTCTCATGCTATAGAAACAGAATTTCCACAATAATCATTTATGGACGCCTGAAAACCCATAGCAAATATCAGAAATTTCCCTCTTGCGGCAATTTTCCTTGAATTTATAGGTTGGTGCAATTGGTGACTTACTTATAGGGCCATTTTTTCTTCCGGCAAGATTGAAAGGAGAGACATAGCATCATTTTATTGACATTTAATTACCTGTCTTGATGCCGATCTTATTGAGACAGGAAGTATGGTTTATGTCTAATGATAGTATGTAATAATAATAATAGGACCTTTGTAATGAGCAATACCAAGTTCGGTGGATAGGTAGAGAAACAGTGGCCCCGTAAATTCCCAGAATCAAATTCTTCTGTTTTTTTCTGGTGATACCTAAAGCATTCATAGATTCTCATATTGAAATTTCTGTCAGTTCTACCAATATATATTTTTCAACTAACGCAGCTGAGTTTGTATACCCAGAGTTCTTTCGTTTATATATTTTATTTTCATTATGTCTGATGTGTGAAAGATTTCTTTTAGTTCGGAATGAGATATGTGATTGAACATTTGTGATTATTTTAAACTTTTCCTAATTTACCAAACGTATGTGAGGCAATTGGATCTCTCGTCATCTCTACAATGAATACTCATTCTATCGATTCATGTAATTTAATAACATTATCTAGATCGTAACCATTATTAAGAGATATTTGCTTAATACAGAGTACTTTGTCAAAATTATCAAAGAGATTAAAAGAACGATGACGTTATTTTTTCAACAGATGTCAAAATCAATAACAAAAAAAAATAGTGCAGTAAGTCCATAATTTTTCCATACTGTAAATCTCAAATCAAAAGATTATTCATTCATCGATTTCTGTTAGAATATCATATGCTCCGAGAAAAACTCCCCAAGCTATAACTCCTATAATTGTTGATCGATTTCAATGACTGCACTCGGGGTTTTTTGATTGTAACCCCATATTCACTTTTTTTTGATTCCTTATTCGATTCTGAGTACCTTCCTATCACGCTTTATTTTCCGAGAAAAAAGAAATTATCGACGAATTTCCAAATCATCGATGTAATTCGTAGAATGGGCGATTGTTTTTTTGTTTATGATAAAATTTTTCTGTCCTACAAAGTGTTTTGGTCATTATTGCAGTCCTGTAAACACTATGGCGGAATACTATTCGAAATCACAGAGATATCTTCATAGAATTATAATGGATGTAGTTCTCAATTATTAACGAGAAATTTTGACAGATTAGGTTCCTATTTGCTGAATCTTGTTATAGTTTCGTGTATGGAAATAGAGTGAATAATGACATGAAACAACTCTATTTTCAATCTAACATAAACAGTGCTCGAGCATTTCGACTCTATCGGGAACGATTTTCAGATCGTGATGAACCAGAGCGCCGCAAATTCTCCATACTCGGAAAAAGCTCACACAAATACGGCTCATTCAAGAACCGAAAATTCTCAAGAGGAAGCAGCCATGTTGGGTGTGGAAGCGAATACAGAAACAATTGTTCGACAAATTTCTGCAGAAAGAGTCAGCGACTACTGTTCAATCTGTTTTACGAAAACATAAATATAAGCCTTATGTTTTTCAGAATGTTTAAGCTCTCAAAGCATGACAGTGTTCGACGCCTCGAGTTTTCGAATTTTTAATTGATAGAATGCATTCAAATCATTCTTTTCTCAGAACCATCATTTGATCTGATGGATGTACTCCTCACAACATTAAGTAATTTTAGGCATTGGAGCCACCAGAATCCGCAAAACATAATGAACAATAATTTTCTCATTGAAGAAAACTTGAAACCGAACAATTATACTGAAATGTTATTCGAACATTACAAGATTCCGGCGATGTGCCCCCTCCGGAAGGACGAAGAAAAATCTACTTCCTTTAAGATGATACTGCTCCTCAAAACGCAGCTTTGAATATGAACCAGCCGAACAATTATTTTGAGGATCAATGGATAGAGACGAATGGTCCTGGTGACCATCCCGCTCTCCAGATTTAGCCCCTCCTGATGTTAGGCTCTAAAGTTACCTACGGGAGCGAATTTACTGCACTCAATCCGACAATTTGAACATAATGAAAGAAAAATTGGGAGCTGCCGTCAAGAAATTCTTCCAGATGCCGTTCTGAGATAACAAGTATGCAGGAGATGCTAATTGTGTATTCAACAACATGGATGGCATTTTCAACAACTTTTATGAAAATTTTTTTGTATATGCTTAACTTGCAGCGCTCTGGTTCATCAAGATCTGAAAATCGTTTCTGAAAGAGTCGAAATGCTCGAACACTATTTCTGATAGATTGAAAAAACATTCATACATGTCTGTATTCATTTGGTTTTCGTCTTCCATTAGCGGGTAGGTAACTAATCTGTCATAACTCCTCGTTTATAATTGCGAATGGCATCCATTATAACTCGATGAAGATTACTCAGATTTTCAATGATATTCCTCTACAGAGCTTACTTCACGTTTCGTTAGAATCTTCTGTCGCGTTTTTTAAGTCTTTTTCAGTGATGAAATAATGAATGAATGACAGAAACTACTTCTAGGACAGAAAAATTCTATCATAAACTCAGTCACCCATCCAACGAATTACATCGAGCTTTTCGATAATTTTTTTTTCTCGCAAATATAGCGTTTTGAGTGATACTTTTTCAACAGAAGATGCTCAAATTTGAATGAGTAATCGAGAAGAAAAGGTAATTCGAAGTTATTTGAGCGAAATTTCAATAAACTCCATCTAAATTAGATGTGGACAATAATACCTTTGATAATGAAGTAAACTTTGAAGCACTCAAAATACTGTAGTACACATCAAAATATCATAGTACAGTCGATGATATTTTTCGAGATTCGAATCCTATAATAAGCTAATTGAGCTTATTAAAGGTATCATCAATATGTTCATAAATTTTATGACAACACGCTATTGGAATTAAAAATAAAATTATACATATGTTTACTCAATAAATATTAGATTATTAAACAAGAAAGTGTTCAGAAATTATTTACTACTGACATCTAGGGCGGTTCTTGAAAGATCTTTAGTATTATTCTTGGCGCATGATTCATACAATGAAGTAACAGGCCTGATATGCTATGATGACACCTGGTATATCGAAAGTAAATCCAACTGGAGAAATATGGGTCGAGAGGTTTTAATTAATTAAGATTCATTCGGCAATATACAGATCTCAAGAATTCTCTAAATTTTCCACTCATTCCTGTAATATACAAAGACGTAATGAAAGTAAATTACAAGGTTCCACTTCAGTGGAAAATTGAAGCTGTGATATAGCGTTTCCTTCTTTAGGTGCAGGACCGCTTCTCATATCGATTTTTAGGTGAAAACTAATTTCCAGTTCCTTCACAGCAAATGAAATATTTTCTTCCTCGCGGCTATCCAACCGCCACATAAGTGTTTTTCTTCTCAATATGTTATTTCTTGTTCTGACATTTATTATTCGAAGCTCTGATTTTCACACCCGTCCGAAGATTTTCAGCAGAAGTTCCAAGCTACTGTTTTTACTACTGCTGAAAATACACTACACTAGATTCGATTACAATTTCAATTATGATTGAACGAACGTAGCTTTATAACAAAATCAAACGAAAAAGATTATTGAGATTACAGATGTATACATAAAACGAAAAAATAAATACACTTTTTTTTTCGATAGTGTATATTAATAACATAAGTATAGAAAATAACACTATTTTATTTAGTATATTAGTTTCATGATATTTTTTAGAGTAAATCAATGAAATATAAATATTTCATCTCTGTTATTAGTGCGTCCGTCATTAATATTCTCACATTTGATAAAAGCAATGTGATTTACGTGAATGGTTTGCAATTATTATTCTAATAAAAATATAGAAAATTAGTGACATTTTCATTGAAAATGGATCCTAGATTTATTAAAGAAGAGAATAGCACAAATACGTCGAAAGTGAATGAAGCGATGATGGAAAGATACGTCATAAGCGAGAACGATTTTTATATATCGGAGTGTCAGAACATCGAATAACTATTTCCATGTAGGGTAGGTATGAGATGGATGTTTCGGAACGACATGGCCACCTATACGCAAAAAGGCGCTATCTATATTCATTCCAAATAATAATTGGTAGTTCCTACTACGAATAGTTAACGTATAGTAGATATTGTATCAAGGGGTCCATCACAGCTTTCGATACCTAGACCTAAGACTCTTTGAGGCTCCCTTCATGTAACTACATCCCCTGCTCTGTCCTAACAAAGAAGTCTCTAATAGAGCGAAGGACCAATCACTTACTGGATGATGTACCCAACATTGCCTTGGACGTCCGACAACATCAAACATTCAACCAGGTGTCCCTATGTTGTTCTGCTAGCGAGAACGCTAACCTTGTCTTAACAACACCGGCTGAGCTCCCGACCGCGTGCCTTTGCCTTTGCCTTTTTAGACATTTCGTTCAACCCAGAGGATGGTTGTTTACCGCCAGTTGTTTCAGTGCCCAAACGCACTTCCAGACCACCTTAGAAGTTATCCTGTGTGCGCCCAGGGCTCCCAGAGTAGCCCGACTGTTGAAGCAGATCGTGATCCACTCATTAGTTGTACCCGGTTCTGCCAGCCTTTGAGCACAACCAAGTATGACCATAATCTCCAAATGGAAAACTGTTGTATATTTGTCTAATGGGAAGTAAAAACCCCTCTCATTTCTCCGGAAATTAACTACCCTACCTAACTCTTTGCTCGAGCTCAGTCACTTTATCGGGAAGAAAATAAAAACATATTTGGACTTTAGTGGATATGCCAGATCATACCTTCAAATTTAATCAGACAAGTGTTCAATTGAATAACAAACCAGAAACAATTATAGCTACAAAAACAACAAATTCAGTCTACCCAATCACGTCTAGAAAAAAAGGAGAAAGAAATAACTGCAAGCCGCTGGAAATTCTCTTTCGTCAGTTGTTATTATGAGACGAGTTAAAAAAATTTCAAGATTGTTCAGATGATTTAGTCTACATGAGCAGAAAAACTGCATACGTTAATGCAGAATTATTTTTAAAAAGGGCTGATACAAAACTTTTTACTACGAAAACCTGTGAGTAAAGTTATTTTTCTTCTAGATGGGCATTCCTCCCATACAAATTCTCGGGATTTGTTGAAAAGTGCAGAAAACCGAACCTATTTCAAACCTTCTGAATCTTTTCATGCAGCTGAAACAAGGAATTAGATGATTTCAAATAAAAATCAAAAAAAATCAGTCAATTAGTAGCTGGCAGACTAATTGGAAATACTATTTTTGGATTCAAAACAACTTAGTAATCATCAAGATTCATCAAATTCAAATAACGATAATTCAGTTATTTTCGATACACTAGCCCAATTACATTAACCAGAAATTTTGGTTAGTCGCCAACATTAATTTCTCGATTAACGGAATGGGAATAGGAATCGCTGCAATTCTTACTTTAGCCGAGAATATTTGTTTAAAAAGGAGGTGAAAAAGGGTAGAGCGAAACCTAATTTGTTGTGCCAGGACAAATAGAGCCCCAGATTGCCTTCGAATGAAAAATTTGAAAGCTATGAAAGTACAAAATACTGAAAGATTATAATGCAACCATCGAGTGCATTGTGTGTAAGAAATGGTTCCAGGAGAATGACGCCATGTATTTCAATTATTGCAATCAGTGCTAGCGGTTAAAACGACAGAATGAGAAAACTTATAATAAATAATTATTTTCTTCATTAACAATTATAGTATATAACATTTTGTGTGATAAAAACTAAAATAAATATTTTATCATTATGAGTTATGTCTACTTCTCGTATACTTCATAAAATAATGATTTTTATTAAGTCTATTACCTTCAATGCCAAGGCAACTATCCCCAAGAAAAATTTTGTTGGAGCATCTATATCTGTTAAGAAGGTTTGTGAATTTGATACATAATTAAAAAAAACAAACTAGTATTATTCAGTTGAGTATTTTGTTTACCTATAGGTATACAAAAATCAAATTAATAGAAGAAAATTTCTGGGTGTAAATCACTCATTTCACAAAGTTAGGCAACTATTCTAAATTTACTCTAACATCAATGCACTATTATCACTTTATGTCCAGAATGTCTTTATTTCGACAACTATTTTATTCATTGTCATTTACTCAGTTAATTCAATGTCACAATTGTTATAAAGGTTGAAATAAAAACGTTTAAAGGACAGTGGGAAACAAGGGTATTGCCTACCTAACCTACAACTAGATTCTTCATTATCTTCATCACATCATACCAATTTTAGATTATAGTTTAATTGATACTGGTAATTTTCTTCGTCGAAAACAACTATTTGCCGATGGTATGCTGGTTTCGAACATAATCGTATTGCCACCGAAAATGCAGAACGATGTGTTGTTGTTTTGATTTTTAACACCTGGATCAAAAAGTCTTGGGACTAACAAATAGATGGCGCCAGAACTATGGTATGCGCTATAATTTCAGACTGTACCAACCTTTAAAAGAAAGATGTCAAGATTTCATGACATTTCGTTGATTATTTTTCGGGACATGTTGTGAATTTGTAGGCAATGAATCAAAGCAAGCTTCGTGTCTAAATAAAACACTTTGATGGGTAAAACACCGTACTAACTCTTGGTACTTGATAATGGATACTGGTAATATTCTCCGTCAAAAACAACTATTTGCCGATAGTATTCTGGTTTCGGACGTGATCGTACGGCCACCAAAAACGCAGAACGTCTAGAAGGCCAAAATGGATGATTATGCCAGAAAATTGCAGGAATTAGCTGACATCTTAGAAATATCAAGAGGCATTCTATTCAACATTTAACACAAATTTAGACACGAAAATGTTTTTTTTTCGAAGTATGTGACTCTTTAGCTACAAATGAAACCAAAACAACAACGAATTAACGAATCTGAGCGTGGTTTGAAACTTTCAAAGCGCGATAAAAAAGAGTTCTTGCGCCGATATGTAACCATAGATGAAAGATGGATCCACCACTACTCGCCAAAGTCTAAAGGTTCTGCTGAGAGAAAATCATAGGGCGAAAACCGTCCAAACCGTCCAAAAACCCAATAATCGGCTGGCAAGTTTATGGCGTCTGTATTTTGGGGTACGCATGGAATATTGTTCATCGACTATCTGAAGTGAGTCCAGCCGATCAATATACTATTTTATTGCCTCACTTGACCGATTGAGTGACGAAATTAAGCTGAAACGACCTCTTAGCGCAGAGAGAAAAGATTGTTGCATCTAGACAATGCACCACAAGTCGGTAAAACCATAGCAAAAATCAACGATTTAAGCTTGAAGTTGTTGCCACGCCCACCATATGAACCAGCACCCAACGATTACTGTCTCTTTGTTGATCTGAAAAAAAATACTCGAAGGAAAGAGATTTAGCTCGACGAAGAGGTTATTGCCGAAACTAACCCCTATATTCAGGCCAAAAAAAATCGTTCTATAAGGAAGGCATTAAAATGTTAGAGAAGCGATGGAATGATTGTACCATTGTACGAGAAGAGTATATAGATGAATAAATTCGAATTTTGACAGAAAAATGTATTTTTATTGGTTAATCCCGGATCTCATTGACGTATCTGACCTATTTTGATAGAAGAGCACTATACAACTAGGAACTCATTTTATAGAAGATCTTGCTTAGTAGAAAACAATTAACGTATGGATAAATGTAGGATATTGAGGTTGTGATGTCACGGCGATGACATGACCCAACGGGTTTTAGCGGGTAACTTCAAAATGGAATTTATTAAATGGCATTTCAATCCAAAATACAAAATAATTCATCGAATATTTAATTTAGATGTAATGAATATAATAAAATGACAGCATTTCCAGAAATTCGTCTATACCTAACCTAATACAGTATGTAGCATTAGTGACCTCCACATGTTATAGTTTTTGTGTATTTTATCGCTGCCTTAGCAAACGTATATCGTTTCTTTACACTATGATTTTTTGAATAACCAATCAAGTCATTGGCCAGTTAATTTGTATTGTCTGAGAACCCATAAGCTCATAAAAATGTGTCACTATGCAAAAAAAGAATTAATGTACCATCTTTTTTATGAATGCTGAAACAGAAATTGTAACCTGCAACGATCGTTGTCAGGGAGACAACGCCTAAAAGCTCATCGAAGCGATTTATTCTTTTAACACAAACATTACAGAAGCAACTAATTGGTGAGGATTTACACAGGAATTGGAAGACAGGGATTATCGATCTATCAAGACTCAAATGTTTAGATTCATCATGATTAAAAATATCTTCATGCAGATCCTTATTGTTAAAAGATGCAAGAAAATTCAGCTTATATATTGAAGGAAGATTCATCATATTAGCGAGGAAAATTACTGCAACCCAGCAGAAGGTGATCAGGAGTACATATTTCGCCATATTTTATTGGTGGAGAAGAATGGAAAGTCTTATAAAACTAACCCTTATTGTTTTATTTATATGAATTATACCCTTTGCCATAAATTTTCTGAGGATATATCATAGGGAACACATTTTTTTGGCTTCTACTATCAACTCTTCCATGAAATGGAATACATCCGTGAGCCTTGACCCACATGAAACAAACAGATATATTCAATGCTTCCAAATCATTGAGAGACGGTATTATTTTTTGTGTATTGTCGAAAAAGGACAAATTTGAATTCAATTTCTTCAAAGACTCCAAACGTTTTGTCTATTTGAGATTGCCGACAATTCTCCTGAAAATTTAATTGTTTTTATTTGATATTTTCTGTCGGGACGTTCCCATGATAAAATTATAAATCGCAGTACCAATGGCTGAGTTCAATAGTTTATATAATTTTCATCAATATATTTCAGAAACTCAGCTGTAGCAGTTAAATGACCATAAAAAGGGGACTGAAAAAATATTGAGACAATTATCTATCCCTCTTATGGGGAATTGATGAATCATAAGAGGCTATAAATACCGCATCTATGAGTTAATTTGGCTAAATATAATCTATGAATATCAACCTTCTAGTCCTTCATAGGGCTAGATATTGACATTCGTTTCGAAAGAAACTTGCTCACCAAGAGCTTTCGACGAAGTTGCAATGATTTTGATAAAATAATATTATGAGTGCTCCTAAAATCACCTATGCAAGTTCTTCTGGCTTTCCTTTGTAAAACTTCCAGATACTTCAATCAACTGTTAAGCCAATTGCCGTAAAGAAACTGTCATAATCCGATATTGATCTTACACAACCTCGATAGAAAAAGATTGAAATATTTCGATCATCGATTCAAATATTATGGCAAATGTATCACAGAACTTGTATTCTTTCTTCAAAAATTTCCCCAGTGTGAGTAGTGCATAATAATTTTAAATTTAAAATCACCCCCAAAAATTTTCCCCGATATTCTATGAGAAAAAACAAAGTTACCAAATCTAAATTCGTGTTGAAAGTTGTTTTTTTCGGTAGAATGCACAGTTTGTATCAAGTACTTTGATTACTTTGTATATGTTAATTTATCGATACTGAATTAAAAGAAATTTAAAATAAGTTGATAGATGACGTATATCAGGCAAGCAAGTGTAAACAAAGCAATTGAAATCTTTCAGGCTACAGCACGACCGGTTGATGTAGCAGGAGAACTTGGTGTTAGCCAAAGTGTAATGAGTGAGCTGTGGAATCGGTTCTTGGAAACTAGTCTGTTCGCCTATTTACCAAAATACAGGAAGTATGTGTAAGTCCTGTAACACAGAAACTATGACAAATGAGTTTGTGATATCCTTGATTCCTTCAAAAAGAAGCAAGCTGTTCGAAAACCGCATCACAATATTCCTTGATATAACCTAGACACCCCACAAAACATTCGATCGACTGACATATTCTCTGGCGCAATCGGGCTTTCCAAGTGCTGCGGTTAGAGCTGGGCCTCTAGCTGCAACACGATACCTCAAACCAAATTCTCTGGTACGTTGTCGTATTGTTTCAGTGCTCATTTGAACTCACTGATCTATAGAAGCTGCATTTTTAGGTGTCTGGCAGTAGCAAACCGTTCTCTCAACGAGGAAATTCTTAAAAAACAGCGATTGATCGCATTTGTATGTCTAGGTCTTCTTTCATGACTACCAGTCTCCCTGTACCTTCGGATGATTCTGGAAACATGCAAATGGAGACCTTACTCGCAGAAATTGATCTACAACTGCTGTTATCAATATGTGGTGGTTTCTTTCAAAATCTCGATTTATTTATTTCATTTTATCTCTCATTAGAGGAACATATTCGCCAAGGAAAAACATCGAATGTTGTTGGCATGGGTCCGGATATATTCGAAAAAAGCAGGTGTTGATAGTTAGTTGTCTATCAAAAACAACCAAAATATTGAAATTGTATGTTGATTTTTTGTCGCAGGGTATATGCAATCTAAATTTGCAGTAAATAAACGAATGAAGACGAAAGCCATCCCGCTGAAAAAGTTTGAGCTGTAAGCAACATAGTATCATTAGAATGACAAATCAAACTTCTTTTAAATGAGGTGTCATTTCACCCCTTCCCCATTACCTATTAATATCTTATATTTGTTAGTTTACCCGACAAGTAATCTGAATGAAAATTTTTGGTGCGGCACCATGTATAAGAGAGATGCAGTTGTTTTCCATTTTCACATAACTCTATTACATAGTGCCCCATTCCAGTTCTGAAATTGCGACTCATAAGGGTGATTACGTGGATTGCTGAAATTCATAGAGAACAAAAAGGGACCCCCACAAGGCTTGATAAGTTATTATGAGGTGGCCCCGCTTGCTGAGATTCATAAACATGTCCAAATCGAACAGCAGGAGTCCGTTTTTATGGGAAAGTTGAATTAGCGGAAAATTGAAGAGAACCGCCTTTGAAAAGACTGAGTGCTTGTCGCTAGTCAAAGTTCGGATACAGGCATAGCTTTTGTGTTCAAGGACATGAAAAATATTTAGTGGTTATGAAAGTATACATTGAACTGATGAAGAATAATATTTCATTATTTTCAAAGGTATGAGTAGTTTTCGCCCTCGGAAAATGTTGACGAGGTCAAATGCGTCGATGAAAGGTTATTTACGTTAAAGATATACGACGAAAAGAATAAAGAACAGATAAAACTCTCCAAACAACGTTAAATATAAAGATAAAGTCGATAAAATTTTAGTTTGGCGCACGCTCTCCTCTGAAGGAACCGACCTGATGTGAAATTATAAGCGACGAATCACCAAATAGCGAGCGTGATATTTATCAATTGTATAATTAAATTCTTCGAATTTATTCGTCAGCTTCATGCTGAAGTCGATAAAATGTTTTGATCAGACATGCTTTTTAAGAGAGATCCAAAATAGGCTCGCTCATCAAAACTGCAGCCATCTTTATAGCTAACCTCGTTCAGTTGGTCGTTTGGTACCTAAATAAATCGTGCCTTAAAGGATATCTTCTCCCTTTGAAAATGTTTTTTTTCAAAATTCTCTATTTCTAAAATGTAACCAGTTAACGACCAGATAACACTACGATAATATTATTTTTAATATGGAGAAACTACTGGCTCTAAAATAATGAAACTGAGTAAAACGTTCTTATTTTAAACCATCGAAAGGAACTGTCCAGAATATTCACCTTTCCGAAAGACGAAATTCTAAGAAACTGGAGGTAAGTGCTATTCTTTCACAAAACTTAGCCGGCTCGGTGGCGTAGAGGATATGATGCTCGTCTCCTGCGCAAAGTTACCTAGGTTCAATCTCCACAAAGTCGGTGCGATTTTTCGGATTCTGGGAATCGCTTGAGAATCCATCTGTCTAACAGAGATGTGTTGGACATTAAAGATCCCTTCCCTTGACACGAGAGGGGTTCGGCAAAATTCCCGGGTTAGTGAGGTGACTGAATTCCCCAGCGTGTCATTGGTCGAAAGGCGGAAATATTGCACGTTAAAGGAAAAACAAACGAAACTTCATGCCTTTTACATCTTCTGTAGTCCGTATACTGCATTCGATAACAAATATATCATAACCAATTTTCTATTCCTGAATCCATTGTTGGGATATGTTAAAAAAGTTTCTCTGAAAAATCTCAGAATTCACAATTGTTATTGTAGAAATTCATTGCAAATCTTGTAGAAACCTTTTTCTATTTTTCAGACTTCTGAATGATTTTGTTGAAAGTTTAAATGATCTGGTTCTGGCAACACCTTGCATGGACTAAAATCGTTTTCAATACAAGAATCAATTTAATAAACAATACGAGGGGTTGAATTTGAAACAAATATAAGTCAAAGTTTTGAATATTTTCCTAGTGTGTGGCATAGATAGGTCGATGTTATTCGTTTTTTTTTTTGATACCAAGAAAGCTAACTTGGCTACCTTAGAAAGTTAAATGATTATCAATATTCGATTAAATTCACATATAAAGTAGAGAAAGATAACCAGTTGACTTTCTTGGACACACTTCTCATCCGAAATAACAAATCCCTAGAATTTGATGTGCACAGAAAGCAAACTGCCACAAGTAGACATTCATTCCGACGCATTTCTTTGTCAACAACAAAAAATGGCTAATTTACAATTCCTAGATCAGAGATTAATTCGTTTTCCTTCGAATCGACTTTTAAGAGAGAAGTTTTCATAAATAATCAAGCTGTTGTATAGTTATGAGAATAAACCGTTTATGGTCGCGTTTCAATGAAACAGGTAGCGTAGAAGAACGCCATACAGGTCGTTTCAGGATTACTACAGACGCCCAAGACCGATTTTTGGTTTTACAAGCCAGAAGACATCGTACTACCACAGCATCTCAATTAGCTCATGAGCTATCACGAAATCATAATGTACAAATTTCCGACCAAATTGTCAGAAATCGACTGCACGAAGGTCAACTCCACTCCAGACGTCCTTTGAGAGTTCCACAACTGACCCATGGAAATCCCGCTGCTCGTTAAGCTTGGTGCCAAGTACACGTAAACTGGGATCAAGAGAGGTGGGCCACAGTTCTCTTCAGTGATGAATCTAGATTTAGTTATTATCCCAATTCGGGAAGAATTCGAATATGAAGGGAACCTGAAAAGCAAAACCGTCTCCAGCATGCTCGAGAAGTTGTTAGACAGGGAGGCGGCTCAGTGATGTTTTGGGGAGGTATACGCCTTGGTGGAAGAACTGACCTCGTTTTCATACAGAACAACCTCACGGGAAATTCTCACGCAAATGAGATAATTTTAACTGTATTGGTACCGTATCTCCAAACAATGGGTCAAAATCCACTCTTCCAACAAGATAATGCCCCTCCTCATCGTTGTCTTGAACGTTCTTGAAGAGAATGATATCGATCTTCTACCTGGCCATCCTGCTCTCCAGATCTGAATCCCATCGAGCATGTGTGGGACACCCTAAAAAGAAATCTCCTGCGTCAAAACGTCTTCCATCATGAACAGGAGCTTCGATTAGCAGTTCAGGGTGCTTGGAATGACTTAGGCCAAAATGTAATAGACAATTTAATATTGATCATGCCGCGACGATGCCAAAGTGTCATTAATAACAGAGGTGGACCTTCTAGGTACTGAAAAATATAAGTGCTTCCATATCGTTTCGAAAATATTAGTTCAGGATTTTTAATTGTGCTTTACCAAATTTCGTCATCTTCAAATTTCATTTTTTTTTATAATAGGTGCTTTGCAGAAGTCAAATATTATTTTGTTTTCTTGAGAATACATTATGTACAATACATCCTAAAAAAACCGAAAGATTTCTATAAATCCGAATCAATAAACTCATATTTTGAAGATATTGGTAAGTATTCCTAGACTTTTTGAGGTGTTTATGGTCCAAAACGTTATGCGAAGAAACATGCATTAGCACTAAATGTGAAATCGTCCAACAATTAAAAAAAGCTAATTGTATTAATTGAATGAATTCTTGTCAAAAAAATGTCATTGTTCTTAGATGATAATCTAAACTTCATCCACCATATGTTAATTTCCGATGAAAATTATTTTAAGCGAACGAGTATGTAAGTGACTGGAGAGCTGAAAACTATGTTTAGTTATATGAGAAACTTTCGCAAAGTCCAAAGGTAACAGTATAATGAGTTGTGGCATCATGTGACATTACTGGTCCATTCTTCAAAAGCGAACAAGAAAAATACCAGTCATATTGCTTGTGTGTCTATTGCTGCTTCAAGAGAACTTCATTGCTTTATTGGCAAACCCTATATCTGTGATTTTCCAATGCCTTCACGTAGTTTAATTTCAAACTCCCGGAATGTGATCTTACAACATCTTTGTTGAAGTAATGATTGTTTTCTAATAAATGATATGGAAATTTCCAGTCTGTTTTCGATTACCAAAGCCACGTTTTTGTTCAGATACAATAACATTGCCACTAATTGTACGTGGGACGAACTGGAAAAAACTTCATATTCAAGATATCTCAATATAAGCACGATTTTGATAATAAAAAAAACCGATTCGAATTTATCGAATCTCTTATAAGAACGAAATTCAAATAAGAAATGAAGTTTGAATTGAATTATCTGAAAGCATTGTGAATCAGCAGATAAAAAAGTTCCAGGAATATTCTCAATGATCTGTTACTCAACTTGTTTTCTCAAGTATCCAATATTTTCTGAACGGATTTTCCTAGTTAGGGTTTGAGATTTGCAGAAGGTATAAAGTTCTCTGTTTAAGTTCATAAATTTGTACTTGAAAAAGTACACTGTTATCTCAATGTCTCGTTCGATTTAATAAATAGATGAATTCTGAATTATCTGATTCAGTTTTGTTTGATTTTCATTTATTCATTCGAATGAAAGATAAAGTTACGAAAGATTAGAGAAATTTATTGATTGAATCATAATTTCAAATGATGATATGAGTCAGAACACGATAGGAAGAAGGCACAGTTTGTATAATGGATACATGTAACCCCCACGTTCGCTCCTAGAGTGTGAGCTCAGAAAAATTAGGAAAAACGAATGACCCAGACTTAATCTTTCGGATAGAACAAGGAAAAAATATGGTTTGCCTCGCCCGTTATTGATACATCAGTAGCAGCTAATCTGTTAATTTATTATATTATAATATATTATTTCCACAAAAAGTAGAGAACTGCAGAGAACTATTCTCTACGAAATGAATATCGTTTCGTACTATCAAAATATACTTATAACCAGAATTCTTAATGTAACAAGTAAGACCATACGTATAATTAAGAAAATAAAAAAATGCATCACCTACGATATTTCCCCTGACCTTCTGTCGCAGTTTGTGTTTATTGTAAGATAAAACAAATACTGTCTTCAGTTCTTCGAAATACCTGGAATTATCATACTCCACTACCCAATATCTGATCTCTTTTATCGGAATTGTCATAATGACCAGGTCCAGTTTTCCAGATGATGGCTAATAGTTAATTGATTTCGCCGTTACAATGTGATAGTTAATCATGATGATGATAAGAAATTGAAACTATGTATTATACTATCACAAGCGATTTTACTGTGATGACTAACAAAACAAGTCGATTTTTTCATAAATATGAATCCCGGACCTCCAAAACTTTACGGCCTTATGAAAAATCACAAAGACAATGCCCCAATACGTCCAGTAGTATCATTCATGAATAGTCCAGTATATAATTTGGCAAAAGAATTGAATTCTTGTATTCAAAAATTCAACAAATTTCACGCCTAAATATTCTATGAAAAAACTCAATTCAATCAACACAAAAATTGAAACAGGTTCAAATCTCAAAAATACAAACGATTTTTGATCAGTTTGGATGTAGATAATATGTTTTCCAACATCCTAGGAGACGAATGCCTTCCATTGGTCTCAGACGTCCTAAACAAATCACACCTTAATCCGGTTTTTCAAGATTTTTTCATTTTTTGTTCAAGTTGTGCCTACAACAGAATTATTTCAGATTCAATAATAAATTCTATGAACAACCTCAAGATCTACCGATGGGATCACCATTGAGCCCTTTACTAGCTGACATTTCCATGGCGTATATTGACGAAATCATATTCAATTCCTCCAAATCGAAATTAGTAAATTTTTCGTATAGATATGTAGACGATATACTTGCATGTTTCATGGGAACCGCTAGACAACTAGATCAATTTTTAGTTTACATCAATAGCATTCATCCCAAAATTGAATTCAAAATAGAGAGTTAAGTCGATAGTCAGATTTACTTTTTAGACCTAACAATCACTCATATAAATAACACACTAAACTTGATATATAGCGAGAACCCACCTTTACTGATATTTGCATCCCTGATGACCAATGCACCCAAAATCTCATAAACACGCTGCATTTAATTCAATGATTCATAGGGCTTTCTCTCTGCCGTTATCCGAAGAAAATATGTCTAAGGAAGTGTCAACTATTAAAGAAATAGCTAAGTACAATGGTTATCCCTCAAAAATATATAACAAAATTAGTAGCTGTGCATATACTCACAAAAGACAAACCTGGCTTCATTGTATTTCATACTTAAAGGCCAAAAGACAAATTTGACAATAGGCGTACGTGGGAATTTCAAATGAGAGATTCCGAGTAGATGTTTGACAGGCTTACACAGGGTTATACTGTGAGGGGTTAAGATAATCAACTTTTTATTATCTTCATATGTTGACTACTATTAAGAATTATCGAAACTTATGAAAATAAAGTGGAATTAACAGAATTGTGTTCCATATTCATTCTCCGCAAAAGATAAAAATAACATGGAAACTCTGTTTCGAAATGAAATAATTCTAGCCTTCCACATTTAGAGCGCAAATATTTTCAAACCTTTCAGTAAACATGAACAAAGTAATTGTTTGGTTAATTTCAGTTGATTAATTCCTAATTATTAATAATTCTAATTACTCATTTCAAGATTCATACTAAAATTCCCCAATTATCGTACTACAGTGTGAATATACTATAAATCCTTCACCTGTGGAGTAAATCCATTTTGGTTATCACAATTTTTATTGATCAATGATGTTTCAAGGAATTTGGAATCTTTTTCGTGTGATCAGAACCTAAAATTTTATGCGATTCCAAAATTATTTATACGGACATTCTCAAACTTCATCAAGCTTTTCAAAGTACTGTTCATTATTCATGTATTCTTCATTTACACACTCCTGGATTTTTGTCAGTTAAAAGACGTAACATATTAAAATCGGTTGTCTGTAAAGTCGGTTTACTGACGATAGTTGAACATGACAACGTCATAAGATAATACTGATGGAATGGTTGCATTTTTCAAAAGAAAATTTTAATTTTATTTGTTTGATAGTTATTTTGTATGGATATAGAGAAAATGTAAATGGAAATCACAATTGAATTGATCAAGTTACATGTATCTGTACGCAAATGTCAATTTTATTTATTTTTCTTTACAATGTACATAGTTTTCACAAGTATGAATGTGCTTTGAGCAATTGTTTCACAACTTTTATTAGCAACTTTTAAACATGTGTGATATTCAACTTCTTACAATTTGTGTCATTCTGTTACGAATAGGAAGATGATAGGAAAAGTAGGAAATGAAAGGGAGTGTTTCGAGTGTAGTGTCTTGAAAAAATCAAATCGACGGTGGTTGCTCTTAGTGTTGTTGACTTATTAACGACTGATGCACAATCAAGATTGAACATATCTTTCATGAATTTGACAAATATTTCGTCATTTTTCACGTTTGTGTTGAAGTCGCTACGAAGAAGTATTGGTACATCGGTATCAACTCCCACTGGCTGTTGTAAACATACGGAAATAGTGCTTGATGCAGCAGAACACTGATGTTAGAGATAATTGCTCCAGGATGATTATAAACTGCTCCAAGATCCATTTTAAACGTTGTATCAGCGGTGAAGCATGTAACTTCTGCCAAGATATTTATTTTAATGATGATAGCACGAATATTCGACAATATATCGCTGAACATATACTTAATATCGAAAGAATCATTACCTTTATCGCCGCAATTATCGTTGCTATAAACAATTGAAACCACATTCACTTTTCACTGCACTTCATACTCGACGAAAACATATTAATGTATTATGTAGTACAGCAGCTGTCCACGCGGACGCATCGCTCACTCAAGTGGGAAAGAGACAGATGTCGAACGCTGCCGAACGCGGAGGCCGATGTGCCTCTTTGTCGCTCGTTCCGCGCTCTCGCTTACACTTCAAGCCTTAAATGGAACGCCTCAGAGCGAGATTACGCCGCTTGAGTTATGTTTTTTCGTGCGTGTAGCCGGCTTCATCGGATTATCAGACGTTGTCACGTGAATAATAATATATGAATTTTGGTTATCAAAAATCAAAATTATATTATATCCAGCGGAAGTAGTGATTGATTTTGATACCTCACTTAATGTTTAGGGAAATACAAAAATTACAGGATGTAGGTTTCATCTCACACAAGCTTGGTAGCGCTGAATTCAAGGTAATGATTCGAATGAGTGACATTGATGCATTATTTATTTTATGGAAATTTGTTTCGTACAAATATGAAGTAAAATATATTTTATACTTTCCACAATTTTTTTTTCACAAGCACGACCGGTTTCGACCGTTAAGTCATTTTCAAGTGGTCAACTACAGAAAACGAGCTTACTTATATAGATACTAGTCTAATTATAGATTGCGTTGTGGAGAGGTATTAATGTCTAGCTGGCTATAAACTGTGATTTCCTTGCATTTTTCAAAGTTTATTGACTTCCAAACATTCCAACATATCCATTTTCTTTCCTTTGTAACTATTATGAAGAATTTTGATATTATCTAATGTTATTGAATATTTTGTGGTTTTGATTAGCTCACATATTGGAGAATTATTATCAGAGGATAAGTGTTCTTTAAATCTAGTTCCGAAATCCAGTCTGCCCAACATAACCTACCGTACACTCAATTAAAAACAATTTTGTAAACTCCTGATATTTTGAATTTGTCTGTTTTTTGTTTAGCATTGAATAATAATTGTCTCAAGTTCAGACCTCTTAAGAAAGAGGTGGTTATTTTGAATTTGGAAAAATAGTTACTCAAGTTATTGGAACGTAGTTGAAACTAGCCTATTTTTACAAGCAAGTATATTTCATGCAAAATAATAATTGTGTTATTTGTTGATTTTCTTTACGTTGAATAATTTCGTCTATATAAACCACAGGAATTTGGTTATTTGAGGCAATTTTCCTGATTTATTACATTTTTGAAGTTCGTCGGTGACAGTGGAATAGAAAAAGCCTTATGGATCATTAAATTATAAGCTGCTAATTTGTGATTTGAATGATAGAGTCCATGGGAATAGTTGAGTCTGTGAAGGTTTCTTACTGTATGTGTTATAAATGAAATTATGAGTATAAGCATTATTCTATTGCTGCTGTGAACTTAATGTTGGAATAAACTTCGTTCAGAAATTGCAGAAATTTTATCAGTTTGCCTGTTTGAGCCATGGAAACCTACCAAACTTCATATCGGTTTCAGAACACTTTGTGTTTTTTGCCTAAGTGGCTATTTATCATTACTGTTCTTCTATAATATCCATGAAAATATCGGTTAGAAAGGGGCTGAGAGGTGATCCTATGGGAAGTCCTGATTTTTGGTAAAATTTTGATTGAAATTGAAAATTAATTTCAGAATGTTACAAAACCCATCAACAACATGTGAAAGCTTTTTATTTTTGGTGAATATTTCTCTGACTATCGGAGGGCAAAGAATCCTAAATCTGTTAATTTCAAGTGCTTCCAGAAGGTTGAGTTTTATACCTCTCTTTTCAGAATGTGGGATTTTAAATTCTGAATTGAAAGAGTGTCCATTTTCCCTAAGATGATTTGAATAATTTGAATCGGTTTTTCCATTGATGAAACTGCGTTTATGTTCAAAGATTCTAACATTAAAATTTCTTCCCGTTCTACCTATATAAAAACAATTGCTGATTTTGATTTTTCTTTCTCAAAAAGGAAAATTAGCTTTACAACATATATATCCAATCGGTGAACACCAAGACAAGAAATTCAATAGTTTAACATATATAGGCAATATTAGCAATAATGTGAAATCCTTCTTAAAATTCAAATTTTAATAAAGCATTCAGAACATCAACAAATTTAGGTTCATTTATCAGGAATTATAAATCTCCAAATAATAAAGAAAATAAATCAGGGGTTTATAGATTGGATTGTGCAGATTGCAATTGTTGTTATATAGGTAGAACAGAAAGAAATTTTAATGTTAGAATCTCTGAACATAAACGCAGTTTCATCAATGTAAAAACCTATTCAAATTATTCAAATCATCTCAGGGAAAGTAGTCACTCTTTCAATTCAGAATTTAAAATCCCACATTCTTAGAATAGAGGTATAAAACTCAACCTTCTGGAAGTACTTGAAATTAACAGATTTAGGTATTCACCGGGAATTCTCAATTATCAGGTGGACATAAATAACTCACCCTTATTGAATTTATTTCCTAAACACTAGTTCAAATACAGATAGCTCTTAGTCGATTGCCTCTTTAGTATATATAAGGATATGTTAGTAAGATATATTTTTAGTATTCATTCGCTCTTGACAAAAATACTGTGTATCGAAACGCGTCGAGCATTTAATAATATATTTTAGTAGAAATCATCGTTTACTTGTGTTTGTAATAGAAGAAACCTTCATAGACTCAACTATTCCTGGACTCATTCAATCATTTAAATCATAAATAATCAGCTTATAATTCAATGATCCATAGGGCCTTTTCTATTCCACTGTCACTGACGAACTTCAAAAAT
This sequence comes from Cryptolaemus montrouzieri, assembly GCA_013387265.2. Lineage (NCBI taxonomy): Eukaryota > Metazoa > Arthropoda > Insecta > Coleoptera > Coccinellidae > Cryptolaemus > Cryptolaemus montrouzieri. The sequence continues at coordinate 30,024,291 of JABFTP020000186.1, read as the reverse complement.
GAAATAAATACAATCAGAAAGATTGTCTTGAATACAAAAAATTCCTCTGATTTTTATAGACAAAATTTTCCTACGTAAAGAAACTCATCAAATAACACCATTATTATATTCCTTGAAAGATACTTGCTTGAAAAAATATGCTAGTTTCAACTACGCTGGTCCTCTCTACAATAACTTGAGCAAATATTTTTCCAAATTCAAAATAACCACCTCTAACTCAAGTGGTCTGAACTTGAGCAAATTATCATTCTATGCTAAACAAGAACAGACAAATTCAAGAAATCAAGAGTTTACAAAATTGTTTGCTATGAGTATACGGTACATTATGAAGAACACTTATCCTCTGATAATAATTCTCCAATATATGAACATATAAAAACCACAAAATATTTAATAACATTAGATAATATCAAAATTTTTCCAAATTGTGACAAAGAAAGGAAAATTAATCTGTTGGAATGTCTAGAAATCAATAAATTTTGCAAAGACCCAAGTGTAATCACCCTTAATAGCCAGCTAGACAATAATACCTCTCCACAACTCAATCTTTAATTAAGCTAGTATCTTTATAAGTAAATTCGTTTCCTCTAGTTGACCACTTGAAAATGACTTAACGGTCGAAACCGGTCGTGTTTATGAATTTAGCGGTACCAAGCTTGTGTGAGATGAAACTTACATCCTGTAATTTTTGTATTTGGCTAAAAATTAAGCGAGGTATCAAAATCAATCACTACTTCCGCTGGAGATAATACAATATTTAATCTTGAGAAGTAGTTTTTGATAACCAAAATTCATATATTATTATTGACGTGACAACGTTTTATAATTCGATGGAGCCGTATACACGCACGAAAAAACAAATCATGCGGTGTTACCTCACTTTGAGGCGTTCCATTTAAGGCTTGAAGTGCAAGCGAGAGCGCGGAACGACAAAGAGGCAAATCGGCCTCCGCGTTCGGCTGCGTTCGACATCTGTCTCTCTCCTACTTGAGTGAGCGATGCGTCCGCGTGGACAGCTGCTATACAATAATACATTCACATGTTTTCGTTAAGTATGAAGTGCAGTGAAAAGTGAATGTAGTGTTAATTATAATTAGGCTAGTAATATCAGTAAATTCGTTTCCTGTAGTTGACCACCCGAAAATGACTTGACTGTCGAAACCGGTCGTGTTTGTGAAAATAAAATTGTAGAAAGTATAAAATATATTTTACTTCATCTTCGTTTAGGTTCGACTTCTGAATATAGAGACAAATGATCAGAAAAAGGCTTGTGGCTCCGATATTGTTTTGGACTTTTGAAGCCCGAGAAGGTGGAAGATTTTTATTTCATCGAAATAGGCAAGACTGAACCACCAGATGGAAGGCTAGAGCAATTTTCGGATAACTTGTTTGAAAATTATTTAACGAATTCTTCTAGATTCCCACCAATCTAGGCAGATGCATCTTTTGCTTTGAATAAATCGACAAATGCGTTCGAATCATTCCATTCTTCACATTCAAGTAATTCTATGTATTGTACAGACCTCTCGCTTTTCACATTTGTCAATGTTATTCTCAGCATTCAATCTGAGGTTGATGTGAATAATATATAATGGTATTCACCTTCCTCAAAAATTTAAAAATACCAAAAATCTGCCTTCATAAAAGAAAGAATAAGGCTTACAAAAAGAATGCTCTATCCAGAACGGATTATATTCAAATTGCTTCGAATCGTTTCAGTGATTATACACCTGAAATTTACTTGGAGCATTTCCAAATCCTTATACATGGATCCTTGGCCGAGATGGGCACCAACGCAAAGGTTCGTATTATTCATCATAAAATTTATGCTCTTCTTTCGAATGTCAAAAAATCAAAAAGGTGTCACAGCAGTGCAATAGGGCCAGTTTGTATTCAATTCCAAATCAACCATTTTTAAAACGAAATATTGAAATTGTAATATCGATTTATCAGGCAGCCGCGACTACAATTATTTACAGATGAGAAAATTCATCCATTTGAAAATTTGAATATATTCCGCCCTCATTCCATTTCATTCGGGTGGTAAACGTATTTTGCAATATTTCTTTTGTCATATTCATTACGCTTCAGTTATTATTTGTGAAATATTCGTCGTTGGTGTATAAATGTGTATTTATTATCTAGTAAAATTGAATTAACTCAGAAGTTGATAAAAGTTGTTTCACATATTCATGTTAAACAATTAATAAGTTTGTGGATTTTTTCTAACAATTGGTTGAATTTTTCGTTGATGATGTTACCTGAGTGGCTGTGTTAATTTATTTCTAAAATTTCTCTAGAATCTATTCTCCAATAACTATTATCGGTGTAAGGTTTCGAATTTTGAAGAGTGATTATATTTTAAGAGATGAAGAGCGTAATTTGAATTCGATTTCTGATTCAAACATTTTCGTTTTTTTTTCTAAGTGATATATTGAAATATCTATGGCTCCTACACGTGTGAAATTTATTGAAGTCACTCCAGTTCAACTTGTAAATACCTGTGAAGAATTTTCATTCAAGGAGCAATATTGAATGAATGAATGAATAAAAGCAATGGACTGCAGTTTCGGTCTCATTTGACCTCGTCAGCATTGCGTACACATTCACAACATCAGCCTACACTGCCCCCTACTCATCTCAATTCGTTGGAGCGCCAGTAAATATGTAAAGGTTACCCTTCAAGGAGGAACATTTGACATTCTACGGAAGGTTCAATATGGTTCCTTGAATAAAATTTCTTCACTGTGTCTACACATTGCGACAATCTAGCAAGTAGTAATTTTCAGAGATTTTGTGAGTACCAGATTAATTATTTTCTTCGGACTTAGTTTCATTGTACGAAACAATTTAAAATTTTCAGGATCTTTACTAAAATAAAGGGTGTTACATAATAGTATGTCACAACTTGAGGGGGTAAATTTGCGTGCAATTTTAAGAAAAAAAGTTCATATAAACCTAGGTCCGCAAAGGCTTCATTACGGAGCTACAAGGTGTTGAAATTTTCGGGAAAAATTGGTTTTTTTCTTCAAAACTCCTGCAGTTTTTAGATATTCAGTCCAAATTTGGAATGCAAGCTATTTTTACAGCCTCCATCATTACACGTCCTAAATTTTAACTGGAATCTACTCACACATAATGGTAATTAGAAAATAGACACAACCACACAAGAAATATTCTCAATGAACAAATAGATTCAGATTTGGTACCCCTATTGAATCTCTTCAAGGAGCAATCTTCTCAATTCACGAATTTTCTTGAAGATTTGGTCACTAGTGCATTTGGTTATTTCTTTCCTATATCCTGTTGATATATGAATAACTCACCAACATTTTTACACCCCCGTCGTCTGATGAACCTACTGTGTAGTGAAACGCGCCAGGATTATTTTATATTTCGGTAAAAATTCTAAATCGTCCGGCTTATCGACAATTTCTTGAGGAGGAGTTAACTTTATTGCTCGGGGATGTGCCACTTTTGGTGAGAAACATAATGTGGTTTATGCATGACGGCGCACCAGCACATTTCAGTGGAGAGGCTAGGGAATTCTTGAATAATACATTCAACAACCAATGGAAAGGTCGGGTTAGGCTAGAACCATGGCCTCCTAGGTCCCCAGACTTAAACAGTTTAGACTTTTGTATGGGAATATCTCAAAAGTTTAGTTTATACCACTCCAGTGAACACTGTAGACGAATTGAGAAATCGAATAATAACCTCTTGTGGCACGATAAGAAATACCCCAGGAATATTTCGAAGAGTGCGTGATTATATGCGAAGAAGGACAGAGACCTGTACTCTTGCAGGTGGAGGACACTTCAACAGCAATTTATTTAGTTTTGATTATTCTCTTCTTCAGTTTGATATTGAAGTATAAATTGAGTCTCAGAAGACGAGTTATAAAAATAAAAGCCAATTTTGGACATACCTATCCAGTATTTCTATTATTTTTTTTCATTTAGCGAATAACATACAATTCGAATAGTTCAAATTCAATAATTTGTAATTGGATATGATTTCTTCAATATACGCCCTGAAAATGTCAGCTAGTAAAGGGCTCAATGGTGATCCCATCGGTAGACCGTGAGGTTGTTCATAGAATTTAATATTGAATTTGAAATAATTCTGTTGTAGGCACAACTTGAGAAAAAGATGAAATCATCTTGAAAAACCGGATTAACGGGTGATTTCTTTAGAATGTCTGAGACCAATGGAAGGCATTCGTCTCCTAGGATGTTACATTACATTATATTACATTGGAGGGAGTCGTTTGGCTTTGCAAGCCTTTCCGAACTGCGACCAAGTAGGTCTTTTGTTCGTAACCCTTCTTATTCATTTCCCCGTAGATCTAGTTCCCTATATTATATATATTAAGAATCTCCCTGACTGATTGACGGCATTCTCAGACAGAGATGCTCCGATAACTGTAAGAGTTTAGAGCTTTAATCACTGCCTGATTGTCCGTTAAAATGTAAATCTTTGCACCTTTGAGTTTCCTTCACAGTCCCTCCTGTCAGCACAGGTTTACTGCAAGTGTTTCTGCTTGCATGATAGTGGGAGTAGAACCCAGAGGCTCTGATGACGAGTACTTGGGTCCATATATGCCTGCTCCTGTTCCATCAATCGTTTCTGATCCCTACTTGTACCAAATGGAGGATTTTTGGTCTAATTGATTTATTTTCCTTTACGATGGTGCGGTCTTCTATGACCACTTCGAAGGGTGTGTGAAAATGAAACTTAAGCGGCATTATATACGATGATTGTGATTAGATTTCTGGTTCTATGTAACCCAGAATCCCCAGATGTCCCTTCAGATCACCAGGTAAAAATTTTTTTGTGTCTTGGAGCCGTAATGCCGCCATCAACGCTTCCTTCTTCAATTTTAAATGAATAGGAGAGGAATTTAGGATTACCTCCAGGGCAGTAGTCGGGGTGCTTCTCATAGCCACTGTTATGCCCACGCACGCTAACCGCTGCAGTTTTTGCAGCTTGTTTCGCGTAGTTATTTCTGATGTTTTCGTCTACCATATGAACGATGCATATGTGACAATGGGTCTTATAACCGCTGTGTATAACCAGTAGGTTATTCTTGGCTGTAGCCTCCAGGTCTTTCCGAAGAGTCTAAGGCATGCCCATAGGAACGATTTAGCCTTGGAAAGTTTGGTCAATGTGTAAATTCCAGTTGTGTCTCTGATCTAGGGTTAACCCCTTGATACTTAGCCTGTTCCGAAAATTTCAGAGTATGTCCATTCAGAAAGGAGGGCTTTAAGTTCAACTTTCTACGTCTTGTGAATGGAATTAGAATGGTTTTGTTTGGATGGATGCTGAGCCCCTCTCCAGCACACCATTCATTTACGATGTTTTTTGCATCAGGTTCGATAAGATTTAATCATGCTTTCCCCTAATGATGATAACGAGATCATCAGCATAGCCTTGTGCGTAAAAGCCAGCGTTGTTCAGTTTTTCTAAGAGGCCATCAACTACTGACCATAGTACCGGCGATAGGACACTTCCTTGCGGACACCGATATTTCAGTGTCTCAAAAAGTGGCCGTTATGATCCGGCCCTTGAGCATTTCTCTGATCCATTTGATGGTGTACCATTGCTAATGGATGTATAGGAGGAGATGTATAGGAGGTATTGTCGAAGGCTCCTTCTATGTACTGCTCGGTCAGAGCGGCTTTCGAGAAGGTCAGTCCTGTAGAGACCATGCAGTTAATATAACAATCACACGCACTTCCAAAGACCAGAGAGAAGTATTCACACTTTTTTCAGGCATTTGCCCCGCGTTTGATAATGTGAATATATATTATTCGCAAAGCTTGCTGCACTCGGTCAACATGGTTGAATTCCTAACCTATCACATGTTTTCATAAGGCACATAGGAAAATTTATAAAGTCTGCCAAGTGGTGTACTCAGTCCTTTTCGTCATTCTACTTATGTTTCAAATATTAACAACCATACCTTCAAACGTTACTATCTGTCAATTTGCACATGATATTGCTCTATACTCGTCAGACAGAGTATCTCTTCAAAAGGCGACTGAAGCGATTGGAAAAGACCTATTGTCTTATTGAACTCGAAACAGCACCTCAGAAGACTATTCTAATTCACTTCGAGAATTATATCACTCCAAGTCATTCCAATATTAAAATCAGCAATCATACTTACGAATCTCGACCAGATGTTTAGGCATTATCTTTGACTACAGATTGACATTCCAAACTCAAATCCACTCTGCGAAGCTGATTCTGGGACAATGTTTACCATTCACTTTCCCTTTGCCCGCTCTGTCATTGGCTATGACTGCTTTATTTACGCTCTAGCCCGCAGCAGCACCGAAAATCGAAGTTTCTGTGCTTTGCTTACTTATAAAGATAGCACAGTCAAATACAAACCTTTTCTCCTCAATTACACCACCATCACAATTTCAATTTCAATAAATACATCTCTAGGAAGATGAGCTATGGGCTCGAAGAACCGACAAGCTGAACTTGACAAATTAGAAGACTTCAATTATTCACTAGTCATATTGACAAACGGAAGCGAGAGTACTGATGTACTAATACAGAGCCAGCATGCATAAACTCCTCCCTCAAGGCCAAAACCACCAGGACTCTAAAAGAGTACGCCCTAATCTACACATCTGTAGCAATCACCATAAGGGATGCTCTCAAAATGGCCCAGATTGATCCCCATACCAATGTCGCAATTTATTTCCAATCTCTAAACGTTCTGAAAAGCAAAACCCTAAATAACATATTAAGCCCAACCAAATCGAAAGAAAATACTTGCTACTACTAGAAAACAAAACTGTCAGAATGTTTGGGATCCTATCCGACAAGGGCTGATATTTCCTCTAAAGAAGTCAAAAAAAATACTCGGAGAATACTGAAAAAACGGAGGGCTGCTTGTATTTTTAAAACTTATCTTCAGGTAGATCTGAATCTTAATTCCACGGGTAAAACCTAGCGCGTGAGCTCACTGTTACTATCAATAGATGCAGGGCAAACCATTGATGACTTAGCAGCATCTATCTCAAGAACCAAAATTACGAATGACCCAACCTGTCGATACGGTCACGATAACTCGGATCAAGATCATGTAATTTGGCAGTGCCTACTATGTGACGTTGAGACATCACCTCCGCAGCAATCTGTACATAGTCAAAATTTATTTGCGACCCTAGTAAAGGAACCCAATGAACAACGGTGGAAACAGATATTGCATTTTCTCCAAATGTTCAGAGTAGAAATTTGATTTTGTGATATTGTTAAGATTATGCACCCAATTTGTTATCTATTTTACTAGTTCATAAGAAGTGTACTTAGTGTTAAATATGCTGTATAGACAATGAGTCTTACACAATACGGAGAGTTTCACAGGATCGAATAAACTATTTAACCTTTCAAGAGAATTTATCAATTCATCACAGTAAACCATCCAATTTAGTAATGAGCAAATGGATTGGTAAAAATGATACTGTTGGAGTATCACATCGGAAATTGGGACGTGATTTTATTTCCCAGGGCTCAATGTCCAATGTCTAAGTTAATTATAAGAAGTATAAAAAAAGTAAGTTAAGGAACAACAGTTGACAAGAATACAGCGGTATGGAGGATTACAACTGGATTTACACTAGCCCAGCAAACAGTTATCCGTTTCTCTAACCGGCAGACCTTTATTCTTACCTGGTTAGGCTTCGACAATATTTATTCAAGCGATCGTTTTTTTGAGCAGATTCACGAATCGTGAGAGTTATTTTTCAGCGTGGTTTGTACCGTATTCAGTGATTTAATAAAACAAGGCAGGTTTTTCAATTATTTTTGGATGAACATACAACTATCAATGTCTTATATAATATTTCACAGTTATATTCGAGCATTTATGGTCTGAAATCTGTTTTTATATGCCTTGGCGATTTTGTCCCATGAAACATAACGATGTGCAAGGACTATAAGGCTCGTTATATAGCTCTGCATTAGCTCACGTATCAAAATTGAGAAATTACTGAAATTGGTAATAGTTCAATACAAAATACTACGTGTGCTACGTGTCGGACAAGTACTATCATTTAGGTATGAAAGGTAAGATTTTCTCAACATCCTTTTGGTCAGCCCAATTTCAAAGAACAACCGAGAGGTGCACTAGGTGTTCAAGAGGTTGCCGGTTTCCTTCATCCCCTGTCCGGCTACTGGTTGTCGTTTCCACAACTACGACATTTATCGTCTTGATGTAAAAGGACCCACACTTCATGTTCCACATGTTGCACGTCTATTCTTACGGGAGAATCACGTTCACAAATCTAGATAACATCATCACCGAGTCTGTAGAATGTTACACACAATAATGAACATTCTCAAGACTTGGGCTGTCGAGTTCATATATACCCCCCGTACACAGCATGATCAGAGGAAATGAACTAGCAGCTGACCTGGCGAGACTTAAACCCTGAATTAGCAGTAGACATACTCTATACGCAGGTCAAGGACTTTTCGCTGTGGTAAGAGGAAAACAAAAATTGAGCCTAAATGTAGACAGAACACTGCATATAGGCCTAAATCTTTATTGGCAATGAATAACGCAGGAGCTGGACAGATGTATTACAATTAAAAACACATGATGCCTTAGGCGTAGAACATATCAAAAAAAATTAAACAATCTTGATATGAACAAACAATGAACTAATTTACTTAATATGAATAGTGTGTGGTCCTTTGTATAGAGTTTATTTATTTGAGCTTTCCAGTTTTATTATATTCTGATATAAAGAAAGTCTTGTATCTTGTAGGGAGCTGTTTCTACTAGTAATTTGAAGATATATCTTTTTCGAAATAACTATAATTTCAGATCGGAAGCAGGATGCCATATTTGTTCGTTAAGACACTGAAGCAATTTGAACATTGATTAGCGCGCTGATCAATCTGAGAACATCAGAGTACCCCGCTACTGCACCTGTAAGACGTTGAAGATGGCTGAACAAACCAAACCTAGAATCGATGATAACCCAGTGGAAGCGCATATCTTTAGCTTATTCGATGGTTTTCATTGTGCATTATTGAAATTTTCTCATGATTTTGTTTAAAGAAAGCTCAAACGCTGTATTTTTCAAGTATTCAATTAAGAGATTATTCACGTTCAAGTATTTCCCTTGAGTAATTAAATTCTTTGAAACTATTTTAGATTGTCTTGCTCTGGTAAATCGTTTGTATTAACCAAGTAGAGGAGGAGCGCAAGAATTGAATCTTGGGGAATTACCCTGATTGATTCCAACATTTTGGACAATCGGATATTTCCATCGTTCCCTCATTGTAAAATACTAATCCCTATCTTCAAATAGCTATCCAAAAAAGAGCCTATTCTAGTGCCATTACTGTCACAAACCTAGTAGACCCAATTACAGGACACTCTGAAGTAAATTATCAAAAAATGAAATAGGAAGGGCTGAGAACATTTACTGTTGCTTCTGTGAATAATATGTCCTTCGAATGTGAGGTTATATGTGAAGAGGGACACGGGAATGTCATCCTTTCGAAGCGAATTATTTAAATAGACCATGGCTAGTATAAAGCGAAATACTTAAATTGCCACCACAACCTTTTTAGAATTGAAAATATGTCAAAGAATTTATCGGAAAATTCAAGAAATAGAGAAAATTCCATAAGAAAGCACATAATGCACCATAATATAAAATTGTTTCACAGAAAGAATCGCCATTATACATCGAAAATTGTAATTATATAAGAGTATTCAATAAAATAAAAGTAATCTAGATTCTTCTTTGATAATGGTATGGAAATTATGACTACTAGTGATGCAAAGATGGGGAAACTATGAAATTTATAAATAGTACACATCAAAAATCAAATATGCTTGATCAAAGTGAGGCGTTTCTAATCAAAATATTGGCACAATCTTTTATAGTTCTTCCTCAGGCTTATTACGACGAAGCTGTAGTGCGTGCTTGTAGAGGGTCTTGGTCCAGTATGTTTTGAACTTTTGAAGTGAGAAGTAGTAGTACTTTTCGGCACCTAAAAATAGACTGCAGTTCGCAAAGTAAAACTGCATTCTACTCCTGAAGCTTAGGTAGGGCTTGAAATTTTCTTATTTTTAACACTATTATATTTTTCAAAGCTAAGTTTTTAGTATTGTTCGAATAATTTGCCTTGATGAACAATTGGTATTTTTCCTAAACAGTTTGGATTAAGGTAATTTCTTCGAAAATCTATAAAATTTTAAGCAATAATTGATGCTTATTTCTCTTAAAATTTCATAAAATTAATAAATTCAAATATAATTCCAACAATAGAAATTCGTTTTGTGAATATTCAGACGGATTTGAATTTTATATTTTCGTCATTTATTTAGAAATTATTTGATCAATGCTAAAAATCTTTTCATTTGAATTATCAAATAAAATTTTAATTACATTCTAAAATTGTATGAAATGATGAAATATTTTCCGAATATCTTTTCTAACTTATCATGAAAATTTCCGAATTTGTTTGAGATTTTACGCAATATTTCAATAATTTAGAATGTAATATAATACGTACTTGGCATAATTTTCTTTGAAATGTTTTGTAATGATAAAAATACTAACTAATAATTATAGCTAACTTCCCGTAGAAATTCCATGGAATTCACAGATTGAAATATTTAGACGAAGTAGAATTCTAAATTTTCAAAATTTTTGAGAGAAATATTCTGATCTATGCTCAAACAATATTTTTATTTCAATTATCAAATAAAAGTTCATTCTAAAATTTTATGAATACTTCAACAATACTGAAATATTAACTTATTTTCAACTTTTCATGAAAATTTTCAAACAGATTTTACGATATGTTCCAATAATTTATATTGTAAACTGACAATATTCAGCAGAATTTTCTTGGAAATGTTTGGTAATGTTGAGAAATACATTTTGGATAAGACCACAACAATTTTTTCCACTTCTCGTGAATTTTTGATCAAAATTTTTATTTTCAAATTTTTTCTACAATAAGAATGAAAAATAAATACTATGATACTAACGACAGATGTCCTGAATTTGAATAGATTTTTGGAAAATTACCTTCCAATATTTAAATATAAGTACTCAAAATTGGGTAGGATATCAGGAAGAACTCCAACAATAATACTTTTTTATTCTGAATTAACACCAATATTTTCATGTGCAATATTAACGATATTTCTTGGTGAAAACAATTCTGAGCTTAGATGAATTGTTAAAAACATGGTTACGATATTCTGCAATTTTCATGCGAAATTCGTTGCATAAGATTCATTGGAATAGTCTTATTACTTATTCAGAACTTGAGAAGTATACAATAAATATTTTACGGAATCTGAATATCACGTTGTCATTCTTTCTTGTCGAAATTTTTGAAAGAACATTTTATTTGTGAAACAAAATATATATACAAGACTATCTTGACAATTCCGAATCTTCGTCGTATATCAGTAGAAAAACAACATCAAAAGTTCATTTTGAAATCCTGACGAATAATTAGAATACCATGATGACTATTCAATATTTATTCGAAGTTGAATTTTACAACGTTACTTACTCTAGTTCCAACACATTTAGCATATTAAGTACATGGCATAAATAATGGAAAAGTCCACAAATATTGCAAAAGCATCATCAAAAAGTTTGCAAAGGAATAAATAAAATAAACGAATATCCCCCTGCGAACATATGTTCATGCCGATAATGTCATTTCAAATTCTACCCCCAATCTTCAAACAGAATGAAATATTACCAAATAACAATATAAAACACACATACAGTGAAATTTTGCAGTGTAGTTCGATGGAAAGGCCAAGTAATTTCAGAACTTTATTCCTGCAGTGTCTGGCAGCAGATGTTTGTACGTGGAATGCTCTGAACGTGACTTATGTGATATGCAAAATGAAGGCTGCCATATTTAGAATACTTTCTGAGCTTTTTCGAACATAATGAAATAGATCGAAATTTCTCGAGATTTTTTTGAATAATGTCTTAATACTTGACCTACTTGATTCCATAACTATCAAGAAAAACTGTAATAATTACAGGGTATTCCAAGTTGAGTGGCCTATTAGACGTTTATGGAGAACTAATAATGATATCGTTCTGAAATTTTGGTAATTGATTCAGCTACTCCGAACTCTATTTCTAAAATATTCTCACCTCAATAGAACTTCTGGTTTTAGCGGAAGTGTATACCAACTTTGTTATTCAATATATAACATTGATGACTGGTTCGATAACATCGATCCAGGCGTGCAAGGCGTGCAATGCACGCGGGCGGCGCATTCAGGGGGGCGGCAAATCAGACAATCATCGACTAAAATTCAGACATTGTCACCTCATAATACTAAAAAGATTATCCTTATAAAAATAATATGATGAACGGCGCCCAAATATTTCTTTTATATCGTAGCATTACATAGCGCCATCTATTGAAATTCATGAGAACAAAGTTAATCCGTATCGTGCTCTATGCGAAATAGGGAAATCTCACAGATATCAGGGGAAATCCCCTTAAAACTATATACTCATTTCTTTGTTTTTATTTATTTAACACAAATGCGAAAGTGATGTGAGTGAACAACAAACTTCATTATTTGTGGGATCCGGAAACGGTCCAGGGTACTTAAAATTAATAGTATTCTGTATATTTTTGTGCGAAGTGTGACTATAAAAATAATTTAGAAAATTATTTATATTATCCGTCGGCGCAAAAAATCATAATTATGGTAAGTGTCTTTGTTTGATCAATCAGCATATGGGCGCATTCATATAAACAGCAGGTATTCATGTAAAATTTAAAGGTTATTTTACTGAAAAAACTTAAAGTAAAGATTTATTTAAAAAAATGTATTAAAATCAATACAGTGTGTAACAAAGTAACTTAAGTAACGAAAGGGGGACATTCCATCTAATCAATACGAACAACTTTTACTATGGGGTCAACTCTGAAGTCGCGAAAAAAAAATTATTATTCCATTACATTTGTGTGCAGTAGGTATGAACATTTTTTTTTCGCAGTAGTATTGTGATTATTATTGTGATTTAAAGGGTATTTTTTTCTGTTATACAACTTAAGAGTGAAGATTTATAAAAAAGAATATTAAAATTATACCTATACAGGGTGTAACAAAAGTAACTTAAATCCCGAAAGGGAGTCATTCTACACATAAATACGAACAACTTTTACCATAGGGTCAACGGTGAAATCGCGAAAAAAAATAACTATTCCATACAAAATGTATGGAAAAGCTAATTTTTTTTCGTGATTTCAGTGTTGACCCCCTAGTAAAGGTTGTTCGCAATAATGGGTGGAATAATCGACCCCCATTTGGGATTTAAGTTTCTTTTGTACAACCGTATACTAAACTTTTTCAAAAAAATTCCAGGAACCGCAAAAAAGGAAAAAAATTTCAGGAGCTCAATTTCGACGGCAAAAACGAGAAAAAGATACAGAGAAAAAAAAACTAGCGGGATCTCTTGAGAAATTTTTTAGCAAACTAGAATATAGGGACTCTGAATGTCAAGAGAATGTTGACGTTGATGTAGCTTCAACAAGCGCAGCTTTAAATCTAGAAGTTATGGAGGTATCTGAAGAGAAAAATGTTAGTCCTTCAGAAGGAGACTCCAGTGAAACTAAAAAAAGAGAAAGTAGTGCTAAAGAACCTATAAGCAATTTATCGTCATCAAGTAGCTGTTTAGATTGTGGTGATGATCCCGGTTCGTTGCCCGCCAGTATGACTAATGATATTGTTAATACTTTGGTTAGCCGTGGTCCCGTGCAGCTGTTTAACCACAATTTTCCTGCTAATATCGATGGAAGAAAATTTGCAAACAGTTATTACTCTAGGAATCTTCCTAATGGAGAAAAAATTAACAGAGAATGGCTTGTTTACTCTACGTCAAAAGATTCAGTCTATTGTTTTTGTTGTAAAATATTCAGTAAAACTGTAAGTAGTCTGTCAGCTCCAAGCGGTTTTTCCGATTGGCAACATCTGTCATCTACCTTAAAACGACACGAAACAAGCATTTCCCATAGCGAAAATTTAAAATGTTGGGTCCAACTAAATCATATATTGAAAAATAAAACTACTGTAAATCAAATGCAACTGAGACTATTAGAATCTGAAAAAAACAATGGTGTGATGTATTGGAAAGGATCATAGCTGTTATAAAATTTTATCTCATCAATGTCTGACGTTTAGGGCTCGTCCAAAATATTATATGAGCATGATAATGGTAATTTTCTCAAAGCAATAGAAATGATAGCATCCTTTGATTCAGTTATGCGGGAACATATTCACAGAATTCAAGCCTCGAAATTCGATTCAACTCGCATGACTCACTAGTTAGGAGATCAGATTCAGAATGAAATCATTGATTTACTCGGCACGACCATAAAAAATTATATCCTGAACAAAGTCGAAGAATCAAAATATTTCTCTATCATATTAGATTGCACACCAGATGTAAGTCACACATAACAAATTACAGTTATACTAAGGTATGTTGTTTTAAACAGTGAAACTAAAAATGTTACAATATGTGAGTGTTTTATTGGCATCTGTCCGATAACCAGCTCCACAGGTGAAGGACTATTAAATTTTGTTTTAGATTTATTTTCGCAATTAAACCTTGATATTAAAAACTTACGTGGCCAAGGTTATGACAATTGTTCTAATATGCGTGGAAAACACAATGGATTACAAAAAAAATATTGGAAATGAATAATCGTGCATTTTACGTTCCATGCTCGGCGCATAGTCTCAATTTGGTCGTTAACGATGCGGCAAATATAACGCACGACACGGTCAACTTTTTCAACTTAATTCAAGAAATTTACGTTTTCTTTTCGTCTTCTACCAAAAGGTGGTCCATAATTTGCAAGCATTTACCAGATTTAAAACTAAAGGCATAAAGTGCCACGCGATGGTCTAGCAGAATCGATGCAGTCAAACCTTTACGGTATCACCTCGACAAAATATTTGACGCTTTACTTGAAATATCAGATAACAATTCGTCGGAATGGGATTGTACAACAACTCATAAAGCACATTCGCTTGCTTTGAATATTCAAAATTATAGATTTATTTGCTTAGTTGTAATTTGGTTTGATATTTTAAACGAAATTAATGCTATTAGCAAAATGATGCAAAACCCCACAATAAATACTCAAATCTGCATAAATTTGTTAAATAAATTGATTCATAAATTCACCGAATATCGCACAGATGAGCATTTCGAAAGGGTGTTAGAAGAAGCTACCACTGTGGCTCGGGAACTTAATGTAGATGCAGATTTTCCGCCTATAGATACCGTTCGTCCACGAAGAAAACCAAATCAATTTCAGCATGAACAGGGTGATGAAGTCTTACTAGACCCTAAAACAAAATACAAGGTAGATGTTTTTTTAGGATCCTGGACCAAACCTTAACTTCTTTAAAACGTAGATTCGATGAGTTGGAAACTTTTACCGACGTTTTTGGCTTTTTCACCTATAATAACTTGTTTAGTTACTCCAAAGATGATTTTATGAAACATTGTAAAGATTTGAATGTGAAGCTAAAAGATAGTTCAAGTAGTGACGCAGATATTGACGGTATAGATATGTTTAATGAAATCAATGCTTTAAAGTTGCATTTAACTGAAAACCAGTCTAATGATCCACAAACCCTATTGCAATACATTTTTGCTAATGAATTAATGTCAACATTTCCGAATACAGCAATAGCGCTAAGGATACTACTTACATTGCTGGTTTCAGTTGCATCTGGTGAAAGGTCATTTTCAAAGTTAAAAATAAAATAATAAAAACTATTTGAGATCAACTATGCACCAGCAAAGATTAAGTAATTTAGCAATAATTTCAATTGAACATGAGATTCTAAAAAGACTAGACACCAAAAAAATTATAGCTGATTTTGCCAACATGAAGGCAAGAAAGGTGCAGTTTCTGTAAAATAACTTAATACCTATACCTACCTACATAATATGTATAAACTGCACCTTTCTTGCCTTCATTTTTTATTTAATGTCGTATTATTGTATCTATCTTGTATAAAATAACCTAATATAACATAGTTTTTCACTGTACAGCATTTTTTTTCACATTTTTATAAACACCTAGGTTTTGTAGTTAGATAGGGGCGGCACGATAGGAATTGCACACCGGCGTTCAAACCGCTAGCGGCGGGCCTGCATCGATCTATCTTGTTTCGTTCATGAAATATCCTAGTTTCACTTGAAATTTATCAATTTTTTGCTTTTCGAAAAAATTGATATATCTCGAGAACCGCGTGAGCTACCAAAATGATGCAAGGTGTTTTCCAAACACCATGCGGAACATAACTCATATCCTCTCAGTCAGTATACAGAGTGCTCACATTTCGAAACGCAGAAACATCGAAAACTACCCTCTTTAAAATTGTAACCCATATTGTCTTTCAATTCATTAGATTCGCCGTGAAATACAAAATGAAGTTCCTCATACATTCCCTGTACCTGAGATTTCAAGTTTTCAAGTTATGGCGAAAAAACGAATTTTAAGTACCTACCTGAAGTTGGCGAAGGAGACCCAGAGCATATACAAGCTCCCGGGCAAAGATAGGGGACAAACTATTATCGTTTCAACTGTTATTCGAATTAATTCGAACAGAATGGCTATCAACACAAATGGGCAAATACCTAATTTTTTTCATTCATAGAGATGAGAAACGGAATGGGAGTTGAACTTGTAGGAGATTTAACGAATTATATCTAAATATGCCGTCGATGACAGCTTAAAAAATCAGGAGATACGTTACAAATTTTTTTTCTACTGGAACGGTGCAGATTATGAGATCATTTTCATCGCCTGTAGTTAACAATGAAGATAATGAAATTGCCATTCTAGCTTATTTTGATGTTAATCCACGTTTTTTTATTATTGATAATGGAATTTTACCAACTAAAAGCCTCCCAAATTCAAATGTTAATCCACGTGCATTATTGGCACGCTATCTAGAAAACCTTTAACTATTATGGTATTATGTGTGTTTCTGAGCCTTGGTTGAAAAATGAATCTCAACTAAATACAATACAACTTTCAAATTACGATTTCATGGCACGAAACAGAGTTGGTCGACGAGGCGGAGGAGTGGGAATTTATCATAAAAGAAGTTTAAGAGTTTGTCAGGTGCTGTGTGATTTTGAAAGTATACCTTCTGTAAAACATCTGAGGATCAAGTGTCAGCTAGGTGAAAATGTGGTTCTTGTTGGTGTAATTTATAGAGATCCCTCTTCTCCCTCATGTTTTTCGGGAATACTTTGAAAATATCCTCTCATTTATCTCGCCTCAGTATCCAAATATCTTCATTACAGGTGATTTCAATATCTAGCAGCTAGTTGATGTCACATTGGGATCCATTGTAGAGTCGTATGACTTTAGGCAATTGATTACGGAACCTACGCGTATCACTAAGACCAGCGAGTCTATCATAGATTTGATTTTCACTAACGTTGTTGATCATGTTGTGAATTCTGGTGTCCTGAATAGTGCTTTTAATGATCACTAGTTGGTGCACTGTTTGGCAAATTTCACGTGTCCCTCTGTACAGCCACGCATCATTACATATAGAGGAATCTCGATTCCAACAGCTTTGCTATCGACCTTCATGAGGCTGCTTAGACTGATATATAATATATAAATGATGTCAAAAGTAAAATTCAATTATTGAATAGCATTATCTTGATTCTATTCGACAGGCATGCCCCTCTCAGAACAGTGAAAGTTAGTAAGATGTAACCAACAATCTTCGATATATGATGAAATTGAGAAACGATGCCATGAGTAAATATAAGAGAACAAAGGACCCAATGGATCTAGCAAATTACAGGCGGCTAAGGAATATGGTTACAAATGCTGTGCGCGCTGAGAAGATTGGGTATTTGGAACATCAGGAGGTAGCGCAAAATACTGAGCTCCTATGGAAGGCGGTTAGGAACTTGGGCATTGAAAATAATCATGGCAAGAAAGAGATTCCTGACTCTCTCAAGAACTGTTGTGAAGTTAACTCCTACTTCTCATCTGTGTTCGAACAGACAAACACTTGTGGGGCGGAATCGGAGTTCCGTTTTCGTTTAGCGACGGTTGATGAAGTTTCACAGTTGATTATGAAACTAAAGTCGAATGCTATGGGATCGGACGGGATATCGTTTGAAATGTTAAAGTTGTGCTGTCCTGTGATTGCTCCCTATGTGACCCATAAATTGTTGTTTGGATACCGGAATATTTCCTGAATGCTGGAAATTGTCATTGGTGACGCCTCTGCCCAAGGTGAACGATACCACAAACTATGGTGATCTTCGTCCCATCAGCATCCTTCCCTTAATGTATAAAGTTCTGGAGAAGTTCATTGTGGTCCAGATAAATGATTATTTGTTGGAAAATGGATTCCGTAGGGGGCACAGCACGGCAACCTTGCTTCTGGATGTGGTTGATGATATTGTTAGGTCCGTTGATTGTGGTATGATTGCGGTGCTTGTCCTCATAGATTTTGCGAAAGCTTTCGACAGAGTTGATCACCGATTACTATGTGCAAAATTGAAGTATTTTGGTTTCGACGTGACTGAGTTACAGTTTTTTGAGTCATATTTGGACGAGCGTTCCCAGGCGGTAGTTATCGACAATGACCTTCTGACGCCATTCCTGTGACGTCTGGGGTGCTGCAGGGATCTGTGCTGGGGCCCGTACTCTTGTTCTTTACACTGCAGATATTTTTTAAGAAATTGATTCGTGTAAGGCTCGTGCTTTGGCGGATGACACTCAGATTTTTACAGCTTTGACACTCTGCGTGCTCCAGCTGCTGCGGAAATTATCAACGCCGATTTGCTTAGAATTTTTGACATTTTTCGAGGCACATGGTCTTACATTAAATACTAGTAAGTTTGATCTCATACCGTTTGGTACGGAATCTACTAGAAAGCTTATTGACTCGAACTTTGTTGTTGAGATCGCGGCGGAGGAATCCATATCTGTGGAGAGCTCTGTGAAGAACCATGTTGTTATTTTTGCTATGGCCTTCGTTTTCAGGCTTATATTTCCCAGGTGATCAGAAAATGTTATGCAGCCTTAAAGGCATTATACATGAATGCTAGAGTTCTTAATTTCAAATTCAGAAAAAACTAGTTGAGTCATTAGTGCTACCTATTCTGAATTATGCTTTGGTTGTGGTATTTCCTTGCTTGGACAAGCTAACGCAAAATAGACTGCAGCGTGTCCAGAATGGATGCTGCCGATTCGTCTGCCATTTGCGGAAATATGATCATGTTTCTGCCAAAATTCAAGCATTGAAATGGCTGAAGATTCATCTCTTATTTCAATTTCACCTTACTACATTAGTACAACGCATTTGGAGATTTTGAAGACGGTAGTGAGTAACTTCGTTGATACGTTATCAGTAGCTGTATGAAGGCGTTGTTGGTACCAACTCAATGAAGCGCCAGCTCATTGCACAAATGAAAATTATCGAATTTCAACTGATATGTTTGAAAATAGATGGTTTGGAACGTCTTTGTGGCGTCCAAGGTCACCTGACCTGACGTCTATGGATTTTTATCTTTGGGGAACGCCGAAAGTTGGATGTGGAGGAACTGAGGCGAGACACATCACAGTGTGTTATGCGTCGAGTAGAACTATGTCTAGAAATGAATGGTCATATCTTTGAACAATTATTATGAAATTTAGGAAAATAGCGTTTAACTCGTTTTGGTATTTTTTAATTTGACTTTGGAAATTCGACAACAACTGCAGTTTCGCATTTTTCTTTCTCTTCATTTATCAATTATCCAATGACAAAAGGACAGTTATTTGTTAATGCTCTGGAAACTATCTATGCATGTGCAGGAATCTAAGCCGCCTTTGCCAAATTTAGGTAGGTACGAAAAATTTTTTCGCCATTTTTTGAAAACTTGAAATCTCAGGTACAAAGTATGTATGGGGAACTTCATTTAGTTTTTTACATCGACTCTAATGAATTGAGAAAAATATGGTTTACAATTTGAAAAACGTAATTTTCGATGTTTCTTCGTTTCGAAATGTACAACGGAAAAAAAAGAGCACTCTGTATACTGACTGAGATTCAGTCGGATATAAGTTATGTCCCCCATGGTTTCATGTTTGCAAAACACCTTTCATTATTTTGGTATGCATTTCCGGTATAACCAGAAATGTCATTGAAAATATTTTAGAGATAGAGTTTCGGACCAGCTGAATCAACTACGAAAATTTCAGAACCATAGCATTATTCGTTTTTCATGAACGTCTAATAGGCCACTCAACTTGGGATACCCGGTATGGGCAATATTCTCTATTACAGAAAGCATACTAAGGCAAATTCACATCTACGCGAATTGAGAAATTGCTGAAGTGTCAGAACAACAGGACTGAATTCAAGTCACGAATACACTAAACAACACAAATTTAGTGGATGGTTAAGTATCGCTGTATAGTGAAGTGTGTTCTAGTGAAGCAAAAAATCTCTTTTATTAGTACTTGGACGCGTTATAAATTCATTTTAAAGAAATGAATACGAATTATTTTCAATCAATACTTTAGCCAGTTAGGCAGTTATATATTTCGTGAACTGTATGAACAGAAATTAATACTACTGATAGTAGACTAAGTTACGACGTGAGTGAAAAGTTCAGCCACTTCATCCACCCACCTAATGATCCATGGTACATTCAACGTCCCATGGAAATAAGAATATGAAATACTTGATGGAGAAGATGCAACAATTGATATTATAGGTAGTTAGTCTCACTACCAACCCATCGATATTGATCAGGCAAACTGGAATAGTAACGGGTGTATTCAAGAGTCGAGCTTCCAGTATTCTCATGAGAAAGAGATGTAATCCATTCAACGTCACCTGGATTTTCGAAATTGGTTTCAGCAAAAATCTGCAGTTTCTACGGGAAATAATTTAGACTGATAAAGTTTAAATCAGCAGTGATGGAATATTCAATCGTCAAAATGAGCATTGATTTTCTAATGTAAACCCACATCGTCATATTAATATTCAGCGTCAAGGCCAATGTGGGTTAAAAATTTTCGTACAGCATGGTAGTTTCGTTATTAGAAACAATATTACATTCACACAATAACTATGACTTGATGAAAAACATAACAAAGTTCATATGAATAGTCATTGTGAGAATCAATTTCTGAACTGTCAAAATGAAATGACAGAACATACTTGAGCTACTCTAATGATTCCATGTAAATTCTGTGAGTGAACATAGAGTTACAAGATAAAATTAGGGATATTATACAATTTTCGAAATTTGATAACTCGAAACTAAAAAACTATTCCTAATGTTCATCAGGTAACCAACTGAATAAAATTGTAATCTAAATTTCTTTCAATTTTCAATATGTAGCCAATAATGTAACTGACAAAATTTTAAAGCCTTTCCAAAAGATGACTGAAAGATAGACCCGAAACGTTGAAAATTAAAATTTTCATATCTGAATTCCCTTCATAGGGAAAAAAATAAAAAACTATTCCTTACACAAACAGACACGGGTTAGGTGGGTCATTTTTCTTTATTTACAATATTTCACATAGCTGCGTTATTAAAATGTTGAAATCTATTTACCCTGTACCCTACTTCACCAAAACTCTTTTCAAAATTCCACGCGCGTTTCGCCAACTAAGTTGGCATCTTCAGGAGATGATACTACACTAAATATAATTCTATATGACTCTATCATTTACACTTGATCTCTTCCTGCTACTAGATGCTTTTGACGAACCATCGTTCTGATTGGTCGAACGTGGTATTAGCGGCGGAAATCTAATCTGACAAACTGTAGAGTACACTGAAGGGAATCGGTCATTTGTCCCTGTTTAGCGAGTGAACATACACCAAATCATCTCCGGCGGCCACACCTGTAGTATGACAGGCGTCGCCTCCTCCCAAGTGTTAAGAATAAATGTTGACATCTCATTATGTGTATACTTTCAAAGTGTTTAGAGTATTCACGTTTTCAACATTTTTAATCTATTTTACATTACCAAATCGTATCTACTGTCTTGATCAAAAGCATGTTGAGTAACGCTAGAGTTTTCTGTACGTCTGTATTTCAAATGTGCTTCACATTTTATTCTAAATGATCCTTCAGTTTGTCCAACACACTTCTCTTCCCATTCTTTACAACTTATTTCATATATAGCACTCTGATCCAACGCATTAATTTTGTCTTCTGGGTTTTCGAGTGTTCTTCTCAAGGTTGAATTTAATTCTGAGGCCAACTTCATATTAGTATATTTGTATATTATTTTCGATCCTTTGGTGTATCGCCGGTCAAATGGTTAGTAACCGAATTTCATTTTTGTTCTTCAGGTTGAAGGAGAGCTGCATTCGATAATTTCTTCAATATCTGTGTCTACAGTCTGTTCCAATGAAAATTTGCCACCCCTTCTATCTCAAGATGGATTGATTTTGGCGGAAAATGCCGAGACCCATCAATTTTTGATTGGAGGGGGACCAATTTCTGAGTTGGTTCGGAGCTTGTAAAATCAACCTCATACCCTCAGCAGCACCTAAGTCGAAATTCATTATAGAAAAAGTGGATCAAGTGACAAATCATTGGAAAGCTCTTTCAATCGCCTCTCCAAATATCGTCATGAATATTTAATATCACACAGGAGGTCCAAACACCTTCAAAAGTTCGTATTCGAACAAAAATTTGCCACTCCCTCTATATCGAGAAAAACTGATTGTAGCGGAAAAAGCTGAGACACTGAGTTGTTGTTGTTGTTTTGGAGCATGTGAGATCAACCCCCTACCCTCAGCAGCTCCTAACTTGAAATTTATCATTAAGAGAGTGGATCGAGTGACATATCTTTGGAAAGGTGTTTTAGTTTTCCAATCAGATATTTCATTGTTATGAATGTTTAACATCATACAAACAGTCCAAACACAACGAAAACTTGTTTTTCAACGAAAATTTGACAATTTTCAAAATCAAGTTACGTTCCCAAGAAGATCCGACATCCATTCAATGATACAGTTCTCATTCTCTGCTATCATTCTCGTGTGACGATTCTGGTCCTCAGCACTTCCAAGATTTTAATTCTCAAGGAAATGTAATAATTTGAGATATTGATAAACATCAATGTTTTGTAGGGGACGCAGAACCATCTGGTTATGAAAAATCTGTTTCTTATTCGTCTCTCATTTTCGCCATACTTTTAGTCACACAGTTGTTGTTTGTTAAGCAAGCGTTGAAAATAAATTGTTTACTCAACTGATGAGCGGGTCGAAATTGTTTCAATTTATTATGGAAATAACAGTTGTGCCAGAGTCGTCAAGGATTTTCAAGGACACCAGTAGGTTCTATTAATTAAATTTCCAACTACGGGTTCGGTGGCTGAAAAAAACATAAAGTTGAACATCGGTCTATATGGGACGAAGTAACCGAACATGCAGTTTTGGGCCACCCACAAATGGAAAACACTACTTCCATCAGAAGTGTGTATATCAACTTGATCCGTATACAGGACCGCGAAACATCACCAACTTCAGCCTTATAAAGTGAACTAGTTCATAGAATAACCGAAGACGACCCTGATCGCCGCATAGTGGAAAATATGACAGATTTAAGTGGACAAAAGGAAAGTTTCAATTTTCATCTTTTTTTGTAGACACGCTTACTCCAGATCTATCAAAGTCCAGAACCGACGTAATTTCGAAGGAAGATGATCTTCCCAACGCCCGGAGCGCACCCGCGCTACGTGTTTGAACAAGTGCAAATTTATCGGGCGTTCGTTGAAGAACTAAAAGCAAGTGCAGAATGCCTCTATTCGATTTCACTTTCATTCCAATATTTCTTGGGGAACATGGAAGACGACAAGATCAGTAAATAACCGCATTTCAAATGGTATTTCTATTTTATTTATTCTTTATTTCTTATACGTACGAGGATGGATTGATAAGTTTCCGGCCTGACCAAGCAAAACAACGTTTTTAAGAGTTTGTTTTCAATTTCTCAACATAATCTCCTTTAAGGCTGATACATTTCTCATAGCGGTGTTCAGTCTAGTGATGCCATCTCTATAGGCTGATTCGTCAAGTTCCTCAAAATACCCATTTACAGCTTCGATTACTTTTTCATGGTCCGCAAATCTCTTACTGCCAAGCCATGTTTTGTGGTTAGTAAACAGATAATAGTCACTCGGGGCTAGGTCTGGAGAGTAGGGGAGTGCAGCATCAATTTCTTCACTTCATAGATTTTAGCCATGGCAACGTGCGTAGAATGCGCTGGTGCATTATCGTGATGAAACAAAATTTCTTTCTTCGCCAAATGAGGTCGTTCAATTTGCATCTCGTGGCAAAAGCGCTGCAATAAGTCTGCGTAGTATTGACCACTGAGAGTTTTACCCTTTTCAAGGTAATCAATATATATAATACCTCTTTCATCCCAAAAAAACACTAGCCATAACCTTGTTTGTCGATAAAATTGTTTCTGCCTTCTTTGGAGTTTATTTCCCTGTTCCAATCCACTGTTTAGACTGTTGCTTGATTTCAAGAGTGTAGTGTTAGACCCAAGTTTCATCAACAGTAATGAATCGACGCAAAAATTCGCTTGGATTATGCTTACACAGCGCCAAATTGGTGGTCGAAATGGTTTTCGAATCAATTTTTAGTAAACGCAGCACCCATCTTGCACAGAGCTTTTCCAATCTTTCCATTTTCACAAGCAACACAGAGGCGCCTTGTTCAGCGTGCTCTCAAACGTTAACTAACATGGCGATCGGGCTGAAACTATACCTACAAGCTATCTAAGGATGGTACTATAGAAAGCCACTTCCGAAGAAGGCCTAGTGGCGCCATCTCCTGGTCAGGCCGCAGACTTATCAACCCAGCCTCGTATAAAATGATTTTCTGTGAACAAATAGAGATACATCGACGCGGCTCAACACCAAGCTTTTTGTGAGAGCTTTTCCACCAATATATGTAGTTTCTGAATCCACAAAAGTTGGGTCTGCATACGTCAGCTTGAGAAATTCCTTGATATTTTTTAGAAACCTAACTGAAAGTCTCAAGGGGAGAATTTTCCGGAAAATAGACGCACTGGTCCAAAGAGGAGAGGTTAGATTGTCTAGTCAATTTTTTGATGAGCAAACTGGAAATAAGACTGATTACAACCGATGCTCATCAACAGCTAAAGATTCAAGTTTTATGATATTCCTTGAGAATACATGATAGATGGGTGAAGTTCCTATACAAAAACGGGTTTTCTTGACCAATTTCTCCTCGTTCACGCAAAACGTGGAAACAACTCGTAAGTTTGAATGAATCAACCTATTTATATCTGAAGCATAAGTAATTTTTTATGCAAAAATGACAAAAATAACATAAGTAGTGATGCAATGCCAACAATTTTTCGTTCCAGAAGGAACGACCGGCTGCAGGCCTTGGTCGCAAATCAAAATCTTTTGAGGAGTGCAGCGACACAACAAAGAAGGGGAGGGTTCAGAGATTGATGCATTTCAAAAGTGAAGTGCTAGTCTATGCCGCCCATCTCTCTCTCTCTGCATCTGGTAACCACAAGGCGTCAAGCATAGTAAAAAAACGACATCTACTTTAGGCGACATCTCTGACAGGGAAGACAACCTTTCGATTCGGACATTTACACTGGAAGAAGCATTAGGGTTATTTATAGATTGTAAGCTGGCCAAGCCTCAAGTTGAGGAAGCGTGCCCAAGATGTAGGCCATTAATTTTTATGACTTTTTTTCAAAAAAAAACCTTGGTACCCACTTAAAATTCAACACATAATTCGCTTCGTCTCCTGTCAAGCCAAACTATGTAGTTCCTAAGTTACTTTCAATGAGATAACCCTTTGTTTTGTGATAATTCTACATAATACTCCTACATTTCCATGTTCAAAATATTGTCCTGTACCTACTAACAAAAATATTCAATTTCCATCATTTTGTTTAATTTTACGCACCAAACAAACCAATCTCTCAAATATCTACTCGAAAGTAGAGTTGAAAAAAGGTTTTCACGAATAGTGAAAAAATATTTGGTTTTTTGAATTATTTGTTGTTAGTGAATCATTTGGGCCCGTCATAATTTATGCGTTACATTCGTAGTCAACATGATACATTTCGAAAGAATCCGCGAAAACCGCAGATGATGTGCATTTATCAATAAACCAGTTTTTTATAGTAGAAATTCCATTTTTTCATGTTTTGTGACGTTTTTACTGTGCGTACTCTACTCAACGCCCCAACATGTGGGTTTATCCGTGATTAGCGTGAAATTTTCTATAGGATAGGCTTATAGAATCATTTTGTCCACCTAGATCGGTGAAATTTTCCACTGTGCACCGCTTACAATTTTGTGACATTTTAAGTGAAAATATTAAGGATAATCGACATATTCTGTACAATCTGTTTTTCTGACGAGTGTACCTTTACTCTCTATGAGAAGTGAATAGGTATAATTGTTGATATTCGGATTCCCAGAATCCACATTGGTTCACACAGGCATCCATACAAACGACTAAGAAATTGAATATTTGTGCTGGAATTTATATAAACCATAGAGTAGAACCTTTCTTCATCGAAGGTAATCTTGAGGGAGACACTTATTTGTAGTTGCTGGAAGAATTAATAAATCCTCACAGGCTCACAATAATTTTGGACAATGATTACACTCTTTCAGAGAATGAGATACTTTTCCAGCAAGATTGTGCTTCTACACATTTCGATGTTCGTGTGCGACAATATTTGGAAGCAAATTTTCCAAGTCGGTGGACTGGCAGAACAGGAACAATTGAGTGGCCAGCCAGGTTATCTGATTTGAGTCCTTTAAATTTCTTCCTATGGGGTCATCTCAAATCGAGAGTTTATCCGACACAACCTGAAAACTTGGAGAGCTGTGGAGAAACATCGCCACCGAATGCAGACTTTTGACACCATAAGTTCATCGAAATGAAGAAGAACAAGAATTCGAGAATTGTTTGTATCATTGTATGGCGGTAGGAAGAAGACATTTTGAGCATTTAGTTTCATTTTTGGGATTGTCATATTTTCGTTGAAATACAAATTTTCGTTGTGTTTGAATTTTCTGTATGATGTTAAATGTTCATAGAGATACTATTTTTGAATGGAAAATTAAAAAGCTTTCCCAAATATATGCGACTCGACCCAATAATCAATTTCGACTTAGGTGCTGATGAGGGTAGGGGGTTGATTTTACATGTTCCGAACCAACTCAGAAATGATTCCCTCATCAATAAAAAATTGGTGGATAGCATTTTCTGCCTTCTATTCTTGGAAAAGGAGGTGACTTATCGACTAACTACCTGTGTTACCATTTAAAGCATCTACATTCCTTATGAATGCTTTCTCTCTCTGAAACTTTTCTTAATTCGGAGGAAAACTGATTAATCTATGAACTAGGAAATGAAAACTAGCCGTTGTTTGTTTTTGACAATGATAGATGTCGGAAGGAATCTACCTACTTGTGGTAATGCTCTTTATGTTAAAATAAAATTCTTACGTTTTGCAATTTCTGATGACGTATTGTTCATAAAATTGATTTTTGTATTGAGAATAATTTTGGTCCATGAAAAATTGAGTTTTTAAGATTCGTCTTTAATTCTGGGATCTGAGTAGTTCGTATTTTTCAAACCGTTTAGGGCAGGTGGAACAATGTTGGGAATTGCCTTTCATTGCAAATATATTAATGAGTAATTTGAAACAACTTCAAGTCAATGTTTCGAATATTGTCCTTGAGTGTGATACGGGTAAGTCTATGATATATTTGTTTTTTTGACACCAAGAAAAGCAATTTGAGAAATTCAATGATTATCACCATTCCATCAAATTCATATATGAAATGAAGAAAGATAACCGGTTGATAATATCAATTAAGGATGTTAGACAAACTAAAAGATCAAACTATATTAAGAGATCATGAAGCACATTTAAATTACTGACGTGCAGAAAAATCCAACGTTGCCAACATATTTTTGATGAATACCATTTTAGGAATATAGAGTTATATGAAATGTAAGAAACTCTAATACACGAAAGCTTTTGAAAGTATCCATATAATGAAATGCAAATATCCACTAAACAAGGATAAATAGCCGATTCCGTTCAGCGTACTCTACAGTTTGTTAGATTAGTCACGTCCACTAATAGCGCGGTCGACTAATCAGGACGATAGTTCGTCAAAAGCGTCTAGTAGCAGGGATAAATTAAACATAAATAAAACAGCCATGTAGAATAGATTGAGGTGAGTATCATTTCCTGATGATACATACTTAGTTGTCGAAAAGCTCATCGAGTTTTGAAAAGGAGTATTGGTGAAGTGGTGCAGAAGGTAGACAGATTTCGACTACAACAGCTATGTGAAATATTTTATCTTATTACTCTCTGTTCATTCACAGAATTCACATGGAATAATTGAAATAGCCTACGTATGTTCTGTGCTCTCATTATGACAGTTGGAAAAATTTTTGATTCTTGCAATGCCTATTCATCTAAATTATTTAATGTTTTTTCATCAAGTCACAGTTATTGTGCAAAAATAATATCGTTTGTAATAACGAAACGACCATGCCGTGCGAAAATTTTTAACCCATATCTGCCTTGATGTTATATGTTCAATGTTCTTGACGATTGAATATTCCATTACTACCGATGTGAAATTCATCAGTCTGAATTATTTCTCAAAAAAAACTGCAGATTTTACAGAAACCAATTCCAAAAATCCAGGTGAAGTTGGAAATCTCATGTCTGAAAAAACTAGGATATTCTCATTTTATGTGGTTTATATCCTGAGAATACGGAGCTCTCGACTCCAGTTTGCCTGCTCGAAATCGATGGGTTGGCGATGAGACTACCTATTACATCAGTTATTGCATTTTCTCCATTAGTATTTTATATTCTTATTTCCTTGGAACGTTAAATGTACCATGGTTCATAAGGTATTCTCTCAATTTATCGAATAAAATTTATGAGGTTGACATCTCTTAGGAAAACGATCGCAATGAGGAGGTTCTGCAGCATCAGCATCATAATTATTCGAAATATAAAAATCAACCAAAGCAAAATTTCTAAATTTTGATAAGGTCTGGTCGCTTTGTTATTACAAACGAAACTATATTCACACAATAATGGTAACTTGATGAGGAAACATTAAATAATTTATCTGAATTGTCATAACAAGAATTGATTTACTATTATAGTGAGTGCTGAAAACATACTTAAGCTTTTTCAATTACTCCTTATAAATTGTATGAATGGACATAGCGATACTAGATAAAAGTAGGAGAATGTTATACAATTTTCGGTTCTTTCTTAATTCACGTCCTGGATGAGAAAATTGAGTGCACATGTGATTTATATTTGAAAGCAAACAGAAACATAATCAAAGTTGCCTATGCTTCTCGTTCGAAAAATTGCAAGTTTCCTTAATAACTCGAGGATCGTTGGCCTGAAAGAAATTTCTGCACGTTGTTCGATTCTACGTAGAAAAGTGCCTGTAGAACATCAATACCATTTTTACAAAAACTTCAAAAACAATTGAGATATTAGCACATGACTGATTTCGGAAACTTCCCAATAACTGAACACGAAAAAAGATACCTTGAATCTGTTTGCAGCAATGAATTCCTCACGCAAAATGATACCGCGAAGTGTTGACCATTATACTCTATTTACAATCTTTCACTGCAGCACTGAAACGTCGAAATCTGTTCAACCTCATTTCTATAGGTACATGGGTAGTTACGAATATAAAGAAGCAAGTGCATTCGTCAATTTCTCTGAAAGGGGTTCATCTTATTTTCCACAGGGTGTTTCATTTCAAACGAGCCATCTAGTTTATTCCTCATCTCGTAGTGATTGGAACAATTTATCGAAACACTTCTAATCATTTTTTTTGGGAGACATCTTCTGACGTATATTTGAGGCTTTAACCAGCAACCCCCTAAGAGGAAGCGCTTCAACCCCTCAAATTGAAAGTAGAAAAGTTGGAAAAATACCAGAATTAATGACACTCAATGGTAATATCTATGAAGGGAGCGAGTCAATATCAAATGCTTTTGGTGAATATTTCTCTGGAGTTTTTGAGAGGAAAAGGAAGGAAATGTGCGTCCTATTCGTCTATAGCCATTGGTGGTGTCGAAGTCTCAGATATTACCAAGAAAATTGCAATGCTGAATTCTCCTAAGGGACCAGGACCGGACTTGATCCCACCCATTTTCATAAAATCATGTGGGACAGCTTTAGCTCGAACTTCTCAAATAATTTTCAATAAATCCCTTCAACAAGGTATATTTCCAGATGAAAAGAAATTAGCTAAAATAGTCCTTATCATGAAAAGTGGCAAAAAAAGTTATATAACAATTGACAACTACAGGCCAAGTATCTGTATTGAGCCACTTCGGTAAGATTTTCGAGTCAATAATTACTGATCAGCTCTTTGATCTCTGTAGAGCAAGGCTGACCAGGCATCAACATGGTTTCGTTAAAGGAAGATCAGTTTTAACGAATTCAACTCCATATATTAACTTCCTATTGAAATGTTAATGCAGTATATAACGACATGGTTAAGGCTTTCGACGAGGTACACCATGAAACATTGGTAGGAGTTTATTTAACATTCAATGTGCTGCAGTATCTAAGTCGTACGAGTGCATTCTTTTATGTTCCGAAGGCTCGTACTGCATGACATTATAATCCTGTATTATTGAGAATGATGCGATTCTGCAACTATCACTTGAACAGCATGGATCTTTTTAGCGTTAGTCTCCGAACCTTCAAAAGAAATGTTATTTTGTATTTGTTGAGGAACTATCATGTAAATGTAACATGTAAAATTTTTTCGAATTTTTTTTTAATATATAGAGAACCCCTATTATTGGGATATCCTGTTGGGGTTCCTGTTTTCCTAATAAATAAATAAATAGGGTAAAGGAGTACCTTATTTGAAAGCTCTTCGAAGCGTCTTCACAACGATGTATGCAACGAGCCACAAGATTATTGAAAAAGAGAAAAGAAATCATTTTTTTGATTTGAAACGAGACAATCTTGAAAATATTTCATTGTTTTATTTGAATTCCGATTTTTTTATCATTTTTATGATACACATTACAAGAACCTGTTAAGCTGATTAGCCGTTTTTACCAAAATCAAAGTTGTACCCGAGTGACTGCTGCAACCACAACCTTCTCGAACGAAACATTCACCATCAGTACGTAATGGAATTGATATCGAAATTTATGGAGACGGGTTCAGTAATGAATAAAAAAGGGTATATTAGAACTGTGAATGATGAAGCAGCAGCTTTGGAAGTGTTGAGAAATATCCAACTTAAACCAAGCTCCATCTGGATGACTTATTTCTGTAACTTTCGGTGTAAACTAATCTAACGTTTACAGCAGAAATACAAGTTCGTCCCGTGAAAAATTAAACTTAATTCATGAATTAAATGATGATGATTTGGATCGATGGTAGAAGTTCCGCGAAATTATGGCAGAGGGTTTCAACATTCTTTGACCTCTGTTAATTCCTGGTAATTTAAACAGCGAAATTCATCTCAATATGCTGGAAAACGCGAATGATCCATTGATAACAGAAAATCTGGAAAATGATCCCCTACTACTTGCATTTCGAACTTCTCCACACTACCCGCAACAGTTTGCCAATACCTCAATTTGTAATACCTGGGATTGGAAGAAAAGGCTACACGATCTCCCAACCAGAACCCCCTAGACATTTTATGCGGGGACATCGTAAGTCCAAAATTTTTGTGACAGGCCGAGAATTTGAACGATCTAAGCCGGCGAATTATAGATGATAGTCATCGAATGATTCCAAATATTCTGAACCATATTACAGACGTTTTTCAGTAAAGATTGTATTATTTTATGGGGTGGAGTGGAGGAGAAGTTGATTATTTCATTCGAAATCATTGGATTCTCTTCTTTCATTGCTAACATGATGAAACAAAATATTTTTAAGATTGTTTCAGATTGGAAAAAGTGCTTTCAAAAGACATCACAACAGAACCTACTTTCCTAATCTAGAAGCTCAAGGTAAGTGAATTTAATAGTTAATGTAAGTAGGCCTTAATGATCCTCGAAAAACAAAAATTGATTTTTTTTCGCTTTTTTTAATAATTTTGAAAACAGCCAAAATATTCAAGGTAGCTCGTTTCAGATAAAAAAATCATTTTTTTGCAATAAGATTTGTCAAAAATGTTTTTCTCGTAAACCGTTCTGAAAAGGCTTTGAATAACTTTCTAATCAGGTATCCCTCCCACTTATTAAATTATGAGGGTTTGAAGCACCTCCTTTTGGGGTGTATTTAGTGAAATGATCATTTTGATGATGACAACTTCCACTTTGACCCCGTTATATTCGAGTCTTTCGGTTTTGAAGTAGGTATTCATTATTCTAACCCAGTTTCATTTAATTGTCGACAATAAAAATGCCTTATCTCTTATCGTCAGACATTTAATGTTCTCTGCAGATCCAGAATTACGAATTAAAGCATTTTGAAATGTATCCTCGATACCGATGTTCTGAACTTTTGAAACATGAAACGATTCTTATCAGTAGTTACAGCGAATTTTTCTATTCATCACATATAGTTTGAAGAGAGTTAAACAGACAGACATAAAAGCATAGGCCACACAAGTTTATTCCGATATGACTACAAAGAATATACTGAGTGCGGCAAAACAAACAGTGCAGTTGTGATAAGTGAATACATGCACAGTGGTAGGAATATAAATCTAGGAGGGGTCTCATTGTCTCCAATCCGTCACCTGATTTTCAGTCGTAGCAATCGTTAGGAACGAAAAGCATTCTACGTAATGATCCCACTCCTGATCACAATGTTATCGCGGATTGGATTCATACGTTTGCAGAAACTGATGCAATAAAAAGGTCTATTGGAATGGGAAGACTGAAAACAGTTAGAATTCCAAAAAATGGCGCTATAGTAACAGCAGCTGTCGAACAATTCTAACTGCATCAAACATATCCGAGCGCTCTGTAAGGAGGATTTTTCATCCATCCCTATAAGGTTACAGAGGTCCAGGAGTTGATAAGTAATGTCATTTTTTTTAAACCTTCAAAGTTCATTGTATTGTTTTTCCGCACCTTTGTCGGATCTTCTCTACAAGATAACAACATATTCAATAAACAGAATATCGTTTTATATTCAGGCAGGCTACGAACAAAAATTATTTCTACTAAAAGTTTCGTGAATAACGATTTCTGTGAACAGTTAACGTTAACATATAATAAAAATGAATTTTATTTAAAATCACAACAATTTCGGCTAAAGCTCACAATCACAAAACTCGAAAAGGTGTACAACCTGTGGCGAGATTGAATTGAACTAAGCTTAATGAAAAAGAAACCACCCACTACAAATACTTGAATTAATTTATTTGATGAAGGTATGATATATTGAAATCAATATAATGCCTATAATTATCTCATTTCTTCCCTTCCGCGACTTTTATTGCAGCAAAAAAATGCCAGTTTTCAAAATCATATTCACTATATGGGTGATCTAACCTCAGCAGATATTTTATTAATTCCACAACTTCTCTGATTTTCCAAATGAGATATTGTGTTAATACTGTCTTCACTGTTTTAAATGTATGAATTTTTACTGATCATTCCATCCGCGATTTGGCACAGCGAAATATTTATGATTTTTTTATGCGCGTTTCCCAGGAAAAAGGGAACCTGTTACACCACATAAGTGGGCGCCTGGGAAGAATTGAGGTGTTCGTTTACTCGCTTCTTGAAGAGGGCCAAATTTTAGGATGTTGGAAAGATGTTGGACGGAAGCGAGTTCCACAGCTCACCGGCCCTATAATCGAAGGAATTCTTATAGAGAGAGGTTCGAGGGTAGTTAAATGTACCGCCATATGATGATAACTCCCTGCCAGCCCAAAATATGAGTTTTCCCGAAGCAAGGTATTTCCGATCCTCGGAGCATCTTCCTTGGAGGTATCTGTGAAACAGGGAAAGGTCAGCAACTTGTCTTCTGAGAGCCCTCGGTTGGAGATCGCGGGCGCAAAGCCCATTTTTTCCCACTATCCAATATCCGCAACGAATGTTTGGGCTCAAATCCCCATACATTGGAACAATATTCCAAAGCATGTCGAATCTGCTCCTTATATAGAAGAAACAGCTGAGATGATGTGAAGTATCGCTGGGCTCTGAAAAGAAAAGTGAGTTTAGCCGATGCCGACTTAGCTATTGCTGATACATGTTCATGCCAGCAAAACCCGGAGTTGGCCGTTATTCTGAAAAGGTACATCGAATCTTTGGATGCATTTGTTGGCCTTGTATCATTATAGGAGGTTCTACAGCGGCGACCTTTCTACAAAACGTAGTTGCTTGCGTCTTGCTAGCATTGAAGCTCACAAGATTCAACTGACCCCACTCAGATATCCTCCTCAAGTCAGTGTTTAAGTTGTTAATGTGCAGCTGTAATCGGCCGCAGACTACTGAAAGACGCAACCAGTGTACAATCGTCTGCAAAACCGAGGTGCTTGTTCTCTGTAGACGACCGAACATCGTTTATCTGCAACAGAAACAAGGTTGGCAAAAGAATGGATCCCTGAGGTACTCCTGCTTGCAACTAGAAACAATCAGATGTTATACCGTCGACCACAACTTGTATTGATCTATTTGAAAGAAAGATACTTATCAAACCCCGCAATTTATCGGTAAGCCCATATGCAGCACGTTTATTCAACAAGGCTGCATGCCAAACCCTATCGAAGGCTTTAGCGATGTCGAGGGCTATTGCTCTAGATTTCCCATGCTTTTCCATCGTTGATGTACAAACATGAGTGACGTAGGCGAGCAGAATTCATGTCGATCTTCGCCTGCGAAAACCATACTGACGGTCGTTAATAATTCCCTGTAACTCAAGATATTTGATGATTTCATCATTCATGACTCTCTCCATCACTTTCGATATAATGGGACGAAGTGCAAAAGGGCGGTAGTTTTAGGGTAAGGACTTCTTTCCTTTCTTTGGGGTCGGTTGAATTCTCGCTATTTTCCAGGTGCTCGGAAGAGTCTGGCTTTCATAAGAACTCTGAACCAGACGGTTAAGAATGATTGCCAGTTCAGGAGCACACTTTCTCAGGACGACTGCCTTCTTGCAGTCTCACAGTGCGAACTCTGAGCTTGGTTTCTACCATGGAAGAATTTGTAGGTGGAATGTTCGGTGGTATTGCGTTAGATGAATCTAGCACAGAATTCTTCGAGAACAAGAGAACAAAGAGATCGGCTTTCTCTTTCGGAGATTATGCTATACTTCCGTCTTCTTTAACAAGAGGCGGAAACGCAGATTTGAAGGAATTGGCACTGGAAGTCTTCACCATAGGCCAGTATTGTGTAGTCCCGCTTGCCTGTTCAAGGAGTTTATTTGTTACCCCTTCGTTGAAGTTGACCTTTGATTTTGGAGTTGTCAGGTTGCATACGTTCCGTATTCGTACGAAGGTTGTTCTTGTTTCATCTGTTGGATTTATCTTCCATGACTTGTAAACTCTGCTCTTGGTTGCAGAGGCTGTTTCGCAGTCTTTGTTTAACCATGGCTTTTGTGCTGTTGTTCTTTTCATGGAATTAGGGATGTAGAGATCCATTCCTGCATGAATGATTTCTGTAACAGTTTATGTTAATAATTGTTATTTATTTTTTGGGATAAGTTTTTCCCAACGTTTTTGAAAAATTCATTAAATATCTGTTCAACATCCACCGCGTTTTTTAACGTTCTTTTATTTATATCTAATGTTATAATGTTTTTCAGATTTCTTATTCGAGAAGATTTCAGATACCTAGCTGGTAAGGATGAAATCTAACCTTGGCTCGATCGCAATCTATTTGAATAGTATTCTCTTTTTACAGTTTTTATCAAAGTGTTTAGTTCATTTCTGTAATTTTGGATATCGTTCTATAATTCTTCATTGTAATCCCCGTCCCATTTTTTGTACAGGTTTTTCGCTTACTAATAGAGCAATCCATTTGTAGTCCGAGGTGTTCGTTCTTTGAATTTCCTTTTTTTATTATATTGACATTTTTTTGGTTTTCGGTTTCGAATTGTCTTTATGAGAAAACCTGACACAATTTTCACATCTGCAAGAGCTTAATAGAGATATCAGTCAATCTTCGGAAGATGAAATCATAACATAGAACAATTCATGGCGTCTTGTGAATGATTTTTAATGCGCCCCTACGCAATTCCTTCTACCGATACGAATAATATAGTAGAAAAATGATAGGTAATATGAGTTTTTGAAACTATAGATATGCAGTTATCAGTCCCCTCTACTGAGATATGTTGTATACAAAATTTGCTACGTTCCAGTACTCTAATTGACTTATGTATTCGGAATAAAAACTTTTCACTTAGTATATTTAAATATTCGGAACTATTGAGATTTTCACCATAATATCTCCAACAACTATATGATACTCGTTGTCTTTGCAGTAAATGTAGAGGGCTATATTAATTTCACTCATCATAACATCTGGAAACTTATATATACCAGTGCTTTGAAGAGGAAAAGTTTCAGTTGAAATAATACAATTATAATCGTGTTCTATTCAAGATTTTCCTTTTACTTCTAATATTGTTATGAAATAATTTGAAATGATTATCTACTTTACCGAATGTAACAAAGATATTCCCCTCAAATTATGGTGATCCCTTAAATACTGATCCATCACTGTAATAAAATGAATAAAATAAATTCTAGTCAATTAATTTACAGTACACACTTAAGAATATAATCTGTTTTTTCTTCAAGTGTTTGTACCTCCGTGAGATAAGTTTGGCACTGAAGTTCCAATCCAGTATGTACTACTATTAACTGACATCATTTAAGTAAATTAATTATTTAAGGAAATTACGATTTTTGTGAACTACAGTGCTCAAAATGGTCTAAGGAACAGTAAAATATTAAGCGTAGGTCATACAATTCGCATTAACTACTTCAAATTTTACATGGCATAATCAATACATCTTTCTAGTCACTGAGAAATTCGAAATAGAATACAAAACGAATATTGATTCCGTGAGTTCAAGAAAATAAACAATCGTATACCAAATCGGAATTTCTCAATTAAAATGAAAAAAAGGTTTCCCATAATACTTTTCCAAGTAAACTCAAACTAAGATCTTGTATGACCACCCCGAGCATTAATAACAGCACGATATCGTTCTGGCATGCTCAGAATGCAATTATCAATTGCATTCTGAGGAAGTAGATTCCATTGTTCCATTAAGGCATTTTCAAAAACTGGACGACCTTGAATAATCGCCATAAGGGGATCAAGCCTCCGCTGAAGCATGTTCCAAACATACTCTATGGGGTTCAGGTCGGGAGACTGTGGTGGCCATTGTAAAATATTGATATTCTCCCTCTGAAACCATGCTCGTACTGGGTTTTCAGTATGCAATCATGCAATGCGATTCCATTTCATACCGATACAGATCTGCCTTTGTAACTGTGCCTGAGCCTTTCCAATGGACTCTTTTAACGCCATACCCTTACCCTTCTACTATGCGGGTGAAATCCGAACCGAAACTCATCGGTGAATAGAACTTTGGCCCATTCTGGTTCACCCCAAACAACATGCTCCTGTGCCCATGCTAGTCGGGCTGCGCGATTGCCAGGTCTAAGTGGAGGGACTCTGATTGGTCAATGAGAATGAAGACCAGCTTCACCTAGACGATCTCTGACAGTTTGGTCAGAAATGGCTACTCCATGTGTATCTTGGAAATTTCTAGAAATTTCACGGGCTGTGATTGAAGCAATCCATCTGGCTTGAAGCACAATAAATCTATCTTGGGAAGGTGAAGTTTTTTTTTAGGACCTGTGTGTCTTTCCTTCATATAAACAGTATCCCGATACCGTCTCCATAACCGACTTATCACACTTTTTGACACCGCTACTCTGCTCTGAGAACTACCACCTTCAATCATACCCACTGCACGTAATTTTTCATCTCGCGTTAAATGTCGATGTTGCATTATTTTCTAATACCCTAACTCACAAGAATTCAGTATCACACAAAGGAAATAACGAAATAAACTGAATTTTTGAAGAATAATAAATATCGCATTTTACGGTATCTTTTCAACATCTGTATTTTTTCATGAAAACATGTGTTGATCTGCTTGAATCAACATCCACGGCTGTTTTGATTAACTACGTAAGTCTACCAGGTGCAAAATCTATATTTACAAAGATATCAGAGTGGTATTCACTAAAATTATTCAAATAATCTTGTTGTTCTCTGGACCATTTTGAGCAGTGTATTCACCCAAGTTTACACAATAATATATCTGTTTGAATTTCAAATTTACTAGAAGAAAAAGTATTTCAAACTTTGTAGCTAATCTCGCCTATATTTCAGAGTAAGCTAAGATTAATGGAAAAACATTTGTCATGTAAAAGGAGCTCACAAATTAATTAAAATTATATTAGAAATATACAACAACGTTCTTAAACGAAAAACTTTTTCGTTTATTTGTTCAAAAAGAAATCGACTACGAGGAAAATCAATTCCAAACTTCCTAAATGATTTGGAGCGATCCTAATTATGAGCCTGTTGATTCTATCCAGATTTCGATATGTTTTCTTTGTTCCTACGAGAACTTTCTTAATATAACGCGCCGAACATCCAAAAGAACTGGACTTTCCAAGGTACTTTATTCATTATATTCGATTCAAAAAATATTCTCGTTGGGGTATTTATTTTCGGAAAGAAATACCATTACGTGTTTGACATCATCGAAAATAGAATTCTGAAAGACAAATATTCAAATCTGAAAATTATTTGGGCAAAATAAATGCGCCATTTCATTTGATATAAAATGGTTTGGTTGGAGAGGTGACCCTTGAAGCCAAAGGTGGAAATATTCATTTCCACAAAATTAATGCCTGAAAAAATTTGATTGCGAATAGTAACAGAGAAAAATAGCACTTAATATTGATAATCAAAATTTTCCTGTCGAAATTTCCTATTACCGCTATAATTCCTCAAATGTCTGTTATTTTTACCGTTCTGTATTTCAAAAGAAGAAAAGGGCTGGTAATAGTAGTTTAACAGTGTCTTGGACTCGTGAAATCAAAATCGAATTTTGCAGTCAAGAAAAACTTAGTACCGTTTTTTTCTCACTTCATTGTATTTATAATACATGAACGCCGAAGACGAAGATACCAATATTGTGATTTCCCACTCCACTCGAAAGATAACTTGTAATGAGTTTAGGGAACGAACCATCTATTGGGTGTTCCGTGAAAAACACCCCAAGTCATAGCTCCTACATGAATCTTCGATTCATCGATGTAATTTGTAGAGCGGGCGACTGTTTGACTTTGCGATAACACTTTTCTGTCCTATACAGTGTTTTGTACATTATTTCAATTCGGATACCTTACATAATCTCGTATTTCTAATGAATCCTGAAATACGCTCTGTGGCGAAACACCATTGAAAATCACAAAGCAATCTTTATGAAATTATAATGGAAGTTATTCGCAATTATTAACAAGCAGAATGAACGATAATTTCTACCGTAGATTAGGCGTGAACGTTTGATGCGTCATTTATTAGAATCGCTTGATAGGACTAGTTTTCTTCGTTGAAGTAAACTTGAAACAGAACAATTAGAATTAAATTTTCATTCGAACATTACAAGATTTCCTCGACGATCTTTCTTCAGAAAAACAAAAACAAATCTTTTTCCAACAGAATAGTGCTGCTCCTCACAACTAGCTGAACAGTAGTTTTGGTAATCAATGGATAGAGACAAACGCTCCTGTTAAGTGGACAGCCCGCTGACCGGATTTGCCCATTCCAGATTTTTGCTATTAGAGTTACCTACAGGGTCGAGTTCACCGCCCACCACCTGATTTGGACGTGTTGAAAAAGAGAATAAGAACCGCCTGTCTAGAATTTCCTCCAGATGCCGTGTATTCAGAAGATGTCAATTTCGTGTTCAAGAGCATTTTCAACAATTGTTATGAAAATTGTTTTATATAAGTTGCGTCCTTTTATTTCGATGATATAAGTTTATTGAAACATATATCTCCACTTTCTTAAGTGTTTTTCTAGTATGGTAAACTTGCAGCGCACTGGTTCATCACGATCTAGAAATGGATATCGATAGAGTCGAAATGCTCGAGCACTATTTCTGTTAAATTGAAAAATAAATTTGCGTCATGTCTTTATTCACTTGATTTTCGTCTTCCATGCTTATTGAATCACCGTGAAACAATAACAATAATTAGCAAGTAGGTACCTAATCTATCATAGTTTCTCGTTATTAATTGCGAATAACATCCACTATAATTCTATGAAGATGAGAGAGAGCTTACTTCAGGGTTCATAAGAATCTTCTGTTACGTTTTGAGTCTTTTTTCATTCAGAATACGAAATAGTGTGAGTTATCCGAACTGAAATAATGACCAAATCAGTTTCTTGGACAGAAAAATTTATCATAAAGTTAAACAGTCGGCCATTCTACGAATTATATCGATAAATTGGAAACGTGAGTTTTCTTCCAAAATTCGTCGATAATTTCTTTTTTCTCGAAAAATACTCCATTCGGAATGACTCATTTTAGCAGACGGTACTCAAAATTGAGTGAGTAGTAGAAAAAAAAAGAAAATATGTAGTTATCGTTTAAGAAGGCTGAGTAAAGATCAATTTCCAGTGTTTCCGGAAGTGACAGACCAATGAGTATGTTTCAGATTGTAA
Source organism: Cryptolaemus montrouzieri (assembly GCA_013387265.2). Lineage (NCBI taxonomy): Eukaryota > Metazoa > Arthropoda > Insecta > Coleoptera > Coccinellidae > Cryptolaemus > Cryptolaemus montrouzieri. The sequence goes on along the minus strand of JABFTP020000186.1, from coordinate 29,983,450 downwards.
GCATATCATTTAGGATGAAATTCGGTTTTTGTTTAATTGAAATCGATCTCCAATTGTAGGAGTTATAGCTTGTTGCGTTTTTCAGGGAACACATACAAAATTGTACCGAAGTCCCAGTAAGGAAACGGTTTTAGTATTTTATTTCTTCAATTCAACATGTTTAATATAAATTCAGCACCATAGAGAAAACATTTCTATTTAATTTTTCCCCTTTACTCTAACCCGTAATTTTAGCATTGGAACAGATTCAAGAATGAATTATTCAGTCCCTTCTTTAACTATCGAATTCAGCTTGAATTTCTATATTTCATAGAAGATTTTCATTCAGTTTCTAATATTCCTATTGATGATATATATTTTGTTCTGATCCTGCTTAGAGAATGTTCATTCTTCTACTTAATTTCTTCGTTTCTTAATAAAAAACAATGTCCAAGAAATTTTGTCAATTGTTTTCTGTAGAAAATCCAGCGCTAAGTGGATTTTCTCAGTTTCACTGAAACTTTAGTTATTTGATGGAAATATTCGGAATTCTTAACGAAGAGCGGTTTGTTTCAAACAGTTCAAAGGGAAAGTTTCAAACTGCGCGTAGAACCGGACAGTAATTCCATCCTACAAACGTGAACAGAAGATGGAATCATCTAATTCCTCAGATTCTGAAGTTTGATAGATTATTCAATAAGTTTACATGCATGTACATAACAGAAAATAAAAACCTCGGAAAACGTTAAGCGAACACTTAGATATATCGTGTTATAGATAATGGATATGGTTATTGTGGTTTTTGAAACAAACATTTGCATCGATTCGTAGTGTCAAATAAAATCCACGAGAAGGGACGATATATTTAAAAATTATATCATCTTTCAATTCAGTTCATCGATTTCATTCAAATACAAGGATATACATTTTAATTTCAATTATGAGACATTTCAGTAGAGAAGACATGCTAAGAGCCTTTGGTATACTCCAAGCTAGTAGCTCATAGTCAGTTTAAATGGTATCAATCTGTTGTGGTCGCGTTTCAATGACAAAGGTAGAGTGAAAGAGCACTACACAGATCGTTTCAGGATTTCCACCACCACAGAAGACTGATTTTCAATTTTATAATCCAGAAGAGATCGTTCATCACAGCATCCCAATTGGCTGAAAAGAAAATTCGAGTGCATGATGTTCTAATTCCTGACCAAACTGGCAGAAATTGGTTGAATGAAAGTGAACTCCACACTACAGACGTACTTTGAAAGTGCTTAGACTGATACTCGGAAATGATGCTGAACTATTTGCTGATATCTGGTATACGTAAATTGGCATCAAGAAAAATGAGCTTCAGTGATGAGTAACGATTCAACGTCGATCCCAATTTGAGACTAATTCGAATGCGGAGTTTACCTTAAAACGCAAACTATCGCCTATATGTTATGTGTTATGATCGGTTATTTTTCGATGAAGTATACCTCTTGGTGGAAAAATTACGTAATATCGATACAGAACAACCTAAAATAATAGCTTACATAGATGGGATAGTAAGCCCAGACGTTGCAACAGTGTCATCATACCAGAGGTAGACCTTTTGCATACTGAAAATATCTAACTGGTTCAATATCTTCTTGAAAATATTTTTCACAAATTTTTCCTCTGGTATAAGATTTTACCAATACATGAACTTTGTTATTATTTGAACACTTCATTTTGCATACTTCTTAGTGTCGAGAAGAAGATTTTATTCACCCACAAAACACACCCCATTCCACATAATTTAATTGGCATTTAAATGAGTATAATCCGCCATTTCTTAAAAAAAAACATTTAAATTTTAATTCCAATATTGACGCCATAGTATTTAGAAAACATCATCAATGTCGAACGATGGGTTCAAACACAAAAACCAAATAAAGGAAACTAACAAAGAATACATAGATGTCGGGCAATCAAATGAGTTTCCAAATCATGAAAGAAATAGAATACCAAAGTTATTCTATTTCGGAAATGGTAAAAATTACTATGATTTCTTTCTACTACATCGAAGATCCAAGTACAGGATGTCCCATTTTCGATGTTTTACTACTGCAGCTCTATTAAATACTGCAAATGGAGAAAAAATGACTCGTCCATCTATGTCCGCGATTTCTGAGAAATCGGGATTTTAGCATATAGCAACATCTCGGTTGCTATAAAAGTTAGGTATACATGAATTTGGCTAAAAAAATATAAAACATGAATAAAATAATATAAATAAATATATAAGATAGAAAGAATATTTCTTTCTTTTACAAAAATTAATAAAACATGTGTGACAAACTTTAGAATGTGATTTTAAATATTCTTTAAACATTTTGTGGTTTCATTTAGTATGCTGGTGCAACTTAACACAAAACAACCGAAATAATTTCAATTTTATGCTCACAACAATAAATATCGAAATTAATCCATTATTTAATTCCCATTATAGATTCACAAACAATGAGCTGAAAACTTCTAGATTTAAAAATGTTCGTGGATTTTGAAAAATTCGACATGTTGGAATGCTACGTTCTGAAAGGGTATGATTTTGATGCAGCTTCCTGAGAGAAGGCAACATTACAAGTCTATATTCCAAAGATTGGAACAATATCTTATAAACACAGAGAAAAAAGTTCTTTCGAAGAACTCAGACAAAAAAGTTATGATAACCAAGATAATGAAGAAGTTACAAAGGTAGTGTTGCGGGCTGTTCCTAGGAATCCTTCAATTTCATGTAGCCAGCTTGAAGCAGAGAGTGCGATACTAAAATCTGAGGTTTCGTGAATCCTCAAAAAAAAATCTAAGTGCAATTTTGAGAAAAAAAGTTCATATAAACATAGGTCCGCAAAAGCTTCGTTACGGAGCTACAGGGTGTTGAAATTTCCGGAAAGAATTGGTTTTTTCTTCAAAACTACTGCAGTTTTTGAGATATTCAGCCCAAATTTGAAATGCAAGCTATATTTTACAGCCTCCATCATTACAAGTACTATATTTTAACTGAAATTCACAAGGTGTTTTCTTTTCCTAGGCCATGTCTTCTTTTGCCCTTTCGAACTTTTTTACAGTACGCCACTGATCAGCGTATAATCAATTTTCGCTATCTTCGTTCAATTTGGAAACTTTTTGACACTTGTAATTTTTTCGTATATCCAATCGTTTTCGAGTGAAAAATTATTAAATTTGAATTATTTGAATTGTATGTTATTCGCTAAATAAAGAAAAAATAATGGAAATACTCGATGAGTAGGCCCTAAAATTTGCTTTCATTTGGTAGCTCGTCTTCTGAGACTTAACTTATACTTATTCAATATCAAACTAAAAAAAAGAACAATTAAAAACTAAATAAACTGCTGGAAGTGTCTTCCTCCTGCAAGAAGACAGGCCTCTGTCCTTCTTCGCATATTATCACGCACTCTTTGAAATATTCCTGGGGTATTTCTTATCGTGTCACAAGCGATTATTATTCGATTCCTCAATTCCTCTACAGTGTTCACTGGAATGGTATAAACTAGACTTTTGAGATATCCCCATAAGTAAAAGTCTAAACTATTCAAGTTTGGGGACATAGGAGGCCATGGTTCTGGCCCAACCCGACCAATCCGTCGGTTGTTGAATATATTATTCAAGAATTCCCTAGGTTTTCTCCACTAGAATGTGCTGATGCCCCGTCATGCATGAACCACATTATGTTTCTCACCAAAAGTGGCACATCCTCGAGCAATAAAGGTAACTTCTCCTCAAGAAATTGCCGATAAGCGCTACCGTTTAGTCTGTTAGGCAAAAAAAATGGCCTAATCAAATAATTTCCAATTATTCCGACCCAGACATTAGTGAGAATTGTTCTTGATGATGAGATTCTTCAATCAAATGAGGGTTTTCCTCAGCCCAATAATAATTATTGTGAAAATTTGTGATGCAGTTCTCGAAAAGTTAGCTTCGTCTGTGAACATTATTTCACTATCAAATTGATCATTTTCTCTAATTTCATCTAAGAACCATCGTCAGAAATTCAGTCTTGAAGGAAAATCTCAGGGAAGTAGAGTTTGGACGCGTTGAATATGAAACGGTTGCAATAAAAAGCCGTGGAGAATCCTCCAAACTATAACATGTGAAATATTCAACTGATTTCCAATTTTTCTTGTGGTCATATGAGGATTCGAATCAATACAATTCAAAACTGTTTCCTCAATATCTAGAGTTCTCATAGTTTGAGTTGCACCTTTTAAATGATTAGTTGCAGTCAAAGCACCAGTTGTTCGCCTGTCTGTTGGTACTCTATTTGGAAAGCGCAACTGATATAATAACCTAGTTTCTGTTGTGTTTCCGTCAGCCTAACCGTACATGTAATGGATATCAGCCAATTCGGCGTTAGTAAAATTAGCCATTTTTTCTTATAGCAATAACATCAAAAGTCTTAAAACTAATCGTTAATTTAATAAACAATTCGAGAAGACACTGGTTCAAATTTAGCAACTGTCAAAACAAATAAATTAATGAAAAAAATCAAAGCCTACTAGTCATTTTTTTAATTAGAAGTGCTTTCAATTCAGCGAATCCATACAATCGTTTAATGATTTTTTGCTCGAGAACGTTTGGAGATACGAAAAAATTACAAGTGTCAAAAAAATTTTTTAATTGAACGAAGGAGACGAAAATTGATTGTACGCTGATTAGTGGCCTACTGCAAAGAAGTTTGAAAGGGCAAAATAAGACAAGGCTCCGGAAAAGAAAACACCTTGTAGATTCTTGTTAAAATTCAGGACGGGTAATGATGGACGCTATAAAAAATAGCTTTCATTTCAAATTTTGGCTGAATATCCCAAAAACTGCAGGAGTTTTGGAGAAAAAAACAATTTTTTCCGGAAATTTCAACACCCATTAGCTACGTAACGAAGTTTTTGCGGACCTATGTTTATATGAACTTTTTTTCTTAAAATTGCACTTAGATTTACCCCTTCAAGTTGTGTGATATATATAGTATGTCACTACTTGAGGGGTAAATCTAAGTGCAATTTTAAGAAAAAAAAATATATATATAGACATATATATCGAATAACATATATAATTGATATTGCTATACCCGACACACATAATATACAAAATAAAAACAATGAAAAATTTCTAAATATACGATGCTTGGCGGCGAGATTAAAAAATGTGGAAAATGAAAAAATATTTATTCTACCGATGATTATTTCTACAACAAGTGTTATTCCTAGGAGTCTTCACAAAAATATTGAGATTTTGGGTCTGAAGAAAATTTATTTGATCAGTTACAGAAGAGAACAGTCATCAAATCTTGTAATATTCTTCGAAGGTTTCTTTCCGAAAAAATAATGAGGTAGAGTCATAAGTTTTCTCTTTGGTTTATACTGCTCAGAATCTCATTTCATATTTTATTTATTTGTATATATAAATGTAATATAATTAGCTGACAATTTTATCATATTTATATTCAGAGCAGTATTCTATTCGATCTTTCATCACTTCACACAAAGAAAACTATGAATGAGTGACATTCAGTGTTACTTGACTAAGGTCCGTCACTGGATTTTTCCGGGGACAAAGCCTCTGACACTACTCGTTGGTACATTGATGTCATAGTCTCATGATGCTATAGTTTGTATATATTCTGGTAGATTGATATATTCTTATAATATTTAACGGATTTATATTATTATTTATTTTTCATGACATCAGGTTGATTGCATATATATATATATATATATATATATATATATATATATATATATATATATATATATATATATATATATATATATATATATATATATGAACCATTTTTCTTTTCAGTTTTATTTGAACTCTTTTCATATCATATATCAGAGGAAAAAAAATAACGCATATATATATATATATATATATATATATATATATATATATATATATGCGTTATTTTTTTTTCTCTGGAGCTATGATATATATTATATGAAAAGAGTTCAAACAAAATTTTAGAAATTGTTTAGCTTCAGTAACAAATATTCATATTCAAAATCAAAATCAAAAATTCTCTTTCTATGTCATCGAAATTCACTTCTGGTTTTCATTTAAAAACATAGCTTTATATTATAATTCGAAAACCATTCAACAAAAGAAACGAGAATTTCTAATTTACTCGAAAGCAAAAGAAACATCGAAATGGGAGACCGTACATATATTCCAAAAAAGCGATATGAATAAGATACGCTCTATTTGAAATTGGTTTCTTGAACGTATCTTCATATCCAAAAAATCAAGTTTTTCCTATTTCCCGAAAAACTTGAAACTGATTAGAGAGAAAAATTGTGCTGATTTAGAAGCTGGTGCTGAAAATCTCTAAAATTGGATACCAAAAATTGTTCATGAGTAAATAAAATATTTTCTGAGAGACCCAACAATTTTGCGTATTTTTTTGATCAAATTTTATTTTATTCTGTTAATTGATGAAAATATTTCAAGTATATTTCAAAACCATAACTGAATCTCTGATGTTACCATAACTTTTCAAGTTTCCATGAAATTCGACGAAATACATTCAACAGAAACAGAACAAAAGTTTGCAACAGGAAGTCGAACAATTGTCTAATAAAGCAACATGTTGAGCATGCTTTCAACTCAGGAAGCGTGAAAATAAAGTGTGCAATTACCTTTATTCACTTTTATGGTACACGGTGTCTTCAGCGTGGTGCAGTGCAGTTCAAAAATTAAGCAAAAGTGCTATTAATGAGTGCAGTGAAAGTGAAATATTTTTCCAAAAAAAAATATGATTAGAGTGAAAAAGTCATATTGTGTTCGTAGCAGAAATTTTAAGAAATGAGCACTTGTCAAACTTGCTCTTTTTTTCAATTAAATATCAAGTGCGTTCTGTCATCATCTCATGCTTTTACGTACTCGTGTCGTGAAGGTTTTTTTAGTTATGAGTGCATTTCAGGCAGGATGGCGCTATACTAAACTCGAGAAATGGGTTTGCGCTGGCCCTGGGCAAATACCTACACCGTTCTCACTTCTTGTGCGTTCTCTCTCGGTTGCCGCCCCCAAGTTCGCGCGCCCCCAGCGATTGCCTTCTATTCTCTACTACGTTCACCGCACACCGCGCCGTTGGTTTCAGGCATAGGCATCCGCAGATACTCTTAAGGCCCACACACATTACATAATGGGAAAATTTGAATTCCGTTATAAATTCCTAAAATTGAAAAACTCCAACTCAATAAAAAATATTTCAGGAAGTCATACACATTTAAATACCTATATCAGATATTTAAGCCTTATATTATTCAAGGCTATTAACAGGATTAGGATTTCATCCAGTCAAGCGCTTGAAATTTTTTCGAAAATATTGAACGGACTTAAAATTCAAGCTTTTGAAAAATCAAAGGTTTCACTTGACTTGATTCTACAACCCAAAGGCTTGGCTTCACATCAAGCTTTTTCGAGCTGCTTGAAAGCTTGATACATGTAGGAGCATACGGTTAAGTTCACTAACTAATCGCTTGTTGCCGTACCCGAACATGTGCAATAAAACTAGATAGTATCTCTAGTCGAATAGAATTTCATAAATGGCTGCGACACACTGGGATTTCAGTGTACGTTCGATGTAATCAATTCGTTTCGCAGCGCAACAAGTAGATACAAAAACTCCGCGAGAGAATTTGGTTATTCTTAAGAAAAAAAGAGAAGAAATATTGTTGTCGCCTATAACCTACAATAAATATCTATATGAAATGGAATAGATTCGAATAGAATAATTCTTTCAGAGATTTTTCGTATCATTCAATATTTCTTGTGAAAATATCTAGAAAACTGAGAAGCGAGAATCGGGGGGAGTCCAGGGACTTCCCCTAAACCCGTATATAAACAAATATACGTACAAATATATAGAAGAAATAAATATAAATATGTAAAAAAACTGTCTGATCAAGTGAGAATATTGTTTCGCTCTTTTCTATTCTGTTTGACTCGAGTTTGAATGTAGGTTTCTTTTATCTTTACAGAAGTTTGATTCAGTTGTTTTTATTCTCACAGAAGAATTCTTTTCAGATTCTGCCATTAAATTTCGTTCAAATATTTCCCGATCAAATAATCAGTATGATTTAAACCTTTATTCCCGTTCTCATTGAATATAAGAGAAACTCAGATGTTTTATTGCAATTGTGTTCTGATTCAAGCGTTCATGTTTTGCTATTCAAGAAGCTTGAATTTTTAAGCTATTGTGAAACAAAAGCTTGACTTGATTCAAAGTCAAATCAAGGAACTTGGTTGTTTAATCAAGCCGTGTATACATTAACAGCATCAGTATCGTTATTATTGATATTTTTAAGAGTTATGTTTCGAAAATACTTATTTTCGGATTATCGCTCTACTTATCCTGAGAAGAGCTCTTTCTTGAAAAATCTCATCATTCTGTGTCAAAGGTAGCAGAATATACGGCAGAAATGTCTTTGTTTTTTTTTGAGTTGATTTTAATTTCAAAGCTGTAAACCTAAATATTTGACATTAATTTGAATACCATACTTCCACGCCTTCTTGAGAAAAACAGACAGACAGACAGGCTACCAGTGGCGGGTCGTCGAAAATTTGTGTATTTGAAGCCCATCTATTTTCAAGTTCAAACTCAACTCAAAAATTGTATAGTTTAAGTGTAGAAACTTCAACTGATCTATTAAATGACGCCGCACTGGTCTTAATGAAATTGATATTATTCACTCAATACTTTTTGGTAGAAAAGCGTTTCGATTTATGATATTGATCTTGCTTTACGACCACAATTAAATTCGAGAAATTCCAGAATCTTTCTCTGGCTTCGAGCAATCCATATAGCATAAAACTAAAACAAATTGGAATTCTTGAGCAATATTAGTGGTTTCATCAGCAATAATAGCAAAATAATGGGTCATTTTTATTTTTCCAGCTCTCTTGGTAAACCTACACCAGACATTTTGATAATTCATTTTGGATAATAATCCAAAAAAACAAATGATTGAGCTCTTTATCCAAAGTAGAGCGGATTCTCGATACACCTTCATTTTCAGATTTCTCTGTTTCATTATATACGTGATACCCACAAAATCTGATACAAACAATAATCATTTTTAAGACATTCATTTGTTCATAATGAACTTCTGATGATTGTCGATAAGCTGGAACTAACAATGTGATTATCATTGTGCAGCGTCACTCGCGGCATCCCGTAGCCTCTATATATCTATATATAATCAGTTTAATAGGTTCTTATATTAAATATCATTACATGCGATACGTTCGATGCGGTTCTATGGACGCTTAATTGTGATCGAATATAGTTGAGCTCCTATAGATCCGCATTAAATGCATCGCACTCTACAGATTTCTCTATGCTCTGTATACACATCAATATAACTGTGTACAATTATCAGCACCGTACGGATCGAATGAATCGGCTTGTCGGCCATGCCGATGGATTTGCTCGAAGGGGCAACTTTTCCGGTACGCCTAACTAATCTGTTCGTACGAGATGTGACGACATTTCTATTACTTAAACTGCCATGGACTTACTACCTACAAAGAAATTCGTACGATGTAAATCGTGCAAGGTGACCGATGTGGATATACGGACGCTTACCATAAGGCTCCTCCCCTTGTAGTGTACACCATTCTTTGTTATACTATCTATAGTACGGAAAAAACACAAAAACGACTTTCTGGCTTTATAATGAAATTGGTGTATCTTTGTATTACAGTATAGCGAATGCAGACACCGCTTTATTACCTGAAATAAAAGGTTTGATTACCTTCAAAAGAAAATTAGTAGTAAATTCGATTTGGAGTCCCAGCTTGATGTAATAAAGCCTACTCAATTTTTCAATAAACAGATACAAAAAGTGAGATAAAAAAACACAAGGTTTAACTTTAATCTACACTTTATTTGAAAAAATTCGACGACGTTTCGCTGACACAGCAGCTTCATCAAGAATGACAAACAAATTGAAGAGTATGGTATTATAAACAAATCGTAGAACAAGTTGGATGAATAACAGAAAAATCCACACCGAGCCATTGTACACTTAGTATGGAAGGTAATAAAAACTAATTAAACAAGTTAAGTAGGGGTGAATAATTTACATCTACCTGCTCATTCAAAAGCTTGTCCGAATGTTTGTATCTATTTATTTCTAATGCTTCTAGGAGATCTAATTTTAAACTTTTGATTTTATATGTAATATGTCAAAGTTTTCATTGAATGAATGGTTTTCTTTTATTAAGTGGTTTGAATAATTTGAATCAGATTTATTTTTATCGAAGCTACGTTTATGTTCAGATGTTCTTATGCCAAAACTCCTACAGGTCCTACCGATATAAATTTTATCACAAGAACCGCAATTGAGTTTATAGATTCCTGATTTACTTGAGTTTTCAACACGAGATTTATTATTTTAATATGTTTACCTAAGTTATTAGAAGTTTTGAAAGTTATATTAAGATTTTGTTTGACGAGAAAGGATTTAATATTTGTACTTGCAGAACCGCAGAATGTTAAACTGTTGAATATTTTATAGTCTTTATGAATAGGATATACTTCATTTATTGCTGTCTGATACAGTTTCTTACGAATGATTAGATCTATCATATCTTCTACTGATAAAGGTAAATTGAGTAACCGATGTACCATGCTGTTTAAAGCTGCAACTTTGTATTGAATTGGATGTAATGAGTAGTTATGTATAATTGTATCAGTATGTGTTGATTTACGAAAGACCGAAAAACATGATTATTATTTCGTTTAGTGATTTTCAAGTCCAAAAATTAATGGAATCGTTCTGTTCAATTTCTATCGTGAATTTAATGTTCAAATGGATGGAATTAATGAAATTAAGAAATCAGTCTAATTGACGAGTAGTTCCAATGAAACATACTAAGATGTCATCAACATATCTATACCAGTAAAGAAATTTGGAAATGAGTGGATGTGTATAAATTTTCTGTTCGATATTATTCATAAAAATCTCTGCTAAAAGTGGACTCAAAGGATTTCCCATGATCAAATCATTTTCACTACTGTAATAGATGTTGTTGAAAGAAAAACAATTTTGTTCAATGCAAACGTCCACAGATTCAATATTTCTGATTTAATTATGTGGTTAATATGATTCGAATTCAACATGTTTTCGATTAATATTTTGACATCACCTGGAGGAACACTTGGGTATAAATTCTCAACATCAAACGAAATAAGTTTTGCGTTAGGTGGTAGGTTAACGTTTTTATGTTATTTATCAATTCGAAAGAATTTTTATAGAAAATTTTGATTTGAATGAACAATAATTTTAATGATATCTATAAGGTAGTGCGACAATTTCACGGCTGGGGCTGTAACGTAAGATACGACTGGTCTAACGGGGTTATTTACTTTATGCAATTTAATGAGTGAATACAGTTGAGGTGGTTGAGGTTTTGGTAAAATTAATTTGTATTTATCTATTGCTTTAATTAAAGATTTTGCGTCATTTATTGCAATTTTAATATTTTTCTGGAATTTAATAGTTGGATCTTTGTTTAAAATTGTATAGTTTCCGGACGAAATGAAATTTAGAGTTTTAAATAGGTAGTCATTTTTATTTAACGCAATAACAGTATTACCCTTATCTGCTTTTGTAAAAATAACTTCATTTAGTTGAGATTTTTGTTTGATGGCCTTTAAAATATTTTGTTCTTTACTCGGTTTAAAGTCAGCTAATGATTCATTTTTATAATGTTAGATGCTAAATATTTAAGGTGAGTGTTATTAGGAATATTTTTCAGAGAAATTTCAGTATCTATGCCAAGTTCCTCTAAATCAGATTTTATCTTGTGTTATATTGTGTTTGAAACCTTTCTCCAAGAGATTTGTTTCATCAGTTGTGAAATTAGTATCAGAAAGGTTAACGAATCTATCAAAAAATTGATGGTCAGAAAATTTAGTTTTACGTGGAGTAGGTTTCGGTTTTTGTGACACGAGAAACTTTAATTTGCGGTATTGGATGGTATATTTGATACAAAAAGCTTTTTTCGATCGCGCGACTGATCATTTCAAAGGCGAGTGAAGAAAACGTCCTCATATAAAATAATTCTGACTAAATTTTATCAAAGTAACATCTGAACGATTTCATTCTCTTTGATTTACGCGATCACTCCAGAACTATGGATAAGGTTGAATAGATTCAATTTCATAGAAATCGTTTAGTGGAGGAAACTCTTAACCATTCATCTGCCTAGTTTCGATTCATGAATCCCCTCTGCGAACAGCTCCCATTGAGGTTTGATTCATAAATTCAGGAATGCTTCTTATCTCATATGACTCTTTTCAAACTTGAATAATGCAACTCGTCAGGTGTTTTTTTTGTCACATGAACCTTTCAAAGGTCTTTTCGAATATGATTAATTTCTTATTATCGGAGTTTATAGTGAATTATTTTTCTTAACAATAGAATATATTTTCACTAGATTTACAGACAACGAAATCCCATCAAAAATAATATTCAGGCTCGGAAAACAGTTCATTCCCAAAAAAAGTTGTAAGATCTCATATACAACTAATTCAATTATTTATTTTATTCATTAATTTTGTCATAAATTTTGTATAATAGTTGTTATATTATAATTACCCATTAACGTTCATAGTGACCGCATAAACATGCTGAATAAGAAACACCTTCACCTCCGTAATAAATATAATGACTAGGCAATCGCATGGCAACATAATCTACTATTTAAAATGCATCAATTCTTTTCAATTGCACTTTTTTGACTTTCTCAACAGTCGAAATAGTAGATTATTATTATGTGATCATGTTGTCGTTAAACTGCCAAGTCTTCATCTTTTATAATATTCATTTCAAAAACTACTCAGCCGATTTTCAGAATGCTTGTGAGTGGCATATCCTTGAATCCTAAAAAGCTAGGGAACACTTACAAAAATATTAATTGCTCGACCTATTCGAACAAAGAACGTTTTTTTGTGATTTAACTACAAGAATTTCCATATCAAACGGGCCACCCTGTATATTTCTTATCCGGTAGTGATTGCCGAAACACGTAGAATGATTTTGATTGGGAGACATATTTTGACTTATATTTAGGGCTTTAACGAGCAACCTCCTAACAGCCAGCACCCTTCTGAATTGAAAAGTGCAAAGGGGTCGAGCGATACTTCATTAAAAAGCTTTCGAAGCCTCTTTGCAACGGCCCTGTTCATTTTTGAGCGCTCGTTAAAACCTTGAATATACGTCAAAATATGTCCCGCAAACAATATCATACCTTATGTTTCGACAAATTCTTCCAATAACTATAGGATAAGAAATATACCGATTGGCTTGTTTGAGATGCAACACACTGTATTACACATCTCATCAATGACAACTTGCAAAATTATCGCTATATATGTAGACAGACACATTGACGAATGTTTATTCAATGAACAATATTCAATCTTCCGTTAATGTTAAATATCCTTCCCTGAAGAAACTGGTTTTCCGACCCACCCTTCATAATTGTCGTCAACCAGGGCCACACAGCAGTGGTACAGCTGGGTCGAATGTCATGAATAGGAGCAATAGACTGCAATTTCGGTTTCATTTGACCTCGTCAGTATTGCATACCCATTCACAAAAACTGACCATCTACTCATCTCAATCCGTTAGAGCACAACGAATTGACACAGAGGCCACTCACCATCGCCACCGGGAAACCATGAAAACAAAGGGTAGGTTTTCTGTTCATCTACCTTTTGCTTTCATGGTTTCCCTATACTCAGAATCCAATTCAGTTTTGTAATTGGAGGTAATAGATGCACCTCGTAATGCCTAAAAGGCAGGCAGAGCGCATTCAATAGAATATCGAAGAAATTATTCCCAATCTGGACCCTCGAACTTTGCCAAGCGAAGAAATGTTGCCTTCAATTCCATTTCGCACGTTCATGCAAAACTACTACATTTGTTATCGATATAAAAATGTCTAATATCGATACAGTCACTATAAATGTTTGATTATTTACATAACCGACACAGTTGGTGAATATGTGCTTACATAAAATATGTCCTGAAAGTTTTCCATTTTGACATTTTATATGTTTGATAGGATCGTAGTTCTATTTGTAGGTTTATTCATTTTTAGTTTTTGTAGTATTATTGGTGAATTTGTAGATTTTTGTTTCAGTAAGACAGATACAGTAGGGCGTAGCTAATCCATGCCTCCCGGTTTCGGTGCACAGACGAGTAGATCGCTAGGGGGATGTTCGTGGAGATAGGTGCAGGTTGCAACGTGTCTATCATGTGTTTGTAGCCACTCGAAAGTCTTTAATTTATCATCTTGCAGTGTTGATTCAACGCGCGTTTGCTGACAAAATGGCTCCGCCGCGTGAACATCCCACCATTAAAGGCAAATTGCGTATAACAGAAATATTAGATAAAGTATTACAACTATGGTGCTCGGAAGTTTGTTATAAGTAGACCAATTGCTTACGGGGCCCGCCTAAATGTATGCTTTCATCCATTCTTACTCAGTCCTTCTTAACAAAAATGATATCACCTGTGAAGAAAAGTTGAAGTCGACCTATGGTTTTTGATTTTATCCACAATGAGTGGCTCCAGTCGATTCGCGAAAAAGATGGTACGGCTATGCTTTCTCTGAACAAGTTGGTGGATGCACTTGCTAGATTTAGATAAAATGCCCATACTATATTAAATATATGAGGATAACAGACGAACAGGTACTCGAAAAGTATTTGCAATTCAATGATTTTTTGTACTGCATCTAACGGTTTACCAGCAAAAAAATATGTTATTTAATTAATTTTTTTGTTGGTGCACCTAGGAATCAGTTCCACTTCGAAGTTGCTGCTGGTGATAATGAATTGAATTCAATTAGTGTGCATAATATGTATGATATACACATAATGTTCTTTCTGTTACACTGTCTATTCTGAATAAAGATGCTATGTTATAGATTTCATGAAATTTTAAGATAAGAACCTAACGAGAACTCATTATCTTCTCATTATAGGATATTTTGAACGTTTGTTCTTCTGTAAATTCTAATTCTTGGTAATAATACAACGCGACTCATGAAATTTGATCCTGGCAGAATGTGCTGAAACAATGGTGTTGGATGACCTAGGTTGGACTTATACAAAGGCTTGTTGTGTCCCTTTCAACTATTTCCAGAACGATCCGCAGGTATATGATATGAGATCACAGCTTTTTGCGGCTGGATGTATTTTAAGATCTGACATTTTTACATACACTGCGCTAAGAAATTAATGCACAATAGCAATATTTCATATTTTTTTGGTAGGCAACTAATTTTAACATCTTTTTTTTCGGATATATCCAAATATATGCCAACAAAATTCGATGTTATTCCTTTGCTTCACATGCAGTAGTTATTGATCGATTCTTGAGAGTAATGTTTGCTCTCCCTGAAATTTCGGTAATAAGGCAACTCGATTCACGAAATTTGTCTCCGGCAGAATGTGGTGAAGCAGAGGTGTTATTTCCAGAATGAACCGCAGGGATACTAGTAATCATTAAAGGAGACCTTGTCAAGAACGATCCTGAGTAACAACGGCGATCCATTTTTATTATTTTTATTATTATCGTGGAATAGCACTGAATGCGAGGTCCATTTGTGTGATAAACTTATCCAAGTCACCTCGTGGTGTTCTATATACGCTCACAAAAGTAATTCCCTTCTCTATAACATGCATATTATTATTATCGTGGACTTATGCACTATCTCAGCTTTTAGGTGGATATAATTTACCTTTCCCAGATTCACCAATCAAAGGGAATAGGCTCGATTACAATATACTTGACATAAATTTTCTTACCATCCTACATGTATTGAGAATTACAGCTTTTCGCATTTCTATATAAGTATTCTTATGCAATTCTAATTTCTTAAGAGTATCATGCAAACTTTTGGGTACTGAGCCAGTAGAAGAAATGATGACAGGAAAAATATCTATTTTATTGAGGTGCCACATCTGCTTGCTCTCAATAGCAGGGTCTCTGTATTTGGAGTTTTTATCCTGGAACTTGTTCAGCACGTTGTTATTATTCGGTATGGCTACATCCACCAGCATTGCTGTTCTGGCTCTTTTATCACACACCACTATGTCCGACCTATTATTCGTCACGATTCTGTCAGTGATAAGAGGCCTATCGTGGCATAATATGATAGTCATTTTCCAATACGGGCGCCGGTTGATACTTGTAATATGTCTGGGACGCATTCAGAAGTCCGAACTTGTGTGCAAGTTTCTGGTGGATAATGTTACATACTTGATTACGCCTGTGAAGATAGTCCGTATTGGCCAGTTGATCTCATCCGGACGTAATATGCTGTATAGTCTCCGATCTTATATGGAATTTTCTGCACTTTTCTGTTTGTAATGTTCCGTCCTTAATTATAAATTTTTTTGTGTTTGTTTGTAGCAATGACTTGGTCTTGAATGGCCATAAGGAATTCTTCCGTTTTCACGAATAGTTCTTCTTTCATCAACCATTTGTCGGAAGCTTCTTTGTCGATGTGTGGTTGAATAATCTCATGGTGATGTCGTCCATAAAATTCCTTTCTTGACCATTGCTCTTGTTTTTCAGTATCTGATAGGAACGGTAGATTCAGCAGGTCATCACTGGTAGCAAGATTTAGAGGTGTATATCCCTTATCAGCCAACGATACTGCTCTATGGAGGTCAGAAGTGCGAGCTTTTGAAGAGAAGAATTCTCTGAGATTTTCAATCTGTTCAGTGTGTAAATTGACAACATCCATCAATCCGCGTCCTCCTTTTTTCTGCTTTAAAGTTGTTCTTTTCACAGACGGTTTTGGATGTCTGTGTCCAAGTCTGGCATCCGTATCTGCATGTGTCTGTAGCTACAGAAGAAGAAGAAGAAGGAACCCTTCCGTCTCAGAAATTATCTGTCCGGAGGTCAGCCAGTAGTTCGACGAAAATTCGTCGGCAGGTGCTCTACTTGCTTAAACGGGATGTCTCCCGTGTAGCGGTTTCTCCTTTCACAATTGTAGTTTTTCATCATCGGTTTTATCACGAGTCCTATGTTCGTGTGCATTTAGACGTAGTGGAGTTGAGTTGTCTACTTCGCAGATAGTTCTATGGAGAATGAAACTATTCGTTTTCTGTTGGAAATAGTTTAGAAAGTCAGAAATCTGCTGATCCAACTGCTTCGTGATATCAGCTAGTCCTCTGCCTCCTTGATGTCTCGGCAATGTAGTTCTTTCGATAGCGGTCCTTGAGTGATGTTTCTGTGCCTTCGTCAGCAGCGTTCTCATCTTTCCTTGTAGATTATCGATATCGGTGTTGCTCCAGGAAATTATTCCAAAGGAATATTTCAGGATTGAGCGTTCGTAAGTGTTGATTGCCTTAGACATATTCTTACTGTTAATGTTTGTACGAAGCAATTACCTAACTCTATTATCATTATTATTATTATCACCGTGGACTTGTGCACTATCTCAGCTGTTAGCTGGATATAATTTACCTTTTCCAGATTCAGCAATCAAAGGGAATTAGCTCCATTAGAATAAACTTGACATATATTTTCTCACTATCCTACATGTATTGAGAATTACAGCTTCTTGCATTTCTATATAGGTATTCGTATGCAATTCCAATTTCTTGAGGCTATCATGCCAAGCTTTTGGGTATTAACCCAGTGCAAGAAATGATGACAGGAACGATATCTTTTTATCGAGGTGCCACATCTGCTTGATCTCAATAGCAAGGTCTGTATATTTGGATTTTTTCTCTTGGAACTTGTTCAGCACGTTGTTATTATTGAGTATGGCGACATCCACCAGCATTGCTGTTCTGGCTCTCTCATCATACACCACTATGTTCGGCCTATTATTCGTCACCATTCTCTCAGTGATAACAGGCCTATCGTAGTATAATCTGCAAGAGTCATTTTCCAATACGTGCGCCGGTTCATACTTGTAATATGGCTGGAAGTTATTCAGAAGTCCGTACTTGTGTGCAAGTTTCTAATGGATAATGTTGCTCACTGGATTATGCCTGTGAAGATAGTCCGTATTGGCCTGTTGTTCGCAGCTGGACGTGATATGCTGTATAGTCTCCGATCTTAAATGGCATTTCCTGCACTTATCTGTTCGTGATGTTTCGTCCTTAACTATAAAGTTTTTGTAGTTGTTTGTAGCGATGAGTTGGTCTTGAATGGCCATAAGGAATCCTTCCGTTTTCACGAATAGTTCTCCTCATCAATAATTTGTTGGAAGTTTCTTTGTGGGTGTGTGGCTGATTTATCTTATAGTGATGTCGTCCATGCAATTTCTTTCTTGATCATTGCTCTCGTTTTTCAGTATCCGATATGAACAGTATATTCAGCAGGTCATCCCTGGTAGCAGAATTCTGAGGTGTATATCCCTTATCAGCCAACGATACTACTCTGTAGACGTCAGAAGTGCGGGCTTTCGCAGAGAAAAAATCTCTGAGATTTTTGATCTGTTCGGTATGTAAGTTGACAACATCCATCAATCCGCGTTCTCCTTTTTTATGCTTCAAAGTTGTTCTTATCAAAGACGATTTTGGATGGTGATTGTCGTACTTTGTCAGCATCACTCGTCTCTGCCTTTGAATATCATCCAGTTCTGTCTTAGTCCTTCTGATTAATCCAAATGACACACAATTGCGTTGGTGTTAATTGCTTTAACTAGATTCCCCGAGTTCAACATTAACTTCAGCACAGTCTTCAGACGCTGACTGTATTCTGAACGAACCTTCTCCTTTGATTGTTATTGGTCTAGCAATCTGGCTTGTTGGTATCCTAGATCTTTGTATGTTTGGACGTTTCGCCATCCCTCATACACTGTATAATATCACTATTATAGTTGTTTCACTATCTATAACTTTCCTTCTTGGAATGTTCAGGGTCTTACATCTTCAATACCGAATTTCATATGAACATCTGCCGAGAACCTTCGGACAATTTTCAATAGATCATCCAATTGCATCTTGTTCGAAGTATATAATTTGATGTTATCCATATACAGCAGGTACTACATTGTTCCTATCTGCTTTTATCCTAAATCCGTATCCTGCTCTATTGAGCATTGAAGACAATGGGTTCATAGCCAAACAGAACCTTAGTGGACTCAAAGAATCTCCTTGAAGAATTCCACAACGTATGGGTATCTCGTCGGTTTTAATTGACTTATTGTTCATGTTGACCTGCTGAGACGTGCCCCTGTGTGTCATTGTTGTCTTTAAAAATTCTACCTGAACTGGGTGGTATCTGCAATACTACGACAAGCCAAGAATGGGCGGTACAAACGAATGCCTTCAGATAATCGAGAAAAGCTGAATAAGCATTTCGATGCCCTCGTATGCCTGTTTCATTATAACAGACTTGTGCACTATCTCAGCTGTTAGCTGGATATAATTTACTTTTCCCAGATTCAGCAATCAAAGGGAATATAGACTCGATTAAAATTAACTTGACATAAATTTTCTCACTATCCTACATGTATTAAGAATTACAGCTTTTCGAATTTCTATATAGCTATTCTTATGCAATTCTAATTTCTTAAGGCTATCATGCAAACTTTTGGGTAGTAACCCAGTCGAAGAAATGATGACAGCAACGATATCTATTTTATTGAGGTGCCACATCTGCTTGATCTCAATAGCAAGGTTTGTGCATTTGGACTTTTTCTGCTTGTTCAGCACGTTTTCATTATTCCGTATGGCGATATCCACCAGCAATTATTATTATTTATAGAAATAACAGTGAAATACTGAGTCCTATACACTCAAGAACAAATGACTAACAAATAAGTGAAATAAATAGATGTGTGTGGATGTAAAAAAGTATAACAAAATGTATATATAAAATCTAGACAAAAAATAATGAACACTCAGTCACTATGAACTATCTGCTGCGATGGGCAGGTTGAAATCTTGCAAAAGACCAAGTCGATATAAAGGAACGAGGTCTGTAAACGCACTCTATACAGGATCCTCACCATACCAGCTAAGTCGGTAGTGAAGCAAGAGAGAAATGCGCTTAGAATTTTTTTTCTTCTTTGACGTAAATGCAGACACTCCAGAGGTCAATAGTTACCCGACTGTCGCTATGAAAAAGCGAAGTGCAACGGAGATATCCGAAACACCAGTGTGTATGAATAAAGGTGAGTTCATTGTCCTTCAAACAATATATATGAGTTCCAAATATTTGGAGGACAAAGATCGCACGTTAGAATATGAAACGGACCATTCGCAAAGAAAACAGTTTAGTGTGTTAAGTTTTTTGGATCACTTATAATCCATGGTGTTCCGTTAACGTATTTAATATTTATATCTCTTTCAACGCTCGACAACCGGAGCTTAAGCGCCTCACGAACTTGGTTCAGCTCAGCTAACTGCTAAGGAGATTTATCGTCGCCTATTTTGAAGTTTTTCCAGGCAGGATTGTATAAGTGCTTCAATTTTTAAGATTTGTTTGACAATAAGTCGCTTCGAGAATGAAACTTTGAGTAGCTGAGTAGGAGACGTAGTCTTTTCGACTCTAGTAATAGCCGATGAAGTTAATGGGTTGGGAAACTATATTGGAATCAACGACATCGTCGTTTTTTTGAACACCTCTTATTAAGATATGTGTGCGTTTAAGAAGATCAAGGACTTCGGCAGAGCCAGATGGCGATAAAGTAGATGCTAAAATTACATCAGCGACTTTGTGGGCTACTTTTTTGAGTTCGACGATTCTGGTACCCAAATATTGTAGATGAGGTATAAATTTTACTTGATCTTCTTGGAAATTTTTGATGTCGTACTGTAGTGAGGAAAATTTCTCGTCTTCAGCTTTAGGACATTAGAATGGAATGCTAGAGCAGCCGAGTGTTCACCAATAGTGCGAGAATGATTCCAGAATCGATCTACAATCAACCACCTTTGCTTCAGAAGACTCCTGAGTGGTTTTAATGTCTGAAGTAACAGGAGATATTCAGGGTGTTCCCGGATGAAACGGGCATACTGCAACTATAAGTAGAAGAGACCAAGGGCTTTTCGAAACTGCATCTCATTTTCTGGTTGAGGCTTTCATTAGTGATATACTGGTTGATTCGTCGATTTCACTCAAATTTCATTAACTCAATAATTTCCATTGAAAGAAAACCAGGCGCAGAAATTTTCAGACAATATCTTCGTCATTGATGTTGACTGAACAAGTGACGAAAATTTTCGGATAATCCAGCTCCGTACTTTTTTCACAATTTTTGTGTTACAGCCTGAACTCAATACCCTGTATACGGTTTTCGTGAAATTTGGTCATAGTTATTGGATCCCAATGAACTGCCTGTTCAATTCATGTAACTGTCTAGTTTGTCGCACTTTTCAGGCGAACACAAACGTCAATTAAAATTCCCTTACATTCAATTTTCGCGATCATTCATTCCAAAGACGTGTTTGGAATTCAATATTTGCACGCAAGGCCATAGTTTGCGATGCCAATAGTCAACCAAAAACCCATAATACTCTGTTCTTGTATTTCAATTTTTGTGTCACTCCTTCAAACCATCACCGAGTATATGATTTTTATAAATTTTGGAATCGTTAATTAGTTCTCGATGGAACATGACTTGTCCGATCTATGTAACTGAAAATTTGGAATACCCTCCGTTTTTCATCTGAATTTCACTGGAATGCTGTTTTTGCTTCGATAAACTTCTAAAACAAGCCAAAAGGCCAAATTTCGTACCACACATAGTGTTGCTAAGGGTCTATACAAAAGTATGTAGTTGGAAATTATGGAAGATTAACCATATTCTCCTCTTCAAATTTTTTTTCTCTTCCTTAAAAACATAATCTTGTACAAGGAATCACAATTGGTTATGAAATTTCAAAAGAGAAAACAGCATTTATGTGACTTACTTGACAGAAAAACTGGCATATTAATTATTTGCATCGAATGAACTCTACTTTCTGAATAAGCCCAGAGAAAAAAAATAATCTAGAGACCTAGAGGGCCAATCATGGGATCCTCCTCGACCTATCAAGCGATTAATATTTGCGGCATTCAAGAACTTCGAGGGCCAAGTGCGAGGTTGCTCCATCGTGTTGGAACCACATGCCACGCTCGTGTATCAAAAAAATGTGGTACTATTAAATTGTCATTTTACAAACCTATCCACACGCTCACTGAAAACTGCGAATTTCTTTGACGTGTCGAGTACGGATTCACTTCAACCCATTCATGGGTATTCCTCATATTGTATACACCATCTCTTGTGAATTGCGATTCGTCAGTAAAAATTGTTCTATAGCAAATTGGCCGATTTCTCGGAATCCATCTACTGAATGCAACTCTTCTTATGTCATCCCAGGTTCCAAACTCTGTACTATACTCTGAACGTGAAATAGGTGATGATTTTCGTTTTTCACACTTGTGTGTGTGCAACTCTCCTAGTCCTAGTTCCAGGGTTTTCATTCACAATTTCAAAAATATTCTGAATCTCATTCACACCCTGATGACGAAGTCTTTCAGGTTCAAGGTATGAATGAAATTTTCCATGTTGTCTTGAATAAATAAACACAAAGGCAAATTTTTGGTGCTTTAGATGCCTTCTGTATGGGAATAGCCTAGTATACTCGAACCGATTCTCTGCTATTGCCGTTACAGAAAACATAAACAAAAATCATGTCAGCATATTCTTCATTTGAGAAAAACGGAGCCATTTTTTTGGTCATTCTCACTCTTGGACAATATAGGGTAGGATACTCCGATTCATGCGTCTTATATATATTATAAGGTGGCAGGCGGCCTCACCCCCGTCGCCCGGTGTGATACCACCGCATCCAGCTATGGATCCCGTGAATTGGTCGCCTGTGTGACTAAGTTTCGGGATCTGGCGGATGATCCGGTTTCCAGGGTGGGAAGGATTGGCAAAATCATCTGTTACGGGTCGGTCACAAGACTGCCGGGCGACTATTTGCCAAGGCAGCTCTGTTTGTAGTTTATTTTTATGAGCCCTGAAGGAAATTTCGGACGATTCGGGTGGTACCTAGTATGGCTTCTTTCTGTACGCTGAAAACAATTTCTGGTCTCAGTTTCAACAGTTTTTGGTATTTTCCTGCATATGCGCTTCTACCAGGTCATTAGTCGATATTATAAGTTGCATTACCTTTTAACTTTTCAGTTTATGAACTTCCCTCAGTTCAAAAGCCAAATCCTGGTATTTAGTTATCTTCTCAGTATATGCCTTGGTAATATTCTCATCCGCTAGGATACTAACATCCAGAATTTTAGCCGTTCCACCCTTGAGATCGAAAACCGCGATATCAGGTCTGTTGTGCGCAACAGACCTGATATCGCAACAACAGCGATACTTTGGTGATACACCCTGGCCACTGCATTATGGCGCTCAAGGTAATCCCGAGGAGTTAGGATAGGGAAGCTGGATGTTATATGCTGAATTGATTCCTGCCCCTTTCCGCACTTGCGACACTGCTCTGTTGGGATATCCTGTTTTGTGATGTGTTTCAGGTACATCCTTGTGGGGATTACTTGATCCTGAATAGCGCACAACCGTCCCTCTGTTTCAGGTAATAAATAGCAAGCCCAAAGGTAAGTAAGCGACTCCTTCCCATCTATATCTTTATTTTTCAGGTGGTTCGGATATCTACCATGAAGTGCTTTACAGTGCCACTCCTCCGACAGCTGGGCCACTGTATGAAATTTCACAGGAAATTCCAGATTCGAGAGCTGCAGTGCCGATAGGTTTCCGTCCGCGTCACATATGGTGCGATAAAACGGTGAGTGTTTGCTGGTAAATTAGTCTCCCAGTTAGTCCACGTTGTTCTTATGACTCATCTTTAGTGATGCAAGGCCTATTCCTCCCTGTGTTCTTGGTAATTATAAGCGGTTTATAGATGAGTGTGGATGGTGAATCCCGTGTACCGTTAACATCAATCTAATTCTTATATCCATAGCCCTTAGGTCAGTTAGCGACCATTTGATCACCCCAAAGGAATATGCCATGTTCGGTATAGCCCAGGAGTTGATGGCTTGAAATAATGCCTTCGAGTTGAGTTTAGCCTCAACGATCCGGTTGATTCTAGAGTAGAGTTTCTCTTTTAACCTCATCTTCATTTCAGCAGTTTTTATGTCCAAGGCTTGTTGGACGCCCAGATATTTGTAGGACTCCTCAGGGGACAGTGCTGGGATTGTTGTATTATCCATCAGAGTAGTACCCTCTTGCTCTCTTTAAATCTTTCCTTGTCTTATATTAACAACTGCGCATTTCTCGATACCCAGCTCCATGCAGATTGACTCACTAAATGCTGACACTGTTTCTAGCTGTCTTTTAAGTTGATCTGCATTTCCAGCATAGAGCTTCAGGTCATCCATATATAGCTGGTGGGTGATACGAGTGTTAGTGTCCTTATTTACGATATAACAGTTCGGTGTATTATTGAGTAAAGTACTGAGGGGGTTTAGAGCCAGACAGAACCACAGAGGGCTCAGGGTATCTCCCTGAAATATGCCCCGCCTGATTCCTATTTCCGGAGTAGTTATTCATATATATATATATATATATATATATATATATATATATATATATATATATATATATATATATATATATATATATATATATATATATGAAGGATGATAAGAATTCGATCATGTAAGAACAAACAAGGTGTTCTATTGAAACAACTACAAGTTTTGTCTATAACTTGAAAACTGTACCCTTGGAAACAATCTGATTACATCGCTGGGTTCACGTAAAACACTCTGTAAGAAGCATTTTTCACCATTGCGTTATGCTGAAGGATAACCGAAATGCGATGGTTACTTGAAATTGAAAATTTTGCGAATTAATCTGTATCTCGAAAACGATGGGGCTATGACAGTTTTGTAGACTGCATTTATTGTTGCATCAAAAGCTTCATTCCATCTCTATTAGTTTATTTTATCTTTATCTTTCGTGTGGAACACCCTGTACTTCAAAACATATCAACATATTTTTATATTTACACGTATTAACCATTTTATTCGGTGAGATAATATGTTTCCGTTGTATTTTTAATTCAAGAGTTTCATCAATAGAAATGAATCTTTGGAGAGTGCAATTCATGATGGGTAATATTAATAATCTCGTTCTTGTAGAAGTTATAACTGTTTGATAAGGCGTAGTAACTAAGGAACTCATTCAACAAAATAATTCTTTAGGATCTGCACATCCGAAAATACTTTTTGCATATCCACACTTACCCGAATTAATTACAGATATACATATTGGGTGTTTATTTTGTCACCAAATTATGTCTCGGTTGAACTTGATTATTTCGAAAAAGGTTCAGACGAAAGTTGTAGGGCATAAAGAGAGCCATTGAAAGGTCCACATAACAATTTCCGGTTCGAACTAAAAGTGATATTTTAAACAGGAAATACATTGTTCCGAATAGAAACATCAAATTTTCACCATGAAGTACCATTATCAATAATAATAATTGGAATTTCCTACTACAAGTAACAAATAGTAAACTTATTGTAGATATTATATCAAGGTGTGTTATAGATATCAACTAATGTGCCTATGGCTCTAACAAAGAAGTCTCTAATAGAGCGAGGAGGTATCTTCGGTAGATCACTCAATTTCAGCATTTCCGCGCCCAGTAGGTTACCCCTAAGGCGGATCCATGCTGGGCATATGGTGATCAAATGAATTGGCGTTTCGACCGCAATTTCACACCCCCTGCACTCAAGATTATTCTTTAATCTTTGGCACTGGTGATATCTGAACTTGCCATTCCCCTTCGCTATCTGTGCCAGGAGCCATGCATTAGTTCAACATCCTTCGAGTGACAACGTTGTCTAGGTTTTACTAGGTGATATACCCTGCATTGCCTTCGACAGGAGACAACCTCTAGCATTCAACTGGGTATCCATATGTTGTTCCGCTAGCCAGTCCCCCAGCCTTGCCTGGGCAGCCTGAGATCACAACCACGGGCTCTGGTCCTTATGGAGCATCACTTACACAGACCAGCCTATACGAAATCTTATTTCTTTTGATCCCGGTGTGACTCACAATTCAGAGGAGACGAATATGGTTGTTCACCGCCAGTTGTTTCAGTGAAACTCATCGACCACCCTAGAAGTAATCCTATGTGCACCCAGGGCTCCCATAGCAGCCCAACTGTTGAAGCAGATCGTGATCCACTCATTAGTTGTACCCAAAGCACAGCCAAGTATCGCCATGATCTCGAAAAATGTTGTATGTTTATCTAATGGCAGGTAGAAATCCCTTACATTTTACGGCAGTAAACTCCGCAACCTGACTTCTTTTTGTCCTTCAAGTCATCTGTGCACCAGCTTATACCCTCCACCTGGCAAGGAATTTTTCCTTTCCTCCTTGTCTGGATGGCATTTTCGCCTCGATTTTATCACCGAAGTGGTACCTCCGCGTTGTTCTATCCGAGTGCATCCAGAAGAGGTTAGTTGTCGTTGTTAATAGCTTTAGGAAACAAAGTATGTCTGGCACCAATCACTAGCGTTCTTCCGGTCCTTAGCCTATAAGCAGTCAAAATTGCTCTGCTAATAATTGCGAGTTTTTTTATGCGCGCTTCCCATGAATAGGCACCACATGAGTGGGCCTGGAAAGAATTGAGGTGCCTGTTTACTCGGTTCCTGAAGAGGGCCAAATTGTAGGATGTTGGGAAGATATTGGAAGGAAGCGAGTTCCACTTCTTATAAAGAGAAGTTCGAGGGGTCGTTAAATGTACCGGTACAGATGAGAACTCCTTGCCAGCCTAGTGTTGCGGCAAAACATGATTTTCCCGGAACAAGGTCTTTCAGCTCCTTGAAGCTTCTTCCGTGGAATTATCTGTAAAACAGAGAAAGGTCAGCAAATTGTCTTCTGAGAGCTAGATGTTGAAGATCGCGGGTGATCTCCGGGTGGTTGATGAGGCGCACAGCCCATTTTTGCACACAATCCAACATCCGCAACGAATGTTTGGGCGCAGATTCCCATACATGGGAACAATATTCCAAAGCAGGTCGAATCTGCCTTATATAGAAGCAACAGCTGAGATGACGTGAAGTATTGCTTGGCTCTGAAAAGAAAACTAAGCTTAGCTGATGCCAACTTAGCTATTGCTGATACATGTTCATGCCATCAAAACTCGGAGTTGACCGTTATTCCGAGAAGGTGCATCGAATCTTCGGATGCAATTTGTAGACGTTGCATCATACGGGGAGGTTCTCCAGAGGGAACCTTTCTAGAAAACGTAGTTGCTTGCATCTCAATAACGTTGAAGCTCACCAGGTTCAACTGACCCCACTCAGATATCGTCTGTTAGTCAGAGTTTGAGTTACTGATTTATTGACATCTCTGACGCTGATTTTCCGCAGCTGTAATCAGCCGCAGACTACTGAAAGACGGAAGCAGGGTGAAATGGTCTGCAAAAACGAAGATTTTGTTCTCTGTAGATGCCAGAAGATCGTTTATCTGCAACAGAAAAAAGGTTGGCAAAAGAATGGATCCCTGAGGTACTACTGCTTGCAACTGGAAACAATCAGATGTTATACCGTCGACCACTACTTGTATTGATCTATTTGAAGAAAGCTACTTATCCAAACCCGCAATTTTTCGGGAAGCCCTTATGCAGCAAGTTGATTCAACAAGGCTGCATGCCAAACCCTATCGAAGGCTTTAGAGATATCGAGGGCTATTGCTCTAGATTTCCCATGCTTTTCCATCGTTGATGTACAAACAGGAGTGACGTAGGCGAGCAGATCTCCTGTCGATCGTTGCCTGCGATAGCAATACTGACGGTCGCTAATAATTCCCTGCAACTCAACATATTTGATGAGTTCTTCATTTATGACTCTCTCCATCTCTTTGGATATAATGGGAAGAAGTAAAACAGGGCATTAGTTTTGGGGTAAGAACTTCTTTCCTTTCTTAGGGATCGATTGAATTCTCGCTATATTCCAGCTGCTCGAAAAATTGCGGCTTTCATAAGAAATCTGAAACAGACGGTTTAGAATGGGTGCCAGTTCGTGAACACACTTTCTCAGGACGAATGGCGGTATTTCGTCTAGACCAACTGCCTCCTTGCAGTTCAGCTGCTCGAGAGCCCGTCTCACATTGCGGACTCTGTACTTGATTTCTGCCATGGAAGAATTTGTGGGTGGAATGTTCGGTGGTATTGCTCTAGATGAATCTAGCACAGAATTCTTTGAGAAGGAGAGAGCAAAGAGATCGGCTTTCTCTTTCGGAGAATTATGCTTAATTTCCGTCTCCTCTAATAAGGGGCGGAAACGCAGATTTGCAGAAATTGGAACTGACAGTCATCGCCATAGACCAGAATTGTCTAGTCCCGCTTGTCTGTTCGAGGAGTTTATTAGTTTCCCATTCGTTGAAATTGGCCTTTGCTCTTGCAGTTGTCAGGTTGCATACGTTCCGTATTCATACGAAGGTTGTTCTTGTTTCATCTGTTGGTTTTATCTTCCATGACTTGTAAGCTCTGCTCTTGGCTGCAGAGGCTCTTTCGCAGTCTTTGCTGAACCATGGCTTTTGTGCTGTTGTTCTTTTCATGGAATGGGGGATGTAGAGATCCATTCCTGCATGAAGGATTTCTGTAACAGGTTCAGTGCACATATTGATGTCAGGATCTAAAAAGCAAACATCACTGAATGGGAAGCACGAGAAGAATTCAAGCAACTCATCCTAATTAGCACGGTTATAGTACCAAATGCGTCTGGGTGGTTTAGGTTCTTGGTTTAGCGGCAGCACAATGGTTCCAATACCAGATATAAGGTTCTGGTCTGAGTTGCCTAGTGGTGCTGTGACCACCACTGCAAAATCGTCTGGATCTGAAATCAAAAAGAGATCCAAGGTGTTCGGGAAGTCGGTTAGGTGATCAGGTATTCTTGTCGGTTCGTCGACTAGCTTCGTTAGATTATGGCTGATTGCGAAAGTTTCAGCCTGTCTTCCCGCTTCTGCTGTTCTATTGGAGTGGCTGATCCAGTTGGTGTTGTGAACGTTGAATTCACCCAGTACAATGACCTCAACTGCCGGATGATGTGTCTGAATCCAATCCACCTTATCACCTAGATACTGAAACAGTCTACAGAAGTGAATATAGTTTGGCGAGCGATATAGACAGCATGAAAACAGTGTTTTATCTTGCATACAGATTTAAAAAAAACGCAAGGTCGAAATCGTCGTCCCCCATCGTGTCCTCTCTCTGGCATGCATAATCCGATCAGGCGAAAACACAGAGGCCCCCTTTAAACCTAAATCTCGTTTTGTCACTATTACCCATTAAAACATAAATACGTTGAGTCAGTTGTTTGGGTTTCGGTTCGGGCCAGCACATGTGGTTGTGCGTTTTGATGCTGGCGGACTGCATCGACATTCACGTTATTGTTCCCCAGTCCTCTGATGTTGCAGAACTCTATCAAGAGTTTGATTCCTTTTCTAGAACGTGAATGAATTAGTGAATTCGCCGGAGGAGTGCAGTGGTTCGATCCCTCACAGTACCGCAGTAGAAGTGTTTCTTCAAGCACCCTCTACACTTTTCACTATCTATGCTCTTAGTATCTCTAGAAAAACCTGTTTTTCCACCATCGGAAAACAATTGAGACACACAAAAAAGAATTCATATTATGGCCATAAGGAAACTAACTAAGGAAATCATATTCAACCCTGTGGCTTGTTGCCGTCATTCTCTCTCTCGAAATGAACTTGAAAACAATCTCGACTTTGACCACATGGTCATGAGACCCCTCCTTATGATATCAGAAATTGTGAAAGCGGAAAGTTCCACAGTAAAATATTAAGTTGTAGTGAAAAAATTTGAAATCTAAACTGCTATTTGAAAGTAGCAGTTTCTATTCAAATCACCTCCCACTACGCTGGTGTTCGGTGAGTCTCCTTGCCTCTCATCGTCGGCGTGCTGGTTTTCAGTGAGTCCTCTCATCTCTCAGCATCGGAGTGCTTGTTTTTGGCATCTCTCAGTTGGGTATGTTACTTGAAATGAATTCATACCAATAAGTGCTTCAATTGGTGGCATATTGATACAAGCATTTCGGTTTTTTTTCATCATATTTTCACGAGACATGGGCACTTCACTTTTTAGGTAACCTCCTTAAACAAAAGCCAAGAGGCTCAAGGTCTGGCGATCCAGCTAGTGAATTTACTGGATCTTTTCTGCCGATCCAACGTCTATTAAAATCACGATCCAAAACTGCACGAGAAACTCACGATAAGTTGCGCCGTTCAAGTTACTTTCAAAGAAGTATAAACCCTCAAACCTATCACCAATTATTCCATACCAAACGTTCGAGTACCATTGACGGAAAAGTTCAACTTCTCGCTCAAAGCAGTGCATGTTATGGCTATAAACTTGCCATGATTTATAAAAGAGGACACGTGTGAAGATAACACATTGAAGAAATTATAATCTTATTCTATTTGTTGGCGTACCTATTGACAAGACATAACTCTGTTCTGAAAATCATCACCATGAAGTCTCTGGAGTGATGAAATGTGATGATAAGATATTTTGCTCACACTACGCCAAATGGTTTGCAATTTGTCGAGTACTAGTATACAGGGTGAATTTCTACAGCTTCTGAAATAACAATTTCATTATCAGTGTCAGTAGCGACGTTCCTTTTTCTTTTACACGCAGTTCCTTCTTGTAGAAAGTGTGCAAGGAGTTGATGAAAATATGCTCGAGACCGCACATTGTCCGGGAAATCTTCAGCATAAAGGCTGACAGCATTCCCATGACGTTCTTTATAAAAGAGAGCCATCTCTATCGTTTCTTCTACAGAAACAGTCTCCATTTTCAATGAAAGCTTCACAGAGACAGAATTTCAAGAGATAATCAAAATTTGAGTGAGAATAAATGACTAATGAACTAGAGTTAAAATACCTAATTCAATTTCAGTGGTCACGAATTAAAAACGAAATGAAAAAAAACAATTATTATGTTTCAGAGTAATTCTAAGATCGAAACAACAAATTTCGAATCATAAATCCTGATCCATAAGAGCACCAAAATAACTCGATCTAGAAATAACCTTGATATCTGATTTTATTCTTGAAGCAAACTTAATATCTTATTGGGAAACTTTCCGGTCTTGAAATTTCTGCGTACTTAAGAGAGGATCCTTCGACCTTGTGGTCAAGGTCGAGGTCGTTTTCAAGGTCGTCTCGAGATATCACTTATTTTATCCTATAAGCTACAGCGTTTAATAACATTCCCTTGTTTTGTCTTCTTATAGCCGAATTATGAAGTTGAAACGAAAAACTGATAGGTACAAAAAGTGTTAATTTTTTGTTTCTCAGTTGAATTCTGTTGTGAAAAATGGGTATTTCTACTCAAAAAAATGTATTTTCTGTCCTGAATGGAACCTTCATTGGTCCACTTTGTGCGGTTCAACTTTTTGTCTGAAACTCTTTTCGACATAATCAGGTCTAATTGAAGTGTAATGTTCAAAGATAAACGTCCTAGCCTTTATAAACAATATTTTTGATTTTGATGGGAAAATAGATAACAATCAAATTTTTATGGAATCACTCGGTATTTTATATTATTGATTGATTTTAACCATGGATCTTTGACTACATGTGAATACTGAAGTTTTTTGTTGTAAAAAAACTGGATAGTATGATAAGAAATGTTGAATTATCACCACATGTTCGGGATATTGTACTCAGTCGTCACTGAGATTTGAAACTGTGAATTTCGAAATTTAAAAAAGCCGATAATCATAATTGAAAATGCCTAACGTTGGATTGTCCGATGTGCAGAGGGGTCGAATAATTGCTCTCGTTGAAGAAGGGGTGACCCAGAGGTATATAGCGGCCACAATGGCGGTATCACCCCCTAGTCCGTCGCACCTCATACTCCAAAGGCAATTTCTGGAAGCAAAAGGCATCAGTGTATAAGTCGAAACGACACGTCAAAGACTTCGTTCAAGGGGTTTATACAGCAAGAGGCCCTTAAGAGTCCCAGAGCATAACCATACAACAGAGAATTAACAGACTTAATCGGTATATCGAGCACTAAAATTGGAAAATTGAAAATTGGCGATATGATCTTTTTTTCGGATGAAACCAGATTTGATTTCGTTTCCTGAGAGTGTAACGTCGGAGTGCCCACGGTGAGAATTTTACTTTTATGCAAGATAATGCTCCTCCGCATACCAGCAACCTCGCGCGACATTATCTTGAAACAAAGGAAATCGCTATTTTAAACTGGCCAGCTTGTTTTCCAGACCTAAATCCTATTGAACATTTATGAAATAATCTCAGAAGAAAAATTATATCGCACCAGGATAATCCAAGAACCCCACAACAGCTCATCTAAGCCGCCACAAAGGAAGGAAAATACCACCCCATAGAAGGTCGAAAACCTAATTCACAGCATGCCTAGACGGATTCTGCCTTGTATCAGGGCAAGAAGAGGTAATACAAGGTACTGAGGTTGAAAAAAAACATCTACTCAGTGAGAAAACAATTTTCAATTTTTTTACAACATGCCGAAAGAGTCTCTTATTTTCTTTCATTTGTTTCTTCCTTAAAATAAGCCTCAATTTATTTCTTTTTTCAATTGAAATATCTCAAAAAGGAAATCCCTGAGGTAATATTCAAAATATCGGGTGATTCCATATAAATTTGGTTGTGTGTATGTGGAGACTTCTTCCTTCCAATCATTCTTAATACATTTTCGATTGTCCTTCCACTCATGATATTTCAACATTCTTCTGTACGTCCATAGTGCAAATACCTCAAATCCCCTGAAGACGTCCCTCCATGTTTAAAAATAATCGTGCTCCAAGTTTGTCCAGTTGGTCAATCTGGAAGCCACGTTAAAACGAATTTGACGAAAAATCATAGCCATCAACTAGAAGAGCAATATAGGCTGCTACAAATTGGTGATTATTGATGTTTCAGAGAATTTGCTCATTTTTTCGTTGATCATAACCTATTCTACTTCTATTCAACACTATGATATGCATCTGGAGAACAGCTGATTCGTTCAATGAGTCTTTTTGAATTATTTTCCTGAATAAATTCTTACTTACGGGGAGTGACGCCCCCGCAGGGTTAATTCGAGTTACCTCTCCATCTAGGTTATAGCCCTAGATGTATGCACCCACATGGATGCACCATCCGTATTCATCAGTCAATCGACTTTACCTACCGAGGAACGAGGGGGGGAAGGTGTGTCACGAATTTAGAGACCAGCCATGACGACAATATAATTAACCTGGGAAAAATACTTTGCTTCAAAAAACTCACCTTTCCATAGGTCCATCCGTGAAATGGATGATGTCTCGTTGTTGCAGTTGATGAAGGCAGAGATTGGAGGGAATACCGAACACCAGGTGAACTCCGGAAGGAATGGAAATCTAAGGCCCTCCATGGACGATACCCCAATTGCCTGGAAAAGAAAGAAATTAATAAAAAAAAATCGCTTACTTACCTCACTGCGGGCTACTTACATCCTCAAACGGAGGGAAGACTCCTAGCCATCCAAGACCAGGTGGTCCCGACCGGTATCAGCGGTATATTGCGGGCCTCAATATCGCCTCTGATCAATGCCGACGCTGTTCGCGAGGGCTGGAGTTTATCCAGCACGCCACATCCTCCTGTCCAATACTGGCCTCTAAGGATTACCTCTCCAGGCACAACGCGATGGCTAAAATATATCATCAAAGCATTGGACGCAAGCTCGGCCTCATTAAAGTTGAAATGAAAACTTACCTGTATCAGCCTGACACCATCATAGAAAATGAGGAATTCAAAATGTACTGGGACAACACGATTATTACAGACCGCCCAGTTCTCCATGATAGACCTGATATCGCAGTATACTACAAAAATAAGAAGAAAGCTGTCCTCCTGGACTTGACAATCCCGTCTGTTGACAACATGAGAAGGTCGATAAATATAGAGACTTGGCATTTAAGATTAGGGGAATTTATGGACTGAGCTCTGTGGTTGTTATGCCGCTAATATAACATCCACGAATGGCTTGGTCGAATCCGATCTCATAGAGAACACCGTGAAGATGGGGCTTGACAATTCAATCATTTCCATGGCGCAGAAAGAGGTAGTCCTGGGAACCACTCGTTTTGTTCATAGTTTTCTCAATTGCGTGTGAAACTATGTGACTGCATACGGATCCGCACCTTGGCGAGCAATCGCCGGGTGTTCATTTGGCCAACCCGCTTTGCAGTGAACAAAAAAATATATAATATATATATATATATATATATATATATATATATATATATATATATATATATATATATATATATATATATATATATATATATATATATATACAGTGTGTTCCAACGAAAATTTGACCCCCCCTATAACTCCGAAATGAGTAACATTAGCGAAAAACACCAAGACACATCGATTTTTGTTTCGAGGGGGAGCATTTTTCGAAATAATTCGAAACTTGTCAGATCAACCCCCTACCCCCAGCAACCCTAATTTCGAAATTCATCATAGGGAATAAGGGTCGAGTGGCACCTTACTGTAAAGGTCTGTCAATTCTCCATTCTGATTTGTCATTTTAGAATTTTAAATTAACATACAGGGTGTCCCAACCGAGGGTAAGTTGAATTCCTGCAAATCCCAAATACTAAATGAAATCGATTTATTTTGGCATAATGCAAGCGCAGGTTTATGCTCGGTCTAGAAAAACGACCTACACTGGTGAATTTGGAGTTGGTGCAATCAACCCCCTATTTCCAGCATCCCCAACTCAAAAATCATTCGATCGAAAATAGGTCAAGTGGCCCCTCGTTGGAAAGGTATTTCAATTTTCTCTTCGAATTTGGTATTTTCGAAATTCAGAATCAGCATACAGGGTGTCCCGGAGCAGGAACACTTAAAACCCAAATAACTTTTTGAAACTGGTTCATTTCGGTATAATACGAGAACATGTTTATGTTTGATTCGAGAATAAGACTCTCTTGCGTGAATATGGAATTTTTGCAATCAATCTCTTCCATTCAGCATCCCCAACTCAAAAAATCATACAAGTGATTACAGGTTGAGTGGCAAAGTTCCAGAAAGATTTTTCTATTTTCTGAATCACTGAGGCATTGGTTTCAGTTTGGCAATCGAGGTTTTCTGGCGTGAGGATCAGGATGAGGGGATGATGGAGAAACTGATTGGATGCTCATCTAAACAGGAAAACCAGATTTATTGAACTTGTATTCAATTGAAAACAAAAACCTAACTTGATTATTACAACAATTGTTCAAAATGACCTCCGCCCACCTCCATACAGTTATACAGACGATTTTCGAACTCTCTTCTCACATTAGCGAAAACTTCAGGAGTCAAAAGTCGGCATTCTGTGATAATCCTCATCCGCAGCTCCTCCAGGTTTTCTGGTCTTGTGGCATAAACTTTAGATTTTAGATGGCCCCACAAAAAAAATCTAGGGATTTAAATCTGGTGACCTGGCTGGCCACTCAACAGGTCCTCTTCTACCAATCCACCTTCCTGGGAAATTTTCGTCTAAATATTGGCGCACCCGAGCATCATAATGCGGAGGAGCACCGTCTTGTTGAAAACGCATTTCGTCCTCAGAAAGAGTTGGATCGTTCTGTAAAATTTCTGTCAATCTAGGATGTATGTGTTCCTCTAACAACTGTAGGTAGCCATTTCCATTCAGATTACCCTCAATAAAGAAAGGCCCAACTAGATGATTGCCAAAATTCCTGCCCAAACGTTCAACTTCTGAGGCCTTTGCGTGTGGGCCTCTCTAAACCAATGAGGATTCTGTGTGTCCCAATATCGACAATTATGTCTATTGACTTCACCACTGAGCATAAAGGTGCTTTCATCAGAAAAACAGATGTTATTCAGAAAATTTGGATTAGCGTTTAGGTTTTCACTTAGATTTTCACAAAACTGTAAACGACGATCTGGATCATCTTCGTTTATTTCATGCACTAATTTTACCTTGTAGGGTGAAATTTGTGATGTTTCACGATTCTATGGACAGTTGTAGCTGATACACCAGTCAGACGAGATAGTTTTCTGATCGAAGTAGTATTCTCCATTTGTAGATGACCCACTACTGCCACTTCCGTTGCCTCATTTCTGACAGGACATGCCACTTCATGTTTTTGTTTGCCACCGAACCCGTAGCTAGGAATTTGTCAACCAAATATTTAACGTACTGGTGACTGACTCCTTTCTCTTTCAGGATGGTCCCTATCGAATATCCTTGCCGTTTCTTTGGCACAACTGTTATTTCGAAAATACGTCGATACAATTTCGACCCTTTCCTCAGTGGAATAAACCATTTTCAGATTAATTTCAACTGACGAACAACAACAATAATGAGGAACTGATCTGAATAATAATAATATTTCATTGCAAAATGGGAAATAACAGATGACTGCACGCCAGATGGAAATGAAAAAATGTGAACATTTTCAATGCAGAAATCAGCTTTATTTCTTCGTAATTGATGCTCAACACATCGTACCCCAATACTTTTAACAGTTTCGAATTAATTTCAGTTGATAATTTCAAATGACGATATTGAATTTTTCGAAAGCGACATCCTGTATGGAGAGCCGAACTGAATGAAATGCTTTAATCATTCTGGAATTCAAAAACCTTTCTGAAGATATGCCACTTGAATTATTTGTATGATTTTCAAGTTGGGGATGCTGAATGGAAGGGGTTGATTGCAAAAATTCTATAACCACACAAGAAAGTCCTATTCTCGGATCAAACATGTTCTCGTATACCGAAATGAACCAGTTTCAAAAGTTATTTGGATTTTCAATGTTCCTGCTTCGGGACACCCTGTATGATGATTCTGAATTTCGAAAATACCAAATTCGAAGAGAAAATTGCAGTACCTTCCCAACGAGGTGCCACTTGACCTATTATCGATCGAATGATTTTTGAGTTGGGGATGCTGGAAATAGGGGTTGATTGCACCAACTCCAAATTCACAAGTGTAGGTCGTTTTTCTAGACCGAGCATAAACCTGCGCTTGCATTATGCCAAAATAAATCTATTTCATTTAGTATTTGGGATTTCCAGAATTCAACTTCACCCTTGGTTGGGACACCCTGTATGTTAATTTAAAATTCTAAAATGACAAATCAAGGTGAAGAATTGACAGACCTTTTCAGTAAGGTGCCACTCGACCCTTATTCCCTATGATGAATTTCAAAGTTAGGGTTGCTGGGGTAGGGGTTGATCTGAGAAGTTTCGAATTATTTCGAAAATGCTCCCCTCGAAACAAAAATCGACGTGTCTTGGTGTTTTTCGCTAATGTATATATATATATATATATATATATATATATATATATATATATATATATATATATATATATATATATATATATATATATATATATATATATATATATATCAATGCTGTGCCACTTCCTTTTATACCGGATTTTGACCCATCTTCGTTATTTCAAATTATTATCTTTTATGTTTCTATTTTTTTTTTGTAAAAATTGAATCCTGATCAATTTTTTTTCATATCATTGCCACCTGAAATCAACCGAAAGGAAGATATGAAATTTTCAATCGGAATTTTGCAATTTTTGGTTGTCATTTAGAAGGCATTATAAAAATGCTGGAGATCATTTAATATCGATTATTTCTAGTTCGTTGTAAGTGAGGAGGATCGTTCGGCAGAATTCAATACTTCACGGTATACATGGTGTTTCCAAAGCATGTGGCAAATCTTAGTACATTCTATATCTAAAATGCAATTCACAACCTGCTGGTGCGTTAGACTTTGTGTATCAATGCAGAAGGCGAATACATTAATTCATCGAAAAGATTAGTATCAACATTAATGTAGGTTGCTCCTATTTCCAAAAGTTCGAATACTTTTGGAAAGTCGGATGTATCATAAAAATTCGATACGGTAAAAATATAGGGTGTTCCATCGAAAACACTAAAAATTAAGTCTTTTACTTAAAAACTGTACTCCTTGAAAAAATCTCGTTACACCACTGGATTCCCCGTGAAAGATATATCTTCACGATGGTTACTTGAAAGTCGTACCTCGAAAACCAAGGAGATTATGAAAGTTTTGTTGAGTGGCTCTATTGTTTCATAAAAGTAGCATCACTTCGTTGAAACCGCATGCTCATATATCTATCAGTTCAGAAGTAAAAATGCAAAGAAAACAAATTTGGACACTTTGTACTGAATTCGTTAACATGCAACCACTTGAGAATCATTTTAATGAATGAGTTCCTTAGTTTTTCTAAGATGTTTGTTCGCACAACATACATATTACTGAGAAATTTTCAATTAACATGACTCATATTTTAGTAGTTCTTGAATCAAAAACAAGAATATTTTAGTTTATTCCTATAAAATATTTTGGAAACATCTTTTTTTGGCAATCCATGAAATTCCTCAAGTATAAAACATAATATATTCCCCTAATGAAAATCGGGAAAATCTATGGTAATTTATAAAAAATGTATTGCGCAGCAGCTGAAACACTATGTAATTTAATAAATTTCTCTCTTTCTGTTCCTCAGAAAATGACTTTTTTCAACAGCTTACTCAATTGCTGATTGACTACCAATATGCTTCAATTAAAGCGTCATTCAGTAAAATTTATTCTCCCTGAAAACACAATGGAAAATT
The DNA here is from genome assembly GCA_013387265.2 of Cryptolaemus montrouzieri. Classification (NCBI taxonomy): domain Eukaryota; kingdom Metazoa; phylum Arthropoda; class Insecta; order Coleoptera; family Coccinellidae; genus Cryptolaemus; species Cryptolaemus montrouzieri. The sequence goes on along the minus strand of JABFTP020000186.1, from coordinate 29,944,766 downwards.
GGTTATCGTAAAACTTCATCCCACACAAAGAAGAGTCAGATTAAAGGCCGCCAAAGAAACCATTCTCAACGCAAACCATAGTAGAGCTTAAACAAATTGAACCCTTAGGAAATATAATTCAAATTCGAATTTGATCAACCGCATTCGTTTTGCGACTCCGTAGGAGGAAAATGTTATTAAATCTCTATATAATGAAGTTTCCTAGTAAATATTTTCAGCTTCAACTAGTTATTCTCCGAATCTTATATAGAGAAGAAAGAGTTTTATAATTCGAAAATGATCAACTGCGTTTCTTTAGTAGCTTCGCAGTAAGAGAAGATTTATTAAATTCTTTTATACCGATTTTACTCCACAATGCATTCTCAGCTTCAAACAGAGTGGACCGCCAATTCCACACGGACAAGGAAGAAACCTAATTCGAAAATAATCGAATTAATTCACAGCAAGCGAATGGCATTCAAAACGAGTATGTTACAAACCTCCCAATTATAAGAATGTTTAACACTGAATCTGTGAATTTACTGAGAGAGGAACTTCTTTGAAATGTACGAAGACCAGGCATTATTTTCGAGAATTTAAACACCTCATTAGAGTTTAGGCAACACAAAATCGGTTTATCGGCAATGGTAATAGATATGGATATAATTGTTCGTGAAACCAACTTTCGTTGCGGCACACGCAGGCGAAAAAGCGATAAATGTTGGCATAAATTAAAAATTTTGAAATTCTACATAACCGTTATCTATTGTTCTTAATAACTTGACTATGGACAAAAGGTCAAACATTCAACGTTTGACTTAGCGGCGAATGTTTTTCACTCAGTTAAAGGACGAGTTTCAGGAAACATTTTGGACCGTACTCTCACTAGAAACTCTCACCTAGAGTGAAAAATTTTCCGAACCAAAAACTACATGTTTGCATACTGACAGTAGGGAAAACAACGGTATTAACTCCAAGAATATCCAGCAGTTATTTTATTTCAGATATATGTACGTACAGAATGAAGAAGACAGGGCATTGTAAGCATCTCCAGTAGGGTCACTCCAATATCATCTCTGTTTTAGTGAAGGATTGCATACCGATGGACTACATGGTACCAGAGTTAAGCTTCAAACCTCCACAAGCAATTCAAAATTGCTAAAATCATCTTTATGTAATTAATGAATGGCCGTTTACAACTTCCTCTGAAAAAAACATTCTTAAAAAGAGAGAGTTTATAGTTTGAATGCATTTTATTGATGGCTCCTACTGAAAGATGTATTATAAAATTCTTTTAATATGAGCTTTCCAATAAAATCTTTTGCAATAGCAACCAAATCATAACTCTCATAAATGTTATACAGATACTGGAATGAAGAAGACTTTTCAGGATTTCAGAATGATCAATTTTTTTCATGAGGCCTGTCTAGAATAGATACTATTGATTCTTTGAGGATGTGGTTCCATGAGCAGTTGCAGTTTACAAAGTAAAGATTTCCTGAATCACAAATAAATTCAACCTTAAGGAAATCAACAATTTCATTATTCCAAATGATAAACTGCTTTCAAAAAAAAATTATTTGATAGAGCAACGAGAATAATAATTTTCTAAACTTCCACAAATTCAAGCCCCAAAGAAAGTTCTTAGGGATTCGAAAATGATCAAGTGAAAGTCAGTTCTTAAGTAAACAGACATCGTTTTTTGAAAATGATCAATTGCTGTTAGGATAAGAACCATGTTGAAAATTGTTGAATTATTTGATCATGAGCTGGGTCATAAAAGTATTCTAAGTATCAGCGAGAGTATAATATCCTTGGATTCTACAAACTTGAGTCCTTCAGAGGAGATGAAGTTCTAGAATTCGAAAATGATTGGATTCGCAATTAAGAAGGCATTTATTTGTTCTACTGGGAAGAAAATTCTCTGAAATATATTCAAAATAGAGAGTTTAACAACGATCAACTGCATTCATCTGTTAGATCTCATCAAAAGAAGTCCAAAGCCAAAGCAGTATGGTTGAGTTCTGAGCCTAGTCAAGTTATCATTCGAATAAGAGAAGTAAGTAAAATTTCCTCGAATACCACAAGCTTAAGCTGTGAAGAAAGATTTTAGGAAATCGAAGGATCAGGAGAAATTTTCTACAATTCGAAAACATTAGAATCATCAATGTTTCAGAATAATCATTTGCTATCACGACTGTAGGACTATTGTGAAAGAAGTGTTATCAAATATTTGGAAAGAAGGTTTATTGATCCGACAATGATCCATTTATCTATCGGTTTGTATGTAAGTGAGGTTGATTCGTGTTCTAACTATGTACAATAAGCCAATCATAATACATAAATATATAAAGAACGGCAACAACACATATGCAGGGTGTTACATAATTGTACGTCACAACTTGATGGGGTAAAGTTCGTTAAGGACACGGTGTTGAAATTTCCGGAAAAAAATGTTTTTTTTCTTCAAAACTCCTGCAGTTTTTGGGATATTCAGCGCAAATTTGAAATGAAAGCTTTTCTTTTACAGCCTCCATCATTACCCGTCCTGAATTTTAACTAGAATCTACAAGGTGTTTTCTTTTCCGGAGTCATGTCTCCTTTTGCCCTTTCAAACTTTTTTGCAATACGCCACTGATCAGCGTACAATCAATTTTCGTCATCTTCGTTCAATTGAGAAAATTTTTTGACACTTGTAATTTTTTCGTATCTCCCGGTCCCGAATGAAAAGTTATTGAATTTGAATTATCTGATATGCCCAAATTTTGCTTTTATTTTGATAGCTCGTGTTCTGAGACCCAACTTATACTTATTCAACATCGAACTAGAAGAAAGAACACTTAAAAACTAAATCAATTGCTGGAAGTGTCCTCCACCTGCAAGAATACTGGCCTCTGTCCTTCTTCGCATATTATCAGGCACTCTTTGACATATTCCTGGAGTATTTCTTATCGTGTCACAAGAGGTTATTATTCGATTTCTCAATTGTTCTAGAGTGTTCACTAGAGTGGTATAAACTAAACTTTTGAGATATCCCCACACGAAAAAGTCTAAACTATTCAAGTCTGGGGACCTAGGAATCCACGATTCTAGCCAACTCCGACCGATAGTTGTTGAATGTATTATTCAAGAATTCCCTAGCTTCTCCACTAAATGTGCTGGTGCCCCGTCATGCATGAACCACATTATGTTTCCCACCAAAAGTGGCACATCCTCGAGTAATAAAGGTACTCCTCCTCAAGAAATGGCCGATAAGCTGGACCGTTTAGTCTGTTGGGCAAAAAAATGGCCCAATCAAATAATTTTCAATCATTCCGACTCAGACATTTAGTGAGAATTGTTCTTGATGATGAGATTCTTCAATCAAATGAGGGGTTTCCCCAGCCCAATAATGATTATTGTGAAAATTTGTGATAGCAGTTCTCGAAAAGTTAGCTTCGTCTGTGAACATTATTTCACTATTAAAATGAGCATTTTCTCTAATTTTATCTAGGAAACATCTTGTACGCGTTGAATATGAAACGGGTACAATAATAAGTCATGGAGAATCCTTCAAACTAGAACATGTGAAATATTAAACTGATTTCCAATTTTTCTTGTACTCACATGAGGGTTCAAATCAATACAATTCAAAACTGCTTCCTCAATATCTGGAAATCCCATAGTTTGAGTTGCACTTTTTAAACGATTATTTGCAGTAAAAGTACCAGTTTCCCTCAACCTTCTGTGGATATTTGAAAATGTTCGCCTGTCTGATGTTACTCGATTTGGAAAGCGCACCTGTATAATCGCCTAGCTTCTGTTGTGTTTCCGTCAGCCATACCGTACATGTAATGGATATCAGCCATTTCGGCGTTAGTAAAATTAGCCATTTTTTCTTACAGCAATAACTTCGAAAGTCTTAAAACTATTCGTTAATTTAATAAACAATTTCAGCAGACACTGGTTCAACTTTAGCAACTATCAGAATAAATAAATAAATCAAAGCCTTCTAGTCATATTTTTAATTAGAACTGCTTTCAATTCAGAGAATGCATACAATCGTTTAATAATATTTTACTCGAGAAACGTCGGAGATGCGAAAAAATTATAACTGTCAAATAAGTTTCTAAATTGAACGAAGATGACGAAAATTGATTGTACGCTGATCAGTGGCGTACTGCAAAAAAGTTTGAAGGGGCAAAATAAGACATGGCTCCGGAAAAAGAAACACCTTGTAGATTTTAGTTAAAATTTAGGACGTGTAATGATAGAGTCTGTATAAAATAGCTTGCATTCTAAATTTGGGGTGAATATTTCAAAAATTGCAGGAGTTTTGAAGAAAAAAACATTTTTTTCCAGAAATTTCATCACCCTGTAGCTCCGTAACGAAGTTTTTGCGGACCTATGTTTATATGAACTTTTTTTCTTAGGATTGCACGTAGATTCACCATCTCAAGTTGTGACATACTATTATGTAACATCCTGTATGATAGGTTTACACACGTCATATTAACATAAAATAACATTTATCGTAACAAAACAGATATCATATAATTAAACCATTCTAAAACTTATTTCGAAAGATCCATTGATATTGTATAAAACGTAACTTATGAAAAGCATCTTACAGTTTCTTTGAATTCATCATCCTACAAGGATCGAATTTTTAAAGGTAATTTATTATAAAATTTCCAGGATCAGAAGTTTGGTCCATTTTGCGACTTGCTGAATCTTGAAAAATCTAGCTTAACATTCTATCCATTTTTGGTGTTGTAGAAATGAGGTTCCTTATACATTGCTGACAATCCAATATTACATCTCGCGTATAACAAGCATTCATATATAAAAAGTCCCGGCAATGTCAAAACTTTAAAACTCCTGAATGCCTCCCTGTAGAACTCCCCATATCAGAGATTTGCTACAGTCCTAGCAGCACGTCGCTGAAGTAGGAAAATTCTTACACGTTCTGCACAGTATCCCTAAAACAGAACGCCATATCTTAGGTATGACTCAAAAAGTGAGTGGTAAGCCGTCCTCAACGTGCCTCTAGAGACAGATGTTGAAAGATAGCTCAACACATACGTATTTTTGCTCAGCTTAGATGTCAAATCTTTCACGTGAACGGTTCAGTCAAGTTTGCAGTCTATATGCACATCGTGAAAACGTGCGACGTCAACGCCGTGGTAGTGAGTTCTCAGTGAGAAAACAACTCTCTCCGTCTTTGACTAATTCAGGTTCAGATCCTTTGCAGCAAACCACTCCATTACCTTTGACTGCACATCCTCTGATAGCTTCTCTGAAGGCTGTGAATCTCTGCCACATACAGTATTAGTGGAATCTTCAGCAAACAGTACCGTTACAGCAAGGGAAAATGATCAGTAAAGTCGTTGAGTTATGTTTATGAATAAAATAAATCCGGTTATTGATCCCTATGGAATTCCCAATGAGATCCTCCGCTTGCTAGACCAGAGACCATCTGAATACGCAGGCTGAAATCTGTTTGCAACAAACGAGAAAATAAGGCCGATACGGCCCACTGAAAAGCCATAAACTCTGAGTTTACCTATAGTACTTTCGAATGTGACACGCTGTTTAAAGCCCCGGATAGGTCCGAAACGAGGAATATGTGTAGGGACTGTAGGCCCATCTCGAAACAGTAGGTGGTGTTCTCAATTAATTTGAGGACAGCCCCAGGCATATTGCACCCTCTCCTGAATCCAAACTGCCTATCCGAATACAAATTGTTTGACCCAAAAAAAAAACACAATTTGACCACAGATGATCTTTTGCAACACCTGATATGAAATGGGTACCGAAGGCATGTGTCCGTAATTTGAAGCATTATCAGTCTATCACTTTTTGAACAGTAAAACAGTCTTTGAAATCTTGATGTAATCAGGAAATACCCGTGCCCTAAGGTATTTATTCACTAGAAACGTGAAGGGAGCTACCAAAGTACTGACATATACTGATAATCCGAAAATTCACTATTTCACAAGAACTTGGCAGCATCTCTGACACGAATGAAACTACCTCCGTGAATTCAAACCTTGAATGTGGAGGAACACGATTCAAAAAAAGTTCATTGTTATTGGATCTTTAATTGACAGAATTAATTAATGAATATGGAACTGGGGTAAAATATTCGATAAACTTTCTGAACTGATGCTCTTGCTAGTATCACCAAGTCAGGGTTTCCACAAAGCTTTCCTGGGATATGCATACTTCTTGATAAATTAATCATTGGCTTCAATTTTGGCAATTTTTATTTCTAGCCTGTAATTTATCCATAGCCATTTTACACAGGGAACCTTTCTGACATCCTTTTTTTTTCCTGGGAAGGCGTTTGAAAAATAGTCCACAATAATCGTTTGAAACAATTCAAAATCGTTATTGGTGGACATGCTATCATCCATCACATAATTTCAATGGATGTTCTGCAAAAAATCATGCATCAAACCATAACCTCGCTCTGTTAAAAGTCTACATCTGATCCGTGCAGAAAAATCATAGACATTACACAAACTCGTTGCACTTTGTAATGCAAGAAACTGGATCTAACAATAGTAGCAACTAAATTTTTATCAGTAAAATTTATTAAAACGTTGTCAAGGCAATTTTATCCTCATAGTAAAAACTGTACGGTTTAATGATTTTATGCAGAACTTTCTCAAGGAAGCATTCGAAGAAGGAACAAGAATTTAAATTCCCTCGAATTTCGAAAACTTGAGACCTTAAATAAAATTCATAGACAAGTTGAAGAGTTGAAGAGAATACTTTGATCTGGGGTTATCTGAGAAAGCATCAACAGCTTCAACTTCAAAAACAATTCCTTGAATCAATGAAGAAAAAAAAATTAAATCCTTTGAAAACATCAAATTTCTTTATTGGATGTGTTTTTTGAGAGTGTTATTACATTTTAGTATAAGATCTTCTATGAAACTATTTGCAGAATTTAATAGATTGAAACTACCTACAGGTTATATTCCTACTTAAGGAACATTTTTATGTAACCACTTGAATAGAAAAAGAGTATTGATTATTTCAAATGAGAAATCATTCACTATCTCGAGAGCGTAAAATTTTCTTGAATCCCAAATGAATTCATTCCTTAGGGAAATAGAGAATGTCGTCGTTCGAAAACGCTTTCACGATTAGATAGTAAACGAGGAGTCCTGTTAAATTCCTAAGTCATGCTCTTAGTCAAAAAACTTTTGAAGCATCAACGAGAATGAATTTTTCTCAGATTCCATAAACTTGAGTTTTAAGGGAAAAAGGATATTCAATTCTTTGGAGAAATGGATACCTAAGAAAACATTCACAGCTTCAACCAGAGCGAAAATCGTTTCAAGACTTATTGCAATAAGTTCAATTTTTCGAAAATGATCAGATGTGTTTACTGGATGGTTTATATTGAAAGAAGTGTTATTGAATTCTTTTAATATGAGCTTTCCTATCAACGCATTTACAGTATCAATCAATTATATTTTATACATATACATATTAAGTTCTTACGTAAGAGTCGGTGTGGTTTATTCGAACTGCAGAACGGTTTAGGACCTATAGTCGTGATTTCAGCAATTTCATTACCCTCGTGGCAAGCCAGCGAGGGGAATTTTTGTAGCCTCTACAAATCGCAAGGTTAATATTTCCACTCGGAGACGCTGTGGTATTTATCATAAATATCAACGCTTGACTGCTTGTTAGTATACCTTCGAGTTTCCTCTGAAGGCCCTCTTGACATCACAGATTCACAACAGGTGTTTTTATGGTCTGCACTTTGGAAGTATACCTGCATCTGCTCCCATAATCAATTTAGATCAATCTGTGATCCTGATGTATCAGCTCTGATCCAATTGACTCGTTTGTTGTAATGCGGTCTTCTTTTGAACATATTAAATCATATAGTTATGATAGGCTAGTGTCCTTTCAGATCATCAGGTAGTATTTTTTCATTTTTTGTGGCTGTAATGCTGCCATTTAACTCTACTTCTCAACTTGTATGTCTAGAAGGAGATTCAGATAGTATTTTTTCATTTCTTGTGGCTGTAATGCTGCCACTTAACTCCACTTCTCAACTTGTATGTGAAGGAGAGGGATAGTGTGGGGTGACTAACAACCCTGCAATTGCGACCCAGTGGTCTGTTGTGGCATACTTTGTTCTGAATTTCACCTACGAGCCCCATTCTTCTCACAAAGGCTATTAGCTTTGTAGGAAAGACATTAATAAGCTCAGTCAACTGAAGCTTCTTAGATCCAAGTTCCTCAAGCCTGATTTTTTCCGCCAGCTGGGCATTCGCACATGATGTATTCTATTGATTATTTCTCCTCCTCACATAGCCCACATGAAGGGTCCTCTATCAAGCATAACATATCTAGCTGATTTCTAAGGCAACACTACCCCGTTAATTTGGCAATTGGGATACTCAGTCTAGCACCGAGAGTCTAAGCTAAGCCTTGGCTCTCGCAGTTAAAGGTCCCTTAACAGCAAGCCGAGAGTGTCTGAGACCTGTGAGTCTCTGCCAGTGCCCCCGTACCTTCAGATCCAACCACCGGTTAATTTCCATCCCTGCGGTCAGCTGAGGAATTCCAAACCAAGGCTCGGATCCGGTGAATCTCAAGGCTGTTTCTCGAGCAGCCAAATAAGTCCGCCTCCTCATTGTCCTCAGTGCGCAGTACTCACATCAGACGGAACCTATAACTTCATCTCTCAGTTTGGCGAGTGGTGAACAACATTCCTCCAAAATAAGTGACTTACACTTGTCGGATGCCAATGCCTTCAGTGCAGCTTGGCTATCTGTGATAATTTTTATTAATCTACCGCAAGACAGTTATACTATTCCTTGACATCACCTCAAGCCCATACCTTAGGCAGTTTTGGAGCCATCTGTGAACCAACAGCGACCCTCAAGTAGACGATCCTTTAAGCTGGCCTATTCCTGTCAGCTAGGAATGATGATCTGGAATGGCAGCTCTTTCTGGGTTATGGGTATTGCTATGTCAGACTTCATACTCAGCATCTCGTTATCCTCAATTTCATACTGTTGAGCGCCATGCACTATTTGTCCCATTTCGGAAAAGGTGATGAAATCTGTAGGTTATCATTTTAGTTGCTCCTCCAACCACCAGGTAAAAAGGTGCAAGCCCCTGTATCAGTTCCATAGCTACAGTAGGGGTACAGCTAAATGATCCAGTTATCATCATGCAGGTCATTCTCTATCATTTAGAAAGCTTGATTTGGGATTGCTATAGCCAGTGACGTTGTTTTATCCTCATTTCCTTCCAAGGGTCATTTGACAGGGTCATAAGGAATGTATAGCCTTGTGTATAATGTTTTGCAGATGCGAATTCCAAGTAGGATCACTATTCAAAAAAAAATCAGATAGTTTGCTCGCTTCGCAATCGGAATAAACACTCCACTCAGAATTAGTTGCTCATATGCATATTTATAGGCTTTAGGTTGAAATTTTTGGCAGCTCGATTTCTAATTTTCCAAATTTAGCTACATCTTATGTTTTTGAACATACTTACAGGACAGTATCTTCAAGTCAAGAAAGCATTTAAGTACCCTCAAGTCCCGGCGAAATTCGCAATAGTTTCCCTCAGGCTCCTTAACTAGGCCTAATGCAATTTAATGACTCTCGCTAGAACCTTTTACAGCTGAAACAAGCTCTTTCATCCTCTCGCAATAGAATCTCCATGATACTCCTTTGGATTGCGTAAGTTCTTTACTGTATATGGTTAGAGGTATCCCAGTCGTAATAAATTGACCTGAGAAAAAAAGGATAAGTCTTTATTGAATCTCGAATAAACGCAGGTTGACTTTCGTCATCCTTGAATGATTAAATGCTTTTATGAATCTATCCATAGTGAAAGGATCGTTGTTGAATTATTTTACCGTAAGGCTAGTCAAATATCAATCGAAGGGAAAGAAATGTTACTGGATATCCATTTATAGTTTACCTAGTAGGAGAACTCCATGCAACTTATATACAGTAGAGAAAATTTCACTCATTCAAAATAGCATACAGAAAAGGTCCTCAACTAAAGCAAGATCAAGTACTAACATTGGATCTAAATCGAACAGATAGTGTTGATTAATTGATTAAGAGGATATCAGAGAAAATTGCAGCTTAGAAGGTACTTAATTTCTTCAAGCTTAAAGTAAGACTGAGTCTGAAGGAAATTGATAAATTACTTTCCTGACTAGATTATGATTAGAGTGTTATTAGATTATTTCATTTTGAACGTAGTAAAGACAGCATTTTACTTGTGTATGAGAGTGGAAAAATAAGAAATTCAACTACTGCCATGGATGATTTCATACGGAAAAAAGGGATTTTAAGGTATGTGAATGGCTTAAAGATGGAATCTTATGAGCTGCACTGAGATCGAACAAATCCACAATTATCAACTACGTTCAGTCCATAGTTAAAATAGTCTCCCTTTCCGGGGGGACTGCCTCGAGGGGTTCATGATGCGGGTGAGTCGAGCACCCCTCCGGCGAATTCACTAATTCATTCACGTTCTAGAAAAGAAATCAAACTCTTGATTGAGTTCTGCAATATCAGAGGACTGGGGCACAAAAACGTGAATGTCGATGCAGTTCACCAGCATCATCAAAACGCACAACCCCATGTGCTAGTCCTAACCGAAACCCAAATAAGTAAAAAAACCGACACAACGTATTTACATTTTGATGGGTATTAGTTACATATGAAATTTAGATTTACAGGGGGCATCTTTGTTTTCGCCAGATCGGATGTTGCATGCCAGAGAGAGGACACGATGGAGGTCGACGCTTTCGACCTTGCGTGGTTTAAAATCTGTTTGCAGGATAAAACACTGTACTTATGCTGTCTATATCGCACTCCAAACGATATTCACTTCCCTAGACTGTTTCAGTATTTAGGTGATCAGGTGGATTGGATTCAGACACATCATCCGGCAGTTGAGGACATTGTACTGGGTGACTTCAACTGGCTCCGCTACTCCAATAGAACAGGAGAAGAGGGAAGACATGCTGAAATTTTCGCAATCAGCCATAATCTAACCCAGCTACTCGACGAACCGACAAGAATACCTGATCACCCAACCGACTTCCCGAACACCTTGGATTTCTTTTTGATTTCAGATCCAGATGATTTTGGAGTGGAGGTCTCAGCACCGCAAGGCAACTCAGACCACATCCTTATATCTGCTACTGGAACCAATGTACTGCCGCTAAACCAAGAACCTAAACCACCCAGACGCATTTGACTCTATAACCGTGCTAATTGGGATGAGCTGCGTGAATAATTCTTGTGCTTCCCATTCAGTGATGTTTGCCTTTCAGATCCTGACATCAATGTGTGCGCTGAATCTGTTACAGAAATCATTTATGCAGAAATGGATCTCTACATCCCTCATTCCATGAAAAGAACAACAGCACAAAAGCCATGGTTCAACAAAGACTACGAAAGAGCCTCAGCAGCCGAGAACAGAGCTCACAAGTCATGGAAGATAAATAGAACAGATGAAACAAGAACAACCTTCGTACGAATACGGAACGTATGCAACCTAACAACTGCAAGAGCAAAGGCCAATTTCAACGAAGAGGTAACTAATAAACTCCTTGAACAGGCAAGCAGTTTTAGACAAATCTGGTCTATGGGAAAACTGTCAGCGCCAATTTCTGCAAATCTGCGTTTCCGCCTCTTGTTAGAGAAGACGGAAGTAGAGCATCATCTCCTAAAGAGAAAGCCGATCTCTTTGCTCTCTTGTTCTCAAAGAATTCTGTGCTAAATTCAACTAACACAATACCACCTAACATTCCACCTACAAATTCTTCCATGGCAGAAATCTAGTTCAGAGTTCGCACAGTGAGACGGGCTCTTGAGCAGCTAAACTGCAAGGAGGCAGTTAGTCTAGACGAAATACCGCCAATCGTCCTGAGAAAGAGTGCTCCCGAACTGGCACCCATTCTTAACCGTCTGCTTCAGATTTCTTATGAAAGCCAGACTTTTCCGAGCACCTGGAAAATAGCGAGAATTCCACCGGTCCCAAAGAAAGGAAAGAAGTCCCTACCCCAAAACTACCGCCCTGTTGCACTTCTTCCTATTGTGTCCAAAGTGATGGAGAGAGTTATAAATGATGAAATCATCAAATATCTTGAGTTGCAGGGAATTATTTACGACCGCCAGTATGGTTTTCGTAGGCAAAGTTTGTACATCAACGATGGAAAAGCATGGGGAATCTAGAACAATACCCCTCGAAATCTCTAAAGCCTTCGATAGGGTTTGGCATGCAGCCTTGTTGAATAAACTTGCTGCATATGGGCTTGCCGAAAAATTGCGGTGTTGGATGAGTAGCTATCTTTCAAATAGATCAATACAATTTGTGGTCGGTTTTGCAGACCATTGTACCCTGATTTCGTCTTTCAGTAATCTGCGGCCGATTACAGCTGCGGAATATCAGTATCAAAGATCTCTACATATTAATAACTAAAAATCTGACTTTAGAGAATATCTGAGGGGGGTCAGTTGTACCTGGTGAGCTTCAACGCGAGCAAGACGCGAGCAACTACGTTTTCTAGAAAGGTCCCCTCTGGAGAACCTCCTCTAATGATGCAAGGCCAACAAATTGCATCCAAAGATTCGATGCACCTTCTCGGAATAACTGTCAATTCCGGGTTCTGCTGGCATGAACATGTATCAGCAATAGCTAAGTCGGCATCAGCTAAGCTTAGTTTTCTTTTCAGAGCCAAGCAATACTTCACGTCATCTCAGCTGGTGCTTCTATATAAGGCAGATTGGACCAGCTTTGGAATATCGTTCTCATGTATGGGGATCTGCGCCCAAACATTCGTTGCGGTTGTTGGATAGTGTGCAAAAACGGGCTGTGCGCCCCATTGACCACCCGGAGATCAGAGGCGATCTCCAACCGCTGGCTCTCGGAAGACAAGTTGCTGACCTTTCTTTGTTTTACAGATACTTCCACGGAAGATGCTCCAAGGCGCTGAAAGACCTTGTTCCGGGAAAACTCATGTTTTTCCGTAACACTAGGCTGGCAAGGAGTTCTCATCATATGGCGTTACATTTAACGACCCCTCGAACCTCTCTCTAAAAGAACTCCTTCGTTTATAGGGCCGGTGAGCTGTCGAATTCGCTTCCGTCCAACATCTTTCCAACATTCTACAAGTTGGCCCTCTTCAAGAAGCGAGTAAACAGGCGCCCACTCATGTGGTGAAACAGGTTCGCCTATTCCTGGGGAGCGCGCATAAAAAATAGAAAAGAGTTAGAGGAGGCTTTTTAAATTTTTCTTATCATTAACGTATCTAAGAAATTATTTGGAGCCTCATCAAAAGTGAAGCTTTTCAAAACTCAGCATAAAGGAAATAATTCGAAAACGATTAACTGCGATTTTCTACCAACCTCGTATTATTATAACAACTAAATTAAAATTCAGAAAACTACTGTCATTTCAGTGATAGCAGGTAGACCTATTGCACTTGCTTGTCGCTTTATACTAGAAGATACGACGGCAGACCACAGAATTAAATAAGTTGATGTAAGTATAATATAGAAGATACATGATTCCTTTTATAGTAAGAACAATTGAATGAAAGCATTGAACACGATTTTCCCAAAATGACTTTTTTGAAAATCGAGCAATCATTAATTTCACTATTCCACTGCTTCAAAAAAGAGCAAACAGGTAGACAAACGTTAACCTGTTTACTCTTTTCAGTATGGAGACTGAAATCAATATTCATACTGTAAAACATTTAATTGAAGAATAATCGCTTCTGTACAACGATAACTATATTCATTTGTATGTATTCTGTTTTCAGATCATAAAGGAGAATTTTTCTGAAGACTGAGGCAAGGCTCCTTACTTCGTAAATATTTTCAAATATTCAATCTTTTCAATGAAAATTTATATGAACTAAATTCAAATAGGACTTGATAACATTATGAATTCATTTCAAAAAACAATTTTCTGGAACCAATATTTGAATTGACATAGAAGTCTCGCTAATCACTCGGGGAAACATTTTCACAGAATGAAAATGTTCATGTTTGACATATGTTTCGGGCTTTATTCCATTTTTCATTTCATTTCATTTCATCCATTGTTCATCAAGTCTAGAGTACAAAAATAATTACATTAATGAACAATTTGACCCATCAAGAAATTACATGGGGAGTCAGAAAAAAAAATATCTTAAAAGAACGGTACACATTTTAACATATGGACAAACATAACTATTGAATAAATAATTAAATAAGTTTTTCTAGAAATTTTTGTCATTGAAATATTCATCTAGAGTGTAGTAGGATTTCGATATCAGTTTTTTTTTTGAGGTTTTTCTGCGTCAGTGGTCTCTTCATTTTCTTATACTCCTCTGGGAGCTTGTTATATATTTTCATTGCGGCGTAGTTTATACTGAGTTGTGATGTATTTATTCTATGGAAAGGTATTACAAATTTTTCGGCATTGCTAGTGGAGTAGGTGTAATTAAATAAATTATTTCTTGGAAGGTCAAGCCCGTGATCATGAATGAAAAGTATGCACGCGTGTATAAAAAGAGATGTCAAGGTAAGTATTCCTTCTTTTCTGAACAGGTTTCTGCAGCTTTCCCTTCTTCGAACGTTGCACAGGATTCGCAGCGCATATTTCGCTTCAGGAATATTCTGCTACTCTCGTGATGGTCACCCCAGAAAATGACACCGTAGGATATCAAAGTGTGGAAGCACCCAAAGTAAGCGTTTCGAGCTGATATCTCGCCAGCAATTTGCTTCATTCTACAGATGGTGAAGATGGCACCCATAGAGTCTACGCGCTAGGTCTTCAATGTGAAGAGCAAACTTCAGGTCCGGTTCCAGGGTGACTCCTAAAAACCGAAAGTGAGTATTCATTTGTGATTTTGTTTAGAGTATTAGATGTTGGGTTTTTGTTTCATTCATCTTCAGTTTGTTTGTATCGAACCAAAATTTCGCCTCTTCAAGCGTGTTTGAGGAGAGGTAATTCACCTCATTTATATCAGTGCCCACATTCAAAAAGTTGGTATCATCGGCAAAAAGAACTGAGCTAGTTGATGTCACATTATCTGTTAAATCATTTACATAAATGACAAACAATAGCGGGCCCAAGATGGACCCCTGTGGTACACCATGGCTGATCGTTCGCCACTGTGACTTTCCACTCTGGAACCACACTTGCTGAGATCGGTTGCTCAAATAGCTTTTTATTAGTTCTAGGGCTACGTCTCTTATACCGTAGTAGTTTCGTTTCCTCAGCATAATTTGATGGACTATGCTGTCGAGATCTTTGCTTGGATCACAGGATGACAACTTGCATTTTTTACCTCTATCAAAGGCCTCAGCTATCTCGCCCAATATATGGGTTAGTGCCTTTGTTATCGATTTTCTCAGGAAACCGTGTTGCTGCTTGCATAGAACACTAAATCGCTCGAAGAAATTCAACAGTATTTCTTCAACAACTAAGTGGAAATTTATTCATTACAATTACATTCATACCTGAGAAATCGATGAGAGAAATGGGAACAAACGGAAATCCAGCTGGTCGTTAATTATTGGTAGAGCTGATCTAATCTCTTGCTTAGGTGACTTGAATGTAAAATTTGGATTTTTGTGAAATCAAAGGAAAGATTGTCGTTTCTACAATGTTCTGAAAGACCAGTTGATAATTTATCATGAACTAATGGTTTTTATACAATTTGTATATCTAGTGTTTTTGTTCAATTGTTTAATTATTTATTAAATATTTAAATTCTCTGAGAAGACAAAAATAAACTTCGATTCAAATCAAACCCTTACATAACATCACGAAATTTACCTATTTCACAAAAACATATTATTTATGAAAATTTATCTACATTGGTCCACACCTGACGATTATACTGGGAGATTCGCCAGAGGCGCGGTGCTCTGTAGCTCGTACTCTCTTGAAGATTTCATTTTTGTTCGAACGGTATTGTATTTAGAAAGTAAGAATCTACTTCACCAATTTATTTTGCAGTAAACAGGGTGTCCCAATTTTCTATAAAAAAATAATCTTGGTTTTTTCAGGCTGGAAGACCACTTTTTTGTTCAAGACTCAGGAGCGGCCTAAACTCTGCTATAATGTCTTTAAGTAATAAGTTTTTTTGGTGAGTAGTTTCGTCACATTTTTTTTTCCGTAAGAATTCATGAAAATAGGCTCTCACATCATCGCATGCTCCTTCGGCCAGAGAAGATGAATACTTTTTTCCTCTCGTTTTCTTATTGACCAAAAATAGCTTTATTGAAAAATTGAAAGAGATTATCCTCATTTTATACACGAGTGACTCAAAAAAAATTATTGAATATTGTAATTTTGGAAATATTATATCTTGATTTTTTCAAATGGAACACCATGTATTCTATTATTCATGTCAACGCATAAAATATTGTGCTATATGTTTGCAGAAGTAACCTTATCTTTATCTTCGATCATTTTCGAAATATTCGATTATTTGTAAAAATTTTTGATGAAAATTCTACAAACCGTATCAAACTCATCAACATGCATCATTATTCGTACAGAAGTTTTTTTTATGTAATGATTCAAGTAGTAAAAAATGAAACCTAAACAAGATAATTCTTTTAACGAATGATAAAATCAAGATGATTAAAACGTAAATCGAGGTATGTGTTGACATTTTTTTTTATTTGTGCCTTCTGTCAGGTATCCGGACATATCATATCCTGCATTTTACGTGGTGAACTTATCAGTGTTTCGTTATTAAACATTGTAAAAGTGAGGTTTGAACCCAATTTTCTCAATTGACTGCCATGAAGTTCTCCAAAGAAGAAATGGTTGATATGATTTTTATTCTGGGTGAGTGTAATAGAAATTATTTGTTAGCAAGTAGATGCTAACCTTATGCACAAAGGTTTCCTGATGAGAGGCATCCTGATGTAAGATGCTTTGAAAAACTTCTAATTAGATTTATCGAAACGGGTAATATCGCTTACAAAAAACATGAAAAACCAAAAACTGCTACAGTTGAAGACAACCAGTTATCAGTTTTGGTGATAGTGGCAGAGGACCCATATGAAAGCCAAAGAGAGATTTCTCAGTTAACAGATATAAGTCAAAATTCCGTCCAGAGAACCTTGAAAGTGAATAAATCTCATGCATATCATGTACAGCTGCACCAGGAACTGAACAATGAAGACTATAAAAATCGAATCAATTTTTGCGATTGGGCAAGGGACAAAGTAGCGGAAAATTCAGATATGTTTAGCAGTGTTCTTTTCTCGGACGAGGTAACTTTCTACAAGAATGGGATTGTTAACAGGCACAACTTTAATTATTATGCCAAGGAAAATCAACACTTCATGAGACAAATAGATCACCAGCATCATTGGTCCTTGAATGTATGGACCGCTATAGTAGATGGATATCTGATTGGGCCGCAATTTTTCGACGGGCACCTCAATAGTGAAATGTATTTAGATTTTCTGCAAAATCATTTACAAATGTTACTTGCCGATGTACCAAAGCATATAAGACAAGATTTTGTGGTTTCAACAGGATGGAGCACCGGCACATTACTCACATCTGGTCAGTTAGCATTTGAATCATGTATTTCCAAACAAATGGATCGTGGTGGTCCTGTTAGATGGCCAGCTAGGTCTCCGGACCTTACAAGTCTAGATTTTTTCTTGCGGGGTCATATTAAGGGTATCGTGAGACAGAGAATAGTCGTCGCCTTTCAGTCAGTTAATCCGCAAATGTTTTTCATTGTTCAACGGTCTTTCCTCTGAAGGATTGAGTTGTGTCTACAAAGAAACTGGCAACACTTATTGGAATAGTTCAACACCTTGTAGATCATCTCACCAAAAACCAATCTATGACGTATTTCATACACGACTATCTTAAAATATCTCCATTTCTCTGATCAAGTATAATGATATGTACTAATAAACTCTTCTTTCGCAACCTCTGATTTTATTATTTTAGTTTATTTTTTTTATTTCGAAAATAGTCGAAGATAAAGATTAGGTTACTTCTGCAAAAATATGGCACAATATTTTATGCGTTGACATGAATAATAAAATACATGATGTTGCACTTGAAAAAATCAAGATATGATATTTTCAAAATTACAATATTCAATAATTTTTTTGAGTCACTCCTGTATAAAATGAGGATAATCTATTTCAATTCATCAATAAAGCTATTCTTGGTCAATAAGAAAACGAAAGGAAAAAAGTATTCATCATCTCTGGCCGAAGGAGCATGCGATGATGTGAGAGCCTATTTTCATGAATTTTTACGGAAAAAAAATAATGTGACGAAACTACTCACCAAAAAAACTTATAACTTAAAGACATTATAGCAGAGTTTAAGACGCTCTTGAATCTTCAACAAAAAAGTGGTCTCACAATTTGAAAAAACCTCCCAAGATTTTTTCTATAAAATTGGACACGCTGTTTACTTCGAAATAAATTGCTGAAATAGATTCTCACTTTCTGAATAGAATACCGTTTGAACAAAAAGGAAATCTTCAAGAGTGTACGAACTACAGAGCACCGCGCCACTGGTGAATCACCCAGTATATATATGTCGTGTGCAAAGTTAAGTTGTCCTTTTAGAGCTCTTAATTAAAAGCTTGTTTCGATAATATTTTTTTTCAATATCTATTTATTTTAGTCGTATTCTTTTCAGAAAATCATATGAAAATCATAGAGATGTCATATAATTTTTTTTTATTCTTTTCAGCAAACCCCTCCGTTCATTCGAGACCAACATAGGAGTGCATTAAAAATAACTAGATTCAGAGTGACGTCAGTCTATTACTTTTTTTATTCTTCTCAACGAACTCTTTCATTTGATATCCGTATCAAAGGAGTACATAAGAAATAATGCTCCATTTTGGACGTTGCGATTTAGAACTACATTACTTCGCCAGCTATGCATTGCCATCTGAACTAATTATGAATGCAAAATTTCAGCTCAATCTATTGATGGTGATTGCTTTAAATGCAAGATTAAACCCAATCGATCATACAAACATTGTAAGTTTATTGAAAAATGATATTACTTAATTATATCAATGAAACAATCCCGAAAATTGTTCACTTTACTCAGTGACAAAAACGTTCAAATTGAAATTGAATTTGAATTCCAACACACCTTAAATGTAAGGACCACCAAATAAAATCCACGAACTGCATTCATCGCTAGCATCATAATGGAGAGAGTGTAACGTGAATTTCTTCTTTATGTTGGTAGCTTTGAATACATTTGTATTTTCAGCAAGATTAAACCGTACGAATTCCGTAACGTAGACCAAATATGTTTGATTAGAACTGACAAAGTATTAAGTGCTCATTCATCTATGAATGAGTATAACTAATTAGCTATTTATATTAAAAGCATTATGTCAGAGGAAATAAGTCTTGATATTGCCAAGACTTCATTTTCTCACAGTTTAGAAATATTCAAGTGATAATCGCTGAATAATGGTTAAATCCGAAGATCCCCGATAACCCACCACTACTATACAAACAACGAAATTTATATGGAATCACTCGTTATTTCACATTATTGTTTGTTTTTAACCATGTATCTTTGACTACTTGTGAAGAATGAAGTTTTTTGTCGTGAAAAAACTGGATAGTATGATAAGAAATGTTGAATTATCACCACATGTTCGGGATATTGTACTCAGTCGTCACTGAGATTTGTTTGTTTGTTTTTCCTTTAACGTGCTCTATTTCCGCCTTTCGTTCAATGACACGCCGGGGAATTCTGTCACCTCACTAACCCGGGAATTTTGCCGAACCCCTCTCGTGTCGAGGGAAGGGATCTTTTATGTCCAACACATCTCTGTTAGACAGGACCGACGGCTTTACATCTCCTCCGAAAGATGGATACTCATGCGATTCCCAGAATCCGAAAAATCGCACCGACACTGTGGGGATTGAACCCAGGTAACTCTGCGCAGGAGACGAGCATCATATCCCATACGCCACCGGGCTGGCGTCACTGAGATTTGAAACTGTGAATTTCAAAATTTAAAATTTAAAAAAGCATATAATCATAACTGAAAATGCCTTATGTTGGATTGTCCGATGTGCAGAGGGATCGAATAATTGCTCTCGTTCAAAGTTCTACGCCCGATACGTGGAGCTACAATCTCTGCCAAATAGGCCTAGAAGAAGTTGTAGGAAAATCACTTCTGAAGAACAAGACCGCTTTTTGTGCCTAATTGCAAGAAGACACCCTAGTGCGTCGCACCCCATACTCCAAAGGCAATTTCTGGAAGCAACAGGTATCAGTGTATCAGTCGGAACGACACGTCGAAGACTTTGTTCAAGGGGTTTATACAGCAGAAGGCCCTTGAGAGTTCCAGAGCTAACTAGACAACAAAAAATTAACAGACTTAATTGGTGTATCCAGCATCAAAATTGGAATATTGAGAATTGAGGAAAGGTTCCTTTTTTTCGAATGTGACCAGAATTGGCATTTGATCAGATGACGGCCAGATTCGGGTTTTAAGGGGTCGTGGAAGACAAGCTAGCCTCCGGGCAGCAATACAAATTCCGGAATACCAAGGACACCTTGTGATGTTTTGGAGTGGCATTATGCTGGGAGGCAAAACAGATTTGATTTCGTTTCATGCAACTGTAACGGCTGGAAATTACGTGGACCTAGTGCTGGAGCCCAAAGTGACACTCTGGCGAGGTGCCCACGGTGAGAATTTCACTTTTATGCGAGATAATGCTCCTCCGCATAACAGCAACCTCGCGCTACATTATCTTGAAACAGAGGGAATCGCTATTTTGGACTGGCCAGTTAGCACTCCAGGCCTAAATCCTATTGAACATTTATGGGATAATCTCAAAAGGAAAATTAGATCGCGCCTGGATAATCAAAGAACCCCACAACAGCTCATCCAAGCCGCCACAGAAGAGTGGCAGAATATCACCCCAGAGGAGGTCGAAAACATAATCCAAAACATGCCTAGAAGGATTCAGGCTTATATCAGTGCGACAGGAGGTAATACAAGTACTGAGGTCGAAAAACAACACCCACTCCGTGAGAAAACAATTTTCAATTTTTTTACTACATGCGGAAAGATTCTCTTATTTTCATTTATTTGTTCCTTTCTTAAAATAAACCTTAATTTATTTCTTTTTTCAATTGTAATATCTCAAAAGGATCAATTTAAACAATCCTTCGAAATTTCCAAAATCCTGAGGTAATATTCAAAATATCGGGTGTTTCCATATGAATTTGGTTGTACGTATATTTACTATGTGTGGTACTCTATATATATATATATATATATATATATATATATATATATATATATATATATACACACACTTTCGGCATCCTAGTATGATAGTATGATGTATAACACTAATCTAAAAACAAACTGTTTTAATTTCAATAAGTTTTCGTTAATTTATTCGGAAACACTCGTCGGTAAGCTAAATTCGCGTAATCGAGTGAGTCGATGTTTTATGAAAACTGAGGGTGATTGACCAAAACTAAGTATGAGTTTTATATGCGGGTAGGTAGTAGTGTTCGAAAATATGACGTGATTTCGTTGATAAATTTACTGATTATCAGTGTAATTTCAATTGCTATTATGGCTTTGAGGAGTGGAGGGCTTTGTTATTTGTTTTTTAATTTTATTTGTTGGCGATTGTTTGAATAATTTTGTGGCATATATAGGAATTCCTACTTAATCATTCAGTACTTTAACCACGAAAACTTGGGTACTTACTTTTACTTATGGTGTTTCTTCCCTTCCTTGAAACAAACTCACCGATAGTGCAGTATTAAGAGCATAAGCCATTCACTTCAAAAGTGGAACAATTTATGTTATGATAAATGCCTTGGGACGCATTTTTTCCATTGAAAAATAACTTTAATTACTATCTATGGAAGCAATTCAATGTCTTTGTCAAAAACAGTTGGCTAATTAGTCAGCTTACAATATCTATACTAATATTATAAAGAGGAAAGACTTTATACTTTGGAATTAATCCTTATCAAAATTGATAGCTCTATATCTAAGTCTGCTTCAATACCATTAAATAACTTTTTGAATTATTCAATTTGGACGTTACATTTGAAAGATATCGCAAGTTAAAAAATTCAAGTTATTTGAAAAATGTCGCATAGTTGCCGCTCACATCACTCGGTTAGACCGCACCATAATAATAATAAGCGATATAGGCGTCACTGGGATACTGGAGGGGAGCCAATGTCAAGAAATGAAGTGCCGCGCAGCTCAGTCGCGTGGTCGAGCCGCGCGGTCAGCTCTCTACGCAGCGGTTTTGCTACAATATATTATCAATATATGCCTTAAGTTCGTATATCAGACTGGTTGGTAGCTTATAATAACCGTATGAACATTGGTCATTTTCATTTGTATAATAGATATCATGAATTGCCAATAGCATACCCACATAAAAGAAATCTACTTTTTCGCTTGCTAAAGTTTGAAGAGTACACTTAAGATACTCATCAAAATAACTCTTTTTCACATAAGATGAGATCAAATCTTTTTTCAGTGGAAACGATGTATTTCGAGATCTGGCATTATTAATTAATTAACGCACAATTCCAATATTTCAGTTTTTTTTGTAGGCTACTAATTATTACACCTGTTTTCCTTTTCGGATATATCCGGATATATGCCAACAAAATTTGATGTTTTTTCTTGGCAGACATGTTCCTGTCATGAGAAATAAAATGAAAGAAATAAATAGAGATTTTGGTAGAAACCACCACATATTGATAATAGCAGTAGTTGATCAATTTTTGGGAGTAACGTTTGTTCTACTTGAAATTTTCGGTAATAAGGCAACGCGAATCACGAAATTTGACCTCGGCAGAATGCGCAGTGTGTTAGATTAATTAGGTTAGACTTGTACGAGCATAGGCCAAAGACTTGGGGTATCCTATTCAACTGTTTCCAGAATGATCCGTAGGTACAGGGAGACTGGTAGTCATGAAAGGAGACATAGGCAAGGACGACCTCGAGCAAAAACAGCAATCCGTGACTGTTTTTCAGGAATTTCCTCATTGAAGTAACGGTTTGCTACTGCTAGGTACCTTCAAATGCAAGTTCGACAGAACAGTGGAGTACAAATTTGCACTGAAACGATGCGAAAATGTCCCAAGAAATTTGGTCTAAGGATTTTTGTCGCAACCCGAGGCCGCAGCACATCGAAGAACCTAATTGAATCGCCAGGGAACATGGGTGAAATGGTCCACACTGATCTGGTCATCATAAAGTATGGAAGCCTGAATACTCACAGGTACGATATAGAAATTTTAGAAGAACATTTACGGCAAACATGAGAGAAAACTTTTTTATATCATCAAGCTCATATCCTTAGGAATTTAACCGTCAATACCACGAAATCACTTCAATGGAATGGCCCGCACGGGGTCCAGACCCATCGAACATGTTTAAAATACTCACAGTAAAACATTAAGAAGCCAGAAAAACCAGTCAGCTACCATGAATTAGGTTTGGAATAGACTGATCGAAATTTGAAACGTAATGGATCAGAAAGCTCATTGATTTAAAATATAAATCATAGATGTCATGCAGTAATTCGCCAGGGGTAAAAATATAGATTAACAGTTTTACATTTTTCATTATTAGTTTTATTTCAGTTTCTATCAATACAATTTTCATTGTTTTGATTATCTACTCAAAACAAGTATCTTTATGAATATTTAGGATCACACAGAAAGTCCAAACACAACGAAAGTTTATATTCCTACAAATATTTTCCACTCCTCTATGTCAAGAAAGACTAATTCGGAGCATGTGAAATTCATTATTGGGAAAGGCGATCCACTAATATATCTTGGGAAAGGTCTTTCAATTTTCTATTCAAAGATGTTATCTATATGAACGTTCACTATCATACAAATTAGAAAGAACAAGATCTCGGTTTTGCAGATGATTCTACCCTGCTTTCGTCTTTCAGTAGTCTGCGGCCGATTACAGCTGCGGAATCTCACCATCAGAGGTGTCAACAAATTAACAACTTAGACTTTGACTTACAGAGGATATCTGAGTGCAATCAGTTGAGCCTGGCGAGCCTCAACTCGATCAAGACGCAAGCAACTACGTTTTCTAGAAAGGTCCCCGCTGGAGAACCTCCTTTAATGATGCAAGGCCCAGAAATTGCATTCAAAGATTCGATGCTCCTTCTCGGAATAACGGTCAACTCCGGGTTTTGCTGGCATGAACATATATCAGCAATAGCTAAGTCGGCATCAGCTAAACTTAGTTTTCTTTTCAGAACAAAGCGTCATCTCAGCTGTTAATAAGGCGCAGATTCGACCTGCCTTGGAATATTGTTCCCATGTATTGGGATCTGCGCCTAAACGTTTGTTGCAGATGTTGGATAGAGTGCAAAAACGGGCTGTGCGCCCCATCGACCACCCGGAAATCACCCGCTATCTCCAACCGCTGGCTCTCAGAAGACAAGTTGCTGACCTTTCGCTGTTTTACAGATATTTTCACGGAAGATGCTCCAAGGAGCTGAAAGACCTCGTTCCGGGAAAACTCATGTTTTGCCGCAACACTAGGCTGACAAGAAGTTCTCATCATATGGCGGTACATTTAACGATCCCTCGAACCTCTCTCTATAAGAAATCCTTCGTTTACAGCTATCGGTGAGCTGTGGAACTCGGTTCCGTCCAACATGTTCCCAACATCCTACAATTTGGCACTCTTCAAGAAGCGAGTAAACAGACACCTCAATTCTTCCCAGGCCCCACCCATGTGATGTAATAGCTTCGCTTATTCCTGGGAAGATCGCATGAAAAAAAATACAAACATTCCAAATACAACAAAAGTTTGTTTTTCAACGAAAATTTAACAGTGGTCAAAATAAAATTAAGTTCTCAAAAGGACACCAACCCACATTCATTCAATGATACATTTTTAATACTCTTCTATCACTCTCGAGTGACGATTCTTGTTCTCGACACTCCATGTTTTCAATACTCAAGGAAATTAATAATTTAAGATATTAATAAACATCAATGTTTATTGATGATAAATCTGATTCATTTTTGCAATACTTTAATCACACTTTCTTCTTCTTCTATTCTCTGCTTATCCACCCCAATTTAGCATTTCTCCTTCAAGGGGGTTGGGATTAGCCTGGGTCAGCAACTAAGGATATGTACCCAATCTCAGTAATAGAGTTCCAATCAGAGCCTATCGTGGATCCTGGAGAGATGCAGGAGTCTAGGTGCACCTATTACACAGGCTTTTATTTCTCGTTACTTTATGCCTAACTCTTGTGATTTAGGTTATTGTCGTATATTATCATCCTTGACTGTGTTCGTGGGGAGGTAACACTGAGTAAGACAGTAACACTGGAAGGAAAGGGGAAATATTTAACTGGCACTTCATTTTTAAGAAAAAATTTCAAACGAGTCTAGAAGCGAATATTAGTTAATAGTACCATGCAATGCAGACTAAATTTCAATATTGGAAAATTAAATGAACTTAAGTATGCCATCCGAAACCTCGTCTATTGGAGAGAACAAGACCGCATATATATTCATAGGAGGTTTTAAATTGAACTTTAATAGTTTATTGAAGAGGGGGTGGAATTATATGAATTATTTACACATGCAAAAATGTGTGCATGATATCCCCAGTGTCCCCTCATGAGCACTCAGGGAATGGTACTAGTCTTATTTTATATAAATGTGCAGGTAGACAGCAATGACAGGTTCTAATTCTAATGAGGGCGGTAAAAGCTTTACGAGATCGACTTTCATCTTTATATAGTTGTTTCTTTCTCAGAGACATATTCCCCGACATATCTGTATAGATTCTACCCTTACTAAGTCTAATTACTCTGAATTCACGTTCCCACTTAAACCAAAGGTCGTCGCGAAATTTGGGCCAAAGTTCTTGAGGTTCTCCTCTGATTGGAATGGGGTTCTACCCTTGTTGGCCAGCATGTCTGCTGTGTCATTGTGGGCAATATATGAATGGCTAGGAACCCATACACAGATTATTTTCAAGCCGGTACTATTTGCCTATCGGATTGTTTTCAATGTGAACCATCCCGAAACGGGTAGGAAACCAGTGTTTTTTATATCTGATGACTAAATTTGTAACTACGGCTCGGTAGTGAAGTTCAACATCAGCCTATACGGAACGAACTGAAGTTGCGGTTTGGGGCCACCTACTTTCATCAGAAAATTATCACTTGTGTCTGGTGTATCAACTTCAACAGTCTATAGGATCGTGAAAATTCACCAATTTCACCATTATAAAGTGAAACGAGTTCATGAAATAAACGAAGATGATCCTGATCGCCGCTTGCAATTTTGTGAAATTTTAAGTGAAAATATTAACAATAATCCACATATTCTGTATATTACCTGTTTTTCTGACTAGAGTACCTTTACTCTCAATGGTGAAGTGAATGGGCATAATTATCGATAATGTGATACCCAGAATCCTCACTGGTTCACATAGGTACACGTGCAAACGACTGAGAAATTGAATGTTTGAGCTTGAATTCAGGGAAACCATATTGTAGGAACTTTATTCATCGAAGATGATCTCAATGGAGACATTTATTTGCAATTGTTGGAGGAATTAATAAATCCCAGGAACACAGAAATGTTGGAAAATGATGAAACTCTTATAGACATGGTGCTCCTTCACATTTCGATGTTCGTGTGCTACAATGGTCGGTGGATTGGCAGAAGAGGAACAATTGAGTGGCCAGCCAGTTCACCTGCTCTGAGTCCTTTAGATCATCCAAATCGAGAGATTATGCTACACAATCTGAAAACTTGAAAGAGTTGCTGAAAAGAATCTTCACCGAGTGCAGGCTTTTAACGGCAGAAGTTCTTCAAAATGATAAAAGAGAATTCAAGAATCGTTTGTATCATTGTATGGAGATAGGAGGAGGTTATTTTGAGCATTTAAATTGATTTTTGTTGACATACAAACTTTCATTTTGTTTGAACTGTCTGTATAAATATAAAAACCTTTCCAAAGATAATCAATTTCGACTTAGGTGCTGCTGAGAGTAGGGGATTAATTTTACATGCTTCGAACCAACCCAGATATTGGTATCCCTGTCATAAAAAATTGACATGTCTCAGCTTTTTCCGCTACAATAAGTCTTTATTGACATAGAGGAGGTGGCAAATTTTCGTTGGAACACACTGTATATGATATGTGATAAGAATCATTACAAAAAGCTTTTGTATTTTAAGTATGTGATTAGGAATTCGGAATTAGGAAGATATAACTCTTAGGGCTTCATCAATTAAGCTTCTGGTAAATTTGCTTTAACTCATTAATGTCTGAGGATATCCAGTATAAACCACTAGATAGTATCTTTCTTCAGAGTACTATGCATCATTCAATATGAAATTCGGAAAGCTTAAGGAGGATTGCTGCCGCAGGCTGGAAAACTTTTAAACGCTTCCTCAAACAGTAAACAGCCTCGAGTATAATCGATAAGACAAGTTCGTTAGATCTGAGAATAAGTGGTCGATTGCTTTTGATGAAGCAATAAATCAAGAAATTTCAATTCAATTCAATATTAAAATAACAAATAGTTATTGCTGATTCAGCCAGTTTTGGGTGAAATTTAGTTTCATTGACGATTGAAATCTAAAACTTTAGCTAACAATTGAACATTGAATTAGTTTCTATGGTGTGATACTTAATTTACTCAATAAATTAGTGTTACTTTATAGTCATGGGTGATAGTTTGCATTTCAGTGGGTATCATCCATAAAAAATATTTTAACTGAAATAAAAGAATGCAGATTTACGACAAATCTATTGATGAGATGGAGTCTATCTACTAGACCAGGTGTGCTCAAACTTGAACTGCTGGCGATCTACCTCAATATTTTTAGACTACTTACGATCGACTCTTAGAGGGTGCAAGTATGTGTGATGCAGGATTGTCTTACATACTCGATACACCCTACCTACCTATATATGGTGTACAGTTGCATATATAGATATAAGCTTTCCTCACAATATACATTATTTCAGTTAAGGTTTGAGTTAGGTTCAGTTAGGTTCTTCTCTATAATATCAATCAAAAAACTCATAGTTATTCAAAATTGCGTTCCATTATCATCATTACCAATCAACCATATGGTAATGATGAATCTGTTTCACATTTGTCTTTAATTTTCACAATACTCTCAGTCACAGTCGTTGGATTTTCAATGTTAATTATTCAGAAAAACAAGTAGGACACCAGTATGTTTTATATTTGATGAATAAATTTTCAACTACGGGTTCAGTGGCTAACAAAAAATATGAAGTTCAACATCGGCTTATACGGAACGAAGCAGTGGCAGTTTTGGTCCACCTTTAAATGGAAAACATTACTTTCATCAGAAAATTGTCAAGCGTGTTTGGTGTAACAGCTTCAACACTTTACAGCAGGGATGCTCTAACTTGAACTGCTGGCGAACTACCTCAATATTTTTAGAATACTTATGATCGACTCTGAGAGGCTACAAGTATGTGTGATGCAGGGTTGATGTATTTAAACGATACACCCTACCTACCTAGTTATGCAGAATTGCGAGTTTATTGGTCGTTACAAATCGAAAGAGAGAATATGATGTTAAACTTAACTAAGGAGTGACTTTGGATGTTGAAGCGTGGCACTGCATGTCCTCAGCTAGTCGATTGTGATATTTTGACTTAATTATCTTCATTTCAGAAAATGCAGACTCCCACAAGTAAGTTGACCCAAACATTGCTGTCAGTTGAAGGGCGATTTGCCTTAGATTCGGATATTTATCTTCAGATATAAAACACCAGAAATTTGTAACAGATGCTGTAGCTTTGAGATAAATATCTGATATAATCTGCACCAACTCATTTTCAACAGAACAATAGTTCATATTAAACTGACTTGCTATTTCAGTAGCTAATTCCTCAATGTTTTTACATGAAAAGGGATAACTCATAAATGATGCTATATTTGCTAATTTACTGCAATCATAAAAACGCATTTCGAATTGTCCCAAAATATTTAATAATTCAGCCTCATACGTATCATAATTCAACTGAGGAATCATTACTTTCAAAGAAGGAAACTGTTTCAGATTCTTTGTTTCCAGTCGATCAATCATAAGTTGCAATTTACTTTTAAATGCGTTTACTGAGCTAATCATCTCAATAATAGTTTTTCCTTTACCTTCAAGCTCCAAGTTAATGGTGTTTAAGTGCATTGTGATGTCAATCAAAAATGCCAAATCAGTCAGCCATTTTTCGTTTGTCAACATCTGAGTGTCACCACCTCTTTCGTCTAGAAAAGCTTTTATTTCGGGCAATAATTCTTGAAACCTTTCTTGGAATTTTTCGCTATTCAACCACCTAACGTCGGTGTGAAGAACTAAATCAGTGTGTTCAGCTGACTCCCTATCTTCCAACCGCAACTTAAAGAGCCGTCGTTGCAAGCTACGTGCACGGATGGAATTCACAACTTTTGTTGCAATGACCATAATCTCCTCCGTGTTTAGGACTTTCGAACACAAAACTTATTGATGTGTAATGCAATGGAATGAAAAAAATTAAGGAAAATCAATGCCACAAAACTGTTTTTGTTTCCAGTCAATGCTGGTGCTCTCTAATTTATATATTGGTAGCTTGTAGTTTTTTACAAAATTGAAGAAAACGTCATATATACACCCAGCTGAGCAGTGTCTGTCATATCGGTGGATTCATCGAACTGTAAAAAAAATATGTACATTGCATGATATCATGTTTTAGTTTATCTGTCATATCCTCATGTCCTCATGACTTCAATACGCCTTGTGACAGTCGAACGAGATAACAGAAGTTCTCTAATAGCAGACATGATTTCTGTTCTATTTTTAAAATCTCTAAATAAAGTCTCACCCACTTCAATACATGCTTCTTTCACAACTGATCCATCTTCGAATGGTTTCTTGTGTTTCGCCAATATATGAGATATTTTAAATGACGCGATCATAGCACCTTTTAATTGTTTGGCTGGTCGTTTAAACATGGTTTGTTCTTTTTCCAAACAATATATCAAATCACATACTTTTCGT
Organism: Cryptolaemus montrouzieri; assembly: GCA_013387265.2. Taxonomy (NCBI): domain Eukaryota; kingdom Metazoa; phylum Arthropoda; class Insecta; order Coleoptera; family Coccinellidae; genus Cryptolaemus; species Cryptolaemus montrouzieri. The sequence goes on along the minus strand of JABFTP020000186.1, from coordinate 29,914,688 downwards.
TTTCTTAATTCACTCTTTGGCGAAAAATCCTCTTCATAGTTTTTATGAACCGTTTTATGATGCCTCTCTAAGTTACCACGCTTAGGTAATGCAACTGACGCACGAGAAATAAGACAAATGCACTTATCCCTCACCATCCAGAAGAAAACTTCTTCCTCCCAATCGTTATCAAAATGATACGTTTTAGATTTCTTCGCTGCACTCATTTTGTACTATTTAATAATAAACTTTGTATCGAAGTAGTATCGCCTTCAAATTACAATTCAGAATTACTCCAATTCCTGCAGGCGTAACATTTATTTCGGCGTGAACGAAAGCCACGAATGTTCCTGACAAACGCGCCGCCCGAAATTTTCTAGAAAAGCGGCAGGCATAAAAACGCGTCTATTCTTTGACAAGTACCAAGCGTTCCTTTGATGAAGCCGCTTTTTGCCGCTAGCAGATTGTTTTTTTTATCACGTAATAAATTTTTGTAGTTCAGTTACCTATTTATTAAAATTTTTTTTCTTCTCGAGATCTACTCAAAAAGCACTCGCGATTGACCGTTTAAGCTCCCCTGTACTAGACTATCACAGTTAAGCCACAGAAGGAACTTTTGACAGAAATTTCTATGGAGATACCTTAAACTTTAAAGAGCGTATAGGCTACTTTTTTTTATTTTATCACTTTGAGTGCGAAATAGGAAACGAAATTTATATAAGAATATGTTTAGGTCCTGAAGTAGAGCACATGAAAATATGTATTCAATATTTTAATAACCAAACAAGATATATAAGTATCAGCATTTTTGGGAAAAACAGCTCCAAGGATGCGAAATAGGGTTTCAAAGTATTAAGTGGAATTTCCTTCAGTTGAAATTTTAGACATGAAAAATTGGGTACTAGATCTTAATTACAAAATGATAAATTGGGTTTTAGAAATTTCAGAAACACCATCCATAAATCTGGTAAATAGGGATTTAAATGTAAGAAATTCACGCAGTTTCGAAGTTGAGAATATGAATTGGTTAATTATTTTGCAAATAACTACCCCAAGGGCACGAAAAAGGTGAAGAAAATCTTCGTTAAAAGGACTTAAAATGATATGGTTATGTTATGCCTGTCCCTAATTATAAGTAGTTATATGTTCAGAGGCTAAACTGATAATTTGTTGGATAGATGTCAAATGACACAAATCCAGAGCAATGAAATGAAACAATTCAGAATGTTCAGGTTTTTTTTCTAAAATATAAAATAATCGTGATGTATTTCACTACACCGAACTTCATCAGACGATTGAGGTCCAACAATAATGGTAAGTTTCTATAATAAACCGTACCAATGTGAAATTTATTACAGTCGCTGCAGTTCAACTTGCACACACCGGATTTATTATTTCTGTCGGATTTAGTTTCCATTTATTTTTATTTAACCACACTATTATTGTTTCGGAAAATTATATTGACATCATTTTTATTCATAAAAGATTTAAATTTTTCCTTAGAATATACGAGTATCCTAATCTATTGATAAAGTTATTAAACACTGAGAATTTGTGTTGATAATGGTGAAATGATAAGTTATGTTGTATCTGTATGCGATGGTTTATGGTAGATAGATCGAGAAAACATGTTTACTATATCTTTGAAATTGTTATATTTAAAAAATTCTGAACCATTTTTTTCTTTTTCCGTGGTGACTTTGATGTTTGGAAGTGATGAATTGATGAATTGATGAATCTTTTCATCCAATATTGTTGAATGAATGATTATGTATTAGATTTTCTATGTTGTTTATAAATATTTCAGGTAATAATGGACTTAACGTATTACCCATAATTATGCTATCTTCATTAGTGAACTGAGCTAATTGATGCTGATAACCGCTTTGACTTCTTTATGAAATTTAGATAAAAGTTCAAGAAAATTTGAAGCCCTCATTACATCAACTACCTCAGTAATTGCAAAGAAGGCAAAATACAAATTTATTTCCTCTATTCCACAAACTACTGAATTATATTCTTCAAACAAATTTTTACTGATAAAACATTACAATTTCAAACCAAGATTTTCGATGAAAATACATATGAACTAATCGATAAAATTGAAGATATCAGTTTACCTAATAATGTCAAATTTGATTCATTTGATCTTAAGAACGTGTATCCTAGTACTCCTCCGAAAGATTCTTTCGATTCGAAAATCATCAGATTTCAGTCTTATCGATTCGTTCATTTAATCTGAGCCTTATTATGGATAATCGGTTAAATTCATTATTACCCGAACTAATAATGAATAACATAGAAAATATAATATATAATAATCCATAGTGAACACCACATGTACTTGTACTGCTACGTCGACGATATCCTAATTTGTTTCAGAGGACGAAAAGACAATTGAACCTTTTAGAAAGGTTTATAAATTCCAAACATCAAATTTACTACAGAAATGGAAATTATGGTTGGATTAACATTTTAGATATAACAATTTCAAGGGAAAATAGCAAACATGTTTTGTCGATTCACCATGAACTATTCGCTTCAACGAAAACTAAACAGAGGCTATATCTACCAAGATATTCATTTCTTATCAAAACGCAAAAACAGGTCAATTTTTGTTTCAAGGGGGACATCTTTTAGGGTACAAAACTTGCCTGAAATATCAACCCCCTAAGCGGGGGTTGCAATCCTTGAACATTTTGAATAGGGAAGATGGGTCTAGTGATGATTCAGAAAAAGGTGGTATTTTTGTCTACATCGCCTTGAACGAATTTCCATTTTTGATTAAAAACTGTAAAAGATACAGGGTGAGCAACTGAATGATAGGGAAGACTATTTCCCTGAGACTATTCAAGTTTCAGTGAAGTAAAATGGAACAGATCCATGCTGATCAATAGCAGTCATCATCAAGTACCATCCTCATCTCGAATTTCAACCCCTAGAGCAGGGGTGACCACCCTCGAAAATTTGGAAGAGGGTAGATGGGTCGAGTGATAACTCGAAAGAAAGGTATTATCTTTGTCTGCATTTCCGTGAAAGAATTTTCATTTTTTATTGAAAACTGTAGAAGATACAGAGTGAGCATCTGAAAAATAGAGAAGACTATCGCCCCAAGACTATTGGAGTATTAGTGCGAAAAACTGGAATAGATTCATTTAAGATCAAAAGCTGTCATCTTCCGAAATCATCCTCATCTCGAATTTCAACCCCTAGAGCAGGGGTAATATTTCGATCCAGTGATACCTTTCAAGTAAAGGATTTCGATTGCCTTTATGACTGCTCGCAATAATTCTATTCTCATTGAGTTCCATAGATATTAGAGTAGCTCATTCTGTATCTTCTACAGCTTTCAATCAAAAATGAAAATTCGTTCATGTTCCATTTTATTTCACTGAAACTTGAATAGTCTCAAGGAAATAATCTTCCCTATCTTTCAGTTGCTCACCCTGTATCTTTTACAGTTTTCAATTGAAAATGAAAAATAATTTCATTTATAACGTCTACAGAAAAGAATTCTTTACAAACTCAACTATTCCCATGGACTAATTCAAATATAATATATATGACAAATGTCATATTTTTCGAACGATTGTCAAAATTTTTTCGCAAATTTTTCTTAAAATTAAGCAAGTTCCACGAAGAAATAATATATGGGCGATGTCAACCCAGATTATTGGATCCATAATGATTCTGAAACATCTATAGATCATAATCGGCATCACTTGGAAGACTGAACCTGGCCATCGGGGCCCTCTCGGTCAAACAGAGATGGAATTTGAGGAAATATCGCAGGTTATGTATTTTTTTTATTATCTCCTTAGTCCTTTTCATGACTTTGATTACTATGTAAAATCTTTTCTCAGATTTGTTTAGACATATAAGAAGTATGATTGTTGAAATATTTTTCTGCTGGTTTTCTTTTTCCTTTGTTACAGATTCCTGTCCCAAACCCCCTTTCTTTCACCCTTGTCTTCGTTTGGAAATCATGGAATGCAAGAGAGAATGAAGCGGCTAAGCAGAAAAAAATCTTTGGTACTCTTTTTGTACACACGACACTAACACAACATGAACAGACAAGCTATTGCTAGTGCAATAGCGACAGGGAAACGAGTTTTTTCCTCAGGTTTTTTCACTCGTTTATTGAATCATATACAAGATAGTATGGTTCCCCTGTTACATTCCCTGAGCTCACATTTGTGCTTTTTCTGACACACACCAGATAAAAGCATTTATTGTATATACAATTATTCAAATTTTGTAAATCCTCTCTTCTCAAAAGAATATATATATTCAAATACTTAAATCCCAAATTAGCAGTTTATAATTCAATTATCCATAGGGCCTTTCACCATTCTTCTGTCACCGAAGAACTTCAAAAATGAAATAATTACTATCAGAAAAATTGCCTTAAATAACAAAATTCCTCTAGTTTTTATAAACAAAGTTATCCAACCTTAAAAAAACATCAAATAACACAATTGTTATATTCCGTAAAAGACACTTGCTTGGAAAAATACGATAGTTTTCACTACGCTGATCCTCTCTCCGAGCAAATTATTATTCAATACGAAACAAAAATTAGACAAATTCAAAAAATCAGGGGTTTACAAAATTGTTTGCAATGAGTGTACTGTTGGTTATGTTGAGCAGACTGGTAGGAATTTCGAAACCACTTATCCACTTATCCTTTAATAATTATTCTTCAATATGTGAACATATAAAAACCACAAAACATTCAATTTCATTAGATACTATCAAAATTCTTCATTATTGTGACAAAGGAAAGAAAATGAACCTTTGGGATTGTTCGGAAATCAATAAACTTTATAAGAACCCAAGTGAAATCACCCTTAATAGCCAGCTAGATATAAATACATCTCCACTACTTAATTTGTAATTAGGCTAGTAACTATATAAGTAGGTTCGTTTCCAGTAGTTGACCACTTGAAAATGACTTGACAGTCGAAACCGGTCGTATTTGTAAAAATAAAATTGTGGAAAGTATCAAAATTTATTTTACCTCATCTTCGTTGAAAATGAATTTCCATAAAATAAATGAAGAATCAATATTACTCCTCAGATTGAATGTTGAGAATAACATTGTCAAATGTAAAAAGCGAGGGGTGTGTACAATACATAGAATTATTAAAATGATAATGGAATGATCACATGCATGCCGTGTTTAGTACAATTCGCGAAAATAAAAATCTCCCACCGGTTCGGGCTTTTAAAATGAAAGTCCTAAACAATATCAATGCCATTTGCTTATTTTAATCATTTCTCTCTATATTCGTAAGTCAAACCTAATCTTTCATTTTGGCGGTACTTAGCTTGTGTGAAATGGAACCTACATCCTGTAATTTTTGTATTTGGCCGAACATATAGCGATGCATGGTGAATAGCAAATTCAAAATCAACCATTACTTATGCTGGAGATGATACAATATCTAATCTTGAACAGTAGTTTTTGATTTTTGATAAGCATAATTGATATGTGTTAGTTTGTCTTTTAACAGACAAAACCAAAGGAATGTAATGACCGTTGAAAACTCCATAGATAGCGTAAAGTTCTTAAAATTACTGGTGCATTCCACTCAAATAATTTTGGAATCGCTAAAAAATTTAGATTCTGATCACAGAAAAAATTATCGAATTCTCTGAAACTTCAATGATCAACATAAATTCATCGTTTCTGTTGGTTTTCAGGTTGTCTATCCAATGCTTCATGAACTTCTTGGATACATTTTGGTGAAGATGCTAACATTTTGCTGCGTGCATAATAATTTTTCTCTTTAATGCAGCGTAGGAAAAAATTTTTGTTGTTACAGCATATATTCTCTTCTGGTAGGTGACTATGCTTTTCATTCGGATTCGTTATAACATAGCTCCCTGACAACTGTTCGAAGAAATGCTGGACATTTATCTTTATCTCCCCACCATTCAGTGTCCTCTGATTCGAACTTACAATTATGTTCTTTGTATTCTAAACACTTATAAACTAAACAAATTTTTGCTCGTCCACTGAGCATTTCACTCAAACTTGGAGCATTAGTATTCTCAAACATTGATTTTTTTTACATTCCATATGCAATAACTTTCGAAATCTCATATATTTGGTTTTTGTATTCTGTTACATTTATAAACTACCAATAAACCGTAAAATATTGGGGTTGGTAGGTTTATCCCTTATCTTCTACCTGTGGAACTCTGGGCCGAGATGGGCGTTTTCCAAGAAGGGGTAGAAATGGTCATTTTGGGACAAAGGGGGTAACGCCCCCGGTTAATATTATTGTTAATGCTTTATACATATTATGCTTAGATTAATCGTGTACGATAATTTTTTCATCGCTAAATACCAGTAGGTAAGTAACGAACAAATAAATACCAAATATTCCTACATTTTTGCCATGTGTGACCCTATTAACCAGCTCAACATACCAGAGTTGTCTTCAGGTTCAACAATAGAAGAATCTGTAAAACCAAAACTGTGCAGAAATTGTTTCTGCAAATACTTCACGATTGATGATATTGATTACCTCCAATCGTGATACTATTTGTTGATGCAGTCTATGTAAGCTCCATCTATAAATAGAGGTGAGAGAAATATTTTCAATTCGCTTTCTGTGACAGATCTGTGGTAATATTTTATCCCCAGTTGAAAATTTCGAGAATAAAAAAGTTGTAATGTGCTATGTCATCTTCCTAGGTTATTTCTAATGAAATGAGATCACGCCCAGTATTCAAAATGCACGGGAATGACCAATCTCACGTACACTAATTTTAGAAATATATTTTTGAAAATTTTATGAGAATGCGGGTGACACTTCAAGTATTTGTATCTTTTCTCGTTCTGTTGCAGTTCACTGTGAACCAAGGTAATGTGCTGAGTGATTCTTATTGGAGGATTTCAAGAATCTATATTTTTAATAGTACTACCCATCTACATGTCTATGGAACAAATACTTTCTAATCAATTCGTCAATATGGCAGTTTCAACTCTCACATCAGCATTTAGACTTGAACCAAAGCCGCGGAAGGTTCACTGATGGCAAACCGAGAGTTTCAAAGTCATGTGTAAGGCTGATGCTTCAACAGCTTCGGGTTCAACCACAGGGATATTGTCCTCCCTTGCGTCTCCAGAACAAGATCAGATTCCAGTTCAATGAATCCTTAATCATGTCCTCGAGCTAAATAAGCCCGGCTACCCACTTCCCTCTATACCTGAGTGCATTTGAACCCACATCAAGCGAAACCTGTTACCCCACCCATGTTAACTATCCCTAATGATTTTTATTACCTTTCGTGTATATACACCTTTCACAACCGTTCTAACTTCTTGGGCAGTTTTGGAACCGTTTCTTAGCCAACACGGACCCTAGTAGACGATTCCTCAAACCTTTCCATTGCTCTATCTCTCTTTAGTATTTCGTCTACCGCAATTTCAGCCTATAGAGTGCCAAGCATAAAATGACTGATTATATCAATCCCTTCCGAAGAGAGAGAGAGAGAGAGAGAGAGAGAGAAATTGAAAAGAGAATATAATTTACAGTAAATATAAAAAAAGACGCTGGACCATCTTTCAAGACTTGCTTAGGTTAACCCAGTAAAGATACAAATCAACTATCAAAAAGAGGAAAATCTGAGAGTGACACAGAGGGCAATGGAGCGCTGCATGCTGGGCATAAGTATCTGTGATCGAGTCTGAAATGACGTCATATGACAAAAGACTAAGGTTGAGGACGTAGTGGGGACTACTGCCCGGCTGAAATGGCGATGGGCGGGACACGTGGCGCGTAGCAGCGACTACAGATGGACCAAGCGGCTGCTGGTTTGGCGACCCTGTACGACGCAGCGTAGCGTAGAAAGGCCCCAAACAAGATGACGAGATGACATTCGGAGGGTCGCGGAGAGAGAGTTGATGCAGAACCGCTACGCGTGGAAGGGGTAATAGGAGACCTACGTCCAGGTCTGGTCAGTCTCATGAAGAAGAAGAATAACAACAAAAAGAAAAACAGTTGGTTGATACATTTAAAAACGTCATCATTGACTCACTAAAAACTAGTGAACTACTGATGAAGTGTGACCAGTGAATCTTTCAGGTTAATGCACGAGTACCCCTGGGCTCTAAACTCTCGCCAACTCTTTTTCTGTTGCAGATTAATGATCTGCTCCACTCAACCGAAAACAGAATAATTGCGTTTGCCGACGACTGTACTTTGGTATCCTCATTTTCTAGTCAGCGTCCTATAACTGCTGAGGAGTCTCACCGACGAAGATACCAGCAGCGAATATCACTGAATTCAGACTAAGAGAAGATATAAGAGTAGGGACCCTTTTCAATTTTAACGCGAACAAGACGCAATCAACAATGTTCTTCAAAAAAGTCACTGCTGGAAAACCTTCTTTAATAATGCAAGGACATTGCATGTCCTCCGAAACAAACATGCATCTACTCGGTATCACAGTAAACACCAGAGTTTGCTGGCATGACTATAACCAAATCTGCTTCACCTAAAGTGTGTCACAGCTGATGATTTTAAACAAGCACAGGTTCCTCCTGGTCTGGAATTCTATTCCCATGTGTGGCGCTTCGTACCCAAATATTCATTACATCTATTGGATAGTGTTCAGGAGAGATTAGTACGCCTCATCGTACGAATGAGAAGATCACGGGTGATCTCCTGCCTCTCGCTCAATGGCGGCATGTTACTGATCTTTCTCTTTTTTACAGATATTCATGGTGAATGCTCTGAAGCAGTGAAATGCTTGGTTTCAGTTTAAAAAAACAGACTCGCGGAAAACTCTCATCAGCAGGCGGTCCAATTAGCAACACCACGTACCTCACTTCATAAAAATTCTTCTTCTCTTCAAGAAGAGGGAGAACACATAAATTAAATCATCTCGGACGACCGCAGCTGCGGCATGACAGGCGCCGCCTCCTCGCTAGAGTTGAGAATAAAAAAAATTGTATTTCAAATCATAATTCCTCTGACGAAGCTGGCCTTTTCATATTCCCCGCTATTTTCGTGTTTTTCTGATAAAAAAGTACATTAGCCTTTTCAATTCCCATGAATCAACGTAGATCTTGAGAATCTTGCAAATTAATTTTTTATCGATTACCGCCAGTCGATTAATATTGTACTGCTGCTATTTTCGCACCGTCAGAGCTTCGTGGCTGATAAATGTTGAATTGAGATTTTAGAGGAAAATAGGTATCGGATGATTCCCGCCTGATATCCAATCTACACCTGTAGTCATGATTGAAAATAGTAATTTTGATTCATGTTTATTTTATGAAGTTGGAGATTTTCAGAAAATGGAAATCTTATGAATTTGAAAGAAAAATTTAGATTAATGATTCATTTTGTTTTCTGGGTACTCTAATGTAACATATTTTTTTCTGCAACCTATCGGAGACGACATCGTCTCCATCGGCCGGTATGCTTATATGGTAAGCGTGAGCATGGACGAATATGTCCAGTGCGCCGATTATTGCCAGTAGGTTATCAACTAGTATTTATCCCTGAGGTCAACCTCTACCGGCCACTAAGCTGACTACTTCCTCTTTCAGAGAAGTATTGATCGCCATATTGCTAATCCATTCAGCAATAATATTGGGAACTCCTCTTTACTCTTGCAGCCCAGCATTGCGAGCTAATGAAGGCCTTATTTAAGACACTCTATATGCCCATAAAGGCTGAAACTGCAGTCTCGTGCGGTTCAGAGACTAAGATATACTTCCAACTAGATTGTTAAGTGTTAGATCAATTTATTCACCTTTTCATTCAAAAAATCAAAAGAAAACAGCTCAGATGAAACCATCCAACACCATCTGCAAAGTTTTCAGAACGAAAGACATGAAACTTTTCATTCCTCACGATTTAGGCTGTCAGTTCAGGACCTTCTGGACACTAAAGTATTTCGATTCTTTCAAATTTTTCCATTTGTAAGTTGTTTCCAAAACTTTTTAGAGACAAGCAGAAGATTCTCATCAAACTGAAACATTTCATCCAGAATATATTTTTTTTGAAGATGCTCCCTAAACTTCTTCGGGATGTTTCTTCAGATGATTAAAGTTGAAAAAAAACAATAAGAATCCAAACAATTATGAAATCATATGAAATGAAAAGCTATATCTCAACTTGGATGATGGTCCACCAATAAAATATATGTGAAATCTTGATCTGTACACTAGAGTATTCAGTAGGTTAGATTTCGGTGTTTTTCGACATCTTCAATTACCGCTTCACTTGATTATACGGGAAATTCAAAACAGCTAGAACCGGAAAAGTTTGTCGAATTCAGGATCAAGATTATCAACCTCACGTAACAAAGAATTCAAGGACTGTTAATATAAAAGCAAAACTTAGTTATATGAATTGAGAATTTTCGATTCTGGAAATATAGGAGAAACTGACAGCTCAATTGACAAACTAAATAACTCAAGTGAGTATTCAATCATTCTGTCAGGAAAATAATTTTGTAGAGCCTCAGCCATATACTCATACCTTAGGCAAAAACATGAAAAGTTCCACGAATCTCTCTTTTATACTTCAAGGCATTTCGACGAATAGTAACAACTCGAATTTGACGTAACGTCATTTCCACTTGTTGAATAAACTTCAATCAATTGAAAGTTTAGTTTTTCCTTGTATCACGAAAATTCGACGAATAAACCTCTTTGAAATATCAATGATGAATTTCGCGAAAATGTAGAACTCAAATGTATTATCACCTACGATAGTGAAAATCTTCATTCTTTACTCGATTACTCAAACATTGAGTATTATTATTATTTTGTAAGATACAAAAATAATTCACACTGATTGTCCATTTACTGTAATCGGTCCATAACTTTGTTGCGTGAGTTTGCTATATAAATTCCATTCGAAAAATGAAAAAATTAAATTTATTAAGTATTGCCAAACGACTGAAGTTATTTAAATGAAATTTTGTTTAATTGTCGCACAGGCCGTGTGTCTTGCAATGAAAATATTATTTCTATATTTTTACCAATGGTGCCGTACTAACACGTAACTGGATATTTTGTTCAGTAGGTGATGGTACAAGTCATTTGCAACAACAAATGTCCCATAACATTTTTTCGAACAGTTGATAATTATCGAGTTATTTAACACTTGATTTTACGAAATTTTTTGCTTCTCTCTATAAAGACAAGAATATCTTTGTTACTCTTACAGCTACATCAAATCTGACCATACCATCGGAAAGAACATTGAATTTGCTATAAGATAAATAAATACTAATGGTAAAAAAATGTTGTATACCGGGTGTTGTAAAAGACTGAATGAAAAAATTGTGAAATGAACAAAATTAGTGGTATTTTCTTCTTAGCTGTACCACTGAAAACTGATCGATAAATAACCGTTTTTTGTTTTGGAAAAAACTTCTACATTCATCTGGCTTTTAAACAGTATATCAACTTTTGAGCTTACTATTTTTTACCAGCAAAATCATGGGTAAGAGTAAGAGTAAGAACATTAAATTATCTTATCCTTCGATCACAAATGAGCTAGTTTTACCGGAGCGTCTGAACAATTCCACGAATGACTTTTCAATAATAATAAGCGATAAATAAATAACATATCTAGATATTGAATGTTTAAGAAACTAGGGATAATTAATTTTTCTCGGATTAGAAGAAGAAAATTAGAAAAAAGTATCGTAAAAGAATAAATCACAGAAGGCTTGTATTACTAGATTTTAAAATAAATAAAAATATTTAGAATTTGACAGGAACTGTCATTCAATGAATTAATGAATTGAAGTTTATATTTTCCCCTTTTACGGTTCCATTTTCTTTTTCTAAAAAAAAAACATGACTAGTTTCTCAAATATTGAATATCGAGATATGTTATTTGTTTATGGCTTCGCGAATGGATATTCCCGTGCAGCGGTGCGGGAGTATGCATTGCGCTTTCTAAACAGGCAGCAACCTTGCAGAAAGACATTTGTTGAAGTGTTAAGGCGCTCCGGTGAAACCGATTCATTCAGTGGTTTAAAAATTAGAGAAGGTGGTGGAAATGCTCAGCAATGGAGACAAGCACCTGCAATATTGCAGGCTGTTCGCGAGGAGCCTACAACAAGTACTCGGGGAATTGGTGCTACATTGAGACTTCATCATTCCAAGAATCATAGAGTTCCCAAGCGAAATAATTTACATCCTTACCATTTGAGTAAGGTTCAAGGCCTTTTGCCAGTGGATAGTGAGGTGAGGTTGCAATTTTATAGATGGCACATGAATAAATTACAGGATTGGGGATCAGATAGAATTCGGATGAGGCAACTTTTACCAAAGTTGGTATGATTAGTTTGAGAAATTGCCAAATATAGGATACAGAAAATCCTCATGGCACTATTGTGTCACACTCTCAGCACGAGGTTAGAGTAATGTGTGGTTGGGGTTAAGGAGGGGTGAGCTTCTCGGTCCAGTTTACTTCCCGATCGTCTCAATTCAAACGAATTTTTAAATCCATTAAATAACGAAATATATATATTCTTATGAAAAAGAGAGGATTTACAAAAATTCGATTTACAATAAATGCTTATTTCTATAATTTTGGTGTGTGTCAGAAAAAACACAAGTGTGAGCTCAGGAGAATGTAACAGGGGAACCATACTATCTTGCGTATGATTCAATGAACGAGTGAAAAAACCTTAGGAAAAAACTGTCGCTATTACACTAGTATTACTAGTAATAGCTTGCCTGTTTATGCTGTGTTAGTGTCGTGTGTACATAAAGAGTGCCAAAGATTTTTATATTTCATAACAAAATAATAATCACCTTTGGTTTCAAATGGACGGCTGCCCGGCTCATTATTCTAGAATGGTCCAGAACTGGATGGCTAAGAGATTTGGAAGGAAATGGATAGATCGATTCGGACCGCTGAGATGACCACCCTGAAGCCCTGACCTTACGCGGCTTGATTTTTAAGTGTGGGGCTCATTAAAGACTAATGTTTATAGAATTCCCTTTAATACTCGAGAAGAATTTATTGAAAGGATTCGAATCTGTTGCAACGAAATGAGTCAAAAACACATTGAACTTCAAAGAGTAGTTGATAGTTTATGAAAAAGATGCATTCAAGAAATAGGAAGACATTTTGAACACCTGTTATAGTTTTTAAATCTCTTTCGTAAAAATATGATTCATTATTTTTTTAGTTCCTGTTCATGTTTCATTAAGTGATATAAGATATTCGCCTTTTCGAATTTTATGTTCTTATTACTCTTACCCATGATATTACTGGAAAAAAAATAGTTAGCTCAAAAGTTGAAATACCATTTGAAAGCCAGTTAAATGAAGTAGTTTTTACAAAAAAAAACAGCTACTTATCGATCAGTTTTCAGTGGTACAGCCAACAAGAAGATACCACTAATTTTGTTAATTTCACAATTTTTTCATTTAGCCTTTTACAACACCCGGTATACAAAATTTTTCTACCATTAGCACTTATCTATCTTAATTATTACTAATTAATTTAATGCTCTTTCCGATGGTATGGTCAGATTTGATGTAGCTGTAAGAGTAACAGAGATATTCTTGTTTCTATAGAGAGAAGCAATAACTTTCGTAAAATCAAAAAGTGTTAAATAACTCGATAATTATCAACCTTTCGAAAAAATGTTATGGGACATTTTCTGTTGCAAATGACTTGTAATATCACCTACTGAAGTTTGGCATCTGTTATAGTAGACGCCCTGTATATATATATATATATATATATATATATATATATATATATATATATATATATATATATATATATATATATATATATATATATATATATATATATATATATATATATATATATATCGCCGCGGTAAAACCCGGAGTTACCCATATATCTGTTCATGCAATCAAACTGATTTCATGAAAAAAAATAAATCCACCACCCGGTAATTAATACCATTGCCAGGCAATGATTATAGTCAAAACATATCCTGGAATAATTATATATTAGGATAATGTTAAATGTTATGAGAATATATCAATTTACCAGAATATTTACATACTATAGCATCATCAGACAATGATATCAATGTACCAACGAGTAGTGTCAGAGGCTTTCTCCCCGGAAAAATCCAGTGTACGGACCTTAGTCAAGTAACACTGAATGTTACTCATTAATAGTTTCCTTTGTGTGAAGTCGTGAACGATCGAATAGAATACTGCTCTGAATATAAATATGACAAAATTGTCAGTTATTTATATTAAATTTATATAAACAAATAAATGAAATATGAAATGAGATTCTGAGCAGTATAAACTAAAGAGAAAACCTATGACTCTACCTCATTATTTTTTCCGAAAGAAACCTACGAAGAATATTACAAGATTTGATGACTGTTATCTTTTGTAACTGTTCAAACAAATTTTCTTCAGACCCAAAATCTCAATACTTTTGTGAAGATTCCTAGGAATAACACCTGTTGTAGAAATAATCGGTAGAATAAATTTTTTTCATTTTCCACATTTTTTAATCTCGTTACCAAGCATCATATATTTAGAAATTTTTTCATTGTATTTATTTTGTATATTATGTGTGTCGGGTATAGCAATATCAATTATATATGTTATTTGATTCTGTTTATCATTAAGAACGATATCTGGTCTATTGTGTTTTATCAAAATAAAGTTTATATTTGTCATTTTCACAAATAATCTCAGGTTCATATTTTTGAAATTTTTTCTTTTGGGAATTAGGTCATGTTTAATTCCTAGATTGAAGTGAATAATATTAGCGACGGCATTATGTCTTTCTAAATAATCTGTTGAAGCAAGGACTGAGCAAGATGATAATATATGAAAAACTGTTTCTGAAGAACAGAAACATCTACGGCAAGAATCATCTATATTTTGTTTGATGATATGTTTTCTATAATTCCTTGTGAAAACAACCTGGTCCTGGATCGCAATTGCCAAGCCTTCTGTTTCAGCAAACAATTCTCCAGATACTAACCATTTATTCGATGCAATTTCATCAATATAATCATTTTTCAATTCTTTAGGTGCTTTCCGTGTAATTCCTTCTGCATCCAACTTTCTCTTTAGAATTATCATCAAATATATCAAAATCTACCTTTTGCATTGTCAAGTTCAGAGGTGTAAGATTATAATCTGAAGCAACAACAATATCATGTAATTTAGACGTTCTCTGTTTATCATGAAAATGGGAACGTAGATGAGAAATCTGTTTACTATGAAGATTATTCAAATCAATTAATCCACGACCTCCAAGATGTCTAGGTAGTGTAACTCTCTGAACAGCTGACTTTGGGTGGTGCTTATGATATTTACAGAGCATTTTCCTCGTTTGACATTGTAACTCATTTAGATCAGTTTTAGACCATTTAATAATTCCAAAAGAAGATGTAAGAATAGGAACAGCATAGGAGTTGATAGCTCTGAAAAGGTTTTTACTAGTTAAATAACTCTTGATGATAATTCTAAGTCTTTTGTAATATGAACTTCTAATATTTTCTTTAGTGCTGCTATGGTTAATTGTCTTCTCTTGACAAAATCCAAGATATTTATATGTATCTCCTTGATGCATTGGCTCAATTTCGATATTGGAAATCTTCATATAATCAGAGGTGATCTTTCCTTTTCAATAGAAAGATTTTTACATTTTGGAAGCCCAAATTTCATATGAATATCATTGGAATAGTTGAAAGTAATCTCAATTAGACTTTTAAATGAGATCTGGTTCCGGCATATAATTTAATATCATCTAAATAAATTAAGTGACTTAATTTGAATTCAGTTAATAAACTCTTTATTTTGAAGCCGAAACTAGTAGCATTTAATTCATGAGATAATGGATTAAGGCAAAGACAAAACCAAAGAGCACTTAAAGAATCACCCTGAAAATGCCTCTTTTGATTGGAATTACTTCGGATTTTAACGATTCTTTTGAAATATTTAAATGAAGATTGGTTCTTCAATTTTTCATTACAAATTCAAGAAAATGACGAAGTATCTTATCGATTTTATAAATTTCCAAAATTTCTTGAAGCCATGAATGGGGAGAACTATCAAAAGCCTTTAGGTAATCAATGAAGGCTGTATGAATATTTCTCTTCTTAGTTTGAGCTTGATTCAAAGCAACAGAATTAATTACAAGTTGCTCTTTAGTACCAAGGTGTTTTTTCTGCATCCTTTTGTTGTTCGGAAAGAATATTATAATTCTCCAAATCTGCATAAATTTTTTGGGTAATACATGCAGTTAGAATTTTATATATTGTTGGAAGCAAGTAATTGGTCTATATTGAGACGGATCAATAGTATTAGTACTTTTGGTTTTAAATAAGTAATTCCTTGTGTGAAAAATAAAGGAGTAGCTGAAGGGTTCTTCATTATAAATGAAAA
The DNA here is from genome assembly GCA_013387265.2 of Cryptolaemus montrouzieri. Lineage (NCBI taxonomy): Eukaryota > Metazoa > Arthropoda > Insecta > Coleoptera > Coccinellidae > Cryptolaemus > Cryptolaemus montrouzieri. The sequence continues at coordinate 29,898,313 of JABFTP020000186.1, read as the reverse complement.
ATATTCAGCCAATTTTTCATGAACGCAAGAGAATTTCTTGAACCAAAAGTTATGAATAACATCAACACCTGGAGATTTCCAATTTTTTGTGTGTTTAATAACTGATGTTATATCTTCGTTTGAAAATTTTTCAAATTGCATGCATTCTATTTTAGAAAGTCGAGACCTTTCATTTAAAATCGAACTTGCATTGGAATTGTGTTGCCTTGGCACTGCCCAAATTGAAGACCAATAATCAGTTAGAACATCAATTTTAGAAACTCCATTTCCAAAAACATTTTCATTTGAACCTGAAATAACTTTGTAAAAATGTTTTTCATTATTTTTGAATAGTTTTTTGGAATTTTCTATCTGAATTTATTTTATATTCACGTAGTCTCATGGAGTATACTGAAAGTTTTTGTTTTAAAGTATCGATGTATTCTATCAGTTGTCCATTACTTATCTCATTATTTTTATGGGTTTTATATTTGAGGAATATTCTTCCAATATGTGCCATAAGTTTTTTGATCGATTACCTCTGGAATATTGAGTCAATCTTCCTAAATCACATCTGATACAAGCAATTTTACCTTCTAATCTTTTTTGCCATGAAGGTTTTTGTTGATATTATAATTAAATCCAAAATTTTCTAATTTGTATCCAGAATGTTTAACTAATAGCGGCACAAAATATAATCAGATGAAGTGTATAAATATTCATTACTTTAACAAGTTGCTTTGGAAGAATATTCTCATTAAGCTCCTTTATACAATCGAAAATTTTCTTTGAATAATGAGTTTTAGGAAGTTTAGGTCTTATAGTTGGGTCAATATTTTCAAATAAATTCATTTGATTGAGAAATAAATTTTCTATATCTTTGTTATCAATATTTTTAGACGAATTTTCTGATTTATTTTCGATGCTTTTCATGAATGGGACTAGGTTTTCATCTGAAATTTCAGAATTTAAATGTTCTTCTTGTTGAATGTTGTTTTTAATTGATTTTAAGTCTGATTCAGATATAAAGTTACTATTTTCAATATACCGTCTTTGATTTGCAATGCTTTGTTCTGAAATATAGCAATTGGGAATTTTTCTTTTAACATATTATATAGTTTAGACATAAACCCTTTTTATTTGTTCCATTATTTGTTATTCTGTAATAAAAAACATAATGAATTTATTCATTTCATAAGTCCATTTCATGCGTTTTTTTAGATTTGTGAAGATCTGAATTAGGTGATGAAGATATGATAAGATTAGAGGAACAAGGTGATTCTACATGATTATGATAACAGTTATCAAATCTTTTGTTTTTGAAGAATAGACAGAACAAGTAGAAGTGTCAGATCCCTTAGATTATATATATAGATATATATATATATATATATATATATATATATATATATATATATATATATATATATATATTTATATCTAATTGAAATATAAAGTGCAGAAGCGAAAACGTTAAATTAACAGATAAAAAAGCCGAGAATTCGAGGAAAACATATTTCATTAGAACGAAACATTTTTAAGATTAGAGGAACAAGGTGATTCTACATGATTATGATAACAGTTATCAAATCTTTTGTTATTTGAAGAATAGACAGAACAAGTAGAAGTGTCAGATCCTTAGATTATATATATAGATAAATATATATATATATATATATATATATATATATATATATATATATATATATATATATATATATATATATATTATATCTAATTGAAATATAAAGTGCAGAAGCGAAAACGTTAAATTAACAGATAAAAAGCCGAGAATTCGAGGGAAAACATATTTCATTAGAACGAAACATTTTTACGGCTCCATATTTCCGATGTAATTACGGGTTTTATGGCTCTTCTCACGCTACTCCTTTCTATTTTCAAGACATTGCGATCTTCTTCGGGAATTTTGGTCGACCATATCTATATATTTCAATTCAAACTATACTCTCTGAAAGCCTAGTGGGATGAGAACTATTATTTCTTATACTACGTAACTACGTAACGAATTGATATATATATATATATATATATATAGTCAGTAAGCTGTCTTGATTGACTTATCTCTTCCCATAGTTCTTCCAACTTTATATAATCTTTAGACTTGATAGAGCCCCAGAAGAAGAAATCGAAAGGCGTTACATCAGGCGATCTAGCCGGCCATTCTATTGCTCCTCTCCAACCTATCCAACGACCTGGAAATCTATTCCAGATAGTCCCGCACAGCGGATGCATAATAGGACGGTGCTCCATCACATTGATGCATAATGTTATGTTCTGATAAATTAATATCTCCTTCGATGATATCTGTTAAGGAGGATCAATAGTCAATTGCTCAAATAGGTTTCGCTGTTCAAGTTTTCCTGTATAAATACGGGTCCTACAGTATAATCTCCCAAAATTGGGAGAACATTAAATTTTTGAAGACTATGAGTATGATTCTCCCTCTTTAAATGAAGATTAGTACTTCTTCAGACTCTACAGTTATGTCACTGCACCTTGCCCATCAGGAAAAACTCGATTATTCAGGAAAACAAACGTTTTGAAGCAAATTTGGATCATTATTGATCCGCTGATCAACGACTATTGAAAATCATCTTCATTCCGCTCGTGTAAGAGTCTAATTTTATATGGATGGAATTTGTACTTGTGAAGAATCCAGAAAATACTTGTCCGGCATACTCCAGATATTTTCTCACAGATTTCTTCGACATTCACAACTCAAGTGTAATTGTGGTTTCTTATTAATAACGCACCCGGCTTCCATTAATTTGCTCGTTAACTCAAGAATGTATTCGTGACCTGAATTTATTCCAGGGTTATTTTCGTTGAAAATACGCGCAGTTGCTCTAGCACAGTTATTATTATGGAGATATAACTTCACAATTTCGATGGGTTCCAGCAGTTTGTACTCCATCTTCAACTGAATCATCGATGGAGAGGAGCAATATCATTCATCTCTCGAATTGATCTGTAAAACGCTGATGCAGATGGAACACTATTGTTGAATGCATGGATGTTTTTTATACTAAACATCAGCCTTTTCTCCGTTGTCTTTCGAGGCAGAGACGGATAACTGAGGCGTGCGGATGATATTGTCCGAATCTCCTGAACATTGTGTGTAATTTCGTGTCCATACTACGCTGTTAATTTGTCGACCAATTAACCTTCCTGAAAGAATATGTTGTGCTCGGAACTGCCAAATATTCAGAGTCACAAACATCGCTTTAGAGTTCAAACTTTAGCACTAGCATAACCCGGCTGTACAATTTTTTATTGAAGAGGTCGCGCAACTCGCTCATCTTAATCTCCTGAGCCTGGTGCATTCTAAAGCTACCTCGGTCAAGGAGCCTAACAGAAACTTGATTGAGCATGGCTTAACCACTGCTTTCCTCCAGAAACTTCCGTACGTATATCCAAGATTACAAAATTCTTCGTTTCCAGCTTCATCTATATCGCCTTACCCGAACGCCGCTGCAGTTTGTTGTTGCCCCTTCATCTGTTCTGGATTGCTCGTGTACAACTTCAGGCTACCTATGTATAATTGATGAGTTATAAGTATATTATTTGCTCTGTCAAAAATCTAACGGTTTTTGTTATTTTTGAATAGGCAACTCAAGCAATTCAGGGACAGAAGACACCAGAGAGGACTCAAGCTATCTTCTTGGATGTGATCGGATCGAATCATAATAAGGCACTCGAATATGTGCCACAACCCCATCTGATCTACCTTATCAGAAAGTCATTCGCGGAAGTCTCCTTCAGTTCCTCCATAAAACTTTACAAAACTTATGTGCGTCCGTTGCTGCCGTACGCCGGTCCAGCCTGGTGTCCAGTTTTGGCGCGCGACAAGGACCTTTTAGAAAAACTACAGCGCAGTGCTACACGAATGTCCTTTGGCAGCGTTAGGACAAGTTATAATGATCGTCTGCGCGACTCCAGCGGTTTGCCTTTCTGTCAGCGTAGGCTTCGTGAAGACCTCATATTCGCCTATCGAATCTCAAAGTTCGACTATGCCAATCTGGCAAGCAAATTCAAGCCTAACACTGACGCACGATTGCTGGGTCATGAGCTGAAGTTACGAAAGGAGGTGTTCAGGACAACGCTTCGCCAACACTTTTCTCAAACAGAATATTCGACTCTTGGAACAGCTTAGGCGCAGAGGTTGTGGACGCCTCATCGTTGAACTTAAAAGTCCAAATACACAGACCTTGCTATTGAGATCAAGCAAATGTGGCACCTCGATAAAATAGATATTGTTCCTGTCATCGTATCCTCGACTGAGTGAATACCCAAAACTTTGCATGATAGCCTTAAAAAATTATAATTACATAAGAATACCTATATAGAAATGCAAAAATCTGTAATTCTTAGTACATGTAGTATAGTTAGGAAATTTATGTCAAGTATATTGTAATCGAGCCTATTCCCTTTGATTGCTGAATCTGGGAAAGGTAAATTATATCTAGCTAACAGCTGACATAGTGCATAAGTTCACGATAATAATAATAAACTGCGCCCCTCAGGGGCTCAGGAACATTGTTTATGAGTACGGGCTTAGCGAACCCGGGGTACCCTAGCTGAACCTGGCAGTAGGTATAAAATGCAACTTATCCAATGATGTACCATCTAAGGAACAGACGGGTGAATCAACATTGTACCACCATAACCTCTTGTCGCGTTCAAGATTTAGGAAGAGGGTCTTGTTCGGAAAGTGAGTCACAGTCCCCCTCGGTTAGCGACGGAAGCAGCTTGATATCGAGTAGGGATACTGCAACACAAAACCAAGTGGGAAACAACATCAATACCTCCCAACCGACTCTTAATAATTCAATGGTGGCGCAAGCCATTATGCCTACGACCACGAGATCCGGACTCCCTAGGAAACGCATGAAGTGGACCCCAGAAATGAATGCCTTCATTATTCGTTCCTATTACAAGATTACAACCTTGGAATCGGAAATGACAGCATACAGATACGCGTTACATCTTGCGTTCGTAGAAAAATATCCGGAACTACAGCAAATATCCGAGCAGAGAATTTCGGATTAACGAAGAACAATCGTTAAAAACAGGCTACTTTCTTCAGAAACGCTGCAAATCATACGAGAAGAGGTCATAATGGAACTCAGAAGTGAAGATGATACTCATAACGGTATACCCACCGTCAATGAAAGTGTTACAGAGAACATGAAAGCCATGGAAACGAATATTAATATAGAGCGTCCCCTGAGACGAACCAGCAGAACGAATTCATGTACTTAGCACGGTCAGAACTCAACAGAGCAATAATTGAACTCAGTGGTAGTGACCCAACTAAACGACCTAAACTGCTCAAACTCAAGACGAACAAGAACAACAATATCATCCTAGCAAGCGTAAACTCAGTGTTTGAAGAATTCACTGACCAGAACACCTTGGAGAAATTTCACACTTTGATTTACTGTGGAGCGGTAGCTGTTCTTCGACTACACAAACAACAAGTCTCCACAACTATGATTCGATCTGAGTCAAAAAGCATCAGAAAACCACCATGGCAAAAACGACTGGAGAAGGACATTGACTATATTAGAGCTGAGATCAGTCACCTCACAGAATTCCTGGAAAACAAAAAGCCCCCAAGGCGCTTGAAATCCCATATACGCAAAATTCACAGAAAAATTGGTACGACCACAAAACACCCTGATCACAAACAACATATCGACGTGTATATAGATACTTTGAAGCAGAAACTCCAAACAAAAGAAAAGAGGCTCTCAAGATACATCAATTGTACTGAAAGGAAACATCAAAACCAAAGTTTCCTTCAGAGCTCGGCCAATTTTCATAAGGAAAATAACAAAACTGCGAAGATTAACAGAGAAGTACCTGACGCACAGTGCTTGACCGATTATTGGTCACCGTTATGGTCGAACCCCAAGGAACACAATAAAGATGCTGAATGGATCACGAATGAAAAACAACGCCTTGATATCAATCATATGGACTTCGAAGAAATAACGGAGGAAGAAATCGCAACAGTAGTAAGAGCGACCAACAATTGGAAGGCCACAGGTATAGATAATATCCATAACTTCTGATACAAGAAGTTTGATAAGCTCCATGGAGCCCTAGCGAAACAGCTCACGTATGTTCTTCAACATCCCAGGAAAACACCCACTTTCCTAACACAAGGCTTAACATATATGCTACCTAAGAGCGATAGAACACAGGATCCGTCTCAATATAGGCCATTCACTTGCCTGCCAACACTTTACAAAATACTCACCTCATGCATATCCAATCGAATATACCAACACCTTGACGACAACAATATATTAGCTGAGGAGCAGAAATGATGCAGAAAGAAACACCACGGGTGCAAGGAACAACTCATCATCGATTCTGTGATAATGAAACAGGCACACGTAGGGCATCGGATTGTTCATTTAGCTTTTCTCGATTATCTGAAGGCATTCGATAGTACCGCCCATTCTTGGCTTTTCGGAGTATTGGAGATATACAAAATTCATCCAACCCTGGTAGAATTCTTGAAGACAACAATGACACACTGGCGCACGTCTCTGCAGATCAACATGAACAATAAGTCAATTAAAACTGACGAAAGACCCGTACGTCGTGGAATTTTTCAAGGAGACTCTTTGAGTCCACTATGGTTCTGTTTAGCTATAAACCCATTGTCCTCAATGCTCAATAGAACAGGATACGGATTAAGGATAAAAAGAGATAGGAACTATCATACAATCTTCCACCTGCTGTATATGGATGACATCAAATTATATGCTTCGAACAAGAAACAATTGGATGATTTGCTGAAAACTGTCAGTAAGTTCTCGGCAGATGTTCGTATGAAATTCGGAATTGAAATGTAAGACCCTGAATATTCGAAGAGGGAAAGTCATAGATGGTGAAACACAACTTCCAAACGGTGATATTATACAGTGAATGAGGGATGGCGAAACATACAAATATCTAGGATACCAACAAGCCAGATTGCTAGACCAAAAACTATCAAAGGAGAAGATTCGTTCAGAATACAGTCAGCGTCTGAAGACTGTGCTGAAATCAATGTTGAACTTGGGGAATCTAGTCAAGGCAATTAACACCTACGCCATTCCAGTGTTGCTTTACTGATTTGGAATAATCAGATGGACTAAGACAGAACTGGATGATATTCAAAGGCAGACCCGAACGATGCTGACAAAGTACAACAATTATCATCCAAAATCGTCTGTGATACGAACAACTTTGAAGCGGTAAGAAGCAGGACGCGGATTAATAGATGTTGCCAATTTACACACCGAACAGATAAAAAATCTCAGAGAATTCTTCTTTGCAAAAGCTCTCACTTTTGCCAAGATACCACTCTACAGTGGTATCGTTGGCTGATAAGGGATATACACCTCTAAATCTTGCTACCAGAGATGACCTGCTAAATCTACCGTTCCTATCAGATACTGAAAAACTAGAGCAATTGTCAAGAAAGGAATTGCATAGACGACATCGCCATGAGATTAATCAACCACACAAACCCAAAAGTTTGCATGATAGCCTTGAGAAATTAGAATTGCATAAGAATACCTATATAGAAATGCAAAAATCTGTCATTCTTGAAACATATAGGATATTAAGAAAATTTATACCAACTATATTGTGATCGAGCCTATTCCCTTTGATTGCTGAATCTGGGAAAGGTTGATTATATCCAGCTAATAGCTGAGATAGTGCACAAGTCCACGATAATAAATAATAATAGCAACTGCTAAAGTCCTCACATTCAAATTATCGAGTAGTTCTAAAAACTTCAGTTTCTATATCTACATATTAGATTCGGAATATGTTGTGGAGAAGATAACTTGAAAAACTGTTTCTATCACAGTGTTGAAAATTACATAATAATATCCTTTACACTAATAGAGAAATCTGTGCCCTTACTGTTTTTTTTTTCGAACGGAGCCGTCTTTATAACGATATATGAACAAAGTATATAAACTACCTAATTATAAACATCAACAATTACTGTTGAAATACGAGCACAAATCAATCATAATATCAAACGTCATGCGAATGAGTTCTAAGCTCAGGCGGCATCCTGTGTTATCTATTGTTTTAATATGTCGAATGAATAAATATATGTTAATGTAAAACAAACAAGAAAATCCTGTATCATCAGCAGATACTAACCGCGCCGACGCTACTTAACTTCATTGACAGCGACCTATGTTACCAAGGAATGAAATAACAATTTCGAATGAAAATGGAAAACATGTTTTCGCAATTTACCATAAGCCGTCACATACAGATATTATAATACATAACTGGTCGTGTCATCCGTATCAACATAAAATGTTAGCATTCAACAGTTTCATTCATGGATTGATTAACATCTCGTTATCACCAGAAAATTTCAACAAAGAATTAAATTTAATTGAACAAATCGCTAAAAATAATGGTTACAATCCCAAAATAATAAATTAATATTTTGAATAAAAAACAAAGTAGAATCGCATTGAATGAAGTTTACCCTGTCGATAAATTGAAACCAAAATTCAACACCTCAACCTACGTTGGCATTACAAGTGAGAAACTGAAATCATTTTTGAGTAGCAATAATTTCAACATAGCTTTCCAAACTTATAATAACTTAGGCAAATATATAAAAATTAATGAAACCAAATCAGATAAAAATAATAAATCAGGTGTTTATGGATTGAATTACAATGACTAATAATTTTTACATTGGTAAAACACATAGAAATTTTTATATTAGAATATCGGAACATAAACGCAGTTTTTCAAATAAAAAATCAGATTCAAATTACGCGAATCATCTCTTAGAAAATAATCGTTCTTTCGACCCACAGTTTGAAATTTTGCATACAGATAATAAATATTGGAAGGTTGATCTTTGGGAAACTTTAGAAATCAACAAACACAAACACTCAGGTAGACTCATCAATGAACAAGTCGATTTAAGCCCTTCCCTTTTATTGAGTCTTTTCAGGGTGCAATCTATAAATTAATTTTATTGGATATACCTGTCATTAATAACCACTTAAAAAGGAGCAACCCAATAAACTTTTAATTACTTAAGAACATTTGTATTTACATTCTCATTCTTATCCATATTAAGTTGTCATAATTTCCGTACATTCATTCGTCTGAAAAAGCTACGGTGTGGTGAAACGCGTTACGGATCACAATTATTCAGTAAAATTCCTAAAAACACATTACTTGTTTTTAATTTTTTTCTAAAAACATCTTAATTCGTTAATAATTTTTGCAATTAACACTTTTTATGTGACGCTAAGACATTTGAATACAATTTTCTAGTGGACTTTCCGAATCCAATGCACTATCGCTTATACTTTTAGAAATTTTCTCAAAAATAAACATTGATTTGAGCTTATGAACTACTTAGTACCCGTAGGAGATTCAATTCAAATTTGCCTCTTTGATGCTACTCTAATATCTCGTGAATCTTAGGAGTCTGCTTAAGTATAATATTCGATATTTTAGGAATTATTAAATAATTCTCAAAAAGCGTAACCTTGTTTAATACGAGTGCACAGTTCTTTTTTCAAGGGTAGTAATGCCACTATTTATTTGTGACCGTCTCATTTGAAATTCATAATTGCTCACGTACAGGGTAATTAAAATATTTTCAAGACTATATAATGAAATTGAAAGTTGTTTTACTCCTTGTGAACTTCCTACGACGGAGTTGTAATTTTTTCATTCAAAAAGAATAAGCACTCTTCATTTAGAAAGCGAAAGAATAATCGTCAAAAGTATAATAAAGGCCGTGAACCTATTGCACCATATTTTAATGCACAAACGGCACTAGAGTATGCGTGGGCATATCTACTCTGTTCGCATGGAGTTTTCTTCGCGTTCTTCTAGTTTACGTAGGCGTCATTCATGGAAGAGGGAGAGATCGACGCTCCACGCTAAACATACCACGGAATTGCTTAATCTCAATTTGTCGCGCGCCATGTCACTTGCCGAAAGTATACGAAGAATTTCGAAGGTTTTTTCGAAAAAATCCATAAATTAAACATCGGAATATTCTCACGTACACTTGGAAAGTTCTTGGAAGTTAAATCAAAACTTCTTTTCCATCTGGCAAATCTCAAAACTTTCTCATTCGATTCACATCCAGTTCCGGGTTTTATGTAGTAAATGAACATTTACTCGAAATGAACCGTATGAGAGACTTGCGTAATTTATTCTTCATATAAGGGAACGTTAAATAAGTCGACTTCTTGGAGGCTCTACTGAGCACATATACACTGCACCAAGAAATTAACGCACTGTTTCAACATTTCAAATTTGTTTCTTCATATGTCCGGACATACCAACAAATTTTCTTTTGGCGCACATGTTCCTCTCATGAGAAATAAAATGAAAAAAAGAAATTGGGATTCTGCAAGAAACCACCACATATTAATAACGGCAGTCCTTGATACATTTTTGCGAGTAACGTTTGCTCTTCTTGAGAATTCAAGTTTTCGATAATAATGCAACGCGAATCACGAAATTGGACCTAGCCAGAATGTGCTGAAGGAGTGTTAGATGACATAGGTTTGCTACGTTATTCTTCAGAAGAGAAATAGAATTAATGATAGGATAAAATTACACTGTAACATAAACGGTTAATGACAAAATTGCCGGAAGGGCTCTAGCTCAACTCAGACGTGCTCTGCAGTGTTGGGTCCTCTTCGCTCTTAAGGTCAAGCCTAATGAAGCAATTCATCACAGGTTATACACACTATATTACTTTTCTAATTCTGCCCAGTTCAGTTTCTCCTGTCAACTGCTCAGCAATACAGAAATAAAAGGAAATGAGTATGCTACAATATCGAGAAATAACTACTAGTTATTTATGACAAGCTAAGGTATAAAGAAACTCACAAACTATTTATAAATGAAATTTGAAAAGGTTCAACGTACAAAGTAAATTAAAAGAATAATGAGAAAATATACTGATTATGTTCAATCAGCCACCCGATAAACATTCACAATTAAAGTTACTCAACTTAACAGTCCCACGTAGATATTGAGGCTGTGTTCGAAATTTCGGAAAAAGGGTTCATGGACAAGATGTCCAAGAGTTATTCGTATATCTAAATGGCAAGGCAAACTGTTCTTCAATAGAATGGTGGTCTTCTCAAAATGCTGTCGGTTCAATACTAGTTCAAATGGTAGGTAAGTACTAGTCAAAATGGTAGGTAAGTATCCTCCACGTGGTCAATTATTTTCAGTTAATTGTTTCACATTAACCCTGGTACAAAAATCTATAAATTATAAGAACAAAGAGAATGAGGGAAAGAACTGAAGGTTCGAAATGAAAGACGAACTTACCCTCGGCTACAAGAAATCAATATGAAAAATTACTACTCCGATGATTCGGGTTAAAGATGGAAAATAAGTTTTTGAATATTTCAAATGGCTATCCGGAACAATCAGTTCATGTCGTTTCTAATTGAGATGTATCTGCAATTCTACACACTACTAATAATTTGCAATCTAGACTTCACTTCAATCGTTGAATCTGAATGAAAACTTATGACTTGATCTTCATAAAATCCAAATGGAAAAGAACTATAGAAATCTACAGTTGTTAATATATAACCTCGGATTGAACAGAAAATGACTAAAGATGATCTAAGAAGAGAAATTACTATGATTCAAAATCTCGGAAAACTAACGACCATTGACGTACTCGAAATACTATAATACTGAAAATATATCCATAATTTTTGAAGAATGTAATGTAATTTTTGAATGAAAATATACTACCTATATCGGATAATTTCAAATTTATGGGACTTTTAATATTAAAATAAATTTGGAAGAAAAGAATGGTAAACTATGAAAGAAACAACTGACTGGACCTAATTAATGAGACGACGCTGACCAAGCTATAGGGGATCTACCAGATAAACTGCATTAAACTATTATTAATTTATTGAACTACAATGATCTGAATAACCGGTTTTATGTTAATCAATCCAAGCAATACAAAGAGCAACCGGCTCGGTGGCGTAGAGGATATGATGCTCGTCTACTGCGCAGAGTTACCTGGGTTCAATCCCTACAAAGTCGGTGCGACTTTTTATATTCTGGGAATCGCTTTAGTACCCATCTTTCGGAGGAGATGTAAAGCCGTCGGTCCTGTCTAACAGAGATGTTTTGGACATTAAAGATCTCTTCCATCGACACGAGAGTGGTTCGACAAAATTCCCGGCTTAGTGAGATGACATAATTCCCCGACGTGTCATTGGCCGAAAGGCGGAAATGAAGCATGTTAAAGGAATAACAAACAAAACAAACAAGACAAAAAGCAAATCATTGTCAACACCACGCTATGTCACTCCGTATGAAAGAATACAACAAACAAGTGTACAATTCGATTTCACCTCCCTACCTGCATTCTTAAAGGAAACTAAATAAAAATTAAGGCAAGTGAATAATAATAATTATAATGTTGAATTATTTATAATGTTTTCGCCTTTTCAGGAAGAATAAATTTTGCTGGATCACTTGACGTACTATGTCTGAAACTAACTCAAAATCAAGAATGCAAAACGAGAAATCACTGGATTGAAATGACCAATTATAATCAAGTAACACAACATGATTGACTTATTTTTTGTTTCAGCTGGAGAATCATTTGCTATACTATTGATAAGAAAATTAACATGATGATACTGTACTGAATAAATTGTATACTAAATGAAAAAAATAAATGATCAAAGACCTGAATGACTCTGAAAGTTAATTTATTGTTGAAATTTTCAAAATCAGATCGGATCAGGTAGGACAAGAAAAGGTCGAAGGCTTGATGTGTCACATTCAACTGTTTCCAGAATGAACCGCAGATACAGGAAGACTGGTAGTTATTAAAGGAGACCTGGGCAAGGAAGACCTCGAGCAACAACGACGATACTTGAACATTATTTGGGAATTTCCTCGTTGAGTCAACGGTTTACAACTGCTAGACCCTTCAAATACAGCTTCGACAGAACTGTGGAGTGTAAATTAGCACTGAAACGATACGACAACGTATCAGGGAATTTGGTTTGAGGCCTCGTGTCGCAGTTGTAGGCCCAGCTCTAACCGCAGCACAAGGAATAGCCCGACTGAATTTCGCCAAGAAACATGTCAAATGGTTGGAACTGACTGAGACAGACTTTTTTTCACAGATGAATCGAGATTTTCTCTTTTTCATTGCGACCGACACATTCTAGTGTGCAGACGTCGGAATGACAGATATGCCCAGTACAATTTTTAACTACCTATGGCAGAGGTGCTCAAACTTGAACTTCTGGCGATCTACCTCAATATTTTTAGACTACTTATGATCGACACTGAGAGGCTGCAAGTATGTGTGATGCAGGGTTGTCGTACATACAATATACACCCTACCTACCTACCTACCTAGGTAGGGTGTACCGTAGCATATATAGATATTAGCTTTCCGCACAATATACATCAATTTAGTCAAGTTTTGGGTTAGGTTTAGTTAGATTCTTCTCTATAATATCAATATAAAAACTCATAGTTATTCAAAATTGCGAATTTATTGGTTGTTGCAAAACAAAAGAGTTACATATAGTGTTAAACTTAACTAAGGAGTGACTTTGGATGTTGAAGCTTGGCACTGCATGTCCTCAGCATACTTTCCAGAAGATGGTACGTAACCACTGAGCGCTAATCGAAAGCATGATGATATATGATCGTCAGTTAGTCGATTGTGATATTTTTACTTAATTATCTTCATTTCAGAAAATGCAGAGTCGCACAAATAAGTTGACCCAAACATTGCCGTCAGTTGAAGGGCGATTTGCCTTAGATTCGAATATTTATCTTCAGATATAATACACCAGAAATTTGTATCAGATGCTGTAGCTTTGAGATGTATATCTGATATAATCTGCACCAACTCATTTACAACAGAACATGAGTTCATATTAAACTGACTTGCTATTTCAGTAGCTAATTTCTCAACGTTTTTACATGAAAAGGGATAACTCATAAATGATGCTATATTTGCCAATTTACTGCAATCATATAAACGCATTTCGAATTGTCCCAAAATATTTGATAATTCAGCCTCATACGTATCATAATTCAACTGAGGAATCCTTGCTTTCAAAGACGGAAAATGTTTCAGATTCTTTCTTCTCAGTTGATCTATCATAAGTCACAATTTACTTTTGAATGCGTTTACTGCGCTAATCATCTCAATAATAGTTTTTCCTTTACCTTGAAGCTCCAAGTTAATGGTGTTTAAGTGCATTGTGATGTTAGTCAAAATGCCAAATCAGTCAGCCATTTTTCGTTTTTCAACATCTGAGTGTCATCACCTCTTTCGTCTAGAAAAGCTGTTATTTCGGGCAATCATTCTTGAAACCTTTCTAGGAATTTTCCGCCACTCAACCACCTGACGTCCGTGTAAAGAACTAAATCAGTGTGTTCAGCTGACTCCCTATCTTCCAACTGCAACTTAAAGAGCCGCCGTTGCAAGCTACGTGCACGGATGGAGTTCACGACAAAACTTGTTGATGTATAATGCAATGGAATGAAAGAAATGAAGAGAAATCTTCATTAGCTCGACACAATACCACAAAACCGTTTTTGTTTCCAGTCATTGCTGGTGCTCCATCGGTCATAATGCACACTAATTTATATATTGGTAGCTTGTAGTTTTTTATAAAATTGAAGAAATTGTTGCCATGGGTCTTCCCCTTCAGAGGAACGATTGTCAAAAATTCTTTCTTAGCCAACATGTCATTGAATACCATCCGAATAAAAATACACAGTAGGGCAGTGTCTGTCATATCAGTGAATTCGTCGAACTGTAAAGAAAATTATGAAAATTTCATGATATTATGTTTTAGTTCATCTGCCATGTCGTGACTCATGACTTCAATACGACTTGTGACATAGGACGAGATAACTGAAGTTCTCTAATAGCAGACATGATTTCTGTTTTATTTTTTACATCTCCAAATGAAGTCTCACCCGCTTCAATAAATGCTTCCTTCACAACCGATTCATCTACGAATTGTTTCTTGTGTTTCGCCAATATATGAGAGATTTTAAACGACGCGATCGTAGCAGCTTTTGATTGTTTGGCTGGTCTTGTTAACATGGTTTGTTCTTTTTTCAAACAAGATATCAAATCATGTACTTTTCATTTTCTTAATTCACTCTGTGGCGGAAAATCTTTTTCATAGTTTTTATGAACCGTTTTATGATGCCTCTCTAAGTTACCACGCTTAGGTATTGCTGACGCATGACAAATAAGAGAAATGCATTTATCATTCACCATACAAAGGAAAAATTCTTCCTCCCTATCGTTATTAAAATGATACGTTTTAGATTTCTTCGCTGCACTCATTTTGTACTATTTAATAATGAACTTTGTATCGACATAGTTTTGCCTTCAAGTTACAATTCAGAATGACTCCATTTGCCGCAGGTGCAACATTTATATCGTCGTGAACGAAAGTCTCGAATATTCCCGTCAAACGCGCCGCCCGAAATTTCTAGAAAAGCGGCAAGAATAAAAAACGCGGCTTTTCTTTGACAAGTACCGCGCGTTCTTTTGATAAATTTGCCGCTAACGGAGTGTTATTTTATTACGTCATAAATTTCTGTAGTTTAGTTACCTACTTATTAAAAATTTTTGTCTTCTCGAGATCTACTCGAAAAGCACTCGCGACCGACTGGTCGATCGGGATCGACCGTTTGAGCACCCCTAACCTATGGTTTTGTTGGAGATTCAATAATAGTTTGGGAGAAATTTCTTTGAGCACTCGCACTAAAATGGCCATCGTAAATAATGGAACCCTGAATGCTCAAAGGTACGTTACAGAAATTTTAGAAGAACATGTATCATTTGCGGAAAACATGGGTGAAAACTTTTTGTTTATGCTATTATGATTATTTATATTTGTCATTGTTATATAATAATTTGCCTTTACTCATTGGGTTTAAATTCCCTATATTTTGTTCGGAAGATTCAATAATCACTATAAACGGTCCCTTATGTGAATTGTTGTATCGATACGAATTCTCTTGTTTACTATCAGATTTTTTTATTTTTATCATTGTCTACATATTGCAATAAGTTTTCGATTTCATTGATTAATTCGTTATTATCATTAGCCGCAGCTTCACGGCCTATGATTACCAGTTCTTTGTTAAGGAGAAGGCTATCTTCCTTTAGTAACCATCTCTCCCCTTTCAATATTTTATCTAAACTTGCAAGACTTTTTGTACTTAAATTTTTCCGAAGACCGGGTGACACCGCCGGACTTAGATCGTTTATACTCTAGTGCAAAAACAGTATTATTTATTTTTCTTAAGGAAACAAGAAGAAGAAAATTAAACCAATAAATAAAGTGCAAAAGTAATAATTAAGAAGAGAAGAATAAACCAGCAAATGTAATATATTTATTAGTATTTTAAATTTCACAGACACAAAGGAAAACAGAGCGGAAAGACACCTATTCACTCTTCGATATCTAGAACTCGAGTGTTTTACAATTGTTGAAAGTACAACATATCTCAAAATCAGAAAATTTAACCTGTACACTAAGATCAGTGCAAACCGTGCAAGGTCCCCCTTTTTTTTTATTTATTTTGCATCAACCACGGTAGGTTATTAGCAATTGGCATAGTTACATAACTGTTTTCGGTGCTAAATTTTTGATAGCAGATTGGCTGCTCTAAGGAAAGATAGATTATTCCCGAATCCCGATATGACTTGTCAAAGATGAATGTATATTATTTGATATGAGTCTTTCGTTGTTATATTTCACACACTCCACTAGTTTGTATTCAACGGTTAGTCTCCTATTGCAATCCGGACATATGGGAAGTTCTGTTTTTTTGAAGATCAACTCGTGAGTTAGCCTTGTGTGTCCGATGCGAAGACGGGGTATTACTATTTGACTTGGTCGACTGTTGGGTAGAGGCATTTTTTCATCTACTTTCTGTTGGATTTTGCGCAGATGGTTTTGGTTCTGATTCCATTTTGTTTGCCACTCATCCTTGATGGAGATTTCATCAGGGATTTGAGTCATCGTAAGTCGAGTAGTTTTGTAGGTGGCCTCTTGAGATTGTCCGTTTTTTTGCGTCGTCTGATTTTTCGTTACCCAAAATATTGGTATGTGAGGGGACCCAAATAATTATATTTTTTTTTATTATTCCGCTAAAGTGTCCTTCATTTATTGAGACACTCTGGAACTAAGTATTAAGGACAGGTTTTCAGAATGGTTTTTATTTTATATCTCGAAAACTTTCGTGGGAAATAAATTCAAAAGAAAAAAGTCGGGAAACTACACCTAGTGATCAGACTACCATGTTAACTTATGTAGAGAAAAAACTAATAGTTTCAGATAATAATCAAATAATGCAAGTAATCAGTAGAGAAGAGGTCAAAAATATCATTGAAAGAGCGGCTAGGAAAAAATCGTATGGGCCAGATGGTATAAACTATGAATTCTATGATATATTTTTCGAAGAAACTGGAGAGGAATTGACTCAGACCTTGAATTTGTTTATGAATGGCACTGTTATTCCGCCTACCGAGTTTGCAGAGGGCGTAATTGTTCTGATACCTAAATGCAAAAACGTTAAAACTATCGACGATCTTAGACCAATTACTTGTTTAAACACGGACTACAAAATTTCATGAGAATAATTGCTAAAAGAATCACAATTGCATCAGAAAAGCTTATTGGGAAAGAACAAACATGTGCTGCAGGCTCATCGATTTTCAATAATTTGATGTTAGTGAAAGATGTAATAGAATATGCCGAAAAATTCGATGAACAGTGGGCAATTCTTCTAATCGATTTCATACAGGCGTTTGATTGTATTTCGCATGAGTACATTTGGGCTGTTCACAACTCAATGGGATTCGGTGAGGGCTTCTTTTCGCTTTTGAAGAGTTGTTATGAAATAGCAACATCTAAGGTGATGGTGAACGGATTTTTAACAGAAAAAATGAAAATAAATTGCTCAGTCCGTCAAGGGCGTCCCCTTTCAATGTGCATCTTTGCTCTAGCGCTTGAGCCTCTGATGAGTTGTATAAACAGAACATTTGATGGGTTGGAATTAAAAAATGGCAGATACAAGATTTCTTCTTATGCAGATGATGTCGCAATCTTTTTGAGCAATGGTGAAAAACTGGTCCCAGTACTCAAAATTCTGGAACAATTTGGAAACGTATCAAACCTGCGAGTAAATCTTAAAAAATCGGCTATCCTTCCACTAGGGAGGTCAATAGGCACGAGAACTGAATTCGACGTTTTTACAGTGGTAGAGAAAAGCAATTATTTGGGAATGCAGATTTCAGCTTGTCCGAAAGACATGATGCAATCAAACTGGGAAAAAGTAATTGAAAACATAAAAAAAATCATATTCATAAACAACATGAGAAATTTAGATCTGCTGCGCAAAATCTGGTTTGTGAACACATTCATTCTGTCCAAAATCTGGTACGTTGCACAAGTTCTCCCACTTCCTCATATTTTTGCGCAAAAAATCCTTCGGTTAACAGGTAATTACATCTGGAAAGGCAGTATATATTGCATTGCGAGCCCACAGTTATATCGGAAAATGAACAAGGGAGGCCTAGGGCTCATTGATATAGAGTCAAAAACTATTGCTCTATTTGTGAAAAACATTTTCTGTCTTTTTCAGCCAATAGCGAAAAAATCACTTATCGTTCGATCTACACTGAAATTTTTGAAAATCACAACACGGTACCCAAGATATTCACAGGTAACTGTAAATATAAAAAAATTAATGAGGCATGGAGTTTACTCAAAACAAACTCGATCACTAATAACACTGTAACAACACCAAATCTCTATGAAACACTGGTAGAACAGGACACCTTCAAACCAAGAATCGATGAGAAATTCCCACAGTTTCATTGGAACAAAATATGGAAAACAATAGGAAATAATAATGTACCTACGAAATGGAGATCTGCCGTATATAAAATTGTAAACGACGTGATTCCAATAGCCGCAAAAATGAGCCGACACTGTATAGCTAACAATACTGCATACTCTTCATGTAAGATGGAGGACACAATCATGCATCGCCTGAGAGAATGCGGACCAGCAAAGGACACCTGGCAATGGTGTAGAAAAGTGTTCATCAAAAAGTTCGGTAAAGATATCAATCACTATAATCAGTATAATATATTCCAGGTGTCCCTTGTCAGTCAGCGAGATGAAATTGTTTGGCGTTGGTTTATATTCGCGCTGATCTGTTATAACATAGAAAATAGAAACCAGGGTTCGCTCATTGAATTCATCTCCATGTTGAGGAAGGAGAGATGGAAATTATGCAAGTCGGGCAATATTTCAAAATTTTCTAATGAAATCTTCTCTTTCTAACAGGAGGCAATAGCATTATAATAAATTCACCTAGGTACCTATGTGTTAAGTTAGTAGTAGGTTTGAAAGCTGTGATAATTTCTGTAATTGAAGCGAAATAAAGGTTTTAAGAAAAAAAAAACTTAAATAGATACGTAAAAAACTCACAAAACTAAAATGTTTTATTTTATTGATTTATTTAAATCAATCTGAAAAAATATGAAAATTGAAATGAAATCAGTGGCTTGCTGTTTTTTCATCGAAAGTTTTGGTTGTCCTATCTGCCGGGACGCCACTGGAGTCGATAAGTTGAAACAAATGAAAGTCAAATTAGCCTTTGTTTCATTGCATATCACTACCGATTTTCAACTGGACTGAACAGATCATCGAGATATTAACAAAAAACCATTTTTTTCCCAAAACTTTGACACCCTGCATCTCAGTAAGGAGAAACATTTTATCAACGTAAGTTGGGGTAAATCTCAATATTTTGAGCCCAGGATTACGCAGTTATAATATTTCCAATTGTTAATGAAACACCCTATATATATTTTTTTTCACGTGTTCTCCCCAAAAAGTTCAACTTCCTTAAATCAAGGAAATAAAGTATTTATTTCCCACTGTTTGATGTTGGTTTTTGCTGCATTCGAATAAGTTTGATGTCCAGCAGCTTCATAGGGAACTTCTGTTTGCTCTTGGAACTTTCGGACGATATTCTCGAATTTAGGGTCATTAAATAAATTCTCATCCAACGCTATTCAAATACAGACAATACATGAAAATAACCGTTCGTTTCAACTTATTGATTACGAACAAAATAAGCTTTATGATCTTATATTTCACGAGTAACATTCTTAGTAAAATACGGAGTATTTCTGAAGTAATCTGAAATATTGTTGATGTCTAGAAATGCAGGGTCGCAGGGTGTCAAGAAACAACAAAATCAGTTCGTTGTAAATGTCTTGATAATCTTTCAGTTAATTTTGTGAGAAATTGTCAGTGGTATTGGAGGAGGCGAGAGGTTTATTCACTTTTAGTTAACTCAAACATATTATCCATCGGCGTCCGAACAATACTTTAACCAATCTTCTTGTTTGGAAAGCTGGTCGCTACTGATATTTCTTCGCATTGAGAAACTGAAAGTATACCTTTTCTGTCCCCTGAATAGTGTTCGTATATTTTTTGGTTCTCCAGACAAGAAATAAAGCCACTTTGTAGCCTTTTTCTGGGATAACATAAGCAATTAAAACTACTAAACTAGTATGTCAACATTCCAATGGCCACGTACAATAAACATGTTATTTCTTATCAGTTTTGGAAATTAAATTACTTAGAGATCGAAATAAATTTTACTTATAGTCAGTGCTAATAAAACTTATCATACATCTTTATAGGACCTTTTCGCCTTAAAATATAAAGATAGATCGCTCATAATAATCTTTCAGATTACTTTGGAAACACCTTCTATTTTAGGAATATTGTGGCATTAACAGAAAGTGTAGCATCTACTTTTGACGTAACAACGTCTTATAATTCGATGGAGCCAACTGCACGCACGAAAAAAAATGACTCATGCGGCGTTACCTAGCTCTGAGGCGTTCCATTTAAGGCTTAAAGTGCAAGCGAGAGCATGGAACGAGCGACAAAGAAGCTCAATCGGCCTCCGCGTTCGTCAGCGTTCGACATATGTCTCTATCCTACTTGAGTGAGCGATGCGTCCGAGTGGACAGCTGCTATACAATTGTATATAATAGAGGGTTGTTTTGAATATACAATCTCACACGTGAGTAAAATCAATTAAACACGCCGTATTTTTCTTTGAATAATTGTGATATATTTCGTGATTTTACGAATAAGACGCAAACGTGTATCGCTTGTTAAATAATATTGAATGAATTGTTTTCGTAGTTATGGATACAAAAATTAATTATTGAAAAAGACAAACTAGATTTTATATAAATTGAAGTTCACTAACTAAATAATGATATGTGTTTTAAATATAATGCAAATCTCAACATTCCGACTCCCTTGAACTAGCGTAGGTAGTTCAATAAAGTTCTGTACATAAGGTATCTGAGGTAATTAACGCCCACCTAACTCAAAATATATTTTTTTAATATGAATGCTTTTGAAATGGACTCAACCTTGTCATGTGAAAATTAAACACATATTTCTGAATTGAAAGATGATAGTTAAGAAGTGTAATTATTTTAAACTTCCTAGCTAATAACGTAATATTAAAACCCTTTATTTGGGCGTTATTGAAAATACTATGTTGATTAGCGCCCGCTTGCAAAATCAGATGTTTCACGAATAAAAAAAATCTTTGTGTTTAAATAATCTAATATAACATAAGAGTCATTTGTATATTTCTTTATTAGATAGCAAGAGATGTAGCAAATGATCATTTAATATAAAAACTTTGACATGTCTTACCAGGCATAAGTTAACTTGAAACTTTTAATTGTAATCATTTTTCACGGAACTTTAAGTTCTGACATCAACAATTATAAAAAATAATAGCATAGCGAATGTGTATATGCATATAAAATATATTACAGTGTGTTCCAACAAAAATTTGACCCCCCTCTAACTCCGAAATGAGTAACATTAGCGAAAAACACCAAGACACGTCGATTTTTGTTTCGAGGGGGAGCATTTTTCGAAATAATTCGAAACTTCTCAGATCAACCCCTACCCCAGCAACCCTAACTTTGAAATTCATCATAGGAATAAGGGTCGAGTGGCACCTTACTGAAAAGGTCTGTCAATTCTCCACCTTGATTTGTCATTTTAGAATTTTAAATTAACATACAGGGTGTCCCAACCAAGGGTGAAGTTGAATTCCTGGAAATCCCAAATACTAAATGAAATAGATTTATTTTGGCATAATGCAAGCGCAGGTTTATGCTCGGTCTAGAAAAACGACCTACACTTGTGAATTTGGAGTTGGTGCAATCAACCCCTATTTCCAGCATCCCCAACTCAAAAATCATTCGATCGATAATAGGTCAAGTGGCACCTCGTTGGAAAGGTACTGCAATTTTCTCTTCGAATTTGGTATTTTCGAAATTCAGAATCATCATACAGGGTGTCCCGAAGCAGGAACATTGAAAATCCAAATAACTTTTTGACACTGGTTCATTTCGGTATACGAGAACATGTTTGATCCGAGAATAGGACTGTCTTGTGTGGTTATAGAATTTTTGCAATCAACCCCTTCCATTCAGCATCCCCAACTTGAAAATCATACAAATAATTCAAGTGGCATATCTTCAGAAAGGTTTTTTGAATTCCAGAATGATTAAAGCATTTCATTCAGTTCGGCTCTCCATACAGGATGTCGCTTTCGAAAAATTCAATATCGTCATTTGAAATTATCAACTAAAATTAATTCGAAACTGTTAAAAGTATTGGGGTACGATGTGTTGAGCATCAATTACGAAGAAATAAAGCTGATTTCTGCATTGAAAATGTTCACATTTTTTCATTTCCATCTGGCGTGCAGTCATCTGTTATTTCTCATTTTGCAATGAAATATTATTATTATTCAGATCAGTTCCTCATTATTGTTGTTGTTCGTCAGTTGAAATTATTCTGAAAATGGTTTATTCCACTGAGGAAAGGGTCGAAATTGTATCGACGTATTTTCGAAATAACAGTTGTGCCAAAGAAACGGCAAGGATATTCGATAGGAACCATCCTGAAAGAGAAAGGAGTCAGTCACCAGTACGTTAAATATTTGGTTGACAAATTCCTAGCTACGGGTTCGGTGGCAAACAAAAACATGAAGTGGCATGTCCTGTCAGAAATGAGGCAACGGAAGTGGCAGTAGTGGGTCATCTACAAATGGAGAATACTACTTCGATCAGAAAACTATCTCGTCTGACTGGTGTATCAGCTACAACTGTCCATAGAATCGTGAAACATCACAAATTTCACCCCTACAAGGTAAAATTAGTGCATGAAATAAACGAAGATGATCCAGATCGTCGTTTACAGTTTTGTGAAAATCTAAGTGAAAACCTAAACGCTAATCCAAATTTTCTGAATAACATCTGTTTTTCTGATGAAAGCACCTTTATGCTCAGTGGTGAAGTGAATAGACATAATTGTCGATATTGGGACACACAGAATCCTCATTGGTTTAGAGAGGCCCACGCGCAAAGGCCTCAGAAGTTGAACGTTTGGGCAGGAATTTTTGGCAATCATCTAGTTGGGCCTTTCTTTATTGAGGGTAATCTGAATGGAAATGGCTACCTACAGTTGTTAGAGGAACACATACATCCTAGATTGACAGAAATTTTACAGAACGATCCAACTCTTTCTGAGGACGAAATGCGTTTTCAACAAGACGGTGCTCCTCCGCATTATGATGCTCGGGTGCGCCAATATTTAGACGAAAATTTCCCAGGAAGGTGGATTGGTAGAAGAGGACCTGTTGAGTGGCCAGCCAGGTCACCAGATTTAAATCCCTAGATTTTTTTTGTGGGGCCATCTAAAATCTAAAGTTTATGCCACAAGACCAGAAAACCTGGAGGAGCTGCGGATGAGGATTATCACAGAATGCCGACTTTTGACTCCTGAAGTTTTCGCTAATGTGAGAAGAGAGTTCGAAAATCGTCTGTATAACTGTATGGAGGTGGGCGGAGGTCATTTTGAACAATTGTTGTAATAATCAAGTTAGTTTTTGTTTTCAATTGAATACAAGTTCAATAAATCTCGTTTTCCTGTTTAGATGAGCATCCAATCAGTTTCTCCATCATCCCTCATCCTGATCCTCACGCCAGAAAACCTCGATTGCCAAACTGAAACCAATGCCTCAGTGATTCAGAAAATAGAAAAATCTTTCTGGAACTTTGCCACTCAACCTGTAATCACTTGTATGATTTTTTGAGTTGGGGATGCTGAATGGAAGAGATTGATTGCAAAAATTCCATATTCACGCAAGAGAGTCTTATTCTCGAATCAAACATAAACATGTTCTCGTATTATACCGAAATGAACCAGTTTCAAAAAGTTATTTGGGTTTTCAGTGTTCCTGCTCCGGGATACCCTGTATGCTGATTCTGAATTTCGAAAATACCAAATTCGAAGAGAAAATTGAAATACCTTTCCAACGAGGTGCCACTTGACCTATTTTCGATCGAATGATTTTTGAGTTGGGGATGCTGGAAATAGGGGTTGATTGCACCAACTCCAAATTCACAAGTGTAGGTCGTTTTTCTAGACCGAGCATAAACCTGCGCTTGCATTATGCCAAAATAAATCGATTTCATTTAGTATTTGGGATTTGCAGGAATTCAACTTTACCCTCGGTTGGGACACCCTGTATGTTAATTTAAAATTCTAAAAATGACAAATCAGAATGGAGAATTGACAGACCTTTACAGTAAGGTGCCACTCGACCCTTATTCCCTATGATGAATTTCGAAATTAGGGTTGCTGGGGGTAGGGGGTTGATCTGACAAGTTTCGAATTATTTCGAAAAATGCTCCCCCTCGAAACAAAAATCGATGTGTCTTGGTGTTTTTCGCTTATGTTACTCATTTCGGAGTTATAGGGGGGGTCAAATTTTCGTTGGAACACACTGTATATTCAAACATACAATGGGCGTTATTAAACAATAATGGTCAATAGCGCCCTGAGGTAGCAGGAAAATCATGCCCAACAATGACAGTCACTTTAATCTACACTATTAAGTACTTAAAATATTATGAGATCTTCCCTCTTTGTCTACTCGTCGGGCTAGGTGGTGTCATTTTGGTGTTCTGTAAAATGAGTACATACTTATCAACAAAATACTTTGCTGTAAGAAAAGGCAAGGCCAGAATTCAGATTCTGGACATCTATTTTTATTGAAGATTTAATTTCACAATGCAGATATAAGTAGGTACCGTTATTAGAGCAGAGTTACTACAGAATTAAAGTGAGTATCTACTACTTTTTCAATGGTGTAAGAACAGGCCAATAGCGCCCACGTATGGTAAAAGCGCCCAACGGTCATTTGACTGGGCATTAATACCCGTGTTGAAGTTTTTGCATTAAACTGAACAAATTCTCTTTGAAATATGAAGAAGATATAAGCAGAACAACCTACACTACATCAAAAATATAATAGCAAATCAGAAATGTACAATAAAACATCTGGAAGCAATTTTTTACAACAGTGGCGTTTGCGACCGGAGTCTCGGAAACACAGCGGATAACTGGCAAGATGGCGGCGGGAGTGGCTAGCGCTCGCGGTTGGTGTGTTCCTGTTGGTGTATTCTAAGTGTGCGTGAGCGTTGACGAGAATAAAACTAATTAAAGTACGTTTTCTGTAGATTGGGCGTTATTATAAAGAGGGCGTTAATTACCTCAGGTACCTTATGATTCAATAATAATAACGTAATAAATAATGATTTTCTCGAAACTGAATCGAATTATTCGTTTATTGGCAGAGGGGCTAGCTTCGTTATACTCCTCTTGTAGATGCCCGAATTAGTCTTCACTGTTACAACACGTACTTGGTTATCTCTTCCAGGAAATATTTCAGTTATGCGCCCCAAAATCCACTGATGAGAACACATTTCATTTTCCTTTAGAATGACCATGGTGCCGATCTTGAATTTATCTGAATTTCCTGTATGTCATTTACTTTTTGTATTCAGAGTATTTAGGTACTCTTTATACCACCGCTTCCAGAAGTGTTGTTTCATATACTGTAATGTTGCCCAGAAGAGAGTCAATTCACAGGTACATCTCTGATGTCTTGTTAAGGGATGTTTGTGAATGTTTCCCCAATAAGAAAATGAGAAGGAGAAATAGCTTGAAGATCATTAGGATCGGATGATAGTGGAGTCAAGAGACGAGAATTAAGAATATATTCAATTTCAACCATATAAGTTTGCAGCTTTTCATAAGTGAATAATTTTTCCCCGATAATCCTATAAAAATAGACCTCCAAAATGTGGGATCTAGGAGGAATGAAATGCCAATTTATACCTAGTCCAACTAAAAATTCATTGACCATTTCATTATGAGATTCTGACAAACATGATTTGAATACGGAGTCCAATTCGTTTTTTACTCCTACAAAATATGTAGCATTGTCAGAGTATAAATTCAAAGGCCGACCTCTCCTAGCAAAAAATCTTTTTATACATGCAATGAATGAATTTGTTGTAAGATCTGTTACTAATTCTAAGTGAATGGCTTTTGATGTGAAGCAAACAAAAATACATACGTAAGCCTTCACTTTATTGCGATTTCTTAACTTCTTTTCTTTTATGTGAAATGGACCACAGTAGTCCATGTCGGTATTAAAAAAAGACCTTGCTTTTACAATTCTTTCGGTAGATTGCCCATAATGTAATATTCATTTGATGGTTTTGCTTTGAAACATGTGATGCATTTTCGAATAATACTCTTAATTGTGTTTTTTTCATTGATTGGACGAACATTAACTACATCTTTTTTTACGTTATTGGTTCAACATGGTGGATTTTGAACATTTTCGATATGTAATAATGTATTGTGCTTTTTTGCGCATTCCGAATTTTTATGTCCACGATTTAGACAATTTAGGCATTGATACGTTCTTTTATGTCTAAATTTTGAAATTTGTGATACGATTTTCCCTTGCAGCTAATGCATTCGAATGAACTTCGATTTGAATGATTTGAATCGCCCTTGTTTTTTCACTTGATTGTTATGACTAGGGCTGGTTGAATGAAAATGTGCGTATATTGCTTGCAATATTTGATATTTTTGTTTTAAAAATTCCAAGAATGTTTTCATATTTGGCATTTGAGATCCAACTATTGATCTTTCCCACTCTTTATGAGTGTTACGATCCAATTTTTGTGTAATCGTATATATGAGCAATGTATCCCATGTTTCGACTGACCCACCCAAACTTTTCAAAGCCGGAATATGTATATTGATATTGTCAAGCATTTTTCGTAGCTCCGAAGTATGTTCTATCAAAAGATTTGGCAATTCCATCAAGCTTCTGACGTGAGTTTGAATGATCACTCTTCGATTATCACACCTTTCATTCAGAAGATCTCACGCGATTTTGTAATTATCTTCTGATATCTCTAAGGCATTGATGATTGAAGACGCTTGACCTTTCAAACTTGAGCGAATATAGTGAAATTTTTGAACATCTGAGAGTGTCTTATTTTCGTGAATCATTGTTTTGAACGAATCTCGAAAATCTAGCCACGAATCATAATCACCATTGTGCAAAACAATTTTGGGTAATCTAACATCAAAGGCAGATTCAGCCTTCGTATTCATTTTAGTGGAAGAAGTTGTTGAATTTGAATTGTTTTCTATTATCAAATCATGTGCTCTACTGCATGTTCAGAAATATAATTTTTCAAAATCGTTATATTCTTGTCTAACTTCTCCCGTGATTTCGAAAATCTTTTCTTGAACTTCTTCGAATTCTGCCAGAATCCCATCAAGTTGGTCCAAACGCAATTTTAATTCAGTTGTATTTGGTTGATCTCCGTTCAGAAAATTTATGAAATTATTGCATTTTATCTTTATAAGTGTACGAGTTCTTGACAACTGAATTAAATTTGAGCTGTCACTGTTTCTTCTTGGCATTTTGCAAACTTATTCGGTCAAATGGAATGAAATATAAGAAACAAGATTGGTTGGGTTTTAATTCACAAGCTTACTGTGGAGTCCGTGCTTCTCCTGAATCAAGATATGGCGGGTATCTGGTATCTGTTTCTTGAGGTCTCTGCTCTCTCAATCCCAATTAGTCCAGTCAAAATAGACAAAAAAAAGTCATAAGTTAGCCAAAATTCGCATAGAGCTGAAAATTTGCAGAGACGTTAAATACATCATTATAAATAAAATGTCAAAAATCCCCTTCGATCCTACTTCTGCAAAAAATTTTATTGAAGGTCGAACATGCAAAATTTAAGTTTTTTCCATTTTTCTCCAAAACGATAAGTTTTTTCGTAAAAATAAATCAGACAAAAATTGTAGATCATATTATTCTCTACAAAAATTGTTCAGTCACTTTTTCTCTTACAACTCACCATTCGTGAGATATCGCGATTTTAACTATTAGAAAATTCATATTTTACATAATATGCACTTCAATGCAGCCTGTACACGTCACCGGACGTTCAATACAAATGAAAATAAGAAACTATTGGTTTGTGTTACTTACACAATAAAACTTGTATAAATTGAATGAGTATTTTAATATAAGATCCCTAATTCCCTTCGACGGTAACCTTGAGCAACATCTGCTAGCTACGTCATTGTCCGAGTGTGAAGGGTCGTATACCTGCCTGTTTTTGAAGGAAGTAAACGAAATAACTTAGTATATACTGTTAGTTTCGAAAATTACTTTGCAGTGAGCAGACGCGCTTATTTGTAATATTTTCAATTTTAATTTGTGCTGTTAAATAATTTTAACAATATGTCAGAAGTTTGTTTTATTTGTGATAAACCTTTGAAAGGAATTGAAGTTGTTGTTGTTGATCATGGAATGAATACTTTGATTGATGCAAGTGTTGAAAGAAATGATATGTTTTTTGAATACTTGAAAGACAAACAATCTGTGACAGTCCACGTGCATTGTCGTAAAATGTACACTCGAAAGAGTAGTATTGTTGCAGCTAAAAGACAGCGTGAGATAGAACAAGGTAGTAGATCTTCGATAAGTCCGCCTCATACTAGAATACGAGTAAATGAGCCAGTTTTCAACTTCGAAAGATATTGTTTATTTTGCGGCAATGAAGAAGATGAAAAAAAGAAAGCGCAGAATGTTCGTCGTAAAATATATAATGTATCTACACTTGAATTTAAAGATTCCCTTTCAAAGGTAGCTCGGACTCGTTCTGATGACGTAGCAAAAGCTGTTATTGCCCGCATTGAGTATGAATTTGTTTTAGTTGCTGCTGAAGCTAAGTACCACAATAACTGTTATAATATCTTTCTGAGGCCCACTACGGGGTATGAAGTCGGTCGTCCCGAAGATGATTCAGTGAACTTGGCGATGGAGGAAATATTTCAATACATTGAAAATAATGATGATTGTCAATTTTCATTGCAAGAATTAAAATACATTGGCAAAAATCCAACTGTAGATAATAAAACAATTAAAAGAAGATTAAAATTAAAGTATGGTGATAGAATTATTATAACTGAGAAAAAAGGGAGTTTAACAATTATCTATTTTATTGACAATCAGTACGATATTCTTAATAAAGCTTAATAAACTGCTTAATACTATTTTTTGTAACTGCAAGACGGATTGTAGTAAGAATTGTGGCTGTCGAAAAGTGGGATTATTTTGTTCGCCAGTATGCATCAACTGTCAGGGTCAGACTTGCTCCAATATTGAAGAAAATATGACAGATGAAAATATTTATGATATTAATGAAGAGACAGTTGAAGCATCCCTTTTCTTAGAACAGCGAATAGAAATTCTACAAGAAGAAAATGAAGACGAAGAAATAATTGTCGACGTAGAATTAGACAATTATCTAATATAATAATATTTAGAAAAAAAAACCTATTCCACTTTAATTATTAGCAATATTACCATTCTTTCAATCAATAGGATATGATCTGATCGAGCTTTTTATTACAATAGATCGTGGAGTATACCTACTGGGGAAACCACGTTAAAAAATGCGCCAAGTACATTACCTCATAGGTGGTGCGGAAACGTGTGCATATTATGTAAAATATGAATTTTCTAATAGTTAAAACCGCGATATATCACGAATGGTGAGTTGTAAGAGAAAAAGTAACTGAACCATTTTTGTAGAGAATAATATGATCTACAATTTTTGTCTGATTTATTTTTACGATAAAACTTATCCTTTTGGAGAAAAATGGAAAAAACCTAAATTTTGCATGTTTGACCTTCAATAAAATTTTTTGCAGAAGTAGGATCGAAGGGGATTTTTGACATTTCATTTATAATGATGTATTTAAGTCTCTGCAAATTTTCAGCTCTATGCGAATTTTGGCTAGGTCAAATGTCTATTTTGACTGGACTAAATTGCGAGTTGCTGGGCTTAGGTTTGGATGTTCATTCTTCCAACTAACCTTTTAGGGAACTCTCCTGGTTTGATGAATGCTAATGAATCTCGTCTCGGTTTGTTGATGTTTCAAAACTTTCTTTTGAATTGAATGTTTCAGTTTTTCATCTGGCTGCTCGAAGAACCATGTATATAATTGAGGTTGTATTGAATATACAATCTCACATGTGAGTGAAATTAATTAAACAATTGTTTTTCGTAGTTATGGATACAAAAAATGAATTATTGAATTGGACAAAATAGATTTTATTTAAACTGAAGTTCACTAACTAAATAATGATATAAGTAATCAAGACACTATATCACCACTACACACATTAGGAGATGGTAATATACTGTCAGTATATTATCATCTCCTGATGATGCTAACTTAGTAAGCGAAACGCGCGTCGAGAGTTAAGGTTAAAGTTTTAGTGTACTGGTGATATAGTGTCTTCATTGTTCATACGCCAAAGGTTCCAAAATCACAACATAAGTGATATAAGTGTTTTAAATATAATGCAAATCTCAACAACAATAATACATTTACATGTTTTCGTCAATTATGAAGAGCAGTGAAAAGTGAATGTGGTGTCAATTGTTTATAGCGACGATAATTGCGGCGATAAAGGTAATGATTTTTTCGATATTAAATATATGTCCAGTGATATATTGTCGAATATTCGTGCTTTCAACATTAAAATAAATAGCATCGGACCGCTAGTGCAGCGATTGAAAAAAAATAAATAAAAATTGACATAATTGTGTTTATGCGTACAAATAAATGTAACTTGATCAATTCAATTGTGATTTCCATTTACCTCGTTCTCTATATCCATATAAAATATCTATCAAACAAATAAAATCAAAATTTCCTTTTGAAAGATACAATCATTCCATCGGTATTTTCTTATGACGTTGTCACATTCAACTATCGTCAGTAAACCGACTTTACAGACAACCGCTTTTTTGTCCATGAAAACATTCAAATGTACATAAAAGGTTTTTCGACATTCGAAAAATGTACATAAAATGACATATATAGACATTAATTCAGTGGAACAGTAGATAACAATGATATGATGGCATTTTTAATTCATTGTCTAAATTGAGCGAGAATGAAACTTGCAAGGCTCGACTCACCGAAGTCGATTCGCCACCGAGATCTCATGATTTGAAGCCTTCAGACAAGAAATAAGAATCAGGCATATCGATGAGACCAAAGAACAAATATGCAGTGATGTCAGACTGTCAGAGTTATAACGATTTTTCTTTCAAGAAATATCAGTTTGGATACTCTCGAAAACAAAGTATTTCAGATATATCATGTTTTCCCAGAATCTTCCCAAAATAGATCAAGGAATCAAATCCTGCAGTTTCGAGTATAGATCCGCAAAGTACGCATCGGACGGATCACATCGAACGGATCCGTTTGTAGGCAGTGCATCCACAAATTCATAGCAATAGGAATGCCGACACAACTGGCCAGCTATTCCCACATTTCCTTGTGATAGGACGAGTGACTCATCGGTACGCATCGGAAAAGTTGCCCCTTCCAGCAACTACATCGGTATTGCGAACCGGCCGATTCGTCCGACTCGTACGATGCAGTTAACTGAACGCAATTACATAAGTTGCTATACAGAGCATACTAAAACCCATTGCGAGTGATGGGTCCGGTACGGATATATGGACGCTTACCTTAATTAGACGCAGTTACATCAGTTTTTATACAGCGTATACAATAATCCGTTACGTACGATGCATTCGAACTTATATCACTCTGTTTACTAACAGTTTGAAACTTAGCAAGCAAATATTTCTCAAACTTGAAAAATAGATCTTTCACGATCAATATTGCGTAGAGGCTGTTAACTGAAGAAAAAAGCAAAGGAAAACACACTAATCTTTACTTTAATGATTTTTCAAATATAAACTTCCAATAGGACTTTCAATATACCATGCCTACCAACATAACCGTCACACAAGTGCAGGTAATGAGTTCACAAAAATTTTATCGCTATCGTGCATATGATATCTGTAATGAAATACAAACCAATAAACTAACATTCATTTTAACATATTAGATCTGATTGTTATTACTCGACAATATTTTAGGTTTGATTTCATTTTGCAACTAACTTGTCCATTCGTTGTGGCTACAAAACTACATGTATCGCATTGAAATGTTGGCTCCAGCTCATCAGAAGATGGAGGTTAATTTTCAGAACTAGCATTTCATTAGTGGCGTCCTCTATGTCCCAGAATGCAAAACTTACAAGACATTCGCCAAAGTTTAATGATGAATAAATAGTTTCCGAAGTTTTCCTTGCTGCTGATTTCTCCGAAATTTTATTTCTTCGTCTCCTTGACTATAAACTGCTTAAACTTTTAGCCTTACACACCCATGACAACATCTAAGATTATTCGATTGAGAACTGATTGATTCAGTTCAACAGTTTTAAAGTAGTTTTCCATAATACTCGTCTTCGGAATCCATTCAATATCGACTGGCACTAAATTCAGAAGCAAAGCATTCGGAAATAGATTTTCCAGACCCAGATCACTAACAAGGTTCATTACTATTCCATGCCCTCTCTTCGTGAGAAATTATTTTCTACTTGGGAAATAAGTTTCCTTTTCAGATTCCATTCGATACCCGTAAAACTCTGAAATGTTTATTCCGGATTTCTTCCGGACTCGCAAGTGCTTTTCAATTCTTCTTTGTTCTGATTTGAACCCCAATCTGATTACCGTTTGAATTTTCTTTTCTTTGTGGGTATCTTGGTTTCTATCCCGATATGTGCTACTACCTACTTTGTAGAATTTAATTTTCAATTCATTTCCTCAATCCATCAAAAAATTATTTCGTGATAAAGCAGCCATAAATATACTTTTAAAATGAACTTTTCATTGAGAAAATTATGAATTTCATAGGTACAAGAGTCTATCCTATACAAAGAAGAGGCATTTTCGTTTCTTCAATTCTATTCGTTCGAAGCTTATTCGCGATCTGTTTCTTTACTATAATAATCAAACCTCAAGTGACCACATCATTTAAAAATAATCATCAGCAAACAAAACTCAGAAAAATAACTGGGCAAAGCATGTAAAAATGTTCCAATTTCTTTACTATGATTATTATTGTCAAACTAACAAATAGAATGAAGTTGTTAATAAGGCTAACACACCCAGTAGTGATGACATCCTGTATCGGAAAGAATTTTTCTTGTTTATTTTTTTTAGTCTCCGTTTCGAAAGAGAATTAATATTCATTCATTTTTTCATTATCTTTAAATCAAGGGATTTCTATTAGAACCAAAAATTAATATTCTGGGAAATGATGAAATATTCATCGAAAAAACTTCCTTAGTAATGTACCTCATTACGAAAGAAGTAAGTAACTTAATAATCAAGAATATTAACAACTAGTATACAAGCCAATGAAGTCTGGTCACTTCATTGTCTAGACATATTGTATTTTATGGCCCTTGCAAAAGTGAATTATGCAACCACACTTACGCACACAAGATTACATGGTGAAAGCTCCATGATTAGTTTCAAGAAAGTTCATTATTACACTTGATGGGTAGTGGAACAACTTATTAGCATCCTATTTTATATCTTTGAGAAATTAATTTCATAAATTTACAGATAACATACCTGATTCATTGGGATTTGTTCAAATTAGTTCGTTGGACTTTTATGAAACATAAGCTAATTTTCGTTTGAATCATCATAATGCTCATTGTTCCCAATATTGCGGTTTCTTCTACAACGTCATGAAAAATCCGCTATTGAACATAATACAAACAGAATGATATATTCCAATAGAACTCTTCAGCAGTCTTATGGTCCTCAAAACATTTGACTAAGTGCAACTATTAATGCTAAGACCACTTTGTAAATCTATAATACATTCTATGGTTAACCAGCAAAATTCTGTCACAAAAAAGGAACTACCAGTAAATTTTGGAATCATCAAAAACCAAAAACAGTTAACCTGTTAAGCAAAATACTTTAGGTTGTCACCTTTTGAAACCCTTTAATAAAAATTAAAATCATTTGTATTATAGAATCAAAATGCTGGTAATTCCACATATGCAATATCTGGACCAAATTCAAATTAATCTAATTTTTTAAGGAATTACAAGACTGGAAGGATTTTTCTATAACATCTTGGTACAAAACATTTTCGAAGGATACTATTGAAAGTTTAATTATAGAAATACCAGATGAATTACTAGCTGCGATATTGAACATCAACAATGAGTTAAAATCAGAAGAGGAAGTAAATATTGGTAAAATTTCAATTGTAATTTAACTTGTTCAGCTTTCTGTTTTAGGAATGTTCAGATAAGTACATGGAACCATTCAAGAATGCTTTAAATGAACTAAATAGATTAGCTTTTGTAAGAAACAATTGGCGATCTCCTTTAGTAAGTGATTTATAAAAACTGTTGGTAGATATTTTCAGCTGTTCTCATATTTCAGGATGCAAAAGCATTTAGTTTTGGAAACACACTAAAAGTAACAAATTTAGATGACATTATTCTCTACTTGTCTGTATCAGATAGAATTGCAAGAGATTTTGAAAGTAATAAAGGTGTACCTTTCTGTGTAGTTCTAAGGCCGTGGATTGACATACATCCTGCATCAGAGTTTAGGTGCATTGTGGTCAATAAAATTCTCAGAGGTGAATAATTAGGAATTCATTTTTCAGGAAGGTCATATCAACAATTCAAAGCATGAACATATTGACATCAGTGTATATTAAAAATAATTAACAAGAAAAATGCCATTACAGTTTTGAAAGTATGTGCCTTACTTTTTAGGAATAACTCCGAGAGACTGGCCGACTTATTATGCACATTTTAAAGAAGATGGTCCTTTAATCATTGAAAAGATTCATAATTTCTTCAAGAACAAAATTTCCAAATTTTGGAAAAGCAACTGTATGTAATAGAATCTTAGAAAAACTGTCTAATAGCATAAAATATCGTTGATGTTTTAGATGTATTTGACATTATTCTAACTCTTCCTGATGATCCAATAATTGTGGATTTCTCACCATTAAACAGTAACACAAATTTGCTTGCATTCGATTGGAAGGAAATTCATCCAATAATTAAAAAGGTAGATTTCTTTTTTTATCAGGTTATTAATATTGATATTCATTATTTTGCAGAACTCTGAGGAAGAAGTATCCCCTGTCTTCCGGTATTTAGAGACTGATATTGGAATCATGACAAGAACAGCTGCTCAGTTGAAATTTTCTCACGGAGCTTGATGTGAAAGCATTCCAAGAACATCTAATTGGAAGCATTTATGAAAGTAGTTTACTTTTAACAATTCATTATAGAACCATAAAACTAGTTGTATTCTATTATACATTGTGGAATAAATTTACAATTTTTTTATCTACAAAGTTTAGTTAGTATCCTAAGTTCATTGAAACCAATACATGGTTGGATAAAAGCTCAGTTTTCATCTCATGGGGTTTAGATGCTACTTTGTTGATGTTAAATTTCATTATGATTTGTTATGGTTTACACTGACATTCAATTGTATCTTAATTGATTCAATGCCACCTAGCTGAGGAATATAGCGTATTGCATTAAGGCTTTAACACTTTCTTCCATAATAATAATAATTATACATTGTTTAGAAATTGCGAATTAATTGTTACTATCAGAAATCTCTTTTCTGTGGTATTTTATAGATTTGGAATTTTTACATTTTAGTCCGATACAGACAGTAAACTTCTCTTTCGTGGTTACACGTTTCATACCATAGATGTCGCATTGTACAAAGTGCGTTTTTGTATCATGACTGAAGGTTGTTAAGGAATGACGTCATATTTTAATAATATTCATTAATATCCCCCCAGTTTTTCTCAATACAAATATTGACCTAACAACTGCCGAAGAAAGAAGTATTTCATCCATGTTAGTTAAATATTTCTGTTTCTCGCAGAAATGTAAAAGAGATTAATCTAACCCTAAAATTATAAGATTCTTAATACTTCGTTATTTTTCTTCTTTGAATTATATACTTTTGATCGATTAAAATAATCTTAATTGAACTCAATTGATAACTCACAAAGTTTTTTTCTGATGGAAAAATAATCATGGACTATGATTGATACAAATACAAATTATCTATCTTTCTTCATGACGGTTATTTTGCTCAATTGACTCTTCTCGCTATTTTGAAAGGATGACACAATGTATTTAGTTGGTAAAAAAGTTGTTAGTCATGTTGAAGCTTGATAAAGGTGAAAATGAAAACAGTAGTTCCAAAAGCTACGATTACCAGTTCCTGGTTCGAATCCGGGGTCAGGTTATGGATGTTGTCCTTGAACAAAAAAAGTACTGAATTTGAAAGAGTCGCTTAAAAAGGGCATAAATTTCCGAAGACCAGATAACTTGTAATCTTTGTGGTGGCAGTTATCATTGCACGGTCTAAGAGAGTGGTTCGGAATCACTATAAACTGTCGGTCCAGCTGTGTAAATGGGCTGAGTTCCCGAGCACATTGTTAAAAGATACAAGCAAGCAAGATTTCTGAAACCGTGGTTATGAGGGCCCCTCTGAAGATGAATACCTTTTAGTATTCACCTATAAATCATTTCATGAATGGTCTAATATTTCTTGAAAAAATATAAAGCAATTAAAAATATTTTCTTTTGTATAATTAGTGCTTATAGAAAAAATTACCCTATATGACAGAAATATTAATTTAAATTTGCCACTAGATGTAATTAGACGTGATCATGCGCACTGCAGAGACTACGTTTGCGTGATAATAACTGGTGTAAATATGGCGACGCAGGGAGATGATAACAAAATTGTGTGTAATACAAATGTAAACAATGAGCAAGAAAAAAACTTCATGACCGTCTACAAGGTGAAACACTCGATTTTCGTGTCTTTATTACATTAGATTATTTTTTTATCGCATGTATATTGTGAAAAAGTGTGTAGTTTGGATTTCGCATGGCCGCCATGTTCATATAGTGATCATTCAGAAAATAGAAGAATCCGTCAAGTATTTTAAGGGGTCAGCAAATTAAATTGGATTCCTGGCAGAAACTAGAAATTTCTCCAATGTTCCGTAGGCAGTTTGAATGCAGGACTTCAAATGGATACTGGTCAAGTTGATATGGCCGGCAGTTCTTTTCTGATTTCGCCTGGCAACTTGTTTGTTTAAATTATATCATCAAGATGAATAATATAAATGGTGGAAAAAACATTTTTACTCCATTTAAAGCACGTATCTTTCATATTTTTGTTATGTCTTTTATTTTAGGGCCAGAGTGATTTCATGGATTGATATAAACATCAGGAGTTGCTGTTCTTAAAAGACTGGTTTATTTCCTTGACAATAAACTGAAATCGAAATGCATGCATTTGTTTCTTCACGTACTTCGACAGTAATTTGGAGTTCATGAAAAGCTTTAATGTTGATTTTAAGTAGCAAAGTACTTAGTAATTTTTGTTTGAAATTAACTTTTGACAAGTGACTGAAAGTGAAATGAAACTAATATTTTGTAGAAATATTGTAGTAAACGTTGATTGCATGCTTATATATTTTTTCAGTAATGGTAATTAAATATTTTGAAAATAATTGGAGAACTAATTATTATCTGGTTTGCCAGTAACTACTTAATTTGAAAGTTTGAAATTATTTAAAGAGACTCATCTTTAAGAAGGTTCAGAATTTGGGTTTCATAATTTCATTGCTTGGAAATATTTGCATTTATCTCGATTTCAAATTTTTCTGCATGAACTGGAATGCTTACTTGTATATTTTTCTTAAATACTGAAATTGATTCTATGGACTCTATCTACCTCAACACCTACATATATAAAAAGCTTTTGGTGTTTCTTCAAGTGGTGTTGGGTGTAATGTTTAAAAACTTGGTGAAATCACTCTTGCTTCTACCTTCTACTAATTAGTTGAACTTCAATTGAATAATCATTTCTTCATTTAATGCTTTCTTAAGCTTATAGCAACATACGGTATGTCAGTTACAAGCCTGCCATCTATCCATGAAAAAAAATTATATGCTAGTATTTTCTTACAGAAATTCGAATGGATCCTTAACAATAAAAATGAAACTTTTACAAAGAAGTCTGAGAGTCTGGTGGAAGTATGGCAAAATCTAGCTCTGTGTAAATTTGAGCACTCAGACTTACAACATATTGTTCAGATAATAGACTGGGCGAAGCTTCATACTCTCAATATTGTCTTAACAGGAGAATGGGAGAAATTCAAAGGTAATATTTCAAAATGTATTGGTTCATTAAATATTCATGTGAAATGTACTGAGCATATTTTAAGAAAACAAATCATTTACTGATTTGTTCAAGTTATGCTCACGAATATTAAATATATATTGTTTACTACATAAATCATACAAATTATTGAAGATTGGTTTGAATAATAATGGTTTCTTTATTCTTTCAGATCGCTTTCAAGAGGCCCTTCTAAAAGAAGTAAAAGCAACTCAAAATCAAGTAACCAAAATAAACAATGCATTTCATACTAGATGTCAAAAACTTTTGGATGTAATAAACAATCCTTGGAGTGATCCTACTCTCGAACATTTGGTTAGAACGCCAAATGCAGAAATAGGCCCAAAGGGTAAGCAGAAGTGTAAATTCTTCATTATGCATGTAATTCGTAAAATCGGAAAAAACAAATATTTAGAATTTATAGTCAAATTCTGCAGTTTTACTAATAATTTGAATAAAATACAAATGATTACTATCTCACTTTGTATTCATTCTTATATTATAGAAATTTTGGCTAATTTTGCCATTTATGGCTCCTTTTTCTGTGAACCCAATAATAAACCGATCAGCTCAATCTGATTTGAATTTTAAACAGTTTTGCCACATTCATATCAGTGAGAACTGCCTAGCACACAGGCCGCTGTGACCCAGCGGTCTATTGTGGCAAACTCTGTCCTAAATTTCATCCACTAGCTCCTTCCTTCTTGTAAAGGATATGAGCTTCGCGGGTGAGAGCTTAATAATTGAAGCTGACTGAGTGTCAGCCTACATGAAGGATCCTCAATCAATGCTAACTTGTTAAGGTGATTTCTGAGGCGACAGTGCCCCTTTAGTACTTTCAAAAAATCCCAATCAAAAGTATCGAGAAACTCATTGATTTTATCATATGAAGCACTGGTAAAATCTTACTTGAAAACCACATTCTGTTTCAATTTATCGAATGAGGCGTCCAGAGGCATTACTAATAGAGGTGGATGATGTGTGTCAACAGGCAGGAGAGGTTACGCGTCAGATACCTGAACGCCACAAGAGACATTGTGTAAAACAAGGTCCAAGATAACACCATTTACGTTCTTTATATGATTTGCTTGAGAAATATTGAGGAAGCTGCAAGAATCACAAAAAGCTTCTTCCGAGGCTTTAGATATATTAGTTGGTGTGCTACCATAGACATCATCATCTTCATCACGGCAGTCGGTCCAATGGAGCCTCGGAAGATTGAAATCACCAACAATACACGGCTCAACATTATTATATTCCCGCATTATGGTCTCAATTAGTCCCGTAAAGTCACTGTACACATTTAGATCCGATGATGGAGGAATGTACACGGCACACAGAAGAAAAACCTACTAGTATAGATATAGCTTATGAATGGGGGCTGCCTAGCAACCCGGCCACTGGGACCCAGTGGTCTATTGGTGTGTAAGTGGAGCGACAGTCCTGCACTATAAGTGACGTACAGGTATCGGATGCCAATGCCTTCAGTGCATCTTTACTATCGGTGATTTTAATTGACCTATTCTTTGTCAGCGACTGTTCTTTGTCAGCACCTCTACTGTAGACACGAGCTCCAACTCCTTGTACAAACAGGGACCCTCAAGTAGACGGTCCGTGGAGCTGATCCATTCACGTCTAGCGGGAATGATAATCTGGAATGGTATTGCTATGTCAGATCTCATACTCAGCAACTCATCCTCGATTTCAGACTGTAAGGCGCCGGGCACGAAGCCGAACATACCCGTTCCATTTCGGGAAAAGTGATGAAACCTGTAGAAAGCCATTCTAGTCACTCCTCTTATCACCAGATGAAGAGGGGCAATGCCCAATATCAGTTCCATGGCCGCAGTGGGTGTAGAGCGAAGAGCTCCAGTAATCATCATGCAGGCCGTTCTCTGTAATTTAGAGAGCTTGAGTTGGGATTGCTTCTTAAAACTGCACTCCCACCAAGCAATGCAGCTGTATGTGATACATATTCTCACCACCATTACATAGAGCCACTGAAGTTGCTTTGGGGTAAGACCCCATTTCTTTTCACAGGTTATTTGACATGCCCATAA
The DNA here is from genome assembly GCA_013387265.2 of Cryptolaemus montrouzieri. Lineage (NCBI taxonomy): Eukaryota > Metazoa > Arthropoda > Insecta > Coleoptera > Coccinellidae > Cryptolaemus > Cryptolaemus montrouzieri. The sequence goes on along the minus strand of JABFTP020000186.1, from coordinate 29,857,504 downwards.
GGAATGACTAGCCTTGTGTATTGTGTTTTCCAAGTGCGAATTCCACGTGAGTTTACTATCCAAGGTAACCCCCAGATATTTTACTTTCTCCACAACTGGAATTAACACTCCACCCAGGGTCAGGGGAGAAACAAATATCCCCCTTTTCCTGGTGAATGATACCATAAGGGTTTTGTGGGGGGGTTTATGCTAAGTTTCTCTTCCTCACATCACCTCTGAATAGCTGACATAGCCTCCTGAAGTCTGATAGAGACATTGCTGTCATCTCCAACAGCCAGAATGACTATATCATCACCGTATACTTGTACATTAATATCCAGTGCGCCAATTATCGCCAGAAGGTCATCAACCAGCAGGGACCACAACAGAGAGGATAATACTCCTCCCTGAGGGTAGCCCCTGTCAGCCACAAAACTGACTTCTTTCCCTTTCAGGGATGTGTTGATCACTCTGTCATTTAGCATGTTACTAATCCATTCCGCAATAATATTTGGTTCTCCTCTGGCTCTGGCAGCCCCACACAGCGAACTAGGGGGGGCCGCACCTTTAAAGTCCATGAAGGCTGCCGCAGCAGTGTCCTTGCTGTCCAGAGACTGAGTGATCCTCCCGATTAAGTTGTTCAGTGCCAGATCGGTTATTCACCTTTTTGAAAGGCATATTGATGTTCACTCAGAGGCCTCAGCGATAACACCTCGGTCCTGATGTATCCATCAAACACCTCCAGGGTTTTCAGAACGAATGACATAAGACTTGTAGGTCTAAACGACTTAGGTTGTGAGCTCAATTTACTCACTTTAGGGATATACCCCTTGTTGTAACAAGGCAGGCATGATGCAATTCTCCCCAGGAGCTTTAAATGACTTAAATGAGCGAATCGCCCACCTGACTGCTCCGGGCTTGATGATCGTTCTTGCTTTCTTCCAATCGTCCTTTTTTGGCGATGTATTCTTGATCCACTGGAATTACTGCCATTTTGCAGTCAATGTTTATCTCCTGAATTATACGAAAACTTTTTATTTCCTGAATTATACGATTACTTTGGGGTAAACCCCAATTTTGGGGAGGAAGAAACCTCCTTATTCCATCTTCACTCGGCAATGGAAAAAAAAATGATCTTTACATTTTGTTAACCATTTATCCCATTAACTTTGTTTTTGATGATAAAGACAATACTTCATAAAAGAAGTGGTTTATTATTTATTGATTAGAATCTAGAAATCTTCTAATAGAGACCAGAGCGTTTCTATATTATGTTCGAAATTATGACAATCTTGTGTCAAATTTGCATGCGCTAAACAGCTGATCGACTCGTTATCAGGTGCACAAAGTAGATAATTTGGTGCCGCAAACGGCAGGATTACCAAATGTGGTTTATATTCGAATAATGATGGGCTTTTTTTCAGAAATTGAATTTTTCCGTGTGGAAACGGCGTACATAATATCAGTACGCTTGAAGAAACTGTGTGAATCTCAATGTGAAGACTTGGCCCTGAACTTAGTGAAAGCTTTCATGAAATGTTATCGTCTATCACGGACTGACAATTTCAATTTGAACACTACTGAGATGCAAGTTTGGTTCATTTTCGACATGTATGTCGCTCTTCTCTATAAGTTCAAAGAGAACGATTCATTGTTAGAAATGGTGAGTTTTTTGATTTTTCTATTAATTAACTGTGAACTAGCTATATTAAAGCCATGAGTGATAGTCTAGAAAAACTCTTGGAACATTTGAAAACATCTTTAATCTCTGCAACTCATTTGATCTAAAGCAACATTTTTTTCTTAATGTGTATTGTTAGTTCATTGCCGAAGACAGTGATATTCCTCATGAAGTTCATCAAAAAGAATTTCTAGAGAATCTTCTATTACAAAACTAATTATTGTAGGAGTAAAGATGTACAATTCTTCATGTTTTAAACAGTACGTAATTTTTACAGTGCTCATCACGAAGCAGATATCAAGAAAAATGAGTTTTGTTTTAAAAAGATAAAGTGATTTAATGAATTTTTCCAAAATAATTAACTTAATTAATGTGTCCATTTTCAAATGAATTTCAGCTCAAAGGATTGAGTGCCGAAACAGGCCTGAAACTTATAAGGCGTTTTGCAAAGAAGCGAGTGAAAATCTCAAAAGTATGGAAGCACTGTCATCGTATTGCCATACTTGCCTCCCAAGTTTATATTTCAAGCACCATTCTTAAGCCTATTGAAGAAATACAGGGCATCCTGAAAGAGCTTATCAAGACATATATATCTTTGTACACCACAGAAGAATTTTTAAAGGATGTCGTAGACTCTGTAAGAAGCATCATAAGATTAGCTGAAACCGCTGCCCACATATACATTTTCTGTGATGTTTTTCAAGAGCAGGTTAGTAAAAATTCTCAATATTTAAAAAGTCTGTGTCGTTAATGCCGTGTGTTTCATGAACATTCGTAGACCTAATGAGTAATATCATTTTTAAGTGGATTATATTTGTCATAATTAATTATATGCAGTATGAATTACTTCGGATTTTCATGCATGATTCATCAGGTACAGGAAAGAAATCAAGTAATTAAAGAATTAGCCCCCAGCTACAGATGTATTTCCCCACACTTGGTTCCCTCGGTGGTCTTCATTCTTTCATTTGTTGCACCGCTGCATTCTGTCATATCATATGTTCTGGGTTTCTCTTGATTACTTTTTCAAAAATATTTTCCTGTAAAAGATCTCTATTTTTTGAGCATAGGCTGATATTGCTGCATCCATTTTGATGTTTTATTCAAACATTATTATTCCCTGAAACTATTTCACACATTTTGTATATACAGGGTGATTTTTTAAGTGATGCACTAAAATATTATTGACTTCAATAATCGTAGAAATCTGAAATTTAGTATGCGGCCTTAGTCAAATGGAAAAATGTGTGGTAATTTTTTCATTACCGAGTTACTTCTGGTGTACCGGGATGTGACTACAACTTTCCTTTTTCAAATGGCTTGAGGTATCTTTCAATTTTTTTATTGTAGAGAATCATTTTGTGAATAACTTTTCTCAACACTTGTATCACCTGAAATTGATCACAAAAAGTTATAATTTTCTTTCGAAATTTCTAGAAATTTTAGAGTTCGTTTAAGGTCCCGAAAAAAATGCTTCAATTCTTAGAAGGTTTCAACCATTACGTTTTTGGATCAAATGAAGAATTGTCCTTTCGAAATAAAATATTTTTTAGAACTGAATCAATACAGGGTGTTGATAAATCACTGTCTAACTCATCTAACTTCAAACGTCAAAAACTCGATTTTATCAAATTACACACCTAATTTTTTTTCACTTCATCAGATCCGCATTGTCAATTATAATCGAATTGTATTAGGTTTTCCTATGACTAAATGGCCACATATCAAAGTTACTAACAATTTTGTTAAAATCGTTCGACTCACTAGCAGAATTTAACGTTATTGTAGTTTGTTATGTGATTGACAATAAAATACAGTATTGAATTTCAAAGAGTAATTTATCATCTTATTATTTAGTTAATAAGTACAAAAATGAATAGCCTGTCAAAAGTAATTTATCAATATGACATACAATACAGAATATAGAACAAAAAAATAATATACAGAATAATATAAGTACATAATACTACCTAAGAAAGGTGTTCAATATGGCCTCCGTTTTCTTGTAATAAATAAAAGTCAATTCTTCTCGAAACTTCCCCATTGGTAGCTCTTCTAATTTCTTGTGGATCGAGAGAGTGCAATGCCATATTTATTCTCTGAATCAGATCTTGTAAATTTGCTGGTTCGATTTCGTACACTGTTTCTTTGACCCGGTCCCAAAAATAACAATTTAATGGCGTCAAATCTGAGGATCGAGGTGGCCAAAGCTAAGGTCCTCTATTTCGCCACCACTTATCCTCGAAAATATTTCTCAATTTGGCCGTTACAGCTCTAGTGCCGCTGGTGCACCATCCATTTGAAACCAAAAATTTTCTAATGCTGGCACTAATAGAAGGCCGTCTACGAAATCTTCAACAATATCATTTAAAATTAGCAGAAACCTTCCCCATTCAAGTTATTTTCATAAAAATGCCATCTTACTTCATCCAATATCAAACATAACGTCAATGGAAAATTGATGCTGGTTTTCTACTTCAACAAACAAAATGTGGATTTTGATCAGCCCGGCCCAATTATTTATTTATTGATACAAGCTCAACAGGATTACTCCCAATTACAGAGCCGAACAAGTATATACAAATCTGCTCAAACCTAAAAAACAAATTAAAAAAAAAAAACTTTCAAAAACAATAATGACATAAAACGCATTGATAATGCAAACTCAAATAATAGAAATACACACCAAACAATGAAAACAATTTAAGTGCGTGCACTAAGTTTTGCTAATAGGTTTCTTTTGAATGTAGCTTGAGAATGACTGATATCAATCGAAGAGGCCACCGTGTTGAAATAGTGACAGCTTCGATTGATAGGTGAGTTGAAAAAAACATCCGTAACAACTCTAACGACATAAAAAGTGGCATTGCCCCTGCCAGCGAGCCTGGGTACCAAAAACATCAGTCTGTCAAGCAGACACGAACAACAGATGGAGTTATTCAGAAGTCCATACAAAAACATGCAGCACAAATATTTCCTTCTAATTTGAAGCTCCAACACAGAAAAACGATCGGTTAACAGAAAACCTGGCATTCCTCGGATAGGATATACTCCATCTTGTTTGTATGCCAGGTACCTTAGTAAGGTTCTCTGGACGCTTTCCAATGCAATTTTATATTTCACATAGTATGGATCCCAGATCCATACGAACAAAAGCGAAATACAGAACCCTGAGAACAGCAGTGTTCCGGAAGCTCTTGGAATTCCTCAGAATAAAACCCAACATTTTTCTTGCTCGCAGAACAACATCACCTATATGGTCCCGGAACGACCATTTCGAGTCGAGAAGCACCCCGAGATCACGAGAACAGAAAACACGTTCAAGCCGTGAGCCCGCCACCGAATATGGAAAGAAATGTGGCGACTGTTTGCGCGTAATTGACATGTACTTGCACTTAGAGACGTTCAAAGGCAGTTTGTTTTCTAAACCCCACTGATGTATCATCAGCAACTCTCCTTGAAGACTCTGGCAGTCCTCATTCGATCTTATTTCTGTGTAAATCTTGAGATCGTCCGCAAAGGCTACGCTCCCAACGTTTAGCCTCTCAAGTAAGTCATTTACGAAAATTGTGAACAGAAGCGGACCCAAAACCGACCCCTGAGGGACTCCCGAATGGGCTCCAAAGTCCTGGGATCTCAATCCATTGTACATAACATATTGCTTTCGATCACTCAAATATGAATAGAAAAACCTGAGAAGGCTCAGAGGGAACCCTATCTCCTTCATTCTTTTTATTTGAGCAACATGGTTCATGCGATTAAAGGCCTTAGAGAAATCCGTGAAGACCGTGTCAACCTGGCCACCCCGGTTCAAAACCTCAGTTACGTATTATGCTTATTTCTCTTGTTGAAAACACATTGTGTATTTTGCTTCGTCGGTCCATATTTCAAAAATGTTTGATCTTGCATATTTATAAGAAAATCTTCGCAAAAAATGACTCTTCGATCCAAATCAGTATCTACTAGTTTCTTATGTCTTATGAAGGAGTAGGGTGAAAGTTGTGTTGTATCAGAATTTTTTGAATCGTTGAGTAACTGGTGCCTAATTCGATAGAAGCAGCTCTTATTGAAGTTTTTGGATAAGCAGCAAAATAATCATTACATTCATTTGTGTACCTTCATCAACTGAAACTGGGTTCAGTCTTCTTCTAGGAGGAGTAAATATTCCAGTGGCGTTGAAATTCCTCTCAATTTTACAAATTTATTACGGTGCATTGGTGGCAATTCAGGATACTTCAAATTGAACGCTTTACAAGTGCGTTCAACAACATAATCCGATGTACCATAAATCACGAATAGGTCGAGGAGCACGGCGTAAGGGTACTTATCCATAATTAGTATTTTCACTTCACGTTTTTTCGGTTAATCGTGTACACCACAGAATTTGCAGACAATCACTAACTTTGAAACAAAATATGCAGGTATTTATAGATATGTCGGAAAAAACAAATCCTAAACTTCTAAACTGTGGTCCAAGATTAATACGCCTGAACAGGTAAAACCCTTAAAGATAATCCCCCATTTGTATTGTTTCCAGAGGGTGAGACATTTGATAATATTGGAATAATAAGGATCTAATAATTATAGTTTGTATAGCAGTAGACCTCTTTGAATTCTACGAAACATAGGTGCACGCAGGTATAGTATTCAAATCGGGACCTGTATAAGTACTTAAAACACGGTCAAATTGAAATGTACCTTTTCGAAGATTACTCAAATTCGGCAAATAATTATGTGCATAAATCTTCAATATATTTTTGGAGAACTACTACCCTTTCTTGAACCAGAAACAAGCCGAAGGCACAAATTTGCGGATGAACTTCAAGAAATCGAGATTTTTATTTTAAATCGTGAATAACTTTGAAATATGGCAATTTAGCCATAGGAAAACCTAATACAGTTCGATTCTAATTTACAATGCGGATCTAATGATGTGAAAAAATTCAGTGTGTAATTTGAAAAAATCGAGTTTTTGATGTTTGAAATTAATCGAGTTGGACAGTGATTTCCGATGAACCTGTATTGATTCCGTTCTTCAAAATATTTTATTTCAAAATGCAAAAATGCGAACTGGAAAATTTCGAAAAAAAATCATAACTTTTTTGTGATCAATTTCAGGCGATACAAGTGTTGAGAAAAGTTTTTCACAAAATGATTCTCTACAACAACAAAAAATTGAAAGATACCTCAAATCATTTGGAAAAGGAAAGTGTAGTCACTTCCCGTATGACCGAAAGAAACTAGTTCATAAAAAATTACCTCAAATTCTTCTATTTGACATAAGGCCGCAAACCAAATTTCAGATTATATATATATATATATATATATATATATATATATATATATATATATATATATATATATATATATATATATATATATATATAATATATAGATATAGATATATATTCAATAGACCTTTGAAAATCGAACGGACCTTGTAGATTCTCAGAATCAAAACTTATATTAAATTGAAATTATCTGAAAAACTGAAACGACCCCAAAATAGCCGTGCTCCCTCTTCGCCTTTAGTGACAGTCCACACTCAACCTAACATATTCTTTCATAGTGACAATTGTTGATGATAGATATGTAGGTGCAACATCAAACTATCAGTAATCAATAATTTTCTCAGGAACTTCAGTTTGGAATCGAATATGTATATCACATTTGTAATAATGTACACTTTGGTACAAGGGGATTTAATTTTAGCCCAAACAAGGAACTCGCTAGCAAATTGATCATGCAAGTTTGTTGTCCAACAAATCTATCTTCATTCAATGATATTTCATACATACATAATTAAAATCATTACGAGGTAAATTTTGTTTCGAAAATTAGTTATTTATTATAAATTAATTTCTTGCTGGAATCATGGATGTATTATTGAAAATCAGTGTAATTGTTCGTTGTATTAAGTCTTCATGTAATGCCCTTATAATGCATTGCCTATAGGTGGATTCTTGATGAAATAAGATTTTATACAAAGTCACTCCGTTGTACGCATGTGTGACAGGGTAAATGAATGAATGTTCGCCCGCTTGGGGATGCCCTTGGGCAACGCGTAGTAGTGCATCTACTTCTGACTCACAATTTATAAAATTGAAATTAAACAACCTTATTGTCTGCACCGAAAATATGTTATTGCTTGTTTTGCGACCATATCGAAATAATGAAAAGGCTGTCTGATTTGATCAGTTCGAACTTTGCCGAGTTTGAATTATTTTGTTTTTTCAGGAGCTAGTGACGAGCTTTGGTTGAGGCACCATTTGTAGTTAGAGTGTATTAGGTTTACCTCATCACAAATACTTCGTTGTTTTACAGAAATCGACAATAAATGCTATGCCATATGGCGATTTGGTAATTGAACCAATAATGTTCGCCTTCAGCAATAGTGTTGGTGGCAATTTAATTTTAGTCAGTGACAATGCCCGACCGCATGGTGCATCTCCGATTTTTTGTTTAAAATTTTGCATGTTTTTTTCACGTCTTGTTCGCCTTCATACTTCAAATAAATTGCATAATTACCGAAAATATTTCATTAACGTGTTAGTATAAGATTTAATAAGCTCAATTTCGAAATTTAGAGTTGATCCCTATCAATTGTAAAGTACTGTGTTGTATAATTAAATATAATTGTGTACATTGCACATTACAATTGAAAAGATATGTATAGACCACACTAATCATTGTATTTTCTTGAAATTAATTAAATTCTTATATCATGTATTTTTCATTGCAGTTTGAGGTCAAGATGAAAGCCTTTATAATAGAGCTATATATCAGAGCACTTACTACAGATATGAATCTTCTGGAACGTCAGAAATCTGATAATGAAAAGGAGAAAATGGTAGAGACAACGAAGCGCCTTGCAAATGGTTTCACAAATTTAGCTGAAGTACTTAAGAGCGACGTCAACGTTAGTAGGGAATGTATTTTGACAGCTTTCAGCTTACAACCTACAATTGACAGAATAAGAAAAATAGAAGAGCTAGCAAAACTATCAGGCTTTGAAGTTCTGGATACAGGTCAGGAATGGAAGTGTAAGTTACATCCTCCTGTTCTACCATCTGATGACATAGCTTGGATTTGCAATGATTGTGGGGAATACATGTGCAAACCACAACTCAATGTTCCATTAAACACTACTAATATAGCCTTAAATGAAGCACTCACTGAAGAAAAACTTGGCATCACTCGAGAACTATGTGATGATTTAGTTGTACTTCTCTCAAGTCCGAGGTATCAAGTATTCAGTTGGCTTTTAGATTGGCAGAATCTTCATAGACTATGTGTCATGTATCTCAATGATCCTGAAAGGACCAAGAACCTAGTTACAGAGTTAAAATTTTTGGATATAGATTACTCCATTTTCGCAAGCATCAAAAAAGAACCACTGGACGAATATGCTGGCATTGAACGAGGATACGAACATTATTTAGATCATGAATTCAATTCGGATGATGAAGATGATGATGATGCCAGTAACGCAAGTGAGGATACAGGTTCCCAAGAGTCAAGATTTTATAGTATGAGCAGTGATAGTGCAAGTGAAATTTATCCCTTACCAATTGGACCACCACCAAAGTCTGATCCGAATACTTTGAAAAGTTTGAGGATGTTTCGGCCAAGTCTGAAGCGATCTCGAAATAATACTGAAGCTAATGTACCTGAAAAAATGTTGAAGAGTGAATTGGCGGATTTTGCTATCCCTAGTTCCTCCAAGCAAGCAGAACTACCAGTCACACCAACGGTTTACTCTTCCCAATTTGTTAACAATAGTAGTGTAGCGACCTCTTTTTTCAAACCGGGAGTTCCATCATTTACTTCTTTACTAGAATCGGAAAAAAAGAGTTCATCGATTTCATCTTCCACAACCCAGTCGTCTTTTGTACCAATTAAATTAATGTATTTTCCAAAGGACATACAAAATCGAAATGTTGGACCATCAACTGCTTCTGAACAAATGAAATCAGATATATTACAAAGTGATCCTAAAGTAAGTGATAAACACAAAGAGGAGTTATTATATGATCAAAATATACCTAGTCCAAGTCTTAATAATATTTCGTCATATAGAAACTCTTTGCCTTTACATAATTCTCCGATAAGTAATAAGATTTCACTCAATAGCACACAAGTAAATCAATTCAACCATAAGAATTATTTTGACTCATCTTATTACAAGACATATCCAGGTAAAGATGTTGATGTCCCCAAAGAACATTGCTCGGCAACTCAAACTTCTTTTGATATTTCTAATAAAGCTTCTGTTAATGATTCGAATTCAAAAAACGGACAAGTTGCCACATTGCAGCAAGTTGGGGGGCAAGTGGCAATAGAGAAGGGTCCGACCAACAAGTCAATGGATTTAAATCCAGTTCATGGCAACCCCAACAACTTCAATTGTTCAGAGGTTCAAGTGAACAAAGAAGCATACTGTACAATAAACCTCTCTCAAGAACTACAACAGAACAACTCAATACAACAGAGAGAAACTGTATACATCACCAAGGAAACTGCAGCTGTAAAGGATCACAATTCCTCCATAGATACAGCCAAAACGGAAAAGGAAATACAACACATAGTAAGCCTTAATACATTCGATAGTAATCAAAACATTAATGGAGTTAATACAAAAAGTAAAGTTTTTTCTAAGGAAGTACTGCAGTTGGAAGAAGAAATTTGGAATTATTCACAAACTGATGTGAAAGAATTACATGATGATCGAAAAATGGTTTTAGGCTCTTCTATAAAGGCTTCTGACAATATGCGAGAAAAGGAAAGCAAAATGTCTAACCAGGTAAATAGTGAAAAAGTTGTGATAAATTGTAAAATTAATAAAGATGAACAACTTAATATAGTTTCTAATCCAAATTTCGAATGTACGAAATTTGAATCTGAAACTTCTGAAGAAGAAACAAATTATGAACTCGAAGACATTAGATGGGATAGCAAATACTTGAGAAGTTATAGTAGAAAACCCAAATCAAAAGAAATGGAAAGTGCCAGTAAAGAAATAAGTTCTGCCATAACGAATTTTTTATATAATTGTGATGATTCCATCATCTCTATAGAAGACAGCAATGCTGGTTATGCCGACACCCTAATCAGTTCTGATTCAGAGTTTGCTTTTTTCTCAATGACTAATCCTATTTTACATAACATAATGAATAAGATAGATTCATTCGAAAAAAACATCAAACCTAAAGAGTATTTAACTGAAAGTCAGCCAGATCCTTCTAGTTATAAGAGCAAGAAACTTGTTTCAAAAGAAGTAATATTGTGTGAAAAAGAAATTGTCAAAAAAAGGAACAAAAGATACTTGAGAAAGGAACCAAAGTACGAATCTTATCCCGAAACAGGATCTGACAGTCAAGTCGAACAGGATTCTGACGACCAGTATAATAGGTGTTATATCGAATTATATAAAAATAACTTATTGTATGATGCCACTAAGGGTGTTTGTAAAAATATCGATTATTATCTTAAGAAGTATAATAATAGTTGTAATAAAATCGATTCACCTCTGAAACGAGGAAAAAAATCAAAAAAAGGCTCTCCTTTGAAAAAGAATAGGAGGTCAAAGACTGGTAATACTTCAGACAAGACTGTTTTAGATGTAGATAAAACTAAACCAAAGAGTGATATCCCTATCAGAGATATTAGAGTTATACTCAACAGACTGCCTGCTGCTTTTTATAAGAAAGAATGCGACACGAAAATTGATTCAAAACATGATTCATCCCGAACAAAAGGAGAACAATCTGCTAAAGGCAAACATGAAGCTGATAAAGAAAATAGTTCTTCCACAAATATTAGCCTAACCTCATCCCATGAAGAAGAATGTAGATTGAAACCAAGTGAAGATAAAGAAAAAGGAGTAACAGATGAGCGAAGTAACCATAAAAAGTCATGTGATAAATTGAGTTCCAGTTCATCAGAATGTCGAAATACGAAGGGGAAAGATACTTCGACAAGTGGAGATGGTGATAAAAATCATCTTAAACGTGAACTGAAGGGTACTTTGAGAGATTATACCAGAAGTATTAACAAAACATCTTGTTCAAAATTTCCAGATAAAGATTCTAAGCCTAAACAGATTGACCAAATTGAAATTAAAAATCCGAAAGTGGTTCTTGAACGTTTGTCGATCACCAATAGTAGCTATGTAAGATCAGTACTAGCAAATGTTCCAGGTCTGCATGATACTCGGTTAATGAGGCCTGCAAATACAGACCTTGTTATCAATGTTGTACAAGTTGCTGGTGGAAGAAACAATACTTCTGTTCCAGTTGGAAATGCTCAGACAAGCACACAAGTTACCCCGCACATACAAAGAATAGGTCAACCACGATTTGAAAAACCTCAAAATGACCAAACGGATAATGTGGAGTGTGCTGTGACATCCGCAGTAACATCTATAGGCAGTAGTACAAAACCAACTACATCCCAGCCTTCAACTCTAATCAATATACTTTCACAGCAGGTTATAAGACCTGGACAAAGTAACTCAATAAGAACAAGGCAATCTCCTTTAATAAATATTGTATCCCATCAAATTATCAGGCCATCGACACAAGTGGTTCCTAAAATGATTACTAGCTCTGCTCAAACAAATGAACAGGTGAGTTCTTTTGCATTAAACCTCATCATATACAGCTTTTGAGTTAAGATAATATAGATGTTAGACAGTTCTGAGCGTATGAGGGGATTAAAGCTTATGTACTTTGTTATTGTTTTCTGATTAGAAAAATGGAATTGAAGTGTCTTCTTTTGGTGCATAGGCATGAACTATTATTGATAAATCTTATTTAGTGGAAAGTTGAATGATGTTTGTAAGTACTATGTACCCTAAAGAAGCATTCTATATTTTTTTGATTTGGATTGTTCAATCACGAAAAGCTATATTAACATAATGCTTTAAATTATTATATTTTATGTCGACATTTAAATTTCATTGTCTCAAAACATAAATATGAGTTCTCATTTCTTCAAGGCTTTTACATTTTGAATTAAACTGGGATTTACAGTAAAGAAGTCTTGAAAACTCTGGTCAGATTTCAATTTTTTTCTACCCCTGTTCATTCAATCTGTATAGTGCAGATATAATAGCTACAGGATATATATTTGTAGGAAAATAATTTGATGCAGGCATCTATTTCTTGGAATATGATTATTTCCAGAAGACCACAGAGTTAGATAACAAACAAGTTGACTCGACTAGGTTTCGAGGTCCACAGATCTTGTCTTTTTTTCTTCTATTCGGCCATTTGGAGAATGTATTCCCTTCTCAGACCATTTGAAAACTTGTTTTGCAGAAATACTTATTTTACAAGAAATGTTGTGCATCATAACCTTAATGATAATCTGGTACATGCCAGAGGACTTTTTCTTTGAAGAATTCTTCGCGTTTTGTGGAACTTTACTTTCAAAGCTTGAAATTTCTCCATCCAAGATTTACCTTAGTGTCAGCAAAGCGAAAAAAATTGGATTTGACTGAGGAATTATTATATTTAAATTTACATATTCAAAAAAGATTTGCGATATGAGTAAGTTGTTATTCTCGATGCAGGTAAAAGATTCAACCAAAACTGGAACATCATCTGAGCAGTCAACTCTAACTACAGCTAACGTAAAAAACGCAACGGCAACAGTAAAAACTCAAAGTGGAACATCAGCACCAGCGCCTGGAACTATTCTTCAATTCATTTGCAAATCCGCAACTTTACCAAAATTTCAGCAAGCTTTTGGTAAAACAGTGTATCAAACAAATAGCGTTGAATCCGATGCTAGTACTACTGTGCAAAATTCCAACATATCTTCAGATGCAAGTAAAAAAACATCAGTAAAAAACCCGACAGTAAATATTCAACCGATCCAAGGTAGTGTTATTTATACAAGGCAGGTACCTGTAGGACAAACAATAAATTTAATTCCTCCTGGACGTCAAGTGTTTCGGATTGCTACGTCAAACCCAGATCAGATATCCTTAGTTAAAGATACAGTTATTCATAGCAAAATGAGCGCTCTTTTAACAGCAGCTTTACAAGGAAAGAAAACCACAGAAGTTCAAGTTGACGGGGATGGTAATAACGATGTTGAAAGGGTAACTGTAAGTCGCCCAACACTTGTACAAAATACAAGAATAGTTAAACCAGTTATACAGATTCCATCAAATGTTATTCGAACAAGCACACATACTCAATCGAATCTGAGCTCCACTACTTTGGAACAACTGAGAGAGTTTGATATGGTGTACAAACAAATCAAAGAAAGGAGTAATACAGGTACGACTCCTTCCGAATCTTCTACACAAAGCGAACCAGAAACATCACCACAGGGAATCAGTGTTACATATCTTAATCAAGGCCAGAAGTTCACTCAGTTGTCTCCTGTAGTCGTCGTCAGTAGTTATTGCAATTTGCAACCTGCTGCTTCTCCTGCTTTGAGTGTAACATCCCAAGGAAGTTCTAGTCCATGTGTTACTCCTGCACCTACTCCTACTCTGCCAAAGGTGTCTTCGAAAACTTCTTCCAAAGGTCAGTTGTGTGTATCATTTTTACCTGTTATATAAAATATCCTTTTGAAAATCTTGCTGTTTATCTGAATAATCTCAATTTTTAAGTGAAAATCATTTCATTCAATTAGTTGAGACCGGCGTGATTGATGATGTATTTTTTTTATTAGGTAAAAGCTTGAAAAATGCTTCAACACATACGTCTAAGGCATCGCCAATACCAAAACCTCAACAGAAACCTCAAGAAGATGAACATACGACTCAAAGAATTTTTGATATACTAGCCGAGTATGCGGAACAGCTTCGAAATTCTCCGGATCTAAATAACAAACCAGCGCCGAGAAGAAGATCGAATCCCCCAACAAATCCCAACCATAACTCGAAAAGAAAAAAGAGTTCAAGTTCGAAAAAACCAGCAACTACAGGAAGTGCCATATCAGAGTCGGATCTTGACGATCAGCGGACAATAGGTAGCGAAGACAGTTCGTGTGGTGTTGTACAATTGTCTGTAAAAGATGATGAACAAACTCAGAGTCAAGCAACGGAATCTAATGATAGTACTACAAGCACAAGGCCTCTGATTTTGACGGAAACCAACACTAATGCAACAACACGAAATTTGATAATAGCTGACTCCACGGTTGGTGAAGCACTAAAACTTCAGAATACAGCAGTTCTGGTTCCGGGAAATTATATAATGCCAGTTTCAATGGTGAAAGGGGGTCAACAAATTGCTGTCGTTTCTGGAGGAAGTAAAATATTAGCAACTGTTCCTGCTAGATCAGGTCCTAATATGCTTCTATTTCAAAGCTTTTTGAATCAGAATCGAAAACCCGGAGTTCCTACTGTAAAATATTCCACTCTGCAACCTATATCGGGTATTTCATCACAGAATTTGGCTGGGGTAGCAGGTCAATCTCCAGTTATAATACCACAAAATGCGCACAATTTAACGGCAGTGACGTTAGGCCAACCTCTCACTCTTAAAAAAATAGAAGATTCTGACAACAGAGTAAACACCGAACTGTTGCTTGCCATTGCGCAGCCACGTGAAAACGCGGGCGCCACGGAGAATAGCTCGCAACCTGATAGTAGTACCAGTGTTCAAAATTCTAACAGTATTAAATTGGACGGAGTCCATAGTAATAGTTCCTCGGAAAAAGTATATGCTTACCAAAAATCTGCTACTGCAACTCCAATAGCTACACCTGTTATATCTCAAACTTCTCACATGAAAAGTGACGAGGTCACCGCTTCAACTCAGTCTAGTATTATAACGTTGAATATAGCTTCAGAGAACAATAAAGGTATGTATATATATTTGTCATTTGAATTTGGGAGGCTTTTACTTGGTAAAATTCCATTATCAATAATAAAAAACAAGTACTGTGTTTTAAGGAATTTTACTTAGTAATTGCGATTCGTAACGCGTTTCACTACACCGTAGCTTCTTCAGACGAATGAATGTACAGAAAATATAAAAATAAATGTTCTTGACTAATTAAAAGCTTATTGGGTTGCTTCTTCTTAAGTGGTTATTTATGACAGGTATATCCAATAAAATTAAGGAATAGATTGCTCCACGAAGAGATTCAATAGAGGTGAATGGCTTAAATCAACTTGTTCATTGATGAGTCTACCTGAGTGTTTGTATTTATTGATTTCTAAAGTTTCCCAAAGATCTACCTTCCAATATTTATTATCTGTATGCAAAATTTCAAACTGTGGGTCAAAAGAGTGATTATTTTCTAAGAGATGATTCGCGTATTTGAATCTGATTTTTTATTTGAAAAACTGCGTTTATGTTCCGATATTCTAATATTAAAATTTCTATGTGTTCTACCAATGTAGAAATTATCACAGTCATTGCAATTCAATCTATAAACACCTGATTTATTGTTTTTACCTGGTTTGGTTTTATTATTTTTATATA
The DNA here is from genome assembly GCA_013387265.2 of Cryptolaemus montrouzieri. Lineage (NCBI taxonomy): Eukaryota > Metazoa > Arthropoda > Insecta > Coleoptera > Coccinellidae > Cryptolaemus > Cryptolaemus montrouzieri. Next base: position 29,841,391 of record JABFTP020000186.1, on the reverse strand, counting down.
TTTGCCTAAATTATTATTAGTTTGGAAAGCTATGTTGAAATTATTGCTACTCAAGAATGATTTCAGTTTCTCACTTGTAATGCCAACGTAGGTTAAGGTGTTGAATTTTTGTTTCAATTTATCGACAGGGTAAACTTCATTCAATGCGATTCTATTTTATTTTTTATTTAAAATATTATTTATTAGTTTGGGATTGTAACCATTATTTTTGGCTATTTGTTTAATCAAATTCAATTCTTTGTTGAAATTTTCTGGTGATAACGGGATGTTAATCAATCTATGAATGAAACTATTGAATGCTGACATTTTATGTTGATATGGATGACACGATGAGTTATGTATTATAATATCTGTATGTGACGGCTTATGGTAAATTGCGAAAACATATGTATTCCATTTTCATTCGAAATTGTTACGTCTAAGAAATTTACCGAATTATTGCTTTCTATTTCGGTTGTGAATCCAATTTTTGGATGTAATGAATTTATATGATTTTCAAATTTTTTTTCCAAACTAATAATAATTTAGGCAAATATATAAAAATAATAAAACCAAACCAGGTAAAAACAATAAATCAGGTGTTTATAGATTGAATTGCAATGACTGTGATAATTTCTACATTGGTAGAACACATAGAAATTTTAATATTAGAATATCGGAACATAAACGCAGTTTTTCAAATAAAAAATCAGATTCAAATTACGCGAATCATCTCTTAGAAAATAATCACTCTTTTGACCCACAGTTTGAAATTTTGCATACAGATAATAAATATTGGAAGGTAGATCTTTGGGAAACTTTAGAAATCAATAAATACAAACACTCAGGTAGACTCATCAATGAACAAGTCGATTTAAGCCTCTATTGAATCTCTTCGGGGAGCAATCTATTCCTTAATTTTATTGGATATACCTGTCATAAATAACCACTTAAGAAGAAGCAACCCAATAAGCTTTTAATTAGTCAAGAACATTTTAATTTATATTTTCTGTACATTCATTCGTCTGAAGAAGCTACGGTGTAGTGAAACGCGTTACGAATCGCAATTATTAAGTAAAATTCCTTAAAACACAGTACTTGTTTTTTATTATATATATTTGTCTAATCTCATCTTCCAATTCATGAAAATAATCAATTTACAATTGGCCCATAAATTATAATAGGTCCATCAATGTTGAATTAAGTGAACTGGATAATTACTATTCATTATCATCGCTATTATAACAACATGGCAAGGTGGACAGGACGTTTGCTGTCGACCGCCAGCCGGGGATGCCCTCGGGGGGAGTATTATCTCCTCTCTTCTGGAACCTTGTGCTGGACGGGCCTAGCAGATGCTGGGCACTTAGCGGCGGGTTATGCCGACGATCTTCTACTCCTTGTTCATGGAAAAAAACCCTCAGCACCACATGGGAAGTTGCACAGAATGCTCTGAAATGACTGAGCAATGGTGCAGAGAGAAAAACCTGTCTGTTAATCCCAACAAAACAGACATGATCATATTCACTCGTAAAAAGGAAAGTACCGCCTTTCAAGGCACCAATTCTATTTAACAAGGAGCTAACTGTAGTATTACAAGTAAAATTTTGGTTGTGATGTTTAACGCCAAACTGAATTGGGACAACCACATCGAATGACAAGCGTAAAACACATTCTGGACTTGCTGCAAGTTATTTGGGACTAGATGGGAACTGAAACCAACCATAATATATTGGTTATACACGACCGCTCCTGTCCTATGCGGCAATCGTATTGTGGCCTGCACTGAACAGGGAGACCAAACGGAAAAAAATAAACGAGATCCAAAGGCAAGCATGTCTAGTAGTCATGGGAACCTTGAGATCGACACCCTCGGCCTCCATGGGAAATCTACTCAGCCTTCCCCCTCTACACGATTGTCATTCCACCAAAAGAAAATTTGGTCTACGTCCCATGCCGTACTCATCTCACAGGACCACACTTGATTTCCAGACAGGTCCAAAGCCATGTGTACACGCATCTGCATCCATGGCAAACATTACAATGAATCTACGAAACCATGTCACCGGTACATACGCAGAAGTACACGCTACTCTCAGATGAGTGCAGGAAAACCTACACAGGAACATTTGAGACGATTACATCTACATATGGTCTGATAGTCAAAACGCCATGGGATATCTGAAAGATCCAAGGGTAACATCCAAATTAGTTCACGAATGCAAAGAAGCACTGTGACCACTTAGTACCACAAACGGAGTTAGTTACTCTGCTTTGGTACCCAGACCATCAGGGTGTTGAAGGGAATGTTAAAGTAGACAGCCTTGCCAAAAAGGTAACAGCTGTTAAGCCGATGGGACCAGAACTCTGTCTGACCATACCATGGACCCATATGCTCTCCTTCCAAAACTGGAACACCACCTAGGTCCTGAACTATTGGACGGACATCTCGAGATTGAGACAAAAGAGGCTCATAAAAGGGCCCCAATCAAAGAATTGGGTACATAAACTATTGTCCCTGACAAAAAATCTATTGCCGCAGTGCTGTGGTTGCCTAGACAATGAAACAACGGAACATATACTCTTCAAATGTCCCGCTCATAAGGCGACCAGATTGGACACATCAGGCACTTCAACACCTAGTGCCCGGATGTTCCAGGAAGCTCGCTACAACAGTCAAGCAAACTTCATTGAAAAGTTTCTGCAAGACTGATAACAACAACACGGCAAGCACAAAGGGCCTGAGTGCTGTCCATAAGGGCGCCGTGCATGAAGAAGATCATCACAGTATTGTTAAAGAACTGTTGATTTTGAGCATTAGGTAACTTATCTCGAATTATTGCTAGACAATCGACAGGAGAATACGTTGATGAAAACATTGTATTCGGTGCCAATGTATTGGATCAATAGAACTATGTATATGATTATCATATCTTAATATCTGATGAACATGCGAAATTTATCGCCATATGTGTAAACACGTTTGAGGACTTTTATTTAGGGAGCAGTATTCAACCTTCTGTAGAGTGTTAAATATTCCTCCCCACAGGAGCTGGTTTTTCGATCCACTCTTCATAATTATCGTAGCATTATTGTGTAGTCGGATTACATGAATAAGAACAACAGGCTGCAGTTCCGGTTACGCTTGTTTGGTTTGGTGTTACATACAAACAAACCGCCACCTACTCGTATCAATTTGTTGGAACGTATTAAGTACATGTATGTGTATAAATATACAATTGGCGCCCTGGAGTGTTAGCTGATTTTGCCACTGCATGTAGCAGGCACTGTGTGTCAAGTTGCGATGAATCGTCAAACTAGTCTGCCTTCTTGAAGTGTTCTTCATTCGATTTACATTTTGTCTTAATCGTTTTCCGGTGGCTCTGGTAGTCTTCTGTGTCGGTTCATTGGAGCGCAACAATTGTATGTAATCGTGTACATGTACTAGATGTGACCGAAGCTGCAGTTTGTTGCTCCTATTTATTATATCTAACTAGATTGTACCACTATTATATAGCTCTGGTTGACGATGATTATAAAGAGTAGATCGGAAAAGGAGCTCCTTCTGGTAGGGATATGTTACATTCTGGAAGGTTAAATATTGCTTCCTGAACGAAAGTGTTCTTCTATATGACTATATTTTTAATTTCTTCAGGGAGGGATATTGTACATTCTATGGAAGGTTGAATATTATTCCCTGAATAAAAGTGTTTTTCTATATGATATTATTTTTGATTCTTTCTCCTTGTTGTGAGTTCATTGAAGCTTTATTTTCGTTTTTCCTTTTCAAAGTGTTATCTGCTCAATCTGTGAAATTGAATGTGATCAGTTATCACATTGTAGGTAGGATGTCCATCAATTTGTTTGGTAATAAATATTCGCAATTTATGATTTGTGATTATTTTATAGATGATGTTTGTAAGCCAACCAAGCGAGTGCAATCAGTATTAGTAACAGCGTGTTCTTCAAATGGACCGATGTTATCCCACACACCTCCACGTTATAGAAAGCCTTCAGAATCGACTCCTATAAATAATGAAGTAAATTTGAAAGGAGGCTATCTGCATAATGGGGAAAAGGTATGTGTTACTCAATTATTAATATTCAGCATTCGATTAAACGAAAAATAACGTCATGACGAAAAAATTAAGGGAGATGGGATAATTTGATCAGAAAAATATAAGTGACTGACGATCCATGGGGACATTTGTGCTTCAAGAATGGAAAGAGAAGATTTTTCTAAACTCAAAATACATTAAAGAGAACTATTAGATTATATAAAACATAAAGAGTTTCGTTATTTCTTCATCTGAATGATTTGTATTCTTTTCAGCAAAAAGATGAGACCAAACATTTTCAAACAACGGCGGTGTACTTTCCAAACAAAAATAAAAAGGTGGCTACTAATCCAGCAAGGCTAGATAGGGAATTGCAACACCAGCTGTGTCTTCAGAGAAAACAAGCAGCCTTAGAACGCGAACTGCGTCTTCAAAAATCACTTTCAGAAGAGTGTGAAGATCTGGGAGTAGACGAGCCAAGTACTAGTGACCTCTTTCCTGAGGCTGACCTCTTATTCGATTCAAACCATTCTCCTTCATTTGACCAAACTTCTCAAGATATAGGAAAGAAGATCTTGCACCAAGATATTAAAGATAAAACGATAACTTTATTCAGTGATGACGATAACTCCAGTTCGCTTAGAACAGATTTTTTATTTGACTCTGTGCAATACCAAACTGAAGGGGAGTTGCAGTATGAGCGATCTAGGCAACTAACAAATGGTCAAAGTAGTACTAGCAATGAATCAGGATCATCTTGTGAAGACAACACACTTCTTCAAAACTGTGCCTCGATGTCTGATGTCACTTTGAATTCTCCAATATCTCCCGAGTTTACTGATAATCCTACGCACATGAATAAGTATAAATTTAAATATAGTAATAGGAAAAAAACGGAACGACACAAACAAGTAGAAACATGGGCGACAGGTGGAGAAGTCCTAGGTTCAGAAGATATGTGCAGTGAATTAGAGAAAATAGCACATAGTCCCAAACGATGTATAATTAAAAGAGGTAGCCACAGTTCGAGTTGTGATGAAGATGAAGAGTTTAAAGTTGTGCGTGTCGCCATATCAAAAACTGATTTAGCTAAAGACGAAGAAAGTTGTGAAGAATCGCATTACGAGGATGATCTCGATTCGCCTAGCGGTCGAGGAGCAAGACGAAGCGTCAAAAAAATGTGCTCGTGCTGCAATGGTGCTCAAGAAGGAAACAGGAAACGACCTTCTTCCCGACCGCATACGCCAGCCCTACACAAAAGGGCATTTCTCAACAAAAAAAGATAGTGCACACGTGTATAGCAAGATATTTAGGTTGAAGTTGTTAGTTGTTTTTGTTGAATAGTATTGGCTATCAAGTGCTTGCACTTTAGTACAAATTCAGGTTGGTGAAACTAAAAATTGGACAATTGTAACTACTTGTATAGCAATTGCTGCGTTTATAATCTTTAGTACATCTTATTATAAACATTCTCGTAAATGTAAAATATTTAAATTATTCTTGGCAGGCTTTGTTGTTCCCTGACTAGGTTCTTTTATACAATGTGGTATAATACATGCATAAATTGATAAATATAATTTAGGTTTAGTTACCAATAATTTTCACTTCAGATATTTGTGTATTGGAATTTTTACTTTTCCAGTATTTTTTATATTGCAGTTTTATTAATTTTTTTATTTTCGAAGTTGTATTATTTCATTATATACACTCAATGGGACAATAGGTACCTGAAATTGTATTACAACCACAAAAGGAGTTTTTTTTTTATTATTATTTTATTTCCGTGTTTTCGGTTTTAGTCAGTGAATAATTTAAAATTTTGTTACATTTGATTGGAGAAACATATGGTTTACAATTTTCTATAATATACAAATGAGATGTTCAATTATTTTGTTGGCTGCAGTTGAGAAGAGTTTTTGAGTAACAATAGTAACAAAAACGAAATCATGGAATGAACTTTTTTTTTCTTAACATTTCATCATCATTATGACTGTTCAATGTTATCGAAGTTTTAAATTATCAGTAATCTCGATCAAATGTTTCTTACAGAAGCAAATGAAAATTTTTATATTTTTGAAAATAAATTCCATTATCTGATATTATCTCGAATAATTAATTTAAAACCATCAACATTGAATTTGTCACTATAATGAAGAAATTGAAATGGATTTTTATTAACAAGGTATCTGTTTTATGGATATGCTTTATCTGAATGTTCTGAACTGAAAATTTATAAATTGATCGAATATTTTTATAGAACTTTTTCATTTTATATAGACTAGGAATTTTTTTTCCCCTCTGGTGCAAAAGGTTAGGGAGTAACATTGCTACAACTCTATGTGCAGTTTGTCGTTGTAAATAAGTAATTTAAATAGGTCTTACTTAGGGTACCGTAAGCATACTTGCCAAACCTGGCTCTTTCAGGACCCTTTTCCTTTAAATTAAATAAAATTGCAATAATATTTTCAGCGTTACTTTGTGTGTCTTCTCTCTTATTGTTAATACGTGTGCATTCTTTATTTTATGTTATTCAATGTTATTTAACTTTTGTTACTTCGAAAAAATTTGTGAAACATTCCTAGGTCTATTTGTTAACGACAAATGTATTAAATTAAACTATATTTATAATAAAGAAATTTAACTGATGATACCAGTTGTTAGGATAGTCTTTCACTTACTGTAGAGTAATGTAGATTCTTTGGATGAATAGAATGAGAATGCAAGTACTACAGAACCAAGTGAAACTCAGCAGTTGGCATCCTATGCAGTGTGAAAATATGAACAGTTTTATTGCATGCATAACTGTCCAAGTATGCCGCTCTTAAGAAATGGAAGGTTACAATCTTGAAAGAGTATTTTTAGATATACTCTCTGCAGATGCATTTGTAGAGAATTTTAAATTAACAGGTCCCTAATAGAAAAAAAATTGGCGAACGATTGCTACATATGCGTGAAAACTGATGGCAGCCAAATACATTATCTACCATCGCTCTGGCTGCTCGCAGCCAGCAATTTGTGGTCGCCTAGTACGTTGCTTCCCATTCGCCATCTTGTGTTGAAACTTGCTACGTAGGCAGGCTACGTTAGTGCGCAAAGTCCCGACGTAGATCCTGATCAGGTCCTTTGTCACCGTTTATGTATTTAGATGACTTGTTATAATATAATAAGTTTTCTGTACTTAGTAGACTCAGAACCTGACTTTTTGAATGCCAAGGTTTTACACTCAAAATAGAACATGTTTTGCTGTTTCTTCATGCCACCATCGACATGGTCAGTTGCCTCTCATTTCTTTTCTGCTGAGATGGATTTCTGTGCGATGCTTCCATCGGAAATGTTTCAGACTTCGCTCCTACCAGCATCGCTTTCGGCCCTTTTTTGGCCAGTTTATCCGCTTTATCATAGTTTGCGTGGTTCAGGTAATACTAACAATTGGAAGCTGTGCTTACAATCCCGGATTTCTTAAGAAGCTGTTCAATATGGTTCGAATACTTCAATTAAAGCTTGACTGTTAGTAATGTAAGAGTAGACTTGACGTGGCATTCTAAATTTATACTTCCGAGATTATCCCTACTCTTATGGAGTTACCCCAGTAAATCCCAGCATCTGAAACTTTGTAGAGGATGAAAAGGCTTATTTTTTTTCGTGAGCTCTGGAGAGAATTTTATAATTATAGTGTAATGAGGAATATCGTTGTACGAAAGAAATGTCTAATCAACTATTTTGTTAAAATAATATTTCATTTTATCTTCTATCAAAGCTATTGAAGGTTAGTCTGCGCCACTATATGTTTCACAATGGGGTAACTTTCAATCACGTATGTTTTGGAAAACTGTTCCCTAAATTCGCAACTTTACCAAAATTTCCACAAGGTTTTGGTAAAATAACAAATAGTTTTGTATCCTGATGCTAGTACTACAATGGAAAATTCCAACATATCCTTATTTGCAAGGAAAAAACATAATTGAAAAATCCCACAGGAAATATTCAACCAATCCAAGATAGTATTATTTTCACAAGGTAAGTACCTGTAATGCGAACAATAAATTTAATTCTACCTGGACGTCAATTGACGAATTGCTACGTCAAATGGAAATCAGACTTTCTCAGTTAAATAAACAGTTATTCATAGCAAAATGAGTGCTTTCTTAGCAACAACTTTACAAGGTAAAAAGTTAACAGATGTTGAAGTTATACAGATTTTATCGATTGTTGGAATACTTTAGAACAACTGAGAGAGTTTGATGTGATAAAAAAACAATACAGATATAACCTCTTCCGATTCTTCTACCCAGAGCAAACCAAAATCAGTGAATCATATCTTAATCAAGTTCATTCGGTTTGACTGCAACATCCCAAGAAAGTTTCGACCCATGTGTTAGTCCTGTACCTACTTCAACTCTAACAAATTTGTCTTCGATCATCCAAAGATGAGTTGCACGACTTTTATCTGATGATCATACAAAAATTCGCATCTTCTAAACTACGTTTTCCTCGATTGACTATCGCCATCTTTGTTCAGCAATTATTGTTGTACGATTAAACATTTTCCCAGCGCCTGTAATTTGTTGATTTTGTAGATGGAGGACGACAAAATATACTTTTTAAATACGTTTGAAATAAACAGTCAAAACATACTGTCTGTTTGAGCTCAAGTATGAAGAGAGATACCCATCTGAGAATGGGGCTTTGCTGATTTTGAAGACATTGAAATAAGACACTCATTTGCTACATATTGCAGCACCGACGGGATACCTGGCTGGCAAGATCGTCAAGATGATATGCTAAACTTTAAAAATCGTTGATTTTTAGGAAATTAGTATCTTTAGCATTTATTAGTTAGTAGTTAGTGTAGTTTTATTTTAATCTATTATGTTCGGTAATTACATAATTTTGCATAATATTTTCATGAATAATTTGAATGTATCAAACTTTGTTTATTTCATAAAAATTCACCAAAAAATTTATATAGATTGTAAGTACCTCAATATCAAAAGAGAATAGAAGTAAACAACTTGGGACAGCTTGCAACTGGAAACATTCAGATGTTATACCGTCGACCACAACTTGTATTGATATATTTGAAAGAAGGCTACTTGTCCAACCCCGCAATTTTCGGGAAGCCCATATGCAGCAAGTTTATTCAATAAGGCTGCATGCCAAACCCTATCGAAGGCTTTAGAGATGTCGAGGGCTATTGCTCTAGATTTCCCATGCTTTTCCATCGTTGATGTACAAACATGAGTGACGTAGGCGAGCAGATCTTCTGTCGATCTTTGCCTGCGGAAACCATACTGACGGTCGTTAATAATTCCCTGCAACTCAAGATATTTGATGATTTCATCATTTATGACTCTCTCGATGACTTTGGACATAATGGGAAGAAGTGCAACAAGGCGGTAGTTTTGGGGTAAGGACTTGTTTCCTTTCCTTGGGATCGGTTGAGTTCTCGCTATTTTGCCAGGTGTTCGGAAAAGTCTGGTTTTCATAAGAAATCTGAAACAGACGGTTAAGAATGGGTGCCAGTTCGGGAGCACACTTTCTCAAGACGATTGGACCAACTGCTTTCTTGCAGTTAAGCTGCTCGAGAGCCCGTCTCACAGTGCGGACTCTGAACTTGATTTCTGCCATGGAAGAATTTGTAGGTGGAATGTTCGGTGGTATTGCGTTAGATGAAACTTGCCCAGAATTATTTGAGAACGAGAGAGCAAAGAGATCGGCTTTCTCTTTCGGAGATGATGCTATACTTCCATCTTCTCTAACAAGAGGCGGAAACGCAGATTTACAGAAATCGGCACTGACAGTCTTCGCCATAGACCAGAATTGTCTAGTCCCGCTTGCCTGTTCAAGGAGTTTATTAGTTAACCCTTGGTTGAAATTGGCCTTTGCTCTCGCAGTTGTCAGGTTGCATACGTTCCGTATTCGTACGAAGTTTGTTCTTGTTTCCTCTGTTGGATTTTTCTTCCATGACTTGTCAGCTCTGCTCTTGGCTGCAGAGGCTCTCTAGCAGTCTTTGTTGAACAATGGCTTTTGTGCTGTTGTTCTTTTCATGGAATGAGGAATGTAGAGATCCATTCCTGCATGAACGATTTCTGTAACAGATTCAGTGCACACATTGATGTCAGGATCTGAAAGGCAAACATCACTGAATGGGAAGCACGAAAAGAATTCACGCAGCTCATACCAATTAGGACGATAGTGTCATAGTGCCAAATGCGTCTGTATGGCTTAGGTTCTTGGTTTAGCGGCAGCACAATGGTTCCAGCAGCAGATAAACACCTCAAAAAAGTCTAGGGAACACTTACCAATATCTTTAAAATATGAATTTGATGATTCGAATTTATAGAAATCTTTCGGTTTTTGTTAGGATGTATTGTATATAATGTATTCTCAAGAAAACAAAATAATATTTGACTTCTCCAAAGCACCTATTATAAAAAAAAAATTGAAATTTGAAAATGATAAAATTTGGTAAAACACAAAAAAAAATCTTGAACTAATATTTTCGAAACGATATGGAAGCACTTATATTTTTCAGTACTCAGAAGGTCCACCTCTGTTATTAATGACACTTTGGCATCGTCGCAGCATGCTCAATATTAAATTGTCTATTACATTTTGGCCTAAGTCATTTCAAGCCCCCTGAACTGCCAATCGAAGCTCCTGTTCATGATGGAAAACGTTTTGACGCAGGAGATTTCTTTTTAGGGTGTCCCACACATGCTCGATGGGATTCAGATCTGCGGAGCAGGATGGCCACGGTAGAAGATCGATATCATTCTCTTCAAGAACGTTCAAGACAACTCTTGCACGATGAGAAGGGGCATTATCTTGTTGGAAGAGTGGGTTTTGGACCCATTGTTTGGAGATACGGTACCACTACAGGTAAAACTATCTCATTTGCGTAAGAATTTCCCGTGAGGTTGTTCTGTATGAAAACGAGGTCAGTTCTTCCACCAAGGCGTATACCTCCCCAAAACATCACTGATCCGCCTCCCTGTCTAACAACTTCTCGAGCATGCTGGAGACGGTTTTGCTTTCCAGGTTCCCTCCATATTCGAATTCTTCCCGAATCGGGATAATAACTGAAACTAGATTCATCACTGAAGAGAACTGTGGCCCACCTCTCTTGATCCCAGTTTACGTGTTCTTGGCACCAAGCTAAACGAGCAGCGCGATTTCCATGGGTCAGTTGTGGAACTCTTAAAGGGCGTCTGGAGTGGAGTTGACCTTCGTGCAGTCAATTTCTCACAGTTTGGTCGGAAATTTGTACATTATGAACTCGTGATAGCTCTTGAGCTAATTGAGATGCTGTGGTAGTACGATCTCTTCTGGCTTGTAAAACCAAAAATCGGTCTTGGGCGACTGTAGTAATCCTGAAACGACCTATATAGCGCTACCTGTTTCATTGAAACGCGACCATAAACGGTTTATGACACTTGGGCTACTTCCCAGAACCCTAGATACTTCCCGTTGTGAGCTCCCAGCTTGGAGCATGCCAACGGCTCGTAACATCTCTTCTCTAGTCAAATGTCGTCTTTCCATGGTCGAATCACAAAACTTGAATCTTTTATTTGTGCTTACAACAGAAACAAAGTGCCAACTAACTGATTTCAAACACTGAATACATGAAATGATTATAAAGCAGCGTCGCATCAGCTGCATTTTTAGTTTTTTATGAAAAAAAACTGAAATCTGTTGCGGCACTCTACATAATTTGGTGAGAAATTGATGCAGGTGTTCATTTCTTCAAAAATAATCATCCATATTGATCGTTCTGGATACGATATATCGATATTCAGAAGTGTTCCCTAGACTTTTTTGAGGTGTTTATAAGGTTGTGGCCTGAGTTGCCTAGCGGTGCTGAGACCTCCACTCCAAAATCTTCTGGATCTGAAATCAAAAAGAGATCCAAGGTATTCGGGAAGTCGTTTGGGTGATCAGGTATTCTTGTCGGTTCGCCGACTAACTGCGTTAGATTATGGCTGATTGCGAAACTTTCAGCCTGTCTTCCCGCTTCAAATGTTCTATTGGAGTGGCGGAGCCATTTGGTGTTGTGAACGTTGAAGTCACCCAGTAAAATGACCCCAGCTCCGGTTTAATTCTGCAAACAGATTTTAAACCACGCAAGGTCGAAAGCGTCGTCCTCCATGGTATCCTCTCTCTGGCATGCAAGATCCGATCTGGCAAAACACAAAGGCCCCCTTCAAACCTAAATCTCGTATGTAACTCATACCCATTAAAACGTAAATACGTTGTGTCGGTTGTTTGACTTATTTGGGTTTCGGTTAGTGCCAGCACATGGGGTTGTGCGTTTTGCAGATGCTGGTGGAATGCATCGACACTCACGTTTTTGTGCCCCAGTCCTCTGATATTGCAGAACTCTATAAAGAGTTCGCTTTCTTTTCTACAACGTGAATGAGTTATTGAATTCGCCGAAGGAGTGCTCAACTTACCCTCATCATCAGAGATCCGAATGGGAGACTATTTTAACTCCGGATGATTTTGTCCCAGAGGAGCTCATCATGCTTCGTTACCCATCCTTCCCACCCTGGAAACCGGACCATCCGCCAGATCCCGAAACTAAGTCACACAGATGATCAATTCACGGAACCTATAGCTGGATGTGGTGGTATCACACCGGGCGACGGGGGTGAGGCCGCCTGCCACCATCACCATAACCCCCAACGACTATTCGAACCAAACGATCGTTGTTAACGACTTTTAATGGAAGTCGTTCTGAGCAAAACAGCCATATTGGGAAATGCAAAGAAATTGTGCTGAACGATTTCCATTCCACAATTATCACCGAACGATCATCGCAATAGTCGCCCGGAGCAGGACGTAGGTACTATTAAAATTCTTGAGATTTGTCTCATCAATCTCAATTTTTAAGTGAATATCATTTTATTCAATGAGAAAGAGCGTGGCGTGATTGATGTATATTTTTCCTAGGTAAAAGTTTTAACATATACTTTTAAGACGTCGCATATTCTACAAGTCAAGAGACACCCAGGAAGATGAACATGCTATTCAAAGAATTTTGGATGTACTAGCTTCTGATCTAAATGAGCGCCGAGAAGAAAATAGAATTCTCCAACAAATCCTAACCACATCTGAAAAAGTACACAGTTCAAGTTTGAACAGCAAGTACCATTTCAAAGTCGGGTCTTGACGGTCAGCCAGCAACAGGTAGCAAAGTAGTTCGAGTGAAGTTGTACATTTATCTGTTAAAGATGATGAACACACTCAAGCAACGGGATCGGTTAATAGTACCACAAGCAAAGTCCTCCGATTTTGACGCAAACTAATACTAATGCTACTATACGAAATTTGTTTCAATACTGAAATGAAGTCAACAAATTGTAGTCTGTTTCTGCTGCATCGGGACCTAATATACTCGTTTTTACAATCTTGTTAAATACACTGCGTCTAGAAATTAACTCTCAAAATCGAAAATTCGAATTTATTCAGAAGAGTATAGATATGTTGAAGAATTATTTTTCCAGTTATCCACCGGAATGCTTAAGAACAATCAAAATGAAAAATGTAAAAGTTTTGAAAAAATAAAAGCTCCGAAAACTTATCACTAGCGGATATTTCCAACCCTGGCGAGAAATACTGCATGACGTCTACGATTCATGTTCAAAATCAATGACCTTATAACATTTTGAGCCATTTCGATCAGTCTGTTCCGAGCTTCATTCACAGTTGCTGGCTTCTTAATCTTCTATTGAGAAAATCCCAGAATTGTTCGATGGGATTGTTGTCTGGACTTCGTGCCATAAAATGGATTTCGTAATGTTGAAAGTGTTCCTAACGATATGAGCTTGGTAAGGTCTAGCGTTATCATGCATAAATAAAAAGCTTTCACCCATGTTCTGTAAATGACACAACATGTTCTTCTTAAATGTTTATAACGTACCTCTGAGCTTTCAGGGTTCCATTATTTACCAGATCAGCTTGGATGTTCAAAAAAATTCCTCCCACTCCATTATTAAACCTCCATCAAAACCATAGGTATATAAAAATTTCTCTCATTTCGACGTCTGTACACTAAAGGACGTTGACCGCAATGAAAAAGACAAAATCTCGACCCATCTGTAAGCTGAACTCTTTCTCAGTCAGCTCCTAACCTGTCTGTCTTGTTCCCTGGCAAAATTCAATCGGGCTCTTCGATGTGCTGCGGTTAGACCTGGGCCTTGAGCTTTGACACGAGGCCTCTAACTAAATTCCCTGAAACGTTGTCGTTTGGTTTCTGTGCTAATTTGCACTCACTGTTTTGTTGAAGCTGAATTCAAAGGTACCTAGCCGTAACGAACAGTTGTCTCTACGAGGAAATTCTTGAGTAACGGTTACGGATTGCCGTTGTTGCTCGAGGTCATCCTTGCCAGGTCTCCTTTCATGACTACCAGTCCCCCTGTACCTTCTGGAACAATTTAATAGTACACCCCGAGCATGTGGCCGACTTTTGTATTACTCTAACCTAAGTCATCTAACACCACTGCTTCAGCACATTCTGCCGGGGTCAAATTTCATGATTCGAGATTGTATTATTACCGACAATTAAAATTCTCAAGAAGAACAAACGTTTCTCGCAAAAATTGATCAACAACTGATGTTATCAATATGTGGTGATTGCTTGCAAAATTTCATTTTATTCTTTTATTTTATTTCTGAGAGGGAGACTAGAGCCAAAATAATAATTTTGTTGGCATATATCCGGACATATCTGAAAAAACCTGTGTTAAGAATTAGTTGCCTACCAAAAAATAAATTTGAAATATTAAAATTGTGCGTTAATTTCGCACAGTGTTTCCTACTGTACCTGTTTGATGAACAGGGCCCCCGCAACCATATGTGCAAAGTCTGCAATGCACATGGGTGCCATCCTATAGGGGCGCCAAAACCCAGGCTCCAAAAAAAATATTAAAATAAAAGTTGAGAAATTAAATAGGATTAGGTATAAATACACACGAAATTTTATTAGTATATCATCCAGTTACTGCTGATTCCTATGTTGCGAGAACATGTAAGGCGGCAGTTTCTTGATTTTTCTGTTCAGACATGAATAACGCCTGGAGCGCTATAAAAGCGATGCATCGCCACAGGCGTTTTTAAATCAGTTCACTGGACCGTGCAACAAGTGAATAAAAACAAGTAATCCTATTTATTTATATATATAAGTTATTTTTATTTTGTCAAGTGTGGTGTTGTGTTGTGTAATATTTTGTTAACTACTTTTTTTTTTAATTAAGTGCCGAATACCTGCTGACTGCAATTTCAAAGGCTTGATTTTTTATAAAATGGTGAGTGTTCCTACTTTATACTATCAACATTAACCTTTTATAGGATACTGGTTATAATTAATTTTTTTAGCCAAATATATTTTCATTAATTAAAATGTCATGTACGAATTTAAAAAAGTAACTGGTTTTATCCATAACTCACTTAGTTTTTATGCTATTGATCTTTTTAAAAACCCATTTTGTAGCGGTTTTTAAGGGCTATAAGATCAAATTAGTTTAATATCTTTTTGCCTTTATTTTTGAAAGGATTCAAGCTGAAAAGGCTCGAACAAATCGCTTTTTACTCAAATATGCAAACTTTAATCGGCCATATCTCACTTAATAATAATCTGCCCTATAGAGGGTTAAAAACTATTGGCTACTTAGTTAACTTTTTAAGAATATTTCCTACCCTACCCGCATGGTGCTTATTATTGTGGTCACTTTAGAAGTTAATTCCTAATTCCCATGAGTACTAAGTATTTATTTATTTTTTTCAGGATAAAAGAAAGAGACCTTCAGGTGCGAAGTTTCGCGAGCAAAAAGAACTGAGACTACAAGAAAGGAGAAAAATGGTTGGATCTTTAAAGCATTTCTTGCAAAACAATCGAGAATCCACGGAGACTATCGATGTAGGTGCGACCGAATCGTCCGAATCTCAAGATTCTAAATCCGTAATATCTATAACCGTGAGTGGACCATCTGAAATTTCAACAGTAACATCAGGCCCTGCAACAAGTGGCAGCGGTTGTAGCAGCAAAACAGCTTCTACTGATGCAGAGCCCGATGAAGTGATGACACCATCCTCGTCTACAGCACTTGAACAATCCCCTTCAGGTAATTCAGCTTGTGCAAAAAGTTCGGTAATGTCAGCTACCGAAATACCTGCTGCAAGTGACACTTTCGATGAAGGCTGTTATGAGGCTAGTATCGATATAATTCCGTCCGACCCCGGTTTGTGGTCCGAAAGAATCACCTATGAGATGGCAAGAATATTGGTTAAACGTGGTCCACCCTTGATAGACATCAGTTTTAGCTTTCCTAGTAATAAAGATAAGAGAAAGTTTTCGTGCAAATACTTTGAAAGAAATATAGCAAATGGAGAAATGGTCGAAAGGGCTTGGCTTATTTACTCTATTTCTAAAGATTCTGCATTTTGTTTTTGTTGTAAGTTGTTTTGTAAATGTAAAACTTCTAACGCTTTTTGTGATACATATGGAGTATCTGATTGTCTTTGCTAATTAAGAGACACGAAACGTCAATTTTACACAACAGTTATATAAACACTTGGGTAAATTTAAAAAAAATAGAGAAATCTATGACTGTTAATGCTCATCATCTGCGGATTTTAGGAACGGAAAAAAATATTGGCGAGACGTGTTGAAAAGAATTATTACGATTGTTAAGTATTTATCTACACAATGCTTGGCATTTCAAGGTTCTTCTCAAGTGCTTTTCTAACATGATAATGGAAATTTTCTAAAAGCTGTTGAGACGATTGCCTCTTTTGATTCAGTGATGAGACAGCACGTTAGCCAAGGGTATAACTCCCAAAAAAATCTATTAAAATGACTCATTATTTAGGCGTGCAAATACAGAATGAAATAATTGAATTATTGTCTTCCAAAGTAAGAAATAATATTTTAGAAATGGTTCGCAGTTCAAAATATTTTTCAATAATATTAGATTGTATATAAGTCATACTGAGCAAATTAGTCTTGATCTGAGGTATGTTGTCCTTAACACCACTTCAAAAAAGGTTGAAGTTCAGGAAAGTTTTATTGCGTTTAATCCACTACTGGACTCTACAGGAGAAGGGATATATACATTTGAAAATTTAAAAAAATTAAATTTAGAATTAAAACACATTAGAGGACAAGGTTATGATAATGGGACAAATATGAAGGGAAAACATGTTGGTCTTCAAAAACGCATTCTTGATGCGAATCCGAAAGCCCTTTTTATACCTTGTGCGGCTCATACTTTGAACTTAGCAGTAAATGACGCTTCTAAGGTGTCAGGTGCTACAATAAACTCTTTTAATATTGTGCAAGAGTTATATAATTTTTTTTCGTTGTATAAAAGGTGGTATGTTTTGAGAAAAAATGTCCCCGGGTTAAGTTGAAAGCCCTAGGTGAGACAAGATGGTCCAGCAGAATTGACGCAATAAAGCCCCTTAAAGTTTATTTAATTAAGGTTTGCGAAAGTCTTCTAGAAGTGGCTGAAGATCATTCCTTTCACATTGATGCAAGACATAAAGCGAGTTCTCTCTTAACGTCTGTACAACATTTTCAATTCATTTGTGGAATTATTATTTGGCATGACATTTTATTTCATATAAATATTGTCAGCAAAAAAATGCAAAGTGCTACAATTAATATTAAAGTATGCCAAACCTATCTAAAAAATTTAGTTGATCACTTCCAGCAATATAGATCTGACCAATCATTTCAAGAAATTCTCGTGCAAGCGAAAGAAGTAGCAGTACCATTACCAACGGTTAGGAGGAAATTTAAACCAAAACTGTTTGACTATGAACACCGATATGAGACCCACTCATGATCCAAAAAGCGCCTTTAAAATATTTTTTTTTCTTGAAAATTATAGATCAAACTATAAGCTCTCTGAAAAACCGATTTGACTCATTAAATAAGTATGATAATATTTTCGAATTCTTTAGCGACATATTCAAATTAAGTGACAGCGATCTTTTAAAACATTGTTCTTTTCTTGACGACCGACTGACAGATCAAGATAATAAGGATATAGACTCCAATGATCTATTTAACGAAATTAAAGCGTTAAAGTTGTTTTCATTACCTGATGATACTGACCCCTTAAGTATTTTACAGTATATATTTGAAAAGAATTTAATTCCACTTTTCCAAACATAAGCATTTCACTAAGAATTTTTTTGACATTGCCTGTATATGTAGCTTCTGGCGAGAGATCTTTTTCAAAGTTAAAAATCATTGAAAATTATTTAAGATCGACAATGATTCAAGAAAGATTGTCTGGGCTAACAATATTAGCAATTGAACAAGAAGATTTTTGACGGTATAAATTTTAGCGATGTAATTAATGAATTTGCAACTGCAAAGTCTCGGAAAATATCGCTACTACAATAGCTATCTTTTATTTTCCTATTGCATCTAGACCTAGCTATCATTTTTGTTTTATTTGTTTTTTGTTTTGAAATGGGTGTGAACAAGAATTTATTTTGTTATGATTTTGTTCTCTTTGTTTCATTTTGATATTTTAGTCTACAAATAAATATGACTTCTAAAGTTCAGTTTTTTGCTTTACTTCAAGCACCTACCTACCTTCAAAAAAAAATAAAAAAACATGATCCAAAATGCCTTAAGGGGCGCCAAAATCCTTTTTTACACACAAGCGCCAGTAGCTCTCACGGAGGCCCTACTGATGAAGTTCTCCTTTTCTCTACCTGGCGGAGCCAAGCCCTGAAATTCTCTGAATAACAAGGTTTGATAATATTTCTTAGTATACAATTCAAGTATCAACCAAATCCTGCAGGAGGAAGGGAATAATACGGAAAAAGCTTCCTATTAAAATTGATTTGTTATGATGACTTGATTTTCGACCTGTATTTCGGTAAGTGTCGTTCAAGCTGAGTAGTTTAGGTCAAAAGATGGTCCATTTCAATTCTAGGTCGACATGTACAAGGGTTTTATTCAAAAACGAATCGTCAAGCAGAGAAAATAATCAGAAAACATTCTTATTTCCAGCATGTTTCAAATTTTTTTTGTCAGCAGATATAGTGTAGATTGATCAGGATTGTTCTTTGGATGACAAACGTGCATGCATAATATTCATGATTCACGAAACACATTTCGAAAACAAAATGTGCTTATCGTGATGTGAAACGAAACGGTCGTAAGTCACCGAGAATCTTAAAAATTCTAAGCCCGATCACGAGTATATAGTAAACTTTTAGATAAATCATTCGGCCCCAAAGGTTGATTTCTTCAAACTCAATGATAAGCATTGAAAAAGAAATCGGCGCGCATTTGCGTATTATGTGAAAGCGATAACGCAATTGACACAGTACATAATTATGTATAGTCACATTGAGTCGAGACCTGATACCTTTTGTTCTAACAGATACATGACCCCATGGAGATAAGTGACCCCACAAGAAGCTACGCTATATAAGTGATAAATGAAACTGATTATTCAACTCAGTTCGATTCTGACATCGCTTCAGTAAATAGCAACCGCCTATCTTTGTCAAGCCCTCTAGTAATTTTCACAGTGTGTTTTGTTATTCTGTGTTTTCCGTAGTGAGTTTGTAGTGAGTTTTTCATTTTTCACCCTGGCCGTCAAGAGAGGAATGGTGAGGACTGTGGTTGATTGTTTGGGTCTCCGGGTCAGATTGAACGCTTTGCATCAAACTTGGAAGTGGCTACATCAAACCATCACCCTCCACGAATACTTGATTGCCCTCTGTTCGGCTCATAAAAACATACTCTAGGAAAACCATCTAAGATTCCAAAGACATTTCGTTGCTAGTACAACATCTGCAGAACTTGTTATAAATTATTCACGGAAAATATCCCGAAATGGCTCTAGTGCAACGCATTATTTTGAAGCTCAAGCCTTCAGCCCTTATACGTACACCCCCCATGAACTACTCGACTGAATCAAGTATTAAGAAGTCTGTGTTCATTTCCCAATCCAAGGACATTTACACCAATCTAGCACTACAGGAATGGATCTTAGAAAATCTGAATTTAACTGAGCGTCACGTTCTAATGTTGTGGCAAAATGATCCCTGTATAACAATTGGAAAGAATCAAAACCCTTGGCAGGAAACTAATTTCCAAAGCCTACCACATATCACTGATCTTGGTGTTAAACTGGCTAGGCAGAAGACTGATGGCTCTTCCATGTACCATGACGATGGAAATCTGAATATGACGTTTTTCACTCCGAAGGAGCGTTTTAATCAGAAATACAATATGGAAGTTATAGGAAGAGCTCTTTTTAGAGAGTATTCATTGAAAGTGAATTCGAATACAGAAGAATTGACTTTAAGAAACGACTATAATGTATCCTTTTGTCTTTTCTATGATTGGTATTTGTTTCTTCTGAAGGAGTATTATTTTCGAATTCGATTGAGGAGGTCGTTACTTGATGAAAATCGATATGCATATTTTCAAAGAAATAAAACTAAAGTATTTAGATTTTCACTATATTAACAAAACTATGACCGGTTTCACCACATTGTGACTTCATCAGATAGATACAAACTAATGAACAGAGTTATTCCTTATATATTAGTCTTATTTCCTACTTAATATTACAATAGGTACAAGAGGTATGTTGGAAAACCCATCAGGTTTGCTTACTTAATGAATTGAAAAGATTGAGTAAAGGAGAAGGATTTAGATCTAATTGACTATTAAATAACCTACCTGAATTCTTTTCTTTGTTGATCTCTAAAATTTCCAATAGATTGAGTTTTTGTCTGTTATTTTCATTGTGTAAAATTTTGAAATTATCATTAAAGTTATGGTTTTCTTCGAAATCTGAGAACTCGAAGAATATTTAAATAACTCTGTTCATTAGTTTGTATCTATCTGATGAAGCCACAGTGTGGTGAAACCGGTCATAGTTTTGTTAATATAGTGAAAATCTAAATACTTTTGTTTCATTTCATTGAAAATATGTATTATTTTTATTTAAATCCATATGATATGCCTGTAACTGTATTTTAAACTCGCGATAGGCTCGTAATATTCGTAAGGAAAGTCGAATCTATAGGGAACATAATATAAAATAAAGAAATGAATATCAACTTCCAGTGTAACTAGAAAATTCACTGAAGAGATAGAGATATATCCAAAAATTAAAACTGTCAATGAATTTTTGAAATCTTATTGAATATAATTCTCAAAACTTGTCTTATGGACTAGAAGTTCCATAATATCTTTATTCAGCAGAAACGAGATTAGCTTGTCTATTGAAAGTCGATAAGACAGCAATTTCGATAAGTTATTAATTAAAAGTTACTAAAACTAAAATAATTGGGGCGAAAGGAAGTTAACAGTGGGAAATTATTGTTTCTGATTTCTTTAATGATATATGTTATTTGATTCATTGAAATTATGTTTGGAAGGTAATACCCGTTAATTGGTCACCTTGGCTATACAGGCTTAGTTTCCTTCTCTCGTTAAAAGTTTCTGATAACATCCCAATATAATTGATATCGTCATTATCCGCAGCATCTAATTCAGGCCACAAAAGTTTGATTTATACGATGAAAGTGGCCGCTCACTGTAATTCCTAGCATCAGTTTCAAAGTAGAGTAGCCCAACAACCCCCTGATTTCGTAAAATCCCTCCATAACGTAATTTTGTGGATGGCTTTGGTCTCCGATAATCAATCTCGAATATTAATTATATGTCTAGTAAGAATGTCATGTTTTCGGCACTATCCACTAATTGGGTTTAATTTGAAATTCGAAAAAGTCTCATTAAGAATGTGTAAGTTAGAAATTGCAGAGTTGTGCATATATTTTTTGCGAAATTATGGAAAAATATATTTTCTTCGTTTTTCATGAATATCTCTTCAAGCGATTAGTCGCACTTTAAAAATTAAACCAATTTCTTAGTTATGAAATTGTTTTTATTATTTCAATAACTTTTTTTATCAAGGAAATACTTGAAGAAATATGCTGCTAACTGAAAATTTTCTATTTCAGGTTTTTGAATAACTTTGCTGCATTTTTGAAAAATTAAGGTTATATTCTTTTAAGGCACACAAAATTATCTTCAATTTATCGTATCAATCGTATTTTTCTTTTGATCGCCCAACCTGAAAAAGACCATGAAAATACTATTGCATTTCTGTAAAACAAATTAATAATTTCCTAAATGAATATTACTCTGCAAAGCGAAAATAATGTTATTTTAATACTTTACAACTCAAATTTCTCTGTGCCTTTTAATATTTTCTCATAGAACAATGGTTTAGTCTGAACTACCAAGTATTCATTTTCATTAAAATGTTTTATAAACACCACAAAGAAGTCTAGGTAGAACATATAAATATCGATATTTCGTGTTTGAGACAATGAATCTGGATATTATATTTCAAGAAACAAATTCGTTATCAAGTAATGTCAAATGCAGGATTCGATTCCGGAGTTTCTCATTAAAAAATAAAATGAAATTGGCCGGATGGGAATTCATAATTATCTCATTTTTGAATTGAGCTTGTTGTCTTCCTTTTCGTTGCAAACAGAAGAAAAACGTTTTGAGAATCCATTTCATTGGAACGTTTTAATGGAAAGTCAAATGATTTTCAGCGTTGACGCTAGAAAATTAGGAATTTCCAAACATTATAAAAGTATTGCCAATAAGTAACCCAGGTCAACCAGTTTTCTTCGATGCGAAATGCCTATATCTCTATTTAGCGTCTTCTAGTTATCACGTCATATCAGCTTTTGATACTCCGACAACGTAGTTAAAGGTTTAAAAAAAAAGAATTTGCCGTATGAAAGACTAAATATTGCAGAAATAATACCAAACCAACAGAAAAATAGATTTAATATTTATCGATTAACTATTTTAACCTAAAAAAGTCACAAACAACAGATTTTGCCACTGAAATCCTCTTTTCATGCGGGTGTCAAAATTTCATATGGTCACTCGACCATTTTGACGCTCAAAACGAGCGTCGAAGCGCTTCAATAAAGAGGCATCTTATTTTTCATGAAACGATTATGAAGTTACGATATTTGATCAGAAAAGAGATGCTAAGAGTCATTGGTATGCTCCAAACTGGGAGCTCAAAGCGACAGGTATCCAGGAGATATCAATAGGTTTTGATTACATTTCAATCAAAGTGGTAACGTAAAAAACGCTCAACATCTGTCACCTGTGCCATGAAGGTCTTTATCACTTCAGACCTCCAATGAGTGTGCCTCAACTGATACTGGGAGTCCCATCATTAGGGAGAGGTCGCAGTTCTCTTCAATGATGAGTTATGGTACAGTTTCTGTCCCGACTCGAGACCTATGCGAGACATGAAGCAACCTTAAAACGCAAACCATTTCCACAATGCTCGCGAAATTGTTGTTGACAAGGCGAGTGATGTTTTGGAGAGTCAGACATGTCCGTGGAAGAACTGATTGTATTTTACAACAAATCAATCTGACGGGACATTTAATACTGATACCTTGCCTCCTAACAATAGGTCCGAATTCACTCTTGTCTCAAGACAAAGCACAAATAGCTGCCAAGATACTGCTTTTCAATGGTGTCTTTTCGAATTTTTCATTGAACTCGCGATTATGCGTCGTTCCGCAAATTTAAATTAATCACATTCTAGGAAAAATCATATTTTGAAATAAGTATTCAATGTGTATTTCTTGATATGGAAAATTTATCTAGACATATATTAGGTGACAAATATTACAAAAAAAATGTCTCAATTGATTTGCGAATTATTTATGCCTAGTCGAGAAATTCACCTACGTCACTGGATGAACTTTCAGTCAAACCTTTTCTGACGATTTTACATTGGCGTACTTATAAGCTCCATAATGATCAAAGTACAAGGTTCTTTGCAACAATTGAAACGGAAACGTGACTTACCTTTTTTTATCAAATAGTGTCCTACAAAGGACATTTTATGTATTGTTCCACTGATGAAAGCCAAATGGTTAAGGTCGCAATATATGAATGATATAACCGATAATTTGGATGTTTTTTACGTTAATATGTTGATTTTCAATGATTTAATTTTCAAAACGACAAAATGACCCTCTATACATATCCCATTCAATTAAATTCAGTTTACTTGGTTTCGATTAGACGAAGTCATTTAAAGTTCTGGAAAGATTAAAATAATCTAAAGGTTATTTGAGGACCGTTTATTTTTCCATACTCAGGATTCTTTATTTTTAGAATTGACTGACTAGGCATGCAGGAGGTCATGTAGTTATCAGTTATTCAAATGACCGTAGCAACACAAATTTTTTGGAATCCTATTCGTTTCCCGTTATAACAGATGTTATTTATACATGTACTGATCTTGATAATTTTTGCCATCATTATCAAATTGTTTACTTGCTGGGTTGAAAACAAAAAGTTGTTTTTGAAGATATAACTGTTTCAGACAGTTCCTGCTCGAAATTTTCCAATCTGATAAGATAATAACTTCCAATTAAACGATGATATTTTTATGAGGTCTTTGATTCACTTTCTCTAGATTGAGAGTTATAGATTCAAAAATTTGTTTTTTCAGAACAAAAGTATAAATTGTAAAATGTCTCGCTTTTCTCGATCTCTTCTTTTCGGGGAAAACTCAATGATAAAACTCAAATTTCAAGGGAATGACATTTTGCAGGCATTTTTCGGGTTGAATGCAAAGAAAAAAAGATGTTCAACAGTTTTATAGCTGTTGCCAATTCCAATTTTTTGGAGAAAGTATAGGTGGCTTCGACATTCTTCAGAAAAGGTTTGGTGCAATCCGTCATTTTCAATAATTCGGTTGCTTCTAGGGAAATAAATTCATCAAAATAAAAAAAATTAATAAATCGACAACTACAATCTCCAAACGAAGATAATTCCCGAGATTTATACTCAAAATTTAGAAGAGTATACTAACAGTGCTATACCTGGATGGAATTATCCAAAAAAACAAAATATTTTGTAAAACAATCCTTAGTATGGACATTCTCTTCAAATTCTTTCATTCCCGATTAGGATATACTTTAAATTAAATTAACATACACCCTTGGAAGGTGCCACTCCATATACAGATAGTGTTGGTACTGTTTGAAATTCGTAATAAAGTTTTAGTTGGTTATCATGAATGATATACGAACCAACCGTAACAAGAACTTCTCTGCAGTATGTTGTTGTTTAACTGTTTTAATCAACTTAAAATTAAATTGATGTATTGTTATAATACAACTGTGAAATATATAAATAACTGTCCAATTAAATTCATTTCAAAGAAAAATACTAATCCTTAATTAACAAAAGATATCTGGAAATACTAAGAAGCTTGGAAAAACCAATTCGTATCATCAATGCAGCTTACTAGTTAAAGTGAATAAGGTTGATTTTACTCAAAGCCTTATGAACCAAAAGGTTTGTATTTTCAGGAAAAATGAATGATTTTTAACTATTTCACTATTAATAGATTGGCATACTACAAGAAAATGGTATAAAAACAAAAAAGTCCAATATAATGAATTTATGTGAAGAAAATCATAACGTCACAGTGAAAAATCTACTAAAAATAATCGGTTGGGAGTACATGAGAACTTCCGCTTTCGTCGTCAGAGATGGAGGAAATCAACTAGCTAATAAACAGATAGGGTACCAGATGATAAACCCCACTGAAAGCTGGTTCCCTGGTAATTATGTCGTTGAATTCAATAAATTATTCATAGAAACATAAATCAATAAAAAAATGAACTTGAAACTGTTTTGTTTAGCATAAGCAACAATTGGCTATTTTGAGGTGTTTTTGAAAAAAAATTCATTTATATTCGGTTGTATGCCTTAACACAACTGCAATATTAACTTCAAATGTCAACAAAATAATAGAGATTTTTTTAGGAATTTCAAAAATTCGTGAAAGTTTGACAAAATGGGATTGGATCTACGGACAGACTCCCGATTTTAAAGTGGCACGTAATTTCCATCTGCCAGAGAATGTATGCAACCATTTGGATAATGAATTCTCTATGAAAATGGTGGTCAGTGGCGGTATTATCAAAGATGTAACCTTTTCTGTTCCTTCTAGTCTATCCACTGGTAGTTTTCATGGAGAAGTCTGTGTGATGACGAGGACACTGATTGGACGTCAATTTTCTCCAGATCTTTTAGAAAATTTGGAACATTCCTTGAAGAACCTCGTCGATGACAAGGAAAAAATCGCCTCAGATTATTTTCGGGAAGTTGTATCTTCTTTCTGAGAGACTTATAGTAGATACAAGTCGATTTTATATCTAGTGATTCAATTTATAATTTGTACTGAAGATGTTGTGCTCTTTGATTTTTATATGACTTATTTATGTATATGAAGCTTTTCAATATAATATAAAAACTAATTTTTGTGTTATCCTGCAAAAAACTTTCTGTTAAAAGTTCCTAAATTTCGATTAACTAACCTATCGAAATTGAACGATTTCAAAGAATTACTCTAAAAGTATAATCCATCTTCAAAAACAAGTTTTAGCATTCTTAAGTTTCTATCTATCATATCTATTATTGAGATAAAGTTAGCAAAGTTTCATATAGATTAAATGGTTAGTGAATTCTGAAAAGAAAATAGGAGGCCACATTAATTTTGCATAGAATGATATAGATGACAGATTAACAATGAACTATGTTGAAAAAAAGAAGATTTACTGTTTATACATATTATAGAACACAGATTCGTCTTTCTGTGTGCAGTTCATGTCAGCATTGTCAGCTGTTATATGTCACAGCCAAAGCAATTTAGCTCAGAAATTAGTTAAAGCGAATTGTAAAATTCAACATTTTCCTTTAACAGAATCCATTTTTATTTATTCAGAAGTTCATAGATCTTGCTTTATTTAGAACATTATCAGTCATGACTATTTTACCAACAAAAAGACCTGCATCTAATGCTGAAGAAAATAAGGACAACAATCAAACAAACGTAAGATTTTTCCACCTGGTGGCCATCCTTATTTTTACCTAATTGTTTGATCTTACAATGTAGAGTTACGATATCTTTTGCTTAATCCTTTAGGTTAATAGCGACAGAAATGTTAGGAGAAGAGAAGATCTCAATACAATGCAGATAAATAGCTTGGCCGAATCGAATACTTCCTCAAGGAGATCTCCATTCCCATAGTGAGTATCGAGATTCATCTGTATATTCTGCATTGTAAAGTTTGTAACCCAATTTATTTTCGTGAATGTGTAAAATTGTTTACTTCATATCTAGTTTTCTTAATTTGCAGTGGAAATAATTCATCAGAAAGAAAAGATAGATTGCGTAAAAGATTTAAAGAGTCTGAAAGAGTTCGTGATAGAGAACGGGAGCGCGAGCAAAAGCGTGAAGTTAGAAGAGAGCAGAAAAGAGAGCGTATTGCTAAGAGAGAGGTTGCTGAACCTCTCCATGATAGTACTACTAGTTCTAATCAGGGTGATACAGGAGTAGTTGAGCCTGCACAAAATGACTCTACCCTTGCTATTAAAGAAGATTGCACAGGTTTCAATAGTGAGGATGAATATGATGATCGTCTTTTCAGTCAGCAATCAAGTGTATCAAGTGAAGAATGGCAAAAGGTGAATAGGTATTCCCATCTCAATGCATACTACTGCTTCGTGAAGTAACTTTTCTTGAAACCTCAAATTTTCAATTATTCAATATCTAATGCAATGGTAACTAATTTAACATTCATCAATTTTGGTATCATAGTTATGTGGTGTTAACATTAGAAGCCTCATATATTAATATTTCATCATTATATAATGTGAAGAAGATCATCTTGATAATTTACTTGTGAATTTTTTTTAGTATTCATACAGGCTGTCTACTATAAATGGTGCCAAACTTCGGTAGATGATAGTACAAGTCATTTGCAACAAAAAATGTACCATAAAATTTTTTCAAAAGTTGATAATTATGGAGTTTTTTAACACTTCTTGATTTTACAAAATTTTTGCTTCTCTATAAAAACAATAATATCTCTGTTACTCTTACAGCTACATCAAATCTGACCATACCATCGGTAAGAGCATTGAATTTGTTATGAGATAGGTAAGTACTAATGGTAAAAAAAAATTTGTATACTGGGTGTTGTAAAAGGCTAAATGAAAAAATTGTGAAATGAACAAAATTAGTGGTATTTTCTTGTTAGCTGTACCACTGAAAACTGATCGATAAGTAGCTGGTTTTTTTTTGGTAAAAACTACTACATTTAACTGGCTTTCGAATGGTATTTCAACTTTTGAGGTAACTATTTTTTGTCAGCAATATCATGGGTAAGAGTTATAAGAACATAAAATTCGAAAACGCAAATATCTTATATTACTCAATGAAACATGAAAAGGAACTAAGAAAAATTAATGAACCATATTTTCACAAAAGAGATTTAAAAACAATAACAGGTGTTCAAAATGTCTTCCTCTTCCTTTAATGCACTTAACACACATTTTTCTTAAACTATCAACTACTCTTTGAAGTTCAATGTGTTTTGACTAATTTCGTTGCAACAGATTCGAATCCTTTCAATTAATTCTTCTCGAGTATTAACGGGAATTCTATAAACATTAGTCTTTAATGTGCCCCACATATGAAAATCAAGCGCAAGGTCTGGGCTTCGGGGTTGCCATCTCACCGGCCTGAATCGACCTATCTATTTCTCTCCAAATCACTTACTCATTCAGTTCTGGACCATTCTAGAATAATGAGAATAATTTGAAACCAAAGGTGATGCCGAGTAGCGATGGGCATTTCTTCCAGGACGTTCATTATTTCGTTATTTAACAGATTTCTGAGAAAAATTAATTATTCCTAGTTTCTTAAACATTCAATATCCAGATATGTTATTTATTTATTGCTCATTATTATTGAAAAGTCATTTGTGGAATTGTTTAGACGCTCCCGTGAAACTAGCTTATTTGTGATCGTAGGATAAGAGAATTTAATGTTCTCACTCTTACTCTTACCCATAATTTTGCTGATAAATAAATAGTGAGCTCAAAAGTTGATATACCGTTTAAAAGCAAGATAAATGTAGTTTTTTTCCAAGAAAAAAAACGGCTACTTATCGATCAGTTTTCAGTGGTACACCGAACAAGAAAGTACCACTAATTTTGTTCATTTCACAATTTCTTACAGCACCCGGTGTACAATTTTTTTTTTACCATAAGTACTTACCTATCTTAAAGCAAATTCAATGTTCTTTCCGATGGAATGGTCAGATTTGATGTAGCTGTAAGAGTAACAGAAATATTCTTGTTTTTACAGAGAGAACCAAAAAATTTCGTGAAATCAAGAAGTGCTAAATAATTCGATAATTATCAACTTTTCGAGAAACTGTTATAGGACATTTTTTGTTGCAAATGACTTGTACTATCAGCTACTGAAGTTTGGCACCTTTTCTAGTAGACACCCTGTATATATTTTTGGGTATTCCTGTCTTGTATTATGACGAGTTCTGCACAACTAAAACAAGTCAATCAGCTGTTTGCCGAATGCATTTGAATTTTATAGTGTTGTCAGATTTGTGACATATTCTTAGTTGATTTGAATTATTCTCTTATTTTCATTGGAATCATAAGCGTCATTTCGTTATCTCTATTTCTAACAAGTTATAATTGAGGAACAGAGCATGATAATCCATTTTCAATAAGTATATGACAACAATTTAACAGAATAAGAAATTTTCAGTTTTAATTATAATAGCTGTCCTTTCTTTCCCAAAAATGTTCTAGATTCAATATTTGATCAATCAACATTTTCACCAGGTAATTTAAAAAATAGAAAACACGAAGCTGGTCTTACCATATAGATTAATAATTTGACAGTGTAACAGTATTCAGAATTTAATGCAAAGATCATTGTTGAGAAACACAAAAGGAAACATCAGTAAATGGCAAAGTAGTAAATCACCTAGTATACTTACAACACAGAATACTTTACCGTTTTCCGAGTTGCCAATGTTTATGTTCTGAATAATCTGAAAACACTAATGAAAATCACCAATTTTGAAAAGAAAAAAATTCCATTGCCCACATTCATTAAAAAAAATGAAATGATGATTTTGTACATCTCATAGTATATTTCCTTATATTCGATAAACTATTAATAGTATCTAATAAAATACTTTGGAATTGTCTCCTTTTCTTTATATTCAGTTAATAATTCATCCCGTAAACTTTGTTTTTATGGTATTAACATTATGAAAGATAAGTAGTTTATGATTTATTGACTAAAAACTAGAAAAGAAAAAATGTCTACTAGAGACAAGAGCGTTCAGTTATTGTGTTCGCATACTGACGAACCAGTGCGTCCAAATATTATTTTCTTCATAATCTGACAACACTGTATAAAATTCAAATGCATTCGGCAAACATCCGATCGACTCGTTTTGGTTACTCAAGGTCGTCATCATACAAGACAGGATTACTTATTTTTGTCAATCTTTTATACACAATAAATGATATTTATGACAAGTCAAAATGAAATGTCGAATATCGAAAATATGATTTGACACAACTTCAAAATTACAACAGTTAAACTTCAAAATAGCCTCTTCTATAGCTCAAAACTTAAAAAGATACCGTAACACTGATATTTTCAAAGCGCTACATATAAAGAAATCCTAAGAATTCATTGATTGAATGCAAACAATTTTCTACAAAAAATTTCAATGTTATTTTCTTAACACATTCACAGACACTCACCAATGCTAAGAACTTTCAGAAACAAACAATGAATTTTTAAGGTCCACTAACGTAATGGTATGTATATGATACTGAAAGTTTTCTTTTGTCGTTAAATGAATTTCCCATGGAAAATTAATGATTGCGGCATATGCCATCATGTCCATGCATATTCATTTCTGCCGCCGAATAAAAACAAAAAGTTTAAGAAACTCATTTTATTCGGTGAAAAAATAACGAATACTGAAAAAATATTTCACTTTACTCAGCAAAACTATTAGTGAAGGAAGAGATTTAGCCAGTATGAAAAAAACTGAATAGCATGGAATAATGCATAGTGGACATTTTCCGTACATGTTTTACAAAGATATTTTGTTTCTCGCCTAAGTTATCTTTTGCACATTGCTTGCGCCTTATGTGATAACTCATATTCAAACCTTTTGGATTGGAAAAATGCATTTCTCTTGGAACATCGATTTATACACTCTTCCTCATCTGAGTGGTTCAGAATTCATAATTTCTCATCCATCTCTCATGTCTTTTGAAATACCCAGCCAATTGTTCTACAATATTCGACTGGAATTCTAGTAAAGTTAGTTTTTTATTGTAATATTTCATTATATAATATGAATTCCAAATAGTTATGTCTAATAGATGAAAGAACTTTTTGTACTATCTGATACTCTTTTTGGTAACGAATAATAGCATACCATTTGGTAATTTCTATCAATACCAGACATATTATCATTATACTTGGCCATCTCTTCTGGCTTACTTTTATTTGCCCAAATCTATTGAACACATAATAATTTCTGGTTACTTCGTCCTAATACATTGAACATCCCTATGGCCTTCCGTTTGCAAACATGAACTTTTCCTTTTCACTTCCAATAATGTTGCCCTTTTTTCAGTTTCTTCTTTATGACTTCTTTGGGGTTTACCTTTCAGTTGGACCTCAAAGTTTCAGTTGTATGAGTCCTTTCTCATTTTTTTCTCAGTTTTTTTCCTTATATATTTGCATATTCAACACGTATCCGTCAGTAGTACAAAGAGAATATAACTTTATTGCATACCGAGCCATTTTGCCTTTGATATATTGCCTGAAATTATTATAAAGTTTATCACTTTTGTCATTGATCTGTCTATATGAATAACTGAAGCAAGGTAAAAGTTCTTCAAATCTCCTCCCAGACAATTTAACGTGGCATAAAGGAAAGTAATAAAGAGGGTCCATAAAAAAATTCTGAATGAAGGGAAAATCAAGTGAACCTTGCAATATGCATAACGCAAGAAAGATTTCAGTTTTATCTCAGATGAATGGCTACATTTTGTATGTGGTCTGTTTTTATATTTCAAAATAACTGCATAGAGTTCGTACATTGTGCAAGCATTTTAAGTACCTCACCATCCCATATTTTTTCGAATCACTCCAGTGATGTCGAGACATCGTCTTCAAACTGTAATTGAATTCCATTACCATCGCTGTCAAATACAAAATCAAGTAAATAACTCTTCTTTCAACCCTTTCATCATCACTCGAAACTTCGGATCTCCGGTCATTTTCTGGAGTTTCTTCTTGCGCGTTATTCTCTTCTTTGTTTTCTCTTATCGATTCACTTTCATCCATATCATTCGCCAACTAGGCTAGGATGTTCCTACTCAGAAGAAACAATTATTTCCTAATACAATTTGCGCAGTCTAGATTCCTCTTTTGAAGTCATATTGGCTCCGAAAAATATTTTACTTATACAAAAAACTTGAAATCCCTTTGCTATTTGCACTAAAAATCTGATTCAAGAATTCTCAATTCATCAGATAAGTTGGTAGGCATTTCGATAATCCAAAAATTTTGGAACGTAAACTTCATTCTCTGATATATTGTGAATGAAAGACCATATTATGAGTTTCATATCACAGAATTATTGATGTTCAACAGTAACAGTGGCAATTCCAGAACTGCTCCTTATGGCAAACTGGAATTGGTTGGTAGGAATTATAGGACTATCTCCTAAAATCACAGCACTCCTTGTTTAAAATCAAGTGTGAAAGCATATTAAAACCTATTTAGACCTTTGACAGATCACGTAATATAATTGCTAGATAAGATTTTTTCCTCCAGATCCTGAACTTTTAATCACTTCCAGACAATCTCCCTCTTTTGAATATTTATATCTAATAAGCTTTAACGCATTTAAAATGTTAACTATGACATTGCGCTAGTCTACTTTGAGCCAAAGAAAACGTTCATGAATAATACAAGCTCTTCACAGAAAGCAAAACAGTTGCCTTAAATTTTTTAGGTTGTTTTTCATGGCTTTTATAGTATGTTAATGCACTTACTTACACCTTGTTGCTCATTGTGAACTTTTGGCAATAAATAATTACATAACCATGTCTCAACCACCATTTCCACCGAATTTGTTCCTCTACTGATTGTTTCTTTTCTCAAAACTAACTCATTATTGAACAAGTAGAGATTATATCGCTAGAATGGTTCTTAGCAATACCACTAAGTAAATTCCAGAAATGTTTCTAAGATTAGAAAAGCGCCAGTAAAAGTGTATTATATCTGAAAAGGAGTGTTTTGAAGGGGATAAAAAAGATACTGATGAATCAGTTAATACTTTTCGATCAAAATTAACTCACCTTTTTTTAACAAACCTTGTATTTATACATTCAACTTTGTATTAACCTTGTAAGAATATCAGATATTGGTATTTCTCAGTTCTTGAATTTTCTGACTAAATCCACCTTTATTTCCTACTCATTTCATGAATATTGAATCTTATTGATGCATCTTACCTAACCTCATTTATTCATTTCAATAAATAAAATACATTATACGCCTGCAGAGGTAATAGATATTAATATTACGCTGGACTAGATCTTGAACTAATTATAACAGAAAAATAATAAATAGAAAATAAATCTAGAACAGTGAAGAAAATGGGTAGTCCCCATTGAAATGTTGAATTAACAATGCCCCATTAAGTAATTAACAATTCAATTTGTATATTGTAGTTCAGAAAATGATTAGAATGTCCCAATAGAAAATTAAGTTTTCAATCTTAGCCTTAATATTAGGAATCATATAACATTCATATATTACTATTATTATATTCTGAATCATTATATTTTATAATATACCCCATGTTTATAGAATCTTGATTCATAATTTATTTGAAATCTATTTCAAAATGGCTCTATAGTCATATACTAATTGTACTTGTATATACTTGTTTCAAACAGAGGGACGATTATTTCAAGAGGTGCATGTCAAGCCTGGGCTTTGAAATTAAGCAGATGAACGAAGATGGAGCTTGTTTATTTAGATCTATTGCTGATCAAGTGTATGGCGATCAGGATTGTCATTTCCAAGTCCGTCAAGACTGTATGAATTATATTGTGAGGCAAAATCATAGTAGAAAATTTTGAATCGTTCATTACTCTTCTTCATTTGTAGGTGAAAAATAGAGATTACTTTGAACCATATGTAACCGAAGATTTTGATAAATATATTGCCCGCAAGAAGCAGTGGAATGTTCATGGCAATCACTTGGAGATACAAGCAATGAGTGAAATGTACAACCGGACAATTGAAGTTTACTGTTACCAAATAGGTGTGTTGTTTGCACTTACAATTTCTGCAACATATGATTATTTTTTTGTTTCATTCAGAACCTATAAATATTTTCGGCTCGCCAAGACTGATCAATTCATATGAGCCAATACGATTGTCCTATCACAGAATGTGTCATTATAACTCCATAAGCAACCCTAACAAACCATCTGTTGGAGTTGGACTGGGTATTCCTAATTATCATCCTGTAGATGTTGACAGAAGACGTTTCAACGAGGCCATAAGAGCTAGTGAAGAATTACTTATCGAGCAAGTGAGTTTTTTACAACATTAGTGCACAGAAGCTTGTTATTTTTTGCTTTCTTCATTAGACCATGCTGGAAGATAAAATTCTTGCTACTGATTGGGAAGCAACAAATGAAGCAATAGAAGAGCAGGTAGCTCGGGAATCTTATATACAATATTTCCGAGATAATGAACGACGTCTGAAAGCGCAGGGAAACAACTTAGCTAGTGGTAGTTGTTCAACAATCACTTCATCAATGATTTCTTCCATTGCAACACCTAAACCCACCAGACGAGGTTCTGCTTCCCCCAAAGGTGGACAGTCTCCTAAAGGAGCTTCCTCCCCTAAAAACTCATTTTCCCCATTGGGTAAGTTAAGAA
Source organism: Cryptolaemus montrouzieri (assembly GCA_013387265.2). NCBI lineage: Eukaryota > Metazoa > Arthropoda > Insecta > Coleoptera > Coccinellidae > Cryptolaemus > Cryptolaemus montrouzieri. Next base: position 29,806,416 of record JABFTP020000186.1, on the reverse strand, counting down.
AATAAAATATACTCGGTTTTACTACTCAAATCCTATAATAAACAGTATTTATTCCAAAAATATTTTTGGAAGTCTATAAACTGTCACAAGCGGTATTCTGTCGCTATCGGTTCTGAAAGTTTTGTAGCGTAATAGTGGTATTGTATAATAAACCGTAAAGAGTATGCGCAACATAATCCTCCGTCAAAAGTGTTGTTGAGGTTAGGTTAATGGAGTATGTTTTAATTTGTTTTTTCATACAAACTTACTAAATTTTATTGTTGTGTTTTTGATTCCCTTTCTATGAACCACAAACCTTATTCATCTGAAGTACCTATAGGTGACGATTCAAATTTCTACCACATTTGGCATACGAATTAGAAATATGTTGGCGTTCACGTTCATTACAGCTTTTTGAAAATATTGTACTAGTAAGTTACATTCTTATGGCACTGTTACAAGTTGAGGCTAGTTAGAATGATATACTGCGCAAGCTTACGGCACCGAAACCGATATGGATACAATATCATTACACAGCTCCACAAAAAAAATTCGAAAAATTATGCCAGAACCCAGACCAGTTGGTTGTTTTTGGGGTCGCTGAAACCAAATCCGAGATCTGAATCGCTCCATCACGTCAGGATTTTTCATAACCTCAAAAATAAACTACAAAAACCATGTAAATCAGGCAAACATTAACTTTCGGGCTTTATAATCTTAAAGAACGCCTAACCGTTTTAACCACGTAGTCCCATGACTCTGTAAACCCAAATACTAAATAACCCGATAACTTCATAACCTCAAAATCTGACCCAGAAACAGTGATACGCAATTGTGTTATTGGAATGCACTAAATGGGCTGTTGCCAACTGTAAAACTCCCATATAACCTTATAACTTGACCCTTTAAACCTCCATAAATTATGCTTTAAACCCCGCTAACTTAAACTTTCATACCCCCATTACCCCATAACGTAATTTCCAAATTCCTATAACTTCATATACTCCGTTACCCAGCGGTTACTACGGCATCTAAGTTTTTATGTTATGAGGTCATGGATGGTGTTCTCAATGCACCGCATTATTCCATAACCTCGGAATTCAACTAGCAATAGAGTTCTCAATTACGTTTCCAAATTGCGTGATGAACTCCTTAATGGAATGCACCTATGTGAAAACACAAAATAATTACCTTAATCCCTAGCTATTTAAACATTTATGACCCAACAACCTAAGTGGTTAAAAGTCTATAACTTCATACTGTAAGCTTTGAACAGCCATAATCTCATACAGTAAATTTTTAAACTCGCAATAACCCATAACCTTAGTCTTGAACTAATGAAACACCCATAGCCTCCTAATCTGACAATTTGAATTATATAACATCAGGGTAACGGGGTATAGAGTTACAAGGGTTCAAAAGCTTTAGATATTGGGTTATAAAGATTCAAGTATACAGAGTTATGGGACTACGTGGTTAAAAAGTTATGCTGTTTCCAAGATTATAAAGCCCGAAAATTAATGTTTGCCTGATTTATATGGTTTTTGGAGTTTATTTTTGAGGTTATGAAAAATCCTGACATGATGGAGCAATTTAGACCTCGGATTGGGTTATTATACAATTCCAATATTTAATATAGTTTGCACATAATTGTCAACAGTACGTCTCTGAGAGGTGCAAGATCTATAATAACGTGTGCGAATGAGTCATTATTTCCGTGACAGGTTTTTAGACATGTGCAAATCATTTCAGTCTCAATTTACAATATTGGCAGTTTGAGCAATATTTTCTCTTTGATGAATTACTTGTTTCACCAGTGAGTTGAATGAATCACTTGAGATATTTATAATATTTTTATTAAATTAAACTAGAAATTGAGGTTCGTTTCAAGGAACCTAAAGAGAAAGAATATCTAATGTTGGCCGTCCACTGAGCAGACAAAGAGAACTACATGTCCTCTTTCAAATATTCTACTTTTGCTTGAAATATTAACCATTATGAAAATGGAGCAATCCTATAACTGATGTGAAGGATATGCTACTGTACAGCTTATTGTACAGCAACAAGATTGAGTACTTTTAGAACTATCCAGTTTTTTAGAATTTCTCTGATTAAAATTTCATCTGCACAGCTAGCCCAAGGAATACAATGCAATCAAATATTGTACCTAATTTAACTATGGTTGTTGAGAATAACATAGACCATTTGCCGCCACCTTATGTGCCCACTGAAGAAGAGCTTGCTTTTGCCAAGAGGGTGTACAACTCACCAAGACGTATAGAAACCAATGCTGATTTCAATATTGGGGATTATCTTGGTGATAATGAATTCAAGAAATTTTGTGATTTTCAGCAGGCTGGACCATCAAGTCCAGTTACTAATGGTAAGTGTGATGTAATTCAAATCATAAGATGAAGGAATTAATTTTTCTTGTGAGTTCATTTTATTTTTGAGAATTGAGATTTTCACATGATTCCAATAGTAATTGATTCATTTATCCTTTTTGTATTAAGATTGAATTATAAACTAACCCTTCCATTCTGATTGCAATAATTGAAGCATGTTGAAGTATATCCACTTCTAGCTGTTTGTTAACATTTTGTTATTTATGTGGTTATTATGTTGTGTTGATAAATTATGGTGTTTCTGAATACCAAAATTTCAATGTAGTTGCCCAAATTGGCAAATGAGAATAATTTTTTTCAGTTTGTTATGAAAACCTTGCTTTACTGATACTTTCCAGGTTTGGAGGACTTTGATCAAGAAATTATGGCCAGAGTCATGGCAGAATCACAAAAAACTTATCTGGATGAACTAAAGATTAAATCAAAAAAGCGCATTGGATCTCCTGGTCCTTCAACATCTTCATAGCTTTTTCCTATTCTATATTAGTATAGTTTTACTTAATACAGTAATGTTTTTCTAACACTTAATGAAATAGTTTTATGTAACACACCTTGCCTGCTATGTTTTTTGCAAGTAGATTTCTATTTAATGTTTAGTGGAGTTTTCCAAGATTTAGTATTAAGTTCATTATTTTGTGATATATTGAGTATGATGTTTATTTTTCTTATACTAATGGTTTATTTTACAATGATCTTATTTTGTTATGAAGTTGAATAATAGATATTAAACGATATGTATATATATATATATATATATATATATATATATATATATATATATATATATATATATATATATATATATATATATATATATATATATATATATATATATATATATATATATATATATATATATATATATATATATATATATATATATATATATATATATATATATATATATATATATATATATATATAATATATATGTGTATATATATATTTGAGGAAAATTTTCTTTTATTTTATGAATAAGAGTGTGAGGCGAAATTTCTTCATTTTGAAAATTCCTAACTCAACAAAATTTGTCAATAAGAAAACATTTTCTGTTCTTTAATAAAATTAACCAAGATTCAAGACGAGACCTTTTAAGATAAATATCGATTACACTATATTAAGAATTCTTATATAGGATTATTTCCAAAACAAATAAGTTTCGTGTCATATGTATACAATGTTGATACGCTTAAAAGAATCTCATTATCGAAGTACAATTTTAACTTTATTGTAATCTCTAATGTATTCAAGTATATATAATTCCATCATCTGTTGAAATATAGATGTGTGAGGAAAATGTTTTCTAATAAACAATTTTGAATGGATATAGAGTTTTTCTCTCATGAGATGATCAATAAATGAGGCCATTTCGATGAATAAAATGAAAGATATGCTTTTTCTATGATTTATTCTCTGGTTAACCTTCACCTTGAATCTGTCCGATCCGGTCTATATATTATGATAGTTCCCAGATAAATTGATTGGATTAGAAAGGAGTTCTGCGGTGATAACTCCAAACCATATGTTCTCGATTTCTCATAATTTTGAATTTTGAGAAAATCCTTTCATTCTGAAACAATTCCTTCAAGCGAAAATAGTTGACAATGTCTACTCGTCGTGTCTTAGTTTACGGAGGAAAAGGAGCTCTGGGCTCAACATGTGTGTCTCATTTTAAGGCCAAAAATTTTGTAAGTTTTGCGGAAAATCCATTTTTATGATTCATTAATATTCACACCAATTATTTTTCAGTGGGTTGGCTCCATCGATAGATCTGAGAACAAAGATGCTGACTTGAATATTTTAGTTGAAACAGATGCAGATCTTGTGCAACAGGTATATTAAAATATTTTGTTTATTTTAGTTATCTATTGATTTTCAGGAAAGTTCTATATTGAATTCTGTAAATTCGGCTCTTGGAGGCGCCAAGTTAGATGGAGTGATCTGTGTTGCAGGAGGATGGACAGGAGGAAATGCAGAAAAAGGTGAAATTGAATTTTTAAAATTATAAGCAGGTGATTTATTTTATATGATGTTTTAAGATCTCGCAAAAACTGCAGACCTCATGTGGAAACAAAATGTTTGGAGTTCTGTTATTTCGGCAAGTATTGCTGCACATCATCTAAAAGAGGGAGGTATAATTACATTGACAGGTGCTAAAGTAGCACAAGAGGGAACTCCAGGTGAGGCTACAAAAGTGATATGATAATTGAATAAAAAATTCCAATCTTTTCTTTTAAAATCAGTTTACTTAACTGGGGTTTTTAGATACTTAAGTTGGGGACTAGAACCTTTGGAATTGTATCACACTGAAAATACTGTACATCACTGCATCAAAACTTTATTTCAGAACTTGATAATCAAGAGGTGATAGTACCGAAATCTCATTCTACATGGCTATCATTTATATTTGATGTACTGTGTTTATAGTGTGTTTCGAATGCTTTCCAATAATTTCTTTTCTGAACAGGTATGATTGGATATGGTTTGACTAAAAGTGCAATACATCAGCTTACTAAATCATTGGCTGGAAAAGACAGTGGCTTGCCTGTTAATTCTTTAGCTGTATCTATTTTGCCAATCACTCTCGATACTCCTATGAACAGAAAATGGATGCCAAAAGCTGATTTCACTTCTTGGACACCCTTGGAATACGTGGCAGGGTAAAGACAAATTAAAAAATTCACAATGAATCTCTTTCAATTTATTATTTATTCTTGAAGGCTCTTTGGTGAATGGATTGAAAATAAGAACCGTCCAGCTAGTGGCAGTTTACTACAACTCTCTACCAAAAATTCAGTCACTGAAATAGTTTCAGTATGAATCTGCAAAGAAGACATTGGCAAAAGTACCTGTGAAAACGATTGATTGCAAGACTTTCTTATATCTTTTTTTGTAAAATGTTTTTTAAACGATTTGTTATGTCTTTTACAATATATACAAATATGAATTATGAAATTTTGTTGGTATACCATTAAAAATTAATAAAACTTAATTAAATAGTTTGGATTCTTCTTTTTGGTATCCATTAACTTTTTTCTTTTGAAATATATATCAAAAGCCGAAAACAGGCTTTTTTGTGGGCTTGCATTTGGAAATAATGATACTTAATGTACGATCAGGCAATCATCACAAAGATGCATGTGAAATTTTTTGTCTTTATATTAATTTACAGAATGTCAATTTCTCCGCCACACATTTTCCGCAAAACGACGACGATGAATGATTTAAATAATTTATTTTTTATAAAGCCTCTAGGATGACAACTTCAAGTTCTACTGCATTCCAATTTCAAAAACACGGTTCTCCACAAATATGCCTTTTTCATGCATGGACATTGATTACGAATCATAGGATGTTTCAGTTTATAGGAAAAAAGTTCGAACATATATAGTTCCTAAAATAAAAAGACTAGAAAAATCTAGTTATCTAAAGCATAAAGATCTCGAAAATTGAAAAGGTTTTGTTATAAAACAAACGTTGTCAAACAAATTCCACCTCAATATACATCGAAAATAAGTGGTTCGACAACAAGCTTTATTACAAATTTTAGAAAGGATTGAAAATATGAGGTACTACAGCATCTCTGTTTATCACAGTTTTTTTGGAAATAAATTATATGATAGGTAAAAATGAAATTTCAATTAGTAACAGAGTTTCCATCCTACTGATTACTAATTATTTCACAATTTTGCTGCTTAATGTGGGCAATTGCCATGTACGATTATTATGCACTATCTCAGCTGTTAGCTGGATATAATTTACCTTTCCCAGATTCAGCAATCAAAGGGAATAGGCTCGATTACAATATACTTGACATAAATTTCCTAACTATTCTACATGTATTAAGAATTACAGCTTTTTGCATTTCTACATAGGTATTCTTATGCAATTCTAATTTCTTAAGGCTATCGTGCAAAGTTTTGGGTATTAACCCAGTGGAGGATACGATGACAGGAACAATATCTATTTTCTCGAGGTGCCACATCTGCTTGATCTCAATGGCAAGGTCTGTGTATTTGGACTTTTTCTCCTGGAACTTATTCAGCACGTTGTTATTATTTGGTATGGCGACATCCACCAGCATTGCTGTTTTGGCTCTCTTATCATACACCACTATGTTCGGCCTATTATTCGTCACCATTCTGTCAGTGATAATAGGCCTATCGTAGTATAATCTGATAGAGTCATTTTCCAATACGGGCGCCGGTTGATACTTGTAATATGGCTGGAATGTATTCAGAAGTCCGTACTTGTGTGCAAGTTTCTGATGGATAATGTTGCACACTTGATTATGCCTGTGAAGATAGTCTGTATTGGCCAGTTGTTCGCATCCGGACGTAATATGCTGTATCGTCTCCGATCTTATATGGCATTTTCTGCACCTATCTGTTTGTAATGTTCCGTCCTTCATAATAAATTTTTGTAGTTGTTTGTAGCGATCACTTGGTCTTGGATGGCCATAAGGAATCCTCTGTTTCCGCGAATAATTCTCCTTTCATCAACCATTTGTTGGAGGCTTCTTTGTCGATGTGTGGTTGATTAATCTCATGGTGATGTCGTCCATGCAATTCCTTTCTTGACCATTGCTCTTGTTTTTCAGTATCTGATAGGAATGGTAGATTCAGCAGGTCATCTCTGGTAGCAAGATTTAGAGGTGTATATCCCTTATCAGCCAACGATACCACTCTATGTAGGTCAGAAGTGAGAGCTTTTGCTGAGAAGAATTCTCTGAGATTTTTTATCTGTTCGGTGTGTAAATTGACTACATCTATCAATCCGCGTCCTCCTTCTTTCCGCTTCAAAGTTGTTCGTATCACAGACGATTTTGGATGATGGTTGTTGTACTTTGTTAGCATCGTTCGGGTCTGCCTTTGAATATCATCCAGTTCTGTCTTAGTCCATCTGATTATTCCAAATGAGTAAAGTAACACTGGAATGGCGTAGGTGTTAATTGCCTTGACTAAATTCCCCGAATTCAACATCGATTTCAGCACAGACTTCAGACGCTGACTGTATTCTGAACGAATCTTCTCCTTTGATTGTTTTTGGTCTAGTAATCTGGCTTGTTGGTATCCCAGATATTTGTATGTTTCGCCATCTCTCATGCACTGTATAATATCACCGTTTGAAAGTTGTGTTTCACCATCTATGACTTTCCCTCTTTGAATGTTCAGGGTCTTACATTTTTCAATCCCGAATTTCATATGAACATCTGCCGAGAACTCACTGACAGTTTTCAGCAAATCATCCAATTGCTTCTTGTTCGAAGCATATAATTTGATGTCATCCATATACAGCAGGTGGTAGATTGTATGATAATTACTTTCTGCTTTTATCCTAAATCCGTATCCTGTTCTATTGAGCATTGAGGACAATGGGTTCATTGCCAAACAGAACCATAGTGGACTCAAAGAGTCTCCTTGAAAAATTCCACGACGTATGGGCATCTCGTCGGTTTTAATTGATTTATTGTTCATGTTGACCTGCAGAGACGTGCGCCAGTGTGTCATTGTTGTCTTCAAGAACTCTACCAGGGCTGGGTGAATTTTATTATTATTTATTATCGTGGACTTCTGCACTATCTCAGCTAGTAGCTGGATATAATTTACCTTTCCCAGATTTAGCAATCAAAGGGAATAGACTCGATTACAATATACTTGACATAAAATTTATTATTATTATTATTATGATAAATATTTAACATATTTTGTCTGGAATCGCCTCCAAAAAATTTAATTAGTAGTAACTAACCTAACCTTAGGGTTGAAATCTAAATCTTTCATTGCAAAAAATTAAAAACTTTATCATAACATAAAGCTTATTTCAAATATTGATGTTGACAGTCCAGGATTCATGTATATGCTATTAAAGCAATAGCTTAGGAACCTTAACTTCCTAAGGGGCTTTCAAAAAATTATCACTTATAGTTAAATATACTGCAGTATCATATGTCGCAAGTCCGGAACTTCTTTCTTCAACCAATTTTTAAGCGCTTCTTGTCAAAGAACAAAGCATTATTGTCTTTTACTAGTGTAACCGGTAATTATGACTACCTTTCATTGATTAATTAGTATTTCTTAATTGTATTCCAGTTTAATACTTACCGGTAATCGAAAATCATATAAACCATATTGGGCACTGGCATAATATCTGGACTTATAGAGGGTCAAATTTCTCAAAAAGCTTAGAGTCGCAAGTAGTGTAAATTCGGCCAGGGAGGTAACCAGAAATAAATATTTCCAGGGTTCATGAATTCATTTTGAAATATAGTATTATTAATTGATTTAGTCTGATTTATGCCGTTTGACTATTAAATGACTTTGTTTATTCAGTAACTTATTGAAGTACTGTTTTATTCTTGTTTTTCTTTTGGGTACTGTTCTCCAAAAGGAATCCTTAAAGGATCACTTCGTTATCCGTCTGTCTGTCTGTCAAGCCTTTTTTCTTTGGAATACGCGTAGATAAGGGAGAGATGAAATTGATACCGACTACTCAGGTCGGTAATTTCTTGAACTATGAAGAAAATCAGAGTTCTGAGTCAACGCAATCCTTTAATGGCATATTTTGACACTTTCAAGAGAATCAAAACCTATTGGGTATATGGCACCTTCCGTTGACCTAGAAATATGAAATTTGGCGAGAAGCATTGTCTTGTATTACATGCATTCATAAATAAAGTTCGCAACTTGAACTTCATACGACCTGAGATCAGGATAAATAGACAAGTCAACGCATAAACCAGTTAATGTGATCAGAAATGTTTGATAACAGCAGTAGGGACACTACCTTAACGTCACAATGAAGTTATTGGTTCTTTTGAGAACCAAAGGCAAATACGAGGGACTAACAATCCGAAAAAGAAATTTTTTATGCTTATGTATATATTGTTAAATTTGTTTTTGAGGTTATCAGTCCGTCATGTTTAAGTTTGGTTCTTAGAAGAATTAGTTGCTTTATAGCAACGTTTCGGTAATGTCCCTTCTGACAATATCAAGCGGTGTGAACTGATACACTACATGCTAGAAGTAGAGGATATTTCGCACTACAAGCTCACGAATGATCACGTCGAAGATCACATCTACTCATTTATTCCTGCTCATCCTATCTGGTTCAGTATTTTCTAAAAAATGAATTATTGAATAAATTTGTGCGGAAATCATGAAGTACAAGAAACAAATAAAATGAAGAACACGCAAAAAAGACCAATTTTATTAGTAGTGCCCTGGAGTGTCACTTGCATTTTTCACTATTCTCACGACTTGTTCAATGCCTTTTAATGCAAATAAGGATAATCATTCAAGACATTTATTCAGGGAGCAATGTTCATAATCATCGTCAATCAGGACCACAATAGTAGTACAGTAGAGACACAATCTAGTCAAATGTTATGAATAGATTAGGTTAGATTAGAACAACAGATTGCAGTTTCATTCTCGTTTGAACTCGTCAGTGTTGCTGTAGTATTATTGTTTTATTTAACTAATAGGCTATGAAAACTCCTCGGTTAATGAAAATATAGAGAATCGCTCGGACCCGTCGATTTCTGATTCGTGGGGGAACAACTTTTCTGATTTTTTCATTCCTGTAACTTTTATTCCGTAACGGGTGTGAGCACAACCCCCTGATTTTGAATAGGGGTGCGGGGTGTTGCGATACCTCATTTTGAAGATCTTATCGAGTACTATCTGACCCTAAATAATAAATAAAGTAGAATAAGTTTTGCTCAACCCGTTCACGTACATTACTCAACATTTCTGGTTCGCAACATGATCCGAATTCGCAAATCATCAGTGACTCGGTTGGGTAGCGTAAATCTTAGATTTCAGGTGATCCCATAGAAAAAAGTCCAGTGGCGCCAGATCAGTGTATTAGTCGAAACAATACGTCAAACACTTCTTTCAAGGGGGTTATACCGCAGAAGGCCCTTAAAAGTTCCAGAGCTAACCAGACAACACAAAATTAACAGACTTAATTGGTGTATCGAGCACCAAAATTGGAATATTGGGAGTTGGCGATATGTTCTTTCTTCGGATGAAATCAGAATTGGTGTTCGATCAGATGCCGCCGGATTCGGGTTTTAAGGGGTCGTGGAAGACAAGCTAGACTCAGAGCAGCAAGATTAATTCCGAAATACCAAGGGGACAGTGTGATGTTTTGGGGTGGCATTATGCTGGAAGGAAAAACAGATTTGATTTCGTTTCCTGATAGTGTAACGGCTACAAATTACGTGGACCTAGTGCTGGAGCCCATAGTGAGACTCTGGCGAGCGAGAATTTCAATTTTATGCAAGATAATGCTCCTCCCCATACCAGCAACCTCGCGCTACATTATCTTGAAACAGAGGGAATCGCTATTTTGGACTGGCCAGTTAGCTCTCCAGACCTAAATCCTATTGAACATTTATGGGATAATCTCAAAAGGAAAATTAGATCGCGCCTGGATAATCCAAGAACCCCACAACAGCTCATCCAAGCCGCCACAGAAGAGTGGCAGAATATTATCGCAGAGGAGGTCGAAAACCTAATCCAAAGCATGCCCAGACGGATTCAGGCTTGTATCAGGGCAAGAGGAGGTAATACAAGCTACTGAGATCGAGAAAAAAAACACCTACTCCGTGAGAAAACAATTTTCAATTTTTTTACTACATGCGGAAAGTCTCTTATTTTCTTGTATTTGTTCCTTTCTCAAAATAAACCTTAATTTATTTCTTTTTTCATTTCAAATATCTCAAAAGGATCAATTCTAACAATCCTTCGAAATTTCTAAAATCCCTGGGGTAATATTCAGAATTTAGATTATATATATATATATATATATATATATATATATATATATATATATATATATATATATATATATATATATATATATATATATATATATATATATATATATATATATACCTCGAGTGATACCTCGAAAGAAAGGTATTATCTTTGTCTGCATCCCCTTGAACGAATTTTCATTTTTGATTGAAAACTGTAGAAGATACAGAGTGAGCTACTGAAAAAAAGAGGTCGCTATCTATCGCCCTGAGCTATTAAAGTATTAGTGCAAAAAAAATGGAACAGATTCATTCCAGAACAAAGGCTGTCATCTTTGATCTAAATGAATCTATTCCAGTTTTTCGCACTAATACTCCAATAGTCTTGGAGCGATAGTCTTCCTTATTTTCAGTGGGTCACTCTGTATCTTCTACAGTTTTCAATCAAAAATGAAAATTTCTTCACGGGAATGCAGACAAAGATAATACCTTTCTTTCGAGTTATCACTCAACCCATCTACCCTCTTCCAAATTTTCAAGGGTTGTCACCCCTGCTCCAGGGGTTGAAATTCGAGATGAAGATGGTACTTGATATTTTTCATTCACTTACATCTTGATTAAAATATATTTTACTCTGTACTTGATTGAAGAAAACTCTAATTTCAAGCCTCTTTTGCTGCATGAAATAAAGTGTTGAATCGTTCTTGTGACGACAAGTTAGTAATTTTGCTTTATTTTTAACCTCCCTACTTTAGTTATTAAATAAAAATAAACAAACCCAATTAATAGTTACTCAGTTAATAAAATTAAATGAAAACTTGTTTAACTTTTTATTTTTCCATACAATTTACAATATTTAGTTTTAAAACAACTTAAATCTTAAATTCAGAAAGTCATAATAACTTATACTAAGAAACAATTTTAGCAGCTTTACATGTTTATCGCTTTATGTTTCAAAAAAGAAACACAATTTGTCGTTTTCATCCATAGATCTATGTAACTGAATTAAATGAATATTAAAATCAAATACTTTATATACTATACTTCTTAATTATTAGGCAACTTTTAAAGTAATAACATTAAAATGTTATAAAATTTTAAACTTGAATTACTAAATTATCAGTTTGAACTTTTTGGTAACACTTAATGTATCCAAATGAATAAATACAGATCACGCAATGCGTCGGTCAAGCGTGCCCCACCCCCGCTCGCCGCTCGCGTTGTAAAATAGCGTTGGCAGCGCGTGAGGTGAAATACCTAAACCCCGCCCGGGTGCTCCCCGGACGTCTACCAAACTATGACAAATCCGGGGAAACCCGGACAGATGGCAGCCCAAGATATACCTAAGTATTCAAACTTGTTGGTCAACATTGTCATTTTCTTTATTCAACTACTCTGCGCCAAGAAATTAACGCACAATTTTAATATTTCAATTTTATTTTTTGATAAGCCACTATTTACTATAAACGTGTCCGGACATATCCCAAAAAAATTAGATGTTGCTTCTTGGCGCACATGTCCACTCATGAGAAATAAAATGAAAGAAATAAATCGGGAAGAACAGGGAGACTGCTTGTCATGAAAGGAGACCTGGGCAAGGACGAGCAACAATGGCGATCCATGACCGTTATTTAAGAATTTCCTCGTTGAAACAACGGTTCGTTACTGTTCTTCTTCTTCTTCATGAGCCTGTAGCCATCCAGTCCTGGACGTGGGCCTCCTCTTTCCCCTTCCACGCGGAGCGATCTTGGGCGAGCTGCATCCACTCTCCCCCCGCGACCCTCCGATTGTCTTCTCGTCATCTTGTTTGGGGCCTTTCTACGCTACGCTGTGTCGCACAGAGTCGCCAAACCAGCAGCCGCTTGGTCCATCTGTCGTCGCTGCTACGCGCCACGTGTCCCGCCGATCGCCATTTCAGCCCGGCAGCAGTCGCCACTACGTCCTCAACCTTAGTCTTTTGTCGTATGACGTCATTCCTGACTCGATCAGGGATGCTTATGCCCAGCATGCAGCGCTCCATTGCCCTCTGTGTCACTCTTAGCTTTTCGGCACCTCTTCTTGTCAGTGTAATGGTTTCTAAACCATATGTCATAACCGGTAGAACACACGCATTATAGGCCTTTATTTTGAGATTTATTGGTAATTTCCTATATCTGAGAATGTGTTTTAGGTTGCTGAATGCTGCCAAGGCAAGTCCTACTCTTCTGTTTAGATCTGTCGTTTGATTTTCACTGCCAAGCTGGATTTTGTGACCAAGGTAGACATAATCTTTTCAGTTCTCAATGGCTGAATTTTCCACCACAATTATATTTGGCGAACGGGTCATGACTTTTGTTTTACTTAGGTTCATCTTAAGGCCGACTTTCTTGGATGCATCATTCAGTTGTTGGAGCATGGTTTCCAGTTCTTTGGGGTCTGTGTGAATCAACACAATATCGTCAGCAAAACGCAGATGTGTTAAGTAGGATCCATCTATGTTAATTACTCTTTCCTCTATGTTAATTCCTCTTTCCTCCCAGTTTAGCTCTTTGATGACGTACTCGAGTGCACGTGTAAACAGCTTCGGGGATATGCCATCACCCTGCCTCACCACTCTCATTACAGGGATTTTTTCCGTCTTTCAGTCTTCAGTAGGAGTGACTTGCAGGCTGGTATTGTTGTACATCTCTCTAATTAAATTTGTATATCTTGAGTCTATTCGCGCTTGGTTCATACCTTCCAGCACTGCCCAGACCTCGATACTGTCAAAAGCTTTTTCATAGTCCACAAAGGCCAAGCTGAGTGGCATATTATATTCTTTGCACTTCTTCAACAAAGTTCGCAGTGAATGAATATGGTAAATTGTGCTGAAACCGCTCCTGAAAATCTAATTTCTTCGTTAACCGCTTAGTTAGTATTTTCGTCAGCAACTTATAGAGGACACTTAATAAGCTGATCGGTCGGTAACTGTCTATGCAAGCTGCATCAACCTTCTTGAATAATATGACCACAGCATTCTTCCACTTCTCAGGAATTCTTCCCTCTTCAAGGCACTTGTTGAACAGCATGCAGAGAGCTGTCTCCAGCTGGGCTCTTTCTACTCTTCATCTGGTTGGTTGCGGCTCTTCACATCTTGTAACTTCCGAACAAACATTTAGAACTTTATCAAAGCGCGGTCCCCCGCGTGACGGGTCAGGAACTTTTTTAGAATATAGCTCTTTGTAGAAGTCTTGTATTATTTTAATTATTTCTGTTTTTTCATATTTAGCATTATTGTTGGCGTCCTTCAACTTGTGTTCTAACTTTTCTTTTCGAAAGATTCTTTCTGAGTGTTCTTAAATTCATGTTATCTTCTATTGCCTGCTCCACCATTAGTGTACTCTTGAGACTCCCTGTTTGTGTTCAGTCTATAAGAGCTAGTGTTGGAGGGGACAGTTTTGAATTTTGAATTCTCCTTCTACCTCATACTCTCTTTGTAGAAGTAATTAGTCCATCAGTTATAATATTGCACATTTCGTTCAGGTCAGTAGACTGATTTCTTTGCGACAGCTTCACACTGAGGTTTTTTTGCAATTCATCTTTTCGGCCTTCTAACCCCGCTGTCGTTGGGCGAGAGGTTTATGAGACCATCTTGGCTCTTTCCAATTGCACGTTTATAGAAAATTTTGCACGGACTATTCTGTGGTCGCCCCCTGGTCCCATCCTTACAAACGTCCCTACGAGATCACAAAATATAATCAATTTCATTTTTGCTTCTGCCATCTGGACTCTTCCATGTCCATTTTCTTTGTGTCTGCTTTTTAGAGAAAGTTTGCAGACAGTATAGCTCTTCTCTCTCAAGGAACTCCAACAATATCTGTCCTCTCTCATTTCGCTGTCCCAACCCAAAATTTCCAATCCGTGTGGTCTCTGTACCGAGCTTTTGTCCACTTTTTGCGTTGAAATCGCCTGTGACTATAGTCAACTGGATATTTACTTGACTTCATGCCTCCGCAATGTTCTCATACACTTGTTCGACGTCTTCATCCGTAGCAGCACTGGTCGGGAGATAAGCATTAATTATCTGTATCTTGTATCTTGTGTTCAGTTGCATTACTTTATATATGACTCTATTTGATATGGCTCTTGTGACTTGCAGCAGATGCGCGACCGACCTACGCACAATAAGCGCCACTCCACCGTTTCTGGTTGTATTAGCGTTTTTGTTGAAGATAACGTGGCCTGAGTTCAATTTGGCGACTTCTTCATTTGCTCTTCGAGTTTCGCAGACACCGAGCACGTGCCATTTGATGTTTTCTATTCTTCTCCTTCTTCTGTCTCTCCTTCCTCTCTGGGGTAGTCGAATATAAGCCCCCCCAGAATCCGTGGGGCAGACTGTCTCTGTTGAGACAGTGCGAGATTCTGGACGATCCGTCCTACTCGCCTGGGGTAATTCCGCAGATGTTTTCTACTCGACATGGATGGTTTTGAGGGGTTTCGGCATTAAAACGCCACGCTTGGCGTGTTTCGCAGTTCCACGGCTTTTCCGCTGCCTCAGATCCGCCTGTGGATGTCGTCGCGCCGACAGTTCCTCTGGACTCCAGATCCGCCCGACGCACCGACCATTTGCGGCAAACAACGCCAGACCCCGGCCTATTACGTGTAGAGGTAAGCAAAAGTTCTTTTCTGTTCTGAGAAAAATTGGGATTTTATTGATTCGACTGAAAATGGTATCAATTTCAAGAGGGATGAATTTATGAAGGTTTTTATTGGGGCGGTTGATGTGGCCTTTCCCGAGAGAGTGGTTTATCACGGGGGTGACGTGAACGAATCCAAGTTTAAATTCAATTGGTTTAATGATGACATTCGCATGAAGAGGGAGCACTTGAGGTTTTTGGGTGAATTGAGACAAAATTTTCCTGGTAGTGATGGCGTTCTTGTTGCTCTGCGGTCAGCTAGATATAATTATAATAAAGCCATTTCTGATGCAAAGTGTATAGCCTATAAAAAGCATATTTTGAATTCCAAAAACAAAAATAAAGCTTATTGGGAGATATATCAGTCAAACATGAATAAGAAGAAGAATATAAAAGTTGATTTAAGTCCAGATAGTTCAAACTCATTTTTTTTCATTATTCCCAATGAAATTAAGAGAAAAATTCCTAAGCCCAAAAAAACTTACAGGCATTATTTAAGACATTTGTCCAGTTTGCATAATCCTACTTTTCATTTCGATCAACTCACTTATTTACAAGTGAGGGATATTATAAACGGACTTTCTAACAAAAGGAGCCAGGACCACTATCACCTGAACCTAGAACTGATTAAGAGCATTTTGAACGTCATCATTTATCCCCTGACGAAACTCTTTAACCAATATATAGATGATGGAATATTTCCTGACGCTTTGAAGATTTCAAAGGTTATCCCAATTCACAAAAAGGGTGCTGTTGACGAAGTTGATAATAATAGGCCTATAACATTGGTCCCAATTTTTTCTAAAATTTTAAAGTAAGTACCAAATCACAAATTATTTTGAAAATTCATGTCTGCTTTTTGTTAACCAATTAGGTTTTCGTAATAATAGATCAACAGGTCAAGCAAAAAAAAACAAAAGAAAAACAAAAAAAAAAACAAAACAAGGTTTTGTGGTTGGGACGTATTTTTACGATCACTTAATATACTTATCAACAAGCTAAAATGGTATAATTGCAATCATTGCTGTAAGCTCCTTAACTCATTTTAAAGTGGAAGAACTCAATGCACAGTCGTAAATGGGGTTGCGTCCGACTGCGGTGATATCAGTAGTGGTGTGCCACAAGGGTCGGTTTTTGGACCGACCCTCTTCTTGATTTTTATTAATGACCTGGTCCAGGCTGTCGGTGCGGCAGAACTGCTACTTTTCGCTGATGATACCAGCGTAGTCGGCTGTAGCCCCAACGAACAAGATCTACTTAATTACTTAATAACGCGCAGCAGTAACTTTATGATTGGTTTTGTGCGAATAACTTGAGTGTTAGCCTTGATAAAACTTCTAGGATATTGTTTACTCACCGAGCTCTTACTTTCAAGAACCCCGAAAACGTTAAGTTCTTGGGAGTTATGATTGACTCAACTCTGAACTGGGAGGGACACGTCGACCACATTGCGGGCAAAATATCGATATTTTCTTGATTAGAAATATAGTAAACATGTAACCTATTGACGCTGTACGCGTGGCCTACTTCTCCTTGATTGAGTCCCATATGTCCTATGCTCTGACAAGATGGGGACTCCAGAGAAAAGTATTGAGAATAATGGCTAGGAAAGCATATAGAGCTGATGTCAGGAACTCTTTTATTTACATGAACATCTTAACTTTTCCTTCACTTCACATACTTAATAACCTCCTTGCAGGTAAAAGCCGTAATGACAAGGTATAGAATAATCAAATTCATTGTTATAATACTCGACAGAATAATGATATTCGTTTAACCTTCTGAAGGCTTAACTGTAGTCGATTTAGTTTCAATTACTATAGCAGTACGTTCTTTAATGAGCTTCCCGAGAGTATACGAAATTAAGCAATTTAAGCATTGTCAAAAAGAGGTTTTTACTGCGACAGGCTTTTTACAGTATCGACGAGTTCCTTTCTTACCGATTCTCATCAAATGACCTCATCTGATTTTCAGTCTACATTATATGTGCCTATTTGTGATTTATGTGACATATTTATTTTAATATTTATATATGAGTATGTATTTTATTCCTGTTTTGAAGTTGAAAATTGACAAATGTAAACAAAATTGTACAACCATGCTAATAAATCTAATCTAATCAAAAAAAAGCTTATATTGTTAGTAACTACTTTCACTGGAATGGCCTGCAGGAAGTCTGAACCTCAATCCCAATGAACATGTCGGGGAAATTCTCAATAGAAAATTAAGAAGCCAGCAAAACCAGCCAGCTCCCGCGAATGAGGTTCGCTACAGACTGATCGAAATCAATCAGAATGTTATAAGTGGTTTTGAGTATGAATCGTAGATGTCATGCAGTGATTCTCGTCATGGTTGGATATATCCGGTATTAATAGGTTTTTGGGTACTTTGATTTTTTCCAAAAGTTTTAAATTTTTCATTATTAGTTTTATTTCAATTTCTATAACTACCTTTTTTCATTTCGATTATTCCCAAGCATTCATTAGCGCTAGGTGAAAGTGCATTATTGGAAAAATAATTCTTCAACATATCTGAACTTCTTCTGAATAAGTTTTGAATTTTCAATATTGTGCGTTAATTTCTTAGCGTAGTGTAGAAGGTGAAAAGAAACATGATAAAATCTATTTCGGATGTTCTAAGTGAATTTCATACGAAATGTTGACCAGTATAACTTCTTCGCGTAGTATGTGAACATACAAGAGGTCAGTCTATCGAATGGTATGGTCACGTAACAGACAATGGACCAAATGGACCGGTTATAAGTTTTTTCGACTTGCCCAAGAATTTACTCAATGCAAATCGTTCGAATCCCGCAAAATAACCAGTTTTGTGAACTGCATCTCATTTAAACAAACCGTAAACTTTGTTAATCTTTCCGAAAAAGACACAGAACAAGAACTAACAAATAAAGTATTATAGCAGTAGATACCCAATGGTGCAGTTTCAATTTTTGTGGTTTTGTGAAAGTTTCAACAGTTTTTGAACATAAGTGATATGGATAAAAGGATACTTTTTTACATGTATGTATTTATCATATGAATTAAAAATATTAAACCGAATTTGTTCATTAAACATTGAAATATCTATTATATATCTTAAGAAAGTACGGTATGCAATGACAGAAATTTCAATTTATACAAAATATTACTTTCCTGGTTCGGGCCCAGTAGTTCTGCTAAATTCCCGAAATTAGGTCAAAGGTTATTGAGAATATCGACCCCAACATCTGAAGATAGGGAGGGATACTACGCACCTTTGCCAATCGTGTTGATACGGAAGCTCAGGATAGAGGTTGTTACCCTTAAAATGTATACAAAATTATCCAAATTTGGGTCGAACTGGGAGATTTTTCGGAAATGGGTGCAGTGCTCAGAAAAAGTGTGATTTGGGTAGAAAACACACCCTTTATGTGACTGTGAAAATATCAAGTTTCTGGAGTATCTGCATTGAGGTAGTATATAGTTAATTTTGAAATATTTTCTGGCTATTTAGATATAATTCTCTAGATATCTGATCCTTCTAACTTTTCTGATAATATCTATAGTCTGAACTAGTAGTTATAGATTCTAAAATCGATGGATTTGTTGAAAATGTTCTCGAATTTTCCAATCAATCAATAATTTATTCAAAGTTCAAAATCCTTGAATTAATTGTTCATTTTACAAAATCAGTTCTTCAAACGTTGGTGGAAAAATCGCCTATACTAACAAAAAGATTGTTGCTGAAATCTATATATATTTATATATATATATATATATATATATATATATATATATATATATATATATATATATATATATATATATATATATATAATCAAAATTCATGAAAAATACAATAAAAATGCAGTATTGTTGGAACGAAAATTTTGCGGTTACCGAAAATTGAACCGCAAAAACAATTTTCTCTTATTCAACTGATTCTGAAAGAAACACATTAATTTTTTTCTTGAAAATTTAATCTGCAGTTTTTCTGAATTCTGTCAATCAAACGGAATACTTATTGGTAGAAATTGAAAAGTTTTACATTAAAAATTCAAATATGTATAGTTTTATGTGATCAATTAGAAAGGGATATGTTATCTTCCTTCATTGATATTCATCATTTTAAAGCTTGACGTTGCTTATTAGAAATTTGACCATAAATCTTTATCTGGGAAGTTGAAATATAACCTAGTTGATAATATTTTATCTTAATATATCGTAATTTTTCTTTTACTGTGCTAATAAAGTAAGAGAAAATATTAAATAGTTCGAAATTTGTTTCATTTTATTCAAGTTTGCTGAAATGTATGGAATAACGTTTATAATTCCAAATGTAAATAAGTAACTGTGTGTTATATATTTATAGTGTTTTGCATTTACGAAGATGTTTTGAAAAGTTTCCAGTCTTACCCAGATATGACATTATGTGCTATAATTATTCTATAAACTATAATACTGTTTCTGGCCAGTTTGCATGTGCAAGTGCCCTGTTAGTATATCTTTGACATTAAATTGAACAAGATATGCCTAGCCATCAAATATTTCTATTGGAAAGATAATAGAGGAGAGGTTCAATAGCTTTATGGGTTCAAGATAGATATAATTCGTAATATGATTGAAGTGGTGGAGAAAATTCAGGAAATCTAGAGATTGAAAGTGAAATCCCTGAAGCTACTGTAATGTTAACTGAACTGAACTGAACGATAATTTACATCAACATTTGTGCATGTGTCAGGTGGGTCGTGGGTGTCGCGTTTGCTAACGTGCAATCAAAAGTTACCTCGTGAGTGTTCCAAATGGAAATTTCAACAAAATTTTCTATCGATTCAGAATTATGGATGAATTCTGGATCCACCTTTTTATCACTCAAAATGAATAACTCAAAACGATGATGAACCAATTCCAAAGTAAAATAAATTCTTCTACTGATAAGCTGTTAGCAATTGGTTCGTAGGATTCAAATAACGGACTACCACGAAGAGGATAGAACCATCACTAAAAAATATGACGCAAAGTTATTCCTACACTGTAGTGTCTAAGTAAACATAATTCATTGGAGTTGGAATTGTTCCCCATCCATTGGATTCAGCAGAGAAATGTCCTAGTGTCTGTAATTTGTTCTCAACTTAAATTTTGGAACAACGGTGGAATCATCTATGGTTTAAATGTGTAAACATCTTAAGTAGCTCAACGAACGAAGTTAAAAAAGAATCCAAACTTTTCAAACCAACCTCGTATTGAAACTTACTTATAAGCAACATGAGATAATTCGAAAAATTCTTAATTATTTGTTGTTTTCCTATTAGAAGAGTAAACAAGTTTCTTGTTTTAGATGGACCTCATAAACTCATGTTTGGACGAAACTTTAAAATCATCAGAAAATGGTAAAAAATGTAATTCAAAAAGATGCAGAATTCTTACAGAGTTACTGGATACAGAAAGAATCTATGTTGCTGAATTACACTCTGTATTAACTGTAAGTGAACCAGATTGTTCCAATTTCTTTCATGTAAGTCTTTTCATTTCAGGGATATCGGGATGAATTTTTTGCTACAGAAATGCAACATATTGTACCAACTCATGCCGCAGAAGTCATTAATATTATTTTCGGCAATTTAGATGAAATATATAATTTCCACTCTAACTTCCTTAAAGATTTGGAGGAATGTATAGGAAGTACTGAAAGAGTAGCCTTGTGTTTTATTCAAGAGGTAGGTTATATTTTCTTTCATTGTTTAATGATTTCTTTCGTATTCGATGCATATTTTTTCTGCAGCCCTTATGTCTTAGTATATTTTGAAGTAAAGGATCTTCGTATCAATATATGGTTGTGGTTGTATCTAGTACCCATTGAGATCTTTGTGCATACTTCGTTTGGATATTTACTGTCCCCCAAGTAACCACCCTCTAAGAGTTTATTCTGGATCAGATATGATATTCAAGTCATAGACGTGATGTCATGTTTATCAACTAGCATAATTGAAGAAATCGTTCAGTTTTTAGATGGTACCGTTTCATCTCTTTTTTCTCTCAACTCTTGGCAGGAACTGATGCTTGTCATGCCACAGCTGTGTCCGCCCAAGATGATTCAATGTGTGAGTTCATTCGTTTCTCGAAGAGGGTCAAATTTTACGTTATCGGAAAGATGCTCGATTGAAGCGAGTTCCACAGCACACGAGCCTCCTAAACATAAGAATTTTTATAGAGAGAGGTACGTGGCGTTGCCAGTTAAGAGTTTTATGCGAGTCTAGTTCTTCTTTGGTACTGGATTCTTTACGGAATCAAGCCTTTTAGTTCTTCAGAGCATTCACAATGGAAGTATTTGTAAAAATGAGAAAGATCAGCTACCTGCCGCCTTTGAGCGAGAGACTGGTGGTCGATGAAGCATCGTGCTCTCTTCTGGACACTATCTAATAGATGTAATGAATGTTTGAGTGTGATGCCTCACACATGAAACAGATGTTGGAAAACTAACCTAACCTAATCTAAATCAATCGACTGAAGACAAAGCTATTAATCCAACCACGCAAATTTTCTGGAAGTCCACATGCGATTAGTTTATTCACCAATGCTTCGTGCCCTTTCTTGTCGAAGCCTTTTTAGATATCAGGAGCAATTGTTTTTGATTCATCATGCTTTTCGATTGTTGAAGTCCATAAATGCTCAATGTTTGCAAGGAGGTCATCAGTTGATAGTCGCCTAGGGAAGCCGTATTGTCGATCTTAGATGATACCCTGTAACTCGTGACATTTTATGAGCACATCGCTTATCGTTCTTTCCATGACTTTCGACATAATGGGGAAGAATGCGATTGGACGGTAGTTTTGGGGTAGACATTTCTCCCCTATCTTTGGAATCGGTTGTACCCTCGTAACTTTCCATCACTGCGGAAACGTCTGTCTCTCATAGAAATCTGAAACAGACGATTAAAAACAAATGTTAACTCAGGTGCACATCTTTCTAAAACGCTTGGTAGTATTCCATCAATATTCACTGCTTTCTTATAGTTGAATTGTTGAATAATGCCCTTTACCGTACGCACTCTCAACTTTACTACAGACAATTACGCTTGAACATGTGGGATGTTTGGTGGCACTGCGTTTGATGTATCTAAAACAGAATTTTGCGAAATAATTTTTGCAAAGAGATCCGCCTTTGCTTGCGGGATGGATGACTTGCAACAGTTGTTGCTAATTGCCTTCGCCATAGACCAGAACTGATGAGTTCCACTGGTTTGTCAAAAAATCTATTCTTAACTCTTTCATCGGAGTGTAAGTTTTCGCTTTATCAATTGTTGAGTTATAAATGTTCCCGAAACGCACATATTTAGCGTTAGTTTTATCTGTTGGATTTGTCTTCCAGTTGTTATAAGCTCTGTTTTCAACTGGACAGCTTTTTGATATTATCATCCTTCTCATACTTTACAACATGGGGCAACATCCAGTTTTTCAGTAGCGTGTGTCGAGAATTCTCCAGTTGACTACTGCTACCATTTTCTACTGGTAAGGTCTTGAAACTGCTCAATGTGCCCACAGTTAACATTCATGTTTTGTTTATTACTCATGGACGACTGGATAATACCAGGATACCCCGAGTGCTCCATTCAATTGGTTCGACAACACACGGAAATGTTTTGAATCTCTGATGGCATCCTTCAGTACTACATAGGATTTCCGAATTAGCTAGATATTATCATTTATATGAAAAAACATTGAACAGTTCAACCTAATAAATATGGAACTACTGATAAAATACAATTATTTGTTACAGAAAGACAATTTCTACCAACTGTATAGCTACTACTGCCAGAACTTATCAACCTCAGAACAAGTCAGGGAAAACCTTGTTGATTCCTACATGTTTTTTGAAACATGCCAGAAAAAGTTGGGTCATAAACTACCTCTTGCTGCCTATCTGCTCAAACCCGTGCAGAGAATAACCAAATATCATTTACTCTTAAGGGATTTATGCTATATAGACGACTCGCAATCAACACAGCAAGCCTTGGAATGCATGCTTGCAGTTCTGAAACGAGTCAATGACAGTATGCATCACGTATCAATAGTTGGTTCTACGTTAGATTTGTCACAACAAGGAAAAATGCTTCTCCAAGGAGAGTTTTCCGTGTGGACAGAAAATAAGAAAGATATTCGTCTAAGATTGAAACCATCTAGACGACAAGTATTTCTCTACCAAAGATCGATGGTATTCTGCAAATTAGCGCCTAAGACAAGCCATAATAAGTCTGCTTATCAGTTTAAGTACCACCTAAGGTTATCACAAATTGGACTTACGGAGTCAGTCAAAGGCGATCCAAGAAAATTCGAAGTGTGGCTTAGAGGTAGAGCTGAGGTGTATACACTGCAAGCAGCAGATGTTGACCAGAAGCAAGCTTGGGTTAGTAGAATCAAAAGAGTACTTCTGGATCAGCTAGAGGAATTAAAAGGGGAAAAAATCAAGGAATATGCACAATCTCATAGGTAAAATCAGAGCAAAAAAAAAAGAACCATCTTACTGAAATAACTATTTATTTTCTAGACATCTGCGCCAGACGACTTCTTGGGAGACAACTAATAGTATAGGGCATTATACTCATTGCAATCGTGCTCTAAGCTGCGACTCAGATATGAGAACTTACCATTATGAAGATAGTATTGAATTTTCTGATTATAGTAATAGCGAAGATGAAGATCATCATTTCCCAGCGTTTACCCCTGTGAGTATATGATTTAAATTTTGAACAAAACTAAGACTTTAGATCATTTTTCGATTCCTAGAAATATAACTTGGGCAGTTGAGTACCTACAGAGTATAGAAGATTAACTCGTTCATTTGAATTTGGCACTCTAAAGGGACTCAACGTGCGTTCCCTACTCATTTCAATATAGCTCATTGCTATAAATTAATTGTGGTGTAGGAGCTCATTACATCAGATTTTGCAACAGGCAGCTCCTGCAAGATGGGATTGATTGCCTGCTAATTTTATGAGACATTCGATGATGAAAAAATTGAAATCTCATTGCTATAAATTAATTCTGGTGTAGGAGCTCATTACAGCAGATCTTGTTTTATATCGTATGATATACGAGAGAAAGAGGATGCACTTTGTGTTCTTATGCTGACATATTTCATTATTGAAGGCTGATGAGAAACTGATGATTCATAACAAGGCTCTATTTGGGATATGTTGTTTTGCTGTCTAGACCGTCAAGCATCCTAATTTATCGAAAAGTCATAATGTAGCTTACTAGATAAACGTAGGCTAACAATCAACTCCAAAACATATTTCATAGGGTGTCTCAATATAGATGGAAAAGAATTTCATAAGGCAAGTCCAGTATATTCAAAAAGTAATTTTTCATTCATTACTCTCGGCTGTGTTCTCTCATTAGATTTGCGTCGTTTTATATTTTCTACAATTTTATTTGGCGTGGAGTCGCCAAAACAATTTTCAAATCAATCCAAGTTTATCAAGTTGACTGTTGAAAAAATGTTGATAATTTTTTCTTCCACACTAAGCCAGAAAATCAAGGAACAAGATCAAAAATACAAATTTATTCAAAAGAAGTTTAGATATGTGGAGAATTATTTTTCTAGTAATCCACCAGCACTAGTGTCGGTTTCAGCATCCACAGACGAGTTCTCGTCGAACTCGGTTACCCGAAATTTTTCGCAAAATTTCAAAGACTTTTTGGTTTCAATTTCCGAATAAGATTGCCTCCTGGGGTTTCTGAGGCGTAGAACCTACACCTTATGTATCCGTTTCATTTCTACCACTGGGCTGTAATCGAACAAACGGGATACAAGCGTTCCACAAAAAACCGTGTCTGTGAAATCATTAGAACTAAGCAAAAATCATCTCCAAATTACTTAACTTTGAACGGTGAGGTCAATCGCCAAAACTGTAGATAGTGTCGTAAGAAAAATCACGCTGAATTATGGAAACTTATACTCAACCCCCAGAGAAAGTTGAAGTGTGGACAGTTATAATTAGTGACTGAGTTATGGGTCTACAATTCTTCGATGACAATTTCACTGTAGAAAGGACCCTAATTTTTTTACAAGTAGAATAGTCACATGAGATGGATCCATACTTACCCGACGAGAAAATTTGGTTTTAAGAAGATGGGCCGCCTTCACATTATGCCTTGAATGAGCACCAATGCCTCAACGATAATTTTCGTAACAAATAGATTGGAAGCAGAGAACCAATAGATTAGCTGCCCGAACCACCAGATCTTATGCTATTAGAGTTTTTTCCATGGGGATATCTGAAAGCAAGTGCAAGGGTTTGCAGAAAGAAACCTGATTCTATCGATGCTCTTGAGGAATCAGGCAAATCTCACCAGAAATATTACTGGTCGGTATTTATTATCGATTTTGGTATTGCTAAAAAGTAAATAAAGCCAATTTCCAAATAATTATTTAATTTGAATAACTACATTGGGAATTATAAGAAATAGTTTTTAAGATCATCTCAAAAATAAAAACCCATCATATTTTCTCTGCAGAGATCCAAGGTGTTACGTGACATAACGAGCAATATAAAAACAGTTTGAATTGTTCCCACCCCTTTTACGACATGAAAAGACCGAAATTATATGCAGATCATAACTGACTAAAAACGAAGATTGATGCGTTCTATGAAATGTCATCAAAAATATTGCCTGACGAACTAATTCTAGATAATTTAGGGTTCGAACTCTGTATATCACTCTGCATTATAATTTCTGTTTTCAGGGAGGAAGATATGTAGTATTAGCTGATTATTTTGCAATGGGATGCAGCGAAGTTAATATGAAGGAAGGTGAGGTTGTTGAATTACTGAAAATTGGCTGCACAGGTTGGTGGTACGTCAAGGTTTGTGGTGAGTACTTCTGAAAAAACAAATTTTATTTGTAGTTAACCACCTTAACCTAACCTAACCATTCCTTCTATGATGTTAAACCTCTCTGTTTTTCATGGCTTTTCTAAGATTTTATTTCTATGTAGGTTCCGCAGCTGAAGGTTGGGCACCAGCAGCTTACTTGGAAAATATTTTCCGCAGATCTTCTGGAGGAAGCAGCAGAAGCCAAGATTGAATATTTGTTTCATCCTTCTACTTGCAGCAATAAATTTTTAAAATTTAATAAATAATTGTTATTATTCGAGAATATGACACTATCCATATTCTCATACTGTTAGAAAATATTGGTTTTAGAAATAGAAACATTTTTATACATATAAATAAATTACTGAGAATTTGAAAATGTTTTTTGATAGAAGTAACAGTTTTTTTAGAAGGTGAAGAGTATTCTTCTGGATTCATTGAATACATACAAATAAACATAAGTACCTGAATTTGATATACAAAAAATTGGAGTTTACTAGAAGATAATGATGAAAACAAATCTTTAAGAAGCCATCATATTCACGTTTCATCGACAATTCTACCATCCTCTGATGGTACGTTAAAACAGGGGATCAATGAGTGGAAGACAACAAGGACATACCGTTGGGGCGGTACCCAACTCGACCCCAAAATGATCATCTAGGCTCTTACCTTTTTAATGACTCTTGGAAAATACCCATCTAGGCCCACAGTTCCAAAGGTAAAAGGTAAGGAATAATCTCCGCCAACACCAATCATTATTTTCTCATTAATTTATTACAAAAATGAAATCAATCAGACTTCGAAAGCTATTGCAAGTGTTAGCTGAAAAAAGGCAATGTTCAAGAATAATAGTGCTTCAAATTTGAGTGAAATGCTCAGTCAAACACGAAAAATTCTCTAGTGCATATGTTTTTCAAATATAAAGAACATAATCGTAAATTAGCATCAGGGAATACTAAAGGGAGCTGCGTTAAAGATTAATGTCCAATATCCCTTCGAACAGTTGGTGAATCTTGGAGCCGTGTTAAAACGAAGACGAATGAAAACCATAGCCACCAACCAGAAGAACAAAATATGCTGCAACGACAAAATATGAGCTTCTCTGTTAAAGGAAAGGCAGAGCAAGATGTAAGTAAAAAAAACGTCGAAAAATCATTAGACAAGAAATGTGCCAAACTGAAGCTGACATTACATGTTTAGTGATGAATGTTTTACACTGCGTAAAAAAATCATTGGATAAACTCAGCCACACCAACAGAAATGATGAATTTTACTGCACCAACTTTTGAACAACTGTTCACTATCCATGGATTTTGCAACGATCGTTACATTCCTTCGATTTTTTGTCTGTTAAAAGACAAAGCAAATCAATATGAATTGTGGCTATCAGAAATCGAAAACTACTGTTTAAGATTAAATATTCTATTATCTCCAAATTCAAAGATTAGGTTTGATTTCCGAATATAGAGAGAAAAGCTTAAGAAAAGGTAAATTGCTACTGTTTAAGATTAAATATTCTATTATCTCCAAATTCAAAGATTAGGTTTGATTTCCGAATATAGAGAGAAAAGCTTAAGAAAAGGTAAATGGCTCCGATATTGATTTGGGCTTTTATTTTTGGAGCCCGAG
The DNA here is from genome assembly GCA_013387265.2 of Cryptolaemus montrouzieri. Taxonomy (NCBI): domain Eukaryota; kingdom Metazoa; phylum Arthropoda; class Insecta; order Coleoptera; family Coccinellidae; genus Cryptolaemus; species Cryptolaemus montrouzieri. The sequence goes on along the minus strand of JABFTP020000186.1, from coordinate 29,778,127 downwards.
GAGGTGGAAGATTTTTATTTCATCGAAATGTACGAGATGAAACCGAAAGAATGAAGCCTAGAGCAAGTCTCGGATTACTTGTTTGGATGAATGATTTCCACCATCATTCTCATTTTAATAATTCTATGTATTGTACACAACCCTCGCTTTTCCAATTTGTCAATGTTATTTACAGCATTCAATCTGAGGTTTATGTGAAATGCAATAGTGTTCACCTTCCTTATAAATTAAAAAATTTGGTTAGTTAGAAAAGACATGCCTTCATAAAATGAAAAATAAAGCTTTATCCAGGATGGATTACATCAAAATTGTTTCGAATAATTTCAGTGCTATGTTGTAATATTGTATTGTAACCTCATTTAAAATTTCAAAATAGAATGTAATAATCAATAAGTATCAATAATAATCAATTACATGTGTGTTCTTTCCTGAACCTACAATTAAAAAAATATTATAATAATGAATAAATTGAGGATATGGACAGATTATACACCTGAAATTTACTATGGCCGAGATGGGCACTTTCCAAATCCTTATACTATATGTCCTGAGTGAACAGATTAAAATCTGATGCCTTATGTTTGATGAATCTAAGAATATCCAAATTCATGAATTTAAAAACATTATGTTTTCGAGTGAAACTATAATAATCAGGAAAGATACTTGATATTAATGTAAAATGATTTAATCTTCATTAAAGATGAAGAGACAAATTCAAGTAATAATATGTAAACAGGTTATGGAAATGTGATAATACAACATTTCAAATATGCAGCTAATTCGATCTATATTAAGAAAGTTGTTCCATAAATAGATTTTTGAATAGTAATTTGACCAAAAACGAAATCAATATTTACAAAAATGTTTCAATATAAATCTAAATGAGTGTCCCAAATTAGTTGAGTATTGTAGAGAATTATCCGGTGAAAACAAGTGTTGACGCAAAGTGATGTAGGAACAACCTGAGATTCTACTTTAAATAAACATCATGTGGTCTGGCGAGACCTAATATTTAGATGTCATTCTTGATCGGACCCTTACTTGAAACGCTGATGTAGAAAGGAAACGTTCAGAGCGACCAGCTGCTTGTTTGCATGCAGAAGAAAGTAATATCATATGATCAATACCAAATATAACCAGTTGGGTTTTTTCAGGTGTTAGGTCTATATGTTGCAATAGGAATCGTCGACTATACCGATAGTGTGGCATGGAGAATGAACCAGTAAAACTTGCCCTATTTGAGTAACAGACTGTACAATTCAGAAGAGTAATGATAGGTCTGTCAAGTACGAAGAGGAAAACAAAGTTCTTATATTATTATTATTATGATTATACAAAAATAAGGGTAGAGGACAAGGTCCTATAGAAGCCCAAAACAAAACAATATATACATAAATTAAATACGATACAAAATAGTGTGTTTAGCTGTGCCGACACAAACTGAAAGATAGAATGAATATGTAGTGGTAGAATGCGTAGAATTATGAGAAAAGAGTTTGGCCAAGTCCATTTTTAAATAAGTTCAACGATGAGGCGTACACAACCTCTGCACCTGCTGTTCCAAGAGTCAAATATCCTGTTTGAGAAGAAGTGTTGGCGAAGCGTTGTCCTGAACACCTCATTTCGTAACTTCAGCCCATGACCCCGCAATCGTGCATCAGTGTTAGGCGTGAATATGCTTGCCAGATTGGCATAGTCGAACTTTAAGATTCGATAGGCGAGATGAGGTCTCCACGAAGCCTACGCGGACAGAAAGGCAAAACGTTGAAGTCGCGCAGACCATCATTATAACTTAGCTTAACGCTGCCGAAGGACATACGTGTAGCACTGCGTTGTACTTTTTCTAAAAGGTCCTCGTCGCACGCCAAACCAGACACCAGGCTGGACCGGCGTACTCCATCAACGGACGCACATAAGTTTTATGCAGTTTTATGCAGTTTTATGGAAGAACTGAAGGAGACTTCGCTGAACAACTTTCTGATAAGGTAGATCAGAGGATTTGCACGTTTGCACACAGAACTGATGTGAGCATACCAGGACAGGTCACTGCTGACAGTTTCTCCTAGGTCGACGCAGGAGGAGACTGGTCTTAATGGTGCACCATACAGGTCGTAAGTTGCACAGGGATTGTTTTTCCCCAGATGCAGAACGACACATTTCGCGGAGTCAAGTGGAAGGAGCCAGTCATTACACCAGCAACCGACAGAGTTTATATCAGAGTGAAGGACTTTGTGATGGGTCAGAGGATCCGAGTAAATTTAAGTGTCATCTGTATATAATGCTTTTTTACTCTGTATATAAAATGACAAATCGCTAACCAACACGTTGAATAAAACAGGACGAAGCACAGAACCCTGCGGCACAGGTAACGGGACGAACTGAGGAGAACGAGTCACCAACTCTTACCACGAACCTTCTGTCACTCAAATAGCTCTCAATCCATATCAGCAATTTTCACCTTATACCACAGTTCTCCAGTTTATGAAATAGACGCCACGGAGGAGTGCGATCGAAAGCTCGCGCGGAGTCGAAATAGATTACGTCATTGTGTATTATTGAGTTTCAGACCAGTCATTGATACACGACAATAAATTTGTAGCGGTGGATTTTCCCTTAACGAATCCATGTTGTTCTTTTGGCATAACTTGATGCAGGTCTAGAAAAGTGGTGATTTCATTCGCTACGATCGACTCCATAACCTCTTCGAAGGCACTGACGAAAGACTTATCGGTCGATAATTAAGGGGGTCCAACTTATCTCCCTTCTTAAACACTGGCGTGATTGACGCGGTTTTCCAAGAGCTCTTCAGATTTTGAAGGAACTTTTTTGCTTTCTCTGGGGTAAATGAGATAGTGTGTGAGACTGTCCTCAACACAGGGCGACAGTAGCAGCGGGAGGGGGTCATCAGTCGGTTCAATTGTATAAATCTCAGCAAAGGCTGCGGCTAGCGGTTCTGCAGACTCGGCATCTGACAAGCAGATATTACCATCAGCACGACGCAGAAAAGGAGTTGTAACTTTGCTTTTGAGACTAGTTCGGATGTGTTTGAACAAGCGTTTGAGGTTGTCTGGGTCGGTAATGCTGGTCTCGTAATTTCGCCTGGAGGAATGAATCGAACACCTGAGGAAATTTGAAAAAACACGATGACTGTCGAATTCCTCCGCAGTACCCGATCTCTTATACCGTCGCCACAGATTTCTCTTATGATGCAGTAGCTGGATAAGTTCGTTAGTTAGCCAGGGTTTCAGCAGTTTTTTTTCGACAGGAAATTGTGTGAGAATGTTTCGTTACGCAGGAAGTAATGGTGGAGAGAAAATTTGACAACATTTGATTTGGATCATCTGAAAAGCCAAGAACCGTTTTCCACTTCGTTCCAGAGAGCTCATTGCTCACTTCGTTGAAGTCCGTGAGGTTGATCGTGGAGCTTTCAGCAGTTTGAGGGTGAGTGAAAAATCTGAACTTCAGAAGCTATGACAACGTGGTCAGAGATACGAACACGTGTATGGAATATCGGATCCGTGACAAGTTGCTCATCGTTGGTGAAAATGAGGTCGAAAATTGGGGGCTCGCTGTGGCTACGGAAACGAGTGGGGTTCGAAATGAGTTGAAATAAGTTTGAATCGAAGGAAAAACGCACAAAATTGCTACTACTGGTATTGGAATCAGAATCAGGCACTCTTGGAATGGGACAAGTGATTGCAGGGAGATTGAATTCTCCCACAAGAATGTGATTTTCTTTAGAAGACATCATACCAAGACATTGAATGAGTTGCGAGTCAGTTGCACCAGTCACATCAGGAGGTCTTTACATGCATAAAAAGTTCAAGCAAAGTGAGCCCATGGAAAGCTCAACGAACTCGATTTCCATCCCTTGAATTTTTATCTCTTCACTAGAGATTGCAAAATTTTCAGTGATGTAGTCACTTAGATAAACACAGACGCCCCCTCCTCTACGATTTTTTCTGTCGCTCCTAAAAATTGTATAGCCCTTGATATTTACTAATGAGTCTGTGAAGCCAGGTTTCAGTAATGAGTATCATGTGGGGATTTAAATTTTGAACAGAACATATCAGCTCATCAAATTTAGACAATAGAGAATTGAGGTTAGTGTACACAAATGACGGACAAATAGGGGGACGTGAAGCAGTATATGTGCAATCTCGAAATTAACTAGACCGCTGGATTTAACAAATGGGCCATCTGAATACACACACATTGACAAAAGATCAGCTCAGGGTCGATGTCATTTGAGACATATATATATATATATATATATATATATATATATATATATATATATATATATATATATATATATATATATATATATATATATATCACTTTCATAACATCAGTTTATCAGAAAGCTTTCAAGAAACCAAATAAGAACAGCATATTCAAAAATACATCAAAACTAAACAAACAAAAACCGATGATATTATTTCCATAAACGCAGATAAGGTCCATATCTAATTTACATAAACAGAAGTTGGGATATGGGCAAATCGATCCCCATCAATGGTAAAAAATTGATAATTTATAAAGAATAAAGTATATGTATATGAGCGTGTGAATCGAAAAGAAACTGAATTACTGAATAGACATCATTGAAACGAAAAAGTTTGAAAAGGATAAGTGATGTGTAAGTTCCTATGGATAAGGAGAAATGAGTTTTAATCTGGTACACCGATGAGTAGAAGAGAATAGATATGCTGGTCTGGAGATCTGTGACCTTTCACCAAGGTTTCCAACATTGGGAAGAAGCTACACAGTATTCCAAACTGATAATGTAGCGATCTTATTTTCTGTTTCACTATGACAATAAAGCTAACTACTGGAAAAATACAAGTATGCTAAATTTGAAGGAATAAAATGATTTGTAACTGAAAAGCCTCAAGATACAGAGCCAATGCATACATGTTGCAGATATAGAAACCAATAAATCGAAACAGAGGCAGGACAATGGAAACAAAGAATATTAAAGCAACTGTGAATACCTTAGGCAGGTTAGCAAACTTCTAGTGGACTGTCTTTACTGTGAGCCAATAAATTTTCATTTTGAGTCAAAAGAATCTAAAACTGTCAAGTCAATTAAATAAATGTGAAACCATATGACTTTATGAAGGTTCCTCTGCAGCTAATTCTCGGGTCTGTCTACCACGTTTGTTAGTCACATGGATTCCATCATTAACACAGACTTCAGTTTTTCTTTGTTATGCACACCTCAGACTACTCTGATATATGAAAGAGACTCATCTCAACAATACTTCGAACTTCCTAACCCAAAAATTCATCCACTTCATCCCCCATAACTAAAAAAGCCATCCAGGGTACTCTTGGGACAATGTCAATCTGACAAAGTTTCCAAACGAAAATGTGTGTTTGTATTCCCCAATGAATCGAATTTTATGTTAGGAGATTGCAGTAATTCATTGGGTCACTCAATATACCGACATTGAAGTATAAACAAGAAATATAATTAATATTTGATAATTATCATTTAATAGACCATAAAAAGCCTATCCAAAGATTGCATGCTAGACAGACATGTTCTTTTTCATTATTCATACTGTGCTGTTTCTAAACGCAACATAAAAATATCATAGTCTTGTTTTGTTGACCTAAAACCGATAAATATCAATGTCCAATAGGGAGAAGACGCTTGCGCCGCCAGCAACCTTGCGTAGCATTGTGGATTTTCCATTTCCCGACGGAGTAATGTAGTGAAACGTGCCTTATATTATTCTAAAAATGAGCCATCGAAATAGATGTAAAGCTAGAATTGTACCGCAACAAAATAAGAAAATTTGTGGAATAATTTGCTTTTGCCAGCTTGTGGTAGTTTTGAGCTGTGTGTCGTTAATTTATTTGACAGTTGTTATCTATATTCCGTCCTATAGGGCTTTCCATTCTGGATTTGAACTCAAACCAGTTATGTGCCAAACAATCAACACTAGTATGATAAATAACTGTAGCTGGGCTTCTTGCGGCGAATGGTGTCTCACAAAAGCTTCTGGTTTTTGCCCACAAATTCATGCCACAGTTCGTCAAAATGGCACAAATGTACAGTTCTTGAATTGCACTAACTTTCACAAGTCGTCATGTCCACCTGTAGATGGTAATGCTATAAGCAAATTCAATTGTAATAATGGCACAGAGTGTGCTTCATTAAGAGGAGTTTTCAATTGTTCTCTTGGACATTGCAGAAATATGTCTGAAATTTATAACTGTCACTACAAGGCAGATGGGTTCACCTTAGACAGTGACAAAGATAACGTAAAACTGAATGGTTTCTTCGAATGTAAAGGATCTAGATGCACCAAAATCAAAAAGGCGTTTAGCTGTGATAGAATTTGCCCAGAAAAAATACTCTCTACATCACACAATATTTTCTTGAATGTGGATGATAGTGTATATTTTGCTGATTGCCAAACAGCTTTTGCGTTCAATGCAGCTAGAGGCAATACTGAAGGATATATTACAAATGCTACACAGTTTTGGAAAGCAAGAAAAAACTACCTCCTTATGGCTTCTTGTTACAGCGTTGAATATAACTACACTAACCACATTATCAAGTAGGTAACTAATAATTCCTATTACCTTCTTTAGAAGTGAATTTTCTGAAGAAATACTGAAAACATTACATCATGATGTATCTTTTTCAGCTTTATACAGATATATAAATTATGATGCACTTATATAGTGATAAAATTTTTACGCCTGAACAGCATAACGAATCAAAAATTTTACCTTCCGGCCTTATTTAAGGTTAGGAAGTAGATAATAGTCGCTGACGGATAAATCCGGTCAATATGGTGGGTGTACAAATTCAAACATTAAGTTTTTGATTTAATCAGCCTTCTGATGGATGAGCATAAGTAGTCGTAGTGAAACAATTTTTTTCTTGTAGACGAAGTTATTTTCTCTTCATTTTCTCACCTAAATCTTGTGACTGTAGGAGTATTGAATTTTGATGATAGAATGTTTCTGTGATAATCAATGAAGGAGATTCCCTTCTGATCCTAGTGATTTCTCGCCCAATGCTGTACCGTTCTTTATTTAATAATGAATTAATTATTTCTATTATTTGATTTAAGTTTTTCAAATTGAAACATAGATACTCTCGAGCTTTTCCAATATTTCCATTTCTCGTAAGCAACTTTTTCGTATATATGAATGTGTATAAATAAAGCCATGGACCTCAAACATCGCAACAAGCTAGCGAGGAAATAATATGAGTGAAGAATTCGACTTATTAGCTCATCTCGATCAGGTCACAAACATCTCAAACTACCCTCGTATAACGTATAGAACCGTGCGTCGTTTATTAATAATAAATTCTTATTGTTTATATACATGCAATGTGTAAGAAATAAATATAAGACCAACGAAAGAATGAAAATATTGATTCTATTTTCATTTGTCTGGTGTTGTGCATAACAAATATATATCTTAACCTTGTGGAAGTCTAAATCGTAATATGTTTTCGATAATTGTTTGTTGTAGTGGTACCGACTGTATTAATGGAACAATATATAGCTTAGACGATGTACCTAAGCCTTCCATGACATTTAAGCAATACTGGAATTTAACTGGAAAATGGAGGGAGGTTGTAGATCCCATTGACCAAAAATTCTTACCAATGCAATCAACTTTGACAATATATAACCATTCAAGGCTCTACATTAACCTTGAAGGATGTGTAAACACATTAAGAGGGGAATGTATGCAGTTTTTACATTCTCACGGAAGGGATGGAAAAAATGATACTGCGCAGTCGAAATATCCCTGTTTTTACAATAAGGTAACATTTTTGGTATGCTATGTAATGTTTAAACACATTATTGTATGTTTCAGAACAATAATTTCATGGTGATAGCAAGATATAATCTGGAGAAAACTCGGAAAGAATTGATAATCGCTCTAAGTGTTCCATCAGTATTTTTTGTTGTTTCTTTCATCACCCTGTGTATAATAATGCAATCAGTTAGAGTAGATGACGATACTAGAATGAGATGCAAATATTGTTGCACAAAAGACTCAGATCTGACAGAAATGATGGTTGATAACAATAAATACGAAATGTCGTCTCCTGAATCGGACAGGCCACCCAAGAGGTTCGAGAAGAGATATGAAGAGAATTTCAAGTAAGTATAATTCTATCAAATCTAGATAATAAAATTCTTTCGGAGAAGAAAGATTTTCAGTTACATATTCAGGCTGCTGAAACAGAACAAAATCATCTGTTCTGTTCGTGGATTCACTTATCCTGATTGAGTTATTTTTGATAAATCAAGAGATCAGCAATAATAGCTTTTGTAGTTTTGAAAAGGTTTTATACAGAGTGATGTCGCCATTGTTCTTTGGTAGAAAATGTGTTGGTTCCATTTAAAATTCAATATCAACTAGGTGATCTTTTCATGCTTCTGCTTTGGGTTAGTTCCCATATGCGCGGATCCATAATTCTTATGCGATACAGTTGCAAAAAGAGAAGATGTCAAACCTTGTTTGGATAATACGATTATAGGGCTTAGTGAGTACAAGGTTTACAAATGAAAGGGAAGATGCTTAGCCTTTCTAATTATCCATATATAGTCACATTACCTTTTTGCGGTTGAGTTTTAAGTTCTAGTTAATGATCTATGTAATTATGAAAGATAATCTTGCGTTAAATAAGGTACTTGGAATGATTAGGTTATGTTCGAAAATTACGAAAAGTTAAAAGTTAGGCATTCTCTCTGAAACCCTTCTTATGAATAGAGATGAGTCTATCACACTCTGGGCTTCAATGATATTTGGTTGGATTGGGAATGGCCTTCGTTTATTTTTAGTTGCTCGAAACTCGTCAAAGATACATTAGAGCAATTGAAGATAACGTGAATTTGTTGAATGAGGATAGGAGGAGGATAGCATGTAACATAGTGACTTCTCTTCAATAGGATGTGTTCAGGTGTCTCCAATAATTTTGCGTTCCCTTCTCTGCAAATCACAAATGCAAATACCAACCCTGAAAGCACTAATTTAAAGAAAAAATTTATGTCATCTTCTCATTTAGATATGTTCATGTTTATTGTTTCTTCTAATTTCAGGTGTCATTAATTGCTTTGGCTTTATAACAAGCTTTAGATGGCGTACGCTTATAATGCTAGATAATGCATCTGGGAAACCATGCTATCAATATCGAGTGGACCAGCGAAATCTTCAAATCTTAGTATTTGATTTAAAGCTAGTAACACTGTGGATCATTTTTGATAAGTGTTTATCGAATTGTTAATGCAATGTTGTACATATGTACTATATTTTGAACGAAAAAGTTTTTTTTAATTTGCTGAAGTGTGTAAATGTATTTTTTTAATAATATATATTATACATACAGACGGCGAAGTCATATAACCAGAAGTGTGATGAAATTTGTCCTTGAAGGTCCAATCTTATATTAAATATTATACAAAATTTCAAAATAAGTGCCCTATAACACCTCGCTGATTATATGTTCTTCGTCATCGAAAAACCTGACTGTTGTTAAAATTAATCCCGCTAAGTGTCTCTTAACTACGTACATTTCAAAAATACTCATCAAAGTTTTGTAGAAGTTCGAATTTTGAGTGATTTTATTCAGTATTCAGATTTGAGAAAAATTTCACCTATCACATTTCCTTAGTTTGAGAATCCTTACCAACTCTTTTAAAGATTTTGAAAGATGATGTGACATTTTTGTTTGATTTAATTTATATGTATATTTTCAAAATGTAGAATTGAAGTGTGAGATAATAAATATTTCAAATGCAGAATATTTCTTTATTTCGAAGTGAAAGATGAAGTTCTCGATTTCGAAGTCTTCTATACCGTTTCTTTAACTGTCCATAGAACGCCTTTTTAGGATATAAAAAAGTTCATATTTATCACAAGTATTTCTTGTTACTTGGATCGTTCAAATGATTATGTCATATCAGAGTCAGAACTCGCTAAGTTTCCTACGTTCGTTCATAAAGTGTAAGCTCCGGAGAATGAGAAGAAACGGGGGACCATACGTAATATTTTATATGATTCTAGAGACGAGTAAGAAAAACCGATGGAAAAAACCTGACTCGCCCGTCGCTGATACATTAGTAACAGCTAGTTTGAGCATGTGTTAACAACAATCAGAATCAGTATTATTGTTTTCAGTTTTTTTCTGGATCCCACAAAAGCATATAACTGCCTAACAATTGACAAACTGTAAAACGTGGAATAAAAGGTTCTGCACTAAACCGAGTTGAAAAATATTTTCTGAAGGAAACAACTTGTCGAAATCAATATATACATCAAGACCTACAGATCAGACACACATGCCTTGAAACTCAGTGTACCACCGGACAGTATAGATCCTTTCTTTGTTTCTTTATTTTTTTCAATTCTCAACTCTCGGGATGTCATGCCACAGCTGTAATCACCCAAAATGATTTAATGTGTGTGTTCACTCGTTTTTTGAAGATGGCCAAATTGTAAGTTATCGGAAAGCTGCTCGAAGGAAGCGAGTTCTACAGGAAACTAACCCTGTGAACAAAAGAACTTTTATAGAGAGAGGTACGTGGCTGAGCTGGTTAGACCATCCGCTGATTTTTGCCGATTTTTCTGCAAGCCTAGTTTTTCTTAGGAACTGGTACCAAGCGTTTCAGTTGTTCAGAGCATTTACCATGGAAGAATCTGTAAAAAAGAGAAAGATCACCAACCTGCTGCCTTTGAGCGAGAGGTTGGAGATCTCGCATGATCTCCAGGAGGTCAATGAGAACCACTGTCTCTTCTGGACACTATCCAATAGATGTAATGAATGTTTCACTCATGGGAACAGTATTCCAGGTCCGTACGAAAGCATCAGCTGTGATAGTGTAAAGTACGGCTCAGCCCTAGAAAGATAACTGAGTTTAGCAGAAGCAGATTTGGCAATAGCTGACACATGGTCACCCAGCAAACTCCAGTGTTGATTGTGATGCCGAGTAGATGCATGTTTGTTTCTGAGGAAATTCGATGTTCTCATGCATGAATAGAGGAGGTTTTCCAGCAATAACTTTTCTGGAGAACGTTGCTGATTGCGCCTTGTTCGCATTAAAATTGACCCAAGTTCAATCGACCCCACACTGATATCTTCTCCAAGTCTGAATTTAGTGAAATTTTCTATTGGTATCTTTGTCAGTGTCTCTCCTTAGCAGTTATTGAACGCTGACTACAAAATGATAACACCAGGGTCCGTCATCCGCAAATTCAAATATTCTATTTCAGTGTACTGGAGCAGATCATTAATCTGCAACAGAGAAAGAGTTGGCGAAAGTATGGAACTCTAGGGAACTATTGCATTAACTTGAAAGATTCACTCGTTACTTTACCTGAATGGATCTACAGGAGAGAAAGCTACCAATAGAACCACGCAATTTTCCGGGAAGCTCAAATGAGATTAGATTATTTATCAAGGTTGCGTGTAAACCCTGACGAAGGCCTTTGAGATATCAAGAGCAACGTCTCTTGATTCGCCATGCTTTTCGATTGGTGATGTCCACAAATGCGTAACTTATCAAGAAAGTTGCCAGTTAATCGTTGTCTACGGAAACCGTATTTTCGATCACTGATGATGCCTTGAAACTGGAGATATTTTATGAGCTCATTGTTTATCATCATTTTTTCTTTCTTAATTGGCAACTATACGATTGGACGGAAATTCTAGGGTAAGCATTTCTTCCCTTTCTTTGGAACTGGCTGTACTCTAGCAACTTTCCAACACTCCGGAAATGTTTGGCTTTCTTACGAAATGTGAAACGGACGATTAAAAACAGCTCCTGACACTGGAGAACATTTCTTCAAAACAGTTGGTGGTATTCCATCAAGACCCACTGATTTCTTACAATTCAACTGTTGAAGAAGGCACTTTACCGTTTGCACTCTGAACATTACTTCAGACATATTCCATTTAACATGAGGAATGCAAGGTAGCTCTGCATCTGATGTAGCTAGGTCAGAATTTTACGAAAACATTTTTGCAAAGAGATCCGCCTTTATTTTAGGCGATGATGCGATAAAACCGTCATCTCAAATCAAAGGTGCGAAAGATGACTTGCAAAAAACGTTGTTGGTTTCTTCGCCTTGGACCAGTCCCTAAGGGCTGTTCCAAGAGTCTATTCTTGACTATTTCATTGGAGTAGGTTTTTGATCTATCAATTGTTAAGTTACAAATGTTCTTGAAATGCACATATTCAGCTTTAGTTCTATATTTTGGATTCTCTTTTCAGTTCTTATAAGTTCTGTTTTCAACTGGGGCAGCTTATTGACAGTTTTTAGTGAACCAAGGTTTTTGTGCAGATGTTTTTCCGTAGAGATTCATGCCTGCAAGAATCATTTCAGTGACAGTGTGGACATTAATGTCAGGATCTAAGAAACAGACATCATTAAAGTGTAAAAATGAGAAAACTCACGCAGCTCCTACCAGCTGTCTCGATTGTCATGCCATATCTTCTTGGAAGACGTTGGATCTTCATTCATTGTGTAGTAGAAACGAGGTTGTCGTTGGAGTTGCCTAACGGTTCATGTCAGCTCGTCGACAAGTTGCGGCTGATCGCAAAGACTTTCGCCTGCCTTCCTTCTTCGTCAGTTCTATTTGGAGTTGGAGTGTTGGAGCCAGTTCATGTTGTGGACGTTGAAGTTTCTCAGTATGATCACCTCAGCTGACGGATTATGTCTACGTTGTCGCCTAGATGCCTAGAACAATCTGGGGTAGTTGTTATCGTTTGGAGATCGATACAGACGACACAGACGACACAGAAACATAGTTTTATTGTATTAACAGATTTTGAACCGTGCAAGGTCGAAAGCGTCGTCCTCCAACGTATCCTCTCTATGGAATGCGATGTCCGATCCAGTTGAAACACAAACCGAAGCCTTGAGTGCATAGAAGCAGAGGTAAATAGTGTCTATTGTCAGCATTATTCTTCTTATGTTGCAAAACTCAATAACAAATTGGTTTTTCTCATCGGATTTTGGGGAACTCTGTGCGTCCGTCTCAGGACCGTAGTTAAATGTATTGCTATCATGAGCCCCCCTCGAGCCAGTTTCCTCTGGAGATTTCTAGAAAACGAGTTTACCTCCGGATAATTTTGTCCTGAGAGATCTTGACTCATCTGAAAAATCCTTCCCAGTCTGGACACCGGACCATCTGCCAAGCATCCGAAACTTAGTCACAAATGACCAATTCACGGAGCCTTTAGCATGGTGGTGATACACCGGGCGATGGGAGCCTTCCACCTTTATTATATATTTGAATGATTACAGTGAAGAACTAACAAAGAGGGACAGTAGAATAAAAAAAGTAAACTATAATGATGGCACAAACCTTCTGTTTGAAGAGCTATGAACCTCGTTGAAACAATTTGCTAATATACTCGTGATTTGCCACCAACTACAAAATACTTAACAAAAAAATAACAATAATGCTCGTCATTACAGTTAACCGAAGAATTGAGATTTCAAAATATACAGCTTTGAGCGTTGATACGAGTGGATTAATAAAATTTCGTGGTATTCATATAGATGAAAAGGTGAACTGGAAAGACTCTAGATAGAAGCATACTCTCAACCTTGAGAGTTATCTTAAGGTTTGTACGAGTGAAATTAAAACAGTGTACCATGACACAATATCATCAAAACTAAGTACTAATATCATCTTCATTGGAACAGGATATATTTTTATCTTTTGTAACACAAAAAAATTAATCCTTTGTAAAAAGTCAACAAGAGAACCTAGGCGGGGACAATTAAAAACAGGGTATATCAACTGTAAATGTTGTTTACATTCAGCAATAAATACAAAAATGTCAATTATATACGCACAATTTCAATATTTCAAATTTCATGCGGGCTCGGTGGCGTAGAAGATATGATGCTCGTCCCCTGCGCAGTGTTACCTGTGTTCATTCCCCACAAAGACTGTGCGATTTTTCGGATTCTGGGAATCGCTTGAGTATCCATCTTTCGGAGGAGATGTAAAGCTGTCGGTCCTGTCTAACAGAGATGTGTTGGACATTAAAGATCACTTCCCTCGACACGAGAGGGGTTCGGCAAAATTTCCGGGTTAGTGAGGTGACAGAATTCCCCGGCGTGTCATTGGCCGAAAGGGGGGAATAGAACACGTTAGAGGAATAACAAACAAACAATAAACAAACAATATTTCAAATATGATTTTTTGAAGGCAACTTATAATCAACACATGTTGTCTTTCGGTTATGTCCGGACAAATGCCAACAAAATTCAATGTTTTTTCTTGGCTCACATGTTCCTCTCATGATGAATAAAATGGGAGAAATAAATTGGGATTTTGCAAGAAACCACTACAAATTGATAAGAGCAGTTGTTGATCAATTCTTGCGGGTAACGTTTGTTATTGGAAATTGTAATTTTCGGTAGTAATGCAACGCGAATCATGACAGAATGTGCTGAATCAGTGGTATAAGATGACCTAGGTTGGACTTATACAAGAATTGGCCAAATGCTTGTGGTGTCTCATTCAACTTTTTCCGAAATGATCCGCAGAGGCAAGGATGATCTCGTACAACAAATTAAAGATTCAGCAGTGAAACTATACGACAACGTCTCAGTGAAATCGGTTTGAGGCCTCGTGTCGCAGCGCGAAGCCCAGCTCTAACCGTAGAACATCGAAGAGCCCGATTGAATTTTGCCAGGATTTTGTTTTTTTCATTGCGATCGATCTTCTCTAGTATACAAACGTCGAAATGAAAGACATGCCCAGTTCAACTTGTACCTATCTATGGTTTTAGTGAAGGTTCAGTAATGGTGTAGGGAGGAATTTTCTTGAACTCCCACACTAATCTGGTCATCGTGAATGAAAGAACCTAAATGCTCACAGGTGCGTTATAGACATTTTCGAAGAACATGTTGCACCGTTTGTGGCAAACTTTTTGTTCATGCATGATAACGCCAGACCTCACCAAGCTCATAGCCGTAGAAACTATCTTTAAGATCATGAAATGACTTAAATGGAGTTGTTATTGTTTTTGAGTATACATACATCGCAGATGTCATGCAATAATTCTAGAGAGGGGTGGTAATATCCGGTATTAACAGGTTTTTGGGGGCTTTGATATTTTCCAAAAGTTGCACATTTTTTATTATTAGTTTTATTACCCGGCATTCTACGTATCTAATGAAAACAAACAGGCAATACCGAAAATATTACAAAAGGAAAGAAGCAAGCTAATGAATTACTTCGAGAAATGGAGGATAAAAGTGAATCCGAGGAAAACGTAACCAGTATGCTTTTAAACGAACCTAACCTATAAAGGACAAGAACTATACCAAAGGAAATTAGAATACAAGGGAGAAAAATTTAATGGAGAAAAGAAGCAAAATATTGAGGAATAAAACTAGACAAGAACCTGAACTATAAAAGCCAAAAACCAGGAAATGTGAATAGGGCAATTGTTATAACCACTTCACTTGCTCAAGAAAACAAAATAGAGACAACAAAACGATAGTAATAAAGACCATTTTAATTCCATCCATCGCTCCGGATAAATAGGAACCTGGAAGGAAACAGTTGTAGATAGCATTGTACAAAGGTCTGAGAATGACCCTGAGTGCACTTTGGAAAAAAATCGGGACGAAGGTGAAACAGTAGCACAATATAAAACAAGAAAGTTAACAGAGTAACCCACACAACAAATCCTTTAAGAGATGCTGATGCCCCCACCAAGTAAAATGTGATATTTTTATTAGAACACTTGTAGAACAATTGCCCAAAAATATAGAATTGATTCTGCAACCCCCATCAATTTCAAATATCATAGCTTTAAAGAGTCGGATCATAATCAGGCTGAGCTGGTTTGAAAAGAATGGTTGTTTTGACGTCATGGTCATGGTCGAGAGTAGAAATATTGGCATTATTTTGCATAATTGATTAGAGTTCGACGAGGGGTCACTGGTATTATGTTAAATATAAATTCGTATTTTTTGTTGGTGTTTTGTTTTCGATTTGGGACCAGTGCTGTAGCTATTATTAAAAAACACAAACTTAATACTATTAAGCCTCTTTATGTTTAATCTATGCATGAAACTCACTATTACAATTTTTCTGAATAAACAAAAGATATTCACTTTAACGAAAACAGATCACTTTGTCAGGTTTCTAGTCAAAAATACTGAATACTGAAAATAAACCATTTGCGACGCATCTCTGGAATTTTCTGAGAAGTCGATGAACGAACCTCCTAACTTGCTAGCATCGATGTGTTCGGTAAAATTCAAAATATACCATGTCCGAAAAGAGTGTCAGATATTTTCTGTAATCCGCTTCGTAGATCTTCAATAAAGATGAAATTGTCGAATTTATGTATTTTGTATTCGAGTACAGAACAATTTCTTTGTTACTGCTCATTGAAGTGATTTTTCTTGTGTATGGTTATTTGGGATTTAGAATCTCAGAAAATAAATTGACACATATGAATGACTTTTTAAGAAAATTAAAGAAAGAAATTTAATGGTGGCAAAAGGAATTATGGTTGGGTCTACGATTGAAGAGTCCCTTTATAATCAAAGTGAAGTAGCTACTGAACAGTGACAGCAGAAGTGGAGAAATGTTCTCTTCAAACATCTTTTTTGTTAGGACTTATAATTTTAGAAGCACCATCGTACTTTCATGCGCGTCATCATATTCCAAAATGGATTGCTTTTCATACCCAGATTTTAATCGTGAAATGGAGACATGAATATCAATTCAAAAAAATACTTATAGAATTAGTCATCCTTTTGAAGTTTCATGTTAGAATACCTTTTCTGCCAACTAACTGGATTATTTTCTCCTTATTGGCTCCTTGAATATGTAAATATTTAAAACGAAACAGAATATTCCTAAATCTATATCTTGTATAAATCGATAAATAGAAATCACGTTTTAATTTTATTGCGTAGATAATATTCATCGTAAGTAAAAGTTCGCGAAATTTAGTAGAGCGACCACCATTGCAAAAGGTAAGAGATCATAATACCTAGTTAGCAAATTTCTCTACACATAATACATATTGGAATGAAATACAAGTACCAGGGCCCCCACCGGAGTTCTCCGGTTCGAAAGGTATCAAACCAGTTCAGAATACAGTCAATACAGTCAGTGGAAGCCTTTTGTGGGTACCTAACTGTACCCATGACACTCGGTCACAATAACACTTCAGTATGTTATGGTTTCATTGTCACTGTGTATTATTTTTGAATGAAAATGGTTTGTGAAAGAGGTTCTTGATGGTCGAGAATGTCCGTTTCTTCATTTAGGAAAACCAGACGAGATTATTTGGATTTTTTCGATGGTTGCAGTAAAGCCAGTAATGTACATCTGTCAGAAGTTAATACCAAGTATGATATTTTCTATATTTTGGGAGAAATTTTTAGTTTTAGGAATCGGATATAGATACCATTTATTGAATTAAATTGGATATTCGTTATGGTACTGATATTCATCTATACATTGGAAAAAAATTCAGAGTGCTAGTTAGATTTAACCAATAAACCACAATTATATTTTTAGTGGCGGCTACGTTTGCCGAGAATTTTTCTTAATACGGGAAATGATGAATAAGAGTTTTTGTTTAAAAATCGAATTAGTCAATAAAAACAAATTCTTCTATCGCTTTCCATATAGTTTCTCTGTTCGATGAAAACAATTCGCCACAGATACAATAATGTTTCACAAATGACAACAAAGAGCCATAAACTAATTCGATGGAAGTCAGATAAGGTCGAATAGAAAAAATCATACAAGAGAGACTCTAGCCTACAGGCATTCTAGTAACTGGAAAATTGAGTAGAAATGGTCAATTTAAAATAAGCTTACCTAGCTTTGTAAATTCTGCCCAATTTTAGCACATTACTTGCCAAATTTGTACCCAGAACTTCATCATCGAATAAATAATTTGCATAAAAATAATGAAAATTAGCACAAAATTCACTCTGCCGTCGGAGAAATTGCGCCTTTTCTGATAAGAAGGTAACTTTTCATTTTCGAAATGTTTGCATTCACAATTTTTTATGTTGCATGAGAGGATAAAAGTATAAAAATAAATCCATGGAAAGACAATTCATATGCATCTGATTCATCAAACTTCTCAATCAAAACACTCAAGGAATAATAAGCTTTTTCATTTCAACTGATTATTTTTCATACATTCCAAAATTCATAAAACATCCTACCTTATTTCATAAAGTTCTTTTTCTGGGACTCGAAAATGAATATGAGTTGCTTGGCAGACTCACTGAAAAAAAAGTATATAATATTTCCGATACTCTACAATACCCCAAGGAATAAATCATGAAAATATCAATCTAGCACTATTCATATTGCCATCTTCACATTCCCACACTATTCGCATCGTTTTCCGGGACACCTGTATATCCACGAATTCAAACCTAATACCAGTCACTTTAAGAACAGCTTTAACAATGTTTTCAATTCCTGTGTTTTTCTTGGGAAGTTAAACGGTCGAGAATTTTAAAAATAGAGACTAATATTCCACTCCAAAAGGTATATCTTTGATCGGTACTGTCAAAAATAGACGACTCAAAACGTTCCAGCGAATTCAACTGAATTTCAGCAGAAAACTGATTCTGTGCAATATAGGACAAGTTTTGACGCTGAAAATCTTCCCAGTATGCAGAGACGTATTCAGAATATTTTCGTTTTTTCTAATCCCAAAGAACTTGTTTGTTTACAAATAGTTTGAAATTATAGAATGAATTCAGTTCCAGACTAAATCAACAAATCCTGTTTATGTTAACGGAACGAACTTTCTCCGTACAATAACGACTACTTGCTATGGTTTCGAAAGTATCAGAGAGAATTATTGTATCTGTAATCGGATATGCGACGTAACAATAACAGCGTTTTTCTCCTAAAACATCTCTTCTGATTTCTTGGACATAAATGGAATGTGTCTACTAAATTGTTTTCTGCAAGGATCTATTCGAGGTCTTCCCCTCTACAGGTACTGACTGTGAGAACTACGTATCTTGTAATCTTGCATTCTGCCCATCGGCAATAGAAACTTCAAAATTCCTCAAACCAATTCGGATTAACAACTACCTACACCCTAAATTGGTAGGATAATTCAATATCCGTCCCATTTTTGCTCTTAAGTTCACATGACTGTTGAATAAGTATGGGGAAGAATACAAGAGTCACTACCTGCGTGGTCCTAATTTTGAGCTTGCCAAGGAAAAGGTGAAGTCAACGCTTATATGATATGTTTTCTACAACTCCAAAAAACATTAATTTCATTAGTGATCTAAGTGTTGAAACAGCATTCTTTTCTGTCAAATCTTCCTTTTTATTTGGCAATATAAAATACGAAATCGCTGAATGTCAATTTTGTCATATATGGTGGAAGCGAAATAACTTTTACTCTAACTCATGGTATCTATGTAAGTTTGCAGATAATATGTCATAATGAAGATGATATTTTGTTCAATAAATGATTCTTCTTTTATACCTTGATGAAAATAATCCAATAAATTGTTACAATAGATTCTCCCCCTTTCAAAAAAATATTCTCGTTAAATGACGTCATTCATCAATGTAATAAATAATATAATGATGTCTCATAATTGTCTAAATATAATAATTGAATATGGTTTACTAACACATAGTTAAATGATTTAATTCAATGAGTTTTTACATTACACACTCAGTTTTCAATGTTTTTTCAGCTTTCTAACAATGGGTTCTATTCGTTACGGAACCAGGGTGGGTTCCATATCACCGCCGCCTCCAGGATTAGGTCCCTGTTACCGTTCTCAATGCTGCTGGCCGAACGCTCTTGGGGATATTAACAACGACATATCCTGGACTTCGACTCTGCCCAATTCGTCTATAAATAACTACGATATAGTTAGTTACGCAAATAAGCTTAAGATTGAAAAAGCTACGTCAGATTTGTCCCGACAAGCAGCAGTGCGTGATCAGTTACTCTTTCCTAACAAGTTTCTTTTGAAAGGGAAATTACGACGTTGTGCACTAGTGCGGCCACAAGTGTTCGAAAGAATCAACGACTACGATGATGATGACATATTAAACAACCTGGATCGACTTCCAAGATTCCGCTTCGGCGGCAATCGGTCGAATCATAAAGTAAGAGAACTTGAGAGAGGAACGAACGAACAACGCCTTAAAGATGTGACTGAGAGGTTGAGAAGAAGCCCTGTAGTACCCCCCAGAACAAAAAGGAATGTGCTTTCATTAAAAGCTTCTTTGAAAACTGAAGAACAAACTCCTGTTAGACCGATAGCTTCTAGAAGTGCCTCATTTTCACAAGTAGAATATCTTCCAGATGGAAAGAAATATGTTCGAAGAAGTGAGGAGTCGCCGAAATCATCAGAAGTCAACAATCTTCATCAAAGAGGTATTGCAACCTTACCTAGGTCAAAAAACAATGCACAACGAGACGAAGTCATCAAAAAACAACAAGAAGTTGTAAATAATATGGCTTATAATTCCAGAGAAAATATTATTCCTGAAGACGATATAAAAACTCAAAAAACGGATCAGCTTTTGGAAAACAATTCTAGATTGAACGAATATAAGGAACTTTCATCTGGAATTAGTAGATTGTCATCTGTGGACTCTATAGAAGATAAAAAATTCAAATCTAAGAGAAGAAAAGGCGTTTACCTGTCACAATGGTCCGCCTTTAGTGAACCAACAGAAGCAATTATTCCACAGTTTGTTGAAGACGGTGATTTTGGAACATCTAATCATTCAAATAACAATATAAACATTCAGACAGATAACTTTAAGAATACCAGTATGGATAATAAGTTAAATGATCTCTCCCAGTGGAGCAGTCCTCAGGAAGAACCTTTAAGTCCTGAAGAGAACAACACTCCACCAGAATGGCCAAATAGATATAAAATCCATCCAACTTACCTTTTCGAAAGAACTAATTCTACTGAATCCCATTCCAGAGAAACTAGTTTACAAAGATTAGACTCTTTTTCTGAAGACGAACCAGATTCCGAACGTAAATCTGATCAAATATCTTTGATCCATTCTGACCTATCGGATATTGATGGAAAAATTGCTCCCAAAAGGTATACGAAGCGACCACTTCGTGGACCGTATGGACAGATGCTTGAAGCTGAAATGAAAAAACCTGAAATTGGAATAAGAAACAACTATGACCTAAATTTCTTGAATGAAATACCATTACCATCAACGAATTCTTCAAATTCTGCAGCAAGATCTTCCTCAATGAAGTTGGAAAACGAATTTAAGCCGAAACATTCTAAACGTGACTCTAGTTCCAAATCTTATGATGAAAATCAACTGAAAGACTGTTACAATCAACTTTCTTATCAACAAAGGACATCACAGCCTAAGCGGAAAGTAAGTGCAGATAATTTTGTTCTAGATAGAGACCAGTTAGTGAACCATCAAAGAACTATATCGAGTCCATCGAAATTCGAAAATTTGAGTAATCCAGTTATTTCAAACAAACTACTTAATCAGTTACTACAGGGAAATTCGGAACAACTAGCTATATTGGCAGCCAAAGAAAAACTCTTCAATGTAAGTTCAACAATCACTCATATTTAGTGATTCTTTTGTAGATATTGCTTGAAAACCTGCTACTTAGTGATGCTCGCTTATTGCCAGATCGGTTAGCAAGATTTCATGTAAGCTTCTTTTTGAGTGTGTGTGTGTGTGTGTGTGTACGAGTATTATTGTATACTTTATGAACACTGTACAAGTCAAAAGTAGATTTTCATAATTTGATTCGTCATCGAAAACTGTAGCTCACGAACGCCATTCAATCTCAAATTTGAGCAATTTTCAAATAGTGAGCTTCGACGAAACACCCAGAATAATCGTGTCCATTATAGACGCCCTTGTACCGTACCTACTATTACAGATATGCTATCTTAAGTTCCTGAATAATATTGGAGAACTCGTTATTGAACGGGTTAGGCTGGTTTAAGACTAGAGTAAACTAGTATCGCAAATATTGAGAAAGTGTTGAGAAGAAATGAAAATAAATATCTCTAGCTAATAATAGTGAATTAAATTTCTTTAAAATATATGAAAAATATTGACCAGTTAGCAGGTATATAGGATTAATTCTACATTACTGCTTCACATATGTAGACGTTCAAACCTATCAATTCTGGCTGAAATTCTCGTTATTATATTGAAAAATGCAGGGTTGAGTATCGAAAACTTTCCACCAAGGTTAATTGTTCTGTAAATGAATAAATGAAAATTTGCTGGGACAAGTCAACTTCAGTGCTTAGGGTTTTTACAGCTGCAATGCCTCCGAAGATTGTAATTTTGATAGCAAAAACCAACGAGTGATACCTTATCTCAAATTTGAATTACCTTTCTAATTATAAATTTATAATGCTTGTTGCATTGCGTCTAATATTTTTTGAAAGAAATGTTGTTAAACACAATTATGCGTAAATTATAAAGAAATGAATGATAAAAACAGAGTAAACTTTTCAATAGAAATTTGTTTTTCGTAAATGTGAGATCCGGTGTGAATTGAATTTTGTTGGTCATTTACATTATTTCATGAATTACGAATTAAAATGACTTACACTACTGGCTGAAATTATTTAATTTTTTTTTCAAAATAACGATTGTGTTAGAGCTGCCGTGTTAAGACATGCGATAATACTTTACATTCCAATATACAGTTGTCACATACTTATGTAAGGAGAAAATAAATATTGATAATCCTGTAACGAATGAAGCTGAGGAAGCGGTAGCTTTGGGAAAGATCCTGTTCGATTTCACACTAAGCACAAGGAATTGTTGAAAAATTTGCTGTTTCAAGCAGGAGCATGCTCCATCAAGTTGAAAAAGACAATTATTATAATAGCCGAGTGCAATTTTGCGAGTTAATGGATGAAAGAAACAATCGCAATGCACAACTTAGTTTAATTTTGTTTTTTTCATGATGCTATGGAATTCATAGGGCATTGCATAAAATGGAGCTTATTGGTTTGGCGACTCTCAACCGGCAAAATTTCTCAGATGAAATGCATCTTAAGTTGTTGGAAAACGATATATGCCCTGTTTTAACAAATGCCATAGAAGATTCACATTATTGGCTGGCAGATGTTATTTTTCAGCATG
This sequence comes from Cryptolaemus montrouzieri, assembly GCA_013387265.2. Classification (NCBI taxonomy): domain Eukaryota; kingdom Metazoa; phylum Arthropoda; class Insecta; order Coleoptera; family Coccinellidae; genus Cryptolaemus; species Cryptolaemus montrouzieri. The sequence continues at coordinate 29,754,969 of JABFTP020000186.1, read as the reverse complement.
ATGGATCATCTTCGACTATGGGATTCCATTCAGGTAGTTTGTGAATAAACACATGGATTGGAAGCAGAGATTACAGCGAATGTCCTGCAAAATCTCCTGATTTGTTGCCATTGGGCTTTTTCTTATAGATATTCAGGATCAAAATCTATGCAACTGAACCCAATTCACTAGAGTTGCGAAACTAATACGAGTGCTTGTAAATAAACCCCGACACGCTTTCAAAAAGTTTCTTTCCTATTTATTTTGTTTCTTATTTTCCGGAAGATACTCACTCGATCTGAACGAGCAACGTACCGCTGAAAAGGTAACTCAATCCCCTTCGAAACAAGATATAACTCGAGCCCCTCCCCTATTGAGGTTATAAAGGAGAAAGCCACCCTGTCGCAATGGGAGAAGTAATAACCGAGAAAACATGTCCCTCTCTAAACGTGTTGTAGTTAATTCTCATTGATACATTTAAAGGAAAATTAACCTGGGTGGAACGTTATTAGTCGTAATATATGGTAGGAAACAGACATACATGCGTAGTAGAGAGTTGTACCAAAAGATTTTTAGAGTCATCTCAACGCCAGTGGGGATTTGAGATTATTTCCTCATGATTCGGTATAGAAATCAACTTTTCCTCTATTTTTTCCTGCATATTAATGACTATATTTTTTAAGTTCAAATCTGAACAGAATTCGACAAATTTTCTCAATTCGAATCTTATTTCTGAGGTTCAATAATCCTGATAATCTCTCTTACTGCCGAATAAGTGATTACGTACGTTTGCACTATACTATTCCTACAATCAAAAACACTACACGTCCAACTAAGCCCAAATCTTGGGAGCGGAGTTGTTTAAATTTTTACCGAAACTTTTCCTGAAAATTGCTAAATGTCCCCCCATTGCGCATACAAGTGAGTGTATACATTGCTTGAACACATCTATTGGTAGACCAGATGGCAGGTTGACCAATGGTATAACTTAGCACATAGCACGTGATTAGTTAGTACGCGCGCGCAGGTGGCCAATGTGACACAAGCTTTCAACATGTTTCCCTTGAAAATTTTTAGGTTTAGTTGGACATCCCAAATAGACTGTTATTGCGTTTAATGCTTTGTGCTTTCTACGCATCATGTCTACTAGCTGTTAAGCCTACTAATGTGTTATAGTTACTAGGTGTGTGCCTACTACACGTTATGCCTACATCATGTTGTCGTCATACGAGATTCTTTCAAAAATATGTAGCCTGAAATGTGAATCCGAATGAACCTTTAAACATTTAGAAAACTATTTGGTCACAAAATCGAATTATTGAGTCAACACTATTTTGACCGTTTTTTGTTGAAATGGAACATAGTAAGATTCAAATCACTATGAATCAATAGTTTTTATCTGATAATAACTAGTTGATTACATATATGAGGGCCCCAATAACATTTGTTTGTTTTTAGATCGTATAAAACTTCGAGTTGTTGATGAATGAATTCTTCAGGATTGACTTCATTCATAGTTATATGAAAACATAAAATTACAAGTTCCAATTCAAACGAAATTCGGTTTTCAAATGTTAATTTCAAGAAATTGTGGTCAGCGTTCTTTTAGAGAAATTTTCGTTGTGTCGAAGTACACTTGTGCGTTGTGCACACATTGATTGATTGTACGAACATAATCAGCTGGTTCATTAATATGTGAGCGTTTTCCAGAAATGCAAAAGCGCAAAGGCGTCGTGACGACTAGCGTCTGCGCCGATTTTTCCAGTGTGAATTTAGCATTTCCATAAGGCGTGGCACACAGAATGTGTTTGTTGAAATGAGTTCTAATTTACGCGGGGAGTTGCGATTGCGTTTAGAAGCTTATTCAACAGGTGAAGATAGTGACCATGAGGTGCATATGGCGCAAAATGCAACAGGAATACAAGAAATCAATGTAAATGCCCGTGGATGACCTGGGACATCTATTTCACACACGTTTTTGTGTTTCAGGATACCAGGACGCACGTGGTTGTCGAGCTCTATGACAACGAAAGGAACTACGTCGAATCTCTACAGATCCTTATGACGGTAGGATTATTTAATCTTAAGTATATTCCTCCTAAAATATCACCACTACTAATAATTCATTTAGAGAAAAAAAAACAGTTTATGTAACTCAATTCCAGTTAGATATAAGAAAACACTGAGAGCATTGCCTAATTTTCTACTTATTAACATAATACGACGATTCGTTATACTATAACTTCTGTAGGTGTTACAAAAGCATGAATGGAAATAATTAAAAGAGAGAGAGAAACAAATAAAGACATCAAATATTTACAATAACGAATTTTGCTACTAGCACTACTCTTCATCTAATTTATCGATGGCTACTACAGTGTGCTCATAAAGTTAGGGATTTTGTAGAAGAAAGTGAAAGTACCTTGCCGTAATTGAAAAATGCAGTGAGAAATAAGAATGTTCCAGAAATTACAAATTTTTATAATACCTAAATAAACTGAAAATAAAATATCAATGCTAAATGATGAAGTGTAACAATTTAGAAATCTCAAGTTGACACATTAATTAAAACCTGACCCATTACACTGATATCAACATTAATTTTTCTTTGTGACTTCAATGCGAATGAATTTGCGTAAAATTCTTGAAAAATCAACAATCACAAGAACTACGATTCAAAGACTTCGCACAAAAATAAAAAATTCATTGTTTTTATGAATAATGCTCGATGATAATAATAAGGGCAGTCATTATTTGTCACATTATTCCGGCTGGATGGATGATGAAATAATATACTGGGTGCGCCATTTGGAAATTTTCTATTCTTCTATATCAATACATCGTATGACAACATTATAGTGTGAAGTAGTATGGATCATTTAATGCTTATAAATTCCTTCTTTGACACCCTTCTTTAAGTAACGAAGATAGAAGCAGTTACATAGAATCGTAGGCACCGAAATGCCATAATAAATCATTGGTTAGCTACTTTGTACGAACCGTTATTGATAATTCTTACCCCTATTCCTTCAGACATAGATACGTCGAATACCGTTACCAAACCGTCGATGTGTTCAGTGCTACTTGAAAACACTGTTACCTTTGTGTCAATTGCGTACACGATCCGTAGAGGTCGCTCATATATATTAGAAATGTAAACAAACAGTATCTCTTTCGTACACGATACAATTCAAACAAATGAAGAAACAGAAAAGAAGAAGAGAGTGTTAGCTTTTCACTTCATTGTTAGTTTTGTAATATAGGCTAGTGTCTATAAGCAAGTTCTTAAACCTTTTGGTAGCTCTCTTAAAAAGTTTGTATACTCTAGCCTCCTGTATGGGTCAGTAAATATACTGAATCGCCAGCCATTTCTCTTTTGACAGCAAAAGAGTAAAGAGAGCCTTATTCGATGATGATTGTCAGCATATAGCTGAGACCAGCTCGAATATCATACAGGATTCGAGTAATTTTTGGAGTGCTATAAGAAGCATCACGAAGCAACTAGGCTTCATGACCTACCTCAATAATCATGTTGGTGTTTAGTTTTAATTGTGTTGATGTTAAGGCTCATCCTGATTTTTTGTGGTCAAATACAATTCAAGCAAAGATACGTGATAACCTTCAATATCATAGGTATATATTAAAATTGAGTGCGGGCTGATTGCCAGCCTGCCACTTCAACCTAGTGGTCACACTCTATCCTTAATTTCACCTAGAAGCCATCCTTCTTGTACAGGCTATAAGCTTTGTGGGTGACATCTCATTAGGTCAGTTCCAGTTTGTTAGATCCAAGTTTCTCAAGCCTGATTCTGTCCTCAGCTGGTCATTCGCACATGATGTGTTTTATTGATTATATCTACTCCTCACATAGTCTGCATGAAGAGTCCTCGATCATTCCCAGCTAATTTAGGAGATTTATGAGGCGACAGTGTTCCGTTAATATGGCAGTTAGAGGCCTCAGGTCTAGACTGGAGAGTTTGAGACAAGCCTAGTCTCTCGCAGTGCCACTAATGGCAAGCCGAGAATGTCTAAGACCTGTGAGGCTTAGCCAGTGCTCTCGTACTTTTAGGTCCAACCACCGGTTATTCTCCATCCTTACGTTCTCTAGACTGTTCCTCGAGCGGCCAATGAGTCCGCCTTCTCATTTCCGTTAATGCCGGAATGGCCCGGGACTCATATAAGATGGAATAAGTTTCTCTCACTTTGGCGAGGGTTGAACGACATTCCTGCAAAATAAGTGAGAGCAGTTGTTGGATCCCTATGCCTTCAGTGCAGCTTGGCCATCCGTGATGTTGTTCGTTGACCTACTTGTTGATCTTCCACAAACAGTAGTCTAGCACAGTGGTGATGGCGAATATTTCTGTTCGAAAAACAGTCGAAAACTCGCTTATCAGACAGATAGATTGTTCCTTGGCAGCACCTCTACCATATACACCTTGGGCAGTTTTGCAGCCGTTTGTGGACTATCAGGGACCCCCAACTAGGCGGTCCTTGGAGCTGACCCATTCCTGTCTGTTAGGAATAATAATCTGGAATGGCAGCTCCAAATTGGTTTTGGATATTGCTATGTCAGACTTCGTACTTGGCATCTCGATGCCCTCAATTTTCAGACTTTAAAACGAACCTGAACATATTTTACCAATTTCGAGTTTCATGGCTGCAATGCTTGTACAGGGTAGTGCTCCAGTGATCATCATTCAGGCAATTATCTGCAGTTTAGAGAGCTCGAGTTGAGATTGCCTTCTTAAGGCTGCATTTCCACGAAGCAATGCAGCAATATGTGATACGTGGTCTGACGACTATCACCTATAGCAACTGAAGTTGCATTGTCCACATTTCTTTCAACAGGTCATTTGAGATGCGCATGAGGAATGTTCAATTTTCACCCCCCAGATATTTAGCTTTCTTCGGGTATACGAATAACCTCCTTTTCCTAGTGGATGTCACCATAAGGGTAATATGGTTTATACTAAGTTTCTCACCCTCTCACCACCGATTATTGCCAATAGGTCATCAACCAATAGGGACCGCAACAAAAAGGATAGTACTTCTCCCTGAGGGTAGCCCCTGCCTGCCACAAAACAGACTTCTTCCCCTTCCAGGGAAGTATTGATCACTCTGGCTTTTAGCATATTGGTAATCCATTCGGCAATAATACACACACCACAAAAATTGTCGCATCACCTGGTATTATGAATTCCAGAATCGATTAAGCAGCTCGATCGCAGTTTCTTTGTCAACGTATGTTTTTGGACATATGAGGGGAAAAATCTTATCTATGTAGTAACATTTGTTTCCATATGATCTCAAACACGTCTGAAACAAGAATGAGTTTATTTGACTATCAGTATTCATTCAATTTCTCTTATGTTTTCAAGCTAAATTAATGCAAGTTTTCTGTGTTTCTTGTTGATTTTCGAATCTTTGAATTTATTGTAATGGCTGCTAAACGTCCTGGACGCTATTTGAGTGATCATGAAGTGGTAAGAATTGTAACACTTCTAGAGGAGGGGCGAAGCCAACTTTACGCGGCTAATTTGTTGAATGTTAACCAAAGCACTATTTGAAGAGCAATTAATGAGTCCACGAAACAGAGGATTATGGAATAAGGGCCGGATAGGGAAGAAATCGGATAACACCACCAGCTGATGATCGTTGGCTTCGTTTAACGGCACTGTGAAGCTAGAATGCTACAAAATGAACTTTCACTTTCCAGAAATGTACATATTTTATTGCAAACTGTTAGGCTTAGAGAAGACGATATCAGACCAAGGGTGGCTTCTACCAGCCCGCGTCTCACCAGACAGCTTCGAGTTGCAAGACTTCAGTTTGCGAGGGAACATGCAAATTGGGGAATTCCAAGATGGTCGAATGTTCTCTTTTCCAACGAGTCCAGGTTCTGCCTTATATCAAAAGATAGACGCATGCCTGTATACAGACGACCTGGGGAACGGTATCAGCAAGGCAATATCTGGCAGACGGAAAACTTCGGAGGGGGCTCAGTATTGGTGTGGGGAGGCATTACTTTCCATGGTCGAACTGAGTTAGTCCTAGTGAATAATGGAAGAATGACAGCAGCCAGATACATCGCAGATATCCTTGAACCCCATGTTGTACCCTTTGGTCCATTAATTGGCGAAAACTTCATTCATATGCATGATAATACTCGGCCGCATGCAGCTAGACTAGTTACAGAATTTCTGCAAAACGCCGAAATTGATATTTTAAGATGGCCAGCCAGAAGTCCCGACTTGAATCCCATAGAACATGTTTGGGACAACATGGGGTGGCAAATTCAGTAACGTAGGATGCATTGTAGAACACTCCAACAACTAGAAAATTTGCTTCCTGAAATTTGGAACTCAGTGTCTCAAGAGTACATTCAAAATTTGTTTGAGGGGCTTCCGAGACATATACTGGCAGTAATTAGGACCCGGGGAGGAAACACTCGATTTTGAAAATGATTAGTAACCATTCGATGCTAGTTGATTGGTCTCTTCGCGAATGTTTGAAGATGGTAGAATTTTTAAATTTTTCATTAACTCGAAAATTGTTAATATTTTCCATCATAAACTCATCTCTTTTGAATGATATCTTCTTATTTTACACTTCTGAAAGTTACCAAGCGACTCTTGAATGACCAACCTGAAAGTTTATAAAGTATTGTCGTAAAAACAGGATGATGCGACAATTTTTGTGGGGAGTGTATTAGGCATTCCTCTGGCTCTATCCATAAAGTCCTAATCTTCACACGATTGATATCTGAATGTAGTTACAATATTGTTGAACCATTGTACTCAAAGATTCGTTTTCTCACACAACTGTAGCTATCAAACGTTGTTCCAATTTACAAATCCGGACCTAAATCGGACATTAGAATTATCGACTTTTGCCCCAAAAATATTCTATAAAATCCTATCGGAATTATTTTTTCCTTTGTGCAATCAGTGATTATGGAAGAGCGACATGGTTTCATGAAGGGCAAATTCACAGAAACAAATCTCTTTTATTTCACCGGTTCGTCAGAACGAGGTTTTGCAGTTGACTGCATATACGCAGATTAAAAAGAAACGTTCGATAGGGTCCTCACTGTATATCTTCACAAATTAGAAATATGGTATAGGAATCATGATACTCTTTTGTCTTGCTTACGTGGCTATCCCACTTCTCGATCTCAACGGATTGTATGTAAGTTCCTTTCGAATCCATTTGACGTCTTGTCTGGGGTTGGCCAAGGAAAGATTTCATTTACAAACGATCTGAAAGAAGTTTTTACGTTTTTGGTCTTTCCTAATCATTGCAAAATATTTGAAAGTATTTGTTCAGTTCATGATTACTCTGCACAGGAACTTGAACTCTTTCAACAGATGGTGCAGAAACAATGGATTGAGTTTGAACTTTTCAAAGTGTAACATATCAAATTCACTAGTCAATAGCAGCGCTTATGTTTTAGATATACTCTAGACAGCGTGCCTTCAGAGTCTGTTGATTTTATGAAGTACTGTGGAGTTTTCTTGATTCCAAGTTGTCCTTTACAGTTCACATTGACTCCATGATAACTGCACGTGCGAACGAGTTCCTCGGCTTCATTTTAAGGTCCACCTCATATTTCTCAAATATTCATTCCTTCGCTGTTCAATCAGTTGTTCGTCCTATCTTAGAATAATGCTGCACAATGTGGTCACCATCGTATATTGCACATATCAGTATAATTGAACGAATGCAGAGGAAGTTCATCAAATTGTTATGCTTGAAGACTGGTCTTGTGTTTGATTACTTCATTCAAGAACATCATCTGAGACACATTCGTCTGTCTCACTTTATGTGCCTGTTTGCTTTCGAAATAATCAGTTTTTTCATAAAGTGAGCACGTATAATAGAGCTTTCTGCTTCCATACCTGTTCGCAAATGCAAAAAATCTTCATGTACGCAAATGTCATTGTACCCAAAAGCATGGCACCAACTAAACTAAAAAGGTTTTGAAGTTTTTTCTTCTTGATAATGTGGGTGTTTTCGAGTCTATCATAAATGAGCTGCGTGGTCAGCAGTGATGAAAACTGACGTTCCAAAAGCGATTGATTTTATATGACTCGATGGACGTTGGCCTGCATGTGGGTCATTTTTCACTTGGGCAGCACGAAGAAAGGGATTTTCTCGAACATTTAATAATCTAACGGTTATTTCGGGCTGTTGTATAACCTAGACACCCACTTTCAAGTCATGGGCAACTGCACATGTTGCCTAGATCAATTCTACAGTCTACCTATAACACTGACTACCATCTTATTCTTCTGAACCGTACCGTATTTTTCGGGTAACATACTAATTGTTGAATCAGTAAAAATATAAGATGAATCTTATACCAGAAAGTGATTGTATAAAAACAACTAAAAATGTATATTATTTTTTGCTAAGGCAACGATAAAAGACACAAAAAACATTCTCATAATTCCTAACTTTTTATGCACAATGTACGTCCAACAGTAAAGAAGTAACCGCAAAGTTTTCATTGATTGATTTACAATAATTTCAAAAAATTCAGCCTGGAATCCGTAGCAACTACATAGAAAATGTCAAAATCTTCATCAATCTACATTTCTCTAAGGAAATATTGAAATTATTTCACCTAATTTTACTTAATGAATGAAAGTTTTGGTATAAAATTTCGCTCGCGTTTATTTTGATCCAACTACTGCAATTGTATAATAGTATGAATTTTATTACATGCTGCAGAACACATTTTGCAGTTTTGGTAGGTGACCGAACTTAGGGGAGGTAGCATTAGGTCCAGGGATCATATAATTTTTTGTGTTCTCCTGACGAAACCATGGTTACTATGTTGAGAGATCCATTTAACAGTCACGTTGGCGTTCTGCCGATAAACATACAACTGCATTGGCCTTTCTGACCGCACTATGAAATGATATTACATAAAGAGTTACTAATCAACCCCTGTAAGATAATTATTGTCTAGGAGTTGACGCCTCCTGACTACTTAAACTATAAGAACTAAGTGCAAGAAATGTTCAACCAAATGCCTTTGACATTAACTTTGTCCTTTGGAGCGGCAGAATTTCTATTACTGGCCCATGAATAACTCACGACAAGATCTCATTACTAGAAACTGACCGTTTGGTACATGATTTCCAAATTTAGGGTGAGGTTAGGTTAGGTTAGATTTCCAAATATAGGGTGAGTGGCCCATTTTATTCAGGAAAAAGGAGAAACTGTGACTGTAATTTTCCAACGTGATGTTTCACGTAGGAAGATATGTTCGAGTTCAATGATGCTCATAACTCGCCTCGTCTCTTGGAGGGGTAAGGAGGCTAGGTTAGATCCCTCATCTGATTCGAGATTATTTTCTGTGGGTTTGCCTCAAGTAAATAATTTTCAAACATTGACCCTGGACCTTGGATGAACTCATGGAACAGATTTGGTGTACATAACAAGCTGTGCCAAAATGCAAAATGATCCAGTATCTTACTGATGCGATCTTGATGACATGAAAGAAAAAACTGCATGATGTACCGATTGAAATAAAATATATCCGATTTCTGTAATTATCACCGTTTCTTCAAATGGCTCTTCAAATCTGTACAATGTATTTTGCTGCCCCCTGTATTTCAGTTGAAAATATATTGAGTAATTTGATTGAGGAGGTCGTTACATAATCGATATACATATTTTGAATGAAATAAAACTAAAGTATTTAGATTTTCACTATATTAACAAAACTATGACCCATTTCACCACATTGTGGCTTCATCAGATAGATACAAACTAATGAACAGAGTTATTCCTTATATATTAGTCTTATTTCCTAACTAATATTACAATAGGTACAAGAGGTATGTTGGAAAACTCATCGGAGTTGCTTACTTTATGAATTGAGAGGATTGAGTGAAGGAGAAGGATTTAGATCTAATTGACTATTAAGTAACCTACCTGAATTCTTTCTTTGTTGATCTCTAAAATTTACAATTTTCATTGTGTAAAATTTTGAAATTATCATTAAAGTTATGGTTTTCTTCGAGTAAGTGATTAGAGTAATGGGAATCTGATTTATGATAATTAAAACTACGTTTGTGCTCGGATAATCAACTCTGAGATTTCTGAAAGTTCTACCAATATAAATTTTATTACAATCCCCGACAGTTTCTAAATACCGGATTTATTACTTTTATCAATTTTAGATTTACGGTTTTTGATATGTCGACCTAAAGAGTTATCAGTTCGGAATGCTATATTGAAATTATAATGCGAGAGGAATGATTTTAATTTTAGACTAGGATTATCAATATAAGTTAAGCTGTTGTATTTTGTGTTAGAACTTTTTATACTTGGAAATACTTCCTGGATTGCTTTTTGAAATTTTTGCGTGAAATCATGTTCTCAATCTCATTTGGACTGTAACCGTTATTGACTGCTATTTGTTTAATTATATTTAGCTCTTTTATGAAATTATTTTGTGACATTGGAATAATAATGAGTCTATGTACCATACTATTGTAAGCTGCTAATTTATGATGATTTTATTCATGTTTGTTAACTTTTATCTCTAACGTGAATTTAATTTTTGTTAATGAATGTTTTGAATGAGTCTGTTTGTGCCAGTGAAACAACAAATGAAATTTATAGTTTATCCATGAAAATTTCAGCGAGCAGAGGCTCAGAGGATTACCCATGATTAACCCTTTTAATATTATAATTTAACTTCAATGAATTATTATATAATAGTAAAAAGGTTTAATCATGAGCCTCTGCTCGCTGAAATTTTCATGGATAATATTGAAAAACTATAAACTATCCAAGAACATCCGTTATTCAAACACTTTATTTATTGGTTTAGATATGTCGACGATATAATTTGTTGTTTCACTGGCACAAACAGACAATTAGAGTCATTAAAATCATTCATTAACAAAATTCATTATAGTATTAAATTCACGTTAGAGATAGAAACAGAAAACTCCATTAACTTTCTGGATTTAACTATTACTAAAATTAACCGCACACATGATTTTTCTATTTTTCATAAGCCATCGCATACAGATATCACTATTCACAGCTCATCTACACATCTTTGTCCACATAAATTAGCAGCTTACAGTAGTATGGTACATAGACTCATTAACAAGTATAAAAAGTTCTAACACAAAATACAACAGTTTAACTTATATTGGTAATCCTAGTCTAAAATTAAAATCATTCCTCTCGTATCATAATTTCAATATAGCATTCCGAACTGCTAACTCTTTAGGCCGACTTATCAAAAACTGTAAATCTAAAATTGATGAAAGTAATTAATCTGGTGTTTATAAACTGTCTTGTGGGGATTGTAATAAAATTTAAATTGGTAGAACTTTCAGAAATCTCAAAGTTAGATTATCCGAGCACAGACGTAGTTTAAATTATCATAAATCAGATTCCCATTACTCTAATCACTTACTCGAAGAACACCATAACTTTAATGATAATTTCAAAATTTTACACCATGAAAATATCAGACAAAAACTCAATCTATTGGAAATTTTAGAGATCAACAAAGAAAAGAATTCAGGTATGTTACTTAATAGTCAATTAGATCTAAATCCTTCTCCTTTACTCAATCTTTTCAATTCATTAGGTAAGCAACTCCGATGGCTTTTCCAACATACCTCTTGTACCTATTGTAATATTAAGTAGGAAATAAGACTATTATATAAGGAATAACTCTGTTCATTAGTTTGTATCTATCACATGAAGCCACAGTGTGGTGAAACCGGTCATAGTTTTGTTAATATAGTGAAAATCTAAATACTTTAGTTTTATTTCATTGAAAATATATATATTGAGTAGTTCACTATGGTTACCAAAGTTTTCCATTTTGAAGGAATAGCATTTTATGATCCCATTATTAAATTAGGATTAATGAACATAAATATTTGTAGAAATATCTGGAACCGCTCAGGAGTCAAGAATATGCTACCCTTCTGAATTCGACATTAGTAGATGAAGTTTTTAACCAAGTAAGAACATGAAAATATCATTTGATGAACATAATGAATATTGTTTAATTTGTAGATTCCTTGCTTGTTAGCACATCATCAGCACTTTTTAGAAGAATTGAAAAAGAGATTAGAACAATGGGATATGAAACAGAAAATTGGTGATATATTTATAGAGTTCGTAAGTTGTGGAAACTTAGTAGCTTCTGAATATATATTTTCAATCTTTTCAGTTATCAAAACCGACTCTCATTGAAAGTTATATATGTTATGTAAACAATTGGAAGCGTGCTAGAAATATCATCAAAACAACACAGCAAACGAAAGCACCATTCGCAAAGTTTTTAGAGGTACAAGTAAGCTTATTTCGATGAATCACACTCTACGCTTTTCTACATTTTTTCAGAATACTGCCAGGGAACATAGAGGAAAATTAGCGTTAGACTCTTTATTGATCAAACCAATTCAAAGATTCCCTCGATACGAGCTATTACTGCAAAGGTTAATAAAACATACTGATTCCAGTCATGCTGATCATAATCTTCTTTTACTAGCACAGAAAGAACTGCATGAAAAAACATTAAAAATAAATTGTACTGAAAGAGAAACTTTAGAATTAGATCTTCTCAGAGAAATCGAGGCATTAATTGAAGGTTTGATTGATTTAGTGTCTATGGATAGGCAATATATACGGCACGATTTGGTCAGCATGACGGGAGGAGTTGGCACAAGAAAAGAACGAGGACTCTTGCTTTTCTCTGATCTTTTATTGATAACCAGCATCAAAAGACGAAGCAGCGCTACCAAGAAGTCAATTCCAATATGTGATAAAGCTGGTGTTACCAGTGCTTTAGAAGCGAGCAAATATAAGCTACTTATGAAGATACCTTTAGAAGATCTCGAGATAGCCAAGCCAAAGGATGAAAATGTGAGACAAATGATGGTTGAGATGGAAAATCTCAATGAAGATTTAAGCATTTTGAATCAAATTAGCGAAATGAGTGCAAGTTTGCATAGCAACCACAGCCAATTAGACGAAATTGTTAAAGAAATGGTTTCCTCTATCAATAAACATATAGGAGAACAGCAATTTTGTGAATCTCAACTGTCTTACCTAGATCTCAATTTGACTACTCCGTAAGTACACAGAGTTATATTGGTATACTCAGATAAGGAGGTTAATGTTACCGAATTGTATCGACATTTCAGAAATGGAATCGAGCACATATCAATATTATTTCCTAGTCCAGAAAAAAGAGCTTCGTGGGAAGAATGTTTCTCTGAAACTAAGAACAAATTAGGTGAAGAAGATGTTTTATATTTATTCTACACCGATTCAATTCCCAAAAGTAATTCTATCTGTTTTTTAGTGATAGCAGGTGTAAAAAAACCTATGCCAGAATTAATTGCCACAGTGCCAATAAGGAAAACCAGATCAGGCCTTCAATTTACTTGTGCTGCTCCTACTTTGGGAGATTCTAGTAAAAATGTTTGGATTTGTAACAGTGACGGATACGTTGGACAAGTGTGTGTCCTCAGTTTTCAACCAGAACCAACTGTATCATCTTGTAATGGTGTATGCAATGCTAGAATACTTTGCATTGCTTCTATACCAGCAAACAATGAACTGTGAGTATAAAAATCCTGATGAATCTGTTCATCTGTGTGAATTATCAATATCAAGCTACTATTTGAGTGGGACTGAATAGGGTTAGATAAAAGCGGAGAACGAAAGGTTAGAGATGAGTGAAAACGCGTTATAGACTTAAGCAGTTTAGCAGATGTGCAATTTCTTCTAAAACGTGATTTTTTTTCCTAGAAAGCCCCGCATTCTCATATCGGAACAAAAATTTTCATTAAAACCTGAAAAGCTCAAATCATTGAAGCAGGGCCCCCGTGAGGGCTACTGGCGCTTGTGTGCAAAAAAGAATTTTGGCGCCCCTTAAGACATTTTGGAACCTTTTTTTTTAAGGTAGGAGGTAGGTAGGTAGGTGGTTGAAGTAAAGCAAAAAACCGAACTTTAGAAGTCATATTTATTTGTGGACTAAAATATCGAAAGTAATGGGATACGGACACGTTGACTCGTTGTTTATAGATAATAGAAAACAACCTAAAACTAAAATCACATTTTTTAGGAACAAATAACAGAAATATTGCCTAATGTCCACATATATATATATATATATATATATATATATATATATATATATATATATATATAAGTACTACTTTCTACTTATACTTAGATATTTTGAAAAATATGCAGATATTTCTAATAACAAAAACCTAGGGAACTTCGTTTTAAAATAAAAAATGATAGCTAGGTCTAGGTGCAATAGAAAAATAAAAGATAGCTATTGTAGTAGCGGTATTTTCCGAGATTTTGCTGTTGCAAATTCATTAATTGCTTCGCTAAAATTTATACCGTCAAAAATTTCTTGTTCAATTGCTAATATTGTTAGCCCAAACAATCTTTTCTGAATCATTGTCGATCTTAAATAATTTCTAATGATTTTTAACTTTGAAAAAGATCGCTCGCCAGAAGCTACAGATACAGGTAATGTCAAAAGAATTCTTAGTGAAATGCTTAAGTTTGGAAAGGTATAGATTAAATAGTTTTCAAATATATATTGTAAAATACTTAAGGAGTCAGTATCATCAGGAAATGAAAACAACTTTAACGCTTTGATTTCGTTAAATAGATCATTGGAGTCTATATCCTTATTATCCTTATCTGTCAGTCGCTCTTCAAGAACAGAACAATGTTTTAAAAGATCGCTGTCACTTAATTTGAATATGTCATACTCATTTAATAAGGCAAATCGGTTTTTTAGAGAGCTTATAGTTTGATCTATAATTTTTAAGAAAAAACTAATTTTAAAGGCGGTGTTTGGATTATGAGGGGTCTCATCTCGGTGTTCATAGTGAAACAGTTTTGGTTTAAATTTCCTCCTAACCGTTGTTAATAGTGGAAAATCTTCTTCAATTTCGAGAGAGGATGCTACTTCTTTCGCTTGCACAAGAATTTCTTGAAATGATTGGTCAGATCTATATTACTGGAAGTTATCAACTAAATTCTTTAGGTAGGTTTGGCATACTTTGATATTAATTGAAGCACTTTGCATTTGTTTGCTGACAATATTTATATGAAATGAAACGTCATGCCAAATATTAATTCCACAAATAAATTGAAAATTTTGTACAGACGTTAAGAGGGAACTCGCTTTATGTCTTGCATCAATGTGAAAGGAATTATCTTCAGCCACTTCTAGAAGACTTTCGCAAACCTTAATTAAATGAACTTTGAGGGGCTTTATTACGTCAATTCTGCTGGACCATCTTGTCTCACCTAGAGGCTTTAAACTTAACCCTGGGACATTTTTTCCTCAAAACATATCACCTTTTTGTGGATGACGAAAAAGAATTATATAACTCTTGCACAAGATTAAAAAGTTTATTGTAGCCCCTAACACCTTAGATGCGTCATTTACTGTTAAGTGTGAGCCGCACAAGGTACAAAAAGGGCTTTCGGATTCGCATCAAGAATGTGCTTTTGAAGCCCAACATGTATTCCCTTCACATTTGTCCCATTATCATAACCTTGTCCCCTAATGTGTTTTAATTCTAAATTTAATTTTTTCAAATTTTATATCACAAATGTATATATCCCTTCTCCTGTAGAGTCCAGTATTGGATTAAACGCAATAAAACTTTCCTTAACTTCAACCTTTTTTTAAGTTAAGGACCACATACCTCAGAACAAGACTAATTTGCTCAGTATGACTAGTGTCTGCGAACCATTTCTAAAATATTATTTCTTACTTTGGACGACAATAATTCAATTATTTCATTCTGTATTTGCACGCCTAAATAATGAGTCATTTTAACAGATTTTTTTTGGGAGTTATACACTCGACTAACGTGCTGTCTCATCACTGAATCAAAAGAGGCAATCATCTCAACAGCTTTTAGAAAATTTCCATTATCATCTTCGAAAAGCAATTGAGAAGAACCTTGAAATGCCAAGCATTGTTTAGATAAATACTTTACAATCGCAATAATTCTCTCCAACACGTCTCGCCAATATTTTTTTTCCGTTTCTAAAATCCGCAGATGATGAGCATTAACAGTCATAGATGTCTCCAACATTTTTTTTAAATTTACCCAAGTGTTTATATAACAGTTGTGTAAAATTGACGTCTCGTGTCTCTTAATTAACAAAGACAAGTGTTGCCAATCGCCGGCTCGCTGGCGTATGGGATATGATGCTCGTCTCCTACGCAGAGTTATCTGGGTTCAATCCCCACAAAGTCGGTGCGATTTTTCGGATTCTGGAAATCGCTTGAGTGTCCATCTTTCGGAGGAGATATAAAGCTGTCGGTCCTGTCTAACAGAGATGTGTTGGACATTAAAGATCCCTTCCCTCGACACGAGAGGGGTTCGGCAAAATTCCCGGGTTAGTGAGGTGACAGAATTCCCCGGCGTGTCATTAGCCGAAAGGCAGAAATAGAGCACGTTAAAGGAAAAACAAACAAGTGTTGCCAATCAGATATTCCATTTGTATCACAAAAAGCGTTAGGAGTTTTACATTTACAAAACAATTTACAACAAAAACGAAATACAGAATCTTTAGAAATAGAGTAAATAAACCAAGCCCTTTCGACTTTTTCTCCATTTGCTAGATTTCTTTTAAAGTATTTGCACGAAAACTTTCTCTTGTCTGTATAACTAGGAAAGCTAAAACGGATGCCTATCAAGGGCCTATATCGATACCAGCCTCATTACAGGCTTCATCGAAGGTGTCACTTAAAGCAGGTATTTCGGTAGCTGACATTACCGAACTTTTTACACAAGCTGAATTACCTGAAATGGATTGTTCAAGTGCTGTAGACGAGGATGTTGTCATCGCTTCATCGGGCTCTGCATAAGTAGAAGCTGTTTTGCTGCTACAACCGCTGCCACTTGTTGCAGGACCTGATGTTACTGTTGAAATTTCAGATGGTCCACTCACGGTTATTGATATTACGGATTTAGAATCTTGAGATTCGGACGATTCGGTCGCACCAACATCGATAGTCTCCGTGGAATCTCCATTGTTTTGCAAGAAATGCTTTAAAGATCCAACCATTTTTCCTCTTTCTTGTAGTCTCAGTTACTTTTGCTCGCGAAACTTCGCTCCTGAAGGTCTCTTTCTTATATCCTGAAAAAACAAATAAATAATTAGTACTCATGGGAATTAGGAATTAACTTCTTAAGTAACCACAAGAATAAGCACCATGTGGGTAGGGTAGGAAATATTCTTAAAGATTTAACTAAGTAGGCAATAGTTTTTGCTCGAGCCCTTTCAGCTTAAATCCTTTCAAAAATAAAGGCAAAAAAGATTTTAAACTTATTTGTTCTTATAGCCCTTAAAAAACCCTACGAAATACTTTTTTCAAAAGATCAATAACATTAAAAACTAAGCGAGTAATGGATAAAACCAGTTACCTTTTTAAACTCGTACATGACATTTCAATTAATAAAAAGATATTTGGCTAAAAAATTAATTATAACCAGAATCCTATAAGGGGTTAATGTTGATAGTATAGTCAGTCAGCAGGTATTCGGCACTTTATTTGAAAAAAAAGTATTAAACAAAATATTACACAACACAACACAACACCACACTTGACTAAATAAAAATAACTTTATATGTAAAAATTAATAAGAATACTTGTTTTTATTCACTTGTTGCACGGTCCAGTGCAACAAATCCAGTGATTTAAAAACGCCTGTGGCGATGCATCGTTTTTATTGCGCTCCAGGCGTTATTCATGTCTGAACAGGAAAAACCAAGAAACTGCCGCCTGACATGTTCTCGCAACATAGGAATCGGCAGTAACTGGATGATATACTAATAAAATTTCGTGTTTATTTATACCTAATCCTATTTAATTTCTCAACTTTTATTTTAATTTTTTTTTGGACCCTGGGTTTTGGCGCTCCTAAAGGATGGCGCCCGTGTGAATTGCACACTTTGCACATATGGTTGCAGGGGCCCTGCATTGAAGAAAAGGATCCTCCGAAAATAACAGTCGAAAAAGGTTCCCAGAACTAGGGAAACAGAATGTGCTTACCAACGCCTCTGTTCTAGGGAGGCGTTGGTAAACAAGGCATGTACTTCGATTTTTGCGCAAGAAACAGTCTTGATCTTGATGATCCTTGGTCTTTCGAAGTCGATCATCATTAATGCTATCTTGGAGAAAAATAGATTTCGAATAGATGGTCTTTACCGATTTGTTTACATCTCTTGAGTTAAATTAAAGAACAGAGCTTCTATCACGAATGTGAAATGTCATTGCAAGAAATACCATCATATTTGAGATGGTAACCTTGCAAGTTTCAACGTTATTTCTTTTATGGTTATTATGAAATGATGCTATCGCGAAGCGTCAGTATTAAATGCATTCAGAATAAAAATCGTATGCTATATTCGAAGGAGTTACACATAAGAGAATATACTAGTAAAAATATAATTATTATATAATAATATAATTATATTTTAGTAAAGATATAATTTTTACACCCTTTACTAGGCATTTGAAATTTATAGACCCAGAACCTTGGGTGAATGTTACGTTAACGTAATTGTATAGGAAAACCAGAATATAACCTAAAAATGGTAAATTTCTCTCAGTATGATTGTCCAGCTTCGCCAAAAGAATGGTTAGGTCATTTTTTTTTCAAGACCCCTTCTAAATGATCGTAATTGAACTTAAAATTCTCATTTCTCATGCGATATTAAAACAAGAACTAATCTTGAAATTTATCACAGTGTGCCTTCGCCTAAAAATATACAAACAAACCAGCAAATAGACCACAAAATACAATTCGACAGCAGTTCTTCAAGTGAGGATGACGAAAAAAGTGATAATGATGACTACCCAGATCCTAACCATCAAGTTACCAATAGCGCTGATACTTCGAGTGTGGATTTAGATGATGCTGATCATTTAAGACCAACAATGTGGCTTGGAACCGAGGATGGTTGCATTCATGTTTATAACTCTACCGATAATATTCGAATTAAGAAGAACAAAATGAAAATGCAACATAATTCGTCAGTTCTTTCGATCATGTGAGTTAACGAAACATGTATATTTAGTCTCATATATCGGGCATTATTTTAATATTCATGAAATTGGAAATGCGTATAATCGGAATAGTTAAGGAACGATTATACGCATTACAATCTCCAAATATTCTGTTGAAGATTGATCTTATGAGTGTTCTATTTCAGATATATGGACAATAGGGTGTTTGTTTCTCTAGCCAATGGGGATGTTGTAGTATATGATAAAGATGGAGGTATAAATGTTATATTATATCACCTACTACGTAGGGAAAGGTAATAATTTATGTTGTAGGTGGATGTTGGAATATTAATTCCCCGTTAACTATCCAAGTCGGAAGTATATCGAGTCCAGTTCTTAAACTTATAGCAAACGAAGGAAAGCTGTGGTGTAATTATGGAAATTCTGTTAAAATTTTAAACACTCATACTTTAGTTACTGAAAATATGTTTTCAATATCAAGTGAAAATAATAAGCCCATTAGCTGTATAGTGATATCTGGTAATAATGTATGGTTGTCCATTCAGAATTCTGCCGTAGTGAAATGCTTTAATACTTCCAATTTTGAATTTATTTGCGAAGTTAATGTGGCTGCAGCAGTCACGAAAATGTTGACAAGTAAGTACAAAAATCATTTGAAATTATTTTAAGATAGGTTGTTGACAGAATCCATCTCAGTAGCTTTAGAAAGCCTTGGTTTTATTCAAAACACGATTGTCTTTCTTTGTTTTTGTTTCTTCGTATGCACTAGTGATAATGTATCAAGTCAGTTAGAAAGTATTAGATAATTGTTGCCCATTTCGAAAATCATTTTGATTTTGTATAACGCCTCTTCGCGAATTCTGTTCTGAGCTTGAAATCGATTCTATCCCAAACCATCACAGTACCTAATCTCTATTCCTGGACTTCTTCAAGTGAATTTTAGACTGAGATTCGTCTGAGAATAAAACATCAGACCAGTCATTAATAACTGCGCGACTTTCTTTCGTTAGAGCCACCTCGAGTGAAGAATGGCTTCATGTAACATAACAATTCTTGAAATGTTCAGGTAGTACGATTGATTCGACTGATCATGCAATTCAGTGTACGTTATAGTGAGATTCAGGCGGGCGGTTTGTTGAAGAAAGCAGTATTGTGTAACTATTGTAGTACTATGTCTACTTCTACTGGGGAAAGTGAAGGATGTATAACTGAACCACAGCGTCGTGCGGTTGGCTTGTTTTCATAGACGGATATTGGTATGTTTTTATGGCTATTCTTCTATTTCGTTTTGTCGTTTGCATGTTGAAATGGCTGGCTCTTACTAGTGTGTGCAGGATTCCTATATTAGAGAACTGGAACCGGATATAGTGGAAACTGAAACTGTTCATACAACTGAGGAATGCGAGGATGTTTTACTTTGTGAAAAACCAGTTTTGAGAGTTTTCCATAACAATATACGAAGTATTGCAAAAAAGTTCGATGAACTCATACTTGTCCTCAGCCGTTTTCGAACGGAATTTGATTGTATCGTGTTAACGGAAACATTTAAAATAAATAACCCAAATGTGTTCAATATTCATGGGTATGAGCTTATATATAATGAAGGCAATATCAATAAATTGTATTTATCAGAAATAAATACTCTTTCAGGCATGAAGTTGTGAAGATCAATGATATAAGAGTAACATGGCAAATTCTTGCCATGTATAGATCACCATCGGTGTGCCAGATTTCGTCAATAACCTGAAAGAATTTCTTGTTGAAAATAATGAAAAATTTGATGCCTCTACAATCATAGGAGATATAAATATAGATTTGAGAGACGATATGACACAAGAATATTTGAGCATCTTATATGAACTGTGGCATTACAACTTACACCAGAAAGCGGGAGGACAAAATCTCATGCTTGGATCATATTTTTCTGAAAAGCAAGTACTTTATGGAATGTTTTCGAACGATTGCTTGGAGGATTAATATAACCGACCACAATCCAGTTATTCTTGGAAAGGTTTGCTCCAGTAGTACTAGCTGAGATCGTGCTCCACAAAATCACAATTATAAACGAATAGTTAATTATGACAACAACTGAGGGATAAACTTCGAAATGGCGGGTGGAATGACGATTACAATGTATACAATTTGGAGGAAGCCTCCAGAAACTTTATTAGAATATTGCAGGAATACATTCAGTCTTCAACTAGAAGAATAAGGTTCAAACAACAGAGTGTTAAGCGAAAGGCTTGGATGACAGACGGTTTGCTTAGGTCAATATCTGTAAAAGACGAGCTGTACTGGACGGTTCAGAGGAATCCGGGCGATATGGATTTAAAAATGGAGTTCAAAAGGTACCGAAATAAGCTCATCGAATTGATAAGGAGAAGAAAAAATGAATACTTGAGGATAAAATAAGGAAAAATGGGGATAATGCAAAGGAATTGTGGAAATGTGTTAAAAGTATGAATTCAAAAAATGAAATGAACAAGAAATTTTTCGGTTTCGCGACCAAAAATAATGAAACAGAAACACCTCGTGAACTTGTGGAGCGTTTTAATAACTACTTTTCTGAGATTGGCGCTAAGTTGACTAGGCTAGTGAAGAGACCTCGTAGAAAAATTTATGAATCAAGACGGATCGCGAACTCTTTTGGAATTATCGAGACATGTCCCGAGGAGGTGCAGAGTTTGATTAAAGACTTGAAGTGTGTAGGGTCGCTAGGTCTAGATGGAATTAGGGCAGAAACTTTGAAGGAGGTATCGCATCTAATTTCCAAACCATTCGCATATATTATTAATAGATGTATTCGAAGTGGCGAGTTTCCTTTAGTTTCAAAATTGCTGTGATAAGGCCATTTTTTAAATCAGGTGATCAGTCTCAGCCATGTAACCCATTTCCTTACTTTCAACTTTAGCTGAGATATTCGAGAATATTTTAAAGAAGCGAATCATAGAGTTTTTAGATATAAGTACCGAATATTGTCAGACAAACAATACGGATTCAGAAAATCAAGGTCCACTGAGGATGCAATGGCAGACCTCCTTTCGAAAATTTACGAGGCGATGGATGGTGGGGTTCCCGTTCTCTGCATTTTCGTTGATTTGAGTAAGGCTTTCGACACCGTCGACACCACGCCGACCTGCTTAATACACTAGAGAATATCGGATTCAGAGGATATTCGCATAAATTATCGAAAAGTTATTTGGAAAATAGGGAGCAGATCGTAGTGGTGGACGGGGTGGAAAGCTCTAAGAGAGTGGTGGAGTATGGGGTTCCACAGGGAACGGTCTTAGGCCCGATATTGTTCTGTATTTACATCAAAGATTTGTTTTACTTATCAACATGTGGTGAAATAGTATCATTTGCTGACGTCACGGCAGTATTTTACAGAGCTTCTTCATGGAAATTCCTGAAATTTAAAGTAGAGAAGGATTTTGAGATGATCCTAAATTTTTATAGTTGCAATATATTCACCTTGAACCGTCAGAAGACAAATTATTTGTCATTCACCAGTTATGTCCCCAATATGCCTGAATGTATCTCAAGATACATCTAGAGGGGCAAACAGTTGAGATCACTCAGGCTGAATGCGTAAAGTATCTTGGTGTAACATTAGACTGTCACCTCCAATGGGACGGCCATGCTGAGGTTCTAGTTCGAAGGTTAAGATCTCTGTTGCCATTGTTTGTTCTATGTAAGGGCCCTTGTACGATCGAACAATTGAAATCCATCTATTACACCCTTGTACATTCGGTTCTGTCCTACGGAATCTTGGTGTGGGGTGGTATAGAAAAAGTACATCTTCGGAATCTGGAGGTTCTGGAAAAAAGATTCCTGAAAATCATACATGATAAAATATCAACATTTCCATCAGACCAGTTATATGAAGAAGTCAATGTCTTTGATATTAGGCAGCTGTACTTATTGAGAATCGTAACTTACCAGTGTAAAAATAGTAACATAATCAGTCTGATTTCCCACAAATATGCCACAAGATAAATCACAGCTATGAATTACCAAGAATGGTGAAAACCGTAGGACAAAGATCGTTTACATATCTAGCACCGCGCACCTTCAACCTTTTACCTTCGGAGATTAAAAGATTACAAACCTTAAAAAAATTTAAGAGGAAAATCGAAACTTGGATTCCCTCTGTGCCTAGATCTCAAGTTGCGAGGTACATAGATCTAAAAAATTCATTTCTCGTATAATACTTCGTTCATTTGATATTGCATTCTGATATTGTGCGGATGGCATTAAGAAAGAAAAATGAATCCGTCATGTTTGTTTCGTTTTTGGTTCAGTTCGTATTCTGTTGTTTATTGAATTAGTTTGTAGTGGTACAGTGCGAATTATTTTATTGTGAGTTGTGAGTGTTCTAATAGACATCCACACACAAGGTAATCTTTCGTGGATTCTACTATAATTAATTATAATCGGCCAAGCAACACATAAATTTGTTTCGATAGCTATAGAAAAATTCTGTACCTAATATGGTTGATTAAGAAATAAAGTCTATTATTATTTATTATCGTGGAATTATGCACTCTGCAGCTGTTAGCTGGATATAATTTACCTTTCCCAGATTCAGTAATCAAAGGGAATAGGCTCGATTACAATATACTTGACATAAATTTCCTAACTATCCTACATGTATTGAGAATTACAGCTTTTTGCATTTCTATATAGGTATTCCTATGCTGTTCTGGCTCTCTTATCATAGACCACTATGTCCGGTCTATTATTCGTCACCATGCTGTCAGTGATAACATGCCTATCATAGTATAATCTGATAGAGTAATTTTCCAATACGGGCACCGGTTGATACTTGTAATATGGCTGGAAGGTATTCAGAAGTCCATACTTGTGTGCAAGTTCCTGATGGATAATGTTTTACACTTGATTACGCCTGTGAAGATAGTCCCTATTGGCCAGTTGTTCGCATCCGGACGTAATATGCTGTATAGTCTCCGATCTTATATGGCATTTTCTGCACTTATCTGTTTGTAACGTTCCGTCCTTCATAATAAATTTTTTGTAGTTGTTTGTAGCGATCACTTGGTCTTGAATGGCCATAAGGAATCCTTCTGTTTCTGCGAATAATTCTCCTCTCATCAACCATTTGTTGGAGGCTTCTTTGTCGATGTGTTGTTGATTAATCTCATGGTGATGTCGTCCATGCAATTCCTTTCTTGACCATTGCTCTTGTTTTTCAGTATCTGATAGGAATGGTAGATTCAGCAGGTCATCTCTGGTAGCAAGATTTAGAGGTGTATATCCCTTATCAGCCAACGATACCAGTCTATAGAGGTCAGAAGTGAAAGTTTTGCAGAGAAGAATTCTCTGAGATTTTTTTGACAACATCTATTTATCCGCGTCCTCCTTCTTTCCGCTTCAAAGTTGTTCGTATCACAGATGGTTTTTGATGATGATTGTTGTACTTTGTCAGCATTGATCGGGTCTGCCTTTGAAAATCATCCAGTTCTATCTTAGTCCATCTGATTTCTCCAAATGAGTAAAGTAACACTGAAATGGCGTAGGTGTTAATTGCCTTGACTAGATTCCCCGAGTTCAATATTGATTTCAGCACAGTCTTCAGACACTGACTGTATTCTGACCGAATCTTCTCCTTTGATTGTTTTTGGTCTAGCAATCTGGCTTGTTGGTATCCTAGATCTTTGTATGTTTCTCCATCCCTCATGCACTATATAATATCGCCGTCTGGAAGTTGTGTTTCACCATCTATGACTTTCCCTCTTTGAATGTTCAGGGTTACATTTTTCAATCCCGAATTTCATATGAACATCTGCCGAGAATTCACTGACAGTTTTCAGCAAAACATCTAATTGCTTCTTGTTCGAAGGATATAATTTGATGTCATCCATTTACAGCAAGTGGGAGATTATATGATAGTTCCTATCTGTTTTTATCCTAAATCCGTATCCTGTTTTAATGACATCGAGGACAATGTGTTCATATCTAAACAGAACCATAGTGGACTCAAAGAGTCTCCTTGAAAAATTCCACGACGTATGGGTATCTCGTCGGTTTTAATTGATGTATTGTTCATGTTGACCTGCAGAGACGTGCGCCAGTGTGTCATTGTTGTCTTCAAGAATTCTACCATGGCTGGATGAATTTTGTAGATCTGCAATACTTCGACAAGCCAAGAATGGGCGGTACTATCGAATGCCTTCAGTTAATCTACAAAAGCTGAATGAACATTCCGATGCCCTAGGTGTGCATGTTTCATTATCACAGAATCGATGATGAGTTGTTCCTTGCACTCATGGTGTTGCTTTCTGCATCGTTTCTGTTCCTCTGCTAATATATTGTTGTAGTCAAGGTGTTGGTATATTCGATTGGATATGCATGACGTGAGTATTTTATAGAGTGTTGGCAGGCAAGTGATTGGCCTATATTGAGAAGGATCCTGTGTTCTATCGCTCTTAGGTAACATATATGTTAAGCCTTGTGTTAGGAAAGTGGGTGTTTTCCTGGGATGTTGAAGAACATACGTGAGCTGTTTCGCTAGGGCTCCATGGAGCTTATTAAACTTTTTGTACCAGAAGTTGTGGATATTATTTATACCTGTGGCCTTCCAATTGTTGGTGGCTCTAACTACTGTTATGATTTCTTCCTCCGTTATTCCTTCGAAGTCCATATGTTTGATATCAAGGCGTTGTCTTTCATTCGTGATCCATTCAGCATCTTTATTGTGTTCTTTGGGGTTCGACCATAACGATGACCAATAATCAGTCAAGCACTGTGCGTCAGGTACTTCTCTGTTATTGCTGGTCGCAGTCTTGTTATTTCCCTTATAAAAATCGGCCGCGCTTTGGAGGAACCTTTGGTTTTGATGTGTTCTTTCAGTACACTTGATGTATCTTGAGAGCCTCTTTGCTTTTGCTTGGAGTTTCTGCTACAGAGTTTCCATATACACGTCGATATGTTGTTTTTGATCAGGGCCTTTTGTATTCCTACCAATTTTGCTATGAATTTTGCGTATATGGGATTTCAAGCGCCTTGAAACTTTTTGTTTCTCAGGAATTCTGTGAGGCGTCCGATCTCAGCTCTAATATTGTCAATATCCTTCTCCAGTCGTTTTTGCCATGGTGGTTTTCTGACGCTTTTTGGCTCAGATCGAATCAGAGTTGTGGAGACTTGTTGTTAGTGTAGTCGAAGAACCGCTACCGCTCCACAGTAAATCAAAGTGTGAATTTTCTCCAAGGAGTTCTGGTCATTGTATTCTTCAAACACTGAGCTTATGCTTGCTAGGATGATATTGGTGTTCTTGTTTGTCTTGAGATTGGGCATTTTTGGTCGTTTAGTTGGGCAACTACCACTGAGTTTAGTTATTGCTCTGTTCAGTTCTGATCGTGCTAAATACATGAATTTGTTTTGCTGGTTCGTCCCAGGGGAACGCTCTATGTTGATATTCGTTTCTATGGCTTCCATGTTATCTGTGACAATTTCATTGACGGTAGGTATACCGTTATGAGTATCATCTTCACTTCTGAGTTCCATTATGACCTGTTCTCGTATGCTTTGTAGCGTTTCTGAAGAAAGTAGCCTGTTTTTAACGATTGTTCTTCGTTGATCCTAAATTCTCTGCTCGGATATGTGCTGTAATTCCGGATATTTTTCTACGAACGCAAGATGTAACGCGTATCTGTATGCTGTCATTTCCAATTCCAAGTTTGTAATTCTATCCCTAGGGAGTCCGGCTCTCGACATCAAGAGTCGGTTGGGAGGTTGATGATGTTGTTTCCCACTTGGTTTTGTGTTGCAGTATCCCTACTCGATATCACGCTGCTTCCGTCGCTAACTAAGGGAGACTGTGACTCACTTTCCGAACAAGAGCCTCTTCCTAAATCTTGAACTCGACAAGAGGTTAAGGTGGTACAATGTCGATTCACCCGTTTGTTCCTTAGATTGCACATCATTGGATAAGTTGCATGTTATACCTACTGCCAGGTTCAGCTTGGGTACCTCGGGTTCGCTAAGCCCGTACTCAGAAACAATGTTCCTGAGCCGCTGAGAAGGTTATTATTATTATCGTGGACTTATGCACTATCTTAGCTGTTAGCTGGATATGATTTACCTTTCCCAGATTCAGCAATCGAAGGGAATAGGCTCAATTACAATATACTTGACATAAATTTCCTAACTATCCTACATGTATTAAGAATTACAGCTTTTTGCATTTCTATATAGCTATTCTTATGCAATTCTAATTTCTTAAGGCTATCATGCAAAGTTTTGGGTATTAACCCAGTCGAGGATACGATGACAGGAACAATATCTTTTTTATCGAGGTGCCACATCTGCTTGATCTCAATAGGTCTGTGTATTTGGACTTTTTCTCCTGGAATTTGTTCAGCACGTTGTTATTATTCGATATGGCGACATTCACCAGCATTGCTGTTCTGGCTCTCTTATAATACACCACTATGTCCGGCCTATTATTCGTCACCATTCTGTCAGTGATAACAGGCCTATCGAAGTATAATCTGATAGAGTAATTTTCCAATACGGGCACCGGTTGATACTTGTAATATGGCTGGAAGGTATTCAGAAGTCCATACTTGTGTGCAAGTTCCTGATGGATAATGTTTCACACTTGATTATGCCTGTGAAGATAGTCCCTATTGGCCAGTTGTTCGCATCCGGACGTAATATGCTGTATAGTCTCCGATCTTATATGGCATTTTCTGCACTTATCTGTTTGTAACGTTCCGTCCTTCATAATAAATCATCTGTAGTTGTTTGTAGCGATCACTTGGTCTTGAATGGCCATAAGGAATCCTTCTGTTTCCGCGAATAATTCTCCTCTCATCAACCATTTGTTGGAGGCTTCTTTGTCGATGTGTTGTTGATTCATCTCATGATGATGTCGTCCATGCAGTTCCTTTCTTGACCATTGCTCGTGTTTTTCAGTATCTGATAGGAACGGTAGATTCAGCAGGTCCTCTCTGGTAGCAAGATTTAGAGGTGTATATCCCTTATCAGCCAACGATACCAGTCTATGGAGGTCAGAAGTGAGAGCTGTCGCAGAGAAGAATTCTCTGAGATTTTTTATCTGTTGGGTGTGTAAATTGACAACATCTATTAATCCGCGTACTCCTTCTTTCCGCTTCAAAATTTTTCGTATCACAGACGATTTTGGATGATGATTGTTGTACTCTGTCAGCATCGATCGGGTCTGCCTTTGAATAACATCCAGTTCTGTCTTAGTCCATCTGATTATTCCAAATGAGTAAAGCAACACTGGAATGGCGTAGGTGTTAATTGCCTTGACTATATTCCCCGAGTTCAACGTTGATTTCAGCACACAGTCTTCAGAGGCTAACTATATTCTGAACGAATCTTCTCCTTTGATTGTTTTTGGTCTAGCAATCTGGCTTGTCGGTATCCTAAATATTTGTATGTTTCGCCATCCCTCACTGTACAATATCATTATATAGTTATTATTATTATTATTATGTCATTCCCTCATCTCTATTTTTTTACTCCGGTCTATCAATTGCCCCACATGCAAGCATACCAACTGCTCTTTTCATTTCATTCAACACTTGGATGAAGCATTTCCATAGTTTTAATACCAATATCGAACAACAGCTACTGCGCTAAACCGATAATAAAAGCGCATGTGTTCAAAAAAATACAAACATATGAATTTATTTGTGAGTGAATAATGAGTATTCATTCTATATGGTGTTTGGAAATTAGAGATTGTGTGTATTTTTCCACAATTCTCATGAAGAAATCAACATTCCTGTTAGCTACATATATGTGTAGAGATTTTCAATATCATGCGTTTTATACCTTATTTATTATTATTCATTAGATCATAGAAATATGCTTTGCACATCTCATTTGTGAAAGTAATATGTATAACTGTTTCTTCTCGTGAACATATGTTTGAATATTTTTCACTTTGCATGTGATAATATTGTGCATTATAGACAATCAACATTTTTCAGTTTTCATATTCCTTTGGAGTAGAACGAGCTTTGCTTTAGCAGTTGGAAATCGAATGTTCGCAGTATTATATTCTTTTTCATGAAAAACTGTTCATTTATTCATCTTACAGGTTGTGACGATATAATAAGACAACATAAAGCAGCTTGTCTAAGAGTGACCTCCCTCTTAGCTTGTAAAGATCTATTATGGATTGGTACTTCAGCTGGTGTTATCTTAACAATGCCCTTACTAGAATCGTCAAATGTAAATTTTGGATCAACTCCGATTGTCACTGGTGTTTCACATGGTCATACTGGACAAGCTAGATTTCTAACTTATATAGAAACACCAACAAATAACCCCGATGTACCACATCGTCATGTGTTCAAGAGAATATCAGATCAAAGAAATAGTATGAAATCTCTAGTTATATCTGGTGGGGATGGATACGAAGACTTCCGATCGTCAAACATCTCCGAGGTAGCTGGCAGAGAAGATTCAACAAACCATCTCTTGCTCTGGAGTGTTTGAATATACTGACATTGAACGATCCAGCATTGAAAATGTTCTTTAATCATCCGAGTGAATATAAAGTATCTGTCTTTCAAAGTGAGCCGATGAAAAACTCGTAAACTATAACACTTCCACTGAGCAAACTTCAACACATAATATTCACGTCTCATATGAAATATAACATGAATATGATATTTATATCAAGTTAAAATAAATAACATAATATGTCACTATATATTTAACATATATTAAGCTGAACTTTTCCTTTACAAAAGTTGATAAACAGTTACAAAGTTACAAGTCTATGTTATGTGTTGTATGTGTTTCTAGGTGATTTGTAACAGCAAGGAACATGTAAGGACAGAAAATTGCAATAGCTCAAAAATGAAAAAAAGAAGTATTTCTATTCGAAAAAGCATTTTTCTTCTGCCAACGTATAGAAGATATTTATTTTATCAACAATCTCAATTCTATTCCTCATTTGAGTATAGTATAAAAATATTCAATGGTATCTATAATATCAAGACAAAATCCATAAAACAGTAAATAAACAAATTTGTCAGTCTTGAAGAATATTTTGATTTTCTTATTTCCTATTCGAGAAAAAAAGCGAATTTATCAGTATTAAATATTTATTTAATATGAATAGTTGGGATATCATTCATTGGATATCTTTTCAGAGTAATTTATTGAATTCTTGGTATTCATCATGTGGTGATGTTTCGGCCAATTACACAGGAATATTAAGTCATTAGATTTTATGTATGGCACAAAAATTAAATTGTGCAAGTTTATAAGGAATTATTAGGTTACATGAAGATGTAAGCTGAAACCGATTCCAATAATTAATGTGTTAATTCCAATTGGCCTATCGTGCACGAGAAACTTATATAATTATCTAGTGATAAGTGAAATTTTTATTGTGAGAACGTGATAAAATTTAGACGATTTCAAAAGCCTAATAAAATGTTTAAAATTACTAACATTTATTTTGGTAGTATGTTTATGTATATTTCTTTAATTATGATTCTTGTTTTTACTGTTGCCATTTTCTTAGATATTGTAATGATTAATAAAAATATCCAATATTAACTATGTTTTTCTTTGAAATTTCAGTTTGAATCGATTTCTAATAATAGTACTCTCGTTTCACTGATGAATAATGGAAAAATATCATATCTTTAAGATGATCAGAAGTTTTTTTTTTCTATGAGTCTGATAAAATTTAAAAAAAAACATTTCTCAAAAGTACGTTTGCGAGTTGCGCGGAGCAGTCTGGAGATCGATTTAATACCCAATTTTTTTTGCTAATGCGACGGTCAACTTGAAAGAAACATCTTGGTAGAATTTCACTTTTTGCGCGACAATATTGAAAGTTTATTTTTCAGTTATTCCCTCGAAAAATGTTTTTCTTTCTTGATTAACAGTTTTAGGGGTTCGAAAAAATAACCCGCGTCAGTATATTAACCCCCCTCTCCCCACAAAAATCAAGTTTTTTACATTATATTTTTTTGTCGACCGAAAAATCTGAATAATTTCAGAGAGATGTATCTTTGGATGACAAATACACATGATTTTTTTCAAGAATTATTAGAGCCTTCTACATTACCTAAACAATCATTAAAAATTTGTATCATTTTTCCGAATGTCGAAATAAACCGGTGCAGGTCCAATTTTGGCGTAGAATGATGTATTTTATTGCAAAGTATCTCTGGGAATTTTTTCAGATTTTTCTAAGAGGTGCGCCACCTTCAAAAAATCGAAAAACTCTATTTTTGACCATTTTTAGCGGTTTTTCGGTCATCCAAAGAGGTTCAAAGGCAAAAACTAGCCTAACTTTGATTTAAAATAGTGTCTCTAAGTGTAAGAAACCCTTTAGGAGTTTTTTCGAACTTATCTGAATGATCCACCATTTAATAAAATGCGAAAAACCCAGTTTTTTCAATTATTTTC
Source organism: Cryptolaemus montrouzieri (assembly GCA_013387265.2). Taxonomy (NCBI): domain Eukaryota; kingdom Metazoa; phylum Arthropoda; class Insecta; order Coleoptera; family Coccinellidae; genus Cryptolaemus; species Cryptolaemus montrouzieri. Next base: position 29,723,480 of record JABFTP020000186.1, on the reverse strand, counting down.
ACAATTTTTGAATATTTTCGATCATCGTAACAGCTCCTATGGCAATATTTCATGCGCAAGCTCAACCGCCAGAGGGCAGCTGGGTAACAATAATCGGACGGGTATTTAATATATCTGTATTTTTCGTAGCTATATGTCTACAAAATATATAGTAATATTATTTTCCCATTAGATTATTATTACCCAGCTGCCCTCTGCTGGTTGAGCTCGCACATAAAACGTCCTCATACAATTAACCTTGAGCTACGGTATTTTCGGCAATGTTAAATTATTTTTATACTTTTCATTGAATAATCGACCCTGTATAATAAAATTGTACAATATGTAATATTATATGTATAATATATAATAAGTTCCAACATCGATGATTAAGATTTTATTCGGGAAGCCTTTTTTATTTTTTAGATTGTTCTAAAAGTTCCACCATTTCATGAAAATGCGATAACCCCGTTTTTATATTCTTTGATTGTTGGTTGAATTTGATATGTATATTGAAGATATAAGAAATCAAAAACAAAATGAGAGGAGTTCAAATTAAAATGTATGTATATATATATATATATATATATATATATGTATGTATAGAGCAGCAACCGACGGTTCTGTTGCCGTTGACACAATTACAACAGTATCGTTTAATTCCACTGATCCTGATTGAATGTGACTGATACTGAATATAACATTTATAAGTTTTGCTGTTGATGTGCCCCGATTTTACTTCAAACCTAAGAATATTAGATTGTTCTTTTGCATAACTTAACTGCAAAGATTTATCTTCTTGCAGCATTTCTCCCATATATGAAATGACTTGTCCTAGTTGGTACGAGCCGGTGAAGAATAGCTTCATATCCAAAACGTGTTAGTGAAATACTTTTGAACGATTTCAAAACTGTTTCAATGCTTGCTTGAACTTGAGTCACTTCTATTTCAAGAATTGCTCCTACGCATTTATTAGAATTGCCTGTTCTTGATTTAATGAGAATTGTGATATAACTGGTTATTTCTCCATTATATTCCGTTTTTATATCTCATCCCTTTATATCTTTTCAACTATGGAGGCCTTAACGCTGTTATAGCTTTTAATAATTAAGTGGGGGAGGGCAAAAGCGGTGAAACGAAAAAGCCATTGGTTCTTCTTAATTTTTTTCTCTATGATTATGTTAATGTCAATAAAAAATAAACCAACACTGAGCTACGCTCTATAGAAAATCTAATAGCTACCATTCAACTAAAAATCTTTTAGATGTTTCATAAAGTGCTCGCTTTATAAAAAATGACATTTTTAAATATTTATAAAAAATAGTTGAAATAATTGAAATAATTAACTAGTGATTACATAAAAAAACATGTCGAATAAAATCTAATCAGTGATCTAAAATATTTATTATCGTGGACTTATGCACTATCTCAGCCGTTAGCTGGATATAATTTACCTTTCCCAGATTCAGCAATCAAAGGGAATAGGCTCGATTACAATATACTTGACATAAATTTCCTAACTATCCTACATGTATTAAGAATTACAACTTTTTGCATTTTGATCACTTGGTCTTGGATGGCCATAAGGAATCCTTCTGTTTGTGCGAATAATTCTCCTTTCATCAACAATTTGTTGGAGGCTTCTTTGTCGATGTGTGGTTGATTAATCTCATGGTGATGTCGTCCATGCAATTCCTTTCTTGACCATTGCTCTTGTTTTTCAGTATCTGATAGGAATGGTAGATTCAGAAGGTCATCTCTGGTAGCAAGATTTAGAGGTGTATATCCCTTATCAGCCAACGATACCACTCTATGGAGGTCAGAAGTGAGAGCTTTTGCTGAGAAGAATTCTCTGAGATTTTTTATCTGTTCCGCTTCAAAGTTGTTCGTATCACAGACGATTTTGGATGATGGTTGTTGTACTTTGTCAGCATCGATCGGGTCTGCCTTTGAATATCATCCAGTTCTGTCTTAGTCCATCTGATTATTCCAAATGAGTAAAGCAACATTGGAATGGCGTAGGTGTTAATTGCCTTGACTAGATTCCCCGAGTTCAACATTGATTTCAGCACAGTCTTCAGACGCTGACTGTATTTTGAACGAATCTTCTCCTTTGATTGTTTCTGGTCTAGCAATCTGGCTTGTTGGTATCCCAGATATTTGTATGTTTCGCCATCTCTCATGCACTGTATTATATCACCGTTTGGAAGTTATGTTTCACCATCTATGACTTTCCCTCTTTGAATGTTCAGGGTCTTACATTTTTCAATCCCGAATTTCATATGAACATCTGCCGAGAACTCACTGACAGTTTTCAGCAAATCATCCAATTGCTTCTTGTTCGAAGTATATAATTTGATGTCATCCATATACAGCAGGTGGGAGATTGTATGATAATTCCTTTCTGCTTTTATCCTAAATCCGTATCCTGTTCTATTGAGCATTGAGGACAATGGGTTCATAGCTAAACAGAACCATAGTGGACTCAAAGAGTCTCCTTGAAAAATTCCACGACGTATGGGTATCTCGTCGGTTTTAATTGATGTATTGTTCATGTTGACCTGCAGAGACGTGCGCCAGTGTGTCATTGTTGTCTTCAAGAACTCTACCAGGGCTGGGTGAATTTTGTATATCTGCAATACTTCAACAAGCCAAGAATGGGCGGTACTATCGAAAGCCTTCAGATAATCGAGAAAAGCCGAATGAACATTCCGATGCCCTACGTGTGCCTGTTTCATTATCACAGAATCGATGATGAGTTGTTCCTTGCACCCGTGGTGTTTCTTTCTGCATCCTTTCTGCTCCTCTGCTAATATATTGTTGTCGTCAAGGTGTTGGTATATTCGATTAAATATGCATGAGGTGAGTATTTTGTAGAGTGTTGGCAGGCAAGTTATTGGCCTATATTGGGACGGATCCTGTGTTCTATCGCTCTTAGGTAGCATATATGTTAAGCCTTGCGTTAGGAAAGTGGGTGTTTTCTTGGGATGTTGAAGAACATACGTGAGCTGTTTCGCTACACACTGCGCTACGCTCTATAGAAAACCTAATAGCTACCATTCAACTAAAAATCTTTTAGATGTTTCATAAAGTGCTCACTTTATAAAAAAATGACATTTTAAATATTTATAAAAATAGTTGAAATAATTGAAATAATTAACTAGTGATTACATAAAAAACATGTCGAATAAAATCTAATCAGATATATAAAATATTATACATATCATTATTATTATATTATATTATACATTATATACTTTTATTATACAGGGTCGATTATTCAATAAAAAGTGTTAAAATAATTTAACGTTACCGAAACTACCGTAGCTAATAGTAATAATAATTGTATAAGCGCTCTTGCGATGATCGACAATATTCAAAAATAGCTAAAAAATTGTGAAAATAATTGAAAAAACGTGGTTTTTCGCATTTTATTAAATGGTGGATCATTCAGACAAGTTCGAAAAAACTATTAAAGGGTTCCCCACACTTAGAGACACTATTTTAAATCTAAGTTAGGCTAGTTTTTGCCTTTGAACCTCTTTGGATGACCGAAAAACCGCTAAAAATGGTCAAAAATAGGGTCACACTAGAACCATTGTGTTACATTAAAACAAATGAAACATAGTAATTAAAACATAATAAAATATTTGAGATTCCTCATAAAAACAAAAACAAATATATATAAGTTTCGTATTGAAAAAAATAAACTTAAATAGTTTAGTTACTGTCACAGGTCATGCGAATATAAAATGCACTGACACTAGAAGTGGACTTATCATGTGCCCGATTTTGGTAACTAATGCATTGTACCCACTCTTCTATTGGAAGGCCGACTGAATAAGAGTCAGCGCACACGAGACAAAAAAAACTTCCTCTTCGGTGTCTGACGAAAGCTCTTTACATTCTTTACATTTTTTTCTTCTTATTAATTTTTTCATAAGGTAACATCAGAAGCTAATCTGCCAAAACTATTGATATTACTATTTTTTTTTCATATTAAAGATCCGTTTGTGTTGTGCCTGCTAATGGAGCTCTCATTTAGCTTGTATTATCAAAATTGTCGTGGTTTGAGAACCAAAACCAAAGACTTTTATATTTCCTCTGTGAACAGTACTTTTGACGACTTGATTTGTGTTACTGAATCCTGGCTCAACATTAATGTTGTCAGCTCTGAATTTATTTGCGATAACTATAACATCTTTCGTCGCGATAGGAGCGTTAAGGTGTTAAGGGTGAGGGTGGTGGTGTATTCATGGGCGTCAACAGAAAAATTAAGGCTGATGGTATATCACTATGTCATTAGTGGAGGATGTATGGGTAAAAGTGTCAATTACTGGAAATAGGAAACTATTCTTGGGTGTTTGTTACTTTCCGCCAGATATAAAAAGATAAAAAAATTTTGTCGTCTTTTTTAACAGTGTGACATCTCTCATGGAGTCCCACCCCAATGATATCTTCATGATAGTTGGGGATTTCAATCTCGGATCATTTTCATGGTTTTCTGATGGCAGTGAGTGCGGCTTCAGCAGTGATATTGTTCGCGGTGATACGTATTCCTCGTTCAGATATTTTTCTTCTTATACTTCACTTAATCAGTTCAATGGTATCACCAATCATTATAATAAAATCTTGGATTTGATTTTGTCGAATTCTACTGATGTATCTTGTGTTCGATGTGGTACGTCTTTCATTCCAGAGGACCGGCCATATCCAGCCTTAGAAGTGTATGCAAAGTTTTCTTTGGATAAAACTCCTAGCAAATCTAGATCGATGTACAAATTTTTTAACGCGGAATATGTAATTCGGCACTGTCAAGTTTGAATCGGAAAACTTTGTTATGTTCTACCGATGTGAATGAATGTGTTGATGCATTTTATTCTGCTTTGAATACGGTTATTGATAAGCATGTACCTCATAGATCTGTTAAATGTAATTAATTCCCTTTGTGGTTTGGTAAAAACACTATTAAATGTATTAACGATAAAACTAACTTATATCAAAGATTTCAAAAATTCCTTTATGAAAAGTTTTGTATTTTGCGTAGACAATGTAAAGTCTTAATTGAAAGAGATCATAAGAAACATATTGCTTCTGTAGAGGACGGAATTGTGAAAAATTCCTAAGCTTTTTTGGTCTTATGTGGGCGAGTTGAGAGATAGCCAGAGGATGCCTCAATCCATATGTCATGGTGAAAAAATCTTAGATAATAGTTCGGCTATATCAAATGCTTCTTCTGAGTACTTTTCTAGTGTTTATGAAGATCCGCATAAACCTGTCCTTTACCAAAGTAGATATAAATCTTCTTCATCGATTACATCAAATGTCAAAGCTAAAATCGAGGGACAGAATATCACGAAGGGTCCAGGTCCGGACTCCATCCCACCAATTTTTATAAAATCGTGTTCCGCTAGTTTTGCGACTCCACTTCAAATTATTTTCTACAAATCTTTAGTACAAGGTGTCTTTCCAGATAAGTGGAAGGCGGCAAAGATCGTACCTATTTTCAAAAGTGGTAGGAAAAATAAAGTAAGTAATTACCGACCGGTCTCTATTCCAAGTTATTTCGGTAAAATTTTTGAAGCAATAGTAACTGATTTTTTCATTCATCCGGTTCCAGGTTGATTCAATCTCAACATGGGTTTTTCAAAGGTAGGTCGGTGTTAACTAATTTAACTCCTTACAGTCATTTCATAAGTAATAGTTTTCATGATGGTATTCAAGTTGATGCCGTCTACACAGACATGGCTAAAGCGCCTTTGATAAGGTACATCATGCAACTTTGTTGTGCGTTCTACAGGACTTTGGTGTGGTGGGGTCCTCACTGAATTGGATAGAATCGTATCTGTCGGATAGACTGCAATATGTGGCACTCAATGGCACTCATTCTGGTTTCATTCGTGTCACCTCTGGTGTTCCTCAAGGGTCACATATGGGTCCCCTTTTATTTTCAATTTACATTAATGATATTTCGGAATGTTTTCTTTATACAAAACATGATTTATATGCCGACGATCTTAGAGTGTACAGTGCTATTCGGTCCTATGATGATATTTTGCGGTTAGAGAGTGATCTTGACAAACTTTTCTCTTTTTGTCAAAGTAGGTATTTTCAATTAAATATTGATAAGTGTAAGCATATAAGGATTACAAAAAATTTCAATGTGTTCGATGCTATTTTTTCTGTTGATGGGCTTGTAATTTAGTTGGTAAACCAAATTGAGGATCTTAGTATATATCTTGATTCTAAGTTGTCTTTTGAGTATCATTTTGATTATATAGTTTCTAAGGCTTTCAAAATGTTGTGTTTCGTTCTAAGAATTACTAAAAGTTCCAGTGGTCCAAGGTCTTCAAAAATGCTATATTTATCGTTGGTGAGGAGTAATTTGGAATATGCTGTACTTGTTTGGTTACCCCAAAACCCACTGGAATTAAGGTGCTTTACCCTGACTAGCTCTAGTTAAAAAAGGTGTAAAATTAAAGTGGCATGAGACCCTAAAATTCTATCATCTATCACACTGTTGGAGTATAAGGACAAGTAAAACAAGCAAAAAAATTTAACTGGAAATAGAATGGAATTAAGTAAGTTCGACAACAAGATCTATGCAAATTTTATACAGGTTGAACATTTATAGTCAGAAATGAGAAAAATTATGTTCTACAGAAATATTAGGAATACAAGTATGCAAAGTGTAATAAGAAAGATATAAACACAAATAATAAGATAGAATGGATTTATGTAGTCAGAATCAAGCAAAAATTATGATTTCAATCACGAACAATAAAAAAGATGGATTTTTGTCGACATAGAATTATGAACAGTTGAATAAATGTGAGATTTTCTGTTTTAGTTAGAAGCAATGACTTATCTTCGTATGAGTAGGTGAATCCCTGGTTACTGCCAAACTGCACTTTCACTCCAACATCATACTTCAGCTACAGGAAACAGCGATAAATCTTGAGGAATGTTAGGTTGTCATTTATCGAGAAAAACATCAACTCCAGTTGTTCCGAAAGTTACACTCCTTCAATAAAGGAGAAGGTATCCAAATCAAAGAGAAAATGTTTCCTCAAATTTTAAGGGATTTCAGCCAGACTTATGGGCCTCCTTCTTATTGGAGGCGAAGAAAAGAATGTATTAAACTTCCACAGTCACTTCTTGATCAAATACGAAAAAATATCACAGTTGAGATTTTCAACCAAGTCACTTTTCTTCTGGCTTCCTTCACCGTGATCAAAAGTGATTTGGTTGAAATACTCAACTGTGATATTCTTTCGTATTCGATCGAGAAATGACTGTGGAAGTTTAATACATCGTTTTCTTCGCCTCCAATAAGAAGGAGACCCGTAGGTCTGGCTGAAATTCCTTAAAGTGCAGTTTTGCAGTAACCAGGGATTCACCTACTCATACGAAGATAAGTCATTGCCTCTAACTGAAACAGAGAATCTCACATTTCTTCAACTGTTCATAATTCTATGTCGACAAAAGGCCATCTTTTTTATTGTTCGTGATTAAAATCATAATTTTTTCTTGATTCTGACTACATAAAGCCATTCTATCTTATTATTTGTGTTTATATCACCTATTATCTTTCTTATTTCACTTTGCATACTTGTATTCCTAATATTTCTGTAGAACAAAATTTTTCTTATTTCTGACTATGAATATTCAGCCTGTAAATTCATTTTGAATGCAGAATATGTCTATAATTCAATAATATTTGCATAGATCTTGTTGTCGAACAACAATATATATTATATTTCCAGTTGAATTTTCTTGATTGTTTTACTTGTCCTTGCACTCCAACAGTGTGATAAAATTTTAGGGTCTCATGCCACTTCAATTTTACACCTTTTTTAACTAGAGCTAATCGGTGTAGAGAACCTTTATTCCAGAGGGTTTTGGGGTAACAAATTTTTTTTCCTTTGCGCGTAACGGTATTATTATTCAATAAATCAATATATTCGAATTCTGATGGATTAATTTCTGCATCACGGTTCATTACCAGAGGCGGAGCTCTAATTGAGACAAGGTGATAATAAAAAAGAAGCGTTACGTGCTTTGACAAGTACCACTTGTACCTTTGAGAACTTGATCTATAGTCTTTCATCAATTCTATACTGATATTAGCACGTTCCGTTTTTCTTTTGTGAGTTCGCATCCTAAAATTAAAACATTATTGTAGAAACTGTGTTGTCTCAAATGACCACTTCCCGAATTCCATTTAATATGTTAAATAATTGAAAATTCATTGAAATAATTCATGTATGAAACTGGATATATTAACAATAATTATTTTAAAATCAAATACACTCAGTTGATTAAAGTATAACATTCATTTATTGTTTTTAAATCAAAATTCCGGGGCACGATGTTTCTTAACGTTTAGCACTAAACTTCCATCACGTGCTGTCACTCAAAACAAACGTCGGACGGTGATTAATACAACAGTGGTGCGGGTCCCTCAACCCCCCATTTTGTCTTATACCACCCGCTTGTAGAAATCACACCGTCTGCGTGAAACTATCGGTACTATCGGTGGAGCACTAGACCCTGCTCTGCTCTACTAGCCTAGGAATGGTTTGAAATATGTTACCGGCAAACAGGATCGTACGACCGCCGAAGACGCTGAACTCTCTGAAAGGCCAAAAAAGGTGATTACGCTCAAAAAAATCGGAAAAAGTTCTGACAATTGTTATCGCAGAAGGAAACTGCAGAAATCAGCTGACATTCTTTCTCAAGATATAAAAAGCTGCCGTATTCAACAACGAAAACTTAGACATGAAAAACTGCGTTTACTTGCAGTGGAACAAAAACAACAACGAATTACGACTCTGAGCGTTGATTGGAACTTTTAGAGGGCGATGAAAAGGATTTATTTGCGTCGATATATGACCATGGATGAAACATGGATCCGACACTATACTCCCAAGAGGAAATGAGCATCTGGTGAGTGGAGAGCAGAGTGCGAAAAGCGTCCAAAAAACCGAACAATCGGCTGGTACGGTTAAAGTGTCTTTATTTTGGGATACGCATGAAATATTATTCATCGACGATCTAAAGAAAGTCCAGACTCAGTAACAATGACTACTTATGGTCTTACTCGGCCGATTAAGTGACGAGATTAAACGTCCTCGAAAAGCAAAGAAAAAACATTCATTCATCAAGACAATGCCCCTACCACAAGTCGGTAAAAACTATGGCAAGAATCAACCATTTACTCTTGGAATTGTTGCCGCATTCAGGCTATTCTCAAGATCTGGCACCCAGCAATTACTGTATCTTTGCTAATTAGAAAGAGATGATATAGGGAATGAGATTTAGCTCGGACGAAGAGGTTATTACCGAAACTATTTTGAGGCCAAAGATGAATGGTTTCACAAGAAAAGCATAGAAATGTTAGAGAAGCGTTGGAATGGTTGAATCATTGTAGGAGCTGAGTATAAAGATGAATGAATTCCAATTTTTAGAAAAAAAATCAGTTTTGTTGGTTCGTTTATTTTTGACCCATGTGTTATTTCGCGACCCTCTATACTCCTAAGTTTTGGAGCTGCATATTATTTTACAAATAAAAGTTTTTGAATAATTTTGAAGAAACGACTGGTCTGACCTATGCAGAAATTATTGCAGTCTGGACAAGGTAACTTAAGAACTCCTGATTTATTTAAATTCTCTGTGAAATTTCTCTCAATATATAAGAGTGATGACAATTTACTTTGAGGTCTGACTGCAATTTGCGAAATTTTATTTTTTTACCTGTCCAAAACACGTGAAAATGGGTGGTTGTAATCCTCAATACATACATATTACTGTGCTGGTAGATTTTCTAACGATGTTGAAGTTAATTTTGCTATTGATTACCAATATCTTCAACATTTCCACATTTTTATCCCTATACTCACTACACAGTCTACTTTAACATGTGATTGCTCTAAGATTTCAGACGATGAAATCATACTTTCATTTCTCGGAATGTTTGAAAACATGTTATTAACATCTAAGCTCAGGCAGTACGAATCATTCGTTAAAGTTCTCTAATTTTTGGGTAATTGAATTGAAATTGTGATTGGGTACTCAGGAGTGCAGTTTGTCATTCTCTTAAATATCATATTCAATTATTCTTCTTAATTGTACGTGGGACTATTATTAAATGAAACAACTGGGCAGATCGGGGCATTTCCTTTTTGGGTTTTTATCAGACCGTATAGTTGTGGTGGGCTTGGATCAATGTTTTTCTGTGGTCTTTTAATTTTGACAAGGACCGGAATATCTTTCTTTTCGCCTCTTCGTCTTTCTTTCGCCTTTTTTTCACTGTTTTCTTTTTATTGTCTCGTTTTAAGAAGTTTTACTCTTGTCTACTTATGGTATTGGTATTTGCAAAATATAACCTAACCTAACCTGTCCAAAACATGTGAATATTGGTGGTTGTAATCCTCAATACATACATATATCTGTGCTAGTCGATTTTCTAAAGATGTTGAAGTTACTATTGCTATTTCAGTGAGAAATTGACAGATCTTAAAATGATATTTGATGGTTTTTCTCTTTCAAATTTAAATTTTATTTTAGGGTGGATACTGTTAATAAATTTGAGAAAATAGTCAAATTGTGTACGATAAATATGACATCGACGTATCTGAACCAAGAACGAATTTTAACAGTAAAGTTAGAATTTAGTACTTCTGTTTTATGCTAGACATGAATATATCTGCTAGAAGGGAGCTTAGTGGTGATCCCATCGCAAGACCGCTTGGTTGTCCTTATATCTTTCCATTAAATTGGAGATAATTAAGCTCCAAATGAATTATTATTTTCCACTGTATCAGAGGGTTAACATGTAACCGGTGTGAACTTGGCAGTCATAGTATAGCAGATAAATATGTTGAAATATTTATTTCTGTGCATGGAAGAGCTAGCTGATTAGACATTCGAAAATTGATCGGTATTTGAGATTACCAATATCTTCGAATTTTCCACATTTTAACTCTGTACTCACTACACAGTCTATTTTAACATGTGATTGCTCTAAGATTTCAGACGATGAGTTACTTTCATTTCTCGGAATGTTTGAGACCTTGTTATCGACATCTAAGCTCAGGCGGTACGAATTATTCGTTAAAGTGAAGTTCTCTAATTTTTGTGTGATTGAATTGAAATTTTGATTGTGTACTTAGGAGTGCAGTTTGTTATATTCTATTTTTCTTTTTACTTGTACGTGGGACTATTTTTAAATGAAACATCTGGGCGGATCGGGGCATTTCCTTTTTGGGTTTTTATCAGACCGAATAGTTGTGGTGGGCTTGGATCAATGTTTTTCTGTGGTCTTTTAATTTTGACGAGGACCAGAATATCTTTCCGTTTGCCTCCTCGTTTTTCTTCCGCCTTTTCTTCTACTGTTTTCTTTTCATTGTCTCGTTTTGAGAAGTTCTACTCTTGTCTACTTATGGTATTGGTATTTGCTAACCTAACCTAACCTGTCCAAAACATGTGAATATTGGTGGTTGTAATCCTCAATACATACATATATCTGTGCTAGTAGATTTTCTAAAGATGTTGAAGTTACTTTTGCTATTTCAGTGAGAAATTGACAGATCTTAAAATGATATTTGATGGTTTTTCTCTCTTTCAAATTTAAATTTTATTTTAGGGTGGATACTGTTCATAAATTTGAGAAAATAGTCAAATTGTGTACGATAAATATGACATCGACGTATCTGAACCAAGAACGAATTTTAACAGTAAAGTTAGAATTTAGTACTTCTGTTTTTATGCTAGACATGAATATATCTGCTAGAAGGGAGCTTAGTGGTGATCCCATCGCAAGACCGCTTGGTTGTCCTTATATCTTTCCATTAAATTGGAGATAATTAAGCTCCAAATGAATTATTATTTTCCACTGTATCAGAGGGTTAACATGTAACCGGTGTGAACTTGGCAGTCATAGTATAGCAGATAAATATGTTGAAATATTTATTTCTGTGCATGGAAGAGCTAGCTGATTAGACATTCGAAAATTGATCGGTATTTGAGATTACCAATATCTTCGAATTTTCCACATTTTTAACTCTGTACTCACTACACAGTCTATTTTAACATGTGATTGCTCTAAGATTTCAGACGATGAGTTACTTTCATTTCTCGGAATGTTTGAGACCTTGTTATCGACATCTAAGCTCAGGCGGTACGAATTATTCGTTAAAGTGAAGTTCTCTAATTTTTGTGTGATTGAATTGAAATTTTGATTGTGTACTTAGGAGTGCAGTTTGTTATATTCTATTTTTCTTTTTACTTGTACGTGGGACTATTTTTAAATGAAACATCTGGGCGGATCGGGGCATTTCCTTTTCGGGTTTTTATCAGACCGAATAGTTGTGGTGGGCTTGGATCGATGTTTTTCTGTGGTCTTTTAATTTTGACGAGGACCAGAATATCTTTCCGTTTGCCTCCTCGTTTTTCTTTCGCCTTTTCTTCTACTGTTTTCTTTTCATTGTCTCGTTTTAAGAAGTTCTACTCTTGTCTACTTATGGTATTGGTATTTGCTAACCTAACCTAACCTGTCCAAAACATGTGAATATTGGTGGTTGTAATCCTCAATACATACATATATCTGTGCTAGTAGATTTTCTAAAGATGTTGAAGTTACTTTTGCGATTTCAGTGAGAAATTGACAGATCTTAAAATGATATTTGATGGTTTTCCTCTCTTTCAAATTTAAATTTTATTTTAGGATGGATACTGTTCATAAATTTGAGAAAATAGTCAAATTGTGTACGATAAATATGACATCGACGTATCTGAACCAAGAACGAATTTTGACAGTGAAGTTAGAATTTAGTACTTCTGTTTTCATGCTAGACATGAATATATCTGCTAGAAGGAAGCTTAGTGGTGATCCCATCGCAAGACCGCTTGGTTGTCCTTATATCTTTCCATTAAATTGGAGATAATTAAGCTCCAAATGAATTATTATTTTCCACTGTATCAGAGGGTTAACATGTAACCGGTGTGAACTTGGCAGTCATAGTATAGCAGATAAATATGTTGAAATATTTATTTCTGTGCATGGAAGAGCTAGCTGATTACACATTCGAAAATTGATCGGTATTTGAGATTACCAATATCTTCGAATTTTCCACATTTTTAACTCTGTACTCACTACACAGTCTATTTTAACATGTGATTGCTCTAAGATTTCAGACGATGAGTTACTTTCATTTCTCGGAATGTTTGAGACCTTGTTATCAACATCTAAGCTCAGGCGGTACGAATTATTCGTTAAAGTGAAGTTCTCTAATTTTTGTGTAATTGAATTGAAATTTTGATTGTGTACTTAGGAGTGCAGTTTGCCATATTCAATTTTTCTTTTTACTTTTACGTGGGACTATTTTTAAATGAAACATCTGGGCGGATCGGGGCATTTCCTTTTCGGGTTTTTATCAGACCGAATAGTTGTGGTGGGCTTGGATCGATGTTTTTCTGTGGTCTTTTAATTTTGACAAGGACCGGAATATCTTTCTTTTCGGCTCTTCGTCCTTCTTTCGCCTTTTTTCCACTGTTTTCTTTTTATTGTCTCGTTTTAAGAAGTTTTACTCTTGTCTACTTATGGTAACTGTGTTATCCTCCTAGTTCTATTTTTCTTTGTTCTCGTGTGTTCTTTCCGACTGAAGCAGAAAAATGTGTTCATCCGTTTTCCTTGTCTTTGTTTGGGTTAGATCTTTTTTTATTTCCTTTTTCCTCAATTTTTTCCAAGAATTTTTCTTCACGTTTTATTGATTAATGTTTGTATAATAATAGCTAGGCTTAGAGAAAATGATAAATGTCTTGTCTGATAGAGGGCGTTTAAGTGATTGCTGTTAATTTTATTTATTTGTTGGAAGTAAAAAAAGTAAAAAAAATCCATTTGCGTCTTGATCATTCTTAACTACCGAATAGTAACGGCTAAACCACACACGGAGCATTAAGTCAACAATACCAGTGCGCCATCTCAACACAAAACGGCCAAAATAAAAAAACAAGCCCTTGATTTTCCTTGACAGGAAATTTAAATCCCTTCAACATCGAAGAATTGTTGTACTAGGCAATGAATGAATTAATAATACAACTTCTTCAATTTATTATTTAATATAAAATTTTGTAAAATAATACATTTCCAAATATACAAAGCAGAAATTAGTAAATATGCAGAATTTTCTTGCAAAAGACGGACCTATTCCTCTCTATGCAATCGGTTTTATTTCTTTGAATAACTTTAAAATTATATGATATATAATGATTTGAATGCACATCAAGAAATAAATTATCGTATTTTATAATGTTCTTATATTTAATTAATTTTCGAGAATATTATTGTTTTTCATATCGAATATCGGTAACCACTGATTATTTGAATTAAAAGAATTATCAAAATATAGAATTAAGAACAATTATCCGAATTTAATTTTATGGGCGTGGCATCTACAGATAGAGGTAAAAACAAGATCTAAGTGGAGGTCAACGAAATATTACAATTTCTTTACTTCTTCATTTCCAGCATTTCTTATATATTTCAAATACTAAAGCTCTAACCTAAAGTAATGTGTGTTGGTTTAAAGAATATGCAAACTCCTAGATTTAGCTACTTGAGTTTAAATTGATTACATTATCTCTGTTGTACATCAGGAAACAAATGGAATGTTGGACTTTTTGCTTTGCCAATTATTGAACTTTCTGCAACACGTGATACGAGAGATATTCGTACTTTTAAATAATATATGTTAGTTTTGCATAAAATGGCAACACCTAAGCTTTGCATTATCATGTATTATGATTACTTAGATTTTTGGTGTCGGTGTCATAAACCAACCCACTGTGTAGCTGTGTGTGTAAGTTACCGAAAAAAATGCATAAACTGAAGATAAAATATTTGTAAATGTCCCCTTTTATTGCATCACAAAACAAAATACATACTTTACCGTTATGAAACTGAATCAACTTGGAAAAGAAATCCCTCAGCACCTAGCATAGGTATTCTCTTAACTTCTCTCCAACAGGCTACTATTTATTCAAACATCTGGTGCACTTTTTGGTACAGCTACGAAAAATTCAATAACGGAAATGTCAAAAGTAAAATTTAAAATTTGATAAATTCTAGCAACCAAATACGTTAAATATTTGCACCAGTAATATTTATAAACATACCAAAGATATTAAATGTCTGAAAACCTTGTTGATCAATATGGAACGGACATGTTTTTCTTTAGTCAACTGATTGAAATGAAAGGGTGGTATAACCATATAATAGTTCAAAATTGAAGCTACAAACTCAGAATCCAGAAATAGTAATACTTTATTGAATATCAGTTCTAAGTTCAATTAAGAATCGAAAATGAAATTTGGCCCAGAATGTAAAGAAAATCTTTATTTTCACCTCATCTGTCTTATTAGTTCAACTTTCAATGTTTTGAGAAGTACAAATTTCCAAATTTGTTGATATTAATTTTATACACTTTTTTTGGTTTCGCCCCAAATTACTAGCGAATTAGCTAAAAAGTCTCTGCTACACTCACTGAAAATTAAAAGCCGTAAAGTTATTGTTTGCTAGTTTCTTTAACTGATTTCAAAATATTTTTGGTGGAAGAATATCCATTAGGAAAAGGTTTCGACAGTTTCACTTCAATTTTTGGTTTCAAAGTAGGTTTCGTCATAACGGGAGGTTTGATAGAAGGAGTCAATGAAATTGGTGGAGTCGATGAAGTAGATGGAGCTAATGGCGTCAATGGAGTTGATGCAGCCGATGGAGTAGATGGAGTCGCTAAATCCGGTAGAGCCAATGGAGGTTGTGGTGGAGCGATCACTTCGGCATACATCTCTTCTTCTTCTTCCTCTTCCGAGAAAGAGTCAGATAAATTATCTCGTCCTCCATCCGACGTTCCGATTTTATCATAAGATGGCAACGATTCCGTTGAACCATTTTCTTCAGTTGGTATAGAAGGCAAGCTCGGCTGATTTCTGATAGGTAAATGAGATGGTCTCTCAAGAGGTGTGGAAGTGCTTTTTCCAAAAGACCGTATGGGTGGTGGTAATGGCCTAGAAAAAATAAATAGCACAATTTCGGCAATAAGTTCAAACACCATCATACTGTGAAAACCAAGGTTGATTATCGACTTGGCTGAAAATGTCGAGGTCTTATGCTATTTAGAATTCTCTCACTTAGATATTGTCGTTTTCATTCTAGGACAGGGACGGACTTCAAAAAATTCATTGCATTGCCGAATGCTAAATAACACCCTGTACTATACCAAAATCAAAATCTGGATATAATGTTCAAGTATATTTAAAGCTTATTTTTGCATAGCTACAGTTTTTTATGAAACTAAACTGAATTTGTGAAAACTAAGTAAACACACTGCGTCAAGAAGTTAGCTCACAAAATCGAAAATTCAGATTTATTCAAAAGAATAATAATAATAACTTTATTTCATTTCGATTTACGAACTGAAATTTTCCTACTATTAGAGAATTCTTATCTCATAGTATAAGTGCTTTCATGAATTAAAGTAGGTAAGAACATTAATATATTCAGAAATAATTATTAAATACAACTAATAGAATTGTCTGCTACTAATGAACTGTAAATCAGAAAAGCATAATCCTTGTGCCTGATTCTAACAACAACAATGCTTGATGAGCCTATATCCCTAAAATATAAAGAGGAAAAGATAACAGTAACATAGATTTCGACAAAAAAATCAAAAGACATAGTCCTAGTGAAAAGCGAAGCAACAAACGTATACAAATAGTTCAATCAGAACGACCCTGTACACATATGTAAGTTAAATTGCGTTTTTCAAATTCATTAAGTTGGTTATAAAGGATCGAGTGTTCTTGATGCTTTTTTTAAACAGAAGTTTAGATATATTGAATAAATATTTTTCCAGTAATGGATCAGCACTAAGGAATGCTTGGGAACAATCGAAATGAAAATGGTACTCATAGAAATTCAAATAAAACTGATAATGAAAGATGAACAACTTTTGAAAAAAATCCCCAAAAACCTGTTGATACCGGATATTACCACTCTTGGCGAGAATTACTGCATAACATCTACGATTTATACTCAAAATCAATAACCTTATAGCATTCTAATTAATTTCATTCCAAACTTCGATCAGTTTGTTCCAAACCTCATAGCTGGTTTTACTGGATTCTTAATCTTCTATTGAGAATGCGCCAGACACGTTCGATGGGATTGAGCTCTAGACTTCGTGCAGGCAACTGTAGTAAAATGGTTTAGTAATATTGAAGGTAATTCCTAACGATGTGAGCTTGGTGAGGGTTGGCATTTTCATGCATAAATAAAAAGTTTCTACTCATCTTTGCTGCAAATGGTGCAACATTTTCTTCTAAAATTTTTTTAACGTACCTCTGAGCATTCAGGATTCCATTATTACGATGACGAGATCAGTGGTGGCGTTCGAAGAAATTGCTCTCTGAAACATTAGTGAACCCCCACCACAACCATACGCAGGTACAAAGTTGCACTGGGCACAAGTTCAACTATATATTAGAAAATGTCGATCGCAATGAAAAGGACAAAATCTCGACTCATCTGTAAACAAAACTGCCTCCCAATTGACATGTTCCTTGGCAAAATTCAATCGAGCTCTTCATATTCAAACTTTGTTGGCATACTTCCAGATATATCCGAATAAAATATGTGCTAATTATTAGTTTCCTACCAAAAAGAAATTTGAAAATATTGAAATCAAGGAAACTAATTATTAGCACATATTTTGTTCGATATATATATATATATATATATATATATATATATATATATATATATATACATATATAAATAAAAAGAGTCTATCAACTGAATTCAAATTAAGTCACTTAATTTATTTAGATGATATTAAATTATATGCCGGAACCAGATCTCATTTAAAAGTCTACTTGAGATTACTTTCAACTATTCCAATGATATTCATATGAAATTTGGGCTTCCAAAATGTAAAAATCTTTCATCTTTCTATTGAAAAAGGAAAGATCACCTCTGATTATATAAAGATTTCCAATATCGAAATCGAGCCAATGCATCAAGGAGATACATATAAATATCTTGGATTTGGTCAAGAGAAGACAATTAACCATAGCAGCACTAAAGAAAATATTAGAAGTTCATATTACAAAAGACTTAGAATTATCATCAAGAGTCATTTAACTAGTAAAACCTTTTCAGAGCTATCAACTCCTATGCAGTTCCTATTCTTACATCTTCTTTTGGAATTATTAAATGGTCTAAAACTGATCTAAATGAATTACAATGTCAAACGAGGAAAATGCTTTGTAAATATCATAAGCACCACCCAAAGTCAGCTGTTCAGAGAGTTACACTACCTAGACATCTTGGAGGTCGTGGATTAACTGATTTGAATAATCTTCATAGTAAACAGATTTTTCATATACGTTCCCATTTTCATGATAAACAGAGAACGTCTAAATTACATGATATTGTTTTTGCTTCAGATTATAATCTTACACCTCTGAACTTGACAATGCAAAAGGTAGATTTTGATATATTTGATGATAATTCTAAAAGAGAAAGTTGGATGCAGAAGGAATTACACGGAAAGCACCCTAAAGAATTGAAAAATGATTATATTGATGAAATCGCATCGAATAAATGGTTAGTTTCTGGAAAATTGTTTGCTGAAACAGAAGGCTTGGCAATTGCGATCAAGGATCAGGTTGTTTTCACGAGGAATTATAGAAAACACATCATCAAACAAAATATACATGATTCTTGCCGTAGATGTTTCTGTTCTTCAGAAACAGTTTTTCATATATTATCATCTTGCTCAGTCCTTGCTTCAACCGATAACATAATGCCGTCGCTAATATTATTCATTTCAATCTAGGAATTAAACATGACCTAATTCCCAAAAGAAAAAAATTTTACAAACATGAACCTGAGATTATTTGTGGAAATGACAAATATAAACTTTATTTTGATAAAACAATTTATTGCAACAGAGCTGTAAAACACAATAGACCAGATATCATTCTTACTGATAAACAGAATGAAATAACATATATAATTGATATTGCTATACCCGACACACATGATATACAAAATAAATACAATGAAAAATTTCTAAATATATGATGCTTAGCGACGAGATTAAAAAATGTGGAAAATGAAAAAAAATTTATTCTACCGATTATTATTTCCACAACAGGTATTATTCCTAGGAATCTTCACAGAAGTATTGAGATTTTGGGTCTGAAGAAAATTTGTTTGAACAGTTACAAAAGATAACAGTCATCAAATCTTGTAATATTCTTCGTAGGTTTCTTTCCGAAAAAATAATGAGGTAGAGTCATAGGTTTTCTTTAGTTTATACTGCTCAGAATCTCATTTCATATTTTATTCATTTGTTTATATAAATGTAATATAATTAACTGACAATTTTGTCATATTTATATTCAGAACAGTATTCTATTCGATCGTTCACAACTTCACACAAAGGAAACTATTAATGAGTAACATTCAGTGTTACTTGACTAAGGTCCGTACACTGGATTTTTCCGGGAGAAAGCCTCTGACACTACTCGTTGGTACATTGATATCATTGTCTGATGATGCTATAGTATGTATATATTCTGGTAGATTGATATATTCTCATAACATTTAACGTTATCCTAATAAATAATTATTCCAGGATATGTTTTGATTATAATCATTGCCTGGCAATGGTATTAATTACCGGGTGGTGGATGTATATTTTTCATGAAATCAGTTTGATTGCATGAACAGATATATGGGCAACTCGTCGGGGTAAAACCCTATATTATATATATATATATATATATATATATATATATATATATATATATATATATATATATATATATATATATATATATATTCTTTTGAAAAGAGAGGATTTACAAAATTCGAATAATTGTATTTACAATAAATGCTTATATCTATAATTTTGTGTGTGTCAGAAAATCACAATCGTAAAAGCAAGCGAATAAATAGAATACCTGCGGAAGAACAGACCATGCCCTTTCCTTAATCAGGCATCTAAGCTCTCATCATGCCTCCTACGATTTTACCTAAAGTGTAAAGTGGGAGCTCAGTAAATGTAACAGGGGAACCATATTATCTTGCGTATGATTCAATAAACGAGGGAAAAAACCTGTGGAAAAAACTCGTTTCCCTGTCGCTATTGCACTAGCAATAGCTTGTCTGTTTATGTCGTGTGTACAAAAAGAGTACCAAAAATTTTTCTGCTTAGCAGCTTCATTCTCATCTTGCACTCCATGATTTCCAGGACATCTTCACGAAGACAAGTGTGAAAAGGAAGAGGGTTTGGGAAAGGAAAAATCTGTAACAATGGAAAAAGAAAAAACAACAGAAAAATATTTCATCAAACATACCTAACTCTTATATGTCTAAACTCACTTGAATCTAAGAAGTTAACTAATGCTCTAATTTGAGGAAAACCACATCGATTTATTTGAACTGAAAAATTTTTTTTCAGTTCAAATAAATTTTTTTTTAAAGTGCCTTTAATCAGAAAATAACACTGGTTGGACTTCTATGATTCTCATGAAAATCTATTGTGAAATGAAACAACATTGAGTTTTTTAAACGTAGTATATTTCAATCGCAGATGTTTGAAGCAGCCCCTATTTACTTCTTTGCATTGGTAATCGAGATTCGCCTGAAATTTTGCAACATTTGTGGTGTTATTTGCTGACATGCTTGAAAAGTCCTTTATCGTAGTTCTTTAAACGATTTGGATGGCGTAACATAGAGTTCAAACTTGAGATAGCCCCTCTAGAATAAATCGAGAGGTAGCCATAAGGAGATAAATCAAATTCTCAAACATGTTCGAACAGGTTTCGCCATCCAAGTTTCTCTATATAAATAAGGTTTCTACAATATGATCTCCCAACTTTTCGGTTCCAATATTGAGTTTTTGAGGTCTTTAAACATGATTTTTCCTACGGCGATTTGGGTTTACTTTGTAAAGAATATAACAAAATTAGGTGGAAAATACACTGCTCAACATGGTCTAAGGAACAGTAAAAATATTAAGCGTAGGTCATACAATTCGCATTAACTACTTCAAATTTTTACATGGTATAATTAATACATCTTTCTAGTCACTGAAAAATTCGAAATAGAATACAAACCGAATATTGATTCCGTGAATTTAAAAAATAAACAATCGTATACCAAATAAGAATTTCTCAATTAAAATGAAAAAAAAAGGTTTCTCATAATTCTTTTCCAGGTAAACTCAAACTAATACACTCCCCACAAAAATTGTCGCATCACCCTACTTTTACGACAATACTATATAAACTTTTAGGTTGGTCATTCAAAAGTCGCTTGGTAACTTTCAGAAGTGTAAAATAAGAAGATATGATTCAAAAGCGATGAGTTTATGATGGAAAATATCAACAATTTTCGAGTTAATGAAGAATTAAAAAATTCTACCTTCTTCAAACATTCGCGAAGAGACCCATCAACTAGCATCGAATGGTTACTAATCATTTTCAAAATCGAGTGTTTCCTCCCCGGGCCCTAGTTACTGCCAGTATACGTCTCGGAAGCCCCTCAAACAAATTTTGGTTTACTCTTGAGTCACTGAGTTCCAAATTTCAGGAAGCAGATTTTCTAGTGGTTGGAGTGTTCTACAAGGCATCCCACGTTGCTGAATTTGCCACCCCATGTTGTCCCAAACATGTTCTTTGGGATTCAAGTCGGGACTTCTGGCTGTCCATCTTAAAATATCAATTTCGGCATTTTGCAGAAATTGTGTAACTACTCTAGCTGCATGAGGCCGAGCATTATCATACATATAAATGAAGTTTTCGCCAATCTATGGGACAAAGAGTCCAAGGATATCTGTGATGTATCTGGCCACTGTCATTCTTCCATTATCCACTAGGACTAACTCAGTTCGACCATGGAAAGAAATGCCTCTCCACACAATTACTGTGCTCCCTCCGAAGTTTTCGGTTAGTCGGATATTGCATTGCTGATACCGTTCCCCAGGTCGTCTGTACACAGGCATGCGTCTATCATTTGATACTAGATAGAACCTGGACTCGTCGGAAAAGAGAACTATCGACCATTCTGAAATACCCCAATCAGCATGTTCCCTCACAAACTGAATACTTGCAACTCGATGCTCTCTGGTGAGACGCGGGTTGTCAGAAGCCACCTTTGGTCTAATATCGACTTTTCTGAGCCTAAACCTAACAGTTTAACGAATTATGCACATTTCTGGAAAGTGCGAGTTCATTTTGTAGCATTCTAGCCGTACAGTGCCGAACTTTTAGTGCAGTTAAACGAAGCCAACGATCATCAACTGGTGTTGTTATCCGGTTTCTTCCCTGTCCGGCCCTTCTTCCATATTCCCCTGTTTCGTGCTACCGATTAATTGCTCTTGAAATAGTGGTTTGGTTAACATTCAACAAGAAGAATGTCGCGAAACGTTGGCTTCGTCCCTCCTCTAGAAGTGTTAAAATTCTTATCACTTCATGATTACTCAAATAGCGTCTGGGACGTTCAGCCGCCATCACAATAAATTCAAAGATTCGAAAATCAACAAATAAACACAAAAAACTTTTTTTTAACGTGAAAACTGAAGAGAAATTGAATGAATACTGAAATTCAAATAAACTCATTCTTGTTTCAGGCGTGTTGGAGATCATATGTAAACAGATGTTATTACATAGATAAGATTTTTCCCCTCATATGTCCAAAAACATATGTTGACAAAGAAACTGCGATCGAGCTGCTTAATCGATTGTGGAATTCAGAATACCAGGTGATGGTGTGTATCTTGTATGACCACCACGAGCATTAATTACAGCACGGCATTGTTCTGGCATGCTCAGAATGCAATTATCAAATTCTATTGTTCCATTAAGGCATTTTCAAAAGCTGGACGACCTTGAATATTCGCCAAAAGGGACCGAGCCTCCGCTGAAGCATGTCCCAAACATGCTCTATGGGGTTCAGGTCGGGAGACTGTGGTGGCCATGGTAAAATATTGATATTCTCCCTCTCAAATCATTTTCGTACTGGGTTTGCAGTGTGTTGAGGGGCGTTGTCATGCATATATAAGAAATTTGGTCCAGCCGTGTTTCGAAATGGTGAATCCACAGGTTGGAGAACATTATCAATGTAGGTTTGATGATCCATATTCCTTTGAAGAAAAATGAGGTATTTTTTATCATGCAATGCGATTCCACTCCATACCAATACAGAAAGTGCCTGAGCCTTTCCAATGGACCCTTTTGACGCCATACCCTTACTCTTCTACTATCTAGGTGAAACCAGAACCGAGACTCATCGGTGAATAGAACGTTGGCCCATTCTGGTTCACCCCAAACAACATGCTCCTGTGCCTATGCTAGTCGGGCTGCGCGATTGCTAGATTTAAGTGGAGGGACTCTGATTGGTAGATTAGAATGAAGACCAGCTTCATGAAGACGATTTCTGACAGTTTCGTCAGATATGGCTACTCCATGTATATATTGGAAATTTCTAGAAATTTCACGAGCTGTGATTGAAACATTCCGTCTTTCCTTTACATCATCAGTATCCAGATACCGTCTCCATAACCGACTTATCACACCCACTGCACGTAATTTTTCATCTCGCGTTAAATGTCGACGTTGCATTGTTTTCTAATATCCTTACTCACAAGAATTCAGTATCACTCAAAGGACATATCGAAATGAACTGAATTTTTGAAGCATAATAAATATCGCATTTTACGGTATCTTTTGAAGATCTGTATTTTTTTTATGAAAATATGTGTTGATCTGCTTGAATCAACATCCACGGCTGTTTTGATTAACTACGTAAGTCCACCAGGTGCAAAATCTGCACTCACAAACAGGCCCGCTGTAAGCGGGCGTGCAAGGCGTGCAATGCACGCGGGCGGCGCATTCAGGAGGGCGGCAAATCAGACAATCATCGACTAAAATTCAGACATTGTCAACTCACAATACTAAAAAGATTATCCTTATAAAAATAATATGATGAACGGCGCCCAAATATTTCTTTTATATCGTAGCATTACATAGCGCCATCTATTGAAATTCATGAGAACAAAGTTAATCCGTATCTTGCTCTATGCGAAATAGGGAAATCCCACAGATATCAGGGGAAATCCCCTTAAAACTATATACTCATTTCTTTGTTTTTATTTATTTAACACAAATGCGAAAGTGATGTGAGTGAACAACAAACTTCAATTATTTGGTTATAGCCCTAATGTGAGATCCGGAAACGGTCCAGGGTACTTAAAATTAATAATATTCTGTATATTTTTGTGCGAAGTGGGATTATAAAAATTATTTATATTATCCGTCGGCGCAAAAAATCATAATTATGGTAAATGTCTTTGTTTAATTAATCAGCATATGGGCGCATTCATATAAACAGCAGGTATTCATGTAAAATTTAAAGGTTATTTTACTGAAAAACTTAAAGTAAAGATTTATTAAAAAATGTATTAAAATTAATACAGAGTGTAACAAAAGTAACTTAAGTAACGAAAGGGGGACATTCCATCTAATCAATACGAACAACTTTTACTATAGGGTCAACGGTGAAATCGCGAAAAAAAAAATAACTATTCCATACAAAATGTATGGAAAAGCTGATTTTTTTTCGCGATTTCAGTGTTGACCCCCTAGTAAAGGTTGTTCGCAATAATGGGTGGAATGATCGACCCCCTTTTGGGATTTAACTTACTTTTGTACAACCGTATACCACATCTAACCACAATTTTCCTGCTAATATCGATGGAAGAAAATTTGCAAACAGTTATTACTCTAGAAATCTTCCTAATGGAGAAAAAATTAACAGAGAATGGCTTGTTTACTCTACGTCAAAAGATTCAGTCTATTGTTTTTGTTGTAAAATATTCAGTAAAACTGTAAGTAGTCTGTCAGCTCCAAGCGGTTTTTCCGATTGGCAACATCTGTCATCTAGCTTAAAACGACCCGAAACAAGCATTTCCCATAGCGAAAATTTAAAATATTGGGTCCAACTAAATCATATGTTAAAAAATAAAACTACTATAAATCAAATGCAACTGAGACTATTAGAATCTGAAAAAAAAACAATGGTGTGATGTATTGAAAAGGATCATAGCTGTTATAAAATTTTTATCTCATCAATGTCTGGCGTTTAGGGGCTCGTCCAAAATATTATATGAGCATGATAATGGTAATTTTCTCAAAGCAATAGAAATGATAGCATCCTTTGATTCAGTTATGCGGGAACATATTCACAGAATTCAAGCATCGAAATTCGATTCAACTCGCATGACTCACTATTTAGGAGATCAGATTCAGAATGAAATCATTGATTTACTCGGCACGACCATAAAAAATTATATCCTGAACAAAGTCAGAGAATCAAAATATTTCTCTATCATATTAGATTGCACACCAAATGTAAGTAACACAGAACAAATTACAGTTATACTAAGGTATGTTGTTTTAAACAGTGAAACTAAAAATGTTACAATATGCGAAAGTTTTATTGGCATCTGTCCGATAACCAGCTCCACAGGTGAAGGACTATTAAATTTTGTTTTAGATTTATTTTCGCAATTAAACCTTGACATTAAAAACTTACGTGGCCAAGGTTATGACAATGGTTCTAATATGCGTGGAAAACACAATGGATTACAAAAAAAAATATTGGAAATGAATAATCGTGCCTTTTACGTTCCATGCTCGGCGCATAGTCTCAATTTGGTCGTTAACGATGCGGCAAATATAACGCACGACACGGTCAATTTTTTCAACTTAATTCAAGAAATTTACGTTTTCTTTTCGTCTTCTTCCAAAAGGTGGTCCATAATTTGCAAGCATTTACCTGATTTAAAACTAAAGGCATTAAGTGCCACGCGATGGTCTAGCAGAATTGATGCAGTCAAACCTTTACGGTATCACCTCGAAAAAATATTTGACGCTTTACTTGAAATATCAGATAACAATTCGTCGGAATGGGATTGTACAACAACTCACAAAGCACATTCGCTTGCTTTGAATATTCAAAATTATAGATTTATTTGATTAGTTGTAATTTGGTTTGATATTTTAAACGAAATTAATGCTATTAGCAAAATGATGCAAAACCCCACAATAAATACTCAAATCTGCATAAATTTGTTAAATAAATTGATTCATAAATTCACCGAACATCGCACAGATGAGCATTTCGAAAGGGTGTTAGAAGAAGCTACCACTGTGGCTCGGGAACTTAATGTAGATACAGATTTTCCGCCTATAGATACTGTTCGTCCACGAAGAAAACCAACTCAATTTCAGTATGAACAGAGTGATGAAGTCTTACTAGACCCTAAAACAAAATACAAGGTAGATGTTTTTTTTAGGATCCTGGACCAAACCTTAACTTCTTTAAAACGTAGATTCGATGAGTTCGAAACTTTTACCGACGTTTTGGCTTTTCACCTATAATAACTTGTTTAGTTACTCCAAAGATGATTTAATGAAACATTGTAAAGATTTGAATGTGAAGCTAAAAGATAGTTCAAGTAGTGACGCAGATATTGACGGTATAGATATGTTTAATGAAATCAATGCTTTAAAGTTGCATTTAACTGAAAACCAGTCTAATGATCCACAAACCCTATTGCAATACATTTTTGCTAATGAATTAATGTCAACATTTCCGAATACAGCAATAGCTCTAAGGATACTACTTACATTGCCGGTTTCAGTTGCATCTGGTGAAAGGTCATTTTCAAAGTTAAAAATAATAAAAAACTATTTGAGATCAACTATGCACCAGCAAAAACTAAGTAATTTAGCAATAATTTCAATTGAACATGAGATTCTAAATAGACTAGACACCAAAAAAATTATAGCTGATTTTGCCAACATGAAGGCAAGAAAGGTGCAGTTTCTGTAAAATAACTTAATACCTATACCTACCTACATAATATGTATAAACTGCACCTTTCTTGCCTTCATTTTTTCATTTAATGTCGTATTAGTGTATCTATCTTGTATAAAATAACCTAATAAAACATAGTTTTTCACTGTACAGCATTTTTTTTCACATTTTTATAAACACCTAGGTTTTGTAGTTAGATAGGGGCGGCACGATAGGAATTGCACACCGGCGTTCAAACCGCTAGCGGCGGGCCTGCTCACAAAGATAGCAGAGTGGTATTCATTAAAATTATTCAAATAATCTTGTTGTTCCCTAGACCATTTTGAGCAGTGTATTCAATTAACCAACGTGATAGCTATATCGATATTTCTATCATCATAAGACGTTTACAAATTGTGAGTTAAAACTAAGGTACAGGTACCTCACTTATGGTGCAGGAATGTCGCTCTACCCTTGCTGAACTAGGAGAGCGGAGCAGGCTCCATCAAATATGGGTTCCTGGCCACTCGGGCATTGAGAAGAAATGAGAAGGCGGACTCATTGGCCGCTCGAGGAACTAACCTGGAGTTCATAGAACCGGAGCCTTAGCTCGAAATTCCCCTGGAAACTGCAAGGATAGAAAACAACCGATGGCTGGACTTGAGGGTACGTGAGCATTGGATGAGCCTCCCAAGTCTCAGACACGCTCGACGTGCCATCAGTGGACCTTCCTCAAATTCTCTAGGTTAGAACTGAGACTTTTAACTGCCATACTAATGGGGCACTGTCGCCTCAGGAAACACCTCAATAAATTAAGATTGATTGAGGATCCTTCATGTAGACTATGTGAAGAATATATAGAATCAATGGAACATGTTATGTGCGAGTGCCCAGCTGGGGACAGGGTCAGGATGGAAGAACTTGGATCTTGCAAACTGAAGCTGACTGAGCTTATTAAGCTCTCACTCACGAAACTCGTATCCTTTACGAGAAGGATGGAGCTCGTTGATGAAATTCAGGACAGAGTGTGCCACAATAGACCATTGAGTCGCTAGGCAGCCCTCACTCAAATGATAACATCAATGGGTGCGACGCACTAGGTTCTCTTCTTGCAATTTGGCACAAAAGACGGTCTTGTTCTTCAGAAGTGATCTTCCTACGACTTCTTCTAGGCCTATTTTGCAGAGATTGTAACGTATCGGGCGTAGGTTTTTGAAATCACCCCCTGTGATACCCCCATTGTGGCCGCTATATCCCTCTTTGTCACCCCTTCTTCAACGAGAGCTTCCTCCATCGATCATCTTTCTGATAAGTTGCAATTTACGCCTCCTCAAGAATCGAGTGAACACACAAAACTCAAATCATCTTGGGCAGCCACAACTGTGGCATAACAGGCATTGCCTCTACCCAATAGTTGGGAATAAAAAAAAGTATCTTGATTCAATAATATTTGTTCGAAATTTTTTGAAAACGCTGTGGCAATGATTGTTGAAGTTTTTCGCCTGGCAGCTTTGACTTCCTTTGTTCTGCTGTGTGTCCTTTTGTTTTTAAGTGCTGATCTATTTGAAACCTTTTGTCAGATGTAATCTATAAATAAAAGATAAATATCTATAAAAAAATTGTCCAGTAACAAATTCTCATCAACTTCATTTTAGGATTTCAGTAATTCCAGCCTTATCTATAAAATATTTAAAAACTTACCGTTTTGCAGTGAACTAAGCAATACACTTTGTCCATATAGGTATGAAGTTCTTGGCTTGATCCAGTTGTAAGCACCACGTATTTTCGATATTTTTACAATCTCTTTCAGAGTTCCACGATACATAAACTACCTCACTTCGAAGTTAACATGTACTTAATGTTCTTTCTAACATGAACAAAATGCTTTGTTGGGTCAACACTCTATTGCTTTTGGAGAAGATGACGTTGTACATAATATACACTTTTGGACCAACATACGATCACTCAACTCTATATCAGCAAAAGTTTTAAGTTTCAAGTCAATATCAGTCCGGATATATTATTTCCTTGGGTTATTTATCTTACACCTCGTCTGAATAGCAAAAGTTATTAGTAATTTCTTCATGATAACTTGACAGAACTTTTGAAAGAGGTTCCACAGGTAACTCCGAAGAACATGTGGTCTATGCAAGATTGTGCTCCAGCACATTAAAGCTTGAATATTAAATAAGATACCTACCTCAATGGATGAATATATCGAGGAGGATCTATCACATGGTAACCTAAGTCACCTGACCAGAATCCTTTTGTTTTTTATTTCGAGGGATAGCTCAAAAGACCAATGCATTACTTCAATAAAATACTAAACTCAGCCTACAACACAAATATCTTTTATTGCAAGAGTTCCGAAATGCATCAGCGTTGGATCTGCCTGAAGTCAGATTCTAATTCGATCTAAACTGGGAATTTTTCAAAAAGAAACTTTTCGCATACGTTTTCTGGATAACAGCATGTATTATTTGTATTCGAGTTCGATCACACCCAATTACATTCTAGGATTTCTCGGCACCTTGGAATCCATTTTGCTGTGCCTACTCATTTTACGACATCTAATAGTTATTTATATTGTACGAAGAAAATGCGAAATTTAATCAAAATTGTACGAAAATTTCATCCCCTTCGATAGTAGGGTATTTAGCGCAACTGTGAAACGATATATGCTGGCTTGTAAAAGTTAAGTTATTATCTGAAATTTCATCAAATTCTTTTGAACGAAACAGATTTTATCGTTTGATAATCTTTTTTTTAACTTTTGGGGTGAATATTTCACCGAGAGTATATAGAGTATATCATAGGAAAAAATGGTAAATGAAACTGTGACATTATTTTAATGAAATCAGATTCTGGGGAATTA
The DNA here is from genome assembly GCA_013387265.2 of Cryptolaemus montrouzieri. NCBI lineage: Eukaryota > Metazoa > Arthropoda > Insecta > Coleoptera > Coccinellidae > Cryptolaemus > Cryptolaemus montrouzieri. Next base: position 29,693,694 of record JABFTP020000186.1, on the reverse strand, counting down.
CTATCTTATTCCTGTATACGATCGTGCCCATTTAAACTTTCAACTGATTTCCACATATGAACAAAGATTCACTACCAAAATGTAAGCTTGCTAAAGTTCAATTCATCAGGAAACTAAATCGATTGTGTCGCAATCGCTTGAAAATTCATCAAATTTGACAAACCAACCATGTGGAATTTGATATAACAGGTTTTCCCGTAAGAGCTTCAATTTTGAATAGCCCGCTATTTCAGTATCTGTCACTTTTGAAGCTGTCAGTTTTAGACATTTAGTAAAAATGGAAGGATACAAGCTTCAACAAGGCATTGAAATTATTAAAATTTACTACAAAAATGGTGAAAAGTTTGCAGTCACAGTTCGCAAAACTAAAACATTTTTGGGTTGTCGTGAAGCACCTTTTCGGCCGGGTGGAAAAATTTGAGCTGTAGGCACAAGTTAGTGATATGAAGAATCGAACTCGTGAACGACGTACAAAAATAACTGAGAATATTGCTGCTGTAGCCCAAAATGTTGAAGAAAACCCAGGTTTACCATTCCTCATCGTTCTTTGGAATTGGGCATTTCAGAAACGTCGTTACACCGTATTTTGCATAAAGACTTGGGTCTTAAGGCTTATAAAGTTCAGTTAACACAAGAACTCAAGCCGGCCGATTATCAACAACGACGTATCTTTGCTGATTGGGTACTTGAAATGCATCGAAATGATCCGAATTTTCATCGAAAAATCATCTTCAGTGATGAGGCCTATTTCCACCTAGGTGGCTACGTCAACAAGCAAAATTGTCGTCTCTGGGGCTCCGAAAACCCAAGAGTTATTGTTGAAAAGCCTCTCTATCCTCAGCGTGTCACTGTTTGGTGCGGTTTTTGGGTTGGCGGTGTCATTGAACCTTACTTCTTCGAAAATGAGACTGGAGCAACTGTTTCGATGAATTGAATGCGCTATCGAGAGATGATTAATGATTTTCTATGGCCTAAATTGGAGGGGATTGATCTGGACAACGTGCCACACAAGCAATGAAACCATCGCTCTTTTGAGAGAAAAGTTCCTGGCCGTGCTATTTCTCGAAATGGTGATCACACTTGGCCGCCGATATCTTGTGATTTAACACCTTTAGACTTTTTCCGTTGTAGCTACGTGAAAGATAAGGTCTATGTCAATGCCACACAATCGATCCAAGACATTAAAGATGGAGAATATACAGACGCAATTATGCGAATTGGTGTTGGAAAATTTCATAAAAAGGATATGTTTTGAATTTGGGAGGCTTTTACTTGGTAAAATTCCATTATCAATAATAAAAAACAAGTACTGTGTTTTAAGGAATATTACCTAATAATTGCGATTCGTAACGCGTTTCACTACACCGTAGCTTCTTCAGACGAATGAATATACAGAAAATATAAATGAGAATATAACTATAAATGTACCTGAGTAATTAAAAGCTTATTGGTTTGCTTATTCTTAAGTGGTTATTTATGACAGGTATATCCAATAAAATTAAGGAATAGATTGCTCCCCGAAAAGATTCAATAGAGGTGAAGGGCTGAAATCTACTTGTTCATTGATGAGTCTACCTGAGTGTTTGTATTTATTTATTTCTAAAGTTTCCCAAAGATCTACCTTCCAATATTTATTATCTGTATACAAAATTCTAAAATGTGGGTCGAAAGAGTGATTATTTTCTAAGAGATGATTCGCGTAATTTGAATCTGATTTTTATTTGAAAAACTGCGTTTATGTTCCGATATTCTAATATTAAAATTTCTATGTGTTCTACCAATGTAGAAATTATCACAGTCATTGCAATTCAATCTATAAACACCTGATTTATTGTTTTTACCTGGTTTGGTTTTATTATTTTTATATATTTGCCTAAATTATTATTAGTTTGGAAAGCTATGTTGAAATTATTGCTACTCAAGAATGAATTCAGTTTCTCACTTGTAATGCCAACGTAGGTTAAGGTGTTGAATTTTGTTTCAATTTATCGACAGGGTAAACTTCATTCAATGCGATTCTACTTTGTTTTTTATTTAAAATATTATTTATTAGTTTGGGATTGTAACCATTATTTTTGGCTATTTGTTTAATCAAATTTAGTTCTTTGTTAAAATTTTCTGGTGATAACGGGATGTTAATCAAACTATGAATAAAACTATTGAATGCTGACATTTTATGTCGAATTTTTAACTGCCTATCTGTTCTTATGAAGCAAATAATGATATCGTCTACATAGCGATACCAGTATAAACAATATTTACTGAGTGGATGATTATGAATTAATTTCTCTAAATTATTCATGAATATTTCTGCTAACAAAGGTCTTAACCGATCGCCCATAATCAACCGTCTTCAATGGTATAATATTTGTTATTGAAATGGAAATAATTTTGATCTAAACAAATTTGTAATAATGAAAGAATATCTGATTTAATGATAGTTTTGACATGATTCTTTTCTAATAATTCTTCAACTAAGTACTTAGTTGAAAAAAATGACTTAAAAGCCTATATTTACCTTGCTACTATTTCTTCATAAGTATCTCCCTCATCCTCCTCCTTCTCTTCCTCTTGTTTAGATACTGTTTGTTCATTCGTCGTCATTCGGGTTTGCTCGCTCATATATATTTGATCGTAGATAGGAGATGAATCTTCAGCAATAATTTCGTTTTCTTGGGTCTCAGAGATAATCGGAGCTGTTATTTCTCGAGGCATGGCATGCTGCAGATTATTATGGCATTTATTGATCTTTGTTACCCATTGAAGCATATCTTTGTGGGTCTGAGCTCGGAACTGCAAATATACATACATTATACAGAATCTTGCACTTACGATTGAAAAGATTTGTATTGTAGAATCCTTAACTATTTTCATGAGGAAAAGTTTAAATGAACATTCGTCGAAAAGTGCTTCTTACAGAAAGTACGCTCCTTCGAAAAGGGCACCCTGAAGACAGTTTCTTTAGATATTTCCGAAATCAATTACAATGAAATTATTAAATTCGTTATACTGCATAATACATCTCTTAATCAGAATTTCAAAATTTTAAAATTTTAATCACGAGCGTATTATACTGAAAAGGTTGAGCACTTATTTTGACACTTTTATTGATGATAATTTCTCAAATCTATGAGGAGGAATTACTTTCATGTACCCTGTAGGTAAACATTTCGAACGATTACACAGTGCGTGAAAATGACACTTCAAAATTCTAACATGCGGGAGACATACCTAGTAAACCTATATCGGGTACGCTGAATCCAGTGGTAACCACCATTTTTGAAAGTTAGCTCTTGTTTAGGAGATATTCGCCTTTGAAGTTAGCTGATTTTAGTAGGGTTCGTCGCTTATGACTTCAGTACATTATATGCTTGTAATTCCCAAACCATTCGGAATATCGCTTTACTGTCTTCGGCAAAGTTTTAGCTATTGTCATGGCCAACAACTTTTCTGAATACACCAACATAAAAAAACCTCAAACACCGTTTCTTAACTCCATTTCTTTGCCATTTTTTCGTTAATTTTCTTCTAAATAATAGAAAAATCAAGGGAATTTCGCTTTAAAATCTTAAAATAAGAAAAGAAAATACATTTGCTATAGTTAAATCAAAAAATTTAAAGGCACAATCATGATTTTAACTCAAATTTCTCACAAATGTCACTGTTAATACGTATTCATTAGTATTGTCACTGATGTAACTACGTATTTTGCTATGTATTTGTATGCCATTTTTCATAGTCTTAGTTCTGATATTTCTTAATTTGACATTTCTTGTGGAAGTTTCTTTGTTTACACAAGTTATATATTTGGTAAAAATATCAAAAATGAATTCGTGTGGTAAATTTAATACATTTTGCTACATTTGTGGAAAGTTTACTATAATGACAAGCAAGCGTTCAATTTCAAATTGCTGAATCGTACACACAATATTTCAACCAAACTGTAATCAAAGATGTGAACTGGGCTCCAAATCGTCTGTACTTGTCGTGTCATAAGATTGAGTGGATGGAAAAGAGGTAAAATGAATTGATTTATCATTTATTTCAAAATTATATCAATTGAAGCTATTTTTATTACAGGTGAATTCCAATCTATGCCTTTTGGCATTCCAGTAATTTGGACAAATTCTCAAGAACATAATCCAGATGACTGTTTTGCTTGTGTTAATGAAATTGTCGGATTGAACAGAGCTAAAAAATGTAAAGTTGAACTCACAGGAACTCGGTTTGTCCAGTTGCCGTTACCACATTCGTAATCCATTCCAATACCGAAAAGACCCAGTCCGACAGAAGAGTACATTCCATCTACTTTTGATACTATTGGCGAAACGTCTGCATCAGTTTATGTACCATCAAATGTATCTCCACAATGTATGCCGAATTTTCTCAAAAAGATCTGGATGAAATTATTCGTCGATTGAAATTATCGCAGCGTCAGCCCATTATTTTGACTCAGGAATTGAAAAAAATAATGTCTTAGCACCTGATGTGAAAGTATATGGAGCAATCAGCCGTCATAGACAGTTCACTGCTTTATTCCAATCCATCGAAGACAATTCATTCGCGTACTGCACTGATATCAAGGAATTGGTATTAAAAATGCATCATGAGTATAAACTAGAAGACTGGCGTCTTTTCATCGATTCGTCCAAAAGTAGTCTCAAGGCGGTTTTGCTTCATGTCACAAACTCAAAAAACAGTGTCCCGATTGCCATCAGCACAAAAACGAAAGAAAATTACGAATCATTGAAAAAATCCTTGATTTGGTGAAATATGAAGACCATCGTTGGAAGATTTGTGCAGATTTGAAGGTGATAACTCTTTTGAGAGGAATGCAGACGGGATACACGAAAAACATGTGTTTTATATGTTTATGGGATACTCGATATACCGGCGACCAATATGCCAATAAAAGCTGGCCTATGAGACAAGGGTTCAGATTGCGTCGAGAAAACGTCGTTGAAATTCCACTTGTGCCAATCGAAAAAGTGTTGCTTCCACCTCTGCATATCAAGCTTAGGATTGTTAAAAATTTCATCAAGGCCCTAGATCCTGAAGGCTATGCATTCAATGAGTTGAAGCGAATTTTTCCAAGATTGAGTGGAATGAAAATAAAAGAAGGTTTGTGTGAAACTATATACGTACCAATCAACCTAACTTATTCAATATTTAACACATATTTTTTCGAATTATTTTATTACAGGCATACTCAATGGACCTGATATTCGACGCTTGATGAGAGACCAACAATTTAAAAACAGTTTGTCCAATTTGCAGCTCGTTGCTTGGGATTGCGTCAAAGGAGTCATCGAAAATGTACTTGAAATTCATCGTGACGAAAACTGGCGCATACACGTTGAAAATATGCTCGTTGCTCTCCGTAATATCGGTGTAAAAATGTCTCTGAAAATTAATTTTTTACAATTCCATGCAGACAAGTTTGCCGAACAATCACCATGTGAATCAGATGAGCATGGTGAACGGTTTCATCAGGTGACGACAAGGCTTGAGCACTGGTATAGTGGAAAAAAACTTGATTCTCTATTAGGAGACATTTGCTGGAATTCACAGCAAGATGAAAATGGAGAAGAAGAATAATGAACATGAATTTTAATGTTTATTTATTGAAAATTGTTGGAATTGGAATAAAAATTTGAGTTGAAATCATGATTGTGCGTTTGAATTTTTTGATTTAACTATAGGAAATATATTTTCTTCTCTTATCGAGATTTTCAAGCGAAATTCCTTTTATTTCTCTATTATTTAGACGAAAATTAACGAAAAAATGGCAAAGAAATGGAGTTTTTTGGACATTTTGTTAAGAAACGGTGTTTGAATGAGGTTTTTCTATGTTGGTATATTCAGAAAAAGTGTTGGCCATGACAATAGCTAAAACTTTGCCGAAGACAGTAAAGCGATATTTCGAATGGTTTGGGAATTACAAGCATATAATATACTGAAGTCATAAGCGACGAACTCTGCTAAAAGCAGCTAACTTCAAAGGCGAATATCTCCTAAACAAGAGCTAACTTTCAAAAACGGTGGTTACCACTGGATTCAGCATACCCGATATAGGTCTACTGGGTATGTCTCCCGCGTGTTAGAATTTTGAACAAGCACAGTGTTATCATAATAACTAAATTCTACAAGTAAAAAGTGAAAATGTTTAATTCAACACAACAAAATGTATTTTAGTCGAAAAACACATTCTTGATAGTGTATCTTCACCCTCAAACAAATAAACCAATTAATCATGGAAACTTCACCTAGAGTCTTGAGTTTTCACTATTGTGTATCGAGTTGAAATTTGCAAATTTCCCGAAAAAGGATTGTCCTATTGATACAATTTTTCCCACGTGAAAAGTTCCGCAAAATTTCTAGAAAGAAAGTTCCAAGAAACCTAACCTAACCTCAAGGCCGCGCCGCCGCTGTGAGAGAAATGTTCGACACACACAGGCACCAAGACAATGGGGTCGCCGGATGAAAGGTACGAATCCCCAAGACAATATTTACGTTTGTGATTCAAGTTTTCATTATTTGAACTAACCCAATGTTTACTTATAGGCTTTTAATTTACATTATAAAAGGTCAAAACAATCAGAGGAAAACGTTTTACCAAAAATTGGAGCAAGGTACGAAGTATAGGTAAAGTGACCATACGTACCATTCTGAACGGCACTGTCCCTTTTCTCATCAACATGTACCGTTGTTCCCAAACAAAGCGCCGGGGCACAAAATAGTCCCATTATCCGAAACCGCGCGAATATTTAAAGTTGTGAACTCGTGAGACACGCGCGGACGGGGAATCACAAACCTCTTCGCACCTCGACAATTAGCTTATTAGGCTAGCAACACGCATGTACACAGATTTGTCGCTATTGTTTTGTTTTTGAGTTATATTCTTGAAGTAATTTAGTAGTAAACTGGTAAATAATTTGAAAATTTTCTGTTGTCTAAATTTTATCTACAGTAATGACTAAACGCAAGTTTTCATTTAATGTCAACTAACAAGCAAAGCGCTAATTTATTAAGCAAATCGATACTACTTCGGATGCCAGATGCGAAAAGTGTCGTACAGATTTTAGTATTTCCCATACTGATGCTTGTAATGTTGAACAGCATTTGAAGTCAGCAGTTGCAGCAGTCAGCCGTTGCTTCCAGTCTTTCAATATTGAAATTTTTCAAGAATTCAAACGGGCCAACTTCAAAGCATCTGGATATTACTGCCGTCTGGGCTTATCACACTATACAAGAAAACCACCGTTTTCGCTCCAATGATTGTGCTTCGAAAAGGATCCAATCATGCTTTGATCCGAAGTTTAAATGTGCGTACAAAACGGAAGCTGTTTTAGTATATGTTTCGGAGCGTACAGCGATTGATAATTTAAGAGATGATATCAATAAGTCCAATTGTATTAAAATATTAAACGACGCTTCAAACCAAGGTAACAAGAAAATATATCCTTCTGTACTGCGTTTTTTCAATTTTAGACTTCCAATAACAACCGGATGAAACTTATGATATCATTGGCGATTATTCACACCAAATACTGAAAGATAATAGTTTGACAAAACAAGTCGGGGCATTTTGTGGTGGCAATGCAAATGCCAATTTTGGGGAGCTAGGCCAGGAAGTGATAAAATATTAATAAAGTAATAAAATATTAGCATAATTACAATCATCTCGTTGATAGGTATTTGAAGTGGAGCCCATATAATTCACAATGGAATAAAATCGGCTACTTATGGTCTAGCTTCAGATTACGAAAGCATAATTGTAAAAAGATATTCATTTTTTTATATTCACACGGCTCGAATTGAAGCTTAAAAGGAGTTTTGTGCTGATGCTGAAATAGAACATCAACAAATGCTACAGTAAAACCAGTTGGCTTGCGCTTATGCCCGCCTTGGAAAGAGTTATTAAAATGTACCAGCCGTAACAGACTATTTTTCGGGCATTGAAAAATGTCCCAAATTGAAAGAAAAACTTTTTCGAAGATAAGGGATCTTCAGATCAGAGAGACTGTATCGTCAATTGAGGCTATAAAAGAAATCAATCATCTCAAAGGCAATTTGGCTCAGAAATAGGTCAACTAGTTTCATCAATTTACTGTTCGTAGTTTAATAGTATAATTAAAAGATAATGACACAAATATTGATGAAGAGTTTGTGAAAAATATGGCCACAGAATTTTATAAAACAAGCCGGTAATATCTGCAACAGTGGACTTGCTTTTCTACTGAAGAAATAGATATATTTTATTTAGCGGTTTTGAGGAAAGTACATGCATAGGAAGAAATGGATGTATTTATTGAAAAGGGATATATTCTTTGTTATAAAGATACAAAAGTATCTGACCAAATTACATTATTTTCAAGCCACGTCACTTCCCAAAAACTGCAGAATAGGGCTATTAAAGAGTTTCCACTGAAGCTAGTGGAACTATCCAAACGTATTCATACCAATAGTCTTCAACATGATAATTTTTGTATTCTAATTGAATATATTTTATGTCTGCCTGGTACAAATGCTTCAGTAAAAAGCCTTTTTTAGCTCTTATGATTGAATTGTGGACATCTGATAAAAATCAATTATAGGTTCCGTTTCTGAAAGTTACGTTGAAAACTAATGTCAATATGTGCCCATAATTTTATTCTTATTTAAAATCATCACCAAGTTCACACTTTAAGCGTCATGGTCATGTTAAATTCTTAACAGGCCACGGATGCCGACCGACTGTAGGTGTCGTTTCCAAGCAGGCCATGCGGTCTGCCGATATCTCACAAATCTATGCATTTTTAAAGGGATAAATATACTTCTGGCCTGCTTGAAATGTAAGCTTCCTTTGCTATTGGCCTGCTGGAAATCTTTAGCTTTTATTTAAAAAAAATTGTTTAAATATCTCAATTTTTAAACGAGTTATTCGACTTTTTATAGATTCTTATTTTTCTCCATTATATCAGAACAAGAATTAGGTACAAGATCGGTAAATAGGTAAGTTTTTATTTAAAGAAACTAGCATAGAAATAAACATACATAAACGAAAATTTTTATAATTGTTTTTACACTTTTCTTTGATTTTTTACTTTTTAGCCGGATGAATTTCTGAAAAACAATCCAAGCATACACTGGGCTTCTCTCCAGATTCTGAACAATATTTGTTAACTTTTTTGGATATATTGCTCGCAGTTTGGGCAGTTTCGTTCATTGCTCTCAACTTTTCATAACAATGGATACATCTTCTCCTAATTTTTCTGTTTCGCTCATTTATGTCACTGCGGTGAACTAATTTGTGTTGTTATATCGATCAACTCATTACTCAATATTTCCCGAAAAACTGTTATAGTTATTTTTGATTGAGTTCGTTTTTTATAAGGTAGGTATGCATTTACCACAGTAGTTCCTAGAAGAAGCTCAGTAGCGACTTTGTGATAACATTGAATCGTTTTTCTAACTTCAGAAAAGTAGCTTGATAATTGCTCGGATAGAGCTATCCCACGCTTCACACTGTAGTCGACTATAAATTTAGGCTTTATAATTTCTTCTTGTCCCCTTTTTTTTCAATCGGTATAAAATCTAAGTTATGACACGTATTCAAAATGAAAATATAGTTAAAATAGTCTCCCATTCGGATCCCCGGGGGTATTTTTCTAGAGAAGAAAGCAAACTCTTCATAGAGTTCTGCAATATTAGAGTACTGGGGCATACCAACGTGAATGTCGATGCAGTTCACCAGCATCTGCAAAACGCACGACCCCATGTGCTGGCCCTAACCGAAACCCAAATAAGTCAAACAACCGACACAACGTATTTACGTTTTAATGGGTATGAGTTACATACAAGTTTAAGGTTTAAAGGGGGTCTCTGTTTTCGCCAGATCGGATGTTGCATGCCAGAGGGAGGTCACGATGGAGGACGACGCTTTCGACTTTGCGTTTGCAGGATGAAACACTGATTTTATGCAGTTTATATCGCTCGCCAAACGATATTCACTTCCCTAGACTGTTTCAGTATCTGGGTGGTAAGGTGCAGGGTAGATCTCTACATCCCTCATTCCATGAAAAGAACAACAACACAAAAGCCATGGTTCAACAAAAACTACGAAAGAGCCTCTGCAGCCAAGAGCAGAGCTTACAAATCATGGAAGATAAATACAACGGAGGAAACAAGAACAACCTTCGTACGAATACAGAACGTATGCAACCTGACAACTGCAAGAGCAAAAACCAATTTCAACGAACAGGTAATTAATAAACTCCTTGAACAGGCAAGCGGGACTAGACATCTCTGGTCTATGGCGAAGAACGTCAGTACCAATATTTGCGTTTCGGCCTTTTGTTAGAGACGACGGAAGTATAGCATCATCTCCGAAAGAGAAAGCCGATCTCTTTACCCTCTTGTTCTCAAATAATTCTGTGCTAGATTCATCTCACTCAATACCACCGAACATTCCACCTTCCAATTCTTCCATGGCAGAAATCAAGTTCAGAGTCCGCACTGTGAGACGGGCTCTCGAGCAGCTGAACTGCAAGAAGGCAGTTGGTCTAGACGAAATGCCCCCAATCGTCCTGAGAAAGTGTGCTCCCGAACTGGCACCCATTCTTAACCGTCTATTTCAGATTTCTTATGAAAGCCAGACTTTTTCGAGCAGCTGGAAAATAGCGAGAATACAACCGATCCCAAAGAAAGGAAAGAAGTCTTTACCCCAAAACTACCGCCCTGTTGCACTACTTCCCATTATGCCAAAAGTGATGGTGAGAGTCATAAATGATGAACTTATCAAATATCTTGAGTTGCAGGGAATTATTAACAATGTTTGTTGTTTGTACATCAACGATGAAAAAGCATGGGGAATCTAGAGCAATAGCCCTCGTCATCTCTAAAGCCTTCGATAGGGTTTGGCATGCAGTCTTGCTGAATAAACTTGCTCTATATGGGCTTTCCGAAAAATTGCGGGGTTGGATAAGTAGCTTTCTTTCAAATAGATCAATACAAGTTGTGGTCGACGGTATAACATCTGATTGTTTCCGAATGCAAGCAGCAGTACCTCAGGGATCCATTCTTTCGCCAACCTTGTTTTTGTCACAGATAAACGATCTTCTGTCATTTACAGAGAACCAGATCTTCGGTTTTGCAGACGATTTTACACTGGTTTCGTCTTTCAGTAGTCTGCGGCCGATTACAGCTGCGGAATCTCAGCGTCAGAGATGTCAACAAATTAATAACTTGAACTCTGACTAACAGAGGAGGAGTGGGGTCAGTTGAACCTGGTGAGCTTCAACGCGAGGAAGAGGAAAGCAACTACGTTTTCTAGAAAGATCCCCGCTGGAGAACCTGGAATTGCATCCAAAGATTCGATGCACCTTCTCGGAATAACGGTCAACTCAGGGTTTTGCTGGCATGAACATGTATCACCAATAGCTTAGTCGGCATCAGCTAAACTTAGTTTTCTTTTCAGAGCCAAGCGATACTGCACGTCGCCTCAGATATTGCTTCTATATAAGGCGCAGATTCGACTTGCTTTGGAATATTGTTCCCATGTATGCGATCTGCGCCCAAACATTCGTTGCGGATGTTGGATAGTGTGCAAAAACGGATTGTGCGCCTCATCGACCACACGGAGATCACCCGCGATCTCCAACCGCTGGCTCTCAGAAGACAAAATGCTGACCCTACTCTGTTTTACAGATACTTCCACGGAAAATGCTCCAAGGAGCTGAAAGACCTTGTTCCGGATGAAATCATGTTCAGCCGCAAAACTAGGCTGGCAAAGAGTTCTCATAATATGGCGGTACATTTAACGACCCCTCGAACCTCTTTATATAAATTCCTTCGTTTACAGGGCTGGTGAGCTGTGGAACTCGCTTCCGTCCAGCATCCTTCCAACATCCTACAATTTGGCCCTCTTCAAGAAGCGAGTAAACAGACACCTCAATTCTTCCCAGGCGCCCTCTGTGGTGGTTCGCCCATTCCATTTTATTTTTCTAACCGTTCCTATTAAATGAGTTAACCTTTTCAAAAGTTCTTCGGCCAATTCTACAGAAGTATAACAAATATAAATTTTCGACCTTGGTCTAAGTGGGATTCACTGAAATTCATTACAACATCATTAGCAGATGTACCTTGAGTTTTTTTTCCTTGATCTATTATTACCTCGTAGGTATAGGCCTCAAAATCGCAAGGTTATTGAGGTCTACCTTATATTTGTGTTTTTTCCCCGGAATATAGTGTTTAAAAAAGAGTCGTCATCAAAATGGTATCATAGTCTCGTCAATTACCATATATACTCCAAGTGTTCTCTCGAAATATTATGTTTAAATTTTCAACTTAATTTTGCACTTTAAATAGTTGATATTTGCTTCGTTGTCAGAAAAATGCCAAAATTTCAAAATCATTTCAAACTTATGTCGGCTCATTACATTTCCACCAACATCATTTTTGTATAAAACTAAATATAAATATGAACTTTTTTGCTTCAATAATCTGAATTTTTCATTTCTGCAATCGTTAATGGAACCCATTTCGAAATTTTGCTGCACCGTGTCTTTTTTATTCTCCTAATATATTGAGCAGCATTTCTACTACTTTCTTCAACCATAACTAACAAATTATGGTTTACAAATGTCATAAACACATTTAAAAGAGTAATATCATCGACCAAAAGCGGAATGTTAATGCTTGTATTATCAGTAAAAGTGAACTTACTTTGATTGTTTCCAGTTACATCATACCAATGAATAGATGAAGGTACAATAATGGCATCAGTTTCCGCATAATCATCGTCATTTTCCGACAAACTATCATTATCGTCGGAGTATTCGTGTTCAGACCACAGTTCATAATTTGCATCGTCATTACCTTCACTTACTTCAATATCAATGTCAGATATATTTTAAGCAAGTTCTCTTGAAGACTCTGATTGAGTTTTTTATTTTTTAGATAATCCATACTTTCTCAACTAAGCGTCAAATATTACTGCCAAGCCACACGAACCGCCAGCACCCACAAAATATTAAGCTGGGTGGCTGGACAATTAGCCTACAGGGTGCTTCAACGAGAACTAAACAGAGGCTATATCTACCAAGACATTCATTTCTGATCAAAACGCAAAACCGGTCAATTTTTGTTTCAAGGGGGACATTTTTTGGGGTACAAAAGTTGCCTGAAATATCAACTCCCAAAGCGGGGGTTGCAATCCTTGAACATTTTGAATAGGGAAGATGGGTCGAGTGATGACTCAAAAGAAAGGTGGTATCTTTGTCTACATTGCCTTGAACGAATTTCCATTTTTAATTGAAAACTGTAAAAGATACAGGGTGAGCAACTGAATGATAGGGAAGACTATTTCCCTGAGACTCTTCGAGTTTCAGTGAAGTAAAATGGAACAGATCCATGCTGATCAATGGCAGTCATCATCAAGTACCATCCTCATCTCCAATTTCAACCCCTAGAGCAGGGGTGACCACCCTTGAAAATTTGGAAGAGGATAGATGGGTCGAGTGATACCTCGAAAGAAAGGTATTATCTTTGTCTGCATCCCCGTGAACGAATTTTCATTATTGATTGAATACTGTGAAAGATACAGAGTGAGCTACTGAAAAATAGAGGAGACTATATATCACCCTGAGCTATTCAAGTATTAGTGCAAAAAAATGGAACAGATTCGTTCCAGATCAAAGGCTGTCATCTTCCGAAAGACCATTCACATCTCAAATTTCAACCCCTAGAGCAGGGGTGGAATTTTTTTAATATCCTTTATTTTCTGTGAGTAGTTTGGGTATTAACCCATTACATACATGCATCAACTCACGCCTTGTCCCAGAGGGGTAAGCAGATGAAACATTTTGATCTATGTTAAGGGAAGGGTCCAGACCCCCAAAACCCACGCCCATGCATGTCAGTCTATTCCCAGAAACTCTTATAATGATGAGGTGAAAACGAATTTATATATTTAAATAATTTCACAGCCGTGTACCCTAACATAATCATAGCATTACGAATTTCACTTAGTTTGTCAATTGAAGAATGGTTAACAATTTCAGCAACAATATCTATTAAGGAGTCCATATTAGACCATATGAATATACATGAAAGTATGCAACATTTTGCTCACAGAGAAGCGAGAAGAGTGGGAATAATATAATTCTTTTACAATTTTTCGACATTATTGAATCTTTTTCTTGCAAAATATTACTGAAAAAATATCAACCATTTCATAAATATCTTAAATAAAAAATTTGAATAATTTAGATCGCTTTTCTTATCCATTCACGAAAATAATATAAAACTAGAAAACTCATTTTCGCCAAAATTTGAAAAGAAATTTCAAATGGTGAAATACGACATTACGACTAAAGAGAGGCGCTTCAGAAGTTTCGCACACAACTCTGATTGATATTTGGGAATTCCGACTAGAAATACCGTATTCATGTCTCTTTGAACTTTATATGAACATTTCATCTTGAAAATACTATAGAATTTCAAAGTTGAACTGTTTGCAATTATCAATGAACCCCTGTATGAATTTAAAATCGTAACAAAATTTTCGTACACTCACGTTTAACAAAAATCGAAACTTATCTACACATTTATCGTTATCTATATTCTATACTGCCATTCCGGCTATAGCATCCGTTATTATTAGGACTTCCCTTATATTGCCCACGCTTACGGTATGAACTGTGAACATCTAAAACCTCGTCCCGACTTCCCAGACCAACAAACGATAGTCCGTTGATCGGAGATACACCGGATATACCTCAGGTGCTCTGCCGTAAATTTTTGTTTATTGTTTCATCTGGTGATTACTGTGATCCAATAATTTTAACAGGCCAGTCTTTCCTAGATCAAGACCAGTGTTTTCGTTGTTATGGATTGGGAAAAACCACACATACTGACCCTAGGTTTAATTCCCACAGCCATACTGTCTTGATTTCGTAGCTATTTCAGGCTTAGCGTTTTTATTAAAATGATTATGAAGCCTAGAATGTCGAATTTTTCGTTTGTTTATCAGACATTTTTAAATAATATAAAAATCTTTTGTATTAATAGGTTGATATCAGATAGTCTCAATGCTACTTGAGTTGCGACATTCACCGTTTTTTTCATTTCATAGATTATGTATCTCCCCACCCATAAATTATTACAAAGCCTGGTCGTTATTCGAAAATAATTAAATTTTCTTTCATTGAAATAGGAACATCCCTCCATTTATAGATTCATAGCCAGCGCAATAAATGTAGGGTAGACTCGTTACGCTTGTGTCATTTGCATTTCAACGGCCATAGTTTTGTATGTATGTCAGTTAACTCAATGAAGAGTGATTTTCCTGTGATTTCTACATAACGCTTCCTATAAATAAGTAAATTTTCATCCCTAGACGTAATGCTTCGCAAACAGGAGTAAGAAATTGTTACAACAGCCACATCCCAGAAACTCTTGTAACAGTGGTTCGGCTCGAAAGTGACAGGTTCAATAATACTCGGAAATCACATTAATCGCAACTCTCCATCATTGATACAAAATAATATACTTGTTTGTTATTCCTTTAACATGCTCTATTTCCGCCTCTCGGCCAACGACACGCCGGGGAATTCTGTCACCTCACTAACCCGAGAATTTAGCCGAACCCCTCTCGTGTCTAGGGAAGGGATCATTAATGTCCAACACATATCTGTTAGACAGGACCGACGGCTTTACTTCTCCGACTCTCGCACCGACTATGAGGGGATTGAACCCAGGTAAATCTTCGCAGGAGACGAGCATCATATCCCCTACGCCACCGAGTCGGTCAATAATATACATCTGGAAAGAACAGACACAGAAAATAATTCGTTTTGGAACACATTTATCACTTATAACTAAAGTGACCGTACTTGTTTTGAACGAGAGCGTCTCTTTTCTTTGTCACCTATCCCGTTGTCCCCAAACAAAGCGATGGGGCGCAAAATAGTCCCGTTATCCGAAACCGCGCTATTATTTAAAGTTATGAATTCGCGTAGAACGCGGTGAGCGGGCAATCACAAACTGTCACGTCATCGACGATCGGTGATTCCCTAGTACAGCGGGGGAGCAATTGCATTTATTTGGTTATTTATTAGACTATCCACACGCATGTACACAGACTTGTCGCTATTGTTTTGTTTTTGCGTTATATTCTTGAAGTAGTTTAGTAGTAAACTGGTAAATAATTTGAAATTTTTTGTTGTCTACAGCTTATCTACAGTAATGCCTAAACGCAAGTGTTCATTTAATGTCAACTTACAAGCAAAGCGCTAATTCATTAAGCAAAATTAATACTTCTTCGGAGGCCAGATGCGAAAAGTGTCGTACAGGTTTTAGTATTTCTCATACTGGTGCTAGTAAGTAAGTTGAACAGCATTTGAAGTATGCCAAACATAAAAATGCCGATCACACTATACAAAAAACCACACTTGTTGCTTCAATGTTTGTGCGTCGAAATGAATCCAATCGCATTTTGATCCGAAATTCAAATGCGAGCGTACAAAAACCGAAGCTGTTGTAGTAAATATGTAGGAGCGTACAGCGATGGATAATTTAAGAGATTATCTCAATAAGTCCGTATCACAATTTTAAACGACGCTTCAAACCACTGTAACAAGGAAATATATCATTCTGTAGTGCCTTTTCTTGAACCTTACGAAGGTGTGACAGTAAAAGTTTTAGACATCCAAGATCAACTGGGGAAAAATAATTTGACAAAAAAAGTCGTGGCATTTTGCGTCGACAATGTTATTGTTAATTTTGGGGGTGTAGCTAAGCGAGGAACTAATAATGTATTAGCAAAATTACAATCATCTTTGAAAAGACTGTTGATAGGTATTGGACTTAGAGCCCATACAATTCACGATGCAATTAAATCAGCTGCTGATCGTCTAGTTTTAGATTATGAATGCATGATTGTAAAAATATTCTTTTTTTTTTGTATTTACACGGTTCGAGTTGAAGCTCTAAAGGAGTTTTGCGCTGAAGCTGAATGAGGACATCACCAAATGCTTGGCCACAGTAAAACCAGGTGGACTACGCTTATGCCCGCCTTGGATAGAGTTTCAAAAACATACCAGCCGTTCAGTGCATTGAAAAATGTCCCAAATTGATGGAAAACTTGTTTGAAGATTCCATATCAGAATTATGGCCAACTTTTTCACACGCTCAGTCAGCAAGTTTTCACCAAGCAGTATTGGAGGTTGAAGGTTAGACTGTGTTAACAATTGAGGCTGGAAAAGAAATCAATTCTCTCAAAACCAATTTAGATCAGAAATAGATCAACTAACGTCTTCAATTTACTGATCGTAGTTCAATTGTGGAATTAAAAAATTATGGCACTAATATTGACGAAGAGTTTGTGCGAATACTACAGAATATTATAAAACAAACCGTGAATATCTAATATATTGAACTTATTTTTTTACTAAAGAAATTGAGATATTTTTTTGAGCAGATTTAAGGAAAGTATCCGCATGGGAAGATATTTAAAAAGCGCTATATGTATTGATTAAAAAGGGATATATTCACTGTAATAAACAGAAGTATTTGACGAATTCAAATTAATTTCAAGCTACGTCTCTACTGAAACTCGTTGGGTGGAAGTATTCAAACACTTCCGTACCAACAACTTTGAAAATGAAAATTCCTGTTTTTAATTGAATATATTTCATGTCTACCTGATACAAATGCACCAGTAAGAAGATTTGAACAGAAATATATTGCATATATGTAATTTAATAATTACTTGATTGATTTTTTCACAGCTTGTTATAATAAAAAGAAATACAATTAATACGAATATAATAATGTTGAATACCAACTGCTTTAAGCTACACTTTTTCTAAATAGAGAAAATTCAAAGGTTGTGTTTATTTTTATTGTTAACTTGCTAACTGAGGTATAAAAACTTATGTCCCTTTTAAGTTGAAAAATAAGTGGTCAGTTTCTTTATAACTACACTTTATCATTTATTGTAACAAATAAATAAATCTTTGAAAGTAATATATTCTTGAATAAATAATATAAACATCTTTGTATCAACATCAACGAAATAACGCGAAAACTAAAAAGAATCTAATCAGATTAATAAGAGTTATAACAAATATATTGTGAAGGATAAATGAGATCAAAGTCAACATGTTCCTTATCATTTGATCAATTTTTCCAGGTCTAATTTCAGAATTCCCGCCTAAGCAAATCAGACAAAAATACTCTTCTCCATCTAATGACAGTAGTGATATCTTTTTTTTGTCTCTTCCGTAAGGTTTTTTCTCCATCCGCTGAGTCTTTAACCATTGTAGTTTTGAGTTATATTCTTGTTCCACTGTCTCTCAGGTTTGTCTATATAAATAGTAGACTTTTCAGATAACCTCTTATTTTTGTTTGAGGGCCTTCGGAAAGGGTCAAACAGTTTTTGGTTTTCAGGTGGAAGCAGGTGCTAAGGCTAAAGTTGAAGCTATTGGCTCTTGAACGTTTACTATAAAATAATGAATTGAAGAATTGTCCAATAATGAAGTTACAGGTGGAGGTATTATATTGTCAGAGCTAGAATAACTCTCTCTAGCGTTAGGGATTGATCCAGAACTTTCAAGAGGCAGTGAGAGTTCGATTTCTTTTGATAAAATCATTGGTTTTTCATTAACAACTACAAAGTTGTCGTCAAGAATTTCTATTGCGAAAGATGTTGCTACAGGAGTAACCTCTTCTGTGTCAGGATTTGGTCCTGCTTGATTGTTCACTTCATTGAGATATGGTATATCTGATACTGAAAATGGAGCAAAACCAATTCCTCCCAATTTATTACGATTGTACGGGAAAATCCCATTTTTCGAAGAACCAGCCTGAATATTCGTTTGTCTAACAGCATAAGTCACAGTAATCTTTACAATAGCTGGTATATCAAAAATTGACATGGTTTTTGCTCGGAGAACTCCGCATCCATCCATCCATGGCATGCAGTATTGATGAATCTTTCTACAAAGGTCCAAAGATAGACCGGTCATCCAGAGGAAGCTTTTGTGGGCCATGAGGACCGAATGAAAGCAAAGTGATACCGTTTCCTTACAAAAATCCAAAGTATTGATATAAACATGCGATGCTAAAACTACTAAAACTTTGTGCATTGGTGGAGCTTTGGAAAATTTTTGTAAATATTTGAGTAAAACCAGAAAAGATTAAAAAATGAGGAATGGAATATCCTAATGCGTTGAATGCTAATGTTAGCGTCACTCACGTTCACCCGTTCAGATGAAGTAACCCTCTTGACGCATGCCACCCCTTGCTATGACTTTATTTGGCCTTCTGAATTCGTTCTGTTGAAGTTAGTTGCTCTTAATACCCTGGTAACTTGAGCCACTCGAACAAAGAGCAAAGAATTTCTCTTCAAAGATGAACGGAACCATTCCTCGACCATCGTCTCATTCTCAGCCCATGTCGTTTTAGTTTATATTTTATAAGCTCAAAAGCTTACTTCCGCACCTCCTGTAGGGATAGGCTCAAATAAATGTCCTCGCAACATGTTCCAAAATTCGACAGCTGCTGCTCTTATTCTTCCGAAATCACTTTACTGTGAGCGATGTACGTCATGCTGACATTACTACGAAAATTTTCACTCTCATTCGTCTGAACAAGGACATTCAATTGATTTGAAACATTTAGTTACATTGTATGCATTTTCATATTGAAAAATATTTTGTTTTCCTCTAGCGCTCTTCCGCAGGTGTTGTCTTGGCAACTGCATGCACGAAAAATGTGACAACCGTACCCAGCGTACTTTTTGGCGAAAAAACAAAAACCATACCCAAACGAAATAATCTACGAACAAATTGACAAATTAATCACAATACGTCGTAATGTACATTATTGTTCCATCTCAAACGAGCCACCCTGTATATTTCTTATCGCATAGTGATTGAAAAAAATAGCCGAAACGTGTCGACAGATTTCGTTTCATCTGACGTATATTCGAGTATATATCGAACAACCTCCAGAGAGGGAGCGCTTCAACCCCTCAAAATTGAATGGGACAATGGGGTTGGGCGATACCTTATTTGAAAGCTCCTCGAAGCCTCTTTAGAACGATGTTTGAGAAAAGTAATTTTGACGAATCTTATTCGCAGAAAAACATTTTCATCTCAAACGAGCTACCTTAAATATTTTGACTATTTTCAAGATAACTGAGAAAAAGAAAAACAATTCAATTTTGTTTTGTAGGAAAACCTTCCGAAGATATTTAGCGCCTACATGCATTAACCAGTAAATTCACAAACCTTTAGGTTTTAGATAAGGAAGATTGGTTTTGTTGATGGAAGGCCATTTTTTTCAAACTACAACAATCTTGAACAGATTTTATTGTTCTTTTGAGTTGCAATTCTTTCTCATTTAATAAGAAGAATTCCCGAATTAGATAAATAAAACAACATATGTCGAACATTTCGTTCATGAGAGCAATACAATAATACTTTTGTGATGCTTTGTGAATCAATCATTGAATTACTAGTTTCTGATGTGGTTGAAATTTTAAAAATAATTATGGTGTACACTTTCCATGAACGCGTTGAGCCTTTATTACCAAAATCAAAATTGTGCTCGAGTGGCTGCAAGCATATTCAACCGAAACCATCTTGAACGTAACCTTCGCCATGAGTACTTAATGGAATTGATATCAAACTTTATAGAGACGAGTTCAGTAACCGATAAAAAAGAGAGCGCCCATTGGAATTGTGAATGATGAAGCAGCAACTGTTGCGGTATAGGAGTATGTCCAACTTATGCCAAACACTCAATCTGTACGACTAATTTCTGCAACTTTCGGTGTTAGCCTATCTAACGTTCAGAATCTTACATAAATAGAAGCTCCATTTTTTTTAATTCAGTAATGGCGTAAGGGGCACCAAATGGCCTTGACTAGTGTCATTAGCCAATAGAGTACAACAAATTAGATTTAGTCATAAAAAAAATAAATTTCAACCAACCTTCAACAGTCTCTTCTTCTTCCTCCCTTCTTAAACCTAAAGAAGTAACTAACTCATGGGATCAAACAAGGATACAATACGCCGAGGTGATTTTACTCTTCATACAACTCATACAAAAGATCAATGAATAATCCCTCCTGACAAGAGCTAGTTCCCGAATCTGACTGCCATGCACGCAGCCCCCAAGAGCCACAATAGTGCAACTAAGTAGGATGCCGAGAAACGAAGCGGCAGACTGCAGTTTCGCCCTTATTAGGAGCTCATCAGTGTCGCATATCGCTTCTCAGCATCCTATCAAGCGACATCGGGGTACCCTATCGATTCCAGAAAGGACGCACCTCGTACATACGTACGAGAGTTGCCCTCTATGGACCGACACGGCGAACCCACTACCGGACTTTGAGAAAGATACGAACAATAACAAACAGATGTGGAAACGTTAAAAATTCCAAATAAGGAGGGATTATTCATTGATCTACGGATTTTTGAATAATTCTTCTTGTCTCAAGTTTACATATGTAGACTCCTCGCGAAATTTATCGCGATATTTGTCCCATCATATATATATATATATATATATATATATATATATATATATATATATATATATATATATATATATATATATATATATATATATATATATATACAGGATATCCCAAGTTGAGTCGCCTATTAGACGTTTATGGAGAACTAATAATGCTATCGTTCTGTATCTTTAATAGTTGATTTAGCTGGTCCGAAACTCTATTTATGAAATATTTATACCTCAGTGGTACTTCTGGTTATACCGAAAAGGCATACCAACTTTGTTGTTTAAAATAGAACAGCCAGTATATCGATGACTGCATCGATAACACTTGTTTTTCCAATTACAAAAACACCTAACACATAAGTTTGACTTGATTCGTTCATGAAATATCCCAGTTTTTCTTGAAAATTATCGATTTTTTGCTTCTTGAAAAAATTAATATATCTCGAGAACGGCGTGAGATACATGAATAATGAAAGGTGATTTGCAAACTAGAAACCATGCGGGACATAAGTCATATCCTACTGAATCTCAGACAGTATACAGAGTGCTCTTTTTTCCGCCTCACATTTTGAAACGGGAAAAATACATTTTCTTAAAATTGTAACCCATATTTTTTCTACCTACCTACCTGAAGTTGGCAAAGGAGGCTCAGATTTCTGCACGTGCATAGACATATCCCAGAGCATAAACAGGCTCCTGAGCATAGATAACAAACTATTATGATGAAGAAGAGAAACATTATTGACGATAATTGTCACAATTCTCAATCAATATTCGAGTTCGACCCCCAAAATGAAGGGAAAGGTTCAATCTAGTGATTGAATTACGCAGTTGATTCATTACGACCGTGAAAATTTTTTAATGCTCGGGGAAAATTGTTAATATTCGAGGAAGTCGGCCATTTGAATTCGAACGGAAATCGAATTTTAGGTTGGTTTTAGTAAAATATGGTTCTTTGTCTTCTTAGAACATCCATGAAAAACACAACAACTTCAGGAGTGCCAACGCCATGAGGTGGAAAAAATATTCCGATTTAAGCTGAAAATCAGAATGAAAAAAATTCTCCATGCTACTTTTTTACCAATTCTTGGAATATTTTCAAGATCAATATGTCAAACTGTTCAGAGAAGACTTAATTATCGACTGAATGCCTCATTCGAAATTTTCAGTGAAAAAAAAACATTCCAGCGATCTTGAAATATTGCTCAGTTTCGAATGAGTCAGCCATATTGCATTTCACCGGAAGTGAAATTTCGATATGATTTCTGAAAAACCTAGTCCTTTGGTTTTCCAATGAAGCAAGAACGAATGATGTAGCTCTAAAATTGTTATAACGAAAGTTATAACGGAAAAAAATTGTCCGGTTTTCTCTGGCGCACCCTATATAATTACCCATACAGAACTGATCCGGAAAAAGGACACGTCTAGTAGTAAATAAACACATAATTTTGAAGGTGATAGAGAATGTTCAGGAGACATCAAGAATATGGAAAAGTAGCCTAAAGCCTCTTCAAGATCTCTATGGCACAACTGAATGGATTTATTTATAATATAAAAACATATATCGTCAACATATCGAAGAACTCTGATATTTGGATTATGGAACTACTTTTCCAGACGATGATAATACATAACGTATAGCTTCCCCACCCTGGAAAGTCCTTGAATGGTAGATCTCGAACTTTGTAAGGTTTGATTCAACTTCAAAACAAACATCTGTTTATATACATTACATTACATTACATTACATTCGTGGGGGTCGATTGGCTTTGCAAGCCTTTCCGAACTGCGACCAAATTGGTCTTTTGTTCGTAACCCTTCTTATTCATTTCCCTGTTGGTCTAAATCCCTTACAAAATTAAGAATCTCCCTGGGAGCTTTCGCTTTTACTTCGTGCGGCTCTAGTTTGTCGCTACCGAAGTGTGTATGTCTTTGACGGACAGTTACGATGCAACTGCAAAGAATATATTCGGCAGTTTCATCGCCCTCTTTAAACATTCTGCATGTTGCCGTTTCCGATTTGCCCATTTTATTAAGATGGTATCTCAGTGGGCAATGTCCAGTAAGGAGGCCTGTTATGATCCTCAGCTCGTCCCTAGAGAGATCGAGAAGCTGTTTTGTCTTCTTTGGCGAATAGTCAATGAACTTTTTCGCTTGCCTTTGGCCTGGAGTTTTCCTCCAGTATTCTTTTTTGCTAGATTCTTCCCATCGTTCCAGTTCCTGTCGTCGGTGCGGCTTACTTAGACCGCAGAACGCTTCAGGTCCGATGGGTGGGATCCAAACAGCTGATTTGGCCAGTTCGTCAGCGGCTTCATTTCCTTGTATGCCTTCGTGGCACCCACCACAGGAAAAGTTTATTCCCCTCAGCAAGTTGCTTCAAGGATTGACGGCATTCTCAGACAGATATGCTCCAATAACTGTAAGAGTTTAGAGCTTTTATCACTGCCTGTTTGTCCGTTAAAATGTAAATTTGTGCACCTTTGAGTTTCCTTCATAGTCCCTCCTGGCAGCAAAGGTTTACAGCAAGTGTTTCTGCTTGCATGATTGTGGTAGTAGAGCCCAGAGGCACTGATGAAGAGTACTTGTGTCCATATATGCCTGCTCCTGTTCCATCAATTATTTTTGATCCGTCCGTGTACCAAATGGAGGATTTCTGGTCTAATTGATTTATTTTTGCTTTTACGATGGTGAGGTCCTCTATGACCACTTCGAAGGGTGTGTGAAAATCAAACTTAAGCGGCATTATTTCCGATGGTTGTGATAAGATTTCTGGCGCTATGTAACCAAGAATCGCCAGGTTTCCCTTCAGATCACCAGGTGATAGTTTTTTTGTGTCTTGGAGCCGTAATGCCGCCATCAACGCCTCCTTTTTCAATTTTATATGAAGAGGAGGGAGATTTAGGATTACCTCCAGGGCAATAGTCGGGGTGCTTCTCATAGCACCTGTTTATATACAAGTTATATATTATATTAGCGAATCTCTCTAGTTCACTGGAAAAGAACCTGCTTTGCATTTTGTGGGAGATTGTACAACATGATGTATTGAATGTTGTCAAAACCTGGAGCAGTATTCGTGTTCTATTTTAAGAATCTTACTAGTTCTTTGATGTTGAATGGTTGACATAATAAATCGGGCTCTTCATATGCTGGTAATTTCATTTCGACAAGAAAAGAATTGATTAGTCCAATCTCCTTTAACTACCGATTGACTACTAGATGAAATACTTTGAACTTTTTGATATTCTTCCATAGCGTAGAGTCTTGTTTACTATTCTTAATAATACGTTTAACCATAACTTCATTACTATTGTAAACCAAGAAGTTTTCTATATTTGAGTTCATCAGATATGTATGGTATAAATTTATTTTGTTCTGCATCGCAATTTTGCTTGTATTTAGGAAGACTTACTTCACATGCTTTGAAAATATTTCTCTCGAAGGTATTATAATCGAAAAAGTTCTCCTGAATAGATTCCTCCGTATATTGATACATTAATTGCGAAAAAGTGGACAAATCTGCGCGCTTTATGTTCTAACCTAATCTAACCAAACGTGAACGGCATTCGTTAGTTGATTTCATAGTTTTCAACTCCACATTGTATCTTATAGCAAAATGATCTGAACCTTATGTGTCATTTTCGACAAACAAATGAACTGAAGTACTCATAGATCTAGGACACAAAGTGATATCTGATTTATTTTGATTAGGATATTTAATGCGAGTCGGTGAACCGTCGTTCATAATGAAAAATTCATTATGATAATAGAATAGAACCGTATTTACTGTCATCAAGCGAACCCCACGCTGTATGATGTGAATTGAAATTCGCGCCTACAATTGATTTTCTTCCAATAGAATTGAAAAACATATTCCATTCATTTTATTCAAATTCAGGGTTATGTGGAAAATATACAGTGTGTTCCAACGAAAATTTGACCCCCCCTATAACTCCGAAATGAGTAACATTAGCGAAAAACACCAAGACACGTCGATTTTTGTTTCGAGGGGGAGCATTTTTCGAAATAATTCGAAACTTCTCAGATCAACCCCCTACCCCCAGCAACCCTAACTTTGAAATTCATCATAGGGAATAAGGGTCGAGTGGCACCTTACTGAAAAGGTCTGTCAATTCTCCACCTTGATTTGTCATTTTTAGAATTTTAAATTAACATACAGGGTGTCCCAACCGAGGGTGAAGTTGAATTCCTGGAAATCCCAAATACTAAATGAAATAGATTTATTTTGGCATAATGCAAGCGCAGGTTTATGCTCGGTCTAGAAAAACGACTTACACTTGTGAATTTGGAGTTGGTGCAATCAACCCCTATTTCCAGCATCCCCAACTCAAAAATCATTCGATCGATAATAGGTCAAGTGGCACCTCGTTGGAAAGGTACTGCAATTTTCTCTTCGAATTTGGTATTTTCGAAATTCAGAATCATCATACAGGGTGTCCCGAAGCAGGAACATTGAAAATCCAAATAACTTTTTGAAACTGGTTCATTTCGGTATACGAGAACATGTTTGATCCGAGAATAGGACTTTCTTGTGTGGTTATAGAATTTTTGCAATCAACCCCTTCCATTCAGCATCCCCAACTTGAAAATCATACAAATAATTCAAGTGGCATATCCTCAGAAAGGTTTTTCGAATTCCAGAATGATTAAAGCATTTCATTCAATTCGGCTCTCCATACATGATGTCGCTTTCGAAAAATTCAATATCGTCATTTGAAATTATCAACTAAAATTAATTCGAAACTGTTAAAAGTATTGGGGTACGATGTGTTGAGCATCAATTACGAAGAAATAAAGCTGATTTCTGCATTGAAAATGTTCACATTTTTTCATTTCCATCTGGCGTGCAGTCATCTGTTATTTCTCATTTTGCAATGAAATATTATTATTATTCAGATCAGTCCCTCATTATTGTTGTTGTTCGTCAGTTGAAATTAATCTGAAAATGGTTTATTCCACTGAGGAAAGGGTCGAAATTGTATCGACGTATTTTCGAAATAACAGTTGTGCCAAAGAAACGGCAAGGATATTCGATAGGAACCATCCTGAAAGAGAAAGGAGTCAGTCACCAGTACGTTAAATATTTGGTTGACAAATTCCTAGCTACGGGTTCGGTGGCAAACAAAAACATGAAGTGGCATGTCCTGTCAGAAATGAGGCAACGGAAGTGGCAGTAGTGGGTCATCTACAAATGGAGAATACTACTTCGATCAGAAAACTATCTCGTCTGACTGGTGTATCAGCTACAACTGTCCATAGAATCGTGAAACATCACAAATTTCACCCTACAAGGTAAAATTAGTGCATGAAATAAACGAAGATGATCCAGATCGTCGTTTACAGTTTTGTGAAAATCTAAGTGAAAACCTAAACGCTAATCCAAATTTTCTGAATAACATCTGTTTTTCTGATGAAAGCACCTTTATGCTCAGTGGTGAAGTGAATAGACATAATTGTCGATATTGGGACACACAGAATCCTCATTGGTTTAGAGAGGCCCACACGCAAAGGCCTCAGAAGTTGAACTTTTGGGCAGGAATTTTGGCAATCATCTAGTTGGGCCTTTCTTTATTGAGGGTAATCTGAATGGAAATGGCTACCTACAGTTGTTAGAGGAACACATACATCCTAGATTGACAGAAATTTGACAGAACGATCCAACTTTTCTGAGGACGAAATGCGTTTTCAACAAGACGGTGCTCCTCCGCATTATGATGCTCGGGTGCGCCAATATTTAGACGAAAATTTCCCAGGAAGGTGGATTGGTAGAAGAGGACCTGTTGAGTGGCCAGCCAGGTCACCAGATTTAAATCCCTAGATTTTTTTTGTGGGGCCATCTAAAATCTAAAGTTTATGCCACAAGACCAGAAAACCTGGAGGAGCTGCGGATGAGGATTATCACAGAATGCCGACTTTTGACTCTTGAAGTTTTCGCTAATGTGAGAAGAGAGTTCGAAAATCGTCTGTATAACTGTATGGAGGTGGGCGGAGGTCATTTTGAACAATTGTTGTAATAATCAAGTTAGTTTTTGTTTTCAATTGAATACAAGTTCAATAAATCTCGTTTTCCTGTTTAGATGAGCATCCAATCAGTTTCTCCATCATCCCTCATCCTGATCCTCACGCCAGAAAACCTCGATTGCCAAACTGAAACCAATGCCTCAGTGATTCAGAAAATAGAAAAATCTTTCTGGAACTTTGCCACTCAACCTGTAATCACTTGTATGATTTTTGAGTTGGGGATGCTGAATGGAAGAGATTGATTGCAAAATTCCATATTCACGCAAGAGAGTCTTATTCTCGAATCAAACATAAACATGTTCTCGTATTATACCGAAATGAACCAGTTTCAAAAAGTTATTTGGGTTTTCAGTGTTCCTGCTCCGGGACACCCTGTATGCTGATTCTGAATTTCGAAAATACCAAATTCGAAGAGAAAATTGAAATACCTTTCCAACGAGGTGCCACTTGACCTATTTTCGATCGAATGATTTTTGAGTTGGGGATGCTGGAAATAGGGGTTGATTGCACCAACTCCAAATTCACAAGTGTAGGTCGTTTTTCTAGACCGAGCATAAACCTGCGCTTGCATTATGCCAAAATAAATCCATTTCATTTAGTATTTGGGATTTGCAGGAATTCAACTTTACCCTCGGTTGGGACACCCTGTATGTTAATTTAAAATTCTAAAATGACAAATCAGAATGGAGAATTGACAGACCTTTACAGTAAGGTGCCACTCGACCCTTATTCCCTATGATGAATTTCGAAATTAGGGTTGCTGGGGGTAGGGGGTTGATCTGACAAGTTTCGAATTATTTCGAAAAATGCTCCCCCTCGAAACAAAAATCGACGTGTCTTGGTGTTTTTCGCTAATGTTACTCATTTCGGAGTTATAGGGGGGGTCAAATTTTCGTTGGAACACACTGTATATAAATAGACAACTTCGAATTATCCAATTGTTCGACATCAATTGCTACTCATTCGATATCGTCAAAATCTGTCGATTTCTTCGAAAGTGATACATTTTTTAGCAATTATAGCTATCTCTCCATAACCGTCCAACCTATCCTTACTAACTATATTATATCCAGAAATCCTGAACCGATTATTTGATTTCAACCATGATTCACTAATCAGGCAAATGTCTATATCTTTGTCACTTATACTGGGTTAGTCACCAGTGGCGCGGTGCTCTGTAGCTCGTACACTCTTGAAGATTTCATTTTTGTTCGAACAGTATTGTATTTAGAAAGTAAAAATCTACTTCAGCAATTTATTTTGAAGTAAACAGGGTGTCCCAATTTTCTATAAAAAAATCTTGGGAGGTTTTTTCAGATTGGAAGACCACTTTTTCGTTGAAGATGCTGTAATGTCTTTAAGTAATAAGTTTTTTTGGTGAGTAGTTTCGTCACTAATTTTTCAGAGCCAGAGAGGATGAATACTTTTGTCCTTTCGTTATCTTATTGCCCAAGGATAGCTTCACTGATGAATTGAAATAGATTATCCTCATTTTATACAGGAGTGACTCAAAAAAATTATTGAATATTGTAATTTTAAAAATATCATATCTTGATTTTTCAAATGGAACATCCTGTATTTTATTATTCATGTCAACGCATAAAAATTGGGCCATATTTTTGCAGAAGTAACTTCATCTTTATCTTCGACCATGTTCGAAATAAAAAAAAATAAACTGAAATAATAAAATCAGAGGTTGCGAAAGAAGAGTTTATTAGTACATATCATTATACTTGATCAAAGAAATGGAGATATTTTAAGGTAGTCGTGTATGAAATGCGTAATAGATTGGTTTTGGTGAGATAATCTACAAGGTGTTGAACTATTTCAATAAGTGTTCGAAATGTTACCCGTTTCTTTGTAGACACAACTCAATCCTTCTGAGGAAAGACCGTTGAACTCTCGACAACATTGGCGGATTGACTGACTTAAAGGCGACGACTATTCTCTGTCTCATATTCAACTGTGTTGTAGAAGGACTCTGGTAAACGATGCCCTTAATATAACCCCACAAGAAAAAATCTAGACTTGTAAGGTCCAGAGACCTAGCTGGCCATCCAACAGGACCACCACGTCCTATCCATTTGTTTGGAAGTACATGATTCAAATGCTCCCTAACCTGATGTGTCTGCAAAAATATAGCACAATATTTTATGTGTTGACATGAATAATAAAATACAGGGTGTTCCATTTGACAAAATCAAGATATGATATTTTTAAAATTACAATATTTAATAATTTTTTTGAGTCACTCCTGTATAAAATGAGGATAATCTATTCCAATTCATCAATAAAGCTATCCTTGGGCAATAAGAAAAGGAAAGGACAAAAGTATTCATCCTCTCTGGCCGAAGGAGCATGCGATGATGTGAGAGCCTATTTTCATGAATTTTAACGGAAACTACTCACCAAAAAAACTTATTACTTAAAGACATTATAGCAGAGTTTAGGCCGCTCCTGAGTCTTGAATAAAAAAGTGGTCTTCCAATCTGAAAAAACCTCCCAAGATTTTTTTATAGAAAATGAAAATTGGGACACCCTGTTTACTGCAAAATAAATTGCTGAAATAGATTCTTACTTTCTAAATACAATACCGTTCGAACAAAAATGAAATCTTCAAGAGTACGAGCTACAGAGCACCGCACCACTGGTAAACCACCCAGTATAAATTTCAAAGCAACCCTTGTTTGCCCATAGAGAACGGGCATTGTAAAATTTTAATTTTTTGATCCATATAAAAGTTCTTCTAATTCAGATTTGATTAATTCCTGATTTGAAACATTTTCAACATATGACAAAGAACCAATGAAATCTTTCAAGAATGAAATAATTTCCTTACAAACGAGTGAGTACTGATAATTCTGAAAAATCGAAATTTAGGAACGAATTCGAAGAATCCGGATCGCTTCTTTTCAAGCAAGTACCGTTTTCTATAGAATACAGGATATTTTATAATTTCTGAATAATTTTAGAATTTAGATTTTCACTTTATTAACAAAACAATGACCGGTTTCACCACACTGTGGCTTCATCAGATAGATATCTGATGAAGCCACAGTGTGGTGTATTATTTATTTATAGATTGTTTTTTATCTCTGACATTTCCTCAGAACCTTGGTAAAAAGAATAAAAAAGAGAGGACTTGAGGTATTAAGTGGTGAAGCATTGGACTTTTCGTTTTCCTAAAACTGAAATAGAAGTGGGAAGAGATCACTTCATTAGAAATCATATTTAGAATTACCACAAAATTGCAAGCAATTTATTTATTACAGATGGAACAAAAGTCAGGATAACAGAAAAATTTTAGTTGAATTACTAGGTATTAGGACAAAACGACTAGATTATTTAAAAAGATCGGGATATATAAAAGAGAATATCGGCCAATTATTTATATTGAAACATATATCAATTCTAACCACACTACTTCTCATCAGTGGTTAAGCAATTCTGTTCATGGATTACATAAAAAATTGGAAAAAGTCCTCGGTTGGTTATAACTCACGCTGTCAGTGACCAGGGATTCGTTCCAGATTCACTTTAAATATTCAAATCTGGGGACTATCATGATTATACGAAACATGAAAATTTTAAAAAGTGGATGGAAGATAAATTAATATCAAATTTACCACCCAATTCAGTGGTTGTAATGAATAACGCTTCGTACCACAATGTAGCTACAGAAAAAATATTGTGTTTTCGAATAAAAAGGCCGAAATGCAGCAATGGTTGAAATATCAAATTCGAATGAACGAAGTGACAAGTACATTAATTTTAGGCACCTGTCAGGTGAGCGTAGCCAGTTCAGCTACTTGATTGAAATATTTTAAAGCATTCTCTGTTAGTTCTTGCAAAATCATCAAAATTCAATATATTCCCAAAGTATTTTGGAACTATAAGAGATGGGTATAATACATTCTGATACAATTCCATCTGAAATTTGACGCTTCATCTGATGGCGATATAAAAATTGGCACGTGCCATTTGAAAAAATTGAGTTATTGCTGTTTGAAAAAGGCCAAAATGAAAAAATCATACAAAACAACGCAATAAACATTTGACATGTGTAGACTGCTTAAAAAATTCCTTGATCCTTCTTCTATCCACCCAAGCAAAACTTGTGTCTGTAGTGGAAAAGATCTATCTACTTTTTTTTTAAATATTCCTCAAAAATCGAGTTTCTAACAAAAATAATTAAATCTGTCAAAAGTTTTGACAGATAAGTGCCAACAACTTGGGTATTTTATGCCTTGCTCAAATATCGGTTCTAGATGTATAATAAAAAAGGTATAACCGGAAATGGTATCACTTCGAAAATATTTCACTTCAATTGGAAATCGCTAGTTATGGCCGCGTATAAAATTTCAGCTTGACATTGTAATTGGAACTCAAAAAGTTTTTAACGGACGGTCCCGGTGGATACCTCTGTATATTTTCTATTATTGAACTTTTTCGTTTCGCTTACAAAAGATTACACGCCCGGAATTCGAGGATTGCTGGAAAGCAACCTCGGAATTTTGTTTTCTACATTTCTAGTGGTTGAACACTGATAATCGATAATGAACCTTAAGGATGATTGACATGACTCATTTTAGAGCTCGCGTACTCTATAACGAATTTCGCTTCGGCACATACTATCAACGTGACCAAATCTCCAACAACCCCAAAATTGGACTACATTTGGATTAATGGGTGAACTTCGCGAACACAATTAAAGATTAAAGCTATTTACGCTGAAAGTATTTGACCCTTGAAAGTTCAAAGGACACTCGTTTTTGGGATGAAATTAGGCGGACTACCCACATTGAGAACTTTTCTGGACATTATTTGAATCTCTAGAATCTTGAAAGTGCTACCCATGGCAGGTTCTATACAAGTTTTCAATTCATCTTCAGATATATCTTAATCGACTGATCTTATAACTCCCTGTCTAGGATTTAAAAATTGAAGTATATAGGCATCTAAAGCATTAACTAATAAGAAGCTATCGAATTTTCTCCTACAAAATTAATATTTTCATCTTCCTAATCTTCATCGAGGGTCATTTTAAGAGCATCAGAAGTCTAGAATGACAACACAACCGCCTTCATCAGGTGGTTCTGACAAGGCCGACATAACCGATAAATTGTACAAGGTGGGGCATAATGGAAGGACGTTTTTGGAAAGGGGTAATACACGTAACGGTGAGTGAGTAGAGAGAAGCGGCTGACGTGATTTGAGTCAGGAGGAGTTACCATTTAGTTTACAATAGTTATCAAGACAAGAGAGCACCGTGCGTTCGCGGTTGAAGAGTATTTAATATCGGAAGAGTCTGTCATTCTGGTACAGCGGCGCTTCCGCCAGCGCTTCAGCAATGAATCCGAAACCTCAAGGTCGTCCCCGAAGTGTAAGCACACCAGCTTCTGTGGAAAGAGTAAGACAAACTTTAATTCAAAGTCCAGGGCGCTCCGTTCGAGAAAACGAGCTTCAGCACACCAAATGAGTAGTAGAACTGTTCACAGCATTTTACACCAAGACCTCCGCTTTCACTCACAGCTCATGGTTGTCCAGCACCTGAATAAAGGAGATTTTACACAACGCCAGCAATTTGCCGAGAGAATGCAAATGATTATCGCTGATGAAAATGAACTAGTGATAATTATGAGTGATTAGGCTCATTTTGATTTGAGCGTTTTGGTTAATAAACAGAACTGCCGAAATTGGGAAGCAGAAAACCCCCGCGAACTGCATCAATCCCCACTTCACAGTGAACCGTATTGGTCCGGGGATGAGAGAAGAGCAACCGTAGCTATAAGCTCTGAACGATATGTTTTCATGCTGGAGAACTTTTTTTATCCCAGAATTGCGCCGACGAAGAATGAACAGAAGAAATGTTTGGTTCCAACAGAATGGCACATACAGCCAGAGCCTCAATGGAAGTTGTACGTCGCATTTTTCCTAGTCATGTAATCTCTCGATTTGGGGATGTGCCGTGGTCCCCTCGTTCCCCGGATCTCACTGCTCTTGATTATTTTCTGTGGGGAAACCTAGAGGCTAAGGTCTACGTCGATAAACCCCGAAATCTGCAAGAGTTGAAGGAAGCCATTATAAGAGAAGTTAGGGCAATCGACACCGATTTGTTAAAGCGGGTGATGCAGAACTTTGAGAATCGACTACAGCAATGCATTGCTGAATACGGACATCATTTTCAGAACATGATTCTCTTCATTTTTACTACTCTAAATGGTAACGTAATTAAAAATGTTCTACGTTGAAAACAGCTGAGTTATTCTCATTTAAAAAACGCCCTTTCATTACGCCCCAACCTGTATAAGGATTTTATATATTTCCCTAAATAATTCACTCGATTTAAAAGTAAACAAAAGATAAAAAACCATAATTGTACGATTCAAGATCTGGAACGCGAATTGTGCAAACTCCATTCGTACAAAATTAAATTGTTTCATGAATTAAATGGTGATGATTTGAATCAAAGGCAAGAGTTTCGCGAAATTATGGTCGAGTGGATCAACAATAATCCGCATTTCTCGCTTATCTATTGCTTTTCTGATTAATGCACTTTTTGATTTCGAAGAGAGGATAACCGGTATACAGTAGTTATAGGATCGATACGAATCTTCATATATTTCGGGAAACCATCACTCAATATCCGGAAAAAGTAAATGTTCGGGTAAGAATTTTGGGTGAAATTTATCTCGATATGGTGAAAAATCCATTGGATTGGAAGAAGGGTCCTATGAATTGGCCTCACCGATCTCCTGACCTGATTTATCTAGACTTTTTCTTGTGGGGACATGTTAGGTCCAAATATTTTGTGACAGCCTGAGAATTTGGGTGATCTACGTCCGCGAATTATAGATGAGTGTCATCAAATAACTCCAAACATGCTGAACTACACTCGGAGGCAAAATTAGCGGAACACTCGAAAATTTAACCAAATTCGAAGTTCGATATTTTTCCTAATTCTCAACCGATTAAGATGATTTGTTCGGCAAGTTATAGATCAACTCTTCTGCTTTGTAGAAATTATAAGAGAAAACAAAAAAAATTTGAAAAAAATTTTATACGGGGGCAAAACTAAAAGTGTTTTTTTTGTCGAAAATTCGTAACACCCTGTGGAATTTCGTGGTCCGAGTTGGAACGTACAGTATCATGGTCTGTCAAGACACATCTTCCTACAGTAACGCCCTTCTTGTTTCATGCGTTTATCTCTATTTTTGCAAAATATATTTAATTTCAAGTGGAAAATCACCATTTTGGAGAAATTCCATTGAATCAAGAAATTGTCATTAAAATTCGTCTATCAATTTGGAATTTTCTTATTATCACTCAAGCGTGTCGAAATTGTCTTTTGTGATTTTTATGTTCGAATTGCATTAGTTATTGATGACAATTTGGTTAATTTGGTGAAAATTAGGAATTCATAGGAGATAACAGTCGGTAGGTATTAAAATACAAAACCGAATTCTGGGACCATTGATAAAACTTTTCATTTACACATGTGCACACCTTTTTTTATCAAATATGAAATACAACACACGTTTTTTTGTATATGACCACATTTGCACTTGTTTAAAGAATGAGAGTTTTCCATTCTTTGATTTGATACAAATTCGATCGGTTGCGGTGTTTTGTGATTCTTTTACTGTTAACGATTCGAAACGGTATTTTTCATTCAGAATGACAGAGTTACCACCAACCTCAGTAGCAAGGGCAGTTACATTGATCGAGGAAGGGCGCACCTACCGCTCAGTCGGTACCGTGTTGGGTGTCTCGACGTCGGTTATCCATCGAATCTACCGACGTTACAGGGAAACTGGATTGTACGTGAGGAGGCGAAGACAAGGAAGAAATCGGGCAACCCGCGCTATACATGACCGTTTCATCGTCAATCAAACCATAAGAAATCCTCGTCTTACTGCTGTTCAGGCACCTTTTACAAGTAGTGGATAACATTAACGTCAGTGTGAGGACAGTCAGAAGACGATTAAATGAAGTTGGTCTGAGATCATACGCGCAAGCAAAAGCACCAAGACTCGATAGAGCCCATCGGGTATTAAGATTGGCGTTTGCTAGGGAGCATGTAGCATGGTCAATCAATCGGTGGAGACGAGTTTTATTTAGTTATGAGAGCCGATATTGTGTGAATTTCGTGGATGGTAGAGATAGAATATGGAGGCATCGAGGGGAACGGTACAATCAAGCGAACTTCGCAGGAACTGAGCAATACGGTGGAGGGTCAGTTATGATATGGGGTGGCATATGCTTGGGAGTACGAACAGAACTGGAGATTATTGGCAATTGATCACTTACCCCCATCGGTATATAACAGAAATCTTGGAGTCCCATGTTGTTCCTTTTGCTCCTTACATAGGGGAAAATTTCCTTTTTATGCACGATAACGCGCTCCGTCATACTGCGCGCATAGTGATAGAATATCTCAATGAAGTTGGGATCACACGAATAGACTGGCCGTCGCGGTCACCGGATTTAAACACGATCGAACACGTTTGGGACATTCTTGGAAGAGGGGTTCGACAACGGAATCCAGGCAAAGTTGAAGAGCTGACATTGGCTTTGGTGGAAGAGTGGGACAACATACCTCAACAGATGATAGACAACATCATTGGGAGTATGCGAAATCGTATGCTCGCTGTAATAAGAGCTCGGGGGGTCATACTCGCTACTAAAATCAAATGTTTTTTTTTTGTGGGTCATCATGAAGATTTTTCTCAACATGTTCATTTCATTTCACGAGTGTATCGCCAGGATACAAATCTGCTCTCAATTTTGGACAGGAATGATAATTATTATAGAGTGTCACACAGAAAATTCAAAAATATATGTGCAAAATCAACGATTTTTCCAGTGTACTTCGAGTTCTCCCGGAGCGTGAAATTGGCCAGTGAATTTCAAAAATTTTCATTTCATTAGATTTCCGCTTCTCTAATTTAGATTTTATTTTTTGGCTAACCTCCGATCTTATGCACCTACGCAAGATTAAAAATAACTTCTTGAAATTTGTGACTTTTCGCTTCAAATTGGATATCTCTTGTAAAAATAGAGATAAATGCATAAAACAAGAAGAGCGTTACTTTAGGAAGATGTGTCTTGACAGACCATGATATTGTACGTTTCAACTCGGACCACGAAATTCCACAGGGTGTTACGAATTTTTGACAAAAAAACACTTTTAGTTTTGACCCCGTATAAAATTTTTTTCAAATTTGTTTTTGTTTTCTCTTATTATTTGTACAAAGCAGAAGAGTTGATCTATAACTTGCCGAAAAAATCATCTAAATCGGTTGAGAATTAGGAAAAATATCGGACTTCGAATCTGGTTAAATTGTCGAGTGTTCCGCTAATTTTGCCTCTGAGTGTATGTTAGAGACGGTTCTCTGTCAATATTGTTTTATTGCATGGAAAAAAATGACGGAGAATTCAAACTTGTGATTTGAAATCATCATTGGATTTCATTTTTTATTATAAACAAGATCAAACAAAAAAATACGTTTAAGATTGTGGTAGTTAATAAAAAGGGTTTTCAAAAACTATTACTACAGAATCCTACGATCTGAAGCCTCAAAGCAAGCAAATTGACTGGTTAATGCACGAAAGCGCAAACTACCCTTGAAATATTTCCCTTCAGAACAAAAATTGATTAGTTTTCGCTTTTTTCAAATAATCTTGATAATAGCCAAAATATTCGGATATCGCTCGACACCTTCGACCTGGTCAATTTTGGGGTTGAAGCGCCGCATCTTAGAGGGCGCTCGTTAAAGCCTCAAATGTTTGTAAAATATAGAGGGTGGTTCGTTGGAGATGGAAAACCTGTAGGTAGATAAATAACTCTTGATACTTTATCTGTATACATATAACAACAATTATTGAATTTAATTGAACAAAAATACTTACTGTCAAAAAACAAATACGAAACTCGGGCGAAGACGAGCAAGCTTCTCCCTTTTCCCTGAACACTCTAATACATAAACTTTGGCTAATATTTCTATCGTGACTTTCTTACCCCGGCACAACCGTACCCAGTGCTCCATATACCATCGATTCGAATTACCGAATCTTCCGTTGAAGTGTGAAAAGAACAAATATTTTTTTCTATATACAGAGTGATGGTTCTTAGGATACCAACAGAAAATGAACCTCTCAAGTTCGAACCTGTATTATTCATTTTTTTGATAGCTACTATTGAGAGGACCAAACTGAACCTCCGTATCAAAAATTATCGATTTAGTTATTTTCCAGATATACTGTATATTTGTGATAAACAGTGTTTGCTCAGGACTCACCCGGTGTCCAGGATTTCAAACAGAGATCCGACAAATTTAGCTAACGTAATTGATGATGTGAAGTTCTGTGTGACAGTTTCTAATGATTTTACCTGAATTGTTATTTGAGATTCGATATTAACTAAGCAAAAGTTCTGCGATTGATTTTCCATCTGCGTGTCAGCGTTCATATTGGCTTTGTTAGTTTGTAAACTGAAACTGTAGCTAGGTTTAGAGTCTTTTTCATGTCCATAAATGAGTAACCAGTCCCTATAAACTACAGCATAAATTTTTTTCATTCTATCCAATCCGAAGATGAATTTCGTTCTCCATTCTATATATCCATATTTTTCCGGTTGTGGGATAGACTTCGCCGGAGTGTCTAAGGAAAAACATGATTTATTTTCATTTCACACATATCAAATCAAACTATATACCTTGATAAGGATTTGGTGGACTACTTTTCGAAGAGATTCGAATTTCTTTTTTTGAATTACTACTTTTTACTTCAGTTCTTTCTGTAATAAAAATATTGATTATATGTGAGATACTAAAAGTCCAACTTAATGAATCAGTGATTCAGGAATACTCGTTATTTTATTCTACATACCTGGAGAAACTTCTTTTGATTCTAATTGGTTCGTCAGGCTGGTAATTTTTTTCAGTTGAACTGTTGAACGTCTGATTAGGATATCTGCTTCTCTTCTAGCCTTAGGAGTAAGGGCATCGTTGTTAACTCCTTCTTTGAGAAATTTACATATATCTGCGAAAATTTTGAAAACTGTGGTATTCATTCCGGACTTGTGAGATTGAAAACCAAAAACATAATGAGGTTGATCGAATTTCTTTCATAAATATATCTAGAATTTATGGGATGAAATTAACTTTAATTTTTGCGGAAGAAGTAGAAAATAATAATTTTTCTACCATAGACATCCACTTCTTGGTTGCGACCGAAATTATTGGCAATAGAAATACTATTCTGCCTAATGTTTAACAAAGTAAATATTTGTATTGGGTGGACAAATTACAATGTTTTAGTATGTCTACTAGGTGGAACATTATACTTAGAGATCTCTACTTCAGAAACAAGTTTGTTGGTGCAAAAATGTTTCCTTTATAACGGTCCTATTTCAAGTTATTCAAAATTTCTCAAATTCTGAGGAAATCGTCATTATAAAAGCTACATGAAAATGATTTCGACATTCCACATGTACTTTTCGATGTTTTTGAATAAAATTCACTGGTGTGGAAAAATAATTTTCGGCTTAGCAGTTTCAAGTTACAATGCAGACATGCTTTCCTTAAATACGAACCATAAGCGATTGTAGTTTTGTTGGATGCAGTATGTTTTACTTTTCAAAAATATAGAACTACCCTTGTAGAGGAAAACACTGAAATTGTCTAAATTTCAAGTTCATGTCCATCAACAATTCATATTGCTCTATGACTGAAAATCACAGTCCTGTCCAAAACCATGGTTGTGTTTTTTGTTTAGTTCTATTACGGTATAAAAATTCGAGAACAGTGGGCCAAGAAATGAACGCACAATTTTAATATTTCAAATTCCTTCTTTCGTAAGTAACAATCATTAACACATGTTATTGGTTTGCTATGGCCGGATATATGTCAACAAAATTCGATGTTTTTTCTTAACGTACGTGTTCCTCTCATGAGAAATAAATACAGATTTTAAAAGAGACCACTACATATTGAAACTGCAGTTGCGAGTAACGTTCTTCTTGAAAATTTTAATTTTCAGTAATAATACAATGAAAACAGACATGATTCTATTCACTCAAAAAAGCAAATTACCGCCTTTCAAGGCCCCCATTCTTTTTAACGAGGAACTATACTAGATAAACAAGTGAAATGCCTAGGTGTGTTCCTTGACTCCAAACTAAATTGGGAAAATTACATCAAAAGACAATCGCAAAGAGTGCAAAACACACTCTGGACTTGCCTGAGGTTAGTCGGCCCTAGATGGGGACCCAAACCAAACATAATTTATTAATTACACGCGACAGTGACCAATGTGGCCATCTATGTTGCACTGGACAAAGAGACAAAACGGAACAAAATAAACAAGATCCAAAGGCAAACATGTGTAGCAGTCACGGGAGCCTTGAGATCCACACCCACGGCCTCCATGAAGTGTTTGCTGGGCGTCCCTCCACTAGACATAAAAGTGGAGGAGGCGGCCATGAGGGCCGCATTGAGGCTGTGGGAGGGAGGTATGTGGAAGAACAGAAATCTGACTCCTGAATACTCTACATTCCTCAATAAAATAAGAGAACTTCGACCTGACCTTCTGACAAGAGGACATCAAATGAGAGCCACCTACCACTTCGACGAACCCTTTAAGGTTGTCATTTTACCAAAAGAAATTCGGTCCACATCTCCCGCCCTACTCATCCCACAGGGTCCCACCTGGTTTACAGACGTTTCCAAAACCGGGATGTGTGCAGGCATCGGCGACCACGACCTGAGGGCAAACATTAAAAAAGTATTTACAATTCTCCGACGTGTACAGGAAAACCTACACGGGAAATACAGAGACGCATACATCTACATATGCTCTGGCAGTCAGAACGCCCTTGGATATTTGACAAATCCAAGGGTTACATCCAACCTAATTGACGAATGCAAATCAGCACTTCGAGAATTCAGTACTACAAACAGAGTTACTCTGCTTTGGTGTCCAGCCCATTAGGTTATCAAAGGGAATGAAAAAGCAGACAGCCTTGCCAAAAAGGCAACTGCTGTTAGGCCAATAGGACCAGAACCTATTCTGAACATCCCCTGAACACCACCGAGGCCCTGAACTATTGGGCAGGCATCTCGGGACTGAGACAGTCAAAAAGAATCATTAAGAGACCGCCTTCGAAGAAGAGAGTACATGAAATATTGTCGCTTGACAAAAAGTCTATTGGGATGGTAGTTGGCCTATTGACGGGGCACCAACTCAATAAACACCTTTGAGACTGTCGGAAACCACACAGTGCCATGGTTGCCTAGAAAATGACGAAACAACGGAACACATACTCTTCGAATGTCCCACTCATAAGCCGACCAGATTGACCATTTTTGACACTGAAACACTTAGCGCCCGAATAATTCAGGGAGCCCCCTAAAACAGTCTTGCAAACTTCATCAAAAAGTTGCTGCCCATAAGATCGCCGATCATAAAGAAGAAGAGAATAATACAATGCGAATCACGAATGTTGATCCCGACAGAATGTGCTGAAGCAGTGGTGTTGAACTAACATAAGAATAGTTTTCAGGTATACCATTAAACTGTTTCTAGATAGATCCCGAGGTACAGGGAGACTGATAGTCATGGTAGGAGACCTGTAAAAGAACAGTAACAACGGGATCCATGAGCGTTATTTAAGAATTTCCTCGTTGATACAACGGTTCGCTAGAGCTAGACACCTTCAAATGCAGCTAGGACAAAACAGTGAAGTGCACATTTTCCTTGAAACAATATGACAACATCTCAGGGAATTTGGTTTGAAGCCTTCTGTCGCTGATCAAGGCCCAGCTCTAACCCTAGTACATCGATGAAATTTGCCAGGGAACATGTCAATTGGTTAGAAGCAGACTGGGAGAGACTTTTTTCACAGATGAGTCTTAGATTTTGCCTTTTTCATTGCGATTGTTGTTCTCTTGTGTACAGAAATCAATCTCGTCGAACTCTCTCTCTCTCCTCAGTCTGTATTAATCCACTCCTGGATATAGACCTCCTCCAAATTTTTCCATCTGTCTCTATTAGCAGCTGTTGTGGTCTTCCTACGTTCCTTTTGGTAGTTCTTGGTCTCCTACCGAGCAGTTTGTTAGCCTATTTCGATGGGTCTTGCCTGGCTACATGGCCAGCCCTTCTCCATTTCAATTGTGCTATCCTTCTTAGCACATCAGTCACTCCAGTCCTCTCTCTAATATCCTCGTCGAACATGTCTGGGAAATTCTCAATAGAAGATTCAGAAGCCAGCAAAACCAGCCAGCTACCTTGAATGAGATTCGGAGCAGACTGATCTAAATTTGGAACGAAATGGATCAGAATGCTATGAGGTTATTGATTTTGAGCATGAATCATAGATGTAGTTGTTCTCGTCAAGGTTGGAAATATCCGGTATTCAAAGGTTTTTGGAGCTTTAATTTTTACCAAAAATTTCACATTTATATTATTAATTTTATTTCAATTTTAATGAGTACGATTTTCATTCGACAGTTCCCAAGAAGTCTTCAGTGCTGGTGGAATACCGGAAGAATAATTTTCAACGTATCTAACCTTCCACTGAATAGATTTGAATATTTTCCATTTTCTTCGCTAATTCCTTGGCCAAGTGTATATTTCTAACTGATCTCGAACAAATACCTCCACGTTGACCCCTAACAAAAGCATATGTGCGTAAAAAGATGCAAACATATGAAGTAATATTATGTGGTTAGGTATATAAAAAAATTGGGCTTCATTTCACATGTTGTCTGGAAATTATTTTTCTATTTTTGCCATTTGTGTACTTCACAGTTTCCTGTATTTCATGCGCAAACTCCAAAATTTTGATTGTACGTTCGACTAGTTCTAGTAAAGTATGTCATTTATTAAAATACCTTTCGCGCAAAAAACGAAGGTTAGCAATTATGAATATGTTATCGTATAAGTGCTTTTTATACTTCAAGAGCAAACTTCTAGATTTTACTAATTTTACCAAGTACATTTTTAACTATATTGAGAGGAACAAAGACTGGGCAGATATACACTCAATAATTAATTTAGGCTACTTCACCAAATGTTCAAGCAGCTATCCTCTAGACTATCACGATCGCCCCTATCGCATGCAAACACTCTGCAAGATCGCGAAATTCTACATGATCCACTTTTAGTTCTCCAAATCTAAATACCATAAAACATACTTGTTACAGCTTTTCGAGACCATCAGCCACTGCCACAAAGTAATTGACATTATTATCGGATCAAATTCCGCAAGAAAGCATAGACTTATTTCCAAAAAAAAATTATTGTTTTTATTCAAGTACGGGGTACAAATACCCAATATTAATTTTTTAGCATAATTTTTTTTACTTTATCACTTTTGCAATTTATACCTGATACTTTTCAATTTCATTTCATTTCGATACTATGAATGATTGATTCAATTAATAATCTAATCGTCTGAAACATTCTTATTCTTCATCAATAAATAACAAATACGGCGAATAAAGGGTAGTTTCACTTTCTCAAGAAATTATTTTATTATCCTTAACTTTTTGTTAACAGCGTATTTATGCATATATTTATAAACAGGGAACTACATAGTGACTACATTAACAATCAAGGATAGTGGATTTAAATGAGAAATGATTTAGTCATAATTATTAATTAGGGGATTAACCAAATATTTGGTTTAAGAACCACAGTCAAGTGGATTCTTGTCATATCCAACTTATCATTTGGTATTTTCTTACTTTTTCTCTAATTATAATTGATAATATTTTGCAGTTTTACTTAACCAGAAAAATTTTTAGCCTTTGATTCACGAAGATAAACTTAAAATTTTCTTTTTTATCGATTTCGATTACACAGCACATTTTCGAGATTTCCGTTCTCTAAGTTTTTCTTGCAAAAAATTATATTTACTGAAGCAGAACTGAATAATTTCTTAACAGCGAGTCGCTGAAGTCGAAAAACATTTTTTTTAATTCGTAGAAATCTGCAGCAATTACTACATGTTCCAAAATAATTCTGCTTTTCTACTAACTAAGCAACAAAGAAATGGTTGGTGTGTTTGTCGGGATAATTATTAGTAGTGCTAGGTAATGCAGAATTAAACTTGCAGTATCTAGATTTTCGTAATAAGTTCAAACACAAAACATGAATTATTACATGAAAAAATTATAGGTTGCCAAAGTTATAAATTACAAATATACTTGAAACCAAGCACTCTCCT
The DNA here is from genome assembly GCA_013387265.2 of Cryptolaemus montrouzieri. NCBI lineage: Eukaryota > Metazoa > Arthropoda > Insecta > Coleoptera > Coccinellidae > Cryptolaemus > Cryptolaemus montrouzieri. The sequence continues at coordinate 29,649,908 of JABFTP020000186.1, read as the reverse complement.
GAAAATACAAATCACACTTCCGGCATATCCTGTTATCTTATCAAAAACAGCGCAACATGGACAAAACTGCATTTCTAAGAATAGCAAACGTACTTACCATTTAACAATTGATTTAAACTCAGATAAACTAATTCCACTTCTTCGGACATTTCAACACTGTTTTACAAAGAAAATTATCACAAATTAGATCAGTCAATTTAAAAATTAAGCAATTAAAAGCTGACACGGGAATTGACCGACTTCGAATGTATACATTTAAACCGAGATGACACACACTCCTCTCCCGCGTAGGTTTTCAGATTATTCTTGAAATAGAGAGAACATTGAATTAACTTGCATTTTGATTTTGACGCCCAAACTGTACGAATGATTAATATATATAGATAACTTTTTTAATTCGTTAATTATTCGCTAGGAGGCATTCTTCTCTATAAATTATTAATCATATTCACATATATTCCGAGGTATATTTCATAAATGTTGTCTTCTAGACAAAATAATGGTTGAATATATTTAAGAACGGAGTTGATAGATTGGTGAAGGCTCAATACCTTTAATCAATATTCAATATTTTTGAACATATTAATAGTTTTGTTCAAATAAAATTATTTTGATAATTAACAATTACTAGAAAATAATAATCGAACCTTTTTCACCTTTTATTCATATTCATATGAATACTTGTTAGAGAAGTATATTCAGATATATCATTTGTATTGTAGTAATTTTTCTTGTTATTTAATTGAAAAATAAAACTGGTCATCTAACGGGTATAAAATGAACTTATAAACTAACCAAGTACAAACATTTATAGAAGTCTGTAATTGCTCAAATCTTTCTAGGAAGATTCCAGAAGATGTCTACTACAAAACATACATTTGTATGATGTTTACTTTTCATTATTTACATTTTCGTAATTTATATAGCTAGTTTCTTCATTGAAACTTTTAAATCTAGTTGGATTTAGAAGTTACAATAATTAGAATCAATTTTTCATAAAACGAACACTACCGAGAATGAGTTGGCCAAATTTCCACTACGATGAAAGTAAGTAAAATAGCTAATTTGACATTATTTTTTCGTTTTCTATGGTCGCTATTCTGGTGTTTTCTGCTTGGAATTGACCTTTTTGTATATCCCTTTTGCTCCTTATTATTTTTATTAATTTAATTAATTTATCGCGCTATGGTTATAATAAATCGACTTTTGGTAGAAACAAATAAAATCCAGAAATATTCCTCCCTTCAAAATGACTGAAAATACCGATGGAACTAAAAGAGATACGTCCTGGGAAAATTTTAGAAATTGGATTCATTGCATATGTATTGTAACGTTCGACTTAGAACTAGGACAAGCTCTAGAGGTAATAATCCAGATTTCAATTTCTAACTGTTAATTTGTATTCGCGCAATTATTCTATCATTCCAGGCTTCTTTCCCAAATGATGTACACCTTAGCAAGCAAGAGATTTCAAACATATGTTATTTAGCATTTCCTGACTCAAATTCAGGATGTATGGGTGATACAAATTTCATTATTCGACTGCAAAGTAGCCCATCTAGTCGAAATCTGAGGAGAGAACATCTCGTTTATAATTCTAAATGCTCATCAGTTTTACAAATAAACCCTTCGTATTTTTGGGGATATGTTTACTTTCGGCAAGTTAAAGATCCTACACTACCTAGAGGATATTTTCAGAAGGTAAAATATCAGTGGTATTGTTTTCTTATATAACACTGAATTTCATTTTAGAGTCTTGTGATTCTGAGCCGTTTACCCTTTAATAATTTATTTCTACAAATATCAAAGTTAATAGCTCCAGAGTATTTTGAAAATGGTGATTTGAGTTTAGAAGCTGTTTGTTATAGTATTAATAGGTGGCCAGCACCTCTACCTGGTGTTCCCATTACTCTACCTCTATTAGGTTCAGTGTTTCAGGTACTTTCCCTTCAAATATTCAACTTGAACTAAGCTCACAATAATTTTCAATATTTTTCAGATGAAGATTCCTATGAATGGCAACTCTGCAAGTAACAAGAATTCCACCTATTCTATAAATGAAAATTTAGAAAATCACATACAAGCTTCAGTGGAAGATTTGAATATGTTTACAATTCTACAACCTGTGCTTTCACATATACATTTATTGTGGGAATTAATTTTAACTACAGAGCCCTTAGTGGTTATGGCACCTTCCCCAACTCTTTGTTCTAGTATGGTTCTGGCCTTAACTAGGTAGGTGAATGGGGGCGAAAATATTTAGCAATGAAACGATCAACATGGTATGAATAATACACAAGTATACTAGGGTGGGGAATGAACGCATTTCTTTTTTTTTTCAATTTTAGTGAACATGAAAATATAGTCCCAGATGATGAAAAGATATTCTGGTTAAGTTAGAGCTCCTAATATATATATTTTAAGGTGGCTCTTTGTAATTCAAATAACACCATAGTTTTTTTTTATTTTCAGTACACTCAAATAAATGTCTGATGAAAATAAAACATATACTTGTAGGAAATTCAACAATCTACAAAAAGATCTGAAATGATTTTTGCAAGTTGACTCTTTGAAAAGTTATTAGGGGTTAAACAACAAAAATTGTAGAAGATAACTTTCAAAATTTTTATACCCACATAATGGCTCAAAATATATATCATATTTTTTTGACTTTTGTTTCTATTTCATAGATTCATTGAGGAAATTTTATATTCATATAAAAGTGTTGAAAAGACATTTTGTAATTGTGTAATTGGAAGTACTGTACAAATTATAAATTTAATTATGTTTAATAATTGTTAATTCATATTCAAAGTCAAATTAATACTATTTTTGTATTTCATGCTGAAATCACTGTAATAGCGCCACATTCATGACCTCATTTAGGTAAAGTTACGTCAATCTTTTCCAACTTTGTTTTCTGTTTCAGATTTTGTATAGTTTGATTTATATTCAATTTTTATCTTCCAACTCTACGTTTAAGTATCCAGGTCCAGTTCATAATGCTGGTTGGATGGCGAAAGCCATTTATTCGTTGAAAATATTTCTTTTTTAAGAATTCTAATTAACAGCATGGAAAATTAACGGTTTACGTCAAGTGTGTATTTTTCTTGTAGAAATGTTTTGAAAGCTGGGTTCACTACTCCATCTGCGATGATGGGCTCACACAGTGACTAGATCTTCATGCAAGACTTGATTGAGTATAAAGCTGTAGACAGTTCCGTATCAAAAAGAGCTTGTTCAAAAATGATGAATCAGCTGTGTGAATAGTTGGCAATTATTTCTCTCTTAGTCGATAATATACCTCTACTCGTAAAACAGAAAAAGATTCAATCTTCGAACAAAAATGAAATAAGTACTAACCCAAATAGAAGAAATTTGAAATTGAGCAAGAAAATTTAGATAGATACATTGTTATTAGCACACCTGAGTACTTTTATTTCAAAAAATTCGTTGACCCTATTGCATTAATAGAAGGGTACAACAGTTGTTTCACCAAAAATGAAGAACAGTTGCAGTATTTATTGCAAGTAGTTCAAAATCAACAGCAAGAATTTCCAACTGTAACAAAAAAAAATATTTTTAACAAGTTATAAAATAAAGAGTTTTATTGCAATCGAAAAATTACTGATACTCGCCTCTTATTATTTCACAGTACCTAATAGTCAAGGTGCAAATAGGTCATTTATAATTTTTCAGGGAATGATTCATTTTTCAACTCATTACTCAAGTAAAGTTCCAAATTATTTCTTAAATCAAGTATAAAATATATCAGTTTTATTACGATTATCGATATTTTGTAGAAATTTTATTGAAACATTCGATAAATTTAACAAAAAATGTGATATTTTATGTCTTAGAGTCATTCTTTTCTGATAGAGTATAAAAATTGTAAAATAATCTTTTGCAATTCGATATTGGTCTTAACCTCGAATAATGTTTAAAAGAGTCGACTTAGCAAAACATCGTTTCACTCCTTTTTGGAGATCGTTAAATTTCCTACAAGTACATGTTGTTATTATTATCATTAGACAAATATTCCTTCGAGTGCATTGAAAATCCAAAATAAGAATTCCTGTGTTATTTAAATCAAAAATCAGAGTCACCTCTTAATTTTAGTAGTAAGAGCTCAAACATTACAACCCCTAGTATATCAATTAAGTAACTTTTGAGGTATATGAAAAATATTTCCATTGACAATCTCATAGAAAAGCAACAAATACATAACAAAATTCGAATAATTCCTCTGGTGTTTGCAGTAGAAGTTTCTTAGATCATTTGGAAGCATAAATTTTTTTTTCTTAAACTGCATTAGCTTTGTTGTTGAAAACTCAATCTTAGTTATAGAAAATTATTTTCTAAATGATAATTTCTTAAATAAAAAATCGGTTTGATATGTTCATATTTTTCATCGTATCCATCATTTATTAAAATCTTATGTACTTCAACAGTTATTTGAATGATGAGACTACAGTTCAAGTTTCAACTTGATGCTGTTCCACTGTGTTTATTTCTGTTTTCATGCTTGGACATTAATAATTCTGCATTAAGGATATTGTGGCGTAATTTATTCCAATTTATTTTTCCAATTAAAAAAACATCTATAACCTCTCTAAAGTTTAATAGGATCTGTTGGTATCGAATTCAGTAATAAGTTTTATTTATATTTCAGGATAATAGCTCCGCTAAAATATTGTGGTGATTACAGACCCTATTTCACTATTCATGACAGCGAATTTAAACAGTTTACTAATAAAAATCCAGTACCCCCTCCTGTTATTTTAGGAGTTACAAATCCATTTTTTGCGAAAACTTTACACCATTGGCCTCATTCTATAAGATTAGATGATACAGGTGATAATATATATTTTTTTAAATCCGAGTTAAATTTTTAATTTGAAATTATTTTAGATCAACCTCAGTCTCATAAGTTGAAGAAGAATGCAAATACAAAAATGCTAGATAATTGTCCAGGAGTCTACACTGTTTATAAATCATTTTTGCAAAAAGATAAATCTATAATTAAAAAATTGGTGAATGGTGTTGCTTGTCGAAGACCTTCCGAGGTCCAGTCCGCTTTACTGAAGAGGCATCTCTTAGAGTTAACTCAAAGTTTTATTATACCACTAGAAAGGTATATAGCAAGTTTAATGCCTCTTCAAAAAAACATATCCCCTTTCAAGGTGAGAAAGGGTACTCTTAATATTTATTATGGTACTTTTTGCATTAGCATAATTGTTATTAATATTTTTCTGCAGGCTGCTCCTAGTCCTTTGCCCTTCAACCAAGATGATTTCTTTCAAACGTTAGAAACAGTAGGTCCACAGTTGACTATTGGTATTAAGGGTGATTGGGTGGGTCTCTATAAAAAATTTTTTAGATCTCCAAATTTTGATGGATGGTTCAATACGAGATACTCCGAGCTATATTCCAAGCTACAAGCACTTCATCTGGAGGCACTTTCAGATGCAGTAAGTGATGTCTCTACATGTCCAGGTTATCATAAATTTTGTTTGTTTGTATACATTCTCTAGTGGACGCGACTGACGTTAACTCTCCCAAATTTTGACTTGCTTGCTATTAGTAGGTTAATCTAACCTATCGGTTTCAATTGCAAATCTAAATTATCCTGGAACTAATTTAAAACATACAAAGGATTTCTCCTGTAAGATGGCAGTGTCAGCGGGAAACACTGAAACAGGTTGATTTTTGTTTTCGAGAGATATCATTGTTCATGCCAACATTGAGCATGTCAGATCTACCCTCTATTCCCACCGTCACCTACCTACAAAGTTATCATAGGGAATGGTACATAGTTAGAAAGATCATTCGTATATACATTGTATCCCAAGTTTAGTGCATACCAACTTTGGATAACACTTGTTATTCCAATTACAAAAACACCTTACGCATAAGTCTAGCTTGTTTCATTCATGAAAGATCCTGGTGTTACTTTGAAATTATCGATTTTTTGCTTTCTGAAAAAAGTTGATATAATTGATAATTGAACGGCGTGAACTACCAAAATAATGAGGGTGTTTTGCAAACAAGAAACCATAACTCATATCTGACTGAATCTCAGTCAATATGCGGAATGTTCTTTTTTCCGCTTCACATTTTGAAACGAAGAAACATCGGAAACTACGTTTTTTCAAATTGTTATTATTAATCAATATTCTTTTCAATTAGATTAACCGTAAAAAACTAAACGAAGTTCCCCATACATACCCTCTTCCGGAGATTTCGAGTTATGGCGAAAAAACGAATTTTACGTAATTACCTAAAGTTGGCAAAGGTGGCTTAGATTCCTGCACGTGCTTAGACAGTTTCCAGAGCATTAACAAATAACTTTTGTCATTGAATGATTGATGAATTAAGAGAAAAAAAAAATGCGAAACTAGTTGTCGAATTCAAAGTCAAGTTAAAGAAAAATATCATAACGAATTAAACTTCATTTTCCTAAAATTCATAAGAATTGTTCAAAGTGATGACCATTCACTTCTAGACATAGTTCTACTTGACGCATAACACCCTGTGATGTGACTAGCCTCTGTTCCTCCACATCCAACTAATCATTTTGCAGTCTATTACGCAAATCATATTTTGAAGTCACAGGTTCAGAATAAATTTCATCTTTCAGCGTTTCCCAAAGATAAAAATCTATAGGCGTTAGGTCAGGTGACCTTGGAGGCCACAAAGACGTCCCAATCCATCTGCACATATAAGTTAAAATTCGAAAATTTTCATTTGTGCGTTGAGCTGGCGCTCCATTGAGTTGATACCAACAACGCCTTGATTCAGCTACTGATAAAATGTCAACGAAGTCACTTACTACCGTCCTCAAAATCTCCATATAAAGTTCACCATTTAAGTTTCCATCATACACAAAATACAAAAATCTGTTGTCCTTCAAAAGTGCAAACATATTAAAACTGAATTTATCTTGAGGATTTCTTTCTTTCGTAATGAGGATTTGGTTGGCCCAAAAGTGAGTTATTCCGGTTGAAAATCCCCTCATTAGAAAATTTGGCCTCATTCGTCCAGATAATCATTTTGAGAAAATCGGTATCCTCTTGCGTTCTGAGAAGAGGGATCTCGCACACTTCTATTCGAAGACCAATGAAAGTTTATAAAGGTGCAGTTTATTTTTTGCTCTGCTATTGCCAATAATGCACGTGAACAACCATATCACTGTTTTCATTGATGACTACAGTCGATGAAAATGATGTCTTATTCTGGACCGTTCCAGTCGACAGAAAACTTGTAACGTATCTCCTGAATTTTTCCGCTGTCTCTCATTTCCATGAATCAAAAATAAATTAAGTATTTGCTCATTTGTATAGCATTCTGTTGGAATTAATTCGGCTGACAGTAAAACAATAATAGTTTGTTATCTATTCTCTGGTATATGTCTATGCACGTGCAGAAATCTAAGTCTCCTTTGCCAACTTCAGGTAGGTACGTAAAATTCGTTTTTTCGCCATAACTTGAAAACTTGAAATCTTAGGTACAGGGTATGTATGGATCCGTCTTTGTGGCCTCCAAGGTCATCTGACCTAACGCCTATGGAATTTTATCTTTGGGGAAGATTTGATGATATTAATATATTACCAAATTGAATCAACAATAATATGTGACGATACCTGGTGTATTAGTATTATTTTCTTGTTAGCTGTACCACTGAAAACTGATGGAGAAATAGCTGTTTTTTTTGGTAAAAACTACTACGTTTTACTGGCTTGCAAATGGTATATCAACTTTTGCGCTATTTTTTTCCAGCAATATTATGGGTAAGAGTAATAAGAACATAAAATTCGAAAACGCAAATATCTTATATTACTTAATGAAACATGAACAGGAAATTAAAAAATTAAATGAATCATATTTTCACGAAAGAAATTTAAAAACTATAACAGGTGTTCAAAATGTCTTCCTTTTTCTTGAATGCACTTAACACATATTTTCGTTAAACTATCAACTACTCTTTGAAGTTCAATGTGTTTTTGACTCATTTCGTTGCAACAGATTCGAATCCTTTCAATTCTTCTCGAGTATTAAATGGAATTCTATAAACATTAGCCTTTAATGAGCCCCTCACATAAAAATCAAGCGGCGAAAGGTCAGGGCTTCTGGGTGGCCATCTCACCGGCCCGAATCGACCTATCCATTTCTCTCCAAATCTCTCAGTCAGTCATCTAGGTCTGGACCATTCTAGAATTATGAACCGGGCAGCCGTCCATTTGAAACCAAAGGTGATGCCAAGTAGCTATAGGCATTTCTTCCAGAACATTCATTATATCGTTATTTGATAGGTTTAAAAATTCGTTTGAACTGAGACGATCGGGAAGTATAACTGACGCTACAAGCTAACCCCTCCTTAACCCCAACCACACCTTACTCTATTCTCGTGCTGAGAGTGTGACACAATAGTGCCATGAGGATTTTCTGTATCCCATATATGGGAATTTCTCAAATTTATCATACCAACTTTGGTAAAAGTTGCCTCATCCGGCCATAGAATTTTATCTGATCCCCAATCCTATAATTTATTCATGTACCACCTACAAAATTGCAACCTCACCTCACTATCCACTGGCAATAGGTCTTGAACCTTACTCTAATGGTAAGGATGTGAATTATTTCGCTTGAGAACTCTATGAACCGTGGAATGGTGAAGTCTCAATGTAGCACAATTCTCCGAGTAATTGTTGTAGGGTCCTCGCGAACAGCCTGCAATATTGCAGGTGCTTGTCGCCATTGCTGAGCACTTCCACCACCTTCTCTAATTTTTGAGCCACTGAATGAACCAGTTTCACCGGAGCGCCTTAACACTTCAACAAATGTCTTTCTGCAAGGTTGCTGTCTGTTTGGAAAGCGCAATGCATACTCCCGCACCGCTGCACGGGAATTCGCGAAACCATAGACAAATAACATATCTCGATATTCAATATTTGAGAAACTAGTCATGTTTTCTTTTTTTCGAAAAAGAAAATGGAGCCGTAAAAGGGGAAAATAAAAACTTCAATTCATTGAATGACAGTTCCTGTCAAATTCTAAATATTTTTATTTGTTTTAAAATCAAGTACTACAAGCCTTCTGCAATTTATTCTTTTACGATTCTTTTTTCTTCTAATCCGAGAAAATTAATTATTTCCAGTTTCTTAAATATCCAGATAAGTTATTCATTCATCGCTCATTATTATTGAAAAGTCATTTGTGGAATTGTTTATACGCCAGATGAATGCAGTAGTTTTTCAAAAAAAAACGGCTACTTATCGATCAGTTTTCAGCTAACAAGAAAATACCAAAAATTTTGTAAATTTCACAATTTTTACCATAAGTACTTCACTAATTTCGCAAAATCAAGAAGTGATAAATAACTCGATAAGTATTAACTTCTCGAAAAAATGTTATAGGATATTTTTGTTGCAAATGACTTGTACTATCATCTACTGAAGTTTGGCACCGTTTATAGTAGACACCCTATATATATATATATATATATATATATATATATATATATATATATATATATATATATATATATATATATATATATATATATATATATATATATATATATATATATATATATATATATCATCAAATCTTCATAGGTAACTTTCCGAAAGAAATGATGAGGTAGATTTTTCCCTGTCGTAAATAATGCTTATATATTATTTTATTTATGGAAAATATAATTTGTTTAACATTTTATCATACATACTCTTGGTAGTATTATATTCGATCGTCTAGATCGACACAAAAAACAAAAAGTACATTAAGTGTTACTTGATTAAGGTCTGTAGTTATACCACTTTGATCAAAAGTTCCCGACTTTGCTACCGTCTGGTTTTCATGGACTACCATGGTGCTATGCACCATGAATTCCTTCCAAAAGGTCAAACAAACAACAAGTAGTATTATTTGGGCGTTATGAGGCGTTTGCGTGAAGCTGTTCGCCAAAAACGACCAGAATTGTGGCAAAACAACTCATAGATTTTACACCACGATAACGCGCCGTCTCATAATGCCTTCATTATCCGAGACCATTTGGCTAAAAATAGCACCAATACCATCCAACAACCACCAAATTCACCTGATTTGGCTCCCTGTGACTTTTTCCTGTTCGGTTGACTGAAGAAACCGCTCCGGGGAACGCGTTTTAGCAACCGAGAAGAAATATTGGAAAAATCGAAGATGCCCCTAAAGGCCTTACCGCAAATCGAATATAAAAAAGTGTTTTGAGGATTGGATCAAGCGCTGGTATAAGTGCGTTGCAGTCGATGGAGAGTACTTTCAAGGAGACAATATTGATTTTGATGAATAACTTTGTATTTTTGATTTTATTAATAAAAGTCGGGAACTTTTTGATCAAGGTGGTATATATTTTCTTTTCATAAAAACATCACGGATTGCAGATTTGTTTTGATGATGTAATTTTCATTCAATGTTTCATAATTTCTATTGATTTCATAAAGTAAATCTTTTTTAGGATTTGAAATTATGGGTTCAAGGCCGTCCAGAAGTTGAAGTGGTAGATATGTTGTTGAAGATACAAAACAAAATTGGCGCATGCAAAGAACAAAACTTACCTGTTAGTGATAGAGTTAAAGAACAATTGAATCAAAGGTTAAAAGATATAATAGGCTCTCTTCCAGATGATTTAAAACTTTTTCGAAGTTTCATGATAAAGTTAAAAATCTCTAATTTAATGAAAATATATTATTTTTTATATGAACATAAGAACAGTTTGAAATAATGGGAAGTAATCATTATCGAAGTTATGCTCATCTATTAACTTTATTTTATTTTTTTCCATTTATAAATTAATCTCAATGTGTATAAGACCTCTAATCTAATTAAAATAAGTGCCAAATGATTCTGAGAACAGTAACTCTTCAAATCCATTCAAATAATTGAATAGTATCAAATTTTGTACTAAACTACATTTTTCTGCAGTATAAAATATTGCGTGTATATTTTTTGTATGTGGAAATTTTATAAAAGTAATTATTCCGTGAATCATGAAAATAGAACAAACATTGTTTTTCAAATTGATTTTGGTAAATACATCTCACGTTTTAGTGGGATTTTGCATCTTCTATGAATGTTAGATCTGATTTGTATTGCACAATCAACTGTTTACTTTGCATCTTTAATTTTAGCATCAAATTCAGAGATTTTTTTCATTTGCAGGTTATTTTTTTCCTGTATAATATATAGTATATCTCCTGTTTTACACAAATGTTATTCAATAAAATTAGCATTGAAAATCATTACAATTTGTTTGAATTCCTTAATTTTTTGATGTCAATATTTTTACACAAATTAAACAATGGGGCTTGCTACTTCCAACTAATTATCAAAAACAGAAAGTTTATTTATGGCTTGGGGAAATTTCGTTAACAGTGGCAAATTGCAATTATTTTGCAAATTCATGAATTGATATTCAGAACTTTAAAAACAATATTTTAGGTGTTGTGCTTACTCTTGAGGACATGCGTTTCTTAAATTAAGATAATTGATGAATATACATTTTCACGAGCTGTGACTTTTCATCAGAAATTTCGTCTGCAAATCTTTTCTGTTAATTCCTACATTATTAACAGTTTCTTAATTATTTCCAAAATTAAATACCTCTTTTTTCATATTAACTCTTACAATGTTTTATGTGCTAAAAAATTTAAATATGCCTTTCTAGATAACATTCCGTATTCAATAATAAGCTTTAAGTGCCATTTTATGAGGTTTATCAAAAATGAACACGAACTTACTTACTTTTACGACAATACTATATAAACTTTTAGGTTGGTCATTCAAGAGTCGCTTGGTAACTTTCAGAAGTGTAAAATGAAAAGATGAGTTTATGATGGGAAATATCAACAATTTCCGAGTTAATGAAAAATTAAAAAATTCTACCAGCTTCAAACATTCGCGAAGAAACCAATTATTATTAAAATGGTTACTAATCATTTTCAAAATCGAGTGTTTCCTCCCTGGGACCTAACTACTGCCCGTATACGTCTTGGAAGCCACTCAAACAAATTTTGGATGTACTCTTGAGTCACTGAGTTCCAAATATCTGGAAGCAGATTTTCTAATTGTTGGAGTGTTCTACAAGGCATCCTACGTTGCTGAATTTGCCACCCCATGTTGTCCCAAACGTGTTCTATGGGATTCAAGACGGGACTTCTGGCTGGCCATCTTAAAATATCAATTTCGGCATTTTGCAGAAATTGTGTAATTACTCTAGCTGCATGAGGCCGAGCATTATCATGCATATAAATGAAGTTTTCGCCAAACAATGGGCCTAAGGGTACAACATGGGGTTCAAGGATATCTGCTATGTATCTGGCCGCTATCATGCTTCAATTATTCACTAGGACTACTCAGTTCGATCATGGAAAGAAATGCCTCCCTACACCATTACTGAGACCCCTCCGAAGTTTTCGATTTGCCGGTTATTGCATTGCTGATACCGTTCCCCTGATCGTCTGTATACAGGCATGCGTCTATCATTTGATACTAGACAGAACCTGGACTCGTCGGAAAAAAGAACATTCGACCATTCTGTAGTACCCCAATTTGCACGTTCCCTCGCAAACTGCAGTCTTGCAACTCGATGCTCTCTGGTGAGACGCGGGCCGGTAGAAGCCAACCTTGGTCTGATATCGTCTTCTCTGAGCCTATTCCTAACAGTTTGCAATGAAATATGCACATTTCTGGAAAGTACAAGTTCATTTTGTAGCATTCTAACCGTACAGTGCCGAACTCTTAGTGCAGTTAAACGAAGCCAACGATCATCAACTGGTGTTGTTATCCGATTTCTTCCCTTCGGCCCTTCCTCCATATTCCCCTGTTTCGTGGTACCGATTAATTGCTCTTGAAATAGTGCTTTGAATAACATTCAACAAGTTAGCCACGTAACGTTGGCTTCGCCCCTCCTTTTACAATTCTTACCACTTCATGATTACTGAAATAGCGTCCAGCACGTTCAGCAGCCATTACAATACATTCAAAGATTCGAAAACCAACAAGAAACACAGAAAACTTGCATTAATTTAGCGTGAAAACTGAAGAGAAATTGAATGAATACTGATAGTCAAATAAACTCATTCTTGTTTCAGACGTGTTTGAGATCGTATGGAAACAAATGTCACTACATAGATAAGATTTTTTTCCCCTGATATGTCCAAAAACATATGTTGACAAAGAAACTGCTAAATCGATTGTGGAATTCAGAATACCAGGTGATGCGACAATTTTTGTGGTGTGTTATTTTATGGACTCACTGAAGTAGATCTCAATGAATATTTCTTAAAGAAGATGAAGCAACGCACGCTTCACACTATGTTATCAGATCAACACAGATCCTCGGTAATAACTACTTTTAAATCCATTTGCGTAGAGACCCATATCAAAAACGAATTATAAATGGTTTATGGCAGGGTTGGAATATTCCTCCCCATATGCAAAATATCATCGGCATAAAAGCGGACGTACGAAACAAAAAGAAGGGGACCCTCCTTAGTCATAATCGTAGATAGCTGTTGACAAAGAATACCTGAATTGCCCCCCAGGACCGTAACCGTAAGTTCCCTGGATTTTGGAGCTTTCACCATGGACATTTCAATACTTTTTTCACTCACTTACATCTTGATTAAAATATATTTTACTCTGTACTTGATAGAAGACGCTCGTCATTCGCCAGATCACGCCATGCGTCGTTCAAGCGTCCCCCATCCCCGCTCGCGAAGTAAAATAGCGTCGGCATTACATCAATTATGGGAACGGATCTGATCAAAAACCCGGACTTTCATCAACCCCGCCCGGACGCCTACCAAACTAGGACAAATCCGGGGAATCCCGGACAGATGGCTGCCCTACCTTCACTTGCGGTGACGATATTTGTCGGAGACAGCTTTCAGCGTGTTCAATAGAGAAAGCTTCACCAAAAGATTCTGTGAGAACCTCGTGATTCATTGTCGGAGGTTCAAAGACTTCGATCAGCATACAGCATTAAAAGAGTGGTCTGATAAAAATCTAACCTAACCCTACTTCCGAGACTGTTCCAAATAAATTTGTACAAATGTTATAAATTTTTCGAGTTCGCAATGAAGTTTTCATGCTTACGTCCAAAAACTGGAGCATAAGAGATAGGCGAGCTTTCGCCGGAAAATTGAAACCCCCACAGTAGATACACTCGGAGGCAAAATTAGCGGAACACTCGAAAATTTAACCAAATTCGAAGTCCAATATTTTTCCTAATTCTCAACCTATTTAGAGGATTTTTTTGGCAAGTTATAGATCAACTCTTCTGCTTTGTAGAAATTATAAGAGAAAACAAAAAAAAATTGAAAAAAATTTTATACGGAGGCAAAACTAAAAGTGTTTTTTTTGTCAAAAATTCGTAACACCCTGTCGTGGTCCGATTTGAAACGTACAATATCATGGTCTGTCAAGACACATTTTCCTACAGTAACGCCCTTCTTGTTTTATGCATTTATCTCTATTTTTACAAGAGATATCCAATTTGAAGCGAAAAGTCACAAATTTCAAGAATTTATTTTTAATCTTGCGTAGGTGCATAACATCGGAGGTTAGCCAAAAAATAAAATCAAAATTAGAGAAGCGGAAATCTAACGAAATGAAAATTTTTGAAATTCACTGGCCAATTTCACGCTCCGGGAGAACTCGAAGTACACTGGAAAATCGTTGATTTTGCACATTTATTTTTGAATTTTTTTGTGTGACGCTATAATAATTATCATCCCTGTCCAAAATTGAGAGCAGGTGTGTATCCTGGCGATACACTCGTGAAATGAAATGAACATGTTGAGAAAAATGTTCATGATGACCCACAAAAAAAAACATTTGATTTTAGTAGCGAGTATGACCCCCCCGAGCTCTTATTACAGCGCGCATACGATTTCGCATACTCCCAATGATGTTGTCTATCATCTGTTGAGGTATGTTGTCCCACTCTTCCACCAAAGCCAATGTCAGCTCTTCAACGTTGCCTGGATTCCGTTTTCGAACCCTTCTTCCAAGAATGTCCCAAACGTGTTCGATCGGGTTAAAATCCGGTGACCGCGACGGCCAGTCCATTCGTGTGATCCCAACTTCATTGAGATATTCTATCACTATGCGCGCAGTATGAGGGCGCGCGTTATCGTGCATAAAAAGGAAATTTTCCCCTATGTATAGGAGCAAAAGGCATAACATGAGGCCCCAAGATTTCTGTTATATACCGATGGGCATTAAGTGATCCATTGCCAATAATCTCCAATTCTGTTCGTACTCCCAAGCATATGCCACCCCATATCATAACTGACCCTCCACCGTATTGCCCAGTTCCTGCGAAGTTCGCTTGATTGTACCGTTACCCTCGATGCCTCCATATTCTATCTCTACCATCCACGAAATTCACACAATATCGGCTCTCATCACTAAATAAAACTCGTCTCCACTGATTGATTGTCCATGCTACATGCTCCCTAGCAAACGCCAATCTTGCTACCCGATGGGCTCTATCGAGTCTTGGTGCTCTTGCTTGCGCGTATGATCTCAGACTAACTTCATTTAATCGTCTTCTGACTGTCCTCACACTAACGTTAATGTTATCCACTGCTTGTAAAAGGTTACGTGCCTGAACAGCAGTAAGACGAGGATTTCTTATGGTTTGATTGACGATGAAACGGTCATGTATAGCGCGGGTTGCCCGATTTCTTCCTTGTCCTCGCCTCCTCACGTATAATCCAGTTTCCCTGTAACGTCGGTAGATTCGATGGATAACCGACGTCGAGACACCCATTATGGTACCGACTGAGCGGTAGGTGCGCCCTTTCTCGATCAATGTAACTGCCCATGCTACTGAGGTTGGTGGTAAATCTCTCATTCTGAATGAAAAATACCGTTTCGAATCGTAAACAGTAAAAGAATCACAAAACACCGCAACCGATCGAATTTGTAACAAATCAAAGAATGGAAAACTCTCATTCTTTAAACAAGTGCAAATGTGGTCATATACAAAAGAACGTGTGTTGTATTTCATATTTGATAAAAAAAGGTGTGCACATGTGTAAACGAAAAGTTTTATCAATGGTCCCAGAATTCGGTTGTGTATTTTAATACCTACCGACTGTTATCTCCTATGAATTCCTAATTTTCACCAAATTAACCAAATTGTCATCAATAGCTAATGCAATTCGAACATAAAAATCGCAAACGACAATTTCGACACGCCTGAGTGATAATAAGAAAATTCCAAATTGATAGACGAATTTTAATGACAATTTCTTGATTCAATGGAATTTCTCCAAAATGGTGATTTTCCACTTGAAATTAAATATATTTTGCAAAAATAGAGATAAACGCATGAAACAAGAAGGGCGTTACTGTAGGAAGATGTGTCTTGACAGACCATGATATTGTACGTTTCAACTCGGACCACGAAATTCCACAGGGTGTGACGAATTTTTGACAAAAAAAAACACTTTTAGTTTTGCCCCCGTATAAAATTTTTTTCAATTTTTTTTTGTTTTCTCTTATAATTTCTACATAGCAGAAGAGTTGATCTATAACTTGCCGAACAAATCATCTAAATCGGTTGAGAATTAGGAAAATATCGAACTTCGAATTTGGTTAAATTTTCGAGTGTTCCGCTAATTTTGCCTCCGAGTGTACATCCATCTACTTCAATCCGTACGTAATTAGAAGCAGTAAGAGCGCGATGCGCTATCTGAACTTAATAAACATCATTTCACTACGTTTGAAAGGGCTATTTTAAAATTTAAATGTTTGCTTGAAGTATCTTGAAAGTTTGATGATTGACGAACGTCAGCGACGAATCTGAAAAATGTTTGCTGAGTATAGCTTGTTAACTATGAAGTATAAATAGCAGATAATTTGAGGATATAACTAATAGTATGTCCTGCTAGTCACTGAAATTTCAAGCGTCTAGATTTATCCACAAAAAAGTCACCTGAAGGACGAACATGCGAACATGCTCAACTTGGCGTGCGTCAAATTGTAAAAACATAGTCATTTGTTGGAAAGAGATCATTGTTTTACTTTTAGGATATTATCAATATCAGGATGAAGAATTAAACTTTCAATAAATAACACTCTTTATTAACTAATACATAAATTACAAATTGAAAATAACAAAACAAATGACATTGGACGTTATTTTCGGAATCCTTCAGTCTTCACGGAAATGATAGATCGGTAGCAAGATTCGAATACAGTATTAACTTGAGATCTTCTAGGGTGAGGTATGGTAACATTCTATAAAGTATGGACAATTACATAGTTTCTTTATAGAAGTTTAACTAATAGCAAGTCTTACAGCAGAATTAATGTTTCTTGATAGTTATCTATTAAAATGTTCTTCTTCGATAAATGGCGGCATTGAGTTAATTCTAATGTGATATGTACTAAACCGAGTCAATCATATAACATGTAACAACTAGATGTCTACACCTACTATAAGCATTGAATTCCACCATATTGTAAATCTAGATTATATAAAAAAATTCTTCTAAATGGATTTTTCAGGTAACTAAAAGCTGACTAACAGCAAAAACCATCCAATATACATTTGACACTTGTGTCAGCAACCAATTTCAAAACATGTTTTATTTTAGCACATTTTTCGATCCAATAGTAGAATAGCATATGAATCGAACCTTATTTTGCTCTAGGCCATAATAGCGTTATTTTCTCACTTAGTTTGTAATTGAAAGAACACGCGAACAGGAAAATCGATATATATTTCACACTGGCGGATTTCATATTGATATTTTCATATATTCGTATTCAGTTGAACATTAAACAGTAAATTGAGATCGCATCATTCCAAAGAAAGCTTCTACATCGATTTTCCTGTCCAAATCAATCCTTGATCTTTTTTGAATAGATCGCTCCCTCAAAACATGTATTTATTCTTCTCTAAAGTGATAGGTCAACAATGGGAAAATTTTTGCTCTCACCTCGAAAATTGAAAGAAACCCAACGGAATTTTTCTACAGAAATATAAAGCATAAAGGTGGTTTTGCACCTCTTGTATTATGAATTTACTCCCTAAACACTCTATTAACGAAATTAAGGTAATATAGAATAATAATTGTTTATCTCTATTGATGAAACAAAAAAGCATAATTGAAAAGACATTTTTTCTACAAGCGACCTACCGCCGCGTGAAAACACGTTACTGTCTCCTTAAACTATTACATTCCATCTTTTTGGCGAGATTTCAAGTACAAATTCAGCGTGAAAATAAGCCAGTTTGGTCCTAGCCAACCTGTAACAATTCGGATAGTAGGTCCTCATTCTGTTTTTGAGCAATCTCGAATTAAGAGCTAAATTTACCAGCCTTCATATTTACAAGACAAACAAATAAATGCTGTTCAAATCTTCGGTAATCTCTAAATATCAACAAAACTACATATTTAATGAAAAAACAAATTAAATATTTCGGAATGTTGGTGAAGGTCTATAAACCCATCATGAGTATTTCTGTGGAAATTTTGAGATTATTTCCACTGGCAGCTTGTCTGACACTCATTTCCCAAGTGTCTAAAAGCTGACTCACTGAGAAATATTTTGGCAGTTTCTGAATTCGGCCGAGCAAAGCTTTTTCTACAGCCGACAGAAATGAGGTAGCATTGTATTCTTGTGAATTGGTGTGACATTTAGGTGGAGCTACAGGGTAGTCTTCAGGTACTGTAATTGATATTGGTGGTACGCAAGGAAGATGACGATCATCTAACCAACACATCAACTGGATGGATTTGGATCCAGGCTGTTGATTTGTGTCAAGAGATACCTTAAATCGTTGATCCAAACGAGCTATTTCCCCTTGAAGAACATCAGGAATGTCACTGGTGGGCTCTTCAAATTTTTGTGGCGTCAATGGAGGCACCTGTAATGAAGCATAAAACTTTTTTTATAATTACAAGGTGATTGCTGCTACTGGTATTGTCAAATTTTTGTGGCGTCAATGGAGGCACCTGTAATGAAGCATAAAACTTTTTTTATAATTACTAGGTGATTGCTGCTACTGGTATTGTCAAATTTTTGTGGCGTCGATGGAGGCACCTGTAATGAAGCATAAAACTTTTTTTATAATTACAAGGTGATTGCTGCTACTGGTATTGTCAAATGATAGCTTCAAAGGCAAGAGACATAGACACTTTATCTACATACAACCTCAAATCCCTTTGCTAAATACTTTTGAAAAAGAAGCTAAATCTAACGTGCCTTAAGCGGCCCATAGACGGTCAATAATGCGCAATATGATGGATCATGTGATATTACAATATAATTCATGAAACTTGAACTCCAGAAAATATATTGCGCAAACAGGAAAATATGCAATATCTTGTCAATCGATATATACAAACAGTCCAGTACACATCGTTGCGACAATCATTTTTTTTTATTCTAGTATGTGTTTATTTATTTATATTACATAACTAACTTATAATATACATACAGAAACTTACGGTACAACCCATTTGATAATTTATACTTATAAATTGAACGCTTATTTTAATAATCCACAAACAATTCTCTTAAACACTAAAAAAGACATAGAAAAGAAATCCACAAGACCAGAGTATTCATTGCACCGGTTCAAAACACGGTTCAAGAAAAAATGCTCACAATAATTTACCCTGACGGGATCAGGGTAAAACAAATTACTACTGCGAGTGCGCCTTGCAGGTACATGGAAATTAATTTTACGCAGGAGATCAGGACAATTAACATCATTGTTTAATAATGAATACAGGAAGAAGATATCAGAACGAGATCTCCTAATTGCGAGAGTTGGTAAGCTCAAGCGCGATCTTAAAACATCATAATCAATTTCTGATTTTGGTATATTTAACTTAAATGCTATTAATAGCAATAACCTATTTTGTCCTCTTTCGAGGCAAATGATGAACGAACAATAGACAATTTTCATAGTTTCCACAGAAAATCGGTAACAATTCTTTTGTATGAAACCCAGAAGCTTCAAACTTCTCTTCTTGATACCATTTATATGGCCATCAAAACGCAATTTGTGATCCAACATAACACCTAAGTCTCCACTCAATTCAACCTTCGTGAGACAACTGTTATCAATTGTGTAAGGGTGCCCCTCTCTCGCCGCTCTTGAAAAAGATATTACATTACACTTAGAAAGGTTCAACTCCAATCTGTTCATGACGCACCAAACCTGAAACCTATCCAAATCAGACTGCAATAACGGAACATCATTAATACTACTTATTGTTTTGTGTATCTTCAAATCATCTGAAAGAGCAGGAAGCTGCTATGACGAAACACCGACGATAATTCATTGATGAAGACGAATAGCAAGGGTCCTAGGTGAGATCCCTGAGGAACTCCAGAAGAAATAGTAAATGAATTCGACACAAAGTTTTTGTATCCAACAGATTACTTTCGATCACGCAAGAAACCTCCAATCCAACAAAATAGAGATCCTCTGAAACCCATCCTATTCAATTTGTCCAAGAGCAAGGTGTTGTTGACTCTATCAAAGGCTTTACGAAAATCAGTGTATATGGCATCCACTCTGCCTCCACCCTCCATAGCAGAAGTAACATCGCTCAAAAAAAGCTATAGATTAGTGACGGTCGACTTGTGTTTGGAGAAGCCATGTTGTTCATTGATGACAATGCTTATGTATCTCCAGCTCAAATAATGACAAACTAACCTGTCTAAAAGTTTCGGTATAACCTAAATGTACAGATGCCTCTATAATTACGAACATCTTGCTCGACTTAAATATATGGTGTTATGAAACTTTCTTTCCAGAAAGCAGAAAAAACTCCTGTACTTAGGGATGAGTTAAATAGATATGTCAGGGGACTAGCCAATGAATAGATACACCTTTTCAACAAGACAGAAGGAACTCCATCTGGTCCACAACTATAAGATTCTTTGAGTCCACTTATTCCAGCAAACACTTCAGATGCAGATTCACTGAAGGAGGAAAGGTCAACAGTCTCAGGAATAGCAAAATCAGGGGCAAAAATATTTTCAGATGAGAAAACACTACTGAAAAACTTGGAAAACTTATCAACAATTTCATTTCCATCTGAACTTTCCTTTGAATCAAAACGCATTTTGCTAGGCAAATTTTTAGAACCTTTTAGTGTTTTCAAATGCCTCCACAGATAATTAGGCTCTGATATAATTTTGGACTCCATATCTGATATTGAGCTCGCAGTTCTTTAAAGTTCAAATAATCTTGATGCAAATTTGATCTCTTGAGAATAGCATGTGCCTTTTTTTTTCAATTTTATACACTTAATGAGACTAGCATTATACCAGACAGGATAAGGACTCTTTTTAATTGATTTTCTGGAAATATATAAATCCATACTTTCATACAACATAAAATAAAATTTGCTCAAGGTATCAATAATATTCTGTTACACAAAAATTTCAATCGATACAATTCAAATAATTCAATCATCATAATCAGCATTTCGAAAATCATTAATTTCCTCAATATCGTGTTGAATATGCATATCATCTCTATCAGCACACGGTATTTTGATTTCATAGCCATAGTGGTGAACTAAATTATCAATTAAAACCTCTTCAGCATAATCGACTGACACTCCCGGAACAGATGCGAACACTAAATCCAAAAACACCCCACAGGTATTAGGCAAATGATTCACTTGTGTCAAGCCCATGAAATTGAAATAATCGATCACACTTTCAGCCGAACATCCTAGCGGGGTAAGCACATACTCATCATCTTACCTCAGGTACGTTGTAATCACCAACAAGCAAGAACTTTGCATTAGGTTTTTCCAGAAAAATTTCTTTTGACTGCTTCACAATGAGATTCATAAAGATGTGTAAGTGAATAAGGGGGTGTATATGCTCCACCCAGTATGAGTAAACCATCAGTCGTGACAATCTCAACAAAAAGATGTTCAACATTGTGTGAATGGTGAGTTGGGTTAAGGTCATTCTTTATGAGAAAAAAAATCCCCCTCCCCTACTTTCAGAACTAGTAAGTGAACTCCTATCCTTCCTGAAAACTTCATAATCAGGATCAGAAACTTCGCCATCAAGCCATTCATCACAAAGGGACGATTGAGCGATAACTATAACATCAAATTGAGATACATTCGCACTAGTTTTGAAGGCGTCAAGTCGTGTTCGCAGTCCACCAGCATTATGGAAATAAACGCTCAAATGGGAGTTACTTAGTTTCTTCCATCATATTTTACAATTGACGGTATGCCTTTTATATATCTGATGGTAACTTTCTCTCCATTGTCCTTTCTCTGTGCGAGTTCATCAAGCAGCCTCCGGAGATTTTCGCGCTGCTTAGGCGTAAGATCACTTTCCAAATTAATTTTGGAGTATGCCTCAGACTTCTTCAAATTGGATTTCTTTCCAATTATTTCCTTTACTAAACGCGAAGAAGATAATACAACTTTAACAGGTCGGTTACAACCAGTTACAGCCTTTCCTACTCTGAAACATTCACAACCGCTTCCGTTGCTTCTATGCCACCAGTGACTTCTTCTACTCCAATCTCTTCTACAATAGATTTGATATGATCGCTATCGAATTTTTGCGATCTTCTACTGTGGTAGAATTACTTTCCTGAAGATTATAACCATCATTTTTTCTAGATTGCACACTTTTTCTTCGAGATTCAAAATTTGTTCCTGCATATTCTCGTAACTTCGCACGATAAGCGGTAATCTCCTTATCGAGTTTTTGCATTCGTCGCAGAAAAAAAAGAATGAACGTTGTTCCTTTAATTCCATAACTCTGAGTTCACTGCCATCCAAAGACAAACAGCTGATATGAGTTGCAACATCACAGGAATCACAACAAACAAAAGCAGATGATTTATTCAATCATTCTCAGTTCATTGAGAGATGTTTCATAGTATATTTCTCCAAATTAATGAACCACTTTTTGGCCCATTTCCTGCATTTTCGGGTATTATTTTACATTTTCACACATACGTCAAAATCTATTAACACGCAACAGTATTACTCAACATGACTTCATGAAATTCTGGCGTGGGTTGCGTATTGCCATAGCTTGTTGTACAATATTTGTGATTGCTTGCGATTGCGCGAATAATTGAAGTCATCAATATCACAATTAAATTTTCTGCACAAATGCAAATACCGTACAATAATATTGAACGTCTATGGGCGACCGTCAAGATTGTGCAATACACAAAGGACAATATTTTTTTTCGTCTATGGGCTCTTATAACCGTCATTAGAAACAATTTCACAAACTTGATATCAACTGTGTGTTCAGTACTATTAGATTATGGATGTTATTAAGTCATGCCTTGAATGCATTTGTTTATATCATTTACCTATTCATTTATGTAAATTTTTGTTACATGCATAAATGCATCAGAGAACGATGTAAAACATATCTGAAGCAAAGAAATAAAGACATAAGCCACAATATTTTCTTACCAATTTCACCTCAGGCCCAAATAGGGCATCCAGAGTCGGTCCAAAAGTTCTATGTAATGTATGATTAATCACAGAATTTTGAGCATTGCTGCTTATTGCTTCCAAAAGAGGGGAAAATATATGACTTTCCTTGAAAACAATCCCACTGGCAACGGGAACATTACCATCGCTTCTTTTGAAATCTAGTTTCTCAAGAACCACCTCACATTTCAATAATGTTTCCAATGGCATTCTTTGTTGAGGGTTCGAAAGAATTTCCAGCAGTTTTTTCATTTTGCTCAGCTTTTCAACATGTTCTCCGTCATTTCCGATGCGAGCTATCATCTTTCTCAAAGGGTCTATATACTTACTAAGTTGGCGAACCTTTTCCCGATATGCTTGTTCCTCTTGAAGACCCATAGGGCTCTGGATTGGTTGTCCAGGAGTATTTAGAGAAGTACCAGGGCTAGGAGCCATACCTTGACACAAAGATAAATCAGAATTTTTTCATCAATAATTCAACTAAATTTACTGATGTTCCTTAACAATTACTTAGAGTCAATTTTTATATGAAGTAAGTAATCTGAAATATTGTTTAATGATTCGATCCAATTTTCGAGTGAAAATGTCAAATAAACATGTGTGATAAGTTTTGTTGGTAAGGAGACACAAGAGCATTGACTATCTGAAAGTTGTTTAGACATCTTAGTGTTATTACCCATTTCAAAAGTAATAAAAAAGAACATGTTTATTCTAATGACCATTGTAATGTTGACATGATAGTTTTGTCATTTTATTTTTTTACTATGTTATGCCCGGGACAGGCGATAAGTGGTTGTGCATGTTTGAAACCCTGTAGAATGTAATGAGGGTCGGCTGATCTGAAACCAGAGAAGGCAAAGGGAAACCAGTCTGGATACTTATTTTCCCAGGAAATCACTAAGGAGAGGAATCAACAAATGGCCTCTAGTCCCGGGCAGTTCTTAAATGGACAAGAGGTGCGAAGAATGCCCGGCTCAAAGTAGTGAAGTCCAAAATTCGAATAGGAACATGGAATGTTAAAAGCCTGTTCGCCGCAGGAAAATTAGACAACACCGTCCAAGAAATCAAAAGACTTAAGCTTCAGATACTCGGAATATATGAATTAAGATGAATATGTACCAACTAAAACGGTACCTTATACTACTCTGGTAGTAATGAAAATGACAGAAACCATAGAAAGGGAGTTCGAATATTTGTGACTGCCCAATGTACCAAATATCTCACCAGCTTTGTACCAATATCCGATAGGTTAATGCTCATACAACTGCAAGGAAGACCTTTCAAAATTAATATAATCCAAGTCTATGCACCTACTGCAGAGAGAAAATACGATGATGAAGTAGAACTGCTTTATGGAGAAATTGACAAATTGCTGAAAACAACCAAAAATAACGACATCAATATTGTGCTGGGGGACTTCAATGCTAAGATTTGTTGAGGAAGGAGAGGAGAACTAGTCGGACAGTATGGATTAGGAGAGTCCAATGATCGCGGAGACAGACTCTACGAATTCTGCCAGGAGCAAAACATGGTAATATGCAACACCAGGTTTGAATTGCCATATCGTCGACTTTACACATGGAGATCCCCAGCTGATGAACCAAACAGTCCAACACCAATTAGAAATCAGATAGATTACTTTCTGATTAATAAACGTTTCGGAAACTGCATTAAAAAGGTCACAACGTATCCTGGTGTAGACATAGAGTCAGACCACAACCCCCTAGTTGCCATTATTTAAGTTAACCTGAAAACTATTAAACGGAGAATACGAACACCTAAAATAAACACCACAAGACTACAAGATAGCGAAACGAGGGACAAAACCACAGGAGATTTAAACAGCAAACTTAATGCATTGATGAGATCCTCATCTAACAATGTAGATATGCAATGGAATCGACTTGAAAGGACGAACAATAAGGTTTGCCTGCAGAGCCTGAACACAACTATGAACATTAAGAAGAGATGGATGACAACGGAAATCCTTGAACTAATCGAAAAGAGACGTTTGGCAAAAAATGAGCCAACATCCTATAGACAACTGCAAAACTCAATAAGAGGAAAGATAAAAGTGGCAAAATAGAAATGGATCAAAGAATTATGTGAGGAGATGGGGAACCTAGACTCTAAACACGACATTTTTAACATGCACAAGTAATTGAGAGAAGTATCGTGACTATTTAAGAAACAATCACCACCGATGCTAACAGATGAAAAAAATAACATAATTTTAAATGAAGCGGAGAAACATCGAATTTGGGAAAACTACCCCACAGATTTATTCGGAGACGACAGACCTGAAATAGATATGGCAACAATGTCAGAAGGACCGGAAATAATTAAATCAGAAGTAATGCATGCTCTAGAGTTGGGTAAAAATAGAAAAGCAATTGGACCAGACAACATTCCAATGGAGGTCGTAAAATTGATAAATGAAGAGAACATAGACCTCATTGTTAAACTTTTCAATACCATCTACGACACAGGCATACTTCCCAATGATTGGCTAGTCAACCTTTTTACCCATCCCTAAAAAACAATATCCTAAACAATGCAAAGACTACAGGCTGATAAGTATTACGAGTCACTTGCTGAAAACATTCCTGCGAATAATCCACTCCCGCATCAGCAATAAATGCGAACAAGACTTAGACGACAGCCACTTTGGCTTCAGGAGTGGGTTCGGAACACGCGAGGCGTTGTTTGGTATTAATGTACTATTGCAGAAATGTCGCGACCAGAGACTATTAAACAGCATTCGACAGAGTACGACACCAAGATCTCATTGAAATGCTACAGAGAACTGGAGCTGACACCAAGGACATCAGAATAATAAAAAATTCATATTGGAACCAAAAAGCCAATATTAGAATAGGAAATGGACTTTCGAGGGATATGAACATTAACAGAGGAGTTCGCCAGGGGTGTGTACTCTCAACCTTACTTTTTAATCTAAATGCAGACCAGATTTTCAAGGAAGCCATAAAAGAAACTGAAATAGGAGTGAAAGTAAACGGAACACCAATCAACACCATAAAATATTCAGAAGATACAGTTTTACTAGCTGAAAATATAGAGGACCTCCAAGAACTACTGAACAAGATCAACAGCATCAGCCAGAAAATGGGTATAAATATAAAAGTTAACAAGACCAAATTTATGGTATTCAGCAGACAAAGTCATAATGAAGCAGAATTACAACTGAACGCCAAACGGATTGAGCGTGTGAGACAATTTAAATATCTGGGGGCTTATATAAGAGGTAAATCCAGACATAGAAATAAAATAGAGAATTGAGACAGCTTCTACCAACTTTATTAAAATGAGAACTTTGTTCTGCAACGACAATTTGAATCTTAAACTAAGACAACGAATGCTTAGATGCTATGTCTGGTCGGTACTGTTATATGGAGTAGAAACTTGGACTCTAAAGATCAACACATTGAATAAATTGAAGGCTCATAGAAGAATGACCAGAATACCGTGAACAGCTAGAAAAACTAACGCAGCAGTCCTTGAAAGAGCAGGACGTGACCGTGAGCTGTTAACAAATATCAAATGTAAAAAGATTAGCTATCTTAGACACATATTACGTGGATCTAAGTACAAACTACCACAGCTGATAATGAAGGGAAAGATAGAGGGACGTAGAGGAGTCGGCAGAAAACAGATATCCTGGCTTAAGAACATCCGAGATTGGACGGGAATACTACTGTCGGAACAACTCTTCAGAAAAGCGGAAGATCGGAATGCCTTTGCAAAAGTGATTGCTAACAGAGAGACCAGACACAGCACATGAAAAAAGAAGAAAAATGTAATGGAAGCATTTCTGTGCATACCTTCAAATAAACTTCTTTCTTTAAAATTTGATGAGGAATCGACCACACTAATATCTCATTTATTTTGGAAACACCTGTATATATCCTATTTTCAAGGTGAATTATATCAATTAGAACTGTAAGCTAAAAACTCTTAAGAGTGCTTATTCACCACAAAAAATCATCATCTAAGTCTCAGTTACAACACAACTTATCACACATGATTATATGAACTTCTCGCTTAAAAATTGAATGATGAATTGCTGACAACTATTTCAGATAACTTAAATCCTGTGTATGACAATACCAACAGAGTATGCAATGGTAAATAATAAAAAAACAAAAAAAAAACATTTCAATTAAGTCTAATAGACATACCAATTGATCTTGGAGGACCAGTACTACCCATCATGGTCATACTAGACCCAGGAGATGGAGCCAAGGCAGGAGAAGTCACCATTTGATTAGAAGTGGGAGGACCACTCATACCAGGAGATTGCACTGAAGAAGAAGGACTTTGCTGCAAAAACTGAGTTGGGGTAGGATTGCGAGAAAATCCCATCATAGCGCTTCCCATGGTATTTTGCAAAGCTGGATTCATTTGCATTTGCCCTGGCTGCTGATTGCCCATTTGGTTAGGCATATTGCCTTGCAGCTACAAATAATATAATATATAATAATATAACTCATACATCATAGGGATGATGAAAAAACAAAATTTTTGAATATCTTCCCTATTAACAACATACACTATTGACGAATAGAAGATTACCTGATTTCCTATTGTGTTCTGCATTGACCCTCCTAGTTGATTCATATTACTTTGAGGCATTTGATTCGACATTTGCCCACCCATCTGGTTCATTGTTCCCATCTGGTTATTCATTTGGTTTCCCATTTGTGACCCATTAGCTCCCATGCGATTTTGCATATTACCTTGCATGTTAGGAATAGCTCCACCTGGTCCTCTTGCCATTGCTTGAAATACATTAACACCCATTTGTTGCTGAGGACCTCCCATAGGATTCTGCTGAGCATTCATATTGAGCATTTGATTATTTCTTGTTCCTAAAATGATGAGTATGATACACGTGGGAGTATATACATTTTGTCATAAAGTTTATACAAACCTTGGCTAGCTAAATTTTGCAATGCATTGATGGGATCAGGCATACCTCCAGCCTGTGGCTGACCAGCTCCTTGCATACCTGTCTTTTTATTGTTCATGTCTCGCACATGCAAAATCAATCTTGCTACAAAACCTAAGTATTCCTCACGAGATTTAGCCTTTTGGAATACATGGTTCTCCATTTCAATGCTATTTCTTGACGTACTCATCCCATAAGTGCGAATAGCTTCGTCTATTCGGGCTATTACTCCCTGTCTGAACGTCTGAGTTCTCCATCCTTCATCTGGCACAGACATTTTATATTCCCTCTGTTGGAAAAGGCACTTTGACTGAATCTGTCCTGCTCGAATCAGTTGTGATATGTAGATAATTTGGAAGTTCTAGAAAAAAACTCTATATGTGACAAGTTCAGTTTAGAGTTCGATAACCTCAACCTCAGAAGTCAAATATGCACAAGCGTTTTTCTGCAGTTTTTTGGTTACGGTAATTCAAAGTTCAAATTATCATAGAAAATTCTTATTCATACCATATTAATTTCCCATTGTGTTTTACATACAGTGTACAAAAGAAAAATTAATGAAATACATATTTATTACCGGTGATTATAGGAATACGAATCATATATCACAATCTAATAATCATTACGAGTTAGGTCAGAGCGTACTTTTACTTACAGTTTAGTTTGATGCAAATTTAAGATCTGCGAAAAATCTGACACCAATTTTACAGGTTTCTACGATCAAAAATGAATCAAAATAGAACAGATTAATAACCGAATAAAGATGGAGTTGTTAATAAGAAATAAAACTAGAGGATATATGAAAAAATAAAAAATAGATAGAATGAACACCGAAAACTGTTGTTCAGGGACGCCCAGATAAACAAGTTTTGTGGTCTGGCCATAGTTATGTAATACTACTTACATAAATAAGGGTCTGACCAACCATTCAACATCCCTCTCCCACGCAGTTGACTCGATTAACGAAACAATGGTGAAATAACTGAAATAGTCAAATACTGAACTGAGTTGCGGACCTCAGAACATACCCTTAGGGTTCTTTACTCTGGTTGCGCATCTACAAATATTGCCAATAGTATATAATTTCCACTGTTAGATGGCGCATTTGTGATAACAATCTGTAATCATTGGCGTACTATGTTACTCATCAAATTTTACTTATTTTCCACATGGTAAATCGTAACGTAATGAGCATAAAAAAATTCACTATGTCCATAACTGAATATGATGCAATATTTTATGTTTAATGTTATTTGTTTTCACTGTTGTATTAATGGTATAGAAGATAGGTGCAAAATGCCTCCAGAAATATTCATTGATTCCTACATGTACCGATACCTACTTAAAAAATATTACAGGTTGTAGAAGGCAATTTCGACCACCGATGATTGCTGTTCACAATCTAAAAATATACCGGTTTGCCTAGATGTTCTTTTTTAGTACAAGCCCCTGCTTATGACAACATATGACACTCCTGGACATGTAAACATCAAAAACAACTGAAAGAATAGAGAGAAAGATTTGACTCAAGTCAAATGTGTTTGTAGCGGAGATTTAATAAATGATCATAATTCCACATCAAATATTAAATCATTTTCAGCGATAAATATAGTAGAGTACATCTATTTGTATCATATTACAGTGTTCTAATCTTGGCCGCATTTTGTGGATTTATTAATAAAACATCAAAATCTCATTTTCGTCTCTTTAATCAACAAACTTTTAGAAAAAAATTATCATTCCTCACTTTTCTTCTTTCCTATCCCTTTTCCATTTCCAGCTCTAGCCAACTATTAAGTTGGACCGTTCCGTCACCGGCGCTGCATGTATCGCACCGACGGGTCGGCATCCAATTCTCGTTGGGATTATTTTGACGATGGTGATATGCTCTGTGAATGGCTGAACTGTGAACGGCGGCCAACTGGGGATATGAACTCGTAAGATGGCCGGTATAAACAGATGAAAAATTCATGGGATGTATATGTACGTTTGAACGAATTCATATACACACTTCAGCATCCTAATAAATATATGGATGGTGAGAAGAGGGGGGTGGAAATTGCATTGTCTCTATGATGTTTTTGGCTATTAAACTGTGCAGAAGTACTTATTTCTTTAAAATCTGCATTTTGATCACATTTTATAAAGTTAAACATAATATGAATTGCTAATATAGTTGCAAGCGTAGACCATTAATTCCAAATTCTTGACTTAAATGACCAAAAACATTTTTCACATATGTCGAGCTCGGTACAGAGGTAGTTCAATTGTTGTTTTTTATTAACATAATTCGATTGTTAAGATGAATAAACTCTAAGGAGACTTAGACTAGTATGAATATCTAATACTGAGTATTATCTATTTTCAAGCTATCTATTGTCATATGTAAAGGTGATCATAAGTGTATGATACGGGCTCATAACGCAGTCGATCCTGCGGGGCATAGTAATGTACGTCGTTAACTTTCTGTGCTTGATGCGTTCCTAGCGCGGTCTTGGCATGATACGGTTTTATGGGCAGAACTTTTAGAAATCTGTGTTCTTCGATGGTTCACAGAACACCTAAACAGTTTTTTCAGATATTCTGTGTTATAGAATTATTCTGTATATTGTAAAATAAGATATAATATAATGAAAAGAAGAATTTTTCTACATGCGATAGACATGAATTTGTGAAAGAATAGATATACAACAAGTTTGATTTTCTAAGAGGTGTTCTGGCTTTTTTTATTTTTAGGTGGCTAACATTTTATAGAAAAAACTAATGACAGAGAATGACTTAAATCTGAATTATTTCACTCATTTCAGTCATCTAATTTGATTGTTTACTGCTACCGATACTCGATAAGTTCAAAAGATGAATAAGACCCTTATAGCGATATAACATAGAACATACTATTTGTTTGTAGTACGAACTAGATGCTATGTTATGATCAAGATTATTGCAAAATTGTCTTTTCAATCTCAGGATAATATTTATTGCTTCTTAGCTTTTTGAGAACATAATATAAGGTTGGTATATTCTCTGATGATATTTTTAAGCAATAATTTTGAGATCAAGACAAATTTCCGACTTGAATTTAACTCTAGCACAGAATATAGTCTTATTGTAAAAACTCCTCCGCTATTTTAGTTGTTATAAGTTTTTCGTTTAGTATGGATTTCCGAAAAAATCGTCAAGAATACAATTACACAGATAAATTAGCTTTGTGAAAATGAAGAAGTGTAATGTTTTCCTTTTTTCAGATTCATGGAAAACAGCAAGATGATCTAAATAAGAAATGATCGCTTTGATTTCCCAATTGGATTGGTAGAATGGACAACGAAAGTCAACCAAGCACATCTGGATATTTTGAAGAAGCAGGTAGAGGTTATAGGCTAAAAAAAAAACAAATAGATCCAATAGTTTGCCCAGTGTGTGGTGTTACACTAAGGACATCAGAAGTAGAAATGCATTTAACGTCTGAAATAGAAAAATTAAATAGACTTCCACCATCAAAATTAAGAACTAATGGAAAGTGCACTCCCTCTAGTTCTACATCTAATGGAAGCTCTCCAAAAAGCCCTACTAATTCGGATAAAGATAAGAATTGGGAAACATATCAAAAGGTTCGCTCCAACAGGCAGTCAAGACAAAAAGTAAAATCGCGCAAAAGGAAAAGCGAAGAAGTTGTTTGTCCTATTTGTAACACAGATATATCTGCCATTGCTGAAGATTTAATGATGCATGTTGAAATGTGTTTGAGGAGATCTGAATCTTGTAATGAGACTGAAGAAACTAATGAAACTATTGATGTAGAAGCATTTGAGGAATATGAATGGGCAGGTCAGTCTAGAATTAGAGCAACATCTTTACTGCCAGGTGGTGTATCTAGTTTGGGATCTTCTTTAAGTATGGCTGACGATGATGAAGATTTGAATGTGGAAGATGTTGATGATTCACAAGTGTATGGTGCCCCTCAGTATTCGGAATGTGATGTGATTTTACCCTGTAATGATAAGGACAATATAGCATTACGAAAGGCAGTCATTGGTATGGATCCAAGAACTGCCAATAACATTGAAGAAGAAAGTTCATCGACTCCAGAAGAATCGCCAAGTTACAGTGGGACCAGTAATGGTAGTGATCCAGTTGTTGAAGTTCTCAAATCTCGTATTCGAGAACTTGAAAATCGAGAGCAAAGTAAAGAAGACAGTTTTAAATGCCTAATCTGCATGGATAGGTACCATACCCCTGTGATATCAGTTTGTTGTTGGCATGTTCATTGTGAACAATGTTGGTTGCAAACTTTAGGAGCTAAGAAATTGTGTCCTCAGTGTAATATGATTACATCACCATCTGATCTGAGAAGAATTTATATGTAGAAAAAGTTAATTTTTCATGGTTTTTATCAGTTTGATGAAATTTTTAAGACTATATTTAGAAAACTAATTTCATTGAACAATTATTGAAGGAAGAAGGTAGTCTATCAATTTTTAAATGGAACACTGATGAATCATTGTTATTCTTGCAAGTTAATGACAGGAATATTTTAATTTTTCATGATGTAATTCAGTTTTCATAAAAAAAATATTTTATTTTGATTCAGGAGTTTTTCTCATTTCATTGCACTGGTCTGAAACAGATGTCTACCTTTTTCCACATCAAAAATTTAGTTTTAAAAGTTGTCATTAACTGAAGGAATAAAAATCTTCATCCAAATATTTTTCTTAGTCTTCAAATATATATTTATTTATTTATAAATTGTTGTTTAATATGGCTTCTATGTCAATAACCATGACTGACAATTATTCAAATTGTTGAAGGAAATGTGCAAGTAAGGAACTAAAACTTCAAAATATGTTTTATATAACAAATATATATATTATATATATTTCTGCATGTCTAACTTATTTTATCACAGTTGTATGAGGGCAGTAATACAAACAATTCTTAAAAACTATAAGCTTAACTTCTACAACAAAAAATAATAAATTTCGTTCAACAATCACAAAGTTACTTCTAACTAGAAAATAAAATTTCAATTAACATAATAGAAAGCATGTAATTCTGTGTAGAATTTGAATACTTGGTGGCATTTTAGTTAAAAAATATGGATTTTGCAATCTGGTACAAAAAAATTTGTAGCAATGTTGGTTTAAATTTTGTAGTTATCTATAACGTAAAAATTTCCTTTCAAATAATTGTATTTGTGGTATTGTCACTGGGATGGAAAGTATAATTTGTGCTATCCCAAATTTGATTTCGATAAGATATGTCATACATTTTTACTCAGTGTATGTATTTATTTTTATTTCTAGTTAGAAGTACCTTAAGGAGTTCTGAAATCTATCAATGTCCATGAGCAATTTGTTCCCTAAGACATGATTTTAGGGCACCCAGAAATATTTTTCTTCCATAATCCGAAAAAACTTTATATGGGTCATTCTTTCCAACTTTCTCAAGTCTGTTGCTGCAAAAAGTTCAGTAAGTATTAATATTAAGTTGAATCTTGAGTCTTTGGAAAATGAATACTCACAAATCCTTCTTGAAGTTATCAAACTCCATTTGAAAAATTCTATTCATGTCTATAATGTTACACTGTAAGTCTGGATCTAAAATAGTTATCAGTTACTATGTTAATTCAGAGTTAGCAATATTTAAAAAAACCTGAACCATATTCCAAGATCGCTTTGTTGAAAAGTTCCATACGTAAACCTATTTGTGGATTACTTTTTAACTTAGGGAGGGAATTAGTGTTATAATAGTAACTCTCGTGTTTCTACTCTTCAATTCAATAATTAATTTTCTCAAATCTAGAATCATATTATTTGCATTTTTACCCTGAAAATAAAATATGACACGGAGATTAGAATACGCTATAATTTGATTTGATTTTCATTTTGAAACGTAAAAAGAATATTTTAACAGTTTATGTAGCTTCTTTAAGAGATGTATGTACCTATTTAAACAAATTTTTGTGTCTGTAGTATGAACACTTACTTCTAAGAGATCATTCATTCCAACCATAATAACGACTCTTGGTGCTAAACGCTGGACAGTTAATAATTTTTCTGTTAATTCCGAAATTGTTAGTCCTACTCGACATAAACCACACTGTTTTGGCTCTGAAATATAAAAATAATTGAAATTTTGAAAGTAAAGATGCACATGCTATTCATCCTAATATCTATCAAATTCTGTAAGTATAATGTTCAAGTCGTGAAATCGTGTATTTTTGTGTAAAATTTTAAAAAACAACTTGTATTTCGTATTACCTTCATCTGCCACGTAACAGCCAAGCTTTGTATCTGCTAAATCCACAAAAAAATCATCCCCTAGTGCCTGATGTTTGTATAAGATAGGTAACATTTCCTCCTAAGTTCACAAAGTTTAATTACACAAAAATAAGAACTAATATAGGTATAAGTATTCAGAAATTCGGACAATTTTAAATTTTGTTATTGTATAGCTATCATTATATCATTTAAAACTGCCCAACTATAATTTTATAGTAATTCTAAAGAACATACGAAAATATGATAAAAGAGTAGAATATTATTCGAAACTGTAAGTACATAAAATTGGAACAAATTGAAATGTTCACTTACCAATTTCTGAAATTCTTCAAATCTTCTGGAATCGCTTAAACATTTCTTGTTATAAGAAGAGTGAATTGAACTACCTTTTGGTAAACTCTTGCAATATATTTTCTGTTTCTTATTTCCGTCATAGTAATCAGTTTTACTTTCTAATGTATGATTAAGTTTTCTTTTGTTCTGGGTTTTTGCTTTTTTATCATATTTTTAATATGAGTCGACTTCGGACTTTGCTCTATCACAATATCGTTATTGAATTCGTCCTTAAGGATGTAGATATGAGGAAGGGTTATTAAAAAAGATTTCACACTTTCACAACCAAATTTTTTATATGGAATTGGATAACCACATAAGAATTCGAATTCTTCTTGGATCTCGTTAAGTGGAATGCCATTTTGTCCGTAAGAAGTAATGCAAGACACAATTATTGAAGCAATTTCTTTTTCTTCATTTGTGGAGTACATTTTGAAGATATTTTGAGACGTGAAACTAAGTACTACGGATGGTAGAAAGAAATTTTGTTTCGATCTCCGAGTATGAACAAAAAATCCTTTATTTTTATATCACATGTTTGCTCTAACAACAACAATTTTTTTCATATGGAAAGGAAAAGAAATTCTAGAACAATATCTTCATATACTACTCACCATAATCTGTGAAAATTTTTCTTAATGTCTATAAGTTTTTTTTTTATTCAGGGTGTTTAGTGAGGAAACGGAACCTTTCTCGGTAGTGATTAGAGAATCAAGTGAACTCCAAACGCCCTATTGTTTATTAATTTGCCTCTTCATTTACGATATACAAGCTGTGTCGTGAGATTTGTACGAAATTTCAATGATCCATATATCCTGAACTACCGATCCGATTTCTTCAAAATTTTGCAGGATTATCACATTGATCGACCTTATTAGAAATTTGACGTGTCGAAGAAAAAGCAGGGCCGTACTAGAAACAATTGAGTTTTTACGGACTTATATTCATTAGTTCACCCTGTGTATCGATATTCTAAATTTTAATATCTTTGACTAAGACTTCTAGTCCTAGTCAATCAAATAAAACCATGTCTGTCCGTTGATCCCTGAAAGTTTTTATCCACGAAAACTTAATATCCGCTGTCAAATTCAATTATTTGAAGAAAAAAATGATCTAGTATCGAGTGTAATCTTTAAATCCTCGGAAAATAATCAAAAACCGATTTCCAGTGTTATTACAGGGCCGGACTACAACATTCAATCATCTGAACGAAAACTTTGCACATAAAAATAATTAATTATAATGGTTCTCGGAATTATGAAATGAGGCGCCTTTTCCTTGAGAGATAACAAAATTTAATGTGAAAAATATCCTCGAAAGCCAAAGAAACAGAATTCTTCCAGAAAATCGGTTATTGTAAACAGATAATAACCTTGACAGTGTTTACACATAGTTGTTTTTCAAAAATTATTATGTGGTAGAGTAATCCTAGGATCAGTTATAGAGTTGACTTTAGAAATGTCCACCTTTCTAACTTCAAGCGTGGAATTACATGATAAGTGGATTGTCTCATAATTTCAGGATTAGTTCTGATGAAATGGCAAGTCCCTCATTTTCGGAAAAAAATGTTCCCTCGAATTTATTTTCTTTTCATATACTCGCTCTTTCGAAATACCCCCTAAGAAAAAGCCCAGTGGATTTAAATCCGGGGATCTAGCCGACCAGTTGACTGGTCCACCACGACCTATACAGCGATTCGGATATTCAATATCTAAGTTGTTTTTAACATTCAGAGAAAAATGTGGGGTCGCGCCGTCATGTTGAAACCACATTCCCCTCGTATTGATTCGGGCTTCAGCAGGCAAATTCGGTAAGACATTTGGAAAAACTGATGGTACACGTCTCCGGTTAGTCTACCCTTGAAACAATGCGCCCAATAAGTTTTTCACTGTACATACCGCACCAGACATAAACTGAAAAACGACTTTGTGAATGTTTTCGTACTAGCGCCCGAGGATTATCTTCCGTCCAAATGTGTGAATTCCTAGAATTATTTATTCCATCGCGGGTGAACTGAAATTCGTCCGACAAGAAAATTCTGCCAGTAGTTATTCTGTAATGAATATCATAATTCATATGTTTGCTTAGATATTCAATGAAAAATGTACAATTTTACAGTTAGTAAATGCTTGGTGAGTCCTGCTGCTGTAGCAGAAAATACTCCATTAAATTGTAGTGCTACCGCAGGCTTCGACATTTAGTCAAGCATCAAAGAACATGCAGCAAGAATTCCCTGAATATTCGCAAGTTCAATAACAATGCCATAATATATGGTCTCGGAACTGTGAATTTATCTGCGGGTTTTAGGGGGGTTACTCTATCTGTGGTTGGAGATTTCCATGCCGGGTGGGGCAACTAAAACGAAAAAGACTCAATAACTGCTAAACTATTCGTTTCTGAACAAATCGCAGAAATCGGTCAAGTTTTGTCTGAAGGGGGACATCTTTTAACACACGGTAATTTTATTTTATATCAACCCCTTAGGCAAGGGTGCACAAAACTAATTTTTTTTAATAGGGAAGATAGGTCGAGTGATACCTCATTAGAAAGCTTTTTTGATTCTCAACACAAATATGTAATAATTTCTGAGTTTTGACATATTCGGAAGAAGATACAGACTGGTTCGTCAAAAGACGAGTTATTTTCAGTGATTGCAAAATCTGTCCATTTCGAATGAACATTCACCGAAATACTGTTGTATTTTAGGGAAAAATATCTTTAAGCAGTGGTGCTTTCACTACCCCACTCAGATGAAGGTGTCAACCCCTGAAATCTTCGAATTGATCAGTTAGTCCGAGTTACAGCTCATTGGATAGGTATTTAGAATTATCTGATAAGAGTGAATGAATTTTCAAATTCGATTACATTTCAATGAGGATACAGGGTGGATCATGGAGAAATTTATGCACAGTATAAGAGCCTCTTCACAAAGAAGCGATGATCGCTCCGTGTCATCGGTTGAATCGCAGAAAATATTCCCCGCCGGTGGACTGATGGAACTCAGACATGTGAAGACAACCACTAGGGTAATGGCCCGCGCACCTCACAACCGCATACGCAACGGATCGTCGTATATGAAAAGCCTCTAACAGCATGGTATCCAAGGTTGAAATTAAACGAGCTCAAGTTAAGTTCTCGTTACAGAAAAATACTCATCCGAAATCACATAGATGTAGTGCAGATTTATCAACAACAAATGCGGCAGTTTTTGTTTTTTTCCAGATTGCTTTTATCTGATGAATGAATTCGAATTAGTTTATTTGTTTATCTAGCTGCTTCTCACACTCACGGGTTGCATACATACAAGTATAATGGTTTATTCAATAGCTGAAAGAGTAGAAGTTATTGAAATTTTTTTCATGAATAATACTTGTGCAAATAGGGCAGCTGCTACTTTCAGTGAACGCCATCACGACGTGCCAAGTACATTTTGGAGTTGGTGGAAAAATTTAGAGAAACTGGCTCTGTTCAGCATAGGAAACGAGAGCATGTCCAAAGACACATACGAAATGAGGAAACGGAAACTGCGCTGCTTGAGCAAGTAGTGATTGAACCCACTCTGAGTATAAGAAAATCGGAAAGTGAAATTGGTGTTAGTCGAATAACTATTGGACGAGTTTTCAAACAAAACAGTTCCATCCGTATAAAATGAAGATGGTCCATGAATTGAATGAGGATGACTACGACGGCAGAGTGCAATTCTGTGAAATAATAAATGAGCGAATCGCAAACAATCCCCACTTTCTCTACAATATTTGCTTCTCGGATGAATGTACTTTTTTTTTGAATGGCACTGTAAATAGTCATAACTGCCGGTTCTGGTCGGACTCTAATCCCAGAATCTTTCGTGGAGTGCATACTCAATATCCCGAAAAATTGATGTTTGGGTTGGCATCTATGGGAATCGTCTGATTGGGCCATTTTTCTTACCAGGAAATCTGATGGGAGAATTGTATCTCTGACTACTGGAAGAACTAATCAATCCGGCCATAACTGCAATTTTGGAAAATGATCCTAGCTATTTAGAAGAGGATGTTGTGTTTCAGCAGGATGGTGAAATTCTAAAAACTTTCTAATGAGTTATTACTCAAACTCACTGATCAATTCTATCAAAAAAAGGTAAGTCATGGTTTAATGGTAAGTGTGCAGCTGCTGTGAAGACCAAGAAGCTGGCATATCGCCAGTGGTGTCGAAACTCTTGTCCTGAAAATAGAAGGGCTTTTATTTCAGCTCGTAATGTATGCAATCTTGCAGTAACAGATGCAAGAACTGAACATATGAACAAGGTAAGAACTAAGCTTGTTAATCATCCTAGCTGCTCTAGATCCTTTTGGGCATTGGCCAAATCTGTTGGGAGAAACTTTACTTCCAGCTTCCTCCTGCCCTTGACTAGGAACGATGGGTCTCTGGCCATTACACCTGAAAAAAAGCAAACCTTCTCGCAGGGCTATTTGCTTTTAATTCTACTCTGGATGCGGGAAATAAGGACCTTCTGTTTTTCTTCATGTGGGGTCTCTTATACCCGATATTGTTTTTAGGCAGAAGACAATCAGAAAAATACTGCTCAACCTCGATACTAATAAAGCAGCTGATGGCATACCTTCTATCGTTTTGAAAACATGCGCCTCTGAATTAACACCTATTTCCTGTAGACTTTTCACCATCTCCTATAATAACGGCATTTGTCTTTCCAGGTGGAAAAGTTCCAGATTCCAACCCATCCCATCCAATTATAGGCCAATATCCCTTTTACCTATGATCTCTAAAGTGATGGAAAAAGCCATCAATTTTGAGCTTAATAAATATTCAGAATCTGTTTGTATTATAAATGACCGACAATATGGTTTCAGGCACCAGAGATCAAGAGGAGATCTACTTACGTATGTTACTAACATGTGGAAAAGTTCTATTGAGAAATTTGGGGAGTCTTTGGCTGTGGTTCTCAATATTTCGAAATCTTTCGATCGCGTTGGGCATGAAATTCTGCTTAGTAAATTGTCCGCATATGGTTTGTCCCAACGGCTATGCCTATGGATTTCGAGTTTCCTCTCCAATAGATCTCTCAGTATGGTCGTGGATGGAGTTACTCCTGACACACTTGGCATTAATGCTGGTGTGCCTAAGGGCTTCATTTTGGCACCAACTCTGTTTTTGCTTCATAAAAATGACATCCTTACTGTTACAGGTTGTAAACTCCACAGCTTTGCGGATGACAGTACACTTCATACATCTTCATGCTCGGTAAAACCCCTGTCATCACAAGACACGAACGAAATAGGAATCCAGCAGTGCAACAAAGTCAATACCGACTTGAAAACAAACTTTCTACGCTTGTTCCACCGCTTGTTTCTATTTTAAGGCAAACTCCTGCCAATCACCCATTCGTAGTTGAAATAGAGACACCTAGAACATCTCTATATCAGAATTCCTTTTTTCATAGAAGAACAAAACTCTGGAATTCCTTTCCATGTAACGAATTTCCTCATGACTGTTAAGCATTCAAGCGAAATATTAACCATCTATCCTTTTCAGGTACTCGCCAAGACATAATAGGATTTGATTCCTTACGCGAATAACTTTCAGATAAAAAAAAATCGAAAATTTGAGGGGTTGACACTTTCATCTGAGTGGAAGCACCACTGCTTGAAATTATGAAATACAACAGTATTTCGGTGAATGTTCATTCGAAATCGACAGATTTTGCAACCACTGAAAATAACTCGTCTTTTGACGAACCAGTCTGTATCTTCTTCCGAATATGTCAAAACTCAGAAATTATTACATATTTGTGTTGAGAATCAAAAGAGCTTTTCAATGAGGAACCAGCCTGTATCTTCTCTCTATCACTCGACCTATCTTCCCTATTGAAAAAATTGAGTTTTGTGCACCCCTACTTAGGAGGTTGCTGTAAAATGAATTCACCATGTGTTAAAAGATGTCCCCCTTGAGACAAAAATTGACCTGTTTCTGCTTTTTGTCCAGAAACGAATAGTTTAGCAGTTATTAAGTCTTTTTCGTTTCAGTTGGCCCACCTAATATAAGTACTTAATTTATCGTGAATTTTACTATAGAATGTTTCCACTTTCGAATATGCCTTTTCAATATTCCAACGCAGAATATGTAGATATAACATACATTTATCGTTTTTTTTTGACGGAAATGGACTACAGGCAGCTACTTAATAGCGGAGGCGCTTTCCGAATCGCTGAATGCCGAATCAAAAAACGTTCAGCCAGGTATTTCGATATGCTAAAACAAATTACAGATTTCCCATCCCTTCGAAGCTGGAACGACAGCAAAGACGAAGAAATGAAAAAGATTTGAATGAAGAATGAAGGTTGTTTATGACAATTCAAAAATTAGTACCAACCGAGCTGGTGCTCAGTAGGAAATGCCTTCATCTTCAATATGGAAAACATTCAAAAGAGAAAATGTATATCCTTATCACCCGCAAATCGTTCAACGCTCAGAGATAGACGACCTGATCCCACGTTTGGCATTGGGAAGGTGGATAATACATCACAGAAGAAATGTTGGCAGAATTTTCTTTTCGGATAAATGACAGTACACCCGCGATGGAATAAATTATTCTAGGAAATCACACATTTGGGCGGAAGATAATCCTTGGGCGCTAGTGCGAAAACATTCACAAAGTCGTTTTTCAGTTTATGTCTGGTGCGGTATGTAGAGTGAAAAACTTGTTGGGCCGCATTGTTTCAAGGGTACCATCAGTTTTTGCAAAATGAATTTGCCTGCTGAAGCCCGAATCAATACGAGGGGAATGTGGTTTCAACATGATGGCGCGATCCCACATTTTTCTCTGAATGTTAAAAACAACTTAGATACTGAATATCCGAATCACTGGATAGGTCATGGTGGACCAGTCAACTGGTCGGCTAGATCCCCTGATTTAAATCTACTGGACTTTTTCTTAAGAGGTATTTCGAAAGAGCGAGTATATGTATAGAAAATAAAACAGAAAATAAGGGACGTGCGCATTCCATCAGAACTAATCCTGATAATCAAATAATTCTAAATACCTATCCAATGAGCTATAACTGGGACTAACTGATCAATTCGAAGATTTCAGGGGTTGATACCCTCATCTGAGGGGGTGTAGTGGAAACACCACAGCTTAAAGATATTTTTCCCCAAAATACAACAGTATTTCGGTGAATGTTCATTCGAAATCGACAGACTTTGCAATCACAATCTTTTGACGAACCAGCCTATATCTTCTTCAGAATATGTCAAAACTCAGAAATTATTACATATTTGTATTGAGAATCAAAAGAGCTTTCCAATGAGGTATCACTCGACCTATCTTCCCTATTAAAAAAAACTGAGTTTGGTACACCCCTGCTTAAGGGGTTGATTTAAAATAAAATCACCGTGTGTTGAAATGAATAGTTTAGCGTTATTGAGTCTTTTTCGTTTTAGTTTGAATTAGCGAATTTTCAGTGAATTCTTGCTGCATTTTCTTTGGTGCTTGACTAAATGTCGAAGCCTACGGTAGCACTACATTTTAATGGAGTAATTTCTGCTACAGCAGTAGGACTCACCAAACATTTACTAACTGTAAAATTGTACATTTTTCATGGAGTATCTAAGCAAACTTATGAATAATGATATTCTTTACAGAAGAACTGTTGGCAGAATTTTCTTGTCGGATGAATCCCAGTTCACCCGCGATGGAATAAATAATTCTAGGAATTCACACATTTGGGCGGAAGAAAATCCTCGGGAGCTAGTGCAAATACATTCACAAAATCGATTTTCAGTTTATGTCTGGTGCGGTATGTAGAGTGAAAAACTTATTGGGCCGCATTGTTTTGAGGGTAGATTAACCGGAGACATGTATCTCCATTTTTTGCAAAATGTCTTATCGAAATTTCTTGCTGAAGCCCTAATCAATACGAGGGGAGTGTGGGTTGTTGATGGCGCAACCCCACATTTTCCTCTGAATGCTAGAAACCACCTAAATATTGAAAATCCGAATCGCTGGATAGGCCGTGATTGATCGGTCAACTGGCCGGCTAGATCCCTGGATCTAAATCCTCTGGAATTTTTTCATGGCGTATTATGGAAGAACGAGTGTATGAAGAGGAAATAAATTCGACGGAACAATTAATGCAGCAAATAGGGACGTGACGCATTCCATGAGAGCTATGCTGAAATTATGAGAAAATCAACT
This sequence comes from Cryptolaemus montrouzieri, assembly GCA_013387265.2. NCBI lineage: Eukaryota > Metazoa > Arthropoda > Insecta > Coleoptera > Coccinellidae > Cryptolaemus > Cryptolaemus montrouzieri. Next base: position 29,606,618 of record JABFTP020000186.1, on the reverse strand, counting down.
AATCATGTAATTCAACGAGCAACTAAATACGTAGAGTTATGTGGCAGACATTTCGCAAATCAAATCCATAACTCATTTTAGGATATTTTGAAAAATCAACAGACAGATAGAGCCTGGATGCCTTGTATGGTGCCATTCGATATCATGGTCTGATTTTGTTGATCAGGACATATTAAAATTCAGAATATCGATATAAAGGGTAAACTTATGAATAGAAGTCCGAAAAAACTCAAATATTTCTAGTGAGGTTCTGCTTTTTCTTTGACATGTAAAAGTTTTAATAAAGTCGACACATTTGGTAATCCTACAAAATTTTAACGAAATCGGATCGATAGTTTAGGATATATGGATCATTGAAATTTCGAAAAAATCTCACAAAACAGCCTGTATATCATAATGGAAGGGGCAAATTGAGAGATAATAGCGCGTTTAGAGTTCACTACTTAATTTTCTATTACTATCTAGAAAGGTTAGGTTTCCTCACGAAACAGCCTGTATAAAAAATAAAAACAGTGAATATAGGTTGCGAATAAACTGGACTTAATACATTACTGATCATGGTTGCATTTTCCCCTTAAACAGCAATTTCTCTAGATATTTATTTACAATTTACAGTTTTTCTGAAATTTCCTGTGATTTTCTCAGTTACACTAATAATAAAACATCGATAAGATTTGCTGATGAAATGAAAATGAAACTATGTGGATATTATGGACTGTTGTAGTTGAAAATTTTTACTTATTATATAATATAATAAAAATATTTAATATAAATGTCTTGGTATATATTCAAGAGATTTGTTCCCATAATGTATGAAACAGGTCCTTAATCTTTGCTGAATTTTCACCATATCCGGGCAAGGAGGTTTCAAGAATCTGTGAAGAATTTTCAAGGCATTTATGTATAATTTAATAGCTTCTGGGTAATGGCCGTTTCCATAAAAATGTTCTGCGTTTGGTAGAATTGTTTGTAGATCCTAAAATAATCAGAGAATAACGAATTAAAATGTTTTCAACATTTGAATCGCACTGTACATATTCTATTTAACAACAAAATTATTATACCCATCTTCCTATTTATTTCAATAGAAATATTTTCAAATTGAGTTTACAGCCCTAACTTACCATTAAATTTTTCAGTATAGGAAAAAGATTGGTTCTATTTCCACAGTACTCGCAAATTAAAAATGGATTTGTATCGATTTTATTTATTACGGAAACAAATTCACAATTTTTGTTCGAGCAGGTTATTTTCATTTCATTTTCATTCATCTTATCCAAAAGGGGCCAATGTTCAATACATGGTACGCACATGCAATCAAACCAATATCTCTTACGTAGAAACTGTTGTCGATATTCTCGTTTCATGGTTGTATACATGGGACCATAATTCTCATAAATAATATCCCCTTCTCTGATGGGTTTTATGGTTCGGACAACTAAGGTGTTTCCAATGTTATATCTGTAGAAAGAAATGAAATATCAAGATTAAATTCTTTTACCGCTTGAAAAGTTTTTGTAGATTCTATTTATTAATAGCTAATCAATTAATTTTATGCAAGTGCACTCTAGTGGAAGATTTTTATAGCATCAATAAAACTGCGAAGGGTATGAACTCGTTGGTTTCTTCTTGACAAGAACTGTAAACCTATATAACATTTAGCACGTTATAATAAGCCTGTAATGAATTATATTTAGTTTATGACTAAATAAAGAGACGCCTCGTTCAAATGAAGAAAAAAGCCTCCTTCCTGAAGAGTTGCTACGTATTCAAAATCATTATTCATATGGTACATTTGGAATTCCATACACACCTTACAATGCTGGGGTCACAGGAATGGTTGAATAAAGATGCGGTGGGATACAAAGCCCCGCCAATATGCTCCAACACATAGCAAGTCTCGTTATCATCTTGTCCAATACCTGACTTACTATTTCTAAGCTCAGCCACTTCATGACAATTAAATTGAAGCAACTCCAGATGCCTGAGTATCAATGCTGAAATAAAATTTTCTTCTTCAGTTAACTTGTTATCCTGCGCCTCTCTCTTTAGAAAATATCCACTTGTTTTGAGTAATTTGAGTAGATATAAAGCCATACAAGAAAAGTGTAGAAGTTCTTCCTTACTCCTTGAAAATTCGTTCCTGCATAAAGTGAATACCGTAGAGTAGTCTTCAGATCTATAAGGATTGATTTTCTTGAAGGTTTTCTTGCAATTATCTCTTAGAAAATCTTGCAATTGTTTGCGTTTTCCCATGAAAAATTTTACATCTCTTTGGGTTATGATTCTCAACGCCAAGGCGCAGTTGATAGATGCGCCAGATTGAAAGAGGGTTTTTTGGAAAACACATTCATATTTGTGATATGTTCTGTTTGCTTTACGTTCGCAGTTGCTACTGCAGAAGACCACAATGGAACATCCAGGACAAGCAAAAATTTGGTTGGTCGATATCAGGCAATGTTGGCAATTGCTGAAGGAATTTTCTGGTGATACAACAGCACAATGAGAGTTTTCTTGAATAATAATTTGACCTGTAGGTATGTCTTCCTTCGCTATTGCATATCTACCTTGCGTCATGTCTTGTTCAAAAGATATTTTGTTGCTAGATGCTACGTAAACTTCAGATGAAATAAAACGTTCTTCCCCAGAAAATAATACTGCGGTTTCAGATACTATAGGCTTTTCCTTCATTTTATCTCGGTACAAATTGATTTCCTTCATTTTCTCAGCTATAAAATTCTCTTCTAATTTGCTAGATTTCATATATTCGAATGCTTGACTATAAACTTCATTTGCCAATCTTTCATTTTGAAGAGCATCATAGCTTTTTGCTTTTCTCAAGAAAACCTTATATTGGAGATGTTTCGGATACTTGTCGATTTCCATGATATAGTCGATATCATTTAATACTTTTCTGTACTCTTGCATTTCGAAGAAAGTAGCACTTCTGTTAGCTACTAGTATAGCTAACATTTCTTTAGCTGAATCTAAACATTGCAAAAAAAAGTTATTAGTACGTAAAAGAGTATTTATTTTTATACTCGCAAGATTCTTTAAATATTTTATATCTATTGATCTCTGAATGTGAATTGTATAAAAGTGCAGAACTAATTTATTTTCTTTCGCGGTATAATACTATGAATTTTATGAAATATTTCTTTCTAGCAGCAATATATCTTTCGCAGATGTGACATTCTTTCACAGATATTAGTCAATAGTATTTTATTTTTGAAGTATTTTGTGATACAAACTGAAGAAATATTTCAATGCCGAGCTGAAAAGTTTTTATAAATATACTTTATAGGATTTGAAAGCATTGTGTTCCTTATAACTGCTTGAAAAACTTTTTTTTTTAATTTCAAAACAATTAATTTATACTCACCAGTATTTTGAGGACAAGACATGATGCCGGTATTATAAGCTTTTACAGCGTTTTTGTAATCTTTTTTAGCGAAATATTTATTACCATTTGCCTTTTCCGCTTCGGCAATACTCAAGTTTTTTCTGTTTGTATCTAATTCTACCGAAATGTTGATATACTCATAAATAATTTTTACTCGCGATTCAGCATCCTTAGCAGAATTAAACGCCGATAAGACTTCTTCGGGTATTCGATCGATCGAATTTTGACAATCAGTTTGAAAGTTACTCATTGTGAATGTAGCTAGAACATTTAGTTTGGACTGGTACAGTGCAACTGAGTATTTGAATCTTGCTGACCAGTTTGCTAAATTTAGATGAACTATTTTTGTACCCGAACTTATTAGAAATGCGGTGCGTTGAGATTCCTGCAAGTTGTGTTTTTTTGATCATAAAAATCAATTGTAATTGAAAATGCAAACATTCGGAATTTACCAATTGTACCGGCTTGGACATAAGGAATATGTCATGAAAAATTCCATTTTTTAGGAAAAGTTCCTTTTCATAATTCACTCATTATGATACCGCTTCCTAATGTTTGAGTATTTTCGAATATTTTTTTTATTCTTACGCCCACCACTCTCTATTTTGTTTTTACTGAATGTGGAAAGCTGTCAGTACGTCATTTTTAAGTCTATAAAACTCTCAAGCGGCCTGCATTATCTTTGATGCTTGACTAAATGTCTAAGCCTGCAGTAGCACTACATTTTAATGGAGTAATTTCTGCTACAGCAGCAGGATTCACCAAACATTTATTAACTGTAAAATTGTACATTTTTCATGGAATATCTAAGCAAACTCATGAATAATGATATTCATTACAGAAGAACTGTTGGCAGAATTTTCTTGTCGGATGAATCCCAGTTCACCCGCGAAGGAATAAATAATTCTAGGAATTCACACATTAGGGCGGAAGAAAATCCTCGAGCAGTAGTGCAAATACATTTACAAAATCGATTTTCCGTTTATGTCTGGTGCGGTATGTAGAGTGAAAAACTTATTGGGCCGCATTGTATCAAGGGTAGATTAACCGGAGACATGTATCTCCATTTTTTGCAAAATGTCTTATCGAATTTGCTTGCTGAAGCCCTAATCAATACGAGGGAAGTGTGGATTGTTGATGGCGCAACCCCACATTTTCCTCTGAATGCTAGAAACCACCTAAATATTGAAGATCCGAATCGCTGGATAGGCTGTGATGGATCGGTCAACTGGCCGGCTAGATCCCCGGATCTATATCCTCTGGACTTTTCTTATGGGGTATTATGAAAGAACGAGAGTATGAAGAGGAAATAAATTCGACGGAACAATTAATGCAGCAAATAGGGACGTGACGCATTCCACGAGAGCTATGCTGAAATTATGAGAAAATCAACTAATCATGTAATTCAACGAGCAACTAAATACGTAGAGTTATGTGGCAGACATTTCGCAAATCAAATCCATAACTCATCTTAGGATATTTTGAAAAATCAACAGACAGATAGAGCCTGGATGCCTTGTATGGTGCCATTCGATATCATGGTCTGATTTAGTTGACCAGGACATATTGAAATTCAGAATATCGATATAAAGGGTAAACTTATGAATAGAAGTCCGAAAAAACTCAAATATTTCTAGTGAGGTTCTGCTTTTTCTTTGACATGTCAAAGTTTTAATAAAGTCGACCCATTTGGTAATCCCACAAAATTTTAACGAAATCGGATCGATAGTTCGGGATATATGGATCATTGAAATTTCGAAAAAATCTCACAAAACAGCCTGTATATTATAATGGAAGGAGCAAATTGAGAGATAATAGTTCACTACTTAATTCTCTATCACTATCTAGAAAGGTTAGGTTTCCTCACGAAACAGCCTGTATAAAAAATAAAAACAGTGAATATAGGTTGCGAATAAACTGGACTTAATACATTACTGATCAAGGTTGCATTTTCCCCTTAGACAGCAACTTCTCTAGATATTTATTTACAATTTACAGTTTTTTTCTGAAATTTCCTGTGATTTTCTCAGTTACAACAATAATAACTGTACGGATAATTGCTTATTATTCCATATTTTTTTTCTAGTATTGTTGTCCGAAAGATACAATCGTCAGGTATTAGTTTTGAAGAAAAGACGCAAGTGATTAGGTTAGAGTACCGAGAATAAACTTGAAAACATTTTGAAAATTCCATGGCAACTGTTGTTATGAATACTTGTTAGCTCGATGAAGCGCTTTTCTTTTTGGGAAACAAACATGGAATTCGTAGTAGATAAAGTTTCAGAAGATTCCTTTTATGAAAATTTACTTTTGGGATTACCAAAAATTATGGGTTCGTATTTCATCATAAAACTCTGTTTTGGTGAAGTTAGCTCACGGTAATTAAATTTTAGAAGAATTTCCAAATGTAACTGATACCTACCTGGACCGTGCTTCTCCTGTTCCACACAACATAATTTGTGGTTGGGAACAAAAAAACAGCGTACTTTTGCCTGAAGATTTACGTTCATTTTATGGATCCGCGGATGGAATCTTATATTCTTACAAGTATCATTTCAGAGGTAAGTGATAAAGAAGACACTATTTTTCCGTCTGAAATATAGTTCTTAATTTTCAGAGGGATGTGACGAAAATATTCTGAAAGGAAAGATTGAAGTCAACAACATCGGAAACTTGAATCAAATTCATGGATATGAAATAAATATTAATCCGGGAGTAAACATGGATGGAGAAAGATATATCTTAAAATTAGGAGCAGAAAGCAAAGTGTTCGAGCTTGAGGACTTGAATAATCTAGGAAAAGTAAATATAAAAGATCTTTTAAAATGTCTACAATTTCAATGTTTGGTTGCAGGTGGTTCTGGTCTATATAAATTCCAGATATTTTCCTAATATATGGGTACAAACAATGAAACCTGAATTTTATTTTTTATCAGATGATTTCACTACTTATCTTAGAATGAGTATTCATCATTTAGGCATTCCTTTCTGGCAATTTTCGTATACAGAATATGGCATACCAGATTCGAGCAAGGTATAAGTCATCATCAGTTAATGAAGGATATGAAGAAAAATTAATATTCTCTAGCTGTACAATAAAATTTAATTTATGTTTTAGATGTTATTTCGCCTAATGCTGCCAGGTATACTGCCCTTAGATGGAAAAATAGAGGAAATAAGAAAACAATTTGAAAAACCACAAGATGAAGATAAATCTATAATTCCTTTGAACAGATTAGATTTAGGAATATTTAGAACTTATTTTCGAGCACCAGCTCCAAACACTTCCAGTATCATTGAACAAAATGACAATTCAACAGTCGCCAAGAAAAAGACCATCAATAGAGGTCGTCCTCTTACAACTGTCGTGAAAAGAACAAACATCAAAAAGTAGCTCAAAATTCCTGTAATTTTCAATTTAACGAAAGAGAAATATAAACTACAATCCATACTATATATACGTATAATCTTCATGTCTGAAATCTCTTTCTAATTGCTCCCCAATCTCATAAATATTCTAATTAGCTATTCTTTAACATGTGGAATTATCTCTGTCTTCTTCTCGTTGATTTTATCTGTAGCATAACTCTACAGAAAGATCCATAAGGACGTCAATCGTTAAGTTTCCGGTGGCCAACTAACTTCACTATTTCTATAGATCGTAGAGCGTTGGAATTTTTGGGAGAGGTGCATGTATTTGGTAGCTCATTTTAAAGGAATAAATAATAAACCGAAAAATTGATCTTCATTTTTATTCTATCAATATTTGTATATCATCTATTTTTTATTCTAATAGTAAAATGTATGACTCAAATAACTCTTTATGTTTATTATTATTCATAAGAAGGCGGAGACTAGTTATATTGTCACCCATTTAGCTTTGTATCACAAGAAATCTATCTGAAGGAACAATTATTATTTACTTCACTACTACTTCAACAAACTCATCCTATTGCATCTTATTTAATGTTCATCTGTAATAGTCAAACAGTTCATTTGCAATTGAACTAAATTACATACACCAAAAGTGATGTTTCCATTCTTGAATATATCTTGTATATCAATTTATAATTGTGATGCGGAAATATTTTCATCAGAACGTAAATATATAATCATATTTTCTGAAAGATTCGAGGATCATTAATAGAAATATCCTCGGAACTTTCTGTTAGAATATTTTAATTTAATATTTACATACTAATTTAGGATTTTTGTAAATGTAATTGTATTAAAGCTCAGGCATCAGGGATGAAAATGGAACTTATCGAGACCCATTTTAGTTCTAATATTTACTAGTTGATGGCGTTATATTATTGTATGTACTTTCCTTCATTCGCCTATTGTTCTAGATAAGACATAAATAAGATAACTTCTGAAGAAGTGAATTTAACTGATATAATTGGATTTTTCGTCCTTGAGGTCTGGGCTAATGCTAAATATAAATAACCTAATATCCTCATTTAACTAAAATTATAAAACTTAACTTTTACAGTCTATACATACAAATACCAGAAATCATAACTTCCCAGGATATAATCCAAAAATAACAAGTTTGAGATTTTTATCATTCGAAAATATATATCGTTAACAATCGTAGAAGAATAGATTTCTAGATAGTCATTCAAATCAAAGTTATAATTATTTGAGTAACTTTGAATATACTCAATATTGAATCATCAAATTTAATATATTTGTATGAAATTAGATGCGGAAGAACTCCTCTTCGTGCAAAGAAGACTTTACCCAGTGGAAAGATCTTGAGATATTTCTGAAGGAAAACGTTCACCCCAAGAAAGAATTTCATTTTTTATAAGAATGTATGTTGATATCCCTTTCAAAACATGTAATTACTTGTGCGACGAAGTGAACATATGCTGATTGAAACTCAATTTTGACTTTTCTTTTTTGAAAAATAAATGATATGTTTTGTTCATTTACTGGCTGACGAGTTGAAAAAATTCGCATGAAGGCATCCAGATACATCAATTATTATTATAAAATAAAATCAGCCTTCCCTGAAAAAAATATATTACGTTATATTTAGACTATCTCAAACTACTATGTTCTCCAGTATCATGATCTGCAATCAGATAAAGAAACTGAAACGCTATTGCTAACAAAGAAATTCCTAAAAGATCTCCAAATGATGTCAGATATGGTATTGCTGAGTTGTCTGGATCAATTTTCTTTTTCCACATCCAATGGATCATGACATAGGCTACATAGAGTAATGTGGCAACTTGCATAACAGCAGCCAGTAAATAAACTAAAATAAACAAAGTGCTCAATGAAGTATCTCCATCTTTCATGTAATCGATAGTATATATGAAAATAATGTGACCTGGTAATACCATTGCCATTAGAACTCTTGTCGTTCTCGAATGGACACCTTTCCCACAGAAGGAATTCACTGGAGAAATAAAAATCACAGCTTCTTCATCTTCGTTCCCTTCAGAATGCAAAATACCCAACTCAGCTTGTTTATGTAGAGCTGTAGAAATACGACTAGCTTGAACCGCTACCAAATTGCCTCCAACTCCATTGATTACAGGTTGAAAGACTGCTATTCCCTCAAACCTTGAAACCATGAAGTCTAAAATTAACCCCCCTACTGAACTTATTAGCATAGCACCAACTACTGGGGTCCAACCATGATATAAAACATCTCTTGTAGCTAAATTCTTTTTTGCTATCCATACCCACATAGGTATAGCTAGTATGTACCCTGCAATAATAACTGGAGCGAGCCAGTCTTGAGTTCCTGCAGAAGAAGCATACCAGACATAAATTTTATAGAAAAAATTTTAATCCTCTTCAGCAAACACCCGGAAATAATCTAGCGAAACTTGATTGACACCTGTTATCTAGACTGAGGTACTTACTAGACCAAAAATATTGATTTAAAATTTATAATCGTTTCAATTCCGGTTTTCATTCAATAGAATAAATAGAAAGGTACGAATATATTAAAAGAATATTAAGTATTCGAAGATTACTTCCAAGCGTTAATATAAATTTACCTTGACACTCACCAATAGAATCATACAGTACTGTCGATACTATAGATAATAGAGTAAGCGAGGTGATATCCCCCAGACTAGCTGCTATTGGAGTTGCAACGTTATCAGGATTGATATGAACATATCTGGAGAAAACAATAACACCAGCTGTAATCAATCCAAGCACGAAACTGGCAATGGAAACCGTTACTAGACTACTAGCACATAGAAGATAGGCGTGATCCAATTCTACATCATTACTTTTGATTCCGCCCATTACTACTGCTACTACTGCTCCAAGAAACCCTACTACGATAGCTTGACACTGAAATAAGTGTTCAAGTAAGGGAAGATTTATTGATAAGGAACATTTTCAGATCTTACTTGAATGAGTGTAAGATTTCCGACAATAATAGAAAATTTTTGTCTTGCTGTGTCCATGTGACCAAGATTTGCTTGGGTGGATAATCTTGAAGCAAGTGTCATTTCTAAATTTCCTTTGAGACCTAATAGGGCTGGAATTAAAATAACTAACTCAGTGATTTCTTCGAAGACTGGCCAGTGCTGAAAGAACAAAATTTGCATTATTTCTGGCGAAGTAGAACTAGAAATTAAAATAAGCTAGAAATAATCTAATAAATCAGTTTGTGTTCCTTGTTTTTCTCTTCCAAATAAATATTTTACTTTTGAGATCATACAGAAAAAGACTAAAACCGTCAAACCAAAACGCGATGGCCACAATTCCAATGTGCGTGAAATGCATTTTTTGAAAGCATTTATAATTGCTTCAGTGTTAAATTTGAATCTTTAGATTTGTCAAAGACTGAATTACAAAATTAATAATATATTTATTTATTATTTAACGTTAAATCATTGTATATATTTATTAGTTCCTCACATCGCATAGTTTAGTTTTAAATAAATAAATTAATATTTGCTGCAGATTTAGTTAAATACGTATACAAAAATGAACAATTTAGTTTTTCCTTCAACATTGTCGCTTATTACGCTCGGCATGGTACATAATGGGGAATTTACCCATTATTTCATTAGTCATAAATATTGCTTCTAAGTAATTTGCGTCATGACATTGAAATGTACAATAAATTTCAATTTTGATACAATTAAGTCTTGGGAAGAATTGACAAAATTAAGAACGATTCAAGTAATAGTGAAATGTAAAATACCCACGTACTTTCAGACTTTCGTCCCAAAAATTATCCTACCTACATGAAATTGGATTATGACATTTCGAGATGATTTTAAAAACTTAATTGTACATGAAATCTCATAACTACTTCAACAGGAATAAAACAAGGACTAGCTAAAAAACATAGAAAATTTCATCTGTACAACTGGCGATTGAGAATTGGTTTTGGCTCATAGACACATTAAAACGAAAATATTTCGTAGAATAGAACCAACCTGTATCCGATCAAGGACTAATCCTGCAAAAACCATTCCGAATCCAGCTATAAGAAAGGGTATAAAGACTTGAACAGCAATGGAGAGGTAGGTCTCTTCAAGTTCAACTTCTTGATTACTTCTTGTAGTTTCCGCCACGATATCCGGTAGTTTGCCATTATCTGTCTCATTGCTTCCTTCTGCAGCATTCACTAAACTTTCTACGTTTGTAATAGGCCCAATGTCAAAGGCACTTGTATGGCTTGAACTATCAGGATAGTCCGGGGTAAATATGTGGTTGACATTTGCCATGGTTTCTGATCCATAATTCTCTTTGCTGAAATTTTAAATGTTTCAAGTCTAAATATAATTCAAAATTTTTGAGAGGATATTATTGAATGAACGTAAAAATAAAATGTAAAACAATTCATCTGTGTTCATATTATATAAAAATCATTTTAATTATTGAACCTTGTGTGTATATACAATAGTTTTTGAGATTCCTTTAGTTCAAAGCAGAGAAAAAATTCCTCAATTCTTTATTTAATTGTATCATTTGGTTCACTACAATCATGTGTGGAAAACCATGTTGGCCGCAATTCTCTTGGTAACAATTCTGATAACGACTCGACATATTTGCCCCTCACTCTCCACGATCCGCGTAATTTACTCTTCCTTCATTTGTGAATATTTCCTGGCTTGTTGGCGCAGTCTTCGATTTTGAGATTACTCAGACGAAAAGGTGAAAAAGCGTTGAATTGTAAGGGCGCAGTGTCCATTTGGCTTCGTTTCGATAGATAATACAAACGGTCGCTGTTAATTGTAACAGTTTCCTGTTATTTGAAAGGAACTAACCCTGCTTCGAGGAATGCATGTAGTGTTAGAATTTCGTTAAATTTAGTGCAATCTTACAAAAGATGACGAATAAATTTGCATGGACTCTTGATAATTCCTACATTTTCTCGCACTGCAACAATCTTTTGTAATGAATGATTTCTACTAGAACATATCAGTGTTTTCACGAAATTATTGAATGAATAAAATATATGACGTCCTACATTTAAGCGTTGTTTACATTCTACATCTACTATACCAAGTGAAACGCCCTTTATATTAGCTCAATTTGAGTGTTTTTTATAGACTTTTGTACTATATAATTCAACAACTTGTTGAATGTATATAATACTAATAACAATTTTAAATTCATTCTAATATATCAACCAACACATAAAAACATAAAACCAGATAAAAATTATCCCTGATATAGATTTTTCCATAGACAATTATCATATAATCATGTTTCTTTGGAATAAATTCAACCTTTTTTTTATTTGAAACATTATATTAGTTGGTTATATTGGTCGAACTTAACATTGGAATCAATTTTCACAGGACTTGTACACTACTTGACAAAAATGCCTACCAACTCAAACTCAAATAATTACGGGAGTTGAAACTCCGAGGCATATAGCGTTGAATATATCATCAACGAAATTAATAAGCAAATGGTTGATTTTCTTCTTCTCTCTATATCGAATTGTACGAAACAGCGCTATGCTGATAATAAATAATAACTTTCTTTCGTTGGAAATACATTACAATTAAAATTTTACCTGCTGTTGTATTCAAACTTCTTATACACAAATTTTTGGTAGACAGGCCTTTTAGCCCTTCACGTTCACTGGACTACATCGTGCGATGAACTAGCCCTATCGATTTTGGCCGAGAAACTCATCACCCACATATTTGCGGAGGTCATGCGCGACTAGAAAATGTGGTCTGTGAAAACCTTCTAGAAAATAACTTTGCATTTAAAAATTTTCCAACTGAGAAATGTTAAATGTTAGCCTTTTGTGTGGTAGTGGTAGAAGCTCACATTGATATATATCTCCATTTTCATTAGCTCTTGATATCGCTGTTACAACTGCTATTGTTACATAAGCATTTTTCATACTCGTTCTCAAGTAATTTTCAAGTTGGAAGAATTATTCGTTTCAAAACCAACATTAAACAGAACTAAGGTATTCTTGGTACCATCACGAGACAGTATAGAGCAGGGGTGCTCAAACGGTCGATCGCGAGTGCTTTTTGAGTAGATCTCGAGAAGAAAAATTTTTTTCATAAGTAGGTAACTAAACTACAAAAATTTATTACGCAACAAGAAAACACTGCTGGCGGCTAAAGGCGGCTTTATCAAAGGAACGCGCGGTACTTGTCAAAGAAAAGCCGCGTTTTTTATTCTTGCCGCTTTTCTAGAAATTTCGGGTGGCGCGTTTCACCGGAACATTCGAGACTTTCGTTCACGCAGATATAAATGTTGCACCTGCAGGAATTGGAGTCATTCTGAATTGTAACTTGAAGGCAATACTACGTCGATACAAACGATACAAACGTATCGTTTTGATAACGATTGGGAGGAAGAATTTCTCTTTTGTATGATGAAGGATAAGTGCATTTGTCTTATTGGTCGTGCGTCAGTTGCAATACCTAAGCGTGGTAACTTAGATAAGCATCATAAAACGGTTCATAAAAAATATGAAAAGGATTTTCCGCCACAGAGTGAATTAAGAAAACGAAAAGTACGTGATTTGATATCTTGTATGAAAAAATAACGAACCATGTTCACAAGACCAGCCGAACAATCAAAAGCTGCTACGATCGCGTCATTTAAAACATCTCATATAATGCCGAAACACAAGAAACCATTCGAAGAGGCTTTATTTGGAGATTTTAAAAATAAAACACAAATCATGACTGCTATTAGAGAACTTCAGTTATCTCATCCGACTGCCACAAGGCGTATTGAAGTCAAGAGTCAGGACATGTCAGATAAACTAAAACATGATATCATGAAATGTACATACTTTTCTTTACAGTTCGACGAATCCACCGATATGACAGACACTGCCCAGCTGTGTATTTTCATTCGGATGGTATTCAATGACATGTTGGCTAAGGAAGAATTTTTGACAATCATTCCTCTGAAGGAGAAGACCCGTGGCGAAGATATATATGACGTTTTCTTCAATTTTGTAAAAAACTGCAAGCTACCAATATATGCGTTAGTTTGCATTACAACCGATGGAGCACCAGCAATGAATGGAAACAAAAACAGTTTTGTGGCATTGTGTCGAGCTAATGAAGATTTCCCTTCCTTTTTTTCATTCCATTGCATTATACATCAATAAGTTTTGTGTTCGAAAGTTTTAAACACGGAGGAGATTATGGGCATTTCAACAAAAATTGTGAATTCCATCCGTGCACGTAGCTTGCAACGGCGGCTCTTTAAGTTGTAACTTTTCTAGACGAATGAGGTGATGACACTCACATGTTGAAAAACGAAAAATGGCTGACTGATTTGGCATTTTTGACTGATATCACAATGCACTTAAACACCATTAACTTGTAACTTCAAGGTAAAGGAAAAACTAATACTGAGATGATTAGCGCAGTAAACGCATTCAAAAGTAAATTGCAACTTATGATAGATCAACTGAAAAGAAAGGATCTGAAACATTTTCCGTCTTTGAAAGCAAGGATTCCTCAGTTGAATTATGATACGTATGACGCTGAATTATCAAATATTTTGGGACAATTCGAAATGCGTTTTTATGATTGCAGTAAATTGGCAAATATAACATCATTCATGAATTATCCTTTTTCATGTAAAAACATTGGGGAATTAGCTACTGAAATAGTAAGTCAGTTAAATATGAACTCATGTTCTGTTGAAAATGAGTTGGTGCAGATTATATCTGATACACATCTCAAAGCTACAGTATATGATACAAATTTCTGGTGTTTTATATCTAAAGATAAATATCCGGATCTAAGGCAAATCGCCCTTCAACTGACGGCAATGTTTGGGTCAACTTACTTGTGCGAGTCTCCATTTTCTAAAATGAAGATAATTAAGTCAAAATATCGCAATCGCAAATTGAACTGACGATCAAATGTCATCATGCTTGCGATTAGCACTCAGTGGTTACGTACCATCTTATGAAAAGTATGCTGAGGACATGCAGTGCCACGCTTCAACATCCAAAATCACTCCTTAGTTTAGTTTAACACCATATCTAACTCTCTTGTTTTGTAATAACCAATGAACTCGCAATTTTGAATAACTATGAGTTTTTTCATTGATATTATAGAGAGAGAAGAACCTAACTAAACCTAACCCAAATCTTGGCTAAATGTATATTGTCTGCGGAAAGCTAATATCTATTATGCTACGGAACAGGAACACGCTACCTAGGTAGATAGGTAGGTAGGGTGTATCGTGTATGTACGACAACCCTGCATCACACATACTTGCAGCCTCTCAGGGTCGATAGTAAGTAGTCTAAAAATATTAAGGTAGATCTCCAGCAGTTCAAGTTTGAGCACCTCTGGTATAGAGGATATTAAATCATTCTAAGGGTTTAAACCAAATTCGAATAACTACTAATCACGAATACATTGATCGCATAAATAAGAATAGATATTTACATTTGCATTAATCCGTTACGGTGAACCTTTCACTAAAGTAATAGAAACTGGCATCTTAAGAAAATTTTTCCAATTAATTCGTGTACAACTGGATTTTTAAAGTTTAGATTATAGAGTCTAATTTTGTAATATATAATTTTACACTTGCTTGATCTAGCTCTCTATATTTATTGTTTATCACGAACAGGTTGTAAATACATGTTATTAAACTATTTCTTTTCGAATTTACCATGTTTGTGCTTTCAGTGACATTGTCCTATAAAATATCAACAAAAATAAGAATTATTTGTAGGACGTCTTAGAATTATTCTAAGGTATTTATGATGAATTCACCCCAATTTTCGAAAAAAATGATATTAAAAAAAAACATAATTACTTCACTTCAATTAGTGAGAGAAACTTTTGCAAATTTTTTTTGATTCACCCTCACGTTAAAGAACAGTTTTGCCATTCTAACAGTTTCATGCCAACTCTGTATATGGCATTGATAAATTTAATATAATCGATTGGACCCAAAATGCCAATTATGATATATGCGCGTATGTATTCTTTTCATTTAAAATAGCCACTAACAATTTTGAACATCTTTTCGAACAAGCAAAAATTAGGTTCATAATTCTAGGTCAGATTGAAACTTAGCAACTACACCAGTTACATGATATACATATGCGATAGCTTTTTCCGAAAATTCATCGTGCACGTGTCGTTAAAAGATTTGGCCATGAAAACCAAGAGATTTCAATGTATGATCTGGCTCATTTTAAATTTCTGGATTGATTCAAATATACACATTTAATCATTTAGATTCAAGAAAAAATGTATGTACTCACCCCGTTATCATCTGCAAAAGTTTCGTCACTTTCAAGGATAAAATGTGTGATTTTATAAGCCATTTTCGCTCCGGGGAGACATTTAAATATGATCACTTTTAACACTTTCTTTAGTAACGATAGTTGAAATATATTTTCGAGTTCGTAATAAGACGAACTTTTTAGTTTTCTTTTGAAAATATTGCACTTAACAATTGAATGTCTTACTTCAAACTGCTTTATGCATAATTGGGCCGCAATCGCCAAGAGCTATTACTCCATTATACACTATTACGCCCTCGTATAGCAAATTAAATATAAGAAAATAGCCCGTAGAAGCCTTGAGAAATATTTGAAATTTTAGGATTAACAGCGCCGTATTTTGACTTTCAGCCTACCGAAAATCATGCGAAGTCAATGTTAAAAAGTCGGAATAGCGTCTTCTTCACTAGAAAAACGATATAGTGCACTTCAGTGTATTATAACTAGGTCAAATACATGTATACGTATCATATTTATAGTTAAGAACTTCTATTATATACTATTATTTATTATTTATATGGTGATATTTGACAATGTTCTTTCAACTCGCAGACTCGATAGAGAATCAAACGTGCGAATCCACTGCGTAACTCAAGGTGTTTATCTGCTAATTCCTTTGCAATTAATTAGTTGAAAAATTAAAGACATACCCCTCGCAGAATACATTACATAAAGTGAAATACTCCTTAAGAAAAAATGAGATGATATTGATGTCAATTTATATCTATCATATACAGGCTGCTCACAAAGCCATGAGGGTTTTATAGTGGATTGTGATGATTTACCACTTAAATATATTTTCATGTTTTGCCTTGAGATTCTGACAGAAATTCACCTCTTTATGCCCTATCGCCTAAACTATAATCGAAGAAAATTTTTGTTTGTCATCAAATTCGATCGGTTCATATTTTCATTTTCTAAAGAACAACCTTCCTATATAGACGCAATATGTGCATGGCTTGCGGAAATTGTTTATATTTTAAGTTTAGATGTCACAGAAAGATAGAGATAATTATGCCACCACTAGATTTACCCCATATATGATGATCTCAATCAGTAAATTCTAGAACTACCTCCCTTGATTAACTTTTCACTAAGTGCGGTACCTAATACTACTAGATTTTTTACTCCTTATATTTCAAGAAAACAATTCCTTATTGAAAAAGTATTATCGAATAAGTCATAAGAATAATCATAGCTAGTTTACCATTACTCTGTACAAGTTAAAATTGTCTTCCCTGAAGGTCGGGATGTTTTGAGCAAGCAAAATTTCTTTAAATTCTCGAAATCGAAAAACCAAACCCCAGCTTTTAAACTGCCACGATATTTGAAAGTTAATTTCCGAAATTTGAATATGTCGAATGGGACTTCATCTATGCCAGGGGTGCTCAAACTTGAACTGCTGGCGATCTACCTCAATATTTTTAGACTACTCACGATCGACTCCGAGAGGCTGCAAGTATGTGTGATGCAGGGTTGTCGTACATACATGATACACCCTACCTACCAACCTACCTAGGTAGGGTGTACTGTAGCATATATAGATATTAGCTTTCCGCAGACAATATACATTATTTCAGTCAAGGTTTGGGTTAGGTTTAGTTAGGTTCTTCCCTATAATATCATAGTTATTCAAAATTGCGAGTTTATTGGTTGTTACAAAACAAAAGAGTTACATATAGTGTTAAACTTAACTAAGGAGTGATTTTGGATGTTGAAGTGTGACACTACATGTCCTCAGCATACTTTTCATAAGATGGTACGTAACCACTGAGTGCTGATCGCAAGTATGATGACATATGATCTACTGTTAGTGGATTGCGATATTTTGACTTAATTATCTTCATTTCAGAAAATGGAGACTCGCCCAAGTAAGTTGACCCAAACATTGGCGTCAGTTAAAGGGCGATTTGCCTTAGATACGGATATTTATCTTCAGATATAAAACACCAGAAATTTGTGTCGGATGCTGTAGCTTTGAGATGTATATCTGATATAATCTGCACCAACTCATTTCCAACAGAACATGAGTTTATATTAAACTGACTTGCTATTTCAGTAGCTAATTCCCCAATGTTTTTACATGAAAAAGGATAACTCATGAATGATGTTATATTTGCCAATTTACTGTCATCATAAAAACGCATTTCGAATTGTCCCAAAATATTTGATAATTTAGCCTCATACGTATCATAATGCAACTGAGGAATCCTTGCTTTCAAAGACGGAAAATGTTTCAGATCCTTTCTTTTCAGTTGATCTATCATGAGTTGCAATTTACTTTTGAATGCGTTTACTGCGCTAATCATCTCAGTATTAGTTTTTCCTTTACCTTGAAGTTACAAGTTAATGGTGTTTAAGTGCATTGTACAATGTCAAGTCAGTCAGCCATTATACGTTTTTCAACATCTGAGTGTCATCACCTCTTTCGTCTAGAAAAGCTGTTTCTAGACGGGCAATAATTCGTGAAACCTTTGTAGGGATTTTCCGCGAATCAACAAACCTGCCGTCCATGTGAAGAACTAAATCAGTGTGTTCAGCTGACTCCCTATCTTCCAACTGCAACTTAAAGAGCCGCCGTTGCAAGCTACGTGCACGGATGGATTCAACAATTTTTGTTGCAATGCCCATAATTTCCTCCGTGTTTAAAACTTTTGCACACAAAACTTGTTGATGTATAATGCAATGGAATGAAAAAAATGAAAAGAAATCTTCATTAGCTCGACACAATGCCACAAAACCGTTTTTGTTTCCAGTCATTGCTGGTGCTCCATCGGTTGTAATGCACACTAATTTGTATATTGGTAGCTTGTAGTTTTTTACAAAATTGAAGAAAACGTCATATATCGCCACGGGTCTTTCCCTTCAGTAGAATGATTGTCAAAAATTCTTCCTTAGCCAACATGTCATTGAATACCATCCAAATAAAAATACACAGCTGGGCAGTGTCTGTCATATTGGTAGATTCGTCGAACTTTAAGGAAAATTATGTACATTTCATTATATCATGTTTCAGTTTATCTGCCATGTCCTGACTCATGACTTCAATACGCCTTGTGACAGTCGGACGAGATAACTGAAGTTCTCTAATAGCAGACATGATTTCTGTTTAATTTTTAAAATCTCCAAATAAAGTCTTACCCGCTTCTATAAATGCTTCCTTCACAACCGACCCATCTTCGAATGGTTTCTTGTGTTTCGCCATTATATGAGATATTTTAAATGACGCGATCGTAGCAGCTTTTGATTGTTTGGCTGGTCTTGTGAACATTGTTTGTTATTTTTTCATACAATATATCAAATCACGTACTTTTCGTTTTCCTAATTCACTCTGTGGCGGAAAATCCTTCTCATAGTTTTTATGAACCGTTTTATGATGCATCTCTAAGTCACCACGCTTAGGTATTGCAACTGACGCACGACAAATAAGACAAATGCACTTATCCTTCACGATCCAAAAGAAAATTCTTCCTCCCAATCGTTATTGAAATGATACGTTTCAGATTTCTTCCCTGCACTCATTTTGTACTATTTAATAATAAACTTTGTATCGACGTAGTATTGCCTTCAAGTTACAATTCAGAATTACTCCAATTCCTGCAGGCGCAACATTTATATCGGCGATAAGTACCGCGCGTTCTTTTTTTCATTCATTATTGAAATTTTTTTTTCGAGATCGGTCGATCGTGATCGACCGTTTGAGCACCTCTGGTCTATGCTAATTATAAAGAGGAACGATTTGATTGTTTGTATTGAATAGACTCCGAAACTACTTGACCGATTTGAAAACTTCCTCGACTGTTGGGTAGCGACACTATCTCCGGTGAACAAAGGCTATATTAAATTTTCAAAAAAGTTAGTGATCCATACTAAAACTCCAATAATGTAACCCAATGTGTGAAAAAATTACCAAAAAACTTTTTTACATAGCGTGCGCTGCGAAAACTATTGATTATAGAACAAAATAATGCACTACGACTTTGCAGAACATATAATTATCTACAAAAAAATATCGCGGCAGCATATGTCTAACTATTATGATGAGGCTGTGCAATAAAATGAGCAAAAGATTCAACTTTGATCTATTTTGTATTGGCTTAGGGGAGCTTAGGGCGCTACTGGGTACCCCCTGAGGCACAGTAAGAACCTCGGGGGGCGCCTTTGGTTCCTCAGCCATTTTATTTTATTATAAATTTCTATTCTATTATAAATAATTTTTTAATTGTTTTAATATGGGGGGGGGAGAGTTTAGGTTAGTATTAGTATTGTGTAGTTTGTAAACTTTTTCCTTTCCTCCTCGCATGTAATGACCAAACTATTGGTGTTTGTAAAGAGGTTAAATAAATAAATAAATTATAGTTATGTCATAATAAATGACTTCATATTTAAGTCTGCTTGAATACTATAATATAACTTTTTGAATTATTCAATTCGAAAGATATCATAAGTTTGAAAATGTAAGTTATTTGAAAAATGTCGCATGGTGCCGCTCACACCGCTCGGTTAGACGGCACCATAATAATAATAAGCGATGTAGGCGTCACTGGGGTACGGGAGGGGAGTCAATATCGTGTATACGGCAACTCTGACTCAATAAATTGATTTTCAGGAGCAGAGAAAGCAAAGTATATAGTAAAGGTCTTTTTACAAACCTTAAAAATAAAATATAAAAAAAATAAAATTAAATTAATATTTCATATTCGAATTTTCTTCATTTTACTCTTTTTCAATAATCTCAAGCGAAAACAAGAAAGTATTTGTGTAAAAATATTATTACTTTCAAATTGTTAATGTCCGTGCGAAACCGGGACGAGCTGGTAGTTAATAATAAGTCGTTTTTATGCAAATTCAGTCTGATAGTTTTTGATTAACTCGTGCTTTTCCAAAGATTCTCTTGATGTATGACACGCCGCGAAATATTTCAAAGATCATGTGTTCGAACTTTTATCTTTTTATATTATTCTTTAAATATTTACCTCTAATTCAATTTGATAAATTAACTGGCATAAAATTATGAAAATCAATCAAATAAAACTAATATTTAATGACAATAGCTGTATGCATGCTTTGCGTTCAAGAAATATGTCTTGGTTATGATACTTGTTTCATCTTTTAACAATGTGCTAGGGAACTTAGCCCATTTACACAATGGACCTACAGCATATAGTGGATTCCGAACCACTCTCCTAGACCATGCAATGATAACTGCCACCTCAAGGAATAAAAGTTATCTAGTTTTCGGAAGTTTATGCCCTCTTTGGGCGACTTTTACAAGTACCACAATTTTCGTTCAAGGACATCCATAACTTGAACAAAGGGCCTCGATTAAGCATATTCCTACATACTTGCTTACTAACCATGCAGCTACCAAAGCATTGTAATCAAAGAATTAATAAGAATTCTCTCTATAACTTTGGTTTTATTATTCTATTAGATTCAAAACGGCAAGTCATTTCCATAAAGTGTTGATAACTGAATTTTTCCACCTGCATCTGGCGTAAACACTCCTGATAGATGAATGTATGTTGTGTAATAAATTACCATTCAGATTACTTGAATGACAATCATGGATATGATTAAAAATAAGCTTGGACATATGAGGAAATAATAAAAACACATTAATTCAAAGTGTTCTTTTTCAAAAGAATGACACAGAAAAGTATTATTGCACCTTTAGCTCATCAACTGAATAAATTACTTAAATTACGTATCTACAATTCTCAACTATTCTTATTATATAACATTAATGATTTGTTTGGAACGAGTAAAGAAAAATTTCTCTCTCTACTTCCCTGTTCTAAAATAAATAACAAAAATATAAACACACAACAAGAATAAAATTTTTTCTGACAAGTACTTTGGACCCTTTATGGACTTGACGTCCTGTAAACATATTGCTTTCAACCATGAATTGATGAAGACATTAAACACCAAAATTGCAGTGGAAATAGAGAGATCAATAATATGAAATATTTATATACACTACATACAGATTTGTACTTTTTAAAATTAAAAGATAAATAAAGAATTCAAAAATAAAAAGATCACAATAAAATAATGGTTTGTTCAAAACCTTATGATATGAATCACAGATCCTAAATACTTTATGTTGAAAACAACTAATAAAAAAGAAGTGTACTACAATTTTGTATGCTTCACTGTATCTGTCCAATAATTCTGGATGGTCATTGCTTCTAAGCTATTTAGAAATGAATCATTGTCTAGACTGTACATCTCCTCAGAATTGTCCTGTAAAAGTCAACAGATTTCCTTAATTTACATGTATCAGTTCAAATTGAGGTTTCAAGATTATATGCTGCTTAACAATCAGAATAAATCAACGCATACCTCAATCTAGTGATGTGTTTATTGTTTGAGACAATTTTTTAATTTCACTACTTGTAAAAATCTTTTGCAACCAGCACATCAAAAGATTATTAAGGATCAACTAACTACAACCTAAAGCAAAAAAGCAGAAAATAAAGATGAAAAGGTGTCATTAAAAGTGTTTGCAGAAGCAAATTTTTTAATTGTTCTATTAGATGCTACACCCTTATTATGATTCTCCTGGATAAAAAATGTAAAAACCTGTTGAAATTCCATTATTGAATTTTTCATTTATGTGATCTAATATCCTGTGGTCTTAATAGAATGATGCGATAATCTCTTACCAGTTGCCAAGTTATTCCACTTTAGATCATTCGATGACTCAGCCCACGTTTCTACTAATATCTATCTAATTGATAATGAGATAACTACATAATTCAAATTAGGTCCGAAATGACTTATTTCAGTTTTAGGATGTGTTAGAAAACAAAAGAAAAGTGCAACAAAAGAAAAACTAATAACTGCTTACTCTTACTGAAGCATCATCAAGATATCCGCTCGAGTCAGGGTTACTACAGCGGTCATTAAGTACTTGAGGCCTATTGAATCCTCTATTATGATAAAGGAAATAACTAACAGAACAAAAAATGCCAACAACAACAACACAACCAAGAGAAATTCCTGTGATACCGGCTGCTGAAAGGTTCCCTGATACATCCTCTGTTTCTTCAATCCCTATTCTTTCAGAGTTGAGGAGTTTGCTTTCATTGAAATTCGTTTCATTACCGAAATATGTGACATTGCTCTCTGTTACATTCATGTTCATTGCGGCGAAACTTGCATTGATCTGGTCATCTGACATATTATAAAATTTCTCGGTTATGTTCTGATTTATCACAGACGTTTCTTTCAATGGATAATCTTTTGATACATTGTGGTTAACAGATATTGCTAAAAAACTATCATATTTTTTTGATGATGGTTTCTGCAATTTTGCTTTTGAAGTTTTCTGGAATGAGATTGTTAGAGATAGATTGGAAGGATTTATTCTACTGGGCGGTGCTGTAAAAATACTGTCGATTTCTTTTCCTGAACGAGACAAGGTACTTATATCCTTTGGTTTAGGTGAATTTATTATGTCTGTTGAAATGGAATGTATTGTTGTCAAGTCTCCCATTACACCTAAAAAAAATTGACACATAAGTCAATATATAATTGAGGTCCATGTAAAATTGAATAAACTCTAGGAAAGATATTGGTAGGTCTGTATATTTCATACTTTATTTATTTCAAAATTTAATAACATCTTACACTATTTCTGATCATTTTTATAATATATTTCACATTTGACATATGAGAAAAAACATGAATATGTTTGTTTATAATTTTGAGTTCATCTTCTATTCACTTTATAATGTTGAAATTTTTATTTTTCGCATAAGTTCAAAATCACCTGATAGAACTGCACAGCACACAAAATTCATGTCTTATTACATTCAGTAAATAGATATTTATTATTCATAACCACAACTAGTGGTTTCAATTACTGTTCTACTGTTGTGAAACAAACAAATATGTACACTATAATCAGGTCACAAGTTACCTGACAAATAGAATATAAATATTAATTGTTTCAACAAACACTTAATTTCTCAAAATATTCACCAATGAAAGGAAATAATACTGAAATATCCCATATCTTATCTAAAAAACACCTAAACAATAACAATCCTTCAGTGAACCTTGATACCTTGGGAATTCAAAGCCACAATAATGATATAATGATAATAAATTACGTCTTTAGTTCGCGTTAATTTGATTAACATTGGAGACATTCAAATTATTGGGAAATTTAATAAGTATGATCTAATGGTGCCAAATTGAGTGATGAATCATTTTTGGAATACAAAACTCACCATAAAGGCATAATGCTGTAATCCAGAACCAGTGCATCCACAAATACAATGTCATGACTTCATTTGTAGTTAACTCTAAAATACTGTATGGAAATCCGTGATTAACTCAACCATACACATAACATTATTACACAAGCACCAAGAAGCGAAATTTTTAATTGCTACTTGGTTACTGCTTCAAAACCCAATAGCTGTAAAGAAAATCAGACTTTGAGCAGGGTCAACTTTTACTGATACTAAGAGTACATGTGAATGACTAGCCTTCAACTCGCATGAATAAGACACTTTTCAATGAAAACTTCAAATATTTATTATTAAACAGTTTACCTGATATCAACTACACCTGTTCAGAATATTTGATATTGACAAAGGTGCGAACATGGTAGAACATATTTCTGATATGACAACCACGGTATCAATTAAAACAGAAAGACTTTTCAGCTCATCTTCGAGTTTCGTTCAGTGTCCCCTTTCCTATGAAAAAATTAGCTAGTACAAATAAAAGAATGTCGACTTTCGGATTTCCGATTAGAAATATTTAATGAACTACTTATTTTTCCTACTTTATCGTAATTCATACAGTTATTCCAATTCATAAGAACCGACACCATTTGTATGCAGTTAGCCAAAATTACTTGAGCAAACAGTTAATGATCATATTCTGATATACAAGGCATGGCTAGAACCGAATAAGCTGAAAATGAACGAAAAAACGAACTACACGCTGTTAAACAAAAAGATGATTGAGTTGAGGATCGGTAATAATACTCTCGATAGAGTTAAAACTTCAGAATACTTGGGAATTGTTAAAGGTGATAGATAAACTGAGGTGACAAGAACACTGTGAACACCTACAAAAAAAATTATTCCAACGATTGTATCAATGTACCGTTATTGTCAACACTTGGATTATAATTTGAGGACCAAAACATATAATGGATATTTCGTATCTAATACGAGGTATATGATTTCAATGCAAATACAAATTAACACTTTTTTCCTTATATCACACTAAATTTTTCTATAAATCTTACTAAGGAATCTTCCTCAAAATTGTGGTAACTTTTTACTATTCTAACCTCCTATTGGATTTCGATCATTTTGGAAAAAGTATGGAATATTTTGAAAATTTTCAGTCTACCTCTAACTCGGAACATTTTTCTTCGGATTAGGATGAAATTTTATATACAAGTACAGATATACACTCCCTCATTATGACTTATTAGTCAATTTAGTAAATATCTGGAAATTTTTTAAAGGTTGACTGTTCTTACTGCAACATTATTCAATCAGTTTCGATAAAATTTGGCATACAACTACAAAGATACAGCAGTGTGAGTATTTTCGGGTATCAACCTCAAAGTTCAAAGATACATGCTATTTTTATTTAGAACTTAATTTTTGCATGAATTTCAGTTTGGAAATCTGTAGAAAAATTCTGGTAAATAGTAAAGATTTACTGATCTATCTCAAGCATGTGTTATTGGATTTCGAAGAAATTAGCCACACATGTATAGATAAATACTCCCTTGTTGTGACATATTTATTTTTTCATAAATAGAAATTTGAAAAATTCTGGAAAATTTTCAGAAGTAAGTACTGATGTAACTCGAATATTTTTCTTTTGACTTCGATGAAATTTGGCTTGAAAATGCAGATATACATTGTTATACTTGTTATACATTTTTATTTTTTCTATCAGTCGCTATCAAGTCTTTTCACTTCAGTTGCAGTTTGGGAAAATTCTCGAAAATTTCAGAAATCTTCAGGTCCGCGAATCTAACTCCAAATTTTTATTGGACTTGAATGAAATTTGGAATACGAGTACAGATATATACTGCCCTCGTTATTACTTCTCTATTTTTACCATCATTTGCAATTAACGGAAATCCTGGACAATTTTGAAACTTTTAAGGTCTATTGATCCAACTCAAATATTTTTCATTAGATGTATAGAAAATTTGAAATACAAGTTACAGATATATGCTCCTTGGCTATGAGATCTACATTTTCTCAATCAGTTGCAATTTGGAAAAATTCTGAAAATTAAAAACAAAATTTACTGCTCAACTCTAACATTCTTCATAAGATTTCCATTAAACTTGGCATACTGTTACAAATATAGACTCCCCTCGTTATGATATCTATATTTTTCCAATCAGTTGCACTTTGGAAATCTTCTGGAAATTTTTCGAAGGTCTAATGCTATAACTCGAACATTTTTCACTGGATTTCGATGAAATTTGGTATACTACAAATATAAACTCCAACAGATATACAATACGATTTATTTTTTCTATCAATTGCGATTTAATAAAAGTCCAGATAATCAGTAAGTAATCATTATTATATATTTTATAAATATTACTATTATCGATCTTTAAGTTTTCTTTTGGAATTTCTGCCAGAGCAAGCTGTTGCTGCGAATCAAAATGGAAATATTTTGGAATAAAAATGTTTACATCAGATGAAAATAAATTTTCCATTGGTTTCAGATCAAGGCATTTCATTTTTCTGAATAACATGTAAGTAAAAAACGTTTTCAAGTAATGAATTAAACTGAAATCATTACCGATATATGTTAGGCATTCTGTTATTTCTGTAGCCACCACACCCAAAAGGTAACTGAAATGGGACAATTGGGTGCTACCATTCTAGGTCCAATATCAATATATATGTAGCTTAATAAAGATAATTCTAGTACAACAATATTAGATGAGTGTCTTCATTTGAATGCATTCACTCCAGATGTAAATATATCATTCAATGAAGCAAAGCATCCTCTCTTTTCGGCCACTGTTTTTTTACTCGTCTTAAGATTTTTCAGCACCTTGAAAGATGCTGTCTTAAAGCCAACATGTAGTCGATTTTCCTTCGACTTAATTATACCCAAAGAGGCCTTGTCTATGTCCAATAATTATTAGGAGGAGGACGGGTTTTCACTCCTCCCGTAGACGCGACAGCCCTTGTACTGTGGGGGTAGCTCTCTGAATCCTATTAGGATTACCCCCGTCGGCACTGAAAGCCTTCCAGAAGCATGCTGACTTTTGTGACCTTGGCGAGTCTATTCCCTTCAGTCTGAGGTCTGAGCCTTCTCGCTCAGTAGTAGTACACCCTGATGGTCACCTTCGCTGCTCCACTGTAAGAGATGTTGGCTTTCTTCGCCGGTCTCTCAGTTGAGGCAGGTGTTGAGAGGTTTGAAAGGGTCCCGGTTTCCCTAGCCTTATTTCTCTTCCTCTTTTTAGCGCCAGACTTGTGTCTGGGAGTGTCCTCCCAGTAGGAGGTGATTTTCAGAAGTTCTATTGATCCAACTTGACAATTTATTTTTGGTTTTTAATGAAAATAGGCATACATACACCCTGTACATAGATATACAGGGTGTTTAAAAAATACACGCCAATATTTAAGTAGGTGATTGTTGAAGTCATTTTATGAAAAAAGTTCATATAAACTTAGGTCCGCAAATACTTCCTTACCGATTTACAGGATCTTGTATTGACGTTCAATTGAGATTTTGCATACAAATACAGATTTATCAAACACTTTTTTGTAATAGATGTAATTAAAATTAAATCGAAAAATATATGAAATTTTGTAACTGCTTTTTCGTATGTAATTTTTGCGATTTATCACTTAATTATTTATTGACAAATGATCAATTTGAGCGACCAATCATTGAGTTAGTTTGGTTGGGCGGAAGATTTGTTCTGGAAACAAATGCTATTGGATCCGTTACACCTATATTTCAATTTCTCTTTCTGTTTTGCAAGAAGAGAGTTGATTGTAGTTTAAGTTTTAATTGTAAGTATTCTTTTTGAAAATTATCTTTTTGTTTAGATGTTAGGCATGGTGAAGAGGTATCTCGTTCGTAGATATATTGAAATCCTCCTTATGATACTTGAAATGAAATATTTGTGTGTTAAAAAGTACTCCGTGGTGTTGTAATTTTGATTTGGAAGTTTAACTATTTTTCTATAGAAGTTGATAAATTTTTCAAGTTTAGGTTCTTTTGATGAAATTTAACGATATATTTTAGCACTAGGCTTTTTCGTAATGTTCATTTTGGTTTAAAACAATTATATTCAGTTATTTTCTTTCATGCTCATACAAACTGAAAAGATTCACTCAAAAACATTATATGAAAAGAAGAAATTTCCTTCAAAGTACACTGTTCAAGTTAATTTTATTATTTGAAATATTTCATTACAGTTGCAATTGGTGAGTTCCAAAACGTGAGGAGATATCTTAAACATACAGCAAATTGAAGAAGTAAGTAACCGAGCTTTTTACTTTTCACCTTCCTTCAAACGAATTCCCATACAAAACTATGAGGTATAAGGATCACAGAAAGGAGTGAAGGTATCTGATCAGGTCTCTGGAGTAAAAATTTCATTGCTTCTGCTGGTTAGAATTGGCGAGTGTGAGATGTCGAGAGAATAAAAAGAAAAGCTTCTATGATACTGTACCATCTAGTGGCGAGTGGCAAAAGTTCATGAGGTCATACTAGAGTAATTTTTTGAAGGAGGGGTAAGATGGGGAATACATTCTTTCAAAATAATACCGAGAATTGATTATTTAAAAAATCTGCTCGTCAAAATGTTTGTTGTTGCATAACTGTTTTCTATACTGACGCGGAGTTTGAACGCAATGTCATTTAGTTTGTTTACAGTGCTCGATTTTGTAAGTTTTCATAAGTATGTGTTTGTGATTTTCACAATGAAAAAAATATCGAACGTAGAATTTGTATCAAATTTTGAATTGCAATAGAATTTCGGGTGCCGAATCGCTGAAAATGTTACAGAAGGCTTACGGTGAATCGACTTTATCAAAAACACGTGCATATTTCATTTTATTTTTGTATAGGAACCCCAACATAATATCCCAATTACGGGGGTTCACTTAACATTAAAAAAACTATAGTTATTCTTAATGTCGAATGGTGAAATTGAAGTTTTATCCCAATTCTGATATTGAATGTCTGAACGACCAAAATTTCATGTCTAACTAACCGAGAAATTGTGGAGGGACTCCAATACTCGAACACAAAAATTGAACTTGAAAACTCCTGTTCAATTTTAATACTTCAACTTCAAATCTGTTTTGACGTGGCAGATTTGTTTCTGTTTCGATTACACAATAAAACAGTCCTGGTCGAAAGTATAAAACGAAATTTATATTTCTTGAATGTTATGAATTAGCGAAAGGGAAAAAGCAGATTCCAATTTCAGGTATCGGGGGGTGCGTAATTGGTAATAACGTTATTAAATTGATCGATATTATGTGAAAATATGACTTTTTCGAACCTCTTCAGGATCAACTAGAAGAAAACAGTCCTTAAAACTGAAATCGGATAATTAGTTCAGAAGTTACAGTCAAATATTTGGGTTTTTTCCGATTCTCTTATCTTTATGCAAAATATTTCCTATATTACTTCATCTTCGAGTTGCTGAGGCTTAGTACCAGTAGAAAGTATTGAATACTCGCTAGGGCTGTCAATTATACAAAGTGTTTCGAAAGAAGCCGCCAAATCGAAGTACATTCAAAGACTCAAAAGTCCAAATTTTCAAATGGAAATACTCCTATTTTTACACATCGTTGGATTCTCATTTTCAATACGCTTGAAATCGGAAATTCAAGAAATTCACGAATTCCCGCTGTAGGTCACAAAAACCTGTAGGTGAGCCTGTATGTAGCCGTAAAGGAACTGTCAGAAACTCTTCGCCACTGAATATTTCAAATATTTCCGTAGGGTTTTGAATAGACCATATAGTTTCAAGTGAAATAATGATTCCTGTGGCTTCCGAACGACATATAGTTCTCGAAGCATTTAGTGAGAGCACAAGATATCTGGGATATATTGGTTTCGAGATAGACGATACAGAATTTGATGTTTTAAACGAAATATCTGTTATCATAGCACTTGAACGCCTTGAACTTCTATTTTGATACGATTATAAGGAACATTTTAGGCAGTATTGTTTCGTGAACAAACATTCAGGGACCTTAACATTCATGGTAAATCGCAGTTCTATTACCACTTTTCGGTGCGAAATTATCTATGCCACATAATATATGCGATAGTTGTATACTCTTTCACTTTGTCCAGAAGTTTCAGAGTAAAAAAGTATTCTTGACCTTTTCTTGTACCAGGCGTACTGTATAAATTATAAGATAGACGAGAAACAAGTACACAAAAAATGAAGCCTCAGAACATTTTTCTTGCCACTGGATTGAGATCCTGAGACATTGTTCATAGAATAATTCAGTCAAATAAAGTGTTGTCACAGAGTTTTCTTGAGATTGTCAAAGAAATTAATTAAGAAATTAAAATCAAAAATGATAACTAGGTCTAGGTACAATAGAAAAATAAAAGATAGCTATTGTAATAGCGATATTTTCAGAGATTTTGCTGTTGCAAATTCATTAATTACATCGCTAAAATTTATACCGTCAAAAATTTCTTGTTCAACTGCTAATATTGTCAGCCCAGACAATCTTTCTTGAATCAATGTCGATCTTAAATAATTTTTAACTTTGAAAAAGGTAGCTCGCTAGAAGCTACAGATACAGCCAATGTCAAAAGAATTCTTAGTGAAATGCTTACGTTTGGAAAGGTGGAGATTAAATTGTTTTCAAATTTATATTGTAAAATACTTAAGGGGTCAGTATCATCAGGTAATGAAAACAACTTTAACGCTTTAATTTCGTTAAACAGATCATTGGAGTCTATATCCTTATTATCCTGATCTGTCAGTCGCTCTTCAAGAATAGAACAATGTTTTAAGAGATCCCTGTCACTCAATTTGAATATGTCGCTAAAAAATCCGAAAATATTATCATACTCATTTAATGAGTCAAATCGGTTTTTTAGAGAGCTTATAGTTTGATCTATAATTTTTAAGAAAAAACTAATTTCAAAGGCGGTTTTTGGATCATGAGGGGTCTCATCTTTTGATTAAACTTCAACACCCTGTAAATCGGTAATGAACTATTTGCAGTCCTATTAATTGAATTGAAGAGGTTTGATTTAAGTCCGAGGTACCAATTTAAACTTTTTCAAATTTTCATACTAACTTACCAAACCTTAATATACTCACACTTCTAATACTTGCTTCTGGAGACATAATGACATTATTTCTAATACACCCTTATTTGATTTTTGAGATAACCTGTTTAGACTAGGAAACATTCAAATACTACACTTTCACCATAGAGTATTACGTTAATGGAATCACCACCAAAGGTATTGAAATTTTTCAATCGATTATTTCCAGAAGTTACTTCATTGTGACTGTTTAAAAATTCTATAGCAGAAATGAAGTGGTTACAAATCTATGCTAATATAACTTAGTTTCAATATGTGAACCCGTCCATGAAGTTATAGAAGCTTTACTAAATTCAGCAATTTCCAACAGTTTTGAATTTGTTTCGAATAAAATTCGCCATATTCTGATTAAAATATAAAAGTTTGAATCCACAAGTTCATGTTTCCGAATGGATGAAACAAAACCTATGTTTGAAAATCAAACGTTTAAATCAGTGACAAATCGAAGAATTTTGAGTATCACCAATAACTCTTAAAAAATTATAAAAGCTGTTCAATGTGACCTCCTCCAGCTCGGATGCAGATTCCAGTTTTCTCCTCATTGATTGGCACACTCTTTCAAAAACACCAGGATCTGTTCTTATCGAGTTGCACCCAGCGATGATTCTATTTCCTAAGTCCTCAACATCTGCCACGGGGGTAGTGTAAACCAAAGACTCCAAATGACCACACAGAAAGAAATCGAGGGGGTTTAAGTCTGGGGACCGGACAGGCCAAAATTGAGGTCTAATTCGACCAATCCAGCGATTTCCATACTCTTGAGTTAGGAACTCACGAGAAAGCAGAATTATAAACCTCGATGAATGCTTTCAAAAGTTTTTCTATCGGGGACAATACGGTTTGGAAATCTTTTAATGTACAACCGCCGAGCTTCTAATGCATTTCCGTCAGAACATCCATCCATGAAGTGCATGTCGGTAATCTCTGTATTCGTATAACGATTCATGATAGCCGATTTGAAATTCAAATTCAATAGGATTGAAAAACGGAAACACTCAAATGACACTGACGATAATCATTTTTGAATAAATCTATGACTGAGCATAGAACAGGTATTATCATTGGAATCCTAGAAACCTTCTCAACATTTTTTACGCTATCTACTAGACCAGGGGTGCTAAAACTTGAACTGCTGTCGATTCATCTCAACATTTTTAGACTACTTACGATCGACTCTGAGAGGCTGCAAGTATGTGATATGCAGGGTTGTCGTACATACACGATACACCCTACCTACCTACCTAGGTAGCGTGTACCGTAGCATAATAGACATTAGCTTTCCGAACACAATATACATTTAGCCAAGGTTTGGTAAGGTTCTTCTCTATAATATCAATGAAAAAACTCATAGTTATTCAAAATTGCGAGTTTAATGGTTGTTACAAAACAAAAGTTATATATGGTGTTAAACTTAACTAAGGAGTTACTTTGGATGTTGAAGCGTGGCACTGCATCTCCTCAGCATACTTTTCATAAGATGGTACGTAACCACTGAGTACTAATCGCAAGCATGATGACATATGATTGTCAGTTAGTCGATTGCCATATTTTGACTTATCTTCATTTCAGAAAATTCAGACTCGCATAGGTAAGTAGACTCAAACATTGCCGTCAGTTGAAGGGCGATTTGCCTTAAATCCGGATATTTATTTTCAGATATAAAACACCAGAAATGTTTATCAGATGCTGTAGCTTTGAGATGTATATCTGATATAATCTGCACCAACTCATTTTCAACAGAACATGAGTTCATATTTAACTGACTTACTATTTCAGTAACTAATTCCTCAATGTTTTTACATGAAAAAGGATAACTCATAAATAATGCTATATTTGTCAATTTACTGCAATCCTAAAAACGCCTTTCGAATTGTCCCAAAATATTTGATAATTCAGACTCACACATATCATATTTCAACTGAGGAATCCTTGCTTTCAAAGACGGAAAATGTTTCAGATCCTTTCTTTTCGGTTGATCTATCATAAGTTGCAATTTAATTTTGAATGCGTTAATTGCGCTAATCATCTCAATAATAGTTTTTACTTGAAGCTCCAAGTTCCAAGTTGATGGTGTTTAACTGCATTGTGATGTCTGTCGAAAATGCCAAATCAGTCAGCCATTTTAGGTTTTTCAACATCTGAGTGCCATCACCTCTTTCGTCTTGAAAAGCTGTTATTTCGGACAATAATTCGTGAAACCTTTCTAAGAATTTTCCGCGACTCACCCACCTGACGTCCGTGTGAAGAACTGAATCAGTGTGTTCAGCTGACTCCCTATCTTCCAACTGCAACTTAAAGAGCCGCCGTTGCAAGCTACGTGCACGGATGGATTCAACAATTTTTGTTGCAATGCCCATAATTTCCTCCGTGTTTAAAACTTTTGCACACAAAACTTGTTGATGTATAATGCAATGGAATGAAAAAAATGAAAAGAAATCTTCATTAGCTCGACACAATGCCACAAAACTGTTTTTGTTCCCATTCATTGCTGGTGCTCCATCGGTTGTAATGCAAACTAATGTATATATTGGTAGCTTGTAGTTTTTACAAAATTGAAGAAAACGTAATATATATCTTCGCCACGGGTCTTCCCCTTCAGAGGAATGATTGTCAAAAATTCTTCCTCAGCCAATATGTCATTGAATACCATCCGATTAAAAATACACAGCTGGGCTGTGTCTGTCATATCGGTGGATCGTCAAACTGTAAGAAAAGTATGTACATTTCATGATATCATGTTTTAGTTTATCTGCCATGTCCTCACACATGACTTCAATACGCCTTGTGACAGTCGGACGAGATGACTGAAGTTCTCTTATAGCAGACATGATTTCTGTTTTATTTTTAAAATATCCAAATAAAATCTCACCCGCTTCAATAAATGCTTCCTTCACAACCGATCCATTTTCGAATGGTTTCTTTTGTTTCGCCAATATATGAGATATTTTGAATGACGCTATCGTAGCAGCTTCTGATTGTTTGGCTGTCTTGTGAACATGGTTTGTTCGTTTTTCAAACAAGATATCAAATCACGTACTTTTCGTTTTCTTAATTCACTCTGTGGCGGAAAAGCATTTTCATAGTTTTTATGAACTGTTTTATTATGCCTCTCTAAGTCACCACGCTTAGGTATTGCAACTGACGCACGACAAATGCACTTATACTTCACCATACAAAAGAAAATTCTTCCTCCCAATCGTTATTAAAATGAGACGTTTTAGATTTCTTCGTTGCACTCATTTTGTACTATTTAATAATAAACTTTGTATCGACGTAGTGTTGCCTTCAGAATTACTCCAATTCCTGCAGGCGAATATTTATA
This sequence comes from Cryptolaemus montrouzieri, assembly GCA_013387265.2. Classification (NCBI taxonomy): domain Eukaryota; kingdom Metazoa; phylum Arthropoda; class Insecta; order Coleoptera; family Coccinellidae; genus Cryptolaemus; species Cryptolaemus montrouzieri. Next base: position 29,571,803 of record JABFTP020000186.1, on the reverse strand, counting down.
TCGGCATGAACGAAAGTCTCGAATGTTCCCATGAAACGCGCTGTCCGAAATTTCTAGAAAAGTGGCAAGAATAACAAAAACGCGGCTTTTCTCTGACAAGTACCGCGCGTTCTTTCGATAAAGCCGCCAGCACAGTGTTATTTTATTACGTAATAAATTTTTCCAGTATAGTTACCTATTAATTAAAAATTTTTTTCTTTTCGAGATCTACTCAAAATGCACTCGCGATCGACCGTTTGAGCACCCCTGTACTAGACCATTGGAACTATTTTGAAAATTCATGTTACCGATTTCCTTTTTAAATAAAACCAAATATTAAATTATTTCAATTAAGATGGTCATTGGCATACTGCAAAGAGGGTCTCCATTAAAACCAACACTCTGTATTTTTCCTGAACTGCTTAGAATATCAAATCGTCAAGAGATTTTATAGAAAGCGGAATATTTTCGAAATTTCCATCCTTGTATCTCAGAAGAGAAGCGATTCTATGTTCATAGGAACATCTCTTCCCAAAATTACCAGGAAAACTTATCACCTGAAATATTTTAGGTCAATTACCCTGTATAAGGCAGAATAAAAATCTGTTGCCATGTTTTCTTTACTACAAAATTCTATACTTCCATAGTGACTTTTGTTAAGGAAAACTGTTGGAATCACTATAGAAAATCATGCAGCAACATCGCAACTTCATTACCCTGCTGGTTTAATTCATTTGGGTCTCAGAATTCTAGCTTTGAATGTATGTTGCATCATTTTCTTCTCTACAAAATTTTAATCTACTCATATTCTCGCACAAAAATCACGTTCGTCCCTCAATCTAATCGATAGAAATCATATTGCAATTTACGCATTCCTTACTCATATTTATTTTTATTCCTCCATATTTACCAGAAAGTTTTCATATCACACATGAGATTTGAACCTAGGCGATTTAACATTAGAGCAAAGTATTATGTTGTCAGCAATTTCCAAATTAATATCACATTTAAAATCTCTCTTTTGTGAATCTATTATAATTCGTTCGCACATTCGAGTATTGCTTGCTTTGAATGTAAATTATGCCAGTTTCCTTGCATGTTTTGATATGTACCTCAAAAATTGCACTGTTTCAATTTTTAAAGTCGATAGAAATTATCTATGTTAATAATCGTAACGAGATGAGATTCAAATCCTTAAAGCTTATATCTTGTGTCAATTTACAATTGTGAACACAAAAATGTCTTCATTTCAAGTACTGGGATTTGACCCCTAATGTAACGATTGCTAGATCTACATTAGATCATAAGAATTTCCTATCGACGCGTCTTAAATATTTCAGTTCTACATTAAACTTGATATTTATCACTTACACGCATATTTACCAGAAAGTTTTCATATCACACATGGGATTCGAACCCGAGGTCTTAACAATTTGGCTCAAAATTAACAATTTTCAATGATTTTTCACTTGAGAAATTTCTTACTTTGAATGTGAAATGTTGTTAGTCTCCATACTCAAATTGTAAGAAAATTGCGCTGTTTCACCACCAGTTATTCTATGTAGTCGATGGAAATGCCCGATACTAATTTCCGCAACGACCATTTCTCATTCATATATTTACCAGACAGGCTTTCATATTACACATGAGAGATTCAAACCCGGATGATTCGACATTATAGTTAATATTATGTTAAAATTATAATTATACCATATTTCGTCCAGAAGAATCACTTGCTCTGAATATAATATTGGCACATTTTTCTTGCATTATTGCGCTGTTTCACATTCACCAATCGATTAAAATTACCTTAGTATTCGAAATGAGATGAGACTCAAATCCTTAAAAATACTACAATTTGTGTCCATCAGCAATTTGAGGCACTTTGTCAAAAAAACTCTTCATTACCGAGATTCAAACACCTGATACGATTTCTAGAGCTATATGCTATACAAATGGACGATCGAAACTTTGAAATTTCATTCTACCGACGTGTCTTAAATATTTTAATTTCGTTCACCAACATGCAAACTGTATCTTTTCAAACTTACACATATTTACCAGAAAGTTTTCATAGTACACATAGAATTCGAATCCAAGGTATTAACAATTTGGCTCATAACTTTCATCATCACTTTAGTATTATTTTTGACTTAGTAATTTTGAATCTGCAGCTACATACACCGTTCATTCGACGATTGCTCGCTTTGAATATGTTAAACGTTACCACATTTTGTTTGCTCAAACTGCACGAAAATTGCGCTGGTTCACCCTCAGTTCATGGAAATATGAAGATTGATGATATTCAATTCCTTACTTGTAATCTGAACCAATTTTATAAGAAAAATCTCTTAACCACACTACGGAGACTTGAACCTCTGATGCAAGGATTGCTAGACCTGCATGATATTCACTAGACCAAGGGTGCTCAAACGGTCGATCGCGAGTGCTTTTTGAGTAGATCTCGAGAAAAAAAATAAGTAGGTAACTAAACTACAAAAATTTATTACGTAATAAAATAACACTCTGCTAGCGGCAAAAGGCGGCTTTATCAAAGAAACGCGCGGTAGTTGTCAAAGAAAAGCCGCGTTTTTGTTTTTTTGTCACTTTTCTAGAAATTTCGGGCGGCGCGTTTCACGGGAACATTCGAGACTTTCGTTCACGCCGATATAAATATTGCGCCTGCAGTAATTGGAGTCATTCTGAATTGTAACTTGAAGGTAATACTACGTCGATACGAAGTTTATTATCTGATAGTACAAAATGAGTGCAGCGAAGAAACGTATCATTTTAATAACGATTGGGAGGAAGAATTTTCTTTTGTATAGTGAAGGATAAGTGCATTTGTCTTATTTGTCGTGCTTCATTTGCAATACTTAAGCGTGGTAACTTAGAGAGGCTTCATAAAAACTATGAAAAGGATTTTCCGCCACAGAGTGAATTAAGAAAACGAAAAGTACGTGATTTGATATCTTCTTAGAAAAAAGAACAAACCATGTTCATAAGACCAGCCAAACAATCAAAAGCTGCCACGATCGCGTCATTTAAAATATGTCATACAGGGTGCTTCAACGAAAACTAAACAGAGGCTATATCTACCAAGATATTCATTTCTGATCAAAACGCAAAAACAGGTCAATTTTTGTTTCAAGAGGGACATCTTTTGGGGTACAAAACTTGCCTGAAATCTTAACCCCCTAAGCGGAGATAATACCTTTCTTTCGAGGTATCACTCGACCCATCTACTCTCTTCTAAATTTTCAAGGGTGGTCACCCCTGCTCAAGGGGTTGAAATTCGAGATGAGGATGGTACTTGATGATGACTGTCATTGATTAGCATGGATCTGTTCCATTTTACTTCACTGAAACTTGAATGGTCTCAGGGAAATAGTCTTCCCTATCTTTCAGTTGCTCACCCTGTATCTTTTACAGTTTTCAATTAAAAATGAAAATTCGTTCAAGGCGATGTAGACAAAGATACCACCTTTCTTTCTCGACCCATCTCCCCTATACCAAATGTTCATGGATTGCAACCCCCGCTTAGGGTTGATATTTCAGGCAAGTTTTGTACTCCAAAAGATGTCCCCCTTGAAACAAAAATTGACCTGCTTTTGCGTTTTGATTAGAAATGAATATCTTGGTAGATATAGCCTCTGTTTAGTTTTCGCTGAAGCACCCTGTATATTGGCGAAACACAAGAAACCATTCAAAGAAGGATCGGTTGTGAAGGAAGCATTTGTTGAAGCGGGTGAGACTCATTTGGAGATTTTGAAATTAAAACAGAAATCATGTCTGCTATTAGAGAACTTCAGTTATCTCGTCCGACTGTCACAAGCGTATTGAATTCATGAGTGAGGACAGATAAACTAAAACATGATATCATGAAATGTACATACTTTTCTTACAGTTCGACTAATCCACCGATATGACAAGACACTGCCCACCTGTGTTTTTTATTCGGATGGTATTCAGTGACATGTTGGCTAAAGAAGAATTTTTGACAATCATTTCTCTGAAGGGGAAGACCCGTGGCGAAGATATATATGACGTTTTCTTCAATGTTGTAAAAAACTACAAACCTACCTAGGTAGGTAGGGTGTATCGTGTATGTACGACAACCTTGCATCACACATACTTGCAGCCTCTCAGAGTCGATCGTGAGTAGTCTAAAAATATTGAGGTAGATCGCCAGCAGTTCAAGTTTGAGCACCCCTGCACTAGACAATTGAAACTTTTTGGAAATTCATCCTATCGACACATCTTGAATATTTCAATTCCGTTCTACAGGCAAACTGGAAATTTCCCCACTCACATACAAAGTATCAGAAAAATTTCATATCACACAAGGAATTCGAACACGTAGTGTCTTAATTTGACTCATAACTATTAACAATTTCGAATCATTTTTCACTTAGAAATTTTGTTATTCACATAACACGTTTGCGTTGAAACATCTTCACCAGCAGATAGAACGTAATAATGTTGTTCAACATATTTTCAATTTCAAGCTTTTACAATTTGAAATACTTCTTCAGAAATATCTCTCAATTCCAGTATTGGGATTCAAACCCTTGAAACAACTGCTGGCTACGCATGCTATCCACAAGATCATTGGAAATATATATAAATATATCAATTTTGTTTTACATGCAAATTCAATCCTTCTTACTCACATATTTCGTACTACGTACAAATTGGATGTTTTCTCACTCACATACTCCCCAGAAAATGTTCATATCACACATTAAGGAATCGACCCCATGGTGTCTTAATTTGGCTCATAACTATTAACAATTTGTGAACAGTTTAGAAACTTCACTATTTCGTTATTATTCAAAAATTGCGGGGCTTTGAATATAAATGTATTCACATTTTCCTTGTAGCTGTATCGGAGTTTTCGGTGTTTCACATCTTCAGCAGTTGCGAGAGCTAACGTAAAAATGTATAACATGATATTTCAACTTCCTTGCTTTTACTATTTTAATCATTTCGCTATTTGAAACACTTTCTTCTACATATTCTCGTTCTTTCGAGAATTGCTTGCTTAGAATATTTCAACGGTTGCCACATTTTCCTAGCTCAAATCGCACGAAGATTGCGCTGTTTCATCTGCAGTAGATAGAAATTATGGGTTGATAATATTCAATTCCTTATTTTTAATAAAATTGGTGTTACTTCGCAATCAAACACATCATTAAAAAATCTCTCAATTACAGTAATGGGATTCAAACCCATGATGCAACGATTACTAGACCTGCATGGTATCTGGTAGACCATTGGAAGTTTTTGAAAATTCATCCTACCAATTTCGTATTCAAATAAAACCAAATATTTAAACTATTTCAATTAAGATTGCCGTTGTCATACTCTAAAAAGTTTACCAGAAAAACTTACCTCCTGCAATCTTTCAAGTCAATAAAGAAGCCATTCTGTGAAAGGCAGAATGATAGTCTGCCACCATTTTTTCACTACGAAATCTAAATTTCCAATATTGTTAGAAAAAAAAAAGATACAACACTTCAACTTTTTTTCATTTGCGTTAGTCAATCCTCATTTTGAATGTACGAATATATTCAAAACAGATCAGAATACCAAATTGTGATTCTAAAGTAAAAAGTACATTCCTTCTCACAATCTTGATGTTAGGTCAAAGGAAAGCATTCAAAAGTTTTGATTCCCTTGCGAGTGTCAAAATCAGCGACCGAATTCGATACCTCAACAAGTTTCTGAGATGAGTGGTCTTGAGGAACGGACGAAGTGATCGCAAAATCCTAAAACTTAGTGAAAATCTATCACAGGTCAGGAATGACCTAACCTCATATATAGTTTTAAATGGGGCGACAAAAAAACACACATTTCAATTCATTATATATAAATATATATATATGTTTCATATATGTGTCTATATATATATATGTATATATAATGTCACTAATGGAACCAAATGATGTATATTTGTTGACGATTAAAGTAAAATTGAGTCCTCCGTCAGATAATACAGAATAAATATTTATAACATATATATATCCAAAAAAAATTATTTCATAAAAAAGTGCGATGATTGCCGATCTAGAAATGGAATATAGAATAACAAATTGAGTTTAGTAAATATGTACATTATACAATTTTCAAATAAGTTGATAACATCATCTTGATCTTAGTATAAAGTTACAATATAACAACTAAGACATCATATAAAAAGGAGCTCCCATAATAAATTAATTACGTTATTTGAAGAAAATGTTCGAAATCTAAATAAAATCAGAACACTGCGTCGCCCTGCCGAAATATTTTCTCCTAGGAAAAAATCATCCGACAATAAAAACGTCAAAAGTGTTTAGTATTTGAAAAACAATTTAAAAACAATATAAATTATTTTATTATATATGCTTGGATCATCGACATTAAAAGTTTTATTAATGGTTGAATAAAAAAATATGATGCCTTCTTCAGACAGTGCCAAAAGCTACCTCATGGAAATATATGAAATATCCTAGTTATTTCCAATATTCAACTTTATTACGAAATTATCAATGAAAGAGGCGAAGGGGATGTCTAAACACTTTCGACATGTGTTTATATAAGCACCTAACACTCATTTATCTACGAATAATACATAGGGATATTTGGAAGCAATCTCAGATTCTTGAGCAGCTTCCACCACTATTTTTTTACAACAGTATTACCACAGGTAAACTCAGTAAAACCTTAAAGTTAAAAAAATAAAACGTTTAGATTCACTAACACACTTTCTCAAATCTCTGAAATTTAGGTATCCGCAGAAGTTTATACTTTTCACAAAAAATATATATATCTTTCCTGCAAAGAGAGGGATCCAACAAGCACCTCAGTGTTTTTCATAGACCGTTTTATCTGTTTTAACTAGAAGAAACACACAAACACTTTACAATTTACATTTCTTCCTTATCGAATTTTGATTTTTTCAGAGACTGCTGGGGTGGATCCGTAGTTCTTTTGATTCCCTGCTTGGTTGATTGCGTGTCTAGACAAACAATCTGGTTAAGGATAACTGTATTGGAGAAAATTACGATTTTCAATTACATACCTTGTAACCACCTAACTTGCGTGGCAGGACCATAACCTTTGTCATTCTTGGCGGCAATACGGAATATAATAGCTGCTTTAGTTGCTGTGTCCAAGTGAGCAGCAGCTAAGGACGAATTAGGTACAACACATGAATTGCTAGGGCCGCAGTAAACTCTTACGAATGCTAACTGAGCCGAAGGGTTAGTCTTTTCCTACAAAAATAAATTTTATTTCCTTTCTGCGTTTACTCAAATCATTATTTCACTCACTTTTCCTCTCACTGCCAAATATACAGAATACTCCAATATATCTCCTTGATTTGTACTAGGAGGCTCCCAAGATAAATGAGCACCGTCAGTAGATTTTGCAATTTTTATAGCTGAAGGAGCTCCGGGGAAACCAGGAAGGCAAGTTTTGAAAGCGGAAATCTGTACACACAATTCAATATATTCCGCTCAGATAAAACAAAAAGGGTAATCCTGTCTTGTATGATGACGAGTTCGGAGCACCCAGAACGAGTCGATCAGCTGTTTGTCGAATGCGTTTGAATTTTATACAGTGTTGTCAGATTACGAACAAAATATTATGGACGCACTGGTTCGTCAGTATGCGAACACAATAATTGAACGCTCGTCTCTAGTGGACCGTTTTTCTTTTCTAGTTTCTAGTCAATAAATAAGAAACTACTTCTCTTATGTCATATTGTTAATACCATAAAAAACAAAGTTTACAGGATAAATTATTAATTATATAGAGAAAAAAAAAACAATTCCAAAGTATTTTATTAGATCTCATTAATAGTGTATTAATCAAAATCAGCTTTTTCAATTTGTTAATGAATGTGGGAAATGGATTTTTTTCCTTCTCAAAATGGTACTTACACGGCATAGTTTCCTATAGTCAGAATTCACTGAAAAAATGTTTACTTACTAATTTCGGGCCCAGAATGAATCCAATTCTGAAATCGTTTAAGAAAAAAAAAACGAAATTTGTTATACGACGTACGGCTCAAGACGATTCAATACAGAGATAGAAATACTCACCATCTCTCTCGTTCATAACTGAGACCGATATTCAAATGGGAATATTTCTAAACCTAATCTAACTAACATAAATTTTTCTAAAACCTAACCTACTCACCTATTCAATACAAATTTATAAATTTAAATTAGTTTTGAGGTTCGGTTAGGTTTGGTTTGAAGAGATTTCTATTTGAATATCCCTCTCGGTTATGACGTGAATGGCGAGTACGCTAATGTTGCCTAATATTGAGGTTGTAAGTATACTAGATGATTTGATACTTTTCCATTTGCTGATACGTATCATTTTGTGTTTCTGTAATGATTTGAATACCGTTACACTGCCAAATTATTACCCTATATAGTGAGACCAGCTTCAGTGTTTTCTATTTTTAAGTGAGTAATGGTGAAAACGTTGCTTGATCAAACATTGAATCTGGAACATTTTTGGGAATGTATCGACAGCTATTATTAATTAAAACTGAAATTTTGTTATTCTGTTAAATTGTTGTATACATATTGGAAATGGATTATCATGCTATATTCCTCTATTATAACTTGTTAGAAATAGAGATAACGAAAATACGCTTATGATTCCAATGGCAACACGAGAATAATTCCAATCAAAGAATATGTCATAAATCTGACAACATTGTATAAAATTTAAGTGCATTTGGCAAACAACTGATGGACTCGTTTTGGGTGCACAGAACTCGTCATCATACAAAACAGGATTACCCAAAAAAGTATAAAGAAATAAATATCAAAATATAATGTTATAAAATACAGAAGTTCGCTCAACAATTTTGAACAAAGAAAAAGGACTTACCTCGCTCCAATCCCCCCTGCCAACGGTATTAATGGCGGCCACTCTAAATTTATAAGCTGTTCCGGGTTCTAAGTAGTACTTCAAATATTTAGTTAAGTCTGGCAAATTTTCCACTGTCAAATTTGTTGTATCCTCGTTCAATAAATAATAGTTCTGTACATCACACGAGTTTCCTTTAATGAAACCAACTGTAAACCATTGTTCTTTATCTAATGGTTCAGAGTTAGAGTTCATATTATTTCCTTCCGGAACCTGAAAATGAAAGTTAGTGCAATTAGTTATTGAATAAACACAATATTTTTTCATTTCTTGAAAAACAAGCCTATTCATTAAATGATTGGCAAAACAAGAAGCAAGAATCAAATGTGTAGTTTACAGAAGTGAAATTTTATGATCAAGAACACCTCAATATTTCCAAGGGTAATTATACCGTAGAGTGGAGGTAGTCAGAATTCACTGAAAAACTGTTCATTTACTACAATTGGGGCCCAGAATGCAAATCTGAAACCGTTTTGCCCCGGAAGGCTATCATTTAAGAGAAAATAAAAAACAAAATTTCCTTGAAAGTCCTCTTGTCTATATCATTCAAACTCCATCATTGTTTCATGAAAATGCCTTGTTATTATTACAATGAATAATATATACACACATGTACCATTGATTAGTAATTCTACGTTTAAATATTCATTAATTTCTTACTAAAATGCTTTTCAATTCGAATGTTTATTTTCTAGACAGTTAACCCGCCATATTTACAGTGTTTTCATGTTACATGTTATACGACGTGCGGCTCAAAACGCTGCAAGAAAGCGATACAAGCACTCACTAACTCTCTCGTTCATAACTGAGACCGAAATTCAAATGGGAATCTTTCCAAACCTAACCTAACTAACCAATTTCACCTAAAGTCTAACCTACTAACCTAATTAATTCAAAATTATAAATTTGAATTAGGTTTGAGGTTCGGTTAGGTTAGATAGGTTTGGTTTGAAGATATTTCCATTTGAATATCCCTCTGTTATGACGGAAGATGGCGAATACGTCACTATTGTCGGGATCATGTCACGTAGGTCTTAAATTGTAAATGTTTGAAACGGTTGCCTAATATTGAGAATTGAGGGGAAATCATTTCTGGAAAGTAAATATGGCGGGTTAACTATCTACAAAATAAACATTCGAATTGAAAAGCATTTTAATAAGAAATTAATGTGTATTTGAGCGTACTGATTAATGGTACATGTGTGTATATATTATCCATTGTAATAATAACAAGGAATTTTAATGAAGCATTGATGGAGTTTGAATGATATAGACAAGAGGACTTTCAAGGAAATCATGTTTGTTATTTTCTCTTAATCGATAGCCTTCCGGGGCAAAACGGTTTCAGATTTGCATTCTGGGCCCCAAAAGTAGTAGGCGAACAGTTTTTCAGTGAATTCTGACTACCGCCACTCTACGGTATAATTACCATATTTCTAATTATCAAAACTTATATAAAATTAATGGTGAAAAGTCTGAGTGAATTTAGATATTTACATACACAATCCATTTCTTGTGTCATATGTTATCAGCTATCACCTGCAGCGAGCATCGCGTGCTTGTCTCGTTGATATCGGCAATCCCGGCCGCCGTGCCGTCCGATTGACGCTCGAACACGAGTAACGCCTGATGTAAAATCGCAGTGCCAGTGGCGTAACAATAAAATGGATATATGCAAGATATGAAAGTTTAAATGCCTTTATTTCTTGCGGAGAGTGTCAACATTGGCACCACGCAAAATGTATTGAAATAAATAACTCCACACTGAATTTTAACTATAATCAACTGAAAACTGCAAATGGCGAAAAATGGAGTTGCGAAGCATGTGAGATTGTGAAAACACACGATAGTTGCAAAGATGAAAACCTAGAAAAAGGGGAATATACCATCAATGATGTGATGAAGTAGTTGATTTTCATTGATAACAAAATTAAAATCACAGAAAAAACTTATGAAGAGTTGCGGCAGAAGCACGCCAAACAGGTACAAATTAACGACAACTTAAACAAGGAAGTTCAGCTAATCAAACTCAAATTGAACGAAGAGATCAACAAAGATGAGCAGAGCTCTTTAGAAAAAAATGTCATCATCAAAGGAATACCTCAGGAAGACAAAAGAGAAAATGTTAAGGAACTAATTGAAAAATTAGGGGGGAAATTAGACATCGACCTTTCAACGGCAATTTTGGCGGCATATGGAGTGGGGAAACCGACGACCGGAAAACCAACATCAATTAAAGTGCATTACGAAAATGAAGTAATCATAAAGGCTCAGAAAAAGAATAAATTGAACACAAAGGACCTTGGAATCAAGTTTTAAGTATTTCAACTTTTTCCGCTATACTGCTTTTCATTCTTGCCGTAATTCACGTGGTGGAGGTGCTGCAATTTGTATTAGTGATGGAATTACATCTCCCGAATTCGAAGAACAGTGAATTTGATTCTTTGAGTATTGTGGGTGTTCTATTGTCAGACTGTAACCTTCATCTTTTCGCAATTTAAAGACCACCTTCGTTTGAAGTAGCAGAATTTCTGATTAAGCTAGATGATTTTTCTCTGAACTAAAAAGTAAAGAAAGTCTAATACTGGGAGATATGATTAAAAATCTTTTAGATCAATTTTTAACCAAGGTCGAAGATTATAAAAAGGATTTAGGTATTAACGGATTCAAAATACTGGACAAAATACACTTGGATCATGCAACCCGTATCCCGACAAACACGAAAACAATGATCGAACATGTTCTTCACAGGAGTACACAAATTGCGTTTTCCATATCTATTTCTCATAACGGCATCCCTGACCACGAGATGATTGATATTTTGAGTAGTTTGCCAAAAATTAGTGGATTTACCAAAGAGACAATACAAAAAACTTATCAAATGAAAAAAGCTCAATAATTTATTCAAGAAGTAGAAAAAAATTCAATTGTTACTGGGAAGATCTTATCACAAAAATAAAGAAATGCAAGAAAAAGCTAAATAGGTGGTTAAGGTGAGGGTTGTCAATGACAATCAATGGATAAAAAACGAATTTCTTCAACTACTCAAAGAGAGAAATAAGATTTACAATAGCCAAAAAGGTTCATGTGATAGCCCTTATTTTGTTCAAAAAGCTAAGGACATTAAAAATATAATGAAAAATGAATACCTTAAAATGAAGAATAATTATTTCAGAACAGAATTTGTAAAGGCTGGTAGTGCACCGAAAAAGCAGTGGCGGATCATAAATAAATTTCTGCCAAACAAAAAAACAAAAAAATACAAACGTTTCCGAATTAATAATTAATAATCGTGCTCTAACAGATCCCTCGTCAATTGTCTCAGAACTTAACAAGCATTTTGTAGATATAATAATAATAATAATACCTTATCATCTTCCTTATTTGAAGTATCCATTGTATTTTCGTTATTATCGATATAATCAGATTCCTTTTGATGATCTAATGCAGCAGAGGCTAACGCTGATAAGGCATCATCTGATGAAGCTTCTTTCTTGACATCTTCGCTGGGTAACAACAATGAATCTTGCTGGTTGCTGGTTACAGATGATTCATATCCATGCTCTGTATCTGCAACAAGCAAAAAAAAACACATTAAAAACTTAACTGAGCATTTAAAACAAATCAACTTACTATATTCTTCCTTAACATCTACATTTTCCTGCTTTATAAAACTATCATTTAATGACTCAGATTGTTTGCTAGAAATGTCTGAATTGTCTAATTCTGATGTTTCCATCTTGTCCTCAGTATTGGAAACATCAGAATTGCATTTCAGTGATCCATTCACAGACGTCTGATCACTATTTTCTTCAGGAGCTGTACTAGGTTGTTCTTCAGACTCAGAACTATCAATTGAGTCTTTACTTCCTCCTCTTAAACCACAGAGACAAGTGTTGAACTTGAGAGGCACTATTGATATTTCTAGTTCCTCAGATTGGGTGATGGGAGAACCACCTTTAAGTCCTATAAATTCAGAATAACTTGAACATCCACCAAACAATCCACTAGCCGTTTCCATAGGTGTTATAGCTTCAGAAGGTAAAGGAGTTTCAACTGGTGGATCATCTGAACTGGCATTCGGTGTTTTTGCCACTTTAAGCACCTCCTCACTATCTTGGCCAGATTCCTCTTTTTCTGGTTCTGGATCTATTAGGCCAGCTTCTGCTGCTAAAGCTGCAAGGGCCGCATCAGTAGTAGCAGGTCCATCAAACGACGTTGAAGCTGCGAAAATAATATATTTTCAGTGAAACTTAAAGGAATCGTAGAAAAGCAAATATTACCGATTGTTGCTGAGGGTTGTTTGGGCCTGGTAACAACCATTAATTTAGGCTGTGGTTCCACATGATTTGTAGTCAAGGAAGCAGTAGGTAAACGAACAATTTTTCCTACGCCTTGTGGTTGTTGTACCAGAGTTAAAGTCTTATTGCCACTCGCCATTTGTACTGTAACGGGTTTTCCGCCAATCATAACTTGTTTCTAAAAACAGAAAAATACTCAAATTTAGTATTACATCATTTTCAATTGTTGAATAAGTCCATACTGTATTCTTAGCTAACGTTATGTTTTTAGGTGATCCAACTGGCATCTGAAAGGTAATGGGTTTACTCAGTTTTACATTTTGCAAACCAGGAATACTTGTAGTAGTCGATGGTAGAACATTCAGAGTAGTTGTTTTTAAAGGAGACATATTCACAGTTTGTGCATTAGTAATTGTTTGTATTGTACGGAGACCTGAAAAATTATATTATGGGAATAAATGCGTTCAAATTATTATGATAGAAGTCTCACCAGTGCCTGAACTGACAACTAATACTTGCTGATTAGTCAGAGTAGGTATTTGTCCAGTAGCCGTTTTGGAAAGCACAAGTTTTCCAGTAGCCTTATTCATTTGAATCATGTTCGATGGGATAGTTTTGACTGTTGTAAGCACTTGCTTGTTTCCCGCATTTCCAGGTACAATTTTAACAAATGTGTTCTTTGTTTGCTGGGGTAACACGCCAGGGGCTGCCTTTGATTGTACTATATTTGCATTTTTAGGCAAAGTCGCTAATGTCATACCAGTACTAGTTTTAACTAAAGTGACAACCTGCTGCGATACTCCCCCCTTCTGTATTATATTTGCACCTTTCTGAATTAATACTTGTTTGGGATTAGCCTGGAATAAGTAGAAACAGAAAATGCGTTACTTATTCCACTTTGCAATAAACACTAAATCTATTTCATTCAGAAAATTAATTCATGATAATAAATCAACCATAATGATGGCTACATTGCATACAGTTAATACATTTTAAATATAAAAATACACTCAAAACAGATGAATAAAAAAATAATTTCGACGTTACCTGTGCGGGAGTGCCCTGTCGAATGGTTGCCGCATTAACAGGAGTTTGTATTCGAATATTTGGCGAAGCTGAAAAAAATTAATTCGAAATTTATAAATTAGTTTTCCTGGCGTTCATTCAATAAGTTGAAACTGACCAAACTCATAAATGTAGCGAAAAGGTTTATCTTAATTTCTATCAAGTGAACAAAGAATAAAAGAGTGATGGCTACAGAAAGGGAGTTGGGATTATTTAGGTTGGTATTAACCTAACTATACTTGAAATAATGTAAAGGAAATATTCAAGTACAAGAAAATCATGAGTTCTATAGCGACTGTCACTTACATTTTATAACAGGAGATACAACTTTTGACACTGCGTGTTGTTGTAATGTCTGAGATTTCAGCGTTGCTGTTCCTGTTGGACTATTAATTATGTGGTGTCCTGGAGACTGACCTTGTTTAGGTGAAATCAAAAGAGGCGGCACATTTGGCTGCGGTGGAGCAGCGGGTTTTGCAGCTGCTGTTGCACTTGGAGGCAACTCATATTTTTGAATCTGCAATTCAAACATCAAATATGCTCTGAAGAGTCTGTGAAATTCATTAACTAAAATGGAAGGGCAAGATAGCGAATTATCGAAGAAAAACAATTTTGTATGAATGCTTGAGAGAAAAGTTGCTATTTTGTTGAAAAAATATACCAAATTTTTGTTGGATCTGAGAAAGGACCTGAAATTTTTTTCTTACTCTACCAACAAAAGCTTTTTTTTCCTACTTTATATATTAAGAGGTCAGGTTCCATTGAATATTGTTATACCAACCTCTAATTTGAACTAGTATGGAATGACACATTTTTACTCGTGGAAACCTGTTGAAATAAAGATGATTCAAGAAGATAAAGGGGAGATATCTTATAATCAGAGTAAAATACATTGTAAAATGACCTTACAGTACCGTTCAAAGTATCATGATAAAATAATAATCGTTTCACCTGTAATATGTAAGTTTGTCCAGAAGGTGTTGCTGACCAATTTACTTCCAACGAATGAGTAGCAGCCTTAACTAAAGATACCCTGTTGGGTGCTGGAGGTTTATCGACTTCTAGGTACCAGAGATCTTTACAACAGACTTGATTTTTCCACGTTTTACGATAACCATCTCTGCCTGACCAAATGTAAAGTCTTGTACTTATACCAACAGCACAATGTCCAGCCCTGGCACAAGGAATATTTTCTTCATTATCAAGCTTTAAATTGATATCATCCCAATTCATTGTCTCTGAAATTAAATTGACGTAACTTCTATTCAATGAAGAAAAGCAAAATAATCTTACCCAAATTAAGACAAGCCATTGTTGCTGTACATTTCCATTCTTTCTCGTTAGTGGCCGTCTTCGCATCTTCTGCTGGTACCCATCCGCCGAATATGAACATCCGGTGACCGATGAGAGTGGCTGTGTGTAGGGATCTGGGCAAAGGAGCAATACCAGTGACCTGAGGTCTAGACCAAGTCATGTTGTCAGTATCCAAAAACCATAGGTCTCCTAATCTGCACCCACTCATTCCACCATAAATTACCAAGAATGACTTATTCTTAGTCTTATCCACATAGGCAACACCTGTGTAGAATTATTTCAGAATAAGTACTCACGATTATACGTGAACAATATTTATTTATTTATTTATTTATTGACACAAGCTCAACAGGATTACTCCCAATTACAGAGCCGAACAAGTATAGAGAAATTTGCTCAAACCTTAAAAACAGATTTAAAAAAAACTTACAAAAACAATAATGACAGAACTCATTGATAATGCAAACTCAAATAATAGAAATACACACCAAACAATCAATACAATTCAAGTGCATGAACTAAGTTTTGCTAATAGGTTTCTTTTGAATGTAGCTTGAGATTGACTGATATCAATCAAAGAGGCCACCGTGTTGAAATAGTGACAGCATCGATTGATAGGTGATTTGAAGAAAAACGTAACAGCTCCAACGACATAAAAAGTGACATTGCCTCTGCCAGCGAGCCTGGGTACCAAAAACTTCAGTCTGTCAAGCAGACACGAACAACAGATGGAGTTATTCAGAAGTCCATACAAAAACATGCAGCACAAATATTTCCTTCTAATTTGAAGCTCCAACACAGAAAAACGATCGGTTAACAGAAAACCTGGCATTCCTCGGATAGGATATACTACATCCTGTTTGTATGCCAGGTACTTTAGGAAGGTTCTCTGAACGCTTTCCAATGCAATTTTATATTTCACATAGTATGGATCCTAGATAACACAAGCTTACTCCAATCTAGACCGAACGAAAGCGAAATACAGAACCCTGAGAGCAGCAGTGTTCCGGAAGCTTTTGGAATTCCTCAGAATAAAACCCAACATTTTTCTTGCTCGCAGAAGAACATCACCTATATGGTCCCGGAACGACCATTTCAAGTCGAGAAGGACCCCGAGATCACGAGAACAGAAAACACGTTCAAACCGTGAGCCCGCCACCGAATAAGGAAAGAAATGTGGCGACTGTTTGCGTGTAATTGACATGTACTTGCACTTAGAGACGTTCAAAGGCAGTTTGTTTTCTAAACATCACTGATGTATCATCAGCAACTTTCCTTGAAGACTCTGACAGTCCTCATTTGATCTTATTTCTGTGTAAATCTTGAGATCGTCCGCAAAGGCTACGCCCCCAACGTTTAGCCTCTCAAGTAAGTCATTTACGAAAATTGTGAACAGAAGTGGACCCAAAACCGACCCCTGAGGGACTACCGAATGGGCTCCAAAACCCTGGGATCTGAATTAATTGTACATAACATATTGCTTTCGATCACTCAAATATAAATAGAAAAACCTGAGAAGGCTCAGAGGGAACACTATCTCCTTCATTCTTTTTATTTGAGCAACATGGTTCATGCGATCAAAGGCCTTAGAAAAATCCGTGAAGACCGTGTCAACCTGGCCACCCCGGTTCAAAACCTCAGTTACGTATTCCGAAAAGCATGCAAGATTCGTTACAGTTGATCTACCGACCCTAAAACCATGTTGCCGGTCCGAAATTGATTGGCCCAGCTGGAATGCTAAAGATTCATGCGATAGCTCAAAAACCTTTGCAAAGGAGCAAAGCAGGGCCACAGGACGGTAGTTCGTTACATCGGTCCTATCACCACTCTTGAAGATGGGACAGATTTTCGCGATCCTCCACTTAGACGGAAACTGATTGTTCTTCAGGCACAGATTAAAAATTAAACATAGCAGAGCTACTATCGCCCCTATGATATCCTTTACTATAAAACAAGGTATGCCGTCATCCCCAAAACTAGCTTTAGTTTTCATATTTTTAGTCACACGCAAAATATCTTGTTCGGTTATTGAGGGAAAAAAATAGAATTCGAGCCTCGACAATCAACCACACTCTCCGAGATAACGTCATCAATATTGACATCTCAATCCTCAACATCATATACCCCACCGAAAAACATAGCAAATGCAGAAACGATCTTCTGGGGGCTATCCAGTCTCTCATCTTGGTAATACATGACGCCAGGTAGTCCATCCACCTTGCGTTTACTCCGAACAAAAGACCAAAATTTGTTAGGCTCCTTCTCAAAACTATTTTCCGAGCTATCCAAGTACTCCCTATATGCAGATCTCATCTTATCTTTAACTGACCTTCTCAATTCTCGGTACAAATCGAGATAGTGATCGTTCCTTGTTCTAATAAACTTTTTGTGCATCCGATTCCTAGACTTAACAGCATCAATGATCTCTTTATTGTACCATATGGGGTACCTACTATTTTGTTTACGATAAACTGGGACTGATTTTCTGATTGCATTGTATAGTTTTTTATAAAAATCATTCACCAGAAAGTTTGTACTGAAAGGGCATTCAATTCGATGAATTGTTCACTTAGTAAGTCTTCATTTTGAATTGAATGCCCCAAAATTCGAACTACGAGAGAATCTGACGCAACTGTCCGAGCACAGGTTCAAATGACAGTATGGATTAGACACATGACTAGGATTAATCACGGATTACATTCCTCAACATGCTGAGAAGCTTTCGATGAATTAGATACCTCTAATAAGAATTGTTTCAACTTGAATGGCTTAATTCAGATCTCATAATTGGAAAGATTTAAGGATAAATTCGAAATTAAATTAACAGGATTGACTGAGCTGAAGATTTGAAAAAAATAGTTAGCTAATCAGTAGTTTAATAAAATTTTTATTTAAAGCCTCGGGCGATTGTATCTCCCACCTTGAGACCTATAAACCCCCAACATAATTCATAGCAACAGAAATAATTGAACTAGATAGATGGAATAAGAACAATAGTGAAGAAAATCTTTCTCAAGACACAGTGCTTATTTCTTGAAACAAATTTTTTCTTTGATCATTGCGATTCGAATTTTCCGAAAAATAATATTCCCACTGCTCCAGGGTTAAAAATAATTTATGATTGTTGATAATTGGGGATTGAATAAAACGAAATTGAGAATAGATACAACAAAATAAGTTCTGTTAGTGGAAAAATTAGCTTAAAAACATTTTTCTAGTTATTTTAATGGAAAAAATTTAATATTACTGTGTGCTTTTGGTACCTACAATTTTAGAGGCCTCAAATGACTTTTATGGTGATATAGACCTTATATATGACAGACAAACTTTTAGTACATTTCAAATTTTTCTAGGTCTTTTGGCCTACCTGTGTGAGATTCTCTTGGAGGCGGACAGGGTCCATTGGTGATTGGTATATCCCATTGGACAGGATTGGTACGTATGTCTAAAGTGTACAGATCATTCAGGTAGCGTGGCACGTTATTTTTAGGGTCGATACTGTCGTTGGCCAAACCACCGAATAAATAAACTTTGGAGTCTACAATAGTGAAACTGTGACCCAGTCTAGGACAAGGAGACGGACCAGCTTTTGGGTTCTTCGGTTTCAAATGTTTCCATTCCCACTTGGAAGCCTATAAAATGACAAAAATAAATGTTAGACATAATGGAAAAAGGATTTACCCAAAAGGCGACACCATCAGGAGTCTAATGAGACCATAAATCTGTTGACTAAACAAAGGTAAAAAATTCAAGTTTGGTAAATCCTTATTTATAACTAATAAAACATGACAATTTTCACTGAAAAAATCCATCAACTGTTACTATGCTTATTTTAACAGTCAAAAATTTGAATATTAGTAAAAACTGCCATAATTAACTTTGCTTAGAAACTACTAATTTTCTGCAATATAGAATCATAAATCATGATAATTCCAGACTTTCTTAAACTATGTCAAATAGTCCAAATACTTCAAATATGAAGAATGTTCTCAGATTTTATAAAGATTTTTACCTGTAGTTCATATAATTCATTACTGTATTTGCCATATTCAACCATACCACCAAACACTAACAAGCGGGTACCTTCCACCACGAAACCATAAGCAGCACAGCCGGGAGGTACCTCCCCTTTGATGATAGGAACAAACCACTGGTTTGTTGCTGTAAAAGCATCAATTTAAAAATTATTAACCTCTGTTTTATTAGAAAAACTGAGTTTTATGCCAATATTTATAGTTGTAATTAATGATTTCATATGAGGACAGAAATGAAATGATTTCCTCCACAAAAATTAATAAAATTAATATTACAATTGCAAAATTATTTGCAACTAGTAACAAATTCATAAAATATAATTTTAAAATATATCTCACTTTATTCTATTTCTCGTGAAATAACCAAAGATTTATATCATAATTCGAAATAAAATTATTGAATATATATTTTTGTCCATACTGTAGATGGCAGAGAATTCCATTTAGAGTAGGTATCAAGTTATCATTAGAAAATTTGAAAAAATTAAGTTCAACAAATGAATTTATTTGTATCTGAAGACAATTAAGGAAGAAAATTTTGCTAGGCACTTAATGTACAGGAAGAGTACAGAGCGATTTTCTCCGTAAAATAAACAAGACAAGTGACATTGTTGGGACGCCATGATTGTAATGTATTAAACAAATCAAGAAAATGACATTTGATTGTTGAAAAGGCCAAAATAGAGCGTTTTATGTATAAACAACATATTGTCACATGAATGGAGAGTGGCATATAGATGATGGAATTGATTGAAAGAGAACCTAGAATTATTAAAAAAACTACAAATTAACTAAGAAAGGGACAACTTACCTGTATTGTAAACATGTAGTTCATCTACAATTCCTTCGTTTCCGCCTCCGAAAACGACCATCAAGTCTTTGATAGCAACCGCACGGTGGCCGTGCCTTGGCCTCGGCTGGGGGCCGGTAGGATTAGCCACATATTTCCACTCTAACGCCTTACCCGCCATTATGTTATCACATTGCATAGATACATTGCCAAAACTGACCAAATTTGAATTCAAATCAGTGAAAATTTAAACATCATTCTTACTTTTTTTGACGCATTCCTTACAGTACACTTTTAACACTTTCAACAAATATATCGATTATAAACAGTAAGAAGCAAATTTAGCTTCTACTTCTACGCCAATAAATAAACTCAAAGCGGCAAAACGTTACATGCAAAATGTATAACGGCCGATAAGGAAGATACCAATGATAACAGCATAATAAAAATCGTTTTCAATTTATTTTCACAATGCGACATCTCTAATTAAGTAGTTTAGACACACCTGTTAACTTCCACGGTATAATTTCATACATTGAAATCTATGCGCTACGCTATCCGCTCATATCACAGAAAGCTGTTTCATTCGAAGAATCTTCTTCATTCGTTACGGATGTGGTCATTAGTTTATTGACAACTCTTAAGCAGCGTAAACTTAATCATACCGTGACATTCATATACTTTATAGAAGTTGCGCGCGATGAATTTAGATTTAAATGCCAAATATTGAATATGGAGGAGGTATGTAAAATGAAATTTTGTGTTGAAACTGTGAGATAATACTATATTTCCTTTCAAACAATTTCACAGACTTCTAATGAACATATTTGAAATATTATTTCATAAACTGTAAACTCATTTTTGACTCACAAATAGCACCTTTAGTATTGTGAAGCCAGAGTTTATTGAATAATAATTTATTACAAACATCATTTCATAGTTCAATATCTCTACAAATATTAAAAAATAACAATTTTATTTTACATTAAAATCGGTGAATTTTTTCAAAGAAAATTTGAAAAGTAATTTTCTTCTAATTGTTTCAAAATTTAAAATAATTATTTATATATGCACTGTATATATATATATATATATATATATATATATATATATATATATATATATATATATATATATATATATATATATATATATATATATATATATATATATATATATATATATATGTATGTATATATTTTTATATGAATATTTTACAGAATATTTACACTATTTACATAAATTATTCAAATGACCTAATTGTATGGCATTTGAAATCATAGAAAAATTCATTGCATTAAAATATAAAAGCTGTATCGCTTTACATTTATATTTTTTATTTTTCTGCACTACAATGAATTAATTCATTTAGATTTTCAATTTTTTAAAAGGGAATTGTAAAATATAAAATTCTATAAATAAAAGCAAGATCACGCATTTTGGTATATTCCACAAACCAAGGACTTGAATTGATTCCTCCTGCATTGGAAAAACTCAAAAAAAGGAAGCTTCGTTGGATAAAGTGGCAATCAACTTCAAATATTCTAATAAATATGTAACTTTGTTGACATTCAAATCGGGTTTAAAATCCATTTTTCGTTATTATTAAGTAAAACCAACTATATTTATCCTGAAAATCAAAATTCCAATGTAACTATTCATTTATAGACTGATGGCTCCTATTGGGTTTCTAAAACAATTATCACTTTCTCAATAATTCAATAATTACCGCCCTGATAAACGATATATGAAACAAGTAAAAATATTCAAAATTAGAAATAAAATGTAGAAATATATTACAATCGTGAACAAGAAAAACAAATTATCACTCTGTTTATACAGAGAGAACTGAAAACACAAAAATTGTTTCAAAATTACAAATTTCTATTGACACAAACCGTCAATCAAGAATAAATAAAATTAAAGAATGTCAGGGTTTCTTCAATTATTTTAGCGATTCGTCGTTTAATTTAAAGACTAGATGTTTACCTACAAAAACAGATCCAGAAATACTTCCATTCCAATAGTTATATAGGTGTAATATTTTAAAAATGTTGCTTGGATAACCAAATTTTAATCATTTCAACATTTTATTATATTGCTCCAGGGACATGTGGCCTAGTGACTTCTATTTTTTGTACCTTGAAACGAAGCGAGAAATAAAGATACTCAAAGGGGCAAAAAATGGTATTTTTGGTTGCTTAATCCGAAAAATGAACAAACATTCATTACTAAGTTTAGGCTAACTAGTGTAAAATTAGTCCTGCCAAACTTCACGGAAATCGACTATATAATATCAATCAAATATTGTCAGCGAACTCCTTTTGAAGTGAAACCGGTAATATTGTACGACGTATTTAATGTTATACGCAGAGCCATATACATCTAATACAAAAACTGAATTACGCCTACAACCTACCTCTAATACAAAATCAAACTGTGAACCAAAATTGAGAATTGAATTTCACACCTTTATTTGCGCGATTGGGAACATCAATTTATTGCTATACTTATATTTACCTGATTGGTTCAGTAATCTCTCTTTGAGTTAATTAATGTTTGCTTAGCTTAGGAATAAGCTGAGATTACTTGGTGTCCTGAATATCAAACTCAATTAACCCACTGCTATTCTCAGAGTGACAGGTTTTTCTCCACTGCTCAGATTTAATCTTTCAATCTCAAATAAATTGTATGAACCTTCATAAAATAGGAAGGTTTTCTATTTTACAAAAAATGCTCAGGAGACAAAATTTTATATTTTACTATTCAATCAAAAAAAATATATATATATAATAATAATATGAGAATTAAAAATTCAACGCGGCTGGACTTTAGTTTTGATCAAATAGGGCCTCATTAGCCCTTATTATCTTCAATACTACTGCAAAATTTCAACAATAACAACCGAAAAATTATTAAGAGTTACTACAAACTGATATTTGTTTGACATACTATATATAAGAAAAAAGCATTTCTAGACCTATAATTACCCAAACTTTTCATCTTAAAATTGAATGACGAATTACTTACAACAATATATATATATATATATATATATATATATATATATATATATATATATATATATATATATATATATATATATATATATATATATATATATATATATATATATATATATATATCTTAACTGTAGCTGTAGAGTGAAATAAATTCTGTACATTATAAATCCAAACACCCACGATACTATAACGTATTGTATATAACAGTTCTAAATGTAAATTGAAAAAAATCTTTGAATCGCAACAAGATACAACTACTTCAAAAATTTCAAGTTCAATTTCAAAAAACTTGCCTGAACTGGTTGCAAAATAAATTATATAAAAAGGCTATCTAGGTAAATAAGTATTTCTAGAAAGAATAACAGGACCACTCAGAGCAAAAAATACAAAATTTAGTAATTCAAACAGTCGCATTTACCAAAATACTGATATTTTTGTACATCAAACTTGAAAAAATCGAATTATAAAAAATCCTTTGTATAAAATAAATGAATAAACAGAAACAAAAGTTACTGTTATATATGTGGATCACACTTTCTCATATCTTTCAAAATATCTCCTAACACATCTGAAGACTGAGATAGCCTAGGTTGCTGTATGATTTTATGTGGCCTTTTCTCAGATTTTACCTTGAACGGAGTAGGTGGATTAGAAGCAGAATCATGCCTCACTTTAATAGGCGTTTGTATCACAGAAGTGTCACTCTTATCTAGAGAGCAACCATCGCTAGTTCGTGAAGAACTAGACGTTGAAGAGCTTGCTTTAACAGGACTTACTTTACTGATATTCGAAGAAGAATTTGAAACACTTTTGCTAGGAGTATGGTAATTTTTTTCAGACGGAATTTTATTTACCTCAGATGATGAAGTCTTGGTTTCTTCGATGTCCCTACTTTTACCATTACTGCTCGATGATTCAATTACTTTGTTCTTCTTGTCTCGGTCTCTATCTTTGTCGTGTTTATCATATTTGTGTTTATCATGATGACTCCTCGATTTGTCCCTATTTTTCTCGCTATGCCTATGTGCACTGTGATGCGAAGACTTGTGATACTTATCCTTCTCATGTTTATGAGAAGAACTCCCATGTTTGTCTCTCGGTTTTTCTTTGTTTCTATCCTTATCTTTTCTATCTTTATGTTCTTTGTATTTATCTTTTTCTTTGGATTCCCTATGTGAAGGTTGGTAGAGATCAAAGTCAATTTTTTGTTTTACTTTTTCAGATTCTAAAGTTTTCTTGCATTTGAGTTTTTCGCTCTTAACGGAACTTTGGTTTACTTTCTCATGCAATTGCATTGGTTCATCCTTGTGAAGGTTTGGAACATACTGCCTAAGCCTTACATGCCATGCTAAAAAAAAGTAACATTTTAATGTATCACTTTATATTGCTTCATCTTATTGTGCTGGATACAAGCTGCACAACAGATATTTCAAAATTCAAGTTGTTCCTGACGTAATCTGACATATCGTCATTCAATTTTGAGGCGAAAATTTGCTATAAACATGCCATATAAGTTTCATTATTAATGAGATGCATTGTGATGACTTTTTTTGTACTAAACAAGCACTGGCTGAAAGTGAAATATATTTCAAAAGTTTGACACCTTATACGAGAATTCTCCCAAAAGTATACCATGCGTCAAACCTTCCGAGAGACCTCAGTGGGAAATTGACGTATCAAGTAAATCGTCACAAACTCCCTGAAGGCGTTTGTTACCAGTAGAACGCCTTGGTTTGTGAACGGTGTGAGGTTGTTTATAGTGTAATTTATGCCAGAACACGTAGATTGAGATGAAACATAGAGATACTACAGATATTTTCGAGATAATACTCATAAAATGAAAAAAAAAACATTCTGGCCTATGTTTATATGAAGGATTCACCTTAAAATTCAATGACGAATCATCCACAGCAATATTTGAAAATTACTTTGGATATACCCTGTTATTAACTTGGGTTACATTAATGATTTTTGTACTAGATACCAACACAAGTCGATAAATTTTGAAAAATGATATGAAAATTCTGATGCAGCATGCATTTTTCATTATCCCAAAACTTACCAACACTTGTAACTGCCGATACAGTTCTGAATTGGTGAATTATATTTCTAGGTAAAAAATATATATCATTATCATATAAATTAATTCTAGCATATTCTATATTTTCTCTACGCAACTGATTTAACTTAGCTTCTTCTATCCATGTAACACACTGAAAAAGAAGAAAAAACATTCAATGTAACAACACTTAAAACAACTAACTGTAAATTTAAGTATATGCCGAAATTAGAATATATAAAACACTTGCATGTGTCATGAATGGATAGTTTAGAAGTAACCTGATGTATTTACATGAATAAATTGTCTTTTTATCTGATATGATGACAAAAATGTACATGTTAAAGAAGAAGAACCAGTGCGATTTGAATTTCTGTATTATTGTAAAATTATTTATTAAAATTAATATTATTCGATTGGTTCTTGTTACCCTTCGAAGAATTTGATTGGATATGGACTTGTAAGGTTGTTTTCTAATATTTTTGAATTTTTGTTAGGGAGATATATTAATTTGGACGACATACACAGGAGCAACGTATGTCCGTAGAAGAGTGCATATTCGTTTGCTTGGGAATAAGACAGATATACTCATGTATGAAGTGAAATAGTCATACTAGTTTAGATATAGCTTATGAGTGAGGGCTGCCTAGCAACCCGGCCACTGCGACCAAGCGGTCTATTGTGGCAAACTCTGTCCTAAATTTCATTTACGAGCTCCATCCTTCTTGTAAAAGATGTGAGCTTTGTGGGTGGGAGCTTTATAAGCTCGGTCAGATTCAGTTTGTCAGATCCAAATTACTCCATCCTGACTCTATCCCTAGTTAAGCACTCGCACATAACATGTTATATATAAATAAATAAATAAATAAATACTTTATTAACGGAATAGATCTTTGAAAATACTGAAAAAAATAATAGTATACACCTAAATAACAAAATACCTAAAGAAATAACAAAACTCAATAGTGTAATAGCAATAATATGAAATTAATTAAGTCATATCCCAATAGCATATTGACAACTAATTATTCAAAAGAGACAACTTGAGTGTAGTTTTAAAATTAGAAAGTCTATAAGCAGAAAGATCAATATCATCAGCTACTGAATTCATCCTACTGCATATTCTCGTGTGAGGGGAAATTTCTGCGTCTCACAATACGACATGGAGTGTGCAAAGAAAAAAGTTCAAGTATAACAGGACAATTGATATAGGAGTTCATTACCTTGTATGCAAACATTACATCAAAATAGACTCTACGAGATAGAAGGTGTGGCAAGCCAAAGTGAGTCAAATGATGTTCAGAAGTGACTCCACGGAATGCAATTCCACTCTTAAAGCATAATACCTTAATGAACTTCCTCTGCACTCGCTCCATTATACCTATATGGGCGGCATATGTGGGTGACTATACAACACAACAATTCTCAAGAATTGGACGAACAATTAGAGACATAGAGAACCACAAGAGAACGTACATAATGATTTAGTCCATCTTGAAACAAAACCAAGTAGCTTGTTTGCTCGAGCAATTATTGAATCGAAATGAGGGGTGAAAGATAATTTTGTGTCGAGGTAAACGCCCAAATCCTTGAAAAGAGGAACAGTTTCAAGAGGAGTCCCATCCCATATTGTATATCTAAAATTCAAGGGTTGGAGCTGCCTAGTAAATTTGACGTGTTTGCACTTTGCAACGTTTAAAGTCAATTCATTAACCCTACACCAGTCGTGGAACGAGTTCAAACTCTCTTGCAGAACAATCTGATCATCAATCATGCGAATGCATTTGAATATTTTGCAGTCATCGGCAAAAATGGAAACAAACAGTCCTTAAACGCCTCTTTAAGGTAATTAACAAATAAAAGGAACAGAATTGGTCCAAGGTGAGTACCCTGACCAACGCCAGATGTGACATCAAAAGGATCAGAATAGAAGCCATTACAAGTAACCTGCTTAGATCGACCGGAGAGATAGTCCCTCAAACATGAGAAGAGGGGTGAATACCATACATCGCTCCAACTTGAACAACAGGTAGGAAATCAGTACACAATCGAATGCTGTTCTAATGTCAGTATATATGCAGTCAACTGCAAAACCACTCTCAATACAGGCATTAACATAGTTTGTAAAAAAGAAAAGATTAGACTCAGTGGATTTGCCTCGCATGAAACCATGCTGCTCGTCCACTATCAGACTCTACATGAGATAAAAGAATTTCTGAGAGAATTTCGTCAAAAACTTTAGGAAAGAAACTATTAATACAATTGGGACGGTAATTTATGATGTCAGATTTCGAACCTGTTTTATGGATAGGAATCACACTGGAAAGTTTCCATATAGATGGAAAACGGCAGCAGACACGCATTTATTGAAGATGTAGTGAAGAGGTTCTACAAGGTTATAACTACAGTCAAAACCGGATATAGCGTCATTGAAGGAACCGTATAGTTTCCGACGTTATATCCGACAGTTGCTATAAGCAATACATAGCATAAGAGCATAAGGATGTAGTTAAATTATCATAAGTCCATATATATCTAATATAGAATAAAATATTGTTTTCGAATGAAATATCAAAAAAAGAAATAAAAATGTTTATTAAGAAATAATGGGAGATACAAGATGTACTTAGCTGCACTATAAGACATACACTAGTTTTTAAAGTTATCAGTCATTTTAGTCTGTTTTTTTAAGCCCACTCTCAAATATGTTTTGCATTTTACGTTTCATACTCCTCAAGTTATGAGTATCATCAGTATTAAACTGGTCGTTGAAGGTAACAAATTTTTGAAAAACTGTTATAGCGCTAAGAGCCTCTGAAATTGTTGTTGGCCTAAACTGTTCTTCAGGGCCTTGCTGGTCTTCGTTTTCTTCGTCAGTGTTACGATTGTTACTTTCAGCTTCTGCAAGACTTTCTTCCTCAGTATTAGCTAAGGCGCACACAGCGGCACTGTCATCTATTCCAATAAATTCCTCTATCTAAATTCTTTGTTCTGTACCAGCAGATCTTTGCAGCTGAGTAACCAATTGAGCGAGTGGTACGTTGTCGTCTTCATCTGTGGGAGATCGTATCATTCTCGCTAGCCGAGTATCATCGTCGTCCTCCGTTTGTGATGGAGAGAGATCTTTGAAACCTGCATGGCGAAAGCAGTTGGCTACAATGGTCTATGTGACATTTTCCCAAGCTTCCGTATCATTAGAATTGCATCCAAAACACAAAGACTTTTTGTATCTTTCCTGTTTTCATATTCTGTATCATTTGTAGCACTTGAAGTTTTCTGTATTGTGTCTTTAAAAACACAATACAGAAAACTTCAAGTGCTTATCACACCTTGGTCCATGGGCTGTAAAACAGAGGTGACATTGGGCGGTAAAAATACAAGCTTTATGCATTTCAGATTGGAGACTACAGGGTGAGCTGGACAGTTGTCTATTAGGAGAAATTTTTTTTTCCTCCAGACTTCAATTCTGCATCCCAGCTACGCAGCCATTTTTCGAAAATTTGCGATGTCATCCAGGAGCTAGTGTTGTTTTCATAAATTACAGGCAAACAGTGAATGTTTTCAAAGCAACGCGTTTTTTTAGCTTTTCCTATCACCAAAAGTTTTCTTTTGCATGAACCAGTCTTGTTTGCCGCAACCAATACTGTAATTCTTGTTTTGGACAACATTCCGCCCTTGCATTCCTCGCCTTTGAATTTAAGTGTTTTGTCAGGAATTAAATTGTAAAACAATCCGGTTTCATCCGCATTGAAGATTTCCTCGGTGTGTATCCTTCGCACAGCGCAGGCCACTTAAGAGAGAGCCACTCTTCACTCACTCGCTTCAGGAACGCCAGCCGCTTCACCGCAAACTTTTCCTGCCACAATATTATAACGAGCACGAAAACGTTTTACCCAAGATGACGAACACTCAAAATTTTCCTTACCCATAATACGAGCAAAGTCGTTGGCTTTTTGTTGCAGCATTGGACCACTTATTGGGATGCTGTTTTCCCTCTGATGTTTAAACCATGTTAGTAAAGCATCTTCCATAACTTTATGTTCATTTGACCTCTATCGTTTGAGTTTTAAACAGTTGTTGTCGAAAAGAACTTTTATTTTATCTCTTTGCTTCCAAATCGTACATATTGTAGAATGTGAAACTACACACTTCTTTGCAATTTCACTATTTGACTCGCCATTTTCTAATCTCCATATATGAGATTTTTCTTCAATAGTAAACACTTTCCTCTTTTTTTGCGACATGGTAACGCATAAATACACAGTCTTATCAAAGGCAAAACTTATAAATCAAGCTGTCACTCATGCAAACAGTAAGCGCACTAAACTATATGCAAGGTCAAATGGCCGGTAAGAGGTTCGAATGAGGTGGGAGAAAGAGCGTAGGTAATTATACGCCTAAATATTACTTCAAGGCTTAGTAATAAGATCTTAGTTCATTCGTATTGTTTTGTTTTGGTGGGACTAAATGCGGTTGGTCGTTATAGTCGATGAATATCAATAAAGTTTCGTCGTTATAAGCGATATGTCGCTTGTTATAGGCGGTTTGTTTACTGAATAGTTTACTAAAGATTCGGCCGGGACCTTACAATCTGGTCTTAATAACCGATCGGTCGTTGTAAACGATGTCGTTATAATCAGTTTTGACTGTACATTCAATCAGCTGAGATTAGGTCCGGACCACAGGTATTCTTGGGTTTTAATGATAGTATGGTTTCAAAAATGTTGTCATAAGGTATATTAACTAAGCATAAATTATCGATAACTTTAGACACAAAATGGTCATAACCTTCAGGGGAAGACTGGTCATAAGTGTCAGCAACGTAGTTACAACCGAAGGCCTCTGCAAATGATTTACAAATTTTCAGCCCACCAACAATAGATTTGTTATTGTATGTCAGAGAACTTGGAATACCACTGTTTTTTGAGATACTCTATAAATTTCCAAAATTTACTTGGATCGTGTACGATATCAGACTCAGTATCAGCAATGTAGAAAGAATAATCCTTAGATAATGCATGCCTAACATGAGAGAAACGATCATAATCCATCGGTAACCTAGTTCTCTTGTACAGGGTGATTCAGGAGGAGAGGGAGATATTTTGTGGGGTGATAGGAAACGCTCTCGGTATATCGGAATCGTACTTTTTTCAATCGTTGCGCTCTCCTTCGGACTCTACAGGGTGTTTTTTTTATGAAAGTGATAGATTTTTCTTGCCTTATAACTGTATAACAACTTGATCGATTTGGATGAAAATTTCAACGTTGAATTCTATCGTACGATAATTTTAATTTCATCCCAAACCAGGACCGGATTGAAAAAAATTATTTTTTCGGTTGAATGCCCAAATGGTACCCTGTATATCACTGGAATAAAAAAAAATATAGATATTTGTAAACTTGAAATATGGATGATCCAAACATCATAAAACACATTTTTATCACACCTTGAGTAGTGTGTTGAAAAAAATTTGATATTTCGCAAAAATGTTTTTGTTCAATTTGTCCTCAGATTCTTTGGATCGTAGGGACAAAATCGAAAAACAACATTCAGTATAGTCCTCAACCAAAATATCCAGTGTGATCCAGTATGAAATCTTAAAAGATCGTATAAAACACATTCTTATCACACCTCGAGAATTTTGTGAAGAAGAGTTGATTTTTTAACACTGGATACTTTGTGGTCAATTCGCTCTAACATCTACTCTAAGGTTCAGGAGAAAAGAGAAAATTGACCTTAATGAAATCATTTTAACAACATTTTAGAGTAATCCCAGAACATAACGATAATTCGGTTGAATGATAGTTTTTTTATCACATAGTTTTTATTGAGGAACAAATATTGTATATTGTTATTTTATCCAATAACAGATAAAACACACCTGGAACATAAGAATGCAATAGGAACTCGGTACCTCAACTTCAAATCAGGTGCTCGAAATGGTTTCCTCTTTGCTTTATGCATTTTCTTGCTCTTTTTACAATGCTACCATTGGATCTTCGAATAAGGTCCATATTATTTCTTAGAATTCCACAACTATCCGTAATTCTTTGGATCAAATGTACTCTTGACAGTATTTCAACTTAATGAACATTATCTTTCAAATAAAAAAATCGAGTGGATTCAAATCCGGTGATCGAGGGGCCATTTTATCGGTCCACCTCGACCAATCCACCAATTAGGATAAGTGTTATTCAAAAAATTGACTACATTGTTAGTAAAGTGAGGGGGAGCCCCATCGTGTTGGAAATAGATTCCTCGTATTTCAATTCCATTCAGGAAATTTGGTAGCGTATTCTGAAGGAATTCTAGGTATAATGTCTCCATTTAGTCTATCTTCGAAGAAGTGAGGACCAACCAAAAAACCCTTCACCATTCCCAACCAAATATTCACCGAAAACCTATGTTAAAAATGGTTTTGGCGTGTTAGGCTAAGATTTTCCTGTGCCCATTCATGTGAATTGCGCCAATTGATTACACCGCTTTTCGTAAAAGTGGCCTCATCGCTAAATAATATTCTATACACATGTGACTGATGTCCAACGATCCAACGGCAAAAGGTCAGACGGAGGTTGTGGTCATTTTCTTGGAGTTCCTGCACTTTTTGATGATATGGATGGTATTTCTCATTCTTCAAAACTCGCAAAGTTCTTGTTTGGCCCAATCCCAGATCACGAGTGATTTTTCTTGTACTCGTTTGCGGGTAATTTTCAATAGCTTGGAAAACTTTATAAGCCTGTTGAATATTTGCTCTTTCTAGCATCA
Organism: Cryptolaemus montrouzieri; assembly: GCA_013387265.2. Taxonomy (NCBI): domain Eukaryota; kingdom Metazoa; phylum Arthropoda; class Insecta; order Coleoptera; family Coccinellidae; genus Cryptolaemus; species Cryptolaemus montrouzieri. The sequence continues at coordinate 29,539,538 of JABFTP020000186.1, read as the reverse complement.
TAATGCTTGGAAAAGTTCCATTCTTTGTAGAAACAGATAAGTTCGAGAAAAAGTCTTACTGTTCAGATGTCTGCGTAGGAGAAAACGCCTTCGGTATTCTAATCTAGCTGCATTGCCACTTCCGTTGCATAATCCATAAATGAATACCATATCTGCATATTCTTAATTCGAAAATGGAAAAGCCATAATCTGTCAGCTGGTAAAATAGTTTTTCAGTAAAAATCGAATGATTAGCACCAATAAACATTTATTACATAAGAAGAGGATTCAAATGATATTAACACTGAAAGAAAAACTGAAGTACCAGAATAAATAACTGACATTTCGTATTTATTATGTGACCACTGAATTTGGAAACATTTTCTAGGTTCCTGGATAAGATAGTTATTACACATTTAGGGTTACTACATTATGGAAAAAAGTAGTTTCTTAACATAAAAATAAAGAGAAATATTTAGGTTATTGTGATCTGAAAATTTGATAGTAATCATCATCCATGAAAGCTCGCTGCTATTGAATTTAATGTGAAAAGAAAGAAGTGACCTATTTTTCGAGGGGAGTTTTTACGGAATATGTGGCATGTCAAGTATTACTCTGCACGTACGTCCGCACCGTAGTCAACTTATTTTCTACATTTTGCCAATTTTATTCGTCAAATGTTTAATGATACGTGAGAGATATTGATTTGCGCGCAAGAACCGAATTACATGAAACAGATTAAAGTATCTAAATTGTCATTTCACAATGGCGTCGAAAACATTTTCTGAATGGGTTCGAAGGGATATGATTACCAATATTAAATTTAACACCCTGTAGATTTTATTGACGGTTTCAACTAAAACCTAACATTTTTCATCAACTGTAATTGTAATAATTTTTTTTACATCAATTCAGACGTTAATCGCCTAGAATTCAGAATTGTCTCTGAGGATTGGACTGAAAACTAACATTATTCCAGAATGAATATTTTTTCAATAAAATACCTTAGGTGTGATAAAAATGTTCTGGTGGCATATTAAAAAAGCTACCTTCTATTGTTCTGATGATGTATTCAGAATTTTGCTTAAGTGATATACAGGTTGTTGTTTTGTCATCTATTCATAAAATTGAATTTCTACAGTCCCTAGGTGAATGACAATCCTGAAATTTTCATTCAAGTGAGACCAGCGATTTTAGGGTTATGATGTCTTGAAAATTTATCCAGTTCGCACTAAACAACCTGTATATGCGAAATGGAGTCGCGTAAGTCAAAAAGATGTATCATTCCGACACACCAGGAATGTTGCCTACTACCATCGAAAATATCTCTATAGATTGTAAAACAAGGTCCAAGATTACACCGTTTACATTCTTTTTACGATTTACTTGTAAAATATTGAGGAAGCTGCAAGAATCACAAAAAGCTTCTTCAGAGGTTTTAGATATATTAGTTGGTGTGCTACCATAAGCATCATCATCTTCATCACGGCAGCCGGTCCAAGGGAGCCCCGGAAGATTGAAATCACCAACAATACACAGCTCAACATTATTATGTTCCCGCATTATGGTACACAGTTGAATCCGATGATGTTGGAATGTACACGGCACACGGAAGAAAAACCTTATTTGAAAGACTTATTTGAATCCACAGCTCTTCACGACGTGAATGGTACGCTGACAACTCGAATGAATGGATTGTTTTGTCAAAGGCTATTAGGACACCACCACCACGGGTTTTACCACAAAAAGCCGGGTCACGATCATGACGATAAAGAGTATATCGATCATCAATGATTTCAGAGTCACAAAAACTGTCGTTCAACCATTTTTCGGACAATTACCGGATAAGTTTCAGTTATAATGGACAATCGTGTATATATATATATATATATATATATATATATATATATATATATATATATATATATATATATATATATATATATATATATATATATATATATATATATATATATATATATATATATATATATATATATATATATATATATATATATATATATATATATATATATATATATATATATATATATATATATATATATATATATATATATATATATATATATATATATATATATATATATATATATATATATATATATCATTCAAGATTCACTTTCCAGTAAATCTACTATGTTACGACTTTTCTCATTTTATAATGAGAGTGACGGGCGATATGTACATGCTTTAGAGCTTGCCTGAGACCTGAGAGACCCATCCAGTGCTCACGTCCCCTCAGGTTCAACCATCGGTTATTTTCCATCCATGCAGTCTCCAGGGGACTTCCGAGCCTAGGCTCCGGTCTGATGAATCCAAAGCCTGTTCCTCGAGCGACCAATGAATGGGCCTTCTCATTCCCCACAATGCCCGAGTGTCCAGGAACCCATATCAGGCGGAGCCTGCTGCGTTCTCCTAATTTGGCAGGGGTAGACCGACATTTCTGCACCATAAGGTATACAGGTATCGGATGCCAATGTCATCAGTGCACCTTAGCTATCGGTGATGATTTGAATTGACCTATTTGTTAATCCCCCACAAGCAAGAGGTTAGTACAGTGGTCAATGGCAAAAGTTTCTGCTTGAAAAGCAGTCGCAAGCGCGCAAGACAGATCGATTACTGTTCCTTGACAGCCCCTTGACTGTAGACACCAAGTCCAACACTTTTTGCAGTTTTTGAGCCGTGTTCCAACAGGGACCCTTAAGTAGATGGTCCTTGGAGCTAGTCCATTCCTGTCTACCAGGTATGATGATGTGGAATGGTCGCTCCATGTTGGTGATGGAATCTGTAGAAGGCCATTCTAGCCACTCCTCTAATCACCAGATGAAGAGGGACAGGGCCCAATAAGAGTTCCATGGCCGCAGTGGGTGTAGAGCAAAAAGCTCTAGTAATAATCATGCGGGCCGTTCTCTGCAATTTAGAGAGCTTGAGTTGGGATAGCTTCTTGAGATTGCACTCCCACCAAGCATGTATATGATACATGGTCTCACCACCTTCACATATAGCCGATGAAGTTGCTTTGGGACAAGACCCACAGGCCATTCGACATGCCCATAAGAAATGTCTAGCCTTGTGTATTGTGTTTCCCAGGGGCTAATTCCACGTGAGTTTACTATTCAAGGTAATCCCCAGATATTTTGTTTCCTCCACAACTGGAATAAACACTCCACCCAGGGTCGGGGAAGAAACAAATAATCTCCTTTTCCTGATGATAGTACCATAAGGGTTATGTGGGGATTTATGCTAAGTTTCTCTCCCTCACGCCACCCTTGAATAGCCGATATAGCTTCCTGAAGTCATACTTTCTTTCTGGTGAATATTTAGTTATTCTACCAATAGTTATTAGCAATATAGAAGGCTTACATATATGGATAACTTGCATGTAATATACAATACTTCAGTCAAGATAAATCAATCATGAATGCTATGTTCCCTTACCTGTGATATGGGAGGTTCATGCAGATCTAATTGTAATTTTTCTGATAATATATCGAAATCCTTGGCTGAAAACGCAACCACGTCCTTGGTTATTCGGTTTAAGGATCCTTCACTCCTTCCCCCATGAATTGCTTTTAAGATCCCCACTGCAGCTGTCGTTTTTCTGTCTAATCCAGCATCAACATGATCTGCATGTGCTTTCGTTCGATCCTCGAATAAATGTTCTCTTGCTTCTGACATTCTTGGCAGGTACTGCAGGTTCCTTAACTCATTGATGCCAGTCCTGCAAAAGAATAATTTATTAAATGAGAGCGAGTTAATTGAATTAATTGTTGAATAAAGCCTTTAGGAATTAACAAATTCATGGGGGAGAGTTCATAAACTGAGTAATACTCATCAATCAATGACAACTTGCGAAATTATCGCTATATGTGTAGACATATTGAAGAATTTTTATTCAAGGAACAATATTCAACCTTCCGTAAAATGTTAAATATCCTTCCTTGAAGGAGCTGGTTTTCCGATCCACCCTTCATAATCATCGTCAACCAAGACCATACAGCAGCGATATGGCTCGGTCGGATGTCATGAATAGGATATGGTATATATTTGCACCTTCAAAATACAATACAAGGTAGGTCATCTAATGAGTCAGTAAAAAAATATTTCTGCTTCGAATAAAACAATTAAATATATACACTAAAATATTCAATTATAAGTACTAAAAATATTCAATAATAATATAATAAATAGTAAAACTACACAGAACTGATGTCTGCCAAGAACAGTGAAACACTCAAAATAGGAACGTGCATCTTAAACTAAAAAACGTGATCCAGAAACTGACTTAATAAAGCGCATTTTCCATCATGATCTTCTTCACGTTATTCCGAAAATGCTTGGAACTTTGGGATTTGATAAAATCAGGTAGTTTATTGTATAATTTGGTTTCAATAAAATTGAACGAGTTCTGAGTTTTCTTTAAGCGATGCCTTGGTAGTACATATCTCTCACGGATCCTCGTAAAGTGCTCGTGCAAGATGGCATGTTTTTAATGTTTTTCTGTATTTCTACGGAAGTGAGTAAGACATTCATGTAACAATACGGTATAGTAAGTATATTGAAGCGCTTGAACAGTTGCCTGCAGCTCTGAAGGTAGGGGGAACTCATGCCAACACTCTCAATGCTTTTTTTCTGTTTTAGCAATACTTTATCAGCGTTCGTTGAGGCGCCACAAAGGATTATACCATATGTGGCGACACTATGGAAATGGGCATGGTAGGTAAGTAAAGCCTCATTTAATCCTACAATAGAGTATATCCTCCGGGTTGTGAATATGGCTGTAGCACGTTTCCCACAGAGCAGGCCTATATGTTGTCGCCAAAATAGCGTTTCATCCAGCAAGAACCATAATATTGAAAGAGTCTTAGTTCCACCCGTCCACTTCGTATTGAATATCAGTTCTTGAGTTTTATCTCTGTTCAGGGACAGTTTGTTAGCTTCAAGCCATTTTCTCGCATCATCCTCCACGGTTCTTGATTTTTCCTGGAGATTTCCAATGTTACAAGCCCTGTTCACAAAACTGATATCATCGGCGAACACTTTCGTACTGTCTGATCTTACGTTGGAGATGAGATCATCTATATATATATTATGAACAGAATTGGGCCTAGGATTGATCCCTAAGGGACCCCACACACAATCTCTCTCTTCGTAGACCTGCCTCCACTCCAATCAATGAGTTGATATCTATCCTTCAGATAGGATGCTATCAGCTTAAGGACAGATCCCCTTATCCCGAAGTAATCCAATTTTTGCACAAGCCTGCTATGGTTCACAAAGTCAAAGGCCTTGCTCAAGTCAAGACACGTAATGACTGCTTCCTCTGTCTGATCAAATGCCTCAAAGACGAATTCTATTATCTGGATTTGCGATGTGGTAGTGGATCTTTTCTCCCTGAAACCATGCTGGCTGTCACTTAGCAGGGATTTCGTTTCTATATAATGCACCAATCTGGTTTTTATGAGGGCTTCGAAAATTTTGGGGAGTGCTGGCAAAATTGAAACTGGTCTAGTTTCCTTAATCGTTGATATCATCTTTTTTATGTATTGGTACCACCCGGGTAACCTTTAATTCCCGCGGAAAATAACCCTGAAAACAGATTTTCACCAAACAGCTCAAGGGTTCTGCTTGATGTTCAATAGTCCTCTTGAGCAAACTTACTGAGAGATCATAAACATCCAGGGCATTTTTATTCTTCATTCGTGCCACCTCTCTTATGATTTCTTGAGGGGTTGTTGGTGAAAGAAACTGAGTTTGTAAGTTCTTTTCCGATGTTCGCAAAATTGAGTTGAACTCAGCCGCAGTCAAAGGAGTATCATCACTTTTATTGCTAGTTTTTTTATCTTTGAGTTTATCACTTTCCAAATCTCTTTACTCCTATTCCCGCGTTTTCTTTGTAGCAGTCCCAACTTATATCTCTCAAAAGTTCAATGAAACGACAAGAGTTTGCCTCATTTATAACTCTGATTCTTTTATAAGACTATTATGTCCTGTTATGGTCTGATAGGTGAAGGTTCTTGGTCGATTTATGGTAAGTATCTGGAAGCAGATCCGTGAAGATATTATCCACACATGTGGATGAACTAGCTGTGACCCGGGATGGCTCATTAAACAATACATGAAAACCATACAAAATGAAAAACTCCTCTAAGATACGTCTTTCATTACTTTGTACCAAGAAATCTACACTGAAATCAGCGGAAACCACTATGTTACCCTGGTATGATTCCTGAATAGCACTGAATGCGAGGTCCATTTGTGTGATAAACTTATCCAAGTCACCTCGTGGTGTTCTATATACGCTCACAAAAGTAATTCCCTTCTCTATAACATGCACATTATTATTATCGTGGACTTATGCACTATCTCAGCTGTTAGCTAAATATAATTTACATTTCCCAGATTCAGCAATCAAAGGGAATAGGCTCAATTACAATATACTTGACATAAATTTCCTAACTATCCTACATGTATAAAGAATTACAGCTTTTTGCATTTCTATATAGGTATTCTCATGCAATTATAATTTCTTAAGGCTATCATGCAAAGTTTTGCATGAACAATATCTATTTTATCGAGGTGCCACATCTGCTTGATCTCAATAGCAAGGTCTGTGTATTTGGATTTTTTCTCCTGGAACTTGTTCAGCACGTTGTTATTATTCGGTATCGCGACATCCACCAGCATTGCTCTTCTGGCTCTCTTATCATACACCACTATGTCCGGCCTATTATTCGTCCCATTATTGAGTCATTTTCCAATACGGACGCCGGTTGATACTTGTAATATGGCTGGAAGGTATTCAGAAGTCCGTACTTGTGTGCAAGTTTCTGATGTATAATGTTGCACACTTGATTATGGCTGTGAAGATAGTCCGTAATGGCCAGTTGTTCGAGCCGGACGTAATATGCTGTATAGTCTCCGATCTTATATGGCATTTTCTGCACTTATCTGTTTGTAATGTTACGTCCTTAGTAATACATTTTTTGTAGTTGTTTGTAGCGATCACTTGGTCTCGAATTGCCATAAGGAATCCTTCTGTTTCCGCGAATAACTCTCCTTTCATCAACCATTTGTTGGAAGCTTCTTTGTCGATGTGTGGTTGATTAATCTCATGGTGATGTCGTCCATGCAATTCCTTTCTTGACCATTGCTCTTGTTTTTCGGTATCTGATAGGAACGGTAGATTCAGCATGTCATCTCTGATAGCAAGATTTAGAGGTGTATATCCCTTATCAGCCAACGATACCACTCTATGGAGGTCAGAAGTGAGAGCTTTTGCAGAGAAGAATTCTCTGAGATTTTTTATCTGTTCAGTGTGTAAATTGACAACATCTATTAATCCGCGTCCTCCTTCTTTCCGCTTCAAAGTTGTTCGTATCACAGACGATTTTAGATGATGATTGATGTACTTTGTCAGCATCGTTCGGGTCTGCCTTTGAATATCATCCAGTTCTGTCTTAGTCCATTTGATTATTCCAAATGAGTAAAGCAACACTGGAATGGCGTAGGTGTTAATTGCCTTGACTAGATTCCCCGAGTTATTGTTATTATTATTAATATTATTTACCGTCAACAAATTACAAGGCATGTCAAATAAAATTCAAACATTTAAATACGTCAACCTAAGTAAGATATAAACAACACAAGAACAATTTCACAGTAATGAAAATCAGAGTATAAATATATCTAGGCTTTTAAAAATTATGGACTAAAAATTCTTCTATACTGTAGAAGACCTCTCTTATGAGGATAGATTTCAATTTCTTTTTAAAGCTGTCAGTGTTCAGTTTTGTAAGGTGATCAGGCAGTAGATTGTATATTTTTGTTCCCATAAATCTAAAGGAGTGCTGTGTTTTCATTAATCGATGTTGTGGTAAAATATATTTTTCTCGTGTCCTTGTTAAGTGACTGTGTACTGATGCATGCTGCTGATAGAATTCCAGGCACTGTGTTATGTATATACAAGGTAAAGTCATCACATTCTACCTTCTAAAGAGATCTCTGCAACTGTTGGTTGACGGCACCTCAGCCCGTATTCGCATTGCCTTTTTTTATTCTACAAAGACAAGTGCTGCATCTCTTGAGGCCACCCCATACGATTGTGCCATAGATGGTCAGGTATGACAATATTCCTTGTTCTTCTAATTGTGAACAAGGCTGTTGCGAGTCTCTTCCAAAGTTGGGTTAGGTTAGGTTAGGTTGGGTAAGGTGTTGTTCCCAGGATAGTGATGAGTCCAATGTGAATCCCAGCAGCATCAGAGATCCGGATTCAGTGTTCCTTTTCTTTGCTGACAAAAGCAGTCGCTGTGTCTTTCGTAATTCATTGACAGCTCATTGGAACTTAACCACTTTTTCGCGTCGTTTACCGATTCCTCTGCTGTTTCCAGAAGGCTGGTATCCTGTTTGGTTCTACTGATAAAACTTGTGTCGTCGGCAAAAAGGATAGTACAATCAGCCCTCACATAATATGTAATGTCATCCACATATAGAAGGAAAAGGATTGGCCCCAATATGGAGCCCAGGGAAACTCCGCGCACACTTCTACGTCTAGTAGAGGTATTATTACCCGATTCGACCAGTTGGTATCGGTCTTGTAGATAGCTCCAAAACAGGTCCTCTCACTCCACAGTGCTCAGGCTTTAGCAACAGCTACTCGTGATTCACACAGTTGAATGCTTTCGTCAGATCCAGACAGGTCAGGATAGCTTCCTCTTTATTATCAAACACCTCGAATATGAAGTCAACCAATTTAATCACAGATGTTGTTGATTAGTTTTTCCGGAAACCATGCTGACAGCAACTGAGATGCAACCCTGACTCTATATAAGCTACCAATCTAGATTTAATAATGGCCTCGAAGATCTTCGAGAAGGCGGGCAGTATCGAGATGGGTCGGTAGTTTCCGCACTCGCCCCTATCGCCCTTTTTATAGATTGGTACCACCCTGGCGACCTTCAGCTCGTCTGGAAAGTATCCATTCTCAAACCACAGATTTATTATCTTGCTCAGTGGTTCTGCCAAGATTGGAGCTGCATCTCTAAGCAATCTCACAGAGTTTTTCTACCGTTTCTGGAAAGTTCTTTCAGAATCTCTTGCGGCGTCGTGGCATAAAGGAACATGGATCCCTGGCTTCTTTTTTTGTTTTCTAAGAGGGAACTACTTGGTGTTATCGAGTTCGGCATACTCTGTTTTTCTATTGAGAGTTAATTTACAGTATCCAGTGCAGTGCATCTAATGCCCTCCCTTGCAAAAATCAAACTACCACCATGAACAAAGTTTTCAGGAGCAATAGACTGCAGTTTTGGTCTCATTTAACCTTGTCAGTATTGCATAACTATATACAACATTGAGGATTGATATGAGTGGGTGGCAGTCTGGATTGATGCTGTGAATGGGTATGCAATACTGACGAGGTCAAATGAGGCTGAAACTGCAGTCTTGTGCTCCGATTCATGACATCTGACCGAGCTGTGTGGCTCTGACGTGGTTTGAAGGGTGAATCCGAAAACCAGCTCCTTCAGGGAAGGCTATTTAACATTTTACGAAAGGTTGAATATTGTTCCTTGAATAAAAATTCTTCAATATTAGTAATACTCTTACCTTTTCCTCTTAACGGGTGTTTTTGAATCAGCAGTTGGTACTAACTGCTCTCCAGGTCTACACCAAACAATTGGACCATCATTTGATTCAGAAGGTAACATTTTGCTACAACTGGAAAGACTTCCCCAAGGCATTACCTAAAATATGTATTTTAGTAAAATCTATAAAGTGACCAGAATAACTGAAACTAATAGTATGATACAAGAGAATGGTGAATTCTAGTCCATTTCTTTTGTTTGTGAATCATTGAATACTCACTAAATGTAGAAAGGGATTTTCCTCCAATTTCTCTAAGATATCAGGAAAATAGCCGCCAACTTCTTCATGTGCTGTTCCAACAATACTAATCTGATGTAGGGGTCCGTATCTGTATGTTCCCTTATCATAATTCTTAATAACATTCTCATTATATGCCGACAATGTTGTAGTCTCAATATCCGAACTTTTACTTAGCAAACCATTATGAACTGTCAGATTTGGATAACGATCAGCCATATATTGCAGAATATCTGGAAGGTACTTTGCAGAACCATGCACTATAGCTATAACAAATCTAGCATGACCTTTGGAATCTTCCTCAAATGCAAGTTTGAAGAACTCATAAGCCAAATCTTTCATTTCTGAGGAACTAAAATGTTTGATTTCGTCATTGTACATTCGTAAAATTTTAGCACCACCATTCGAATGAGTTTCTATATGATAATATTTTCGATATTTCAGGGATGTGTCACTGGGAGGGTAACTGTAGTTTCCATTTGTTAATAAACGAGGCCTGACGTCAGATGATCTATGATGTTTCCTGCTTGAATGACTCTTTTTATCATCTCGTTTATCGTGATGACGATCATGTTTACTATCCTTTTTCTTTTCTATTTTAATTAATTTCTTTTGGGTTTGCTGCAAATTCCGAAAATCGATTCTTGGAAATTTTGATGGATTCTCATGATTATCTGCAGATAATGCTCTTTTAGTGCCTCTTTTAGGCTTGTCTACACTATCAACAGATCTTGTTCTAGCTTTTCTAGGGCTTGGTTCTACGTCAATACTGGTGCCAGATTCTGAACTTGATATACGAAAATCATGTTTTTTCAAGTTCACATTAGTTTGTTCTTCAATGGCTGTCAAAAGATCTATCCCTTTCTTGCCTTCTAATAACTTATAATCCAAATGTTCAATCAACTGAGAGCAAATATTTGTCTTTGGTTTTTCAGTGTTACCATCAGTTGCTCGTTTACAGTTAGTTAAATTAGTGTGAAGGCCTCTTTCCTTGGTACTACTGTTGATTAACTCAGTATTAAGTTTCTCTGTTTTAGCCACAGCTCCATTATACAATGCATCACAGCCATTTTTTATTGAATCCATATTCATTTCTTCAAAACTTCTCAAGCTAACATTCAATGATTCACAATTTAAATCTGTTTTACCATCACTTCCTAGTTTATAATCATTTTTCTCAAAAAAGGAGGAATCACTTTTGTTGAAGTTATTGAAGTTTTCCTTATCACGTTCCTCTTTAATGATGCATGTATCGTATTTAATTTTAGTGAATTCTTCATTTAGACATGTCCGATTATTTCCTACTAATTGCTTCATGTCAGGAAGAGGATCCCAATCCATTTTATGGTTCGATTCCTTCCTCGAAACAACAATATCTAATTTCATTTTGAAATTATCAGATTCACTATTTTCATCCAAGTTATTTGCATGGGGGGTATAATTTTCATTATTGACAAGTACTTCTCTATCAAAGGAATCTAAAAACATAATTCCAATTAGAATACACATCCAAATAGCCTATAAAAAGTTTGCATACTTCTCCCATTGGATAATCCATTGAAACAGACATTTTCATGGGAAATGAATTCTGGTGATTTGAAGACAGGTTCAGGGCTATTGTTGGACATATTATTTTTCATTGCAAGTTCACCAGAATCGTCCAAGTGGCTTTTCTTTTCGTCTTCACCAGCGGATTCCTCGCTAGACGCCATACTGTTAATTGCAACTTATTTCTTTATCAACTTAGTTATTAACATGTTTTGATGTTGACTATAACGTTTGGCTACATTTCGACCTTATCCTCAACGGATGGAGCACTTGAAACTTGATTGTTTTCAAGTAAATCTATCAATGTTTTGAATCTTCCGAAATTAGTCAACACTCAGCTTACCGCCATACTTTAGTATGGCAGTCAAACATCGATACTTATTACGTGCAATGAAACATCTATGTTCGGAATTTGTTAAAGCAATGGCATTGCATTGAAGAGAGTTTAAGGTTTAAATCTTATGATTAAGTTCAAAACACCGTTTGAAGTATAGTTATTTATTTTGAATTATGAAAGCATGAAACAAGTTTTTATTTTCAATAGTTATCATTTAATAATTTTCAATACAGTACTGTGAGAAGATTATTTCCTACATAATGAAGTGATCGAGTCATCCAATTACTCGACATTTGAAACATCTTTGGAAGATTTCAATTTGCATATTTCCAATATCTTGTTATTCTTGTTCTACATACAATATGATATTAAATAGGGCGATAAAGTAGATAAACAGAATATAAAAAACTAGGCTTTGGGTACATAACGAAATTACGTGTCAGAAATACAATTATGAAAGCTTTGAAGAGCAGTTAAATTTTTATTCTCAATTGGTGATATTATTTCAACATTTTCCTTTTAACCCTCCGACACTGGCATAACTTCAAACACGGTATACATAAACCACGATTGATACAAATAATACGTCATTCAGTTTCAATCTACGCATTTTCATTAAAATAATTCAAATAAATTGTTATTTGTTTTTGTATGGGTTGATATATTTTTACAACGATTTTTTATTGTTGTGTAAAGTTTCTAGTACGAAATATTTTTGAAATATCTCACATATATTGTAGAAAAACATTATCAATACGAAACGTCACTGACTCTTTCAGAAAACGTGCGTGGGGAAAGTCACGTAGACCCTCGGGTCATCATAGATCAACGGTATTGTCTACTATATTAGATTAGTATAGTAAATCAAATATATTTCCTATGTTAAATTGAAGACAAAGTTGATGAAATTATTTTGTATTTTATATTTTTGATCTATCCATTTTTTTTTTCTAATTTAGTGATAGATCACAGAAATGAAGACGATACATAGAATATCAAAGTTTTTCTTTTGCCTTATTTGTGAGTCTTGTCACAAAATGATAATCACCAGTATCATGTAATGGGAATCAATATCACTTTGAAAATTAAGATGTATTATTTCCTTTCCTGCTTATTCTCTTGTTTATGTTTCATATAGAATATTAATAGATTAAATGTCTATAATTATAATAATTCAACTCCAAATTGATGAATATCGTTGAAATATGGTACAAATTTTGAGACAATTAATGCCAATATTTATATAGTAGAAAAATAAATTTGAAAGCAACACACTGGGGCACATCTGGAATGAAAATCCAATAATGAGTGAAAAATTAATTCAAGAGGTATCTGTAAAGTATTGATTTAAAGACATGTAACTATGGAAACGACGGACGTCTAGGCGTCATGTTTTTCTGATGGCGGGAAGTGCTGCCCTTATATCTTATCTTCAGTAGAGAAATTGAATTTATAGACGAAGTCGATGGAAAAATTGCAGAGAAAAAAAAATGAAACAATTTGAAAATATTCAAAAACTGAAAGCAAAAGTAATCAAATTTTTACCATTTGAAGATTTTTTTCATAGATTTCGAGAAGTAATCGAGTAAAACGTTTTTTTTAAATATATTTCGGACGATATTTTCAGTGTGTGCGCAATGAACAGCTTTAAACGATGTGATGTTTCTGATGAATCTGAAGAGTTAATTGCTAAAATTGCACACTTAAAGTGTCATAGTTTCATAAATACGTCCAAATTGAAGTGTGAAAATGGAGCCAAATTCGTTGTCCAAGTGGTGTAGAATATGTTTCAATGAATTTATAAATGGGATTTTCCTTTTCGGAAAAGAATCAAGTAGAATGCTTATTCGGGTTAAGATAAAGAAATATCTAGGATTTGAAGTAAGCACGCATCTTATACATTATCAGAGTTTTTTCAATAAGAATCGAATCCATAATTTTAGGTGTCTATTGATGACGATTTGTCTAAAATGATTTGTGAAGACTGTTGTAAAATGTTAGATGGGTTTCATCGTTTCGCTACGATGGCTTTGAATAATCAAGAAAAAATGGGAAAATTACTTCTTCCATCAAAAAACAACATAAATGAAATCAAAATCAACGGAGATAAGTCGTTACTCCATACATATCTGACTAAGGTAATAACATTTATTATTTTTTTCAATTGATTAATGTTCAATATATAAAGTATAATATCTTATACTTTATGTATTTTTTTATTGTTTTTATATTGAACATAAAATTATGCCGCATTCCAAAATTTCATCTGCTTCATATAGTTTTTGATTTACCGAGTAGTAGGAATACTTTAATCTCAGCAATCTTTCAATTTTTCCTAAACAAACATTTTGATTAAATGAACTTTACGTATACAGCGTGTTCCAATGAAAAGTTGCCTACCCCCCCTCTTTATCTCAAGATAAACTGATTTTGGCGGAATAAGCTGAGACATGTCAATTTCTGAGTTAGTTTGGAGAATGTAAAATAAATTCCCTACACTCAGCAGCACCTAAGTCAAAATTCATTATTAGGAAAGTGGATTGACTTAAATTTCTTTGGAAAGGGTTTTTAATATTCTATTCAAAAATTTTATCTTTATGGACGTTTAAAATAACACAAGCAGTTCAAACACAACGAAAATTTCTTTTCCAACGAAAATTTGACAATGCATACAATCAATTAAGTTCTCAAAATGACTTCATTCGACATCCATTCAATGATACGATTCTAATTCTCTATTATCATTCTCAAGTGACGATTCTTGTCCTCAACACTTTAAAGTTTTTAATTCTCAAGGAAATGTAATAATTTGAGATACTGATAGACATCAATGTTTTATAGGGAACGTACGATTACTCTTATCTCAACAATCCGGTAATGATAAATCTGTTTCAAATTTGTCTTTAATTTTCGCAATAATTTTAATCACAGTAGTTTCTTAGACAAACGTTGAAAAAGGTTTACTCAACTGATAAGCGGGTCGAAATTGTTTCAATTTATAATCGAAATAATAGTTGTGCCAGAGACTCGGCAAGGATTTTCAATGTGAATCAACATCAGTATGTGGTACCCAGAATCCTCGTTAGTTCGCATAGGCATCCACACAAACAACTCAGAAATTGAATGTTTGGGTTGGAATTTCTCCAAACCATATTGTAGGACCTTTCTCCAAATTTCCTAGTTCGGTGAATTGGCAGAAGAGGAACAGTTTAGTGACCAGCAAGGTCACCTGATTTGAGTCCTTTAGATTTCTTCTTATGGGGGTCAATTTGAATCGAGAGTTTATGCTACACAAGCTGAAAACTTGGAACAGCTGCGGAGAAGAATCGTCTCCGAATTCAGACTTTTGACACCAGAAGTTCTTCAAAATGTTAGAAGGGAATTCGAGAATCGTTTGTATCATTGTGTGGAGTTAGAAGGAGGTCATCTTGAGGATTTAATTCGATTTTTGGCATTGTCAAATTTTTGTTCATAAATTAATTAAATGTTCATTAGATACTATTCGTGAATAGAGAATTGAAAGACCTTTCCAAAGATAGACCCATTTTCTCTATCACGAATTTTGACTTAGGTGCTGCTGAGGGTAAAGGGTTGATTTTACATTCTCCAATTCAGAAATTGGTCCCCCTCCAATCAAAAACTGACGTGTCTCAGCTATTACCGCCAAAATCAGTCTATATTGAGATAGAGGAGGTGGACAATTTTCGTTGGAACACACTGTATATATATTTACGTTTCCGCAGTTCAAATACGTAACAAATAAAAAAAATTCAATAATGCATTATACTTTATTAAAAAAAAACAGCTATCACAGCAACAAATTCATCATTGAATATCACATATTGGGGACAAACACAAAAACAAGAACAAACTGAACATAAAAAACGAAAATTCTTAGGTACCGTTTAAGTTGATGATTATTGATCATTATTTTATAAGAATAATTATAGCGGCACCAAGAATGTGGAATTTAAATGGAACTATTCATTCGACGGGGTAACATACTGCCAAATTGTTGCAATGAAGTTTAAAATACAACGAAGTACTCTTGATGGCAAATGGAAGATCCTGAAAAAAAATCCTATAAATTCGACAAAATCATTCTAAAACTGTCATACAAATACTTAGTACAATTTTTTTAAAAGCTCTGAAATGTATTTGAATCCAAGGTGCATTTCGTCAAAACAAATGATAAGAGCGTGATTCACTCAGATCCATGCAGAACATGTGTGTACTTCATGAGCGTATTGAAGAAGAAATATGGTTCGTTGTGGGCGAATCACAGTATTCAAGAAATGCGGATTATCGAGAAATACAGTGCGTTACACGGAAAGTAAGTGTTTTTGAAATAACTTGTGCTCGGGTGTTTCTAAACGGAGGGTTGTGCGGCAGATTACAAACAATTTCTTGGTTCATAGCATTTTTGAGTATGATAATTCTGTTCGTAATAACTAGTCTGTGATTGTAGTTCAGTCTGATTTTCGCCGTCGATTTAATAGCCATCGTAATGAATCAGTCCCAACTCGTAACATGATATGAATTTGGTCAGCAAAGATTGAAACTTTCCATCTTTTTTAGTAAATTTCTCGTGAAATTTGGATCTTTAGATTGGGTGAACCGTGCATCTGAATATAGAATATCAGTTACAACACTGATGAAGCAATGTTTTACGCTGAATGTTGTCTTTGAACATAAAGGCGTTTTCACATTTGCCATGGATCCTTGTAGAGAACAAAATGCATTTCCATCTCACTTTTTTTTAATTTTAATCTGGGAATGATCTAAGACTGTTGATTTTCTAATTCTTTGCAGAGTATTATCTCTACCGAAAAACCTGTTAAAGAGAATACTTTACCAAACGATTCTGAAGTAACAGAAATGGAAGTTAGAATAGATCCTATGGTTATACTTGAATATGGCAGCCATGAAGAAAATGGCAACTATGATAGTGATAATGAAAAGCGTCTAGGAAATTCTTCATCAGAAAGTGAAACTGAAGACTATCCAGAAAATAAACCAGATGAAAATACATATATTGTAATAGGTCCTTCGAATTTAATTTATGACACTTCCAAAAACCTACTGGATTACGTTGAGAGCAGAGATGAAATCCCTTCAGAAGATGACGACGATGACGAAGATGATTGTCACGATGACAACTTTGGCTGTAAGATATGTGGAAAAAAAATGTCGACTAAAGGAAATCTTAAAGTTCATCTAGCAACTCACAGGCCTAAAGGAAAATATGAATGTGATATATGTAGACGAATGTAAGTATCTAAAAAGTATCTTCGTAATGAAACATAAGCACAAAAATTATTAGTTAGACCTAAGCTTGAAGGTTAGGTTGGAATAGGTTGGGCATCTTAGTATTAAAAAAATAGCACAAAAATTGTTAGTTCAATCTAAGCTCTAAGATTAGGTTACCGGCTTGGTGGCGTGGAGGTTAGGTCGCTCGACCTCTGCGCAGAGTTATCTGGGTTCAATCCCCATAAAGTCGGTGCGATTTTTCGGATCCTGGGAATAGTTTGAGTGTCCATCATTCGGATGAGATGTAAAGACTTCGATCCTGTCTAACAGAGATGTGTTGGACATAAAAGATCCCTTCGCTCGACACGAGAGGGAATCGGCAAAATTCCCGGGTTAGTGAGGTGACAGAATTCCCCGGCGTGTCATTAACCGAAAAGCAGAAATGGAGCAGTATTAAAACATTATAACAAAAATTATTCGTTCAATCTCACCAAGGTCGCGAATTTATACCAGATTAAATTTGAGAAATTATATCTTGGATATCTCCATATTCCCTTTTTCATAATCTTATATAATATTGAAAGCCCATCTTTTAAAAATACTATAGTTTGAGGAACTCCATCCTATTTCTGGATCTGAACATAAAATTCCCTTTTCTTTGCGCAAAAAATGAGTTAATCTTGAAATTCAAATATTATTCAGGTTATCTTCAGTGTAATGGATTTCAAAATCGTTTGATCTCGAAATCACAGTTAGTGGTAAGATGACATTCAACGTTTCAAAACTTTGAATAAATTTTCGAGTACAATGTCAATAAGTCAGTTTCCAATTGTAAAAATTGAATTAACTCTTAAGGTTAAACTAAAATCGAATAAAAATAACGTTATGAACGCCAAGATTCAGAAATAAAAAACGTTACATTTGAAAAGTCAATGAATTGAACGAAATATTTATACGAATTGTGGAAATTTGACTTTTAAGAATAATAACTTACGAACTTATTTACCATGCTTCATCATTTCTTTTTTCGTCATCACCGTTGTATTCGAATTTGGGTATCTCATCCCGAGGAAGCGATTCTGTTTCGCTTGAAACGGGAAAAGGTCCTTTGCAAGGATAAAATTCACAATCGGCCATTTTCGTATCATAACCCCAGAAGTTACATGTCGAAAAATGGGTATTCTCCTTTTCCAATTCTTTGACACGAACCTTGAGATCTTCGATTTTAGTTTCAGTTTCATCTAGTTGGACGAATAGAGCTTTTAAGTGTTCTTGTTGTTTCTGGTTTAAAGTACTAAGTTCTTCGCATATAGCAGCAACATCACTCAGGGAACTTTTGTCAACATCAGAGTTGACAAGAGTCGAATTTTCCAAGCGATTAATAAGATAATTTTGGACAATTAAATTATTGAATATCATTGTTTTCAGTGTACCATCCGCATCTACACACTCAAAATCAATCGGAAAATCTGGGTTCTTGAGATTGAACATTAACTTTGCCTTCATTATTTCATGGTGTGTTTTCTTCTTTTGAATGAGGGTTATTTGCTTGGCATGATATTCTTTTTGTAACTTCAAGGATTCAGTCGATTTTTCGTTGTCTGTTAGTTTCATAGATTCCATAAGCAAGGCAATGGCGTTTGAATGGCATCTGATACTTTCTTCAAACTTCTTTTGATTGAGTAGGATGTCTGCCTTCCTATCTTCTTGATGGGCCATATTTAATGGGGATGATTCCATTGTTGGATTGGAAAGGGTGTTACAAATAGAGAAATATTTTGATTACACAAAACACAAACACAGGAAATTTGTATTCAAATTATAAAACTAAATAAAATCAAAGCACATGCGTTACTTGGTACACAGATCTGAGCATAGAGGAGAATACGCGCATAGAGTTTGTAATTCTTATTCTTATCTAATGAGTTAAGCCTAGTTCATACGAGTTTTTGAAACGTGCGTTCCATAATCTGTTGTAGTAAAACAAATTAATCGTGAATTTATCTACACTCTTATTTTTTTTGATTCAACAGTAATTGATTTAGAATATTCAGCGTTGGGTGATGAGACTAATGCGTTTTTCCGAGAGCTTTAATATTTACAAACTTTTGGAATGCACTCATATGCCTTCAAAACAGTCGAAAAAAAATACCTCCACACTATTTTAAAATGTTGAAGGTATTCAGAACCACAAAGTTTTTCGATATTTTTTGCCATCTCTTTGAATCAAATAGTCAAAGCTTATAATTTGGAGAATCAATTTTGATAACGCATAGTATCAATGGAAGGAGACAGTGTTTTGAGAATATTGTATTACATATATGGTTCTCAGTGTAATATGAACAATAATGTGTAAACAGTTTTAAAAGCGTCAACGTCTAGTTTGATGCTTTTTTTATTGTGCGGACTAGATCTTAAGCTAGGGAATGTTGTCAGTTATTACAGTTGTTTTGAAGAATGTAGTTGATTGAACAATTTTAGGTACCTTTTGTGTGTTGGAGATTAGCAGAGACGGCGATTGGACCTTATTGGCTTATGACGATCACGTGTTCAGCTGAATTTCCGAATCAGCTAATAAGGGCGAAACCCCGTTTCTCCGAATCTACCTCACAGAAGGTACCTTTATGCAAAAAATTAAAAACGATATACAGGATGTCGTACAATAAGGACTCTTAATACACTGTGAATGAAAAGAAATTTCGAACATATACCATTTATTTAAGGTACTATAGGAATTATTTTATTTTAAAAGAGAGTAATTGAATTACATATTCGCTCAATCAATAATATTTTTTCAGATTCAAAACTCAATGTAATCTTCACAGGCACAAAGAATATCATGGGGGTGTGCAGTACCCTTGTGTGGTATGTGGAAGGGTGTACCCCACTAATAGCACACTGAGGGCACATTCGATAACCCACAGCGATCTTCGTCCACATAAATGTCCTTTGTGTGAGAAGACTTTTAAACGAAATCAAGACTTGAAGGTAAATAAATATTCTGTTTTATTTGTACAATAGTATTATGTTTAATAAATATAGACTTTCGATGAATTAATATGGGACTACTAGATATGACTATATAACGAATTACAGAGGCAATTAATCGTTAAATTATCTCTTTCAGTTTCATATAAATCAACATACTGGTGCCAGACCATACCAATGTCCATATTGTCCCAAAGCATTTGCCAGTTCTGGAAATTGTTTTTCTCATAGAAAAAGAATGCATCCATTAGAGGTAGAAAGAGATAGAGGAAATGCATCCAAAAGTATTCGATAATTGATCAATACAAGCATATTCAGATAACCCTTGAGACCACCTGATCATGAATATGTTTAAATTAGCAACATAGAGTTCTTGTGGATAGTGATATAATTAATTTCATTTATATTACAAATATCGAAAATAAATGAGTTCAATTTACTCTTTTAAATCATTGGTATTGTTTTATAATTACTTGAAAGAGTTACAATGTGCCAAAGACTTTAAATGTTTTATAATTTCTAAGTAATATTATAGAGGTTCTCATTATCAAAGAGCTCTAGAGGTTATTATCAATTATGGCTCTTTCGCTGTCTGCTAATAAAAGGAGAAATATTTAAAATAGTATCATTTTGAAGTAACAAATTCCTTCAATACAATTCATTTTTCATCAGTTCTAAAGCATCTCATTATTTTTCGATATATTTATATAGAACTTATATCACTACACCTGAACTCTTGAATTAAGTAACTTACTGACTTATATTCCAGCAATAGTTAAAGAAACATGAATTTAGTACTAACATTGTTTGATTATAATAAACATACTAAAAAAACGTGGTTGATTATTTGAAGTTATTTATGTTTGTTTTTAACAGCCCGGTTCTTAATGACGTTTATCCTCCATAAGTCTTCTGTCACTATGTGAATACACACACTGAGAGATGAGCAATGTGTAACTATCTCCACCACTCTGATGGTGAAGGTGGTTTGTCTCTGTATCGTATCTGGTGGGCCTAGAGCTTAGAATCTATAGAATACCAGGTTTTGACACTCAAATAGACAAGTATACAAGAAGAGTAACAATTCTCTAATTTCTTTTCCACCAAATAGTAGATCTGAAGTGAACTTCTCAGAAGGTTTTTTTGTAGTGTTTCTGATGCTGCTCTAATCTGTACTCACATATTCTGGTTTATTTGATAGATTTGAAGCTGACTAGTTGAGTAGTTTGTTGAAAGCATTGGTAGAGAGTGTTGAACAAGACCCTTTAGCACATAGGTATGTCAGTCTCTAATAACATCAAAGTTTTTGATGTGATTTGGTGCACCTCAAACTCGAATCACAAGTCAAGGAAACAACAAAATAATTTGAAAACATTTGTGAATTGCATAAAATAGGTATGTTTCCTTTAGGAAATGGTTTTAATGAAATAAACATACCTGCTCAGATGTTTGCTACATTTATTTAACAATTGTAATCGTTATAACAATCAGAATACATTTTTGACATGCATGGTACACATAAACTAACTCTAGTTTGATATACTAACAACATCAACGTTTTAAACATAATAAAATTTCTACATTTTAACAATCATAAAATCAAGATTAAAGTTAATTGAATATAACTTATTTCTGAATATATACATAAGTCAAATGAAATTTTACAGAATTAAACTATTCATTATTATACAATGCTATTAAGAATAAGGCTAAATACAGAGGCTTATGTACATAAATGTATCCATTAAGCAAGAAAGAGAAGGCTCATAAATGCTTACATTGAGTGGAATGCCACAATACATTCAAGTAGACCGAGTGCCGCATATTCAGAATTAGATATTCTATTAATATGTAGCCTGTTTGAGAATTTCAAAAATTTAAGACAATGTTTTTTGATGCAACACCTTTCTCGGAGGAAGGTTAAGATATTTTTCGTACTTAAGTCTCATTAATTTTCATTTGAAAATGTTAACGATTATAACTTCTGTATACATAGCATTCAATTTATATTCAACTAGTTTAACCATGAAGTGGAAAATATGACGGTGTTTATGGTTTCAATTGTTCTCCAAACTGAAGTAATTTAACCAGAACTGTACAAATACCAGCAGAGACAATAAATGTTGAAATGATCTTTCATTTGGAGCACACTTCTTTTACTACATCAACTATACATTGAATATCATACACTAGACTCCGAAGAAAAGTTTTACATTATTTACAATCGCTTAAGTTTCTCATATGTGTACATGTGTAGCGTCCAAATGGATATTTATTATCCTATAATTTATAATGGGAAAATATTTTGCTCCTCTTGCATCAGAAAATATTTTACACGTGGTGTATCTATTCTTCAAATCAATTACCATTTATATCGGTTAAAATATCTCAAACAGTTACATATTCCTTATTATAATTATTATCTTTAGAAATAATGACTAGACCCAAGTGTTTAAAGTTTACAAATGGAATGACAAAAATTCAGTCACTTTGAAACTATCTTAATCAACATAATGACAATTTCATTTCAAATCAGCGCCTTCCTGAAGCAAATCGTCAATTTCTTGCTCCCAGTTGTCATTCTTCGAATTTGTAGATTTGTGTTCGCTCACAACTTCGTACTCCTGAAGCTCCGCTTCCAGTTCTTTTTCCCAATCCTCTTCTATTATAACAGAAAAGGAATAAAAAAGGATAGGCTCAAATAAAAAAAAGGAGAACTCTGAGAGTAAAGATGTTTTAGAATCATAAAAGATTTAATATTCAATACAAACGAGAATTTCAACAAAGAATCGTTAGTTGTTCATGTATATTCGATTTTGGTAGCATGACATTGAAAATTATAATTTTCTGAAGTATAAGAATAAAACATAAACATTTTAAGGCACTACTGTAATTAATTTTTTCACTATCGTTAAAAATTTCAAAATTCATTCCACAAGTTTATGTATGTTATTTACTTAATTTATTTCATTCATATTTTAACGAAAGTCTTTTCCAAATTCTCATTTGTAAGAATATAACAAGGTAGAATGAATATAATGTGACAACTAAAATATATCCAGATTTGTTTGTTAGGTCACCTTTCGTTTATATTTGAAATCTTAGGCTTTTTCTATATATTCTGCATATATTCATGTCACGCAATTATATTAATCTTATACTATTAAGAAAATAGTTTTGAAAAATCAAAATTATTTTCTCTAAATTAACAACAAAATTTACCAAAGTTTTCTTGCGTATTTCCAATCTAACATAGTAAACACAGAAATTTATTTTATATAAATAATAATATTAAAATAATGCTCATTTTTAATTAGTGTTAATACCAAAACTGATTTCATGATTATTGTTAAAGAATTAGATTTTTGTAAATTTTCGCAATTAATTTTATTGGCAACTGTATTTGAATGAAGCAATATAAATATAAAAAACAACTATAGTTATTCAAACAAAATATTAGATTCTTAAGCGCGAGTATAGAACAAAATTTCAAGAGGATATTCAGATTTTTAGTTGGAGATTAACACTTTTACAAATTCCGGTGTTAGTTTCCTGTTTGATATATCACGATGATAAGAATACGAATATAGAAAAAATTAGTTAACTTTTGTTTCTTCTCTACATTAATCTACTCTTCCATATGTATTGTCAATTTTTTTAATTCACTGATCTTAAGCCTTTAGAAAGACATCCAGTTTCCAATTCATATAACGTCAATAATATAATTAACAACCGAATATATCTGCAATCTCAGAAATAATAATTATCTTGAAAAATTTTGATCAACATAGTCAGTGAATTATTTTCTATCATTTCTCATTAATTCACATTACTGAGCATTGATTTGGGAAAATAAAACTTTGATACATCCAGTGCAGTTCTTGATATGATATTCAAAATCTTAACTGATGCATTATTTTAAATAGAATCTGAAGTAGAATATATCTGGAAAGTTAAAATTTTCGATATATACATTTATTTGAAAAGATAATATTCTCCGTATCACAGCAACGAAAGTAGTTATTCTAATTGAGATCGTAAATTTGAGGTTGTGAAATTTTTGTAGAAAATCGGCTTCATTTGAAGGATGTCCCAGAAGTACCTTGATTATGTCGTTGAATGGTTGAGAAAGATATGATTGGACACAAGAGAACTTTCATAAGGATGTTCCAATTGAGAGTTTGACTATATTTTTTAATAATAGAGCTGATTTTTTGTGTTGCATGAGTGCATGACCCAGTTGCAAGGTCAAGTAGTGAAATTACTCCATGTTAGTGTTTTGAATTGACATGAGAAAATCACAAGAGTTTGATGAAATGCCCAGGAAGTTTGGACGACTACAGATCTCTTAGGGGTACTGGTGGGACTATCCTAGCATGAAACATACTTTTTGACTCATTAATACAAATTGAACAGATATTTAGTTCTTTTCGCAATAAAAAAATGATTTATTTGTGCTCCGTCTAACATTTCACCTTATTTTTGAACAGTAGTTGCCGAAATTTACGCATAGCAGAATAATTGTCAAATTCAATTTAATTTTGTTATCCTGCGGATGGAATAATATAAAACGGATTTTTTTAATTGAGAAAATTTTGTAACCTGGAGTCAGATTTTAAGATTAGAGTAAATAAATTTGATATCGCTTATTATACATGTAGAGAATATGCTTGATAACAAAACATAATTTGAAAGAAGTGAGAATGTAAAACCAAAGTGTGTTTTCTACACAACTACATTACTACATTTTAGAAAAATACTAAATTACTATGCAATGATGAACTATATAATTTTTGTTTATAATATATTTTAGAATCAATTTTAAGATTCACACTTAGTTTTTCCTACTTTTATTCAAGGTATACTAGTATAGTAATCATGACATCCAAAGAAAATATGTTACTTTTCATTCTTATACAAAAAGAAACGAGTTGACCAAAGAGAAAGAAAAACAGTTATAACGAAAGTTCATCATTAGCAAACTTATAGACACGGAAACATAATTATTACAGTTAATTTTGAATACATCGATATTTTTTATATAATATATAAAAAACGATTCACACATTTATATATGCCACAGTTATTTTTGAACTTGTCTCACCGAGAAATTCGACTTTGTCAGTTTGATATGTTGAAATAAAATTTGGACAGGAATGATTTTACGTATATATTTGAAACAGAAGTTCAATTCTACATCAGAATATTGAACATTGAGCAAAATACGTCTATGTGAATATTCGTCTTCTCAAATATCGTCGATCTTCTCTACGAGACAAAAATACACAAAAAAAGCTATTTTTTCACAGACGATATCGAAACACATTGATCAATTAATTTGTGTGTTTTACATTTTAAAATGAATTATTTTATTGAAACTATCCACTTCTCAGACGTTGCTTTGAGAAGTGAAGAACAAAAAAATTGATGTGAAGGAGAAACAGGTGAAAAGGTTGAAACTGAGAAGGATGTTGGGATGAGAGGTTAACACTTTGGAAGCCAAGTTGATTGACCACGATCTTCTTAAGCTGCGGAAAATCAAACAGGAAACTAACAGCTGTACTTTAGGGTTACTTATTGCTATAAACATCCATTCTTTACTAACAGGCTTAACATACAATCACATATATAGCCACTAGCGATTACCATGCAATTTTACCTTAACTGCCCAAATTGTATCCAGGTGAATCAAATATGATGAATGGAAATATTCTCTTGAGCGAATAAATTATCAATTGAATTGAAGAGGCGATTATTAGATGCCAATTGAATTTTCATATTTAATTGAAACACGAAATCTAAGTTAATAAATTTGACAAACAAGTTTTCACTGCATAATAAAATGCTAATACCTCTTTGAAAATTGAATCAATTTGGAACTCTTTATTAGAGTCCGCGAGCTCTAAAATGAGCCATGTCAATCATCCTCAAGGTTCAATATCGATTATCAGTATTCAACCACTAGAAATGTAGAAAACAAAATTTAAGATTGCTTTCCAGGAATCCTCGAATTTCGGTCGCGTTATCTTTTGGAAACGAAACTAAACAGTTCAATAATAGAAAAGATATATAAGATAATCATTTAAGAACTGAACTTGTCTATTGTATCCCAAACTGCTAGGTAGAAAGGGAGGTACCATAGACGGCGGTAAAATTAGTTGCAAAAATAGGTTTTATACATTGGTTTATCCCCCAATTATTTGGTCTATCTTGATAGCTAGGTACTTAGTTGGAAATCATTTACATGCTATTAATTTAACAATACCTAAATTCAAATTCCCAATCCTATTTATTATTAATGAAATAAAAGTTTATAGATTTTAAGTCCATTAAGATGAATAACTTCTTGAAAATAATAAAACAGGTAATTTATTCAATTATAAAACTGAACATATAACAATGATAGGTATTTGTCAATTTCGGCGATTGAAAATAATGAAAAATATTTAAGGTTCCCTTATATATTATCCGTCATTAATTTGCAAAAAAGGAGCTAATCATCGCCGTCATCGTTGTCCTCATCATTACTGTGTTCATAACAGCTATCTTCACCTTAATAAAAAATTATAGGATCCACATTATCATTCGCAGTATATTCTTTTTCTAAATTTTGTTCTTCAATTTTTTCAAATTCTTCATATATTGACTTGGCAACAGTTACATATTGCGGATCAGCAAATTTTTGAATTGCTAGATTCTTAACATCTTCTAACTTGAAAGTGACATTTTTTGGGGCGAGCCAGTTTTTGACATATACCCACTTTTTTCTATTGGGTTTAATTCAGGATGATCGAGTGGTAAGCGGAGAACCGAATGCCTATGAGCAGCCAATAGGGAATCGATAACATATGTCTTAACCCATGGTTTATGCTTGATTCTTTTCATTCGAGAACACAACATTTTTTTCTGTAGTTACATTGTGGTACGAAGCGTTATCCATTACAACCACAGAATTGGGTGATAAATTTGATATTAAATTATCTTCTATCTGCTTTTTAAAATTTTCATGTTTCATATCATCATGATAGTCACTTGATTTTGCTTCAGATTTGAATATTAAAAGTGAATCTGGAACGAATCCATCAACAGAATTGTCTATCCACTGATGAGAAGTAGTGTGTTAGAATTGATATATATTTCATCGATATAAATAATTGGCCGATTTTCTCTTTTATATATCCTGATCTTTTTATAAATAATCTAATCGTTTTGTCCTAATATCCAGTGATCCAACTAAAATTTTCTGTTATCCTGACTTTTGTTCTATCTGTACTCAATAAATTGCTTGCAATTTTGTGGTAATTGTAAATATGATTTTTGATGAACTAATTTCCTCCCACTTCTATTTCAGTTTTAGGAAAACTTCGCCGACTTTTTAGGGGCTTTTGAAAAGTCCAATGCTTCACCACTAAAAGTCATTCCTTTTTTCAATTCAATTCATTTATTGTTCATTCATTTACAAATTACTCAGTGTGAAGTGACAACAATAAATTTGACCCATCAAAAATACATGGGGAGTCATAAAATGGAAAATATAATATAAAAGGAACTAAAGTCTTAAAAAAAACATTTACATCACACAAATTTCGCTAAAAACAATCTTATAAATTATCGTTGAAATATTCCGTGAGGGAGTATTAGGCTTTTATCATAAGGATATTCTTTACTTCTTTCTTGAGTGTTCTTTTTCATATGTTTGTATTTATTAGGAAGCTTATTAAATATTTTGAGGGCAGTATAATTTAGTCGAGATGCGTTCACTCTGTGGTAGGGAATTTGGTATTGCTCTGCATTTCTAGTGAGGTAGGTATGATTTTGCATTATTCCTCTGTAATGTCGCTTCAGAATCTTTGATGAAAAGTATGTTGGCAAGTATAAAGAAGGATGGCAGAGTGAGTATGTCTTCTCTCTTGAATAGCTCTCTACAGCTGCTTGATAAAAATTCTGTCACTTTCATGATGATTTCCCCAAAATATAATGCCATATGTTATGAGGCTGTGGAAACATGCGAAGTAGGCTGTTTTATTCTTCTTATTGCGAAAATAGCCCCTGACAGCCTACGTGCTAGGTCCTCTATTTTGGCGTCCAAAACCTAAGTCTGATTCCAGCAATATTCCTAAGACTTTATGATGTTCATTACTTTGCGGTTTTGTTTGAAATATGAGTTCCTGTGTTTTCTCAGCATTCATATTCAGCTGGTTTGTGTCAAACCATAACTTTGCTTGCCTCAGTGTCTCTTGAGATTGACAATTGATATAGTTTATGTCCCTTCCAATATTTATAAATGTAGTGTCATCGGCGTAGAGGACTGAGCCATCGGCCTTTACATTTGCCGAGAGGTCGTTTACGTATAGGATGAATAAAAGGGGTCCTAGGATAAATCCCTGTGGCACTCCACTGTCAACTCTTAGCCATTGAGAGGTTGCACCCTGAAAACAGACCTGCTGAAACCTATAACTTATGTAGCTCTTCAGAAGCTGTAACGCCACTCCCCTGACACCAAGAAACTCAAATTTTATAAGCATAGCGTGATGAATGATGCTGTCGAAAGCTTTACTGAGATCACAGGCGGATAATTTACACTTCTGGTTATTGTCGAAGGCCTCAGCTATTCGTTTTAGGATTTAAGTTAGTGCAGAAGAAGTGGATCTTTGCTCTAAGAAGCCGTGCTGCTCCTTTCAAAACACATTGTTACGCAGCAAGAAGGACGTCATTCTATTTATATATTTTTATTTTTACCGTACTTGCAAATATATTCATTTACACACACGATTTATAACTTGGCTTGATGGAAAGCTCAACCATTACACGCTTCATTTTCCATAAATGATATATAAATTTATATTTACTATCAAACACCATTTTCATAACTAAATAATTTGACGTTTTCTAGGTTCACAATGAGAGTGAGACGTTACGCTACTGATAACTTTTAGCTGCAGTAAGCACCGCCTACTAGGCTGTTCCGAATTTCGAATTTGCACTTCAGATGACCTTGAGGGATCATTTCAGAGCTCGCGGACTCTAGTATTCCACTGCATAGTTTTCAAAATGTGCAAAACTATTTATTGAAAGAAAGAACTTTTAAAAGATTCTAATATTAAACTAGATAAAATTTTGATTTCCAACAAATGGTGGAAATGTTTGTAAAATACATACTCACCTTTAGATTTAGTTCCCATGGCCAACTTTTTCATACCTTCTTCAACTTCAGCTACTACTTCTTTATTGGCTCGTAAAGTGTCAGATACAAACTCATGCCTTTCATTTGTACTACCTAATATAATGAAGAAGAAAAAAAACAAAAGTTTGACTTATCTAGAAATTATTTCAATTTCACTTCTAATTATAATTTTTGTAAAACTGATATTTTGCTGATTCCCAAATTTAAATTGAAAAAAAAAACTTTCAACATGCATAGTATTAGATAACAAATTCATAACATCAACCAACTAAATTTATAGAATTTTCAAGTTTTTGATGAAATAGGACATGAATAACTAAATTTAATTTTCAAGTCCAAGTTCTGGAAACCAATAATCTTTATGAATCTATTAAAGAATCTTCATTACAAAATATCATCAACAACTCGAAATGACATATAATTATAGGAAGTTCTAAATATTCTAAGTTGTACATTTACCCAACTAAAGCCTCAAAATTTTCCACACAAAAGATTTGAAATTTAGAGGGTGAATATGGAGAGTGGAGTAAATAATCCACTGAAATATAGGAAACAATATGTAGAAAATTTAAGGGCTTAAAAATCAGAAGCTATAATACAAAAACTCACCTAAATTTGGGTCAGAAGAGGAAGTTTCTGTAGCAAATTTACTATCACCCTCCTGTGACATCAATGACATTTCATTTGCCTGACAGATGAGACTAACACGGTAAAAATAATTCCTCCAAAAGTTCTCTTCTGTAATACTAAAAAAAAGTTTGAAATAAATCATTCACTTATTCATCATGTGTTATTTATTTGTATATGCGTGTTTCAAAAGTTATCTGAAATGTTGTGGGCGACAATGGAGAATAAAATATGGTTTTAGGGTCTTACGGGACGATATGGACACATGAAAATAAAAAATACGTACACTTTAGGCACAAGTTCATAGCGCTTCTGTTCCAAATTTGGATCTTGCTCCATAATAGCCATGGCAACAGGATAGGAGACTTCATAATCAAATTGAAAATCAACCCCAGCAGGGGGGCTGCGGACGAAGTTTCTTGTATCAGTCGATAAGCTTAGGCATTCTCCCTTAAGAGTTTCCTCATTTCTACAACCCACCCATGGAGGGAGAGCTGTAGCGGTATTTCCAGATTGGCCCTTTAGGAACGCTTCTTGTTCTTTATTGAACTCACCTAGGATACTCTGAAATATAGTCGGTAGAGTTTTTAGAAAGAAAAAATTGTGATAATCACATCAAAACATGTTTGGAGATATTTTTTCTTCTAAAATAGAAGCACCCTAAATTGTATCTACAACACTTACATTTTTTTCTACAGTCTCCTTTATCTTTGCTGCTGATTCAGTGACAGTCTTGCCAGCTTTGTTGACAGCAGAATATAGAAAACTTCCAAAGGATTTAGCTCCAGCTAAGGCCTTGCTTTGAACTGAAAACGAGTGATGTTTGTTCATTGAATCGGTGGACACTATAATATCAATTTGGATTTAACAAACTGATGCTGACTGAGCTTGTTATGTTCTCATTCACAAAGCTTATATCTTTTACATGAAGGATGGAGCTTGTGGGTGATATTCAGGATAGATTGTGCCATAATAGACCACTGGGTTACAGTGGCCGGGCTGTTAGGCAGCTCTCACTCATTATCTACATCTATCTACCTATCTATATCAATTTGCATCAAATAATAATTTTCCTTGTGAACAAATTTCTGAATTTTTTACAATGAATACTCTGCCAGCTGTATTCAGATATCAAGTTTAACAATAATGTGAATTGTTAGTCATTACTGAATTTTCGTCATCTCCATTCCTTTTTCAGTATACTTCAGACTCTGGTTTTTCTAATGTTACTTTTCTTGTCAATGTAATATTCTGCCAGAATTGATTAAGCGCTCAAAAAAACTTAATCTCAGACTCTTATTGAAACATTAAGTTATGGCATACAATAACTATATGTTATTTATATATAAATATATATGAAATATATGTATTATGACATCAATTATTTACATGTCAAGTCAAAAATTTATAAAAGATTTAATAGAAGTATGCCTCGTTTACGTCGCCGATTCAGAGAGAAATTCTTTCAACTTTTAAATGGTCCTATGTAGAAGTAGGTTTTTGACCTCTTTCCTGAATGCAAGTTGATGTTTTTCTTTGATTTCATTGGGCAGATGGTTGTATAACTTAGGACCCCAGTAATCAACACCCTGCTGTAGTTTAGTTTTGCTATGAAAGGTCGTCCTCAGGTCTCCCTTTCTCCTCTTGTTGAATTAATGGAATTGACCATTTGTTTCAAATTCAGGTAAGTGCCTATGTACATATCTCACACATTCTATAATATATATTGATGGTAGGGTCAAGACCTTAAACCGTTTAACAGCCTCTCTGCAACTGTCTGGTTGTTTCAGGCCTAGAATAATTCGAATAGCCTTCTTCTGCAATAGAAAGAGGTCTTTGGCTTGTGGAGACGTGCCCCAAAGAAGAACGCCATACGAAATGATAGCATGAAAATACCCAAAATAGGCTGTAAGTACAACTTCTAATGAACTTATTTTTTTTAGTGTTCTTAAGGAAAAGAGTGCTGCTGTAAGCCTGCTCGCCGTTTTATCTATATGAGTTTCCCAGTTTAACTTTGAGTCAATATACACTCCGAGAAATTTTAGGCTTGATATTTCCTTAGTGGGAACTCCAAACCTGATATATATTGTGTTTTGTCACCATTAATATGTAGCATATTATTCTTAAACCAGTTGTCAGACATGTTTATCACCTCATCCTCTATTCTTTTCAATTGCTCTATTTTTGTGGCCCTCAAGCTGTAGGTGGTGTCATCAGCAAACAAAAATGTGGATGCAGGAGCATCATAACATTGATGGTTATGTTCATATCGTTTATGAATAAAATGAAAAGCAATGGTCCCAAGACAGAACCTTGGGGAACTCCAAATTTGACTTACTTTTCCCCTGATAATGAATGTTTCCACCATGACTTATTGAGTCAAATGCTTTTTTAAGATCTCTTGAAATTATTCCAGATAGCATTTTTTTATCTCTTGAACTTATGATTTGATCTATTACTTTGAGAAGAGCCGTGGTTGTCGATCTTCCATGCCTAAATCCGTATTGTTGATTATTCATTCAATTGTTCGATTCTAAATAGGAAGTCAGTCTGGTTTTGATAAGTGTCTCTAAAATCTTCGAAAACACTGGCAACACAGACACAGACCTATAGTTAGAAGGATCATCAGGGTCACCTTTCTTGAAGATAGGTACAACGCTTGCTTTTTTAAGATGTTCTGGAAAAAATCCTCATCAAGGCACCTATTGAATATTACTGCTAATGGACGAATAAGCACTTTTTGGATAGATTTAACAAATTTTGTTGACATTCCATATATGTCTTGTGTATTTTTACTCTTCATGCGGGATATTATGTTACTATTTTCAAAAGCGGATGTCGTATGTAGAGTAAATGTTAAATCTGTTTTTGGCAGACTTTTTTCTAGCAATTGCATCGCTTTATCACTCATTTGTGAGCCCAGGCTGGTGTTGACCTTCTCTCCAACATTAGCAAAAAAATCATTTAATTTGTCTGCGGAAAGATTCGTATTCGTTGCAATTACTGGCTTAGTTACCTCTTTCTTTATAATATTCCAAACTGTCTTTATTTTGTTATCCGATTCTTGTATGAGGCCAAGATGGTGTTGTTTCTTACCGAATTCGATTTTTCGCCGAAGGATTTCCTTGCATTTTTTATATACTACATAAGCTCCATTTAAGCGAATGACTTTAAATATTGTATCGATAGCATCCAGTGTGTTTCTTATTTGTTTTACTTTTTCAGAATCGAATATATGATATTTATTCTTATTAATAGCTTTTTTCTTTCGTTCTGGAATATAAACGTCGAACCAGTGTTTCTGTTCATTGAAAAAGTGGTTGTAAGATTCTTCCGCTGCTTTACCAATTAAAATAGAGTTCCAATCAGTGTTACCCATCCTTTGAATTACACAGTGAATGCCCTCAGTGGTATAATTACGTATTTTTATTTTATGAGTAGATTTTGAATGATTTTTATTTTCAGATGGAAGAGTTATGTATTGGCCCAGATGATCTCCTAGATGCAGATTTATTGTAGATGTACTACACACATCAAAATTACAGAAAATGTTGTCAATACATGTGGAGATATTCTGAGTTATTCGTGAAGGTTCAAATAGAGTGCTTTTACAATTATAAGATTCAAATATGTTTTGCAATTTTTTCGATTTCTTTGTATTTTCAAGAATATCAACATTAAAATCGCCTGCCACAGCAATTTTGTAATTTCTATATTGCTTGCAATCTGTAATGACAGTGTGAGATTCATCTATCTTCTGTATGAACTTGTTTATGTCCGATTTTTGAGTTCTATAAACACATAATACTATTAATTTTTCATTTGGAATATCCACTACTGATATCTCCCCCATCAATTCTTCTTTTAAGGAATCTAACAGTGTAACTTGACGAAATTTTTCAATGTCTTATTTACCAGAATTAATGAACCTCCATGTTGTTTTGTAGATCTATTGAAGATATCAACCGAAATGTAGCTGTCTATGTGCAGTTTTTCAAGAATGGGTTTACTACGTTTAACTATCCAATGCTGCTCTGTTATACAAACTATGTCTGGCTGATGGTTTTTTAAGGAGAGATTTAAGTCATACACCTTACCTTGTAGGGACTGTATATTAACATTCAAGATGCTAATGGACGATTTATCGTTGGCTGCCCCCCGTGGAGAACTTTCGTTTCTTTTTCCAGCTAAGGTTGCCCTTGGCTGGGCACTGCTGCTTGAAAATTTGTGTTGTTCTGATTGGTACCAGTACTACGTGGTTGTAAGCTGAAGTTATACCTTGAAAAGAGGACTCCTGTAGGCCAGAAACTGTTCTCATATATGGTATCCTTAAATTGAAATGATACACCTATTTGAAAACATTTGTTGTCTTTAACTTTGTGGTTTCGATATTTTGAACTATGACTTCCTCCTTACTATTTGGTTTCAATCTTTGTACAATGTGCTGCTTTATGATATCTTCGTTCACAGTATCTTTAACTCTTGAAAGAAATATCCAGACTCTCTTTTTTTTTATCCTTCTTCCCTGGAACTCTCCCGAACTCACACTCATTTCCTTGGAAGTTCCAATCTGACGCTGTGGAATAATATTTTTTTGTTTATTTTTTATTTGGGTATTATCATGTGCATTTTCTTTTTTTCCAAGGTTTATAACATCTTTCATAATTAACAGCTAAGTATTTTCCATGTCTGTTGAGGTGGAAGACTTAGTATTAAGAGTTTCTCGGTGAGCCTTTTCTGTGTTATGTTTACCTTTGTTTTTTCCTCTCTTTCTGGAACAGGAGGAAAGGCTCTCTTCAATTGTTGAGCGTATGTGTCAGTTTTCCGAGTTTCGATATCTAGATCTTTCTTTATGTTGAGATTTTTTATTAAATCATATATGGTGTCAAGCTCCTTTTTTATTTTGCTAAACTGATTATCGACGTCTGTTGTTTTGGCATATTCGATTATATCATTCGTTTCGATTTTCAATTCTGATATTTCCTATTTGAGAACCTTTTACTCTACCAGAAGTAATTTGTTGCTTTTTGTTTGTTCATTTAACATTTTTTTGTTGTGCTCCAACTTTTTTCTAGTATTTCTTTGTCTTCGTTTAATGTTATGTTTAATTCTGATTGCGCTTTTAATTCTAATTGAAGTTTCGTCATATTAGATTCGTGTTCCTTCTTAAGTCTCCAATTCTTCACTCATATTGTTAGGCTCGGAATTAAGAGAGATTTCATTCAATTTTTCTTCAAGTTGATCGTTTTATTTCTTGAGTTTTCTGTTGTTACTCATTATTGTAGAATTGTCAGATAAGCACTTTACTTCACTTTAAGTTTTCTTTCTTTCAAAGCAACGCACCTCTCTTCTGTTACGGTTAAATTTGAGCACTTGATGCAATATATGAAAGCACAGCTATCACATTTGTAATGTGTCTTGTTGTCTCCTTTCGATTTACAATTTGTACATTGCATACTTGCGAAATTCTTAGTTTAAGGAGAAAACGCGCACTCTGGTAACAGTGGGCGCGATTTATTTGTGAAATGTTTTAATTATAAATCAAATATATATATATATATATATATATATATATATATATATATATATATATATATATATATATATATATATATATATATATATATATATATATATATATATATATATATAATTGATATAAGGTATCAATAATTACACATCAAATAGTTCTCACTCAAGCAACTTTGGTAATTATTTGATATAGTGTCGATAGTCAAAGTTCACTGAAAAAGTGTTTACTCACTAATTTTGGGTCCCAGAATCCAAATCTGAAATCAGTTTGCCTCGCCCAGCTATCATTTAGGAAAAAACACAAACCAAAATTTCCTTGAAAGTCCTCTTGTCTATATCATTCAAATTCTATAATTGCTTCATTAAAATGCCTTGTTACTATTACAATGGATAATATATACACACATGTACTATTAATTAGTAATTCTACGCTCAAATATACATTGATTTCTTATTAAAATGCTTTTCCATTCGAATGTTTATTTTCTTGACAGTTAACCCACCATATTTACTTTCCAGATATGAGCCCTCAATTCTCAATATTAGGCAACAATTTTACACATTTACAGTCCAAGACCTAGGTGACATGAACCCGTCAATAGTAACATACTCGCCATCTCCCGTCATAACAGAGAGGGATATTCAAATGGAAATCTCTTCAAACCAAACCTAACTAACCTAACGGAACCGCAAACCTAATTTAAACCTATAATTTTGAATTGAATTAGTAGGTTAGGTTTTAGGTAAAATGAGGTTAGTTAGGTTAGGTTTGGAAATTTTCCCATTTGAATTTCGGTCTCAGTTATGATCAACAGAGATAGTTTCTTTCTCTTTCTTGCATCGTTTTGAGCCGTATGTCATATAACATGTAACAGGAAATCATTGTAAATATGGCGGGTTAACTGTCTAGAAAATAAACATTCGAATTACAAAGTATTTTA
The DNA here is from genome assembly GCA_013387265.2 of Cryptolaemus montrouzieri. Lineage (NCBI taxonomy): Eukaryota > Metazoa > Arthropoda > Insecta > Coleoptera > Coccinellidae > Cryptolaemus > Cryptolaemus montrouzieri. Next base: position 29,503,252 of record JABFTP020000186.1, on the reverse strand, counting down.
ATAAGAAATTAATGTATATTTTAGCGTAGAATTACTGACTAATGGTACATGTGTGTATATATTACCCATTGTAATAGTAACAAGGCATTTTAATGAAGCAATTATAGAATTTGTAGGATATAACTTTTTCAGTGAATTTTGACTATCGACACTATATCAAATAATTACCGCAACTTTATAAATAAGAAATAAATGTGCTCACCATTTCCAAATTGCCCTTCTTTATCATCAGTTGGGGTTTCAACATTAGAGCCTGGGCCTGAATCTGCACCTCCAGTAGCACTAAATAAATAAATATGTTATTATCTATCTATCTTGCAATCAAAATAACTACCTTGAATTATCATCATCATCTTTAGGAGGCTTCACAGGTTGTTCGCCAGGTACCACATTATTCTGTTCGACTTGTTCTGCCACATTTTCTTGTGCAGGCTGTTCTTCTCCTTTCCTCAATTTGGGAATACTTGAACCTATCCAGCCTCCAATGCCTTGTATCTGGCCTTTAACATTGGTTAACATATCTAACTTACTTCCTCCAGTCTGTTTGGTAGGACTGGAAAAGGAAACATAAGTGAATTGACATATAGAGAATTTATTTATTGATGGTGAGTGGAATAATTCTATTTTCTTCTAAAGATGTTTCAAAATGAACTATACAATAAAACAAAGTTAGAAATAAATATATGTTTGGTTGAATAGTTTTTAAGTTGTTCCAAAGATACCTCAAACTTTACCAATTCACAGTTCAGTAGAGTATTTACTTTGTAAGACAAGGGATCAATAAAAAATAGGTCAAATATCTACCTAATGTCTTTTTTCTCCAAATCAGAGAGTACATTCGTATCTTCAGTTGGGGTGGGAACTTTTTCTTCGTTCTCTCCTTTTGCTGCCCCCATCCAAGAGGAAACTTGGTTCGTAATTCCATGAAACATTGTTCAATAATGGGTTTTAATACGGCAACACTAAACGGCAATCTGAAATGATATTGTGTTCGTTACACTATATGATTAATACTATCATATCAGTTACCGACCTTTCAGCTCTTTTGAATGCTATTTTTATTGCAATATCAATATTTTGTAATAGTATCCTATTCTACTCCGGATTAAAACACAATAAGCGCAGAGTCAACATAGAAGTATTAATAGTTGATTTCTGCGCATTCCCTAATCCATGATCGTCAATTTGTCGATTGGTAGATGTTGCGCTGTTCTTTATTTGCGTGACGGAATGCACGCATTGGGCACTTTGACCATAGAAATGGATTTTAATTATTTTGTTCGCCTTCATTTTAAATTTGTGAGCCAGTATTCATGAAATGAATAATATGTCTTTTTCGACAAAGACAGTGCTCTACAAACTAGCCGATTGAAATATTTCGTGCAAAGCTTGGCATCAGGTAGACGCAGATCACAGAATATTCTATGACGGAATAGAGATTTTCGGCCACGTTGACAGAGGTTAGGTTGGGTTAGACGTTGACAGAGGTTAGGTTAGGTTAGACGTCGACAGAGGTTTCTGGCTTTTCGACCAATGGTGTCCCTGCTTCATCGCATGCCCAATCAACCACTTACTTTGAGTTTGAAACAATTGAAAAACATCACCTGATTTTGGTGCAAGGAAAACAAATTTTAGTTTAGTTTTTTGGGCTCTTCGTTGAAGTGATGTGTGCGTGTATGTTTGTGTGTACGAATAATAGGTATTTGCTTGTATTGTTGGCTGCTGATGTGAGTTTATAATCAAATATCATCTCAGAACTATGCTGTATAAAATAGAATAGTAGTAATTAACTTGGAGGATTTATTTCAATATGTAATATTTGTTCTTCTTTTTTCAGATTTGGATTCTACTAGGAAAGATTAGATGACGAAGGTTTGATAATCGAGGTCTTAATCATGATGTCTTTAAATGAGCGATTTTGAAACAAATTTCTCATTATAAATATCCTCTATTATCAGCTTTTGTCTGTAACTCTTCCTGTTTGGATCGAAGATATTCAGTCACAATACCACTGAGAAGCAAACTTAAGACTTCAAAATACGCTTTTGCATCTTCTTGTCCAGTTTCAAGTTTTCAATCATATACAGTGTGCATAAAATGTAGTTTTCCAGCTTCTTATAGAATTATTTTGTTTTTTGTCTGTCAAATATATTGTTTTAGGTGTGGTTCGGTCGCTACTAGAGGGGGGCCACTAGTTCCTGGTAAATGTATTCATTTTCTAAATTTTTTGTCTCGGATATTAGAAAACCAATGTTTCAATTAAATATGATGTCTTAAAATGTGTTTGAAAACACCGTTAGGTAGATAGATCGGTAAATATACATGAAGTTACTAAAAGCGCATTGATGAAATATGGTATTGTACAATGTTAAAGAATATATAAAAAAAAAACAAACTTAAATGCCATTTTTCTTGGAAATTTAAATTATCCTTTCACATTCAAAGTATTTTAGTTGAATAAAATATGACATGAGTAGCCTGTACTATATTGAAGATACGGGAAGTTTTGCTTCATAAACAAGTCATAATCGTTTCACCGAAAGTTGATTTTTAAAAATATCGTCGCGTGTTCAGCTAATTTAATTGTTTGAAGAAAATTCTAGGTAGACGAGTTACGAAGGTGAATTTGTGTTAACTCTTAGTTTCTAGACTTGAGAATAAATTAAATTTAACAAGAATTATGCAAAAGTGCGAACATTCATTCTTCGCAATTTTAGCCAAATTCTGTCTAAGGTACAAAAAGTTGAAATCTTTAGAAGCATTGAAGGAAAACGGGTATATTTTAATTCTTGGGATTCTGGAATAGAATGATTAATAAACTAGAGTTGTGTACTTTCAAGGGGTTTATTTCCAACAAATGCACTTTATAGGAATGTGTGTATCATTCTATAATTGACAATGAAATCAATAGTTGTTTTTGACATATTTATATTTTCATTAAAGGCAGATTTTACGTATTTTCCACAGAAAAACCTTGTCAACCTTGAGTAGACAGTTTTATCAATGAAAAATTTGCATGATAATAGAAATATGTCGTGTAAAATGTTCCTCCAGTCATTAATTCTCTTTTCATTTACATAAATACAAATAATTATCTATTTAAATGGCATAGAGTTTTAGAAATTATATAATCACTGAATAAAGAATGCATAACACACTATTAAATGAAGCTCAGCAACTGGAAAACATAGTTTAAGTTATTAACGGACTACAAAATAATAAAAAAAAAACAAACGTTTATAGTTTGCTGCAGCAAAACAGAGCTCATTTCGAAATTAGTTTGTGCAGAGATTATTCGATTACTAAATGTACTTCGATTTCCACATTGAGATTCTAATCTCTAATCCTCAACAAGGAAATTTGATAAACTTAATTTTCTAATACAAGGAGTTTGTGGGCTTCACAATTACATCAATATTGTTTGAACATACACCTTATTGGAACTTTTTTGCTTGGCGGAAAAAAACATGGCTAAGTGAAGCATCACTACTCCCATAACTATATCGTTCAGAAGGAAAACAAAAAAAAATAGAACATGTGCTATGGTCACTATTATTTCAATTAGTTGGGCGATGTCGATTCGTTCAGATATTTCATCTAAAAATTATTCTAGTTTCAAAAAATACAAAACACAGTCTTCTTCCCAGAAAGTAGAGTAGGTATAAAAGGCCTAGTAAACTTGGTTCCACACGCACTGAAGGTGAAATAGCGTTGGGTGCGGGCGAGGAGGGGTATCTTGCACGAATTACTTGTGATTTCCACTTAACTTTGAACTGTGGCAATGTTCTACTGATAGTAAACAATCTGGAAAAATAAGAAAATATCAAGATTATTTCTGTTAGGTTTCTACACCTTCATTTTTGTTCTATTAAACTTACGTCTCAATTCTCTGGTTACATGCAACGACTTCAATATTATTTCACTACCAATTAGACCAGCAACAAACCAATATTTCCGATCGAAATCGCAAAGTAAAATTTGAATTTGGGAGGCTTTTACTTGGTAAAATTCCATTATCAATAATAAAAAACAAACAAGTACTGTGTTTTAAGGAATTTTACTTAATAATTGCGATTCGTAACGAGTTTCACTACACCGTAGCTTCTTCAGACAAATGAATGTACAGAAAATATGAATGAGAATATAAATATAAATGTTCTCGAGTAATTACTTATTGGGTTGCTTCTTCTTAAAAGGTTATTTATGACAGGTATATCCAATAAAATTAAGGAATAGATTGCTCCCCGAAGAGATTCAATAGAGGTGAAGGGCTTAAATCGACTTGTTCATTGATGAGTTTACCTGAGTGTTTGTATTTATTTATTTCTAAAGTTTCCCAAAGATCTACCTTCCAATATTTATTATCTGTATGCAAAATTTCAAACTGTGGGTCGAAAGAGTGATTATTTTCTAAGAGATGATTTGCGTAATTTGAATCTGATTTTTATTTGAAAAACTGCGTTTATGTTCCGATATTCTAATATTAAAATTTCTACGTTTCTACCAATGTAGAAATTATCACAGTCATTGCAATTCAATCTATAAACACCTGATTTATTGTTTTTACCTGATTTGGTTTTATTATTTTTATATATTTGCCTAAATTATTATTAGTTTGGAAAGCTATGTTGAAATTATTGCTACTCAAAATGATTTCAGTTTCTCACTTGTAATGCCAACGTAGGTTAAGGTGCTGAATTTTTGTTTCAATTTATCGACAGGAAAACTTCATTCAATGCGATTCTACTTTGTTTTTATTTAAAATATTATTTATTAGTTTGGGATTGTAACCATTATTTTTGGCTATTTGTTTAATCAAATTTAATTCTTTGTTGAAATTTTCTGGCGATAACGGGATGTTGATCAATCTATGAATAAAACTATTGAATGCTGACATTTTATGTTGATATGGATGACACGACGAGTTATGTATTATAATATCTGTATGTGACGGCTTATGGTAAATTGCGAAGACATGTTTTCCATTTTCATTCGAAATTGTTACGTCTAGGAAATTTATCGAATTATTGCTTTCTATTTCGGTTGTGAATCCAATTTTTGGATGTAATGAATTTATATGATTTTCGAAAATTTTTAACTGTCTATCTGTTCCTGTGAAGCAAATAATGATATCGTCTACATAGCGATACCAGTATAAACAATATTGACTGAGTGGATGATTATGAATTAATTTCTCTAAATTATTCATGAATATTTCTGCTAACAAAGGACTTAACGGATTGTCCATAATTCTTCAACTAAGTAATACGTATCTTTCGGAGGAATGTTGGGAAATAGATTCTTAACATCGAAAGAAATGAGTTTGGAATTAGGTGGTATAATGGTATCTTTGATATTGGCAATTAGTTCGTATGAATTATTGACCGAAAATTTAGATTTAAAATTGCAATGTTTTATTAGCAAGTCGTTGAGGAATTTTGAAAGTTTGAAAGAAGGTGCCGTTACATAAGAAACAACAGGTCTAATAGGGTAATTAGGTTTATGAAGTTTTATCAACGAATATAATTCGGGGGATTGTGGATTGGAGTTAATGAATTTATATTTTTCGAGGTCTGTAATTGATGATTTTGCTGTCGAAATTATGTTTTTAACCACTTTCTGAAATTTTGCGGTAGGATCCTTAGTTGATGTTATATAGTTTCCGGCTGTGAAGAATTCTTAACAGCCGGAAACATTCCTCCGAAAGATACGTATTACTTAGTTGAAGAATTATTAGAAAAGAATCATGTCAATACTATCATTAAATCAGATATCTTTTCATTATTACAAATTTGTTTAGATCAAAATTATTTCCATTTCAATAACAAATATTATACTATTGAAGACGGCTTGATTATGGACAATCCGTTAAGTCCTTTGTTAGCAGAAATATTCATGAATAATTTAGAGAAATTAATGCATAATCATCCACTCAGTCAATATTGTTTATACTGGTATCGCTATGTAGACGATATCATTATTTGCTTCACAGGAACAGATAGACAGTTAAAAATTTTCGAAAATCATATAAATTCATTACATCCAAAAATTGGATTTACAACCGAAATAGAAAGCAATAATTCGATAAATTTCCTAGACGTAACAATTTCGAATGAAAATGGAAAACATGTCTTCGCAATTTACCATAAGCCGTCACATACAGATATTATAATACATAACTCGTCGTGTCATCCATATCAACATAAAATGTCAGCATTCAATAGTTTTATTCATAGATTGATCAACATCCCGTTATCGCCAGAAAATTTCAACAAAGAATTAAATTTGATTAAACAAATAGCCAAAAATAATGGTTACAATCCCAAACTAATAAATAATATTTTAAATAAAAAACAAAGTAGAATCGCATTGAATGAAGTTTACCCTGTCGATAAATTGAAACAAAAATTCAGCACCTTAACCTACGTTGGCATTACAAGTGAGAAACTGAAATCATTTTTGAGTAGCAATAATTTCAACATAACTTTCCAAACTAATAATAATTTAGGCAAATATATAAAAAATAATAAAACCAAATCAGGTAAAAACAATAAATCAGGTGTTTATAGATTGAATTGCAATGACTGTGATAATTTCTACATTGGTAGAAACATAGAAATTTTAATATTAGAATATCGGAACATAAAACGCAGTTTTTCAAATAAAAAATCAGATTCAAATTACGCGAATCATCTCTTAGAAAATAATCACTCTTTCGACCCACAGTTTGAAATAGTGCATACAGATAATAAATATTGGAAGGTAGATCTTTGGGAAACTTTAGAAATGAATAAATACAAACACTCAGGTAAACTCATCAATGAACAAGTGGATTTAAGCCCTTCACCTCTATTGAATCTCTTCGGGGAGCAATCTATTCCTTAGTTTTATTGGATATACCTGTCATAAATAACCACTTAAGAAGAAGCAACCGAATAAGTAATTACTCGAGAACATTTATATTTATATTCTCATTCTTATTTTCTGTACATTCATTTGTCTGAAGAAGCTACGGTGTAGTGAAACGCGTAACGAATCGCAATTATTAAGTAAAATCCTTAAAACACAGTACTTGTTTGTTTTTATTATCACAAAGTAAAAATGATTAATGCAGATAAAGTTATTGTGAATTATTACACACAAGCATATAGTTTTGAAAAGTTAAACAATAAATGAGTTGCATTATTTCTTTTATATCATAGGAAGTTCATAATGGTTGATAAAAAGCAAACTAACATTTTGAAATCATTTTAAAAATTCATTTGCCAGACTTGAATGAGGAATCCTAGTAAGAGCAGTGAATAATTAGATAAAATATATACCGGAACGCAGATTCTGTATTGAAGTATTAATTTTTTAATTCGCTAATTGAACAGACAATAAATGATATGAGCTGTTATTCTTTTAAAAGTTAACAATTTGAACTATACCTAACAACAACAGTGTTCAACTTCCATGGCAACATGAAAAGCTTGCTATTATCTCTTGAGCAAAATGTGTACAATGTGCTTCCTAAATGGTTTTTCTGGGCATCAGGATCATAATCATGAACAGTTATATTCCAGGCATTACAAGGACCTGAAAACGTAAGACCGTAATTTGAGTTAATTCTTCAAATTAATTCACGTGCAGACTAAATTGTTATTATACTTACGGTTTTGTGTAGAAGAAATATCTAATTCAAGCTGACGTTCAACATTTGAATGCAAAATCCAAGTGCAGCTTTGATAGTTAAAGTTATTCAAATTTTCAGCTGAGCTAGGGTTATTCATTGTTATTTCCCCTGAAAAAATAAAACAAATTGATGAATTCCCTAATTCTTGAAATGGTCCTTGTGAATCAGTGTCGTCGCCGCTCCTTAGCGACTTGGTCGTTTGTGTGTGTCGGAATTTTGGCGCTCATCTAAAGTACGTACTTACGATTTCTTTGTGTTATTTTACAAATTTGTGTTAAAACTCAACCATATTGGTTTATATTGAAGAGCAAGGTGTCTATTTTAGAGAACCAATTCGCTTTTAGGTATTATCTTAGAGGTTAACGTCTAAAATATTAATTTAAAAAGTCTTGATTATGGGGCTAATCGGATCATATCGCCAGGGGTGAATCGGATCACACTTTTTAACTGATTTATTATATGTTTGTGGTTATTAATTCATATTTATTGTATTGTAGATGGTTCGCATGTACAAAAGAAAGACTAATGGCGGAGAATGGTCTCAAGAAAAAATGAAAGAGGCTATAAATAAAGTACAGTACAAAGAGTTGACCTTACGTAAGGCTGCTGAGATTTTTGCAGTACCGTACACGAGTTTGCAGAGACGAGTTAATTTGTCGGGGGGTATTGTTAAGCGTCGAGGTGGACAACCAGCTTTAGATGAGAACGCAGAAAATAAGTTAGCTGACCGGCTATTGCACTTGGCAAGTCGTGGTTTCGGAATCACACGGAAAGCAGTACGTAAGTACGCGTTTGAGTTTGCAGAACGTCAAAACATAAAACACAAATTTGACAAAAGTTCTGGAATAGCTGGCCAGGACTGGTTTCATCGCTTTATGCAAAGAAATAAAAAATTAACTATTCGGAAGCCGGAGGGTCTGTCACGAGCAAGGATTGATGGTATGAAGAGGGAAAAAGTGGCAGAATTCCTTAATACTTTGGAAACAGTAGTAGATGACAACAGTTTAAAAGGAAGACCTGAATGTTTATACAACGTCGATGCAACGAGGATGCCGCTTAATAACCGCCCACCCAATATTATAGCCCAAAAAGGTGCTAAAGATGTTGTCAGCATGACCAGTGTTGAACGAGGTGAAAATGTAACCGTTCTAGCCTGTATGAATGTAGCAGGACAGTACATACCTCCATTTGTTCTATTAAAAGGTGTGCGTAAACGTGACGATTTTCCCCTAGGTATGCCACCTGGTACTGAAGTTGCCATGACGGAAAAGGGCTGGGTCACCGAAGAAGCATTTAAGTTGTGGCTGCACCATTTCAATCGCTACCGAACCCCAGGTAAAGTATTTCTAATTTTGGATGGACACGCGTCTCACACCAGCTATTCAGTGGTGGACTTGTGCGACTCTTTTGAAATTGAACTTGTACTTCTTCCTCCACACACTTCACATGCCCTGCAACCACTCGACGTATCGTTTTTCAAACCACTCAAAACCTATTATCACCAACAAGCTACAGCATGGCAACATTCACATCCGAATCGAGGCATCACCAAAGTCGCTTTCGGAGCACTTTTCCAACGGGCTTGGAATCAGGCTGCTACTGTTGGGAATGCTACAAAAGGATTCGAAAAGACTGGAATATTTCCACTTAACGCCAATGCCATACCTGACCACAAATTCATCGGTGATCAAGAGTCAGACATTGTAGAGTCCCAAGATCAGTCTCCAAGTTCCCAACAAATGCAGCTACAAGTGCAAGCCACAAATAAACAACCAGTAGCTGATACAGTGTCATCTGCAAGTTCACCACAATCTGACAAGGCGCAGTCTTCCACCTGTGCAGATGAAGAAGGAAAGAAGATGAAGAATAAAGCAACGCCTGGTATAAAAATTAAGAGTTCATCGACCAAACAAAAGGAGTGTCAAGTGCCCCAAGTCCAATCTATGAGTTCCCAACAGGTGCAGCCACAAGACCAAGTCACAAATACAAAACCGCCGGATAATATTGTGCCATCCACAAGTTCGCAATCACAATCTGATGAAGCCCAGCCTCGCACATGTGTAGAAATAATCAAAGAAATTCATCCATCACCTTTAAAGTCACCAATGGCTTCTAAAATGACCATATATTTGTGATTTATGTGCCGATAATTCAAATTGATCTCATTGTTAATGTTTTATTGATTCCAAAGTTATAGTGTTAAGAAACTTAAAATTTTCTTACGTATTGTGTACGATCCGATTCACCCCGAATATTGGGGCGATTCGGATATTTTTCTTTTTTTAGTTTTTGATATCTAATTAAAGGAATATATGTATGATTTAAGTTTTCAAATGTTTATTTCATAGCTGATTGTTACTTCTTACGATTTTAGCAATAAAAATGACATTAAATAACACTTTAGTATGATTTGCTTATCCTCAAAGAAAAAGTGATTCGATTCGCCTCGGTGTACCCTACTATTTGGCCTTAGCCAATAAATTATAGAATGTTGTTACGTAATGTAGTAACTTTTTTTTATTTCAATACTGGCAAAAGCATTAACAGTGCAGATAACTGTTTTGGATGTTTTTTAACAATTCAAACAGGTTTTCATGCAGGCATCATCATCATAGTTTATCGACTTAAATCTATCTTTCCACATGAAAAGCTCTTGAGTAATTAGAAAAGCGATATGTTCGGTCGTTTTGGAATGGTGTATGAGTTTCTTAGTGCAAATTTTTATATGATTTCATTCATTAAATATATATAATTCTGATTGATGTTGTCTCATACTTTAGTATTTTTTTCTTTCTTCTGCGCAGTTGGGTGCATATTTAATATTCGTATTACATTTCAATCAATATAATTATACCCTACCTGAATGCACAGTGTAGACATGCTCACCGCAGATACCATCAGTATTAAAAGAGTAAGACGCAGAAAATGTCAATCCCTTATTATTCCAGTTATATCTTGCTATTGAGTAGAGAATAGTTAAGGAACCCCAGGTTCTAACACTAACAGGTAGCCATTCTAATAACGAGGGTCCACAAAGACAAGCTATAGTAAAATCATTCTCCCCAAGTAACATAAGGTGATCTATATTCTTCAATGGGCTTCTAGACACACACCTACAACCATGATCTCCACATTGGGTGGAGCAAGATGGTTCCTTAGAAGAATTTTCAAGAGTTTGGACTTTAATAGAGATACTTTGATTGACAGCAGGAATGAATTGTTGTCTACACATCTGAAATTATTTATTGACAAATGAAAAACAATTAAAATCTCAACTAAATCATTTCATTTCTAAAATACTCACTAAAGGTCCATCTAATGTTTTGAATAAATACTGACTACCAGGATTATCAATCATACCAGCTAAGGGGCTTGTAGCTCCATTGTATCTCACATCACATAAAGTTTTAGGTAACATTGTTCCGCTTAGTTGTTCTGAAAAAGATTTAAAACTTTTATAACCGACTTAGAATAAGAAGTTATCAAATAGGAGAATTTGTATCAATCGCTGAAAAGTATAGAAAAACACTGATACGAAGCCGAGTCATTGAACAGTCTAGTAAGTGAATGGGAAGAGATGGAATGTTTGTATTCCATTATCGTCTAATTCCAAAGAGATATATTCGTTAAGGTTTCACTATAAGTAGTGACATGACAATCAAGAAAAGATATTTGAATCAAGAGATAACGAATAAGTAAGTTGCATGAGAAATAAATGTGGTCCAAAAATGAACCCATGAAGACGCCCTCTTATGAGCATGTCAGATAAAAAAGATCGAATTCATCATGGTTCGAATAGCGATCCTACATTTATTCACAAATATATTCTGATTAAGTTCACTGCTTAAAATTAAAAGGTAATCTGTTCAATAACGTTATATATATATATATATATATATATATATATATATATATATATATATATATATATATATATATATATATATATATATATATATATATATATATCAATGCATTTCTGGATGGATTAAGCTTTTTAAATTTTTATTTTGTCGAAGAGAACTTCAAAATTGAATCACGTAATTGCAGAATATATCTCAATTTTTGTTTTACTTACCGTCGTGAAAATAGTAAGCTCCAGAAAGGAATTCCGCTTCACTCGTGCTTGCCGAATTAGACATTCTTCGGAAGGTGATAATAATTGAATTTTCAGACGATAAAAACGTTTTCTGAATCGCATGTCCTTCGCTTTGTTCTTTACTTTGCCTAATATTTGGACTGCATATTCTTTCAACTATGCTCCTTTTATCTTCCACGTTACTATCGATTACTTCAATTACTGTTTTACATGAAGGGCTTCTGGAAAAGAAATATAGAAGCTGAAATATAATTTTTTTTGCACAGCCATCCGTTTCAAATATTTGGTGTATGCCTTCTTCATATTAAAAGGGTTGTCATCCATATTAGAGGGACTACCGAGCTCTAGTTTTTTGCGCGGAATAATTTTCCACAGTCGAGACCTCGCAAAAAGTTAACACTATATGTGAATCTCGACATGTATGGGCATGTTTTAACGAATTTAACTATTTACTTTCGCGTAATATTCGAATTTTCAAATTGTATTTCTATAATTTTAGTGTTTAACGATTTTCGGTCAACTTTCAGGAGGTTATTTCGGTTTTTGACAAGCAGAATTAATCTCATTAACATTATTTTAGCTGGTAATATTTTAAAATGGCAGTAAAATAGGTCGTCACATAATAAGTAGTATGCTCTTTCTGCATGGGGCTAAAATTTCAATTGACATGTTTTTATTGATTGATTGTTTAGCATTACTCATTTGAAATATTTCTTATTTCATTTGGTTATATTTTGAACTTCAAAAACTATTTTAGCACATTGTTTTTAGACCTTGTGTTGTAAAAAGTAATTGTTTCACATATAATATATTAATGATTGCTTTAGTCTTTTCTCATTTCAATGGTTAATTATTTAGTAATCACAATATACAGGGTTTTACATAATAGTATGTCATAAGTTGAGAGGGTAAATTAACGTGCAATTTTAAGATAAAAAGTTCATATAAACATAGGTCCGCAAAAGCTTCGTTACGGAGCTACAGGGTGTAGAAATTTCCGGAGAAAATTGGTTTTATCTTCAAAACTCCTGCAGTTTTTGAGATATTTAGCCCAAATTTGGAATGCAAGCTTTTTTGCAGTATGCCACTGATCAGCGTCCAATCAATTTTCTTCATTTTCGTTCAATTTAGAAACTTTTTTGACACTTGTGATTTTTTCGTATCTCCGATCGTTCTCGTGCAAAAATTATTAAACGATTGTATGCATTCGCTGAATCGAAAGCACTTCTAATTAAAAAAATGACTAGTAGGCTTTGATTTTTTTCATTTATTTATTTATTTTGACAGTTGCTAAAGTTGAACCAGTGTCTGCCCGAATTTTTTATTGAATTAACGATTAGTTAATTAATTTTGTTATTACTGTTATTGCTGTTAGAAAAAATAGCTGATTTTACTAACGCCGAATTAGCTGATATCCATTACATGTACGGTCTGGCTGACGGAAACACAACAGAAGCTAGGCGATTATACAGGTGCGCTTTCCAAATCGAGTAACACCACACAGGCGAACATTTTCAAATATCTACAAAAGATTGAGGGAAACTGGTACTTTTACTGCAAATAATCATTTAAAAGGTTCAACTCAAACTAAGATAACTCCAGATATTGAGGAAACAGTTTGGAATTGTATGGATTTGAATCCCCATGTGAGTACAAGAAAAATTGGAAATCAGTTGAATATTTCACATGTTCTAGTTTGGAGAATTCTCCAAGACTTTTTATTGTACCCGTTTCATATTCAACGCGTCCAAACACTACTTCCTCGAGATTTTCCTTCAAGACTGAATTTCTGCCGATGATTCTTAGATTAGAGGAAATGCTCATTTTGATAGTGAAATAATAACATAATAACAGACGGAGCTAACTTTTCGAGAACTGCTATCACAAATTTTCACAATAATCATTATTGGGCTGAGGAAAACACCCATTTGATTGAAGAATCTCATCATCAAGCCAATTCTCACTAAATGTCTGGGTCGGAATGGTTGGAAATTATTTGATTGGGCCATTCTTTTTGCCTAACAGACTGCTTATCGGCAATTTCTTGAGGAGGAGTTACCTTTATTGCTCGAGGATGTGCCATTTTTGGTGGGGAAAATAAAGTGGTTCATGTATGACGGGACACCAGCACATTTCAGTGGAGAAGCTAGGGAATTCTTGAATAATACATTCAACAACCGATGGATAGGTCGGGGTGGGCCAGAACTATGGCCTCCAAGGTCCCCAGACTTAAATAGTTTAGACTTTTTCTTATGGGGATATCTCAAGAGTTTAGTTTATAGCACTATAGTGAACACTGTAGAAGAATTGAGAAATCGAATAATAACCTCTTGTGACACGATAAGAAATACCCCAGGAATATTTCAAAGAGTGCGTGGTAATATGCGAAGATGGACAGAGGCCTGTATTCTCGAGGTGGGGGACACTTTATTTAGCTTTTAATTGTTTTCTTTTAGTTTGATATTGAAGAGTCTCAGAAGACGAGCTATCAAAATGAAAACAAATTTTGGGGATACCTATAGAGAATTTCTATTATTTTCTTTTTATTAAGCGAATAACATACAATTCAAATTCAATAATTTTTCACTCGAAAACGGTTGGAGATACGAAAAAATTACAAGTGTCTAAAAAGTTTCTAAATTGAACGAAGATGACGAAAATTGATTGTACGCTGATCAGTGGAGTACTGCAAAAAAGTTTGAGAGGGCAAAAGGAGACATGGCCTCGGAAAAGAAGAGACCTTGTGAATTTCAGTTGAAATCTAGGGCGTGTAATGATGGAGGCTGTAAAAAATAGCCTGCATTCCAAATTTGGGCTGAATATCTCAAAAACTGCAGGAGTTTTGAAGAAAAAACCAATTTTTCCGGAAATTTCAACAACCTGTAGCTCCGTAATGAAGCTTTTGAGGACCTATGTTTATATGAACTCTTTTTCTTAAAATTGCGTAGATTTACCCCCTCAAGTTGAGACATACTATTATGTAACGCCCTGTATAGAATACTCTTCTAACATTCCAATGGTCATTTTAATTGGTAATTTTTTTGAGATCTAAACGTTCAAAAAAGAGATCCATCACATAACATGAATTATGTTCTATCTGCTCACTATTTTACGTTTCAATTGGTAACCTTCGGAGACGTCGATAGAAAATACCGAAAAAAATTCTAGTGATATTTTTGCACTGATTTCGATTGCGGAAACTGCTTGCCGAATCTATAGACTAAATTCGTATCTCGAATTTTCATTGCTAGATCGCAGGAAACGGCCTGAATTTAGTCGAACGATACTGTCGCGAAGTGGCCCATTCAGAATTCTTAAGAGCGGGGTCAGCATGAAATAAAAGCGTACCTTAATCGATAATTGAACAAGGAGATGTGCACGACATCGGTAGAGCGTCCGTGGAATATCAAACGACATATTGGATACCACTCGTATTCTCTGCTATCAAAGTATCCATAACGGCTGTTATTGCCGGAGATGAAAATGTCACAGCCGGAAGATGCAGCAGTGGGGTTTTTTCGGCCAGGGACAACTGTGGAAAAACCATAAAATTATATGGGCACTCGTTAAATTTACAACAGTTCAAGTCTTTAAATGTTACTTGAATTACATGAGATATGTCGAAAACAACTGGTTATAAAATCACACATCACCACATGAGTTTCATATATTACATATACAGCGTGGCGCAACGTAAACTATTCTCGGAGATTAATTATTCTGTAAATGAATGAATTGTGTTAATGTTTTTCCGATTTTTACACCTTCTCAGCTCATACAATTTCTTTGATTCATATAATTTCAACACGAAAGGCATTACATCTCAATATACAGTTGTCACATACTTATGCACGATATGGCATCCTGAATTTTGGGATAGCTGGATTTTGAATGTTAAGGTTGCAAAATGATTGACAAATAATAGCTGAGAGATTCGGTTTCAAGTTGCTACCTATATCAGTTTATTCCATATTATGGTGGATAGAATAGTAACGCCTCTTCTAAAATTTCGTTTTGCGTGAAATCTTTGAAAACCCTTGTTTTACCCAGACGACTATCCTGTTTTTAGGACAGCATTTGTGTCTAAATTAACAAAAATTGAATATTCGATATTAGAACAACAAAATTAACGTAAAACAAAATAAAACAACACAAATGAAATAAAAACCGTGATAAGCGCAAATATGGTTTATACTCTTCTTAAATTTGATACATGTCGGAACAAAATATCAATATCTAACCTACAGAGTAAACTAATAGAGGGTTCATATTAAAACTCACTGTTTTCTACTTAATAATATTTGTTGTTTGATATTACGATAGCGTAATCTGCTAATCAGTTGTTTAAATTAACCTAATAAACCAAATCTGTAGATTTCTTATGTCTTCTTTCATAGACAATAGGCAATCAGTATCACGAGCTTACTATTATCATTCAAAAGAAAACGCTGGGATAGCTGAAATTTTAGTTACCTGTTACAGAAGTAGTTGTAGAAGGCGTAGACGTAGTCGTCGGCACAGGTTCTGTTACATTTGGGGCTGGAGTGGATGACACTTCTGTGGTAATATTTCTCCAGAGAAATTTCAAATTTGCCACAAAACCATTGAAGTTAAATGGTGCCCTTTGTGCACCAGAACTGAAAAAGTAACAATCTGATCGTGATATCATTTCTAAACGTCATGTAAATATCGCAAACGCTCTTTCGTCTCACTACGTAAAAGACGGAACCTCAAAACGTGATAATCCTGGAGAACTCGGAAGGATTAGCTTTGTGGAGGAGTTTAATTATATCGAAAGCTCGTTCTGGGAGGAATATAAAGAATATTTAATAAGACGTGAACGTTTGTAGCGCACGCTGGAAAATTTTTGTCAACACATAATTCAATATTTTAAAACCTGTACGAAACTTATGAAATATATGTCGACTAGCATTTTCATGCATTAAAAAGAAGTCTAGAACGGCAATATTTGCCGAGTTCTAGAATATTCGATAAAAATTGAAACAGCAGAACGAATTCAGTTCGCGGCCAAGCAATATTCCAGTTCATATAATGATTGTACCTCCTCTGTAGCTACAAAACTCCTGAGATTAGATTTATTGTAAGAGGTGTTTTCCAAAATAGGTTTTTCATGAATTTGGATGCAGAACTGTTTCTGTAAATAAAACATTTCTTCATTGATTTTGGTGTAGAGCCCATGCATATTCCCGATTATAGAGACTAGCGCCTTTAAGGCCTTCTGTTGGCTGAATTACCGTCTCCTAACTTTATATAGATGGTAGTCCAGAAACATTGACGTTATGAGTTTTATGCAAATAATTAACTAAAGTGCAGTCACTTGAAGATAGTCAAGAATCAGTTCTCTGAATATTTTTGTAAATATGTCTCAATTTGTACCGTCGAAAAACCAAAACGTGATAATCCAATATTTAATAAAAAGTAAATATTGTAGCCAACATATAACCTTTCGTTGCATGAAATTACTATAATATCCTAAACCATAAATTTAGTGATATCTATTATAAAACATATTATGTTCAATAACGTTATGCATGTGTGTTGCGACAAGATAACCACGCCTCGCGTCGAGTATCATATGCGTGATCCGAGGCGAGGCGAGGTTTTCCAAAATCACTCATCGAATCTAGTGAAACACTAGTTACGGATGTTATATTATCCAATTTGTTACTTTGTGGACCATGACCAATAACAATAATGCTCAAAAAATTGTTAAATGGGTTACCGAATGAAGTCGGATTACTCGCAATTTATTCTTTGAAAGGTATATTTATTCCTGAATAAAATTCAATATTGCCCTATGCATGACTGCAGTGCCATCAACAAAACCTCATTTTTATGTCAAGACGTGGCTCTATTATTCCTTCCAAAGTTTGATGAAATTTGTGAATAAAGTCTTCGCGATTCAAACTTAGGCTTACTTTTTTTGGACTCGGAATTATGTACCCGACGTGATGATCGATTACAGTAAACTTATTACTTTGCAGTGTTTTCTTAGCAGCTATACGCAGGTACATATTCAGTTCGTCAAATTTTCAACTCATAAAACATACATACATATTGCATAGTAGAAAAGTCTCTTGAATATAACACTCCAGCATATCTTTGTTTCATAGACTTAACGAAGGCCTTCGACAGAGTCCAACTGAAGGATGTAATCAAGATACTGGAAAACAAAGAGGTACCCAAAAAATATATAAGACTCATAAAAGATCTGAACACTAATACAACAACGCAAATACGAACAAACCACACCCTAACGCAGCTTTTCGGAACAACGTCGGGCATCCGCCAAGGTAATAGTCTTGGCCCTCTACTATTCAATACTATTATGGACCAACTTGTAGAGACCGTTAAAAACTTGGGACTAGGATACCGCATGGGAACCTACAAAATTAACATCTTATGCTATGCCGATGACGCCGTACTCATTGCAGAATCAGAAGACGACCTACAAAGAATGTTATACGCCTTTAGCAAACGCGCAAAAAATTTCAATATGGAAATCTCAACAAGTAAGACAAAATGCATGACCATAGCTAAGGAACCTCTGCGCTGCAAGTTAACAATAGACAACGCCACTATAGACCAAGTCATGTCATTCGAATACTTAGGGAGCAAAATAACAAGCACAGGATACCTTGAAGATGAAGTGAGGAGACAAGTGAACAAAGCAGCTGCAGTATCGGGACATCTTAAACAACCAATTTGGAGAAATAAACACCTCAGTATACCATGCAAATCCAGAATCTACAAAACATGTGTGCGACCAATTATGACATACGGGGCAGAAACAAGAGCGGAAACGTCGGTAACAAAGAGGATACTAAGAACAACAGAAATGAAAACGCTGAGAACTTAACCGGTTACACATTGAATGACAGACAAATAAATACCGACATAAGGGAAAAATGTGAAACAGACGATATTGTAAGATGGGTAAGAAAAAGAAGAAGAGAATGCAACCAGCATGTAAACAGAATGACCACAGATAGAATAGCCAAAATCGTATATAACAACATACCACCCGGAAGAAGACCCGTTGGACGACCACCAAAACGATGGCGGGACAGTTGCCAATCAACTTCACAAGAACTGCTGCAGGGAAACCGGAACTGAACAGGCGCTACGCCTTCTACGCGGTGAAGAAGAGAAGAAGATATTGCATAGAAATCTCACAGGACTCAAAGGGTTATCTGATTTGTATCTGACACTGACGATTTGGAACAAGAACATAACTGGTTTGCCAGTTACTGCTGATGTACTTTAGAAGTATCGAGATCTTCTTAGAGTATTGCTGAGTCCTTTTCCAAAAATGGTGTCACAAAAACATGAACTGATTTTAATTAATATTCTTTGAATAATGAAAATAAAAGACTCATTTTCAGGCCAGGTGATTAACGGTAACCTTAAGTAGCAACAAATTTGTACGTGACGAAATCAAGATAGTTGATAAATCTGAATCTAGCACACTATATATCTGTTGTAATTTTTTTTCGTTGATCTGTAATTATCCAAGAGCGTAGTATATCCAAATCCGGTTCTGTATGGAAGTTAAAGTGAAAATAGGATTAACGATGTTTAATTCTAATCCGGGACAATCTGTATTAGAAGAAACTTTGAATAAGATTCCAGGTTTGTGATAGTTACTGAGATGCAAAATAAAATCAATATCTAATTTACACTTAACGAATTCAAACTTGGCATCTCGAATTACAAAATACCTTTCTGTTATGATGAATTATTAAGAGCTAGTGATTCCGCTCTGCTCATCTAAAATACACCGTAATTGAGGATATTAAGGCAACAATACACTTATCGTATACCTGCAGCAAACGGAATGTCGAAAAACAAATTAAGCCTTGTTAACACTGACTGGAGATAACAAATTTGAATACCAGGCAGTTATTGTGTTGCGGGATATTGGACATTTGTATCTCTGACAGAATTTAACTCCACGATGATTCATTTTATGCCAGAGCGGCGCAACTGGATTCATAAAATTTGGCAAAGTGTTGACAGTTCTCAACTTATCGGAACTTTCTAATACCGATATATTTTCCTCATGTCTCGTTTGTAATGTAGCGCGACGTCCGTTGTTGGCCGAATTCGAACATTGACATCTCATTTCGTTTCAGGCTTGACCGCTTGTTTAAAATTTGAATTATGAGATAAACGAGAGAAAAACTTTATATTTTACGGGGCTCTCAGAAAGATGGCGCCAGCTAGTCCAATATTTTTATGGAATTTCAAATCCGTAATTGCCTTGTCAAATCTGCGTGCTGCAAATGTTTTCTTCTTTTCTAGAACCATTATAACTTTTCGAATAGATAGCGCCACTATTTCTAATTTTTTTCATCGAATTCGTTCTATTGTTTTCTTTTCTATGAATGAAACTAATCTTGCCGATTTCGCAAATGCATTAACCCGATGGCTGAGCCTATAATTTGGGCCTCCCCTCGATATTGCCCATACTACCCTACGACTCGTCTACCGAAAAAATAAATATTCGCGGGCGCCTTTGGCCCTTGTTCGCTCCCTAACTAGCTTTTCCCTTTCAGGTGCAAATCTCCGATATACCCTCCATTCTGTTTGAAATAATACTCACTTATTATATATAATATAGGCTTGGAGAAGAATTGGCAAGTCAATGCCTTCAGGTAAGAGTCGATAGATTGGTTAGGATTTTAGTCACTTACCTAAATTCTAATAATAAGTTCGAACCAGAATATTCCATTGTTTTTCGTTGGTTGCCGCATATTTTGGTCAGAAGAGGACTGCTCCTTGTCGATCCTTGGTATATGGATATGTAATCACTTTTACAGTTTCTAGAAAAAAAAATTTAACGAGATATTGTAAAATACTGCTGAAGAAATATCTACTTTGTACATGCATATCATTTGTAGAAGGGTTTTATCGAACTTTATAATACATAGCGAGGTGCATCGGTAATTGATCTGTAAATAAATTAATGAAAATTTGCTCGGACAGGTTAGTTATTAAGGAGGACAGACACATTTTTTTGGTTTCTACCTTTTCACACCTGCCTCTGACCCTAAGCTAATTGCAGAGCATCGTGCAGCTCGACTTCAGTTAACTTGGGAACCCTTCATTGAAATTAGTATGATTGGAAAGGCGTTCTATGGAGTGATGCTCCCAGATTCTACATATTCGGTAACGATATACCGACAAGAGATTGTAGATATTTAAATGAACGGTTTGCCTTGCGGAACATTGCAGAAAAGGTTTCTTGTGGTGATGAATCTCTGATGATTTGGGGAGACATATCTTTAAATACACGTATTGGCCTTCACTAGGCTAGAAACTACTTCAATGGAGCAGAAATCGATCGATATTATTAGGTGGCCTCCGCGGAGCCCTGATCTGAGCCCGATTGAAACAAATTCCAAGAAAACGAAGAGATCAGATAATCCAGAATTCATTTTCTTATTTTTTGCATTAAATGTTTTCTCTGACGCATTATTTTCGTCCTATCTTTCCTTTTATCCTCAAACCATGATATGTAAGGAAAACACGAAACAGAAGTGTATGTTTTAGACGCCATTTCAAATCTAATGGATTATCGTTCGAACATTTACAAATTTTATCAAAAATTAAAACCGAACCGAATTTGCTGCGACCATTTTTGGATTATCGAATATCTTGTAACCAGACTGCAGAAAAATTCAGTTGACTATCACCCGTTACTTCCAACCTCTTCATGAACTACTTTGAAATTAAAGCCTTAGAGAAAGCACAGGAGAAACCAAAAGTATGGTTCCGATAGGTAGATGATATATTTATTATATGGCCCCATGGAGAATTAGAACTGAACAATTTTCTATCGTACCTGAACTCCATTTACCATAATATAAAATTCACAATGGAACTAAAAGTTAATAACTCCTTACCTTTTCTAGATGTATTACTGATGAAAAAACAAGACAATACCCTTGACTATACAGTAAATCGCAAACCAACACACACAAATAGATATCTAAATGCAAAATCACATCACATTTAAATTTAGTTGTGAACACATTAGTTACAAGTTCAGAACACCTATGTACCAACAACTATAAAGATAAAATCGATGACGAAAACTCTGAAGCAATTTATGGACCAAGAAAAAGTTGAATATAACGGTACAGACTATCTCCCATATGTTAAAGGCACCACCGACAGAATTGGCAAACTACTCAGAAGAAACATCAGAACCGTATTTCATCCACATTAAACAATATCAAAAAGTTTATATTGGACAAACAGAGAATAAGCGCCATTCTTTAGTTTGGGTGTTCCAAGGGGATGAAAAACCGACAAACGTCATCTGTGGTCGAAGTGTTTCCAAAAAGATGGTCGCAACGTTTGTTTCAGAAATAATCAATAAACAGTTACTGCCGATTGTTACACAACCATTTGTTTACCGCTACTTTTTAGTAAGCTTCGGGAATCCAATTACGAATGGCGAATCACCCTACACCAAGACAATGCCAGTTCGCACACAGATGGACACCAATCGAATATTTAACCCAAGAAAACATCGAATTGTTACATTATCTTACGTAGAGTCCGGAAGATTTTTTACTTTTCCCAAAATCAAGAACGCAATGCGTGGTTAAATGTTTCAGTCTTCAGAAGAAGATGTCAATGCCTTACAAAAAAGCCATTTTGAAGGAAACAGCTAACGATTAGAATAAATGCTTCCAGAATTGGTTCGAACGGATGCAGTATTAATCTTCGCGGAGAATATTTCGAAAAAGAATGAACTCTTTAAAAGCTCTCAATTGTTTCATTCTAGTTTAACTTAAAACACATCCCTCGTATATCCCGCAAATGAACAGATCTTTAGTAATTTCACTATTAAAGTGATTTATTGCGTTTTTATTATTGAACAAACAATCCCTGGAGCCAGTTGCAGTGAAAATAAATAGGATTGGAAGTTCATTTGTCTAAACGAAAAAATGAAGATATCGTATATCAGCCAGCAGAATTTATACCGAATTCGGCGAAGTCGAATCTCGGATGAGAATGGCAGATTGTATGTCAATTTCTTTTTCCAGGACTGTAAAAAAGCAATTCGTCATAAGATATTCTTGCCGCGCAATTCGATCGGAATTCTATTTCTCATATCAGTATCATTTTGGCGGAAAATTCCCGAGAGGGTTGTAAATGTGCGACTGAACTTTTCAACCGTTTGAATAGACCAACGTATACGAAAAGTTTTTATTTGTGCTCAATTAAGTTGTTGAACAATGTTAACTCCGCTAACAAGGGCTGAATTTCCACGATCGTTCTACTTTCAAGTTAGAAAAGCTGACTAAGTGCTGAAAAACCCAACTGTCCCACTAATACCTGGTGGCTTATTGGCTCCGTAACTTCAAATTACACACAACTTCTCGACGCCTCAACGTTTAGCGAGCGATATTCAACGAAAATATGTTCAATATAGATTACTGAACACAAAGAAGTACGGAAACTAATCGGATAAATTTTATCGCTGAAAAATTCTCTCTAGAGAAAAGCTACTTTCGATCATAAAAGAATTAAACTCAAATTTTTGAGCGTGAAACGTTACCATATTTTAAGAATTCTTTCTTTGCATTTTTGAATTCCATATAGGGTTTTCGAATAAAAATGCCCTGTGCTTTCAGTGGAATTGATAATTCATTATTTTCGTATTAAAACTACAGCAAGCTTAGCAATTTTGTGAATTATATATAATAATAATAATAATAATAATAATATGTGTTTATTTGCAAGTTTCAACAAAAATCTTTACAAATATTCCTGACAGATGCCATTGCATTCTTCAGGATACTTAATTCTATAAATAAACAAATGGTTGCGGTAATACCTCAGAAAAGGTATTACCTGTAGTTGGTGTACATTTCACTAATTACAAGACAGCCTTTAGTATGATGTAAACAGAAATTGCTGTCAACACTGTATATAACATTCGAGAATGAATTGATTTAATGAAAGGGCCCATATCGGGTTACAATCGAAAAGTTCAAGTTATCTGTCGAAACTAGGTTGGAAGGTCACTATAGGGTCTCAATATCACAATCGGGTTCCAATATCACAATCGGGTTTCAATATCACAATCGGGTTTCAAAGTCAAAATCGAGTTTGTTTGTCAAAATCTGGCATAAATGTCACAGTTTGGTATATTACAGTAGTTCATGTAGCCCAAGGTTAATTTCATATAGCCGATGCATTTATAATGTTATGAAAAACACTATGGT
Organism: Cryptolaemus montrouzieri; assembly: GCA_013387265.2. NCBI lineage: Eukaryota > Metazoa > Arthropoda > Insecta > Coleoptera > Coccinellidae > Cryptolaemus > Cryptolaemus montrouzieri. The sequence goes on along the minus strand of JABFTP020000186.1, from coordinate 29,479,212 downwards.
CATTATTCAATATCCAAGACTTCAGCACATATTTAAAAGTTTTTGGGTTATTAATGGTTTTAATATGGATATGGAGGAATGATTCTGTACATTCTAGGTCCCAAGTAATCTAAATTTCTTGTTCCGATAGTCTTATCTGCTCGCAGAGTGACATAGTTCATATTTTTATTCCTCGTGCCATAATGATGATCAACAGAACACATAGTGTCTCTATTTCTGTTCAAATCGCAAATTATCCCGAAACTATACAGTTGTATTACATCTAGTATACCAGATTCCCCAAACAATGCATCACTTGGGTAAGTTCTACACTTATGCATCATTAGTTTCAAGAACCATTTTGTATAACATCAATTTTTTTCAGATGACAGTCGTATGCGCCACCCCATGCTAGAATACCATATATTAATTGAGACTGGACAAGAGAGTAATAGAGTATTTTCAGTTGTGGCATGTCAAGAAAGTCCTTCAGATATTTAAATGTACTCAATAAAGGTCTTATTTTGTCAACTATAAATTGAGTCTGAAGGTCCCACCTCAAATGCTGATCCAAAACAATGCCAAGATATTTGATTGATTTTCCCTCGCTAACTTGTGTTTCAGAATCAATGGAAAGAGGCCCCAACTCAGGTAATCCGCTGCTGTAAGATGTAAAAGGCAGATATTTTGTTTTCTCAGAATTCAGGGTTAACTTGTTATACTGAAACCATTTTTTTATTATTTTTAATTCGTTCTCTGCTTTATCCTTTACATCTAGTCAGTTACTAGCCTGATATAGTATAGCAGTGTCGTTTGCCTAGCTTACAATTTCGCCTTCAATTTTCAACATCAATAGCGAGTTGATGTAGATGGTGAAAAGAATGGGTCCAAGAACAGTTCCCTGTGACACCCCATAAGTAATATGTCGAATTTCACTCACCTGCCCGTCAATATCGACGACTTGTTCACGATTCGACAAATAACTTTTCAACAAATCATAAGAGGAGCCCCGAAATCCGTAATTATTCAGCTTCTCCAGTAATCTTTTATGGCATACGGTGTCAAATGCCTTCCACAGATCGATAAACACACATAATGACGGCAACTTTTTATCCATATATTTATACACATTCGAAGTGATCTTTTTAATGGCATCCTCTGTAGATTTTCCTGGTCGAAAGCCAAATTGATTAGGAGAAACAATATGAAACTTTTCGAGATACGAATTTATTCGATAAGCCATGATTTTCTCCACTATTTTAGCAATAGAAGATATAATTGTTATTGGCCTATAGTTTACCACATTGAATTTTGAATCACTTTTGTATAGTGGTTTGATTATACCAAGTTTCAGAGCATCGGGAAAACGCCCTTCTCAAAATAAAGGTTGATTAGGTGTGCAATTGGTTCTGAAATTTCCTGTGCGATTTCCTTAAAGTTTCACTTCGCAGAGCATCATAACCTGGTGCTTTTTAGGTTTTAATTCCTTTATGACTTTTTGCACCTCAAAAAATCTGTGGGATGTAAAAACATCGTTTTATCGGTAGATTTCACCTGATCATTGAAATTCATTGGGGACTCTATTTTCACTGCAAATTTTGCGCCGAGTTCGCTATAATGTTTATTGAAGGCATTTGCAATGGACTTTTTATCGTTTAGATTCTTTCCCTCCTCATCGATGATTTTATTTATTCTCGTTTTGTTTCTTGTTTTGCCACAAATGTCATTCACAAAGTCCCAAACTGCCTTAGATTTATTTTTATTCTTCTCTATAAATGACTGAATATATTTTTCTTTGATTCTTTTATTAATTTAGTAAGCTTATTTTTAGATGTATTATAAAGTTCTTTTAGTTCATCGCTCGGATTATTGAGTAGATTTTTGTATAATTTATTTTTATCGGATATACTCTTCAGGAGTGCTGGCGTAATCCATTTTTTTCGGGGTCTTCTATTAGACTTGGTTATATAGCTGTATTTTTCGATGTAAATTCTCAAAGTCTCCAGAAACAAATTCGTAGCCTCATTTATATTCTTAGTTTTATATATTGCCTCCCAATTTTTCCGTATTATGTTGCAGAATACTGTGATCATATTCTATGAAAAATCAGAAAGAATTTATTCTTCATTTTAGTATTTAGTGGTTTCTCTAAGACTGTTTCCGACTGCTGCCCTTCTTGGCATGTTTATTATTAAGTGATTATGAATTTCTGAAGAATGTTAGTCCACTCCTCCTGAAGGACAACGATATGATTGAGGTCAGGGGATCGTGCTGGCAAGTTTATTCTAAGGATATTATTGGAGTTGTAGAGTTTCTGTCACAATGTTGGTTCGATGAGGACGTGCATTAATCACCCATGTCTTCCCTGAATGGTACTAATAAGTATAATGATGTTGTTTCTATATCTTTGAGCATTCATAGTTTCTATAGTTTCTCCAATAAAAATAACTAGCTCGCTGCGTGAGTTGCCAGTTCTGCCGCTCCAGAAAGTTGAAGATTCACCACCGATTGCTACATGTTCAGTCATATTGGCTTTCAAAAAATGTTGACCAGTTTCCCTGCATTCTAAAATACGACCATCGCTGTGATACAAGCAGAATTTCGATTCATCTTCTCTAATGTTCTATGTTACTATGGGTATGTTCTTCAATACAGATTTTCCTTACCATCGGTGCTCTGCTTATATAGCGGAAATCCTTGTTTATGAAGCCTCCAGCGAATTGTAGATACCAAAACTAGCACCTCAGTGGAAGGTCCTATATTTTTTGCAGTCCAGATTCGATTACGCTTAGCTGTAGTCACCAATAAGCGATGTTGTTTACAGGTAGTGAAGCGTCTGCTAACGACAGTTTGCGAAAAATTCAAAGTGAGAGCAACTTGCTGTTGAACTTCGCCATCTTCAGTTGCTCGGATCATGTGAGTGTATTCATTAGCACTCATTTTTTGGCAAGGCATTGTTAGGAATTATTCTTTTTATGTCTATAACGGAAAACTAATTGTTGAAGAATACCTCATTTGAACGAAGTTACCATAACCATGTTGTTGTCATATTTTTAAAACGACATTCAAAATTTTTTCTTTCGTTTGAAAAAGATCCACGAAGAAATAATATATGGGATATGTCAACCCAATTCATTGGGTTCATAATGATTCTAGAACATCTATAGATCATAATCGGCATTACTTAGAAGACCGAACCTGGCCATCGGGGCTCTATCGATCAAACAGAGAGGAAATTGTTTTGTTGAGTTTGAATATTGAAGGGATTTTGCGATTATACTTCAAAATTGGCAAGCAAGAACAATGAAGTGATTATGTTTCAGGAGACTCACACTGCGACGAAATAACATCTCCGCGAAAGAGGAAATATCGTAGGTTATGTACTTTTTGATTATCTCCTTAGTCCTTTTTATTGACTTGCTTGCTATGTAAAATCTTTTTTTAGATTCAAGTGAGTTTAGACATATGAGGTCAGGTATGATTGTTGAAAAATTTCCTGCTGGTTTTCTTTTTCCATTGTTACAGATTCCTGTCCCAAACACCCTTGTCTTCGTCTGGAAATCATGGTGTGCAAGATGAGAATGAGAGAATGAAGCTGCTAAGCAGAAAAATCTTCATGTACACACGACACTAACACAACATAAACAGACAAGTTATTGCTAGTGCAATAGCGACAGGGAAACGAGTTTTGCCTCAGGTTTTTTTCACTCGTTTATTGAATTATACGCAAAATAGTATCATAGTATAGCATTATTCCTCACGACAAAATAAACGAAATAACCAAAATCTTCAATTCATATCACAAAAAAAAATCAGTTCACCAATGACATTGAAAAAGATAAATCAATCAATTTCCTGGACATACAATTAACCCACGACGATACAGGAAAAATATATACAAATTGGTATCAGAAACCGACATGGAGTGGTAGATACCTAAATTTTGAATCAATTATACCAAACAGATACAAAAAAAGCGTTATCAATAGCCTGGTTGATAGAGCCATCAAACTATCACACCCTAAATTTAGAACAAAAAATATAAAGAAATTGAAGAACATACTAAAAAGAAACGCGTTTCCACCTAGTTTTTTTGAACCACTCATAAAGAAAAGAATACATGAAATATACAATATAGAACAAAGGAAAAAAGAAAAAATTGATTTTAAATACATCGGCCTCACTTATACACCCGGACTGTCACAACAAATTGATCAATGCCTAGAAAATTACAACATCAAGATTGGACACAAACCTAACAACTACTTCAAACAATTTTTCACCACTCTAAGGCCAAGGGTGAAACATGAGAATAAAACACACTGTATATACAAGGTTAATTGTCAGGACTGTGGAGCGTGCTATATCGGTAATACTGAACAATACTTGCATAAAATAAAATACCAACACGACTACTCCGTTAGATCTAATAAAAAAAGTACCGCCCTAGCGAAACATAGCATTGAACAACTACATAAATTCAATTTTGCTGATGTACGAGTTCTTGCATCTGAAAGCAACGACGTTAAAAGGAACATTCTAGAAATGATCGAAATCCAAAAAGAACCTAAGACAGTGAATTCAAGAGCAGATTTATGAGTGTCTACAGTAATCTAATGATTTGAATATACCCTTCAATATATTGCTGCAACCAATTATACTCAAATATTAATTGTTATTGCTTGTTATTGTTGTCTTGCTTTTTGTTTTTGTTTCACCAGTGATGATAATGATGTCAAGAGAGAATGTGTAAGGTGAATAGCTTTTAACGTAAGAATTGTATTATGTGTTTTTACTGAGATTATGATTTTTGTTTTAGATAATAATTGTGCAGATATGAATGTTTTCTGATGATGGCCCTGTGCCGAAACGCGTAAAAACACTCTGCAAATTATAAGTTTTCAACCTCAAACACTTTTCGTTCTCTTAACTCCGATTCCCCAGTAAGAACATTTATATATAAGGAAAAATTAAAAAAGAACAGATTTCAGGAACATGTGCTAAACCGATGAATTCCTCGATTCATTTATTGTTTCAAGATAAAATCAGTAAAACCATATTCGTAGTAATTTTGAACTGGAAATTACAATTACCAAATTTCTATCGATTTCATGCCACATAAATGAAAGTAGCTGATCATAACTAAAACCACCCTGCCAATTAGAGGTCCTTGATGTATTCGTAGCACGTAAGGTATTCGTGTATTAGGAAGTAACTGATTTTTCCACTAATATTACGTAATTAATTCAGCTATTTATATTTCTGAATAACACACAATATTCAACCCAAAAATTGATGATTTATGATATGAATCTACAAAATGGTCAGTGTAGGTTTCTCTAGGCGGCCAATTTATCACAGATGATTCAGGGGTCGTAATGATTAGTACTTACATCGAGAAGTTTGAAGGAGAACTGAGAAATATCAGATGGAAGGCACTAATGACAAATGAGGCTGCAATATCGTATACAACTTTTCACGAGAACTTCCAGAAATGTTTTGAACTGTCCTTTCCTCGAATTATGGTCAAGGAAAGAATGTAAAAACGGAAGATGGCAAGGACGTCGGAGGAAAGCCAAGCATTGAAAAACGCACTCAGGGCAGCTGTAACCGTGCACCGTGTACAGAGGAGTGCAGCATCTGGTGAGCTGATCAGAATCCTCAAACGACATCTAGGAGAAAGTTATGCAAGAGATAGAAAAAACCAAAATGCAGAATTTATGTCTCATGCAAACAATAAATCCAAAGCTATTTGGGCACTCATAAACAGAGAAACTGGTAGAGCTGAGACTAGATGCTACGATTGCAGTATATTACCACCTGATTCTCACAACAGTTTCTTCTCATCAGTTGCTAACAACATCCAAAGTATGTGCAAACCATCTAGAGAAAAATCACTTGAATTTATGAGAAACCAAAAACGAGATTCGCCAACTAATTCTATGTTCATCCATCTAATAAGAGAAAGTGAGCTAAATGACATTGTGAGAGGCCTTAAGACGACATATACTACAACTGACATATATGGCATGGATAACATACTGCTGAAGAGAGTATATCCTATATTTTCCACCTTTATGTGCAACATAGTCAACCCGTGACTTGAACAGGGTTTTTCCCAGAGAGTTGAAGTTTGCGAAGGTGGTATCAATTTATAAGAAAAGCGATATCTATGAATATATCACATGTATATGACCTCAACAACTATAGACCGATATCTATTCTGCCCGCAGTAACGAAAATATATGAGGAAATCATAAAAAGGAGACTGGTTTATTACTTGAATTCAGTACATATACAAACTGATGAACAGCATGGCTTCCGAAAGGGTAAATCAACAACAACTGCCTTAGCAGGCCTAGTGAATGCTATAGCAACTGCTCTGGACAAAAACTCTTATGCTGAAGTGCTTGCTTGCGATCTAAGCAAAGCCTTCGATTGCGTAATAAGAGAAATTCTTCTGGACAAACAGTAATTTCACGGAGTTAGAGGAACAGCCTAAGATATGTTTAGATCATATTTGACAGATAGGAAACAAATAATCACATGGAAGGGGGCTACATCTCATGAGGTCGCAGTGGATGTTGGGGTCCCCCAGGGCTCTATTATGGGGCCTTTGTTGTTCACTGTTTACATCAATGACCTGCCTTCGAATATTTCTTGTGTTAAGACATGTATGTATGCGGATGATACGAACCTTCTAAATGTAGCACCATCATCTGAAGAGCTGAAACTCCAAACAACCAGGTCACTGCTCCAGGTTGAAAAATGGTTCAATGCAAATAGTCTCAAACTAAATAAGTACACAAGTGGCACAAACAATAGAGATAGAACTACTGTCAAACTACTGGGAATAACATTTGATGGGCATTTGTCGTGGTGTTGTTACATATCAATAATTACATATTCACAATCAAACGGATGAAGGCAATATCAACAGAGGAAGTATGTAAGCTGACATACTACTCAAATTTTCACAGTGTCGCTACATATTTGATATTACTGTGGGGATACAGTGCAGACATGAGAAGAGTTTATGCAATGCCTCTAAAACTACAAGCTGCCGAGAGCTCTTCAAATCTCAGCGAATATTGACAGTGACCTCGGTGTTCATACTGGAGTGCTTGAAATATGTCTACGACGACAAGAACATGTTCTCAACCAATTCAGAATTCCATTCATATAACTCTCAATGGAGCATCACAGACTGAAGAAAACTCAGCTTGGAATCAACTACCTCTGTATAAAGAGGTAGCTAGCTTTAACAAATTTCTTGTAAACTTAAAAAACGAAAAAAGACACAAATTCATCAACCAAATTGAAGAACTTTTATTCAATTGCATTATCTACACACATGAAGAATTCTTACAACCCAAATTTTGAATACATCTATTATTACTGTTGTTTGTTCCTTTTATCAAATCTTATTGTTTTGATTTGTGGACGTCTGAAATTTTTATTGTAATTTAATGTGCGCTGTAAACATTCATGTCCCTATTTTTCCTTGTTTCAACTTATATATTGACTAGTCATGTAATACTTTTTTTGATGATGAAATAAAAACAGATCAGTGCTCCATTGTCCCACAAGCAGAGAAATAATTAGAATTAGGTGAATCCTGTCTACAGCCAGGTTAACAGAACATCAATTTCCAAATCATCATAGATTTGAATATTTTCAAAAACTCTTTTATTAACTTCATCTATATCTATCTATCTATGTATGTAACGTAATCTTTGAACGTTGTTTTAACCTACTATAACACATAGAATTTGATTGTAAATTCGGATACTCATCAAGAACCGATGACAATGCAAAATTCTATATGATTGTTCCAATATCTGACATTTAGAAAAAAATAACAGTTTGAAAAACTGAAAAGTCTAAAATAACCTTTAATTATTCAAAAGTTATCGGACAGCGATAGAAAGGAAGCTAACCCGATAAAATTAAATGAATCTTATAGAGTTTAGAAAAACAGTCCGCTCGATTTAAGTCGTTAATGATATTTCATTGGTAGCTATCTCCAGAACTTGGTATATTGACATTTACATCTTCACGCTGCCAAATTCATAACGTAAAATTGTTATGTTGTGAATTTATAACACTTGTTGTAAAAACCTTCTTTTTCATTTATAAATATTTTCCCAAAACCTTCGCCATTTAAAAATGAAAATTGGGCGAATGACGACGAATTTAAATTCAATTCTGTTTATGAAATTAGATACTCACGTTGGTAGGGAAAGAGCTGTGAAACTGATTTTCACTAACACGTTCTCGTTGCTTGTTGTAATGTGGTATTTACACTGTCTATGAGGAGGGTAAATTCCAGGATATCCCGGACTGGCTAGAATGCATGGAATCCCTGCGAGGATTGATTTGTTGCACGCGAAATCCTGATAGAGCCAGTCGCAATCTGTAAATAAAGTTAAAGCCTAATCAATAACTCTCTCATCTCGAGAAATTCGAGACATATGCAGTGAAATAGAGCCGAAGGTGACAGGGTTTGATTCAACTAAATTAAGAAGACAACCAATCCAACACTTTCAATGAATTATGTAATAAGAAAGATTGATTTGAATATTGAGCTATTTTCAATGACGTACTTAACTTTCATTCAAAATCCGCATAAAATAAGCTATCCAATGAGAGAACCTTGAATATCTTAAAAGGAACAGCAATTTCGAAGTTATATTTGAAACCTGTTATTTATTTAAACACCTCAAAAAAGTCTAGGAAACACTTTTGAATATCGATATATCGTATCCAGAACGATCACCTACATCAATTTCTCACCAAATTATGTAGAGTGCCGCAACAGATTTCAGTTTTTCTTTATAAAAAACTAAAAATGCAGCAGATGCGACGCTGCTTTATAATCATTTCATGTATTCAGTGTTTGAAATCAGTTAGTTGGCACTTTGTTTCTGTTGTAAGCACAAATAAGAGATTCAAGTTTTGTAATTCGACTATGGAAAAACGACATTTGACTAGAGAAGAGATGCTACGAGCCGTTGGCATGCTCCAAGCTGGGAGTTCTCAACGGGAAGTATCCTGGGTTCTGGGAAGTAGCCCAAGTGTCATAAACCATTTATGGTCGCGTTTCAACGAAACAGGAAGCGTAGAAGAACGCCATACATGTCGTTTCAGGATTACTACAGTCGCCCAAGACCGATTTTTGGTTTTACAAGCAAAAAGAGATCGTACTACCACAGCATCTCAATTAGCTCAAGAGTTATCACGAGTTCATAATGTACAAATTTCCGACCAAACTGTGAGAAATCGACTGCACGAAGGTCAACTCCACTCCAGACGTCCTTTAAGAGTTCCACAACTGACCCATGGAAATCGCGCTGCTCAGTTAGCTTGGTGCCAGGAACACGTAAACTGGAATCAAGAGAGGTGGGCCACAGTTCTCTTCAGTGATGAATCTAGATTCAGTTATTATCCGGATTCGGGAAGAATTCGAATATGGAGGGAACATGGAAAGCAAAACCGTCTCCAGCATGCTCGAGAAGTTGTTAGACAGGGAGGCGGATCAGTGATGTTTTGGGGAGGTATACGCCTTGGTGGAAGAACTGACCTCGTTTTCATACAGAACAACCTCACGGGAAATTCTTACGCAAATGAGGTAGTTATAGCTGTAGTGGTACCGTATCTCCAAACAATGGGTCAAAATCCACTGTTCCAACAAGATAATGCCCCTCATCATCGTGCAAGAGTTGTCTTGAACGTTCTTGAAGAGAAATGATATCGATCTTCTACCTTGGCCATCCTGCTCCCCAGATCTGAATCCCATCGAGCATGTGTGGGACACCCTAAAAAGAAATCTCCTGCGTCAAAACATCTTCCATCATGAACAGGAGCTTCGATTAGCAGTTCAGGGGGCTTGGAATGACTTAGGCCAAAATGTTATAGACAATTTAATATTGAGCATGCCGCGACGAAGCCAAAGTGTATTAATAACAGAGGTGGACCTTCTGGAAACTGAAAAATATAAGTGCCATATCGTTTCGAAAATATTAGTTCAGGCTTTTTTTTTTGTGTTTTACCAAATTCCGCCATTTTCAAATTTCAAATTTTTTTTTATAATAGGTGCTTTGGAGAAGTCAAATATTATTTTGTTTTCTTGAGAATACATTATATACAATACATCCTAACAAACACCGAAAGATTTCTATAAATTCGAATCATCAAATTCATGTTTTAAAGATATTGGTAAGTGTTCCCTAGACCTTTTTGAGGTGTTTATGTTAATGAATAGTGAAATTGGATTTTTTTCCAGATTTCTGGGAATATATTACTTGGCACATGTGTACCCAAACAGGAATAAACTTTTCCACTTATTATATAATATATTTTCTCGGCACTTCTTCTAGTGGAAACTGTGAATTATAATTTATAGATGTTTGCGACCTTGTCGGAGCGTACACAATGGCTGTCGGTATTTTGATTCCACCCCTGGCGATCGGGGAGTTAGCTGAGATGATTCTATTTCCTGTCTGGCGTCGTTCGTGGGATAGTTTTTTCAAGGAAAGTTTGGAGAAGCCGCAAGAATTTGATCTTATGAGATGAGGATGCTAAATTATTGATTTCCGAACATGATCCAGAAGGAATTTTTAATCTAATATAATATAAAGTGTGTTCCAACTAAAATTTGCCAACCCTTCTATCTCAAGATCGACTAATTTTGCGGAAAGAGCGGAGATATGTCAATTTTTGATAGAAGAGAGACCAATTTCTGAGTTGTTTCGCAGTACCTAAGTCGAAATTAACTATAGGGAAAGTGGGGTCGAGTGACATGTCGTTGGTAAGATCATTTAATTCTCTATTTAAGAATAGTACCTTTATTAACATTTGAAATCACACAGAAAGTCCAAACACAACAAAAACTCGCATTCCAACAATTTTTGCCAACACTTCTATACCAAGAAAGACTGATTGAAGAAAGACTGATTGTAGAGGAAAAAGCTGAGACGCGTCAATTTTTGGGTGGAGGGGAGAACCATTTCTGAGTTGGTTCCGAGCATGTGCAATTAACTGCTATCCTCAGAAGCTCCTAAGTTGAAATTTATCATTGGGAAAGAGGATCGAGTGATATATCTATTCAAGAATTTTATCTTTATGAACGTTTAATACCATACAAACGAAAATTTGACGACGCTTAGAATCAAAATGTCCTCATTCGATATCCATTCAGTGATGAAATTCTAATTCTCTGCTATCATTCTCAACTGATGATTCTTCTCATTAGCACTTTTAAGTTGTTTTTTTTTGTTCCTTTAACATGGTATATATCTGTCTTTCGGCTTATGGCACGCCAGGGAATTCTGACACCACACTAACGCAGGAATTTTGCCGAATGCTTCTCGTGTCGAAGGAAAGGATCTTTAATCTCCTCCGAAAAATGGGCGCTCAAGCGATTCCCAGATTCCGAAAAATCACACCGACTTTGTGGGTATTGAACCCAGATAACTTCGAGCAGAGGACGAGTGACTTAACCTCTGCTCCACCGAGCTGGTCTTCCTAAATTCTCAAGCAAATGTAATAATTTGAGCTACGAAGGCGGTTTGATAAGTGAACAACCTCGTGAATTTTTAGGAAAATAGAAGAAACTGAGTTTCGTATTCTGATTATGTATTACTTGTTAAGTAAAAAATCCGTCACTGAAACTAAGGAAATACTTGATAAATACTAAGGGGACTTTGTACCACCAATTTCAATGGTTAAGAAGCTATATTTCAATAATTGAAATGTCGGCGAAGCAATCGAAATGTGATTATGGCTCTAAAGATCGAGATGTCTGGAGAAAACTTAAACTACAGCCGGCCCCAATAAGCTAACAGTGAAATCAAAGTTAGTTTCGAGCTTCTAGGGAATACGATAATTGTTGGCCCTAAACTCTCCGAACCACACTTGTCCAGATGCCTATCAAGTTTTTTAGTTTAATTTCAAGAGACGATTTCTTCAAAAATTATTTTTATTGTTCGATTTGATACGTATGGTTGTTCGTTATCGATTTTAAAGCAGCTAGTGTTTGAAGATCAACAAATCGCATGATTTAATCAATGTTGGAAAATATTTGTTAATTCGAGAAATGAGCGAAATCTGGAAACGGCACAATGAATGCAGGGTTTCCATATCTCGAAGTTCATTCCTTAGGGACAAATGAATCTATTCCATCTATTTGCCGCATAGTTTCGCTGTTTATGTATCCATATACATATAATCCAACATATGTCGAATTCTCTATCTGTTTTCCCGTCTTATTCATAGAATATAACGCATCAGTGAAGGTATATGACGACAAGCTTTCATAACTACGAGGACGGTTTGATAAGTCAGTGACTTTCCCGCGCAGTCACTTCAAATGGAACAGTGCTACCGTCAACTGTAATCTACCAGTGGGAAACTTTCTAATTCTGAGCAAGCTACGTCGTGCAGTTGGTATTTGATAACCGTTCAAAGCAAATAACCTCGTGATTTTTTACGAAAATGGAAAAAAGTGAATTTCGTGTTCTGATTAAGCATCACTTTTTACGTAAAAAACCTGTCACTGAAACTAAGGAAATACTTGATAAATACTACGGGGATTTTGTACCATCAACTTTAATGGTTAAAAAGTGGTTTACAGAATTTCGTTGTGGTCGTACCAGCACTAGTGACGCCAAAGGTTCAGATCACCCAAAAGAAGTGATCATGCCGGAAATCGTCGATAAAATCCATGAAATGAAATTGGACGATCGCAGAATGAAAGCGTGACCACTTCAAAAGAGTGTTTAAAAAAGCCTATAATCATAATTGAAAATGCCTTACGTTGGACTGTCCGATGTGCAGAGGGGTTGAATTATTGCTCCCGTTGAAGAAAGGGTGACACAGAGGGATATAGCGGCCAAAATGGGGGTATTACAGGGGGGTGATTTTAAAAACCTACGCCCGATACGTGGAGCTACAATCTATGCGAAATAGGCATAGAAAAAGTCGTAGGAAGATCATTTCCGAAGAACAAGACCGCTTTCTGTGCCAAACTGCAAGAAGAGACCCTAGTGCGTACACCCCATACTCCAAAAGGCAATTTCTGGAAGCAACATGCATCAGTGTATCAGTCGAAACGTCACGTCAAAGACTTCGTTCAAGGGGTTTATACAGCAGAAGGCCCTTAAGAGTTCCAGAGATAACCAGACTACAAAAAATTAACAGACTTGATTGGTGTATCGAGCACCAAAATTCGAATATTGAGAATTGGCGAAATGTTCCTTTTTTGGATTAGACCAGAATTGATGTTCGATCAGATGACCGCCGGATTCGGGTTTTAAGGGGTCGTGGAAGACAAGCTAGACTCCGAGCAGCAAGACAAATTCCGAAATACCAAGGGGGCAGTGTGATGTGTTTTGGGGTAGCATTATGCTGGGGGGTAAAATAGATTTGATTTCGTTTCCTGCGAGTGTAATGGCTAGAAATTACGTGGACCTAGTGCTGGAGCCCATAGTGAGACTCTGGCGAGGTGCCCACGGTGAGAATTTCATTTTTATGCAAGATAATGCTCATCCGCTTAAAGCAACCACGCGCGATATTTTCTTGAAACAGAGGGAATCGCTATTTTGGACTGGCCAGCTTGCTCTCCAGACCTAAATCCTATTGATATGGGATAATCTCAAAAAGAAAATTAGATCGCGCCAGGATAATCCAAGAACCCTACAACAGCTCATCCAAACCGCCACAGAAGAGTGGCAGAATATCACCCCAGAGGAGATCGAAAACCTAATCCAAAGCATGCCTAGACGGATTCAGGCTTGTATCAGGGCAAGAGGAGGTAATGCAAGCTACTGAGGTCAAGAAAAAAATACAGGAGTATCTTTGTCAAGAGCGAATTAATACTACAAATATATCTTACTAACATATACTTATATATACCGAAGAGGCAATCCACTCAGAGCTATCTGTATTTTAACTAGTGTTCAGGAAATAAATTCAATAAGGTTGAGTTATTTAAGTCTACCTTATCATTAAGAATTTCCTCTAAATACCTAAATCTGTTAATTTCAAGTACTTCCAGAAGGTTGAGTTTTATACCTCTATTCTCAGAATGTAGGATTTTAAATTCTGAATTGAAAGAGTGACCATTTTCCCTAAGATGATTTGAATAATTTGAATCGGTTTTTCATGGATGAAACTGCGTTTATGTTCAGAGATTCTAACATTAAAACTGGAAATTCTTGATGATCAGGTAGAAATAAATAACTCACCCTTATTAAATTTATTTCCTAAACAATAGTTCAAATACACATAGCTCTGAGTGGATTGCCTCTAGTATATACAGGGTGCTTCAACGAAAATTAAACAGAGGCTATATCTACCAAGATATACATTTCTGATCAAAACGCTAAAACAGGTCAATTTTTGTTTCAAGGAGGACATCTTTTGGGGTACAATACTTGCCTGAAATATCAACCCCCTAAGCGGGGGTTGCAACCCTTGAACATTTTGAATAAGGAAGATGGGTCGAGTGATGACTCAAAAGAAAGGTGGTATCTTCGTCCACATCGCTCCGAACGAATTCGGAGCGATGGATAGGGAAGACTATTTCCCTGAGACTATTCAAGTTTCAGTGAGGTGAAATGGAACAGATCCATGCTGATCAATGGAAGTCATCATCAAGTACCATCCTCATCTCAAATTTCAACCCCTGGAGCAGGGGTGACAACCCTTGAAAATTTGGAAGAGGGTAGATGGGTCGAGTGATAACTCGAAAGGAAGGTATTATTATTGTCTACATTCCCGTGAAAGAATTTTCATTTTTGATTGAAAACTGTAGAAGATACAAAGTGAGCCACTGAAAAATAACAAAGACTATCGCCCCAAGACTATTGGAGTATTAGTGCGAAAAACTGGAATAGATTCATTTAGATCAAAGATGTCAGCCTTTGGTCTGGAATGAATCTGTTACATTTTTTTGCACTAATACTTGAATAGCTCAGGGCGATACATAGTCTCCTCTATTTTTCAGTAGCTCACTCTGTATCTTCTACAGTTTTCAATCAAAAATGAAAATTCACGGGGATACAGACAAAGATAATACCTTTCTTTCGAGGTACCACTCGACCCATCTACCTTCTTCCAAATTTTCAAGGGTGGTCACCCCTGCTCTAGGGGTTGAAATTCGAGATGAGGATGGTACTTGATGAAGACTGCCATTGATCAGCATGGATCTGTTCCATTTTACTTCACTGAAACTTGAATAGTCTCAGGGAAATAGTCTTCCCTATCTCTCAGTTGCTCACCCTGTATCTTTTACAGTTTTCAATTAAAAATGATAATTCGTTCATGGCGATGTAGACAAAGGTACCACCTTTCTTTTGAGTCATCACTCGACCCATCTTCCCAATTCAAAATGTTCAAGGATTGCAACCCCCGCTTATGGGGTTGATATTTCAGGAAAGTTTTGTACCTCAAAAGATGTCCCCCTTGGAACAAAAATTGACCTATTTTTGCGGTTTGATCAGAAATGAATATCTTAGTAGATATAGCCTCTGTTTAGTTTTCGTTGAAGCACCCTGTAAGATATATTTGTAGTATTCATTCGCTCTTGACAAAGATACTGTGTATCGAAACGCGTCGAGCATTTGATAATATATTTTAGTAGAAATCATCGTTTACTTGTGAAAATGGATTTTTATCATGTAAAAGCCTCGTCAATTAAATTTTTAATTTATTTCTTTTTTCGATTGAAATATCTCAAAAAGGATCAATTCTAACAATCCTTCGAAATTTCCAAAATCCTTGAGGTAATATTGAAAATATCGGGTGATTCCATATAAATTTGGTTGTGTGTGAAGTTAGAAAATCTTAATTAATAAAAAAAAATAAATTTTTTGCTAGACTAGAAAGCATTCAGCTTCATAAACAACTCCTTTCATAATTCCAGGTATACGGAATCATTGGCATCGAAATATTCACATTCGCGGATTATTTGTTTCGTATTTCTCTAAGCTTTAATTATAAAATCAACATCATTATTTCCTGCTTCGCGTTTGATGAAGAACGATTTGCGAGGAACTGTTGCATAATTTTATTGTTCGGTGTTTTCAGCATGCTATTAGAGTTCCCGTTTTTCACGCACCATGTACCTGTTACATACATGTTATTTTGAAATAATTGCTATCTTTCTCACAGCCGGCGGGTAAATCGGGACAGGGTTGAAATTTTCCTGGAAGACAGGGTCGACTCGAAAGTTTTAAGTTTGGAGAAGAGGAAGGGGAGACCGTCGATTTTGTCGTGACCTGTTTTGCATCCTGCGTACAGGCTTAAACATGTAATTCTCTAATTACACTAGCCATTGTGATATCACGTCCAAAGGCTCAAACCATTCTGTTGAACCCACAGTGCTGTACAGGGCGATTACTAGATTTAGGTCATAAAGTGTTGTTTTAGCTGATGTTTATGGATTTTTATCTTTATTATTGACGGTCCTGCGTTGTTGATAGCTAGTGGTTATCAAATTGCTCCGAAAATAATCCTAAAATACGGGAGTTTTCGAGTAAAGCAAAAAAAAGTGAAAAGGGCCCAGTCCACCATAGAGAAAAAACTCAAATTGTGATCAATAGTTTCTTTGAAAGCTGAAAATCAAAACAAAGACAAAGAGTGGTCGGGCTACCGACGTGTCGCTAGAATTTATTACCAATCGATAACAATTACCGGCAGGTGTCGAGTTGGTGTGCAATCGTGATCGAATGATTCATTAAAACAGGACCGCATTAGAGATTAGATAGAGCTCAGAAATTTTCTAATATAAAATTTGATAAAATCTAAAGTGATTTTAAATAACGTGACGAATAAATTTGAATGATTCTTAACTAAAATTATCAGATACATGAGCAACGAAGCGAAACGCGAAGTGGAAGACACGAGTCTAGAGGAATACGATCTAGAGGAAGAAGACGCAAAGAGAAGCAAAATAATAGTTAGTTCAACCCAAAAAACAGAAGAACCGAAAATGGATGAAGTACTTCAGGCTATACGAATGATGAGGAAGGAAATAAAAGAAGGGTTTCAAAATAGCAAAGTAGAACGAGAAGAGATGAAATCCGAACTAGTAAGAGCACATAAAGGATTAGGAAAAATCAAGGGAGAAACGAAACGTAAAGAAGAAAAGTGGAACCAGGAGAAGAAAGAACTAAAAGAGACACTGGAGATTTTGAACACAAAATACACAACTTAGAGAAGTAGACGATAAGAAACAATGTAGTTATAACTGGAATTGAGATGAAAGAAGAGGATAATATGGTTCAAAAGTTTGGAAAACTATTCGAGGAGAAATAAGGCGTCGAAACAAAAATAAAGGACGTTGAAATTATCAGAGAGAAGAAGGGAATAGTGGTTTTAGAGAGTTTCAAAAAAAAAACCGGTATTAAAAAACAAGAACAAACTCAGAAATGAACCAGGTCAGCCGATTTTCATTAATACTGATCTGACACGAAAAGAAGCCGAAATACAGGCACGAATTAGAGAAGAAGCTGAAAAATTAAAAGCAAGTGGAAAAAAAGTCAAAGTATTGCATCAGAAACTAGCAGTGGATATTAAAATTTACAATTGGAATGATGCGGAACGGAAGATAATAGAAAGAATGGAAGTTGAGGCATCGACTCCAAAAAACTACTGAAGAATGAATATGGAATAAATATGACGCAGACATTGGCTATAGAAAAGGATGAAGATAATGGGAATAACGATATGACATATAACGTAAAGAATCAGTCGGAAAGTATACAGAAACAATTGAAAATGAAAAATAAAGAAAGATACATGGAAAATAGGAACTTGGAACACAAGGAGTTTACAAGGCAAAAAAAAGGAGTTGGAATACGAATTTGAGAAATCAGAACTTGAAATTCTTGCTATAACAGAAACGAAAAAAAGGCCAAGGAATAATTGAGTTAGAAAACAAACACATATTAATATACAGCGGAGTAGACGAAAAAAACAGGGAGGCAGGAGCTAGAAAGCGTGGTCAGCAAGAATACTACTCACAGTTGAATTAAGGAATCCGAACATGAGCAAAAGAACAATAATTGTGGTCTATGGACCAAACGAAGATGAATCAGTTAGGAAGAAAATCGAATTTCGGGAACAATTAACAAAAGCTACAGAGGAAGCAGAGGTCAGGTGACTCCTACGGTAGAGTCGGACAGCGAAATAATGATAGTATTTATTGGACAGTTATAGGCAAACATGGAGACCAGACAAGAAATAGTAATGAAACGAATTTACTAGACTTTGCGGTAATGAATAACTTGATAATTAGTGACAGTTTCTTCGAACACAAGAATATACATAAATATACGAGACAAGTAGAAACGAGAAATCGATAATGGACTACATATTGGTAGAGAAAAGCTACCTGAAGAAATACAAGACGTTAGAGTGAGAAGAGGAGCTGAAATAGGGAGCGACCATCTTTTACTAGTAGCTTATATCAGAAAGGAACTGAAAGACGACGGTAGAGAGATATCAGTTAAAAAAAAGATCGAATATGAATCGATAAAGGCTTACAAACTCGCCTATCCAGAATACGCCAAAATTTTCGAGCAAACCATATCGAAGAAACTAGAAAATATAGAAGATGCAACAGACAAAATGAGCACAGAAGACTTATTGAAGTATTTCGAAAGCACTTTTCTCGATTCTGCTTAAGAAATATGTGGGAGTAACAGAAATAGAAATAACGCAAAACAAACGGCATGGTGGACAGATGCGATTAGAGAGGAAGTGAGAATTAAGAAGAGAACATTGGCAAATTATCTCAAATGAAAAACAATAGAGAATTATGAGTTATACAAACAAGCAAGAAAACGAGTGAAAGATCTAGTCTTATCATCTGAAAGAAGAAAATGGGTAGAATTCGGGGAAAAAAATAGAAGCCGAGAGCAAAGCAAACCAAAAGCTATTCTATAAAATAGTTAAATCATGTAGGAAAAAAAAACTCTGACATTTATAATATCAAGGACAAAAATGGAGAAATACTCATAGATGACAGGAAAGTAATGGAAAGATGGAAGCAATATTTTCAAGAGCTACTTGGGAGCGGAGGAAACGGACTAGAGAATAGTGAAGTTTGCATAGAAGAAGATAGAGACAAAGAAAAGATAACAAAACAGGAATTACAGGAAGCTATAAAACGCTCGAAAAATGGATGAGCCCCAGGTTAAGACAAGATTACGACGATTGATATGGGACAATATGGAGAACAAGTGCTTTTGGAAGTTTATAATAGGGTATGGCAAGAAGAACAAATCCCGGAAGACTGGCAGATTTCAATGATAATCTCAATTTACAAATCAGGGGACTAACATGAATGTAGCAACTACAGAGGAATCAGGTTATTATGCACGGCTATGAAAATATATGAACAAATAATAGATATGAAGCTGTGGGCAATGAAAGAACATTGGAAGAGACAACGTGGATTTCGAAAAGGAAGAAGTCTTCAAGATCATATATTCAGAATAGAGATATTGATGGAAAAATCTAACAAGATGAAGAAGAAAATATACCTAGCGTTCATGGACTTGGAAAAAGCATTTGATAGGGTGCCTAGACGAAAATTATGGGAAATACTACATACGAATCGAAGCAAAAATTTTAAGACTGATAATAGATATATATGAAAGTAATAGAAATTGCATTATGAGCGGAAACAGGAGATAATAATAAAAAATAGCCCGACAGAAGTGAGGAAAATTCAGATTGGACGTAGAAACTTACAGCAAGTAGAAGTATTAGAAGGGGCATACGCGGATGATAGGATGATAATGGCCAGCAATGAAAAAGATCTTCAGAAATACTTGAATATATGGAACAGAGAATTAGAGAAGAGTGGTATGAAAATGAACAAAGAAAAAACTAAGGTAATGGCGATTGGAACAGAAAAGAAAGACATAAATATACAGATAGAGGGGACTAAAATAGAACAGTTTGAAAAATATAAGTACTTAGGAGTTGAACTCGAAGAAGCAGGAAAGCAAGATGCTGAAATCAATGATAGGATCGAGAAGACCCTGAAAGCATATTATGCTATCAGCAACAATTTCATAAATAGGAAAGAAGTGTCAAGAGTCACAACAATGAAAGTATTCTCATCTATTTATAGGCTAATACTGACATTTGGATGTGAGTCATGGGTTCTAGATAAAAACCAAAAAGGTAAAATTCAAGCTATCGAAATGAAATATCTTAGGAGGGTAAGGAGAGTTACAAAGAGATATAAGCTAAAGAACATTGACATACGAAAGGAATTAGGGATTGAATCAACTTGAAATTTATAGAGAAAAGGCAGCTCAGCTGGTGGGGACATCTTCAGAGAATCACGGCAAGTCAAACATATATGGGAGACAGAGACTAACGGAAAGATGAGAAGAGGTAGACCATGACAAACATGGGATGGAGTAAAAGCGGAAATATTGGGACAACAGGGCAAAAATTGGACAGAGGCAAAAACAATCGCAAGACAGAAGATTGAATGGAGAAATTTCATATATATACAATATTGTTGATATATCGGATTTTCATGAAATGTTAATATATATATATATATATATATATATATATATATATATATATATATATATATCCAGTCTGCTATTTTGGTGTTAGGCAACACGTTCCTTCCGGCCATTCTACAATTACAATTAACATTTCAACTTTCTATAAAATGTCAGTTAATGTTGTGCCAACAATGAAAGAAAATATACACTTAAATAAACCCAATACTGAACTGAAAACATGTAAATATATAATCATTTTATTCATTTAATGAATAATATATTTTTCAAATACCTCAATTTACGGAAACAAAACCGTGTGTATTTTAGTAATACCTAGAATATTATTATGATAATAATCGTAAAGACTTGAATTCACCAACCTAGTACCTGAACTTTCGAAAACGAAATTGAAATTTAGGGATGTTTCGATTTTTCATTTTGCTTTGCACTAAATACTGACCTTGAAGTTTGTATAGCCGCAGACGTATCTTATAATTAATGAACTTCATCTGGCAATAGTTTCTAAACAATAAGGTGTAATAATTCAATGCAGGAACATGAAATTCTGCTGCAAATGATTAGCTCCTTCACTATTCTGGAAAGTTCTATCATATGCATAAGGTAGTGATAATTTTCCCATACAAATAACTGGTACCTCCTTGACGACTAATCCCCAAAATTCCATTCCAAAGTGAAACTGAATATCAGTAAACTGAGAACTATTAGCAGAAAATGTTGATAAAAATTTATCTTCTAGTAGAATCTTGAGAGATATAGATGAAACTAGATTTTATGAAAGTAATTATTGACAGCGCGCAAAATTCAATTGGCAAGACTCCACCTGTAAAGGGCCACAAATCCGCCCATCGTGGAGCCAAGAGTGCGATATTGGTATCCGTAAAAGTAAGAGTGCCCTCACCCGATATAAAAGATTAATCTTTGTTGTTCTTAATTAAGAATCTCAGAAAGTCGAAAAGAATTCAAAAGACTTGAAGCTGTACAAGCTGTAGCTACTTATCCTATTAATTTCGGTAAGAAAACCTCATAGCAACAATACGATTCCATTATAAATAGATCAACACCTGTAGCTGTCATGTGGATTTAGATCAAGAAAATTTTAGGCATCAATACACACCATGTGATTGCAGGGCTTGAAGTTGGAAACCAAACTATAACATCACACAATGAAATCACTGAAATCTTCGTAAACACATATGAGAATAATTCGGGTTATTCGAACTTTGATAATGATTCCTTACAACATAAAAAAACAGAGAAGAAGAATTTATTGATACATCGACCAGAAATTGCCATTCCTTAAACCTTTCCATTACGACGCAAATGATGAGTTTTTTGAACTGAAAAACTACACCAGGACCTGATGATATTTCTATGGTATTTTTAACCTAACCACTTACTTAATATCTTCACTGTTATCTGGCAGAACCAGGTTTTCCCGTTTTATGGACGAAGGCAATAATAATTCCATTAATATAACCAAGAAAATCTGGACACGATATCATAGACCGATATCCCTAACCTATGCACTCATCAAATTACTAAAAATAATCATAAATTAAAGATTTTTCTGAACTCTAGAAAACTATAACCTTATAATTCCCGAACAAAATGGCTTTAGACCACATCGTTCTACAATAGATAATATTGTTGACTTGGAATGTGAACTGCAAGAAGCACTGGCAACAAAACAGAAATGTCTCGCCATATTTTTTGATATAAAAAGAGCATTTGATACTGCGTGGAAATAATACATTATCAAAAAGCTGGAATAGCATAAGATACTGGGGAATTGTCTTGCATATATTCGAATATAATTTTCTCAGCAATAGGTCTTTCTAGTGAGCATGTGCAAGAAAATGGAACGCCACAAGGCTCAGTTATTAGTCCCATGATTGGCATCAATGATATATTGACCGGATTAGAGAGCCCCATAAAAGTCAGACTATATTCAGATGATCTAGTTGTCTTCGTTAAAGGCAAGAATTTTGAAAACTATGGCACATCTCTTACAGAAATTCTTACGAATCCTAGAAGTTTGCTCTCGTGATACTGGTTTCCAATTTGCTGTACCCAAAATCCATGGCATCATATTCAGCAGAACATCACCCAATACCTCTTCACCTTTTCTTTCTTAGATAGAGAACAAATTGAGATCAAATCATCAATCGAATTTCTTGAGATGATATTCGATGAAAAACTCAATTGATAAGAACACATTTACGATCTGTTCTTTTCTTGCAATAGAAAGATGAACTTACTTAAAACACTTGCTAATAAAAACTGAGGATCTGACCAACAAACTCTGTTACTCATTTACAGTAAATTATCATAAAATCCAAAATTGGCAATGGCTCCATTGCATATGTCTCAGCAAGTAAATTGATCCTCAGACTGTTGGATAACATCCATAACAATGCGTTACGGATAGCTCTCGGTACATAGAGAACCACGACTGCTGAAAGTTTGTGGAGCGAGGCAGGTGAGCCATCGTTGCACACTAGACTTCAGATATTGAGCCTGTCCTATGCATCCTCAGTAGCTGCTGATTGGGGAAAATCTTCGTGAAAGAACACAATAAGAACTAAATATCAGATATACTTCAGGGATAAACCAAACTTAAGAAAACCGTACTACCATTGAATTTTTCTAATTACGGATGACATTGGCTTAACTTTTCCAGAAATATTACCGAACACCAATAGGCTCCTCCTCTATGTACTCTGAATATTCCAATTTGAAACATTACCCGGGCTCAGTATGACAAATCTGAGATAAACCCCACCATCATCGAAAAGTCCTTCGATGAAATTTTGAGTTCTGAGTACTACTATTTCGAGAAAAAAAATACTGTCTGCCTATATAAATTGTCCACCCTCAGTAGCATTTACACTGCAGAACTTTTTGCGATACACCAAGCACTCAAATATGCAAAAGAAATCTCAAGTAGAAGGTTCATAATCATTACCGACTCCTTCAGTTGTATCCAATCCTTACAAAATCTGTTCCCGAAAGGGCCTATTGAACAACTAATCAAAAACAGGTGTGTACCCTCACGCGCGTCAAGCAGTGATGACTGACAGTGCTGAAATATTTCCTCATTGTACATCAGTCGATCTCGAATCCTTTTTTAAAAACTCTGTTCACAAGTGGCAAGATGAATGGATACTTTCAAGATCGAAACTCCGAGAATTGAAGGATAATATTATACAATGGCGACCATCGAGTAGACATATTCAAATCATTTCTACTCGCTTACGGCTCAGGCACACAAAAATAGCCTATGAACATTTCTTGAAACGAACGGAAAATTCTATGTCAGGGGTGCTCAAACTTTAACTGCTGGCGATCTAGCCCAATATTTTCAGACTACTTACGATTGACTCTGAGAGGCTGCAAGTATGTGTGATGCAGGGTTAGGTTAGGTTAGGTTAGGTTAGATGTGTGATGCAGGGTTGTCATACATACACGATACACCCTACCTACCTAACTAGGTAGGGTGTACCGTAGCATATATAGATATTAGCTTCCCGCACAATATACATTATTTTAGTCAAGGTTTAAGGTTGCGTTTAGTTAGGTTCTTCTCTATAATATCAATGAAAAAACTCATACTTATTCAAAATTGCGAGTTTATTGGTTGTTACAAAACAAAAGAGTTCCGTATGGTATTAAACTACGGAGTGACTTTGGATGTTGAAGCGTGGCACTGCATATCCTCAGTATACTTTTCATGAGATGGTACGTAACCACTGAGTGCATCATCCCAAGCATGATGACAAATGATCGTCGGTTAGTCGATTGCGATATTTTGACTTATTTATATTCATTTCAGAAATGCAGACTCGCACAAGTTAGTTGACCCAAACATTGCCGTCAGTTGAAGGGCGATTTGCCTTAGATTCGGATATTCATTTTCAGATATAAAACACCAGAAATTTGAATTAGATGCAGTAGCTTTGATGTATATCTGATATAATCTGCACCAACTCCTTTTTAGCAGAACATGAGTTCATATTAAACGGACTTGCTATTTCAGTAGCTAATTCCTCAATATTTTCACATGAAAAGGGATAACTCATAAATGATGCTATGAAGAATCCTTGCTTTCAAAGACGGAAAATGTTTCATATCCTTTTTTTAGTTGATCTATCATAATTTAATTTTGAATGCGTTCACTGCGCTAATCATCTTCATAATAGTTTTTTCTTTACCTTGAAGCACCAAGTTAATGGTGTTCAAGTGAATTGTGATGTCAGTCAAAAATGCCAAATCAGTTAACCATTTTGAGTTTTTCAACATCTGAGTGTCATCACATTTTTAGTCTAGAAAAGCTGTTACTTCGGGCAATAATTCTTGAAACCTTTCTAGAAATCTTTCGCGACTCAACCATCTGACGTCCATGTGAAGAACTAAATCAGTGTGTTCAGCTGACTCCCTTTCTTCCAACTGCAACTTAAAAAGCCACCGTTGCAAGCTACGTGCACGGATGGAATTCACAATTTTTCTTGTAATGCCCATAATTTTTTCCGTGTTTAAAACTTTTGATGTATAATGCAATGAAATGAAAAAAAAAAAAAGGGAAATCTTCATTAGCTCGACTCAATGCCACAAAACTGTTTTTGTTTCCAGTCATTGCTGGTGACTCATCGGTTGTAATGCACACTAATATTGGTAGATCTACTCAAAAAGCACTCGCGATCAACCGTTTGAGCACCCCTGCTATATGTGATCTATGCGACGTGGAAATGACTGAAAAATTTGTTAGTGGACTGCCCAGTGTTCCAGAACTTCAGAGATTTGCACCACATCCCTAGTGGTCTTTCAACAATCCTAGGCAAACAATGTCAAACCCAAGGTCTAATTAATTTTCTGAAGGACATCAACTTATCTCACCTGATTTGAAATTTCGAATTGAATTTCATATACATTGTAGTAAAAAATATGTAAAGATTATATTATACTTCCGTCGTTAATAACCATTAGGTGGATGCGACCTATGTGGATAAAAAAAAGTGTAATAGTAACGAGGTTGAAAGCGCCGTGAACTACTGCGAGAAAAGTATACAACAGCTAAGCGTTCGCTTAACTTGGCAGTGTTAATGCCGTGATTAAGCGATGAATAGATTTTCCTGAAACTGATAAGTCTTTTTGTAGAGAATTTCCTGAACTATAAATTTGATTGTTACAATTTTTTTCATAAAACTGACTATTAATGAGAATTTCGGAAACACTTTAGACCTCGTGTAACATTTCTAGCGGCACATAGATCGATCGGGATATTTGGAATATAAACATCTCAAAAAAGTCTAAGGATCACTCACCAATATCTTTAAAATTTGAATTTGATGATTCGAATTTATAGAAATCTTTCGGTTTTTGTTAGCATGTATTGTATATAATGTATTCTCAAGAAAACAAAATGATATTTGACTTCTCCGAAGTACCTATTATAAAAAAAAAATTGAAATTTGAAAATGACGAAATTTGGTAAAACACAAAAAAAATCCTGATCTAATATTTTCGAAACGATATGGAAGCACTCATATTTTTCAGTACCCTGAAGGTCCACCTCTGTTATTAATGACACTTTGGCATCGTCGCGGCTTGCTCAATATTAAATTGTCTATCACATTTTGACCTAAGTCATTCCAAGCCCCCTGAACTGCTAATCAAAGCTCCTGTTCATGATGGAAGACGTTTTGACGCAGGAGATTTCTTTTCAGGGTGTCCCACACATGCCCGATGGGATTCAGATCTGGGGAGCTTGATAGCCACGGTAGAAGATCGATATCGTTCTCTTCAAGAACGTTCAAGACAACTCTTGCACGATGAGGAGGGGCATTATCTTGTTGGAAGAGTGGATTTTGACCCATTGTTTGGAGATACGGTACCACTACAGGTAGAACTATCTCATTTGCGTGAGAAATTCCCATGAGGTTGTTCTGTATGAAAAGGTCAGTTCTTCCACCAAGGCGTATACCTCCCCAAAACATCACTCATCCGCCTCCCTGTCTAACAACTTCTCGAGCATGCTGGAGACGGTTTTGCTTTCCAGGATCCCTCCATATTCGTATTCTTCCCGAGTCGGGATAATAACTAAATCTAGATTCATCACTGAAGAGAACTGTGGCCCACCTCTCTTGATCCCAGTTTACGTGCTCTTGGCACCAAGCTAAACGAACAGCGCGATTTTCATGGGACAGTTGTGGAACTCTTAAAGGACGTCTGGAGTGGAGTTGACCTTCGTGCAGTCGATTTCTCACAGTTTGGTTGGTACATTATGAACCCGTGATAGCTCTTGAGCTAATTGAGATGCTGTGGTAGTACGATCTCTTCTGGCTTGTAAAACCAAAAATCGGTCTTGGGCTACTGTAGTAATCCTGAAACGACCTGTATGGCGTTCTTCTACGCTACCTGTTTCATTGAAACGCGACCATAAACTTCCCAGAACCCTGGATACTTCCCGTTGTGAGCTCCCAGCATGGAGCATGCCAACGGCTCGTAACATCTCTTCTCTAGTCAAATGTCGTCTTTCCATGGTCGAATCACAAAACTTGAATCTTTTATTTGTGCTTACAACAGAAACAAAGTGCCAACTAACTCATTTCAAACACTGAATACATGAAATGATTATGAAGCAGCGTCGCATCTGCTGCATTTTCAGTTTTTTATTAAAAAAAACTGAAATCTGTTGCGGCACTCCACATAATTTGATGAGTTATTGATGCAGGTGTTCATTTCTTAAAAAAAATCATCCATATTGATCGTTCTTGATACGATATATCGATATTCAGAAGTGTTCCCTAGACTTTTTTGAGGTGTTTAATTAGAACCACAAATGACAAGCTTATACGAATATATAGTTTTCCGAGAATTTTTCCAAGTTCAGCCTATCATGTGTTTGAAGAGAACGAAATAAGTACAAAAAATATAAAAAATAACTACTGAAATCATTTATTCTCAGTTACTTCATTCGAATGTGTTTTAAGAACTGGGCAACAAACTCTTCATAGCGAAAGGCAAAAAAAATGATGATAAAGAAAGGTCATTAGATTCTATTTAATGGAGATAAAAACAGGCTTTCCAGCGTGCGAATTAGTAGACGAGTTGCCGATAAACTGTTAAAAATAACAAGGGATATATTTTACCTGTGTTTTGAAGTCTCATTCCCCCTTTAGGCCGAAATGCTAAACCTTCAGTGTTATTCAGAGCTGTGAAACTGAAGTAAGCTAGAAACTGGGATCTACTCGTTTTCTCGGTTATTCTGAAACAACGAAACATGGAAATCAATTTTTATCAAAACAGGAAGAATAAAAGGGCAGCAAGTTTAAATAAACACAGCTTCAAAAACGACTTTATCTGTGAAATATGCAAAGTTTATTTGCAGGGGTTCGCAATTTCTATGTTCAATGCCTTCAGGCGTATTCACGCGGCTCTCTTTTGAAAATGTTTTGTTTCTCGTGGAAAATTATGGAAAGCAGTTCTGAAAGTACATCCCTGAAATTTTGAACTCTTTAGTCAACTTCGGATTTCTTAAAGTGGTTTATTTTTATCGTAATTAGTGGAGTTGTTATCGAAATTCGAAGGAATGGATAATAGGCTTATCAACCTCATATCATGGTACATGATAGAAAGCCATCTTTAAGATGAATATAATGACAAACTGAAAGCCATGTCTCTTTATTTGTTTCCAAGAATGCATTCCACGAGGATCTTGATATTCAGAAAATGGCAGACCTTTCGTCTGATATTGATTTTCCCTATTTCTTTAATTTTTTTGTCGTCTCTCAGTTATATATTATGATTTGAGTTTTGCCCAATAGATTTTTATTTCTTTTATTGTATTTAGACGTTTTTTATAATTTCATCATTGATCCATTGTTTCACAGAACTCATTCTTCAAAGTTGTATGGGTGCAATATTAGTGATTCTTTGTTAATTTGTTGGTCATAGAACGTGATTCAAGACACTCAAAACCATCATTACAGTTTACAAACTCAACTTTCCAATCACGTTCTTGTTATCACTGAAACGGTTAGAAAACGTCTTGCAGAACATAATCTTCATCCCTAAAGATTATGTTCATTCAGAAATTATCGATGCACAAGAGTTTTGTAGACGTACCCTGCGCAAGATTGCAGACATTGTTCTTTCGGCGGTAGATGGTTTTGAAAGGCATATTTTCAGTGCCGTAGTGGTGAAAAATCATCTTGATGAAGCCGAAATGAATATTAGAAGGTAGCCACCGCGGAGTCCTGATCTGAATTCGATTGAATGCATATGGGATTCCAGGTAATGGAGACAACGAGCCTTGAATCCATCTGATGAAGATTTTGCAACTCTTTCAGAACGTTTGGTTGAATTTTGGACTGCAAAAGACGAAGCCTTAATAAGCTCCACGTTATGAGTATGAATCGAAGATGTGAACCAGTAATAGAGACCCTAGGCGGAAATACACAATATTGATTATTTAGAATGTCGTTGTTTCTTCATTTAGATGTTCGATTTTTCGGACGAAAATTTTCTTATATTGTAGAGGACCTCTCCCACCCTTTCACCTTTCTTATTTTTCTTTTTTTCTACTAATTTTCACGTAACATATTTTTTATTCTACGTTTTCGTACTACGAAGTCTACCAATGAGAAAAAACAAAGGGGAAAAACAAGTTATCCTTTTAGAAGTTTGGCGGATATGCCGCGGTATACGAGGGATATCTAGAAAATAAAAACAATTTCTTCACGCAGATGAAAGCATTGAAACATTCCAGAATCACTAAAATCAGATCTATTCTTCATTCAAAATAATTCCGTACATTGACAACAGATACGCCTTTGAATTGCCATATATGAGTACTGTCATCACACAAAATGTTTCTTTATGCGTGAATCACCCTGTACAAATGTTTAAATGGAGGATTTACTAGTATTCATGTAAAAATGTTTGCTAGTAATCAACTTGAACGTCTATTGAATGCTTGATTTTCCAATATTATCCTTCTTTTGATGTCCTGTTTCGAGTTATTTTCGATTCAAATTTCGTCGCTATGCTTAGTTAGTTTTTTTGTGATATTCATGAAGACTATACAAGCTTCTCGAAATTACAATTCTTGTCTACAAACATCCATTGATGTATTTTGACGAACACTCTGGCGCAATTTCAATATTATCATCTCAACTCGCTTGTTATTGGATGGCCAGTGTGTGTAGCATCAATTGATCGAGTCTCTCTGAATGTTTCAATTACTCCCTTCACAGTTTACGAAGTTAAATCGATATTCCCACCATATTTCGTATGAAATTTGTGAACTGTGACAGCCAAACTTTATTATATTTGAAACATGGTTTTGCCATGAAAACGCGATGTTCTCTCGTGCTGCCCTTAATTTCTACTAACCCTAAACTGTCAGTTGTCAATTTTTTGTTTTTTTCGCCTATATTTTACTACACAAAATAAGACAAATCCCAATTTTTCGGTAATATAAAATACGGGAGCACCTTTCCCGAAATTCTAACAATATCTAACATTTTAGTTTGTTATTTCTTTATTAAATTGCTAGAAAAGTTGAAAGCTCGATCATGCTTGATAATTACTCAGCGTGTATTTCCCCAAGTATAATTACATGTTCTCAATGGTTTCCTGGTTAGTTACTACATTCCAACATATTAACATCGCCACATATCCAGAAATGCACTTTACACAATACATAAATCGTGCTAATCAATTTTCAAGTAATTGTCCAATTCATGACATGATCTTTAGATTATTAGATTGACAGGTCATGGAAGGAGGAAGACGTCCCTTTTAACCGTTTGCTGTTTTATGATTTGGCAAATGGATAGAAATACTCATGGTTTTATCGGCGGAATGAAGCACACACAATATGGGGGAACGTTTTTCATACAAAAAGGCATGTTTCAATTCGTAAGCTTTTTGTAAGAACTCGTTCTTATCATGAGACATTCTCGAAAGAAAATACCCAGCAATCATCATAATTTCCTCTTTGTAATGAGTTCTGATGCTCAGAGTTATATCGTCCAATTCCTACAGAATTTATTATTCTGAAAGCGATATTCCCGAATGCTTTCGCCTGCGGCTGTGCTATACGATCGCAGTAATAAAGTGGTGAACAAAATGAGATGGAATGTATGTGTGATAAATTCTTTGTGAAGTAGAAATGAATACTTAAGCTTATGAAAGCTACCGCTTTTAAAAATGTAGTCTCGATGGAGGCCCCAACGATTTCAGTGGCAAACACATTCAGGAATCGTGATAGCATTGGTGAAATATGTACATTTGAAAATGTGAATACCGAGAAAGAAAATTCCTTTTAACATCGGCAATTTGCAGGTATTCTACTCGTAGGAGCTTAAATTCCGTTTTTATGTATTTGGGAAGCTTTATCAATTTTGCTGGGATATGTTTGATAGAGCGTGTTAGACTTATGTTGAACTACGGCTTCAGCAATCTAACGCATATTTATTTCATACCATGAATTTTCTTGCTCTTCAAAATAGTCTCTTTGATGATGATTAGGTTCTTCCCAGGAATATATCTTGTATAGTTTCCTTATGCAGTCAGGATTCACAGCTGTTGTTCTGGAATGGCAGTAAGTCATGAGACCACTATGCTCATCAATACTTGCTCAATGATACAATCGCTCTTAGCTGTTGGCAAAAACTTGATTGTTATCAGTCTAATGACCGGCTATTATTCGAATTACATCTAAGGTCTCTCAGATACTGACCTTGGGACATGTCTCTTTTGATATTAAGCCCTTTGAGAATTACTGTTGAAGCGCTTGGGTTCGTGGTTTCTATAGCGGTGATCTCGATAAATGAACGTCCTCCTGATTATATTCAGGCCGATTTAGCCTGACTTATGCCTTTAGTTTCAGTTCGGGAAGAAGAAGCTGCAGTACTGGGACTGTTTGAAAAGTTTTCGACCTGATACAGATAAACGATATTCCTAAAGAATGAAATATCTAGAATAATTTCGACTTTATTACATTGACTCATCGCAGGTTTTGAAGAACGATACTGTATTCTCGAGGTGGAAACAATTCTAAATTTCCCTTTACGCACAGCTATACTTCAATAATTGAAATATCGGCGAGGCAATCGAAATGTGATTATGGCTCTAAAGATCGAGATGTCTGGAAAAATCTTAAACTACAGCCGGCCCCAATAAGCTAATAAGTGAAAACAAAGTTAGTTTCGAGCTTCTAGGGAATACGATAATTGTTGGCCCTAAACTCTCCGAACTACACTTGTCCAGATGCCTATCAAGTTTTTTAGTTTAATTTCAAGAGACGATTTTTTCAAAAATTTTTTTTATTTCTCGATTTAATACGTATGGTTGTTCGTTGTCGATTTTAAAGCAGCTAGTGTTTGCAATCAACAAATCGCATAATTTAATCAATGTTGGAAAATATTTATTACTTCGAGAAATGAGCAAAATCTGGAAGCGGCACAATGAATGCAGGGTTTTTATATCTCGAAGTTCATTCCTTAGGAACAAATGAATCTATTTCATCTATTTGCCGCATAGTTTGGCTATATATATATATATATATATATATATATATATATATATATATATATATATATATATATATATATATATATATATATATATATATATATATATATATATATATATATATATATATATATCATATAATCAACATATGTCGAATTCTACATACGTTTTCCCATCTTATTCATAGAATATAACGCATCAGTGAAGGTATATGAAGACAAGCTCTCATAACTACGAGGACGGTCAGTGACTTTCCCGCGCAGTCACTTCAAATGGAACAGTGCTGGCGTCAACTGTAATCTACTAGTGGGCAACTTCCTAACTTTGAGCAAGCTACGTCGTGCCGTTAGTGTTTGATATCCGTTCAAAGCAAACAACCTCGTGAATCTTTACGAAAATGGAAGAAAGTGAGTTTCGTATTCTGATTAAGCATTACTTGTTAAGTAAAAAATCCGTCACTGAAACGAAGGAAATACTTGATAAATACTACGGGGATTTTGTACCATCAATTTCAATGGTTAAGAAGTGGTTTACAGAGTTCTGTTGTAGTCGTACCAGGACCAGTGACGCCGAACGTCAATCGACGATAAAATCCTTGAAATGATATTGGACGATCGGAGAATGAAAGAACGTTAGTTGGCTCATGCTGTATTTTACACGATTATTTGGACTCTCCGCGAGATGGGTGCCGCGATTGCTCGACTATAAGCGTAATCGTGTGACCACTTCAAAAGAGTGTTTAGCAATGTTCAGCAGAGTTTTTGCGCCGTTTTGTTACTGTGGACGAAACATGGATCCATCACAATACGCGAAAGATCAAGGAATGATCGAAATAATGGGTTGCTCGGGGTGACTGTGGACCAAAAAAGGCCAAACTGAGTCTGTCAGCCAACAAGGTCATGGCCACAGTACTTTGGGATGCACGCGGTGTCATTCACATCAATTACCTCGAGAAAGGTAAAACGATCACCGGCGAATATTGTTCAAAACTTTTGAACATATTCGATGTTGATTTGAAGCAAAAATGGCCGCATTTGGCGAAGAAGAAAGTGCTGTTCAATCAAGACAATGCACGTGTGCACGCTTGTACGATGGCCAAAATCCACGAATTGGGATACGAACTGCTACCCCATCCAGCATATTCTCCAGATTGAGCCCCCTGCGACTGTTTTCTGTTTCCAAACCTGAAGGCATGACTGGGCGGTAAGAGATTTGAGTCCAACGAAGAAGTCATTACCGAAACAAACACGTATTTTAAGATACTTGTGAAAACTCATTATTTAGAGGGAATAAAAATATTATGAAAACGCAGGACCAAATGTATCGAGTTAAAAAGTGATTATGTAGAAAAATGAAATGTTCATTTGCCGAGAAAAATTTGTTCTATTCAGAAAGTCACTCACTTGTCAAACCGCCTTCGTATTCAAGACGTTGTCATTGGTGCAACTAGATCTTCTTGTTGAGTAAATTCAAGCACGGTTTGTGCCACCATAACTGTTTCCGTGGATTCTCATTCGGAAATTATATTTCCTCGGAGAATATTAAAACAATTGTTCTGGCAAATGAAATTTTGACTCTCAGCAATAAAAGTCATAGCTCCATAGGATAATCGCTAGTTTGTTGGGGGGTCACAATCTTAGAATTAAGACGTTAGGTAAATTGTAATCGCGAAATTCATTCGTGGGTTATTCTAGAACCACACAGAACGAGAGTAATCTTGCATGCAGATTCCATCATAGATTAATTATGCCATAATGAAAAGCCTCAAGTGCTCAAGGGCGTTCCCGAGTCGTCCGAGATCGAGTGCTCCTTGGAAAGTGAGAATTTGGGAACAAAAGAAAGCATTGTTGAACTTCTTGAAATACGAGAGCTGAACTTTCTGAAATATGTTTGTATAACTATGAAAGTCGAGGCTGAAGTTGACATAAAAATGTATGCATGGAAATAGAATTTGAACAGACAAGTACCTGCAAATTGCTTTTGTTTGTTGTCGGCAGCTTTCGATTTCCAAGTTTCCCACTTTTATGTAACTCTATACTTCCGATACTTCCAGAGAAATGCCGGATATATTTTCTTTCGAAATAATTCGCATTGTTACTCGAAAGGTGTAGCAACCTATGAAAACAATTTGCAATTCTTTTGAAGAAGGAAAGGAATTTTATGGTAGCGTAAGATAAGTTCATTTATTTGGAAAAGTTTGCCGAATACGATAAGAATCACTATTCTCTGACCTAATCCAAACAATTTAAAAGAAATATTCTTGTCAATAAACATAGTAATATTTTTCAATAATGTTCTACGATATTGTCGGACGCGAAAATATCTTGCTTTATTCTCCGATTCCAAAGTGTACATTATTCACATCCTTTGAGAAAAATCAGCGAATTTACTCAGAAAATAGATGCTGCTGACTTCCCTTCAATTCGATCAATCTAAACATTTCATGAATTTTCTTTTTTTAAGATTTATTTTTGTTCTACTTCCATTAGGTATGTTACAAAAATATATGAACATTTTCCAAAGGCTACGGAATCATAAATGAAGAGCGAAGAACTACGCATGTGCCAATTATACAAATTTTGCATTTGTACAGTAGTGAATTAACAAAACGGTAACTGCGGATGCTTAGGAAACGCTAGAGTTAAATTGTCTGTGGATGGATAGCAAACATTCTTTATGCCAGACATGTAAAGGTTACTCACTTTGAGTAGCCAGTGGAGATGATGACCACGAGGAGATGTGTAAAAAGGTGGGGACTATTATTGTGGAATTTAGTGGTACCAGCCTTGGCTTGATTCTCGTTTATCTAGAGTCGAGATTCTCCAACCTCAGTCGCCTTTTGGCTCGCCTAAGGTGCCACATCTCTTGATCTTCTTGTAAAAATTTATTATTGCGTTATTCCATCTATAGATATTTATCGCCAAACTGAATCGAAGTATATATCAATTTCAATCACGCAACAGCCTGTATTAAATTGAAATTAGTTTTATAAACGTCGGCAACGCTCAAGTTATAAAATCCTGTAGATGATGTTTTACTTTTCTGGAGAAAGTTAGAATTATCTAGAACACAATGTTAGTTCCAGAAAGTGTATTCTAGCGGACAATTTCCTGCTTGTTAAAGTTTATAGGGGTGAAAGAAGATGTTCCTTCAGGCCAGATAAAGGAATCGCCCCTGCTTTCGAAGGGCTGAATGTTAATGAAAGAACCACTCGAGCTCCAGCTAACTTATTCCACCTTGATTAAATTAATTCAAAATGTGGATTGGGTGTTGCAGATTCGAAAGCGTTCCTTACTCTTCAAATAAACTCGAATCTGATGTAAGTTTCCGAACATTAATACCCTTCTATCAAAAATCGAATAAAGTTTGCTGAAGTTGTTGGAGATGTACTAAAGGGATAAATTGGTTTTTGTCATCTAAGCGAATTGATTAGATGCTTGCAAATAACAGGAGTGTTTTCGATGAATAAACTTAAAAATAGCGGTCATTTTTGAAAACTAGTTGAACAGTTTTCTTGAAAATGCAGAATTAGTATATCCAGAATTCAATACAAATATAGTTGAATATTCGGGATACTAAGAAAAGAAAAACTAAAGACATAAGCTGCTCTCATTATTATTCTTTAACCCATAGGGCCAGAACTTTCTGCACATAACATAAAGACAGCTTGGGGTCCACTGAAAGTTTTTACTCGAGAAATCAGAAAAAACTTGAATTTTCTTACAGAAAAAATCAATTTTTGTAATATGTTTAGAAGAATATCGGGGCAGTATTCCGAAAAGCGTTTATATTCAAGAAAAAATTATAGTTTGAATGTTTAAAAAAAAAGAATTTATTTATTCGCTACTACTACAATCGACATTGCCACCTTACAAAATTATATGTATAATAAGTATAGTCAATTCCCAGATTGAAGGTTTCTTGATATCATTGACAGCTGTAACACCGTCGCTCTGAAAGGCCTTGCTAAAAGGCCAAAAAAGGACGATTGAAAGAACTCCAGAACGATCATCAAGTCCGGAGCAGTCAGGTAGGAGATTCGTTCATTTAAGCCATTTGAAGCTCCTGGGGATCCTCCCCCGGCATCATGCCAGCCTTGTCATAACAAGGGGTGGATGTCCTCCTTCCATACCTCGTTAGGCTCTTCCGGTCGAGTCTTGCTTGGAATGTTGTCGCAGCCAACTGGCGGAGAATTTGGGTTGTTTACATCCCTAAGGTGGGTAAATCGAGCACAACCTAAGTGCTTTAGACCGATGAGTCTTATGTCTTTCGTTCTGAAAACACTGGAGGAGATGGATGAATCAGGTCCAAGGTGTTATCGTTGAGGCCTCCGAGTGAACATCAATACGCCTCTCAAAAAGGTAAATCAATGGATCTGGCACTTGACAGGTTAGTCGGAAGGATCACTCAGTCTCTGGACCGCAAGTAGACTGCAGCTGCAGCATTCATCGACATTGAAGGTGCGTTTAAGATGGCCCCCACTAGTACGCTGTGTGGGACTGCGAGAGCCAGAGGAGTACCAAATATTATTGCGGAATGGATTAGTACCATGCTAAATGCCAGGGTGATCAACACTTCCCTAAAAGGGGAAGTAGTCAGGTTTGTGGCTGGCACGGGTTCCCTTCTGATGTGGTCCCTGTTGGTTGATGACCAGGCAATAATCGGCGCACTGGATGTTTATGTACAAGCGTACGCTGATGATATAATAATTCTGGCTGTCGGAGATGACAGCGATGTCTCCGTCAGACTTCTGGAGGCGATGTCAGCTATTCAATGGTGGTGTGAGGGAGAGAAACTTAGCATAAACCCCCACAAAACCCTTAGGAGGAAAAGGAGGATATTTGTTTCTCCCTCGACTCGGGGTAGAGTGTTTATTCCAGTTGTGGAGGAAGTAAAATATCTGAGGGTTACCTTGGATAGTAAACTCACGTAGAATTCGTACCTGGAAAACACAATACACAAGGCTAGACATATGATATGAGATATGGAGTCTTGCCCCGAAGCAACTTCAGTGGCTATATGTCATGGTGGTGAGACCATGTAGCACATTCGGTTGCATTGCTTGGTCAGAGTGCAGTCTTAAGAAGCAATCCCAACTCAAGCTCTTTAAATTGCAGAGAACGGCCTACATGATGAATACTGGAGCTTTTCGCTCTACACCTACTGCTGCCATGGAACTGATATTGGGCCTTGTCCTTCTCCATCTGGTGATAAGAGGAGTGGCTAGAATGGCTTTCTACAGATTCCATTGTCTTTCCAGAAATGAAACGTGTAAGTTCGGCTTTATGCCCGGCGCCTTATAGTCTGAAATCGAGGACAACGAGTTGTTGAGTATGAGATCTGATATAGCAATACCTAAACCTAACATGAAGCGACAATTCCAGATCATTATTCCTGGAAGACCGCAATGGTCCAGCCCCAAGGACCGTCTATTTGAGGATCCCTGTTGGTACACGGACGGCTCAAAAAGTGCAAATGGTGCTGGAGATGGTGTCGAAGGTCGAGGTCTTGCCAAGGAGTAGTCGATCTGTATTAGCAGGCATGCGACTGTTTTTCAAGAAGAAATATTCGCCATTGACCACAGTGCTAACCTTTTGCTT
Source organism: Cryptolaemus montrouzieri (assembly GCA_013387265.2). NCBI lineage: Eukaryota > Metazoa > Arthropoda > Insecta > Coleoptera > Coccinellidae > Cryptolaemus > Cryptolaemus montrouzieri. The sequence goes on along the minus strand of JABFTP020000186.1, from coordinate 29,441,534 downwards.
GCGGTGGGATTAACAAATAGGTCAATTGAAATCATCACCGATAACCAACTGCACTGAAGGCATTGGCATCCGATACCTGTACGATACATATGGTGCTGAAATGTCGCCCCACCCTTGTCAAACTAGAACGGAGTAGGCTTTGTCTGATATGGCTAGCGGCAAACTCGGGCATTGAGAGGAATGAGAAGGCGGACTCAGGTCACTCGAGGAACAGGCTTGGGATTCATCGGACCGAAACCTAGGCTCGGAATTCCCCTAGAGACTGCAAGGATGGAAAATAACCGATGGTTGGACCTGATGGTACGTAAGCACTGGATGAGTCTCAGAGGCCTCAGTCACGGTCGACTTGCAATTAGCGGACCTTCCACCGTGAGCGCCAGGGTCTGGCCTAAACTCTCCAGGCTGGACTTGAGAGTTCTAACTGCTATCCTAACGGGGCACTGTCAGAAATCACCTATACAAGTTAGGATTGATCGAGGGGTCCTTCATGCTTGTGAAGAAGATATAGAATCAATTGAACATTTTATGAGAGAGTGCACAGCTGGGGACAGAGTCAGGATAGAAGAACTTGGATCTAAGAAACTGAAGCTGACTGAGGTTATTAAGCTCTCACCCACGAAACTCATATCCTTTACAAGAAGGATGGAGCTCATGGCAGAAATTTAGGACAGAATGTGTCACTATAGACCACTGGGTTGCAGTGGCCAGGCTGCTAGGCAGCCCTCACTCATGTGATATATCTGTTTATCTATCAATTCTATAGTCAATTCTTGCAATCGACGTTGCAAGTGCGGCCTAGCAAGATATAATGCAATTATATCCACACAACTTTCAGTAATGACTCTTCTCGTAACACCTAAAACAGCACATTTACATTGGTGTAAAATTCGCGCATTTTCAATGGCCATATACAGCATTTCACCTACTATTCACGGTGTGAGAGTGGTAACGCCAATCCAAACAATCGGTACCTCCTTTTGATGCGTTATAGTGAAGGATAATTTTCGGCTCTCCGTTAATTACGTTAGTGTTTTTTCCGGCAGATACCATACGAACAATTCTATTCTTTTTCGGCAATATGACACGAGTGTCATATCTTGAGCATGATGAGTTTGGTGGTGTTTTGGAGTCTACTTTCATCTCAGCTGAGATTTCTCTTTTATTTCTTTTCATTGTCCAGGAAACTTTTATTATATAAAAATCTACACCAGAGGTTTGGATGTGAACTAATTGTCGCATGTGAAGGTGCGTTGTGTTCCATTAAAGTTTCAGGATCATTGAATTCAAAAATTTTCAAAATATTTGGAATCAGATACCTATACTTACGGTATGAATTACAGTTGACACAAAAAAAAAATTACGCTTTTTTTACGATTTGCACATATAAAGCTAGTATGGAGTCTACCAGACCCCACAGAAAAAACGTCCATCTACTTATATGTGCAGAAGGATACTGACGCCACGCAGACCGTTGCAAAGTGCTCAAATTATTGGGGTTACTATTTTCAATAACAGATGGCGCCACTAGAGTCATTTTTGAAAGAATGCAGAGAATCTAGAAACTCCCAGAAAACGGTCGGGTCCAATAGACCCCGCCAGGGTCCTACGGGTTAAAACGTCCTTCGTTATCAAAAGCTCTGATTGAAACAATCAAACGATTCTATAAATGCAATAATTACAATTGGACCTATGTGTGAATTTTCTGTTAATGAATAAGCGCGTTTTTATGCCTCTTCAGCTCAAATTCTCTTGGAAATGTCGATTTCTAGTGGTACTTGATGAACAACTAAGTTTATTCCATGCTTTGAATAGACCAATCATAAAGAAAATTCACCTACGCTTTTGATGGTACTTTGGCAACGACTTTGAATTCTCAAAATTGAATTATGAATATTTTGGCCTAAGGTATTCCAAGCTTCTTGGACTACCAAGCAAAGCTTCTCTTGGAAGAAGTATTCCCTCACCAACAAATAGCTTTTCATTTGATAAATTCATCTAAATTCTAATTAGTTGAAAATAATCAAAGTTGTACTTACTGAAGAAGTAGAGTAGCTACACCGTCGTCAGCAAAGAAAACTACAGGTGGAGTATATCTTTCGTTTCCACCACAAATCTGATTATCGCTAATGCTATACATGGGCTCAGTGCCAGGAAAAAGTTGAAGAAATCCTCCAACGCAACTGTAAAGAAAACTTGAATTATTTTTGTCTTAATACCGACGTGAAGAAACTCAAATTTTCCAGCTAACAATATATTTTCTCGTGCTCTGCATTAATTATATCTGCATTTCATGATGTCGAAAAGAACAGAAATGAATAGTATTGGCTGTGTGTGGTATCACACAAAAAAGCCATAAAAACTTATTTCATTAAAAAATTCCAGTTAATTTTTGATCAAACTAGTACATCAGGCAGAGATTTGTGTCTTAACGATAAAATTGAAATCAATAAACATAACATGACTTACTTAGTTCCATTATGCCTTCCAACATTAACAATTCTGTAAATTTGTATTTCAACCCTTTCATTTTGTCCTGGTACAAGAGTGTAGGTACAGGCGTCTGGTCCTTGGAGTGAAGGTGATTTGATTTGTCCGAAAGTTTTTCCAGATTTTTCCTTGAGTTCAGTTGATATTATGGTCACGTTACACACTGAAACAAAACAGAAATTCCATCAAGTTGGGTGATTTTTTTTAAGTGAGCTTCCCAGGAATAGGCGAACCTGGGAAGAATTGAGGTGCCTGTTTACACGCTTCTTGAAGAGGGCCAAATTTTAGGATGTTGGGAAAATGTTGGACGGAAGCGAGTTCCATTGCTTACCGGCCCTGTAAACGAAGGTATTTTTATAGAGAGAGGTTCGAGGGGTCGTTAAAGGTACCGCCATATGATGAGAACTCCTTGCCAGCCTAGTGTTGCGGCAAAACGTTTTCCCGGAATAAGGTCTTTCAGCTCTTTGAAGCATCTTCCGTGGAAGTATCGTTAAACCAGAGAAAGGTCAGCAACTCATCTTCTGAGAGCAAGCGGTTGGAGATCGAAGGCGATTTCCGGGTGGTCGATGAGGCGCACAGCCCGTTTCTGCACACTATCCAACATCCGCAACGAATGTTTGGGCGCAGATCCCCATACATGGGAACAATATTCCAAAGCAGGTCGAATCTGCGCCTTATATAGAAGCAACAGCTGAGATTATATGAAGTACCGCTTGGCTCTGGAAAGAAAACTAAATTTAGCTGATGCCGACTTAGCTATTGCTGATACATGTTCATGCCAGCATTTGTTGGCCTTGCATCATTAGAGGAGGTTCTCCAGCGGGGACATTTCTAGAAAACGTAGTTGCTCGCGTCTTGCTTGAGTTGAAGCTCACCAGGTTCAACTGACCCCACTCAGATATCCTCTGTTAGTCAGAGTTCACGTTATTAATTTGTTGACATCCCTGACGCTGAGATTCCGCAGCTGTAATCGGCCGCAGACTACAGAAAGACGAAACCAGGGTACAACCGTCTGCAAAACCGAAGATCTTGTTCTGTGTAGATGACAGAAGATCGTTAATCTGCAAAAGAAACAAGGTTGGCGAGAGAATGGATCCCTGAGGTACTCCTGCTTGCAACCAGAAACAACCATATGTTATACCGTCTACCACAACTTGTATTGATATATTTGAAAGAAAGCCACTTATCGAACCCCGCAATTTTTCGGGAAGTCCATGTGCAGCAAGTTATTTCAACAAGGCTGCATGCCAAACCCTATCGAAGGCTTTAGAGATGTCGAGGGCTATTGCTCTAGATTCCCCTTGCTTTTCCATCGTTGATGCACAAACATGAGTGACATAGGCGAGCAGATCTCCTGTCGATATTTGCCTGCGAAAACCATACTAATGGTCGTTAATAATTTCCTGCAACTCAAGATATTTGATGAGTTCATCGTTTATGTCTCTCTCCATCACTTTGGACATAATGGAAAGAAGTGCAACAGGGCGGTAGTTTTGGGGTAAGGACTTCCTTCCTTTCTTTGGGATCAGTTAAATTGTCGCTATTTTCCAGCTGCTCGGAAAAGTCTGGCTTTCATAAGAAATCTGAAACAGACGGTTGAGAATGGGTGCCAGTTCGGGAGCACACTTTCTCAGGACGATTGGCGGTATTTCGTCTAGACCAATTGCCTTCTTGCAGTTCAGCTGCTCGAGAGACCGTCTCACAGTGTGGACTCTAAACTTGATTTCTCCCATGGAAGAATTTGTAGGTGGAATGTTCGGTGGCATTGCGTTAGATGAATCTAGCACAGAATTCTTTGAGAACAAGAGAGCAAAGAGATCGGCTTTCTCTTTCGGAGATGATGCTATACTTCCGTCTTCGGCGGAAACGCAGATTTGCAGAAATTGGCACTGAGGGTCTTCCCATAGATCAGAATTGTCTAGTCCCACTCGCCTATTCAAGTAGTTTATTAGTTAGCTCTTCGTTAAAATTGGGCTTTGCTCTTGCAGTTGTTAGGTTGCATACGTTCCGTATTCGTACGAAGGTTGTTCTTGTTTCCTCTGTTGGATTTATCTTTCATGACTTGTAGGTAGCTCTGCTCTTGACTGCAGAGGCTCTTTCGCAGCCTTTGTTGAACCATGGCTTTTGTGCTGTTGTTCTTTTCATGGAATGAGGGATGTAGAGATCCATTCCTGCATGAATGATTTCTGTAACAGATTCAGTGCACACATTGATGTCAGGATCTGAAAGGCAAACATCACTGAATGGGAAGCACGAAAAGAATTCACGCAGCTCATCCCAATTAGCACGGTTATAGTGCCAAATGCATCTAGGTGGTTTAGGTTGTTTGTTTAGGGGCAGTACAACGGTTCCAGTAGCTTGTGGTCTGAGTTGCCTAGCGGTGCTGAGACCTTCACTCCAAAATCATCTGGATCTGAAATCAAGAAGAGATCCAAGGTGTTCGGGAAGTCGGTTGGGTGATCAAGTATTCTTGTTGGATCGTCCACTTGCTGTGTTAGATTATGGCTGATTGCGAAAATTTCAGCCTGTCTTCCCGCTTCATCTGTTCTATTGGAGTGGCGGAGCCAGTTGGTGTTGTGAACGTTGAAGTCACCCAGTACAATGACCTCAACTGCCGGATGATGTGTCTGAATCCAATCCACCTTATCACATAGATACTGAAACAGTCTAGGGAAGTGAATATCGTTTGGTGAGCGATATAGACAGCATAAGAACAGTGTTTCAATCTGCAAACAGATTTTAAACCACGCAAGGTCGAAAGATTCGTCCTCCATCGTGTCCTCTCTCTGGTATGCAACAACCGATCTAGCGAAAACACAGAGGCCCCCTTTGAACCTAAATATCGTATGTGACTCATACCCATTAAAACGTATATACGTTGTGTCGGTTGTTTGACTTATTTGGGTTTCGCTTAGGGCCTGCACATGGGATTGTGCGTTTTGCAGATGCTGGTGTACTTCATCGACATTCACGTTGTTGTGCCCCAGTCCTCTGATATTGCAGAATTCTATGAAGAGTTCGCTTTCTTCTCTAGAACGTGAATGAGTTAGTGAATTCGCCGGAGGAGTGCTCGACTTACACGAAACTGAACCCCTCGAGGCAGTCCCCCCCGGAGATCCGAATCGGAGACTATTTTAACTCCGGATGATTTTGACCCAGAAAAGCTCATCATGCTTCGTTGCCAATCCTTCCCACTCTGGAAGCCGGACCATTCGCCAGATCCCGAAACTTAGTCACACAGGTGACCAATTCACGGGACCTATAGCTGGATGTGTAGGTATCACACCGGGCATCGGCGGTTAGGCCGCCTGTCACCAATAGGTGGATGAACGTATCAAGAGATAAGAAACTCGTACAAATATATTGGTAATATTTATATGTCTAAACATAGAAAAAATAGTTTTACTAAAGAAAATGAATTGTTCTTAAGATATGGGAATGTTACCTTTTGATAATTGCTTTGGTAAGTTCGACAATAAATATGTATATTATAGTTTCGGTCCTAATTGACCAAAAAAATTGATTTATACAATCTTATAGCTTTTTTTTAAGATTATTACGTCTTCTTGTAGTGTTGAAAATTCCAAAACATCAGATTCAAACTCAATGAAAATCATAATCAATTATCCAGGCTCTTTAACAGCGCTGGATCGCAATTTCGAACACTAAAGAATTTGAGCATTGTGTGGATAAACTAACCTAAGCCGCCATCTGCTAGAACTCACAGATGATTATAACCCTTTCTCGTTTAATTTCACTGGAATTGATTCAGTAGATTAAGAGTTCATCGACAAGCAGAGTGACAAGAGTTTTTTATATATAAAAATTTGTGTAACTAATTTTGCATACACTTTTTTCCGCATTTACTTTACAGTGTATCACTAATTTACCTTTTTGCTTGTCTTTCAATGCTAAACCTCAGTTGAAAATATTCTTTCATATTCCTGGATTTCGAACATGTGTTTATATTTTAATTGTATCTCCACGCAAAGGAAAATAACGGAATCATAAATGAGAAGGGTTGTATTTAGTATAAAGAAAGATAGTTTCAGGCTTCTCTGATGAGTATATATCAGGTAGTCCCCCTTGTGGATAAATTTTATCGGATAAAAGACACCTGAGGTTAGAAAAGAAAACAAGAACTTTATACAAACATCATGCACACAAGGGTGGCAGTGTTTCCAAACAGAACCCGCCGTAAGTGAGTAAGCTGCTTTGCAGTATAGAATTCGAAACTTTGAGTGAAACATGAGTAGATCGGTATCGCATACGGTTCAGAATTAAGCTTCTCAAATATTCCATTTAGAAATAGAATTTCCCGCATGCTTGACAATTTGAATCTTTCAGCGTGTAACGTAAACTTTCAATAGAATTTCAGTTTGAAATGTATTTTTGAAATTGAAAAATTTTGTAGACGAATATTATTAAATATTCTTTTCCGATTGAAGATGATTATCGTTATTTTGATACTTTTTAATCAATTTGAATCAATAGCGTTTATTCGTACACTGATGAAGTGACACTTCACATTGGAGTTTATCGCCACAGCCAAACGTCGGATGGGGAATGAGATAAGATCACTCAGCTTTACCACGACAATAGCTTTGATGGCTAGTATTCTTAGGATTTGGAGAAAAGATTATTCACAAAGTTTGTCGGTTTGATCGTGAATTGAATTCAGTACGTTGGTTCAAGTTATCTTTTTTCACTATGAGTTCGTTCGAGAATGAATGACAGGATGAATCCTTCTTTCCGTAGTACTAACAATCTCTAGTTGAAGATGTTTTCTTTATTTTTCCATCATGTAGAATCTTGTGACTGAATCTACTCTTATTGGTTTGACAAGTCCAAGGACCTTGCCCAAAATTTGCGGCTATAATTTCTTTAACTCGTCCTGTACCTTACTGATATCAGAATCCAGTTTAGACTCACTATGATTAGATAGTCTTGAATACATGAAGTAGAATTTTATTTAAAGCATATTCTGTATCCATGTAGGTTTCAACAACAATCCGCTTGCGATCTATAGACTTAATAATCTTGTTAACCGGTTCCTAAGAGTCAGGTTGATTTGACATTTTGGAAATCATATTGGTGCACACTCAGTGGCTTCAGCAGTGAAACCTCACCCATGATGAAGGCATCTAACACGTTCTCCGAGGTTTTTGGAACAAAAGACGTAAGACGTACCAATTAGACTGAGTGTAATTTGCTCACATTATGGATTCAAACAATCTTTAACCAACCGAAATAAGGATCCAGGCTTGAAAACCTAATTATATATATATATATATATATATATATATATATATATATATATATATATATATATATATATATATATATATATATATATATATATACTGGATGATTCACCAGTGGCGCGGTGCTCTGTAGCTCGTACACTCTTGAAGAATTTCATTTTTGTTCGAACGGTATTGTATTTAAAAAGTAAAAATCTACTTCAGAAATTTATTTTGAAGTGAACAGGGTGTCCCAATTTTCTATAAAAAAATCTTGGCAGGTTTTTGTAGATTGGGAGACCACTTTTCTGTTGAAGATTCAAGAGCGTCCTAAACTCAGTCTTCAAGTAATAAGTTTTTTCGGTGATTAGTTTCGTCACAATATTTTTTTTCCGTAAAAATTCATGAAAATAGGCTCTCACATCATCACATGCTCCTCGGGCCAGTGAGGATGAATACTTTTTTCCTTTCGTTTTCTTATTGCCCAAGGATAGATTTATTGATGAATTGAAATAGATTATCCTCATTCTATATAGGAGTGACTCAAAAAATTATTGAATATTGTAATTTTAAAAATATAATATCTTGATTATTTCAAATAGAACATCCTGTATAATATTATTCATGTCAACGCATAAAATATTGTGCCATATTTTGCATAGGTAACCTTATCTTTATCTTCGACCATTTTCGAAATTAAAAAAATAAACTAAAATAATAAAATCAGAGGTTGGGAAAGAAGAGTTTATTAGTACATATCATTGTACTTGATCCGAGAAATGGAGATATTTTAGGGAAGTCGTGTATGAAATACGTAATAGATTGGTTTTTGGTGAGATGATCTACAAGGTGTTGAACTATTCCTATAAGTGCTCGAAATGTTGCCCGTTTCTTGGTAGACACTACTCAATCCTTCTGATGAAAGACCGTTGAACTCTCGACAACATTTGCAGATTACCTGACTGAAAGGCGTCGACTATCTCTGTCTTATATCCAACTGTGTTGTAGAAGGAATCTGGTAAACGATGGCCTTAATATAACCCTACAAGAAAAAAATCTGGACTTATAAGGTCCGGAGAACTAGCTGGCCATCTAACAGGACCACCACGTCCTATCCATTTGTTTGGAAATCCATGATTCAAATGATCCCTAACCTGATGTGAGTAACGTGCCGGTGCTCCATCCTGTTGAAACCACAAATCTTGTCTTATATGCTCTGGTACATCGGCAAGTACCATTGGTAGATGATTTTGCAGAGAATCTAAATAGATTTCACTATTGAGGTGGCCGTCGAAAAACTGCGGCCCAATTAGATATCCGTCTACTGCAGCGGCCCATACATTCAAGGACCAACGATGCTGGTGATCTATTTGTCTCATGAGGTGTAGATTTTCCGTGTCGTGATAATGAAGGTTGTGCCTGTTAACAAGCCCATTCTTGTGGAAAGTTGCCTCGTCCGAGAAAAGAACTCTGCTAAACATATTTGGATTTTCCGCTACTTTGTCACTTGCCCAATTGGAAAAATTGATTCAATTTTCATAGTCTTGATTGTTCAGTTCCGAATGCAGCTGTACATGATATGCATGAAATTTATTCACTTTCAAGATTCTCTGGACGGAAGTTTGACTTATATCTGTTAATTGAGAAATCTCTCTTTGGCAAAACTGATAACTGGTTGTCTTCAGCTCTAGCAGTTTTTGGTTTTTCATGTTTTTTGTAAGCGATATAAACTCTACTTGCCAACAAAGAATTTCTATCACACTCACCCAGAATAAAAAATCATATCAACCATTTCTTCTTTGGAGAACTTCATGGCAGTCAATTGAGAAAATTGGGTTCAAATCTCACTTTAACAATGTTTAATAACGAAACACTGATAAGTTCACCATGCAAAATGCAGAATATGATATGTCCGGAGACCTGACAGAAGGCACAAATAAAAAAAATGTCAACACATACCTCGATGTACGTTTTAATCATCTTTATTTTATCATTCATTAAAAAAATTATCTTGTTTAGCTTTCATGTTTTACTACTTGAATCATTACAGAAAAAAAATTTTGTACGAATAATGATACATGTTGATGAGTTTGATACGGTTTGTACAATTTTCATCAAAAATTTTTACAAATAATCGAATATTTCGAAAATGATCGAAGATAAAGAGAAGGTTACTACTGCAAAATATGGCACAATATTTTATGCATTGACATGAATAATAAAATACAGGGTGTTCCATTTAAAAAATCAAGATAAAATATTTTTGAAATTACAATATTCAATAATGTCTTATGAGTTACTCGTGTATGAAATGAGGATAATCTATTTCAATTCTTCAATAAAGCTATTCTTGGTCAATAAGAAAACGAAAGGAAAAAAGTATTTATCTTCTCTGGCCGAAGGAGCATGCATTGCATTATAGCAGAGTTTAGGTGTTTAGGTTAGGTTAGATTTCTTGAAAAAAAGTGGTCTTTCAATCTGAAAAAACCACCCAAGATTTTTTATAGAAAATTGGGACACCATGTTCACTGCAAAATACATTGCTGAAGTAGATTCCTACTTTCGAAATACAATACCGTTCGAACAAAAATGAAATCGTCAAGAGTGCATATATATATATATATATATATATATATATATATATATATATATATATATATATATATATATATATATATATATGGGGAGGTGGACATTCTTATCTTACTGCAGGTAAAAATGAGTCGTCCATACCAAGAATCGAAATGACTAGGAACACTTGTTGAGGCGCAGAAAAACTGTATTTTTCTTTAGTTCACTATATTTTGGAATTTGTATTCTGTTTTTATCTTTCAAGCTATTTTTTGAGGTAGTTTTGCTAGCTACCATGTGTCCCCACTATATGTTTCTGCCGATTCAAATAACTTGTTCATTATCTGACGTCAATATTATGTATTTTGGTAAATGTGTATTTTTTTCATAGTTTAAAGGGTTTTCTGACAGGTAAGCGCCTTACTAAGTGATGACTATTCTGATGAAATTTAATGTAAACAAAAATGAAATTTCATTATAAACTTTGACTGATTTTCACGTTTCAATTCGAAGGCCAACTGGAATTGTGGCATGTTTCATATAAAAGTTCTAACTGCTTTTTTCTGAAAATTGTTATTCGTTATAACAGACAATATAGACGATATTCACTCTGGAATATATCCAAAAAAAATACTCTGGTCAACAAATTCTGTTTTTGAAATAGGGTATTCTTTGGGGATAGGTAAGTTCCAAGCTATTACATAATTGTCATTGGAAAGTTTATACTCCATAAAATCTCCCTCGATATATCGAACCGGGGGACAACCTTTATTTTCTGCTGTCGAATGTCAGTGTAATCCTACTGCGTGGCATTTTTTTACCGCATTTCAGGTGTGTGTCAATGTGCGAAATGGAAATCTGATAATAAATGGATGATTCAAATGGCCACTTTAGAGTTGATTTAGGTGTATTCAGGCGAGTGCTTCGATCTCGAATTGGATGAATATCTACGGCCAGCCACATTTCTATTTTAGATTCAAATTTAACGCGACTCGAAACTGATCCTACGGGGACTCGGGGCCGCTTTAAATATTGTATTTTCGTTATAATGTCAGGAAATATCAATACATACTATGGTCGCAATGGAATTCCAGCCCACACTGTGCACAACGATTTGGAAACCGTTTTCCACAGGGGCAACCTCCATCTTCGACGCAGCATGCACATTCATAGCTGTTTTTGTCCCAAGAGCATTGGCAACCCTTTGCCTTCTGAGTCCACAAGTCGATCTGATCTGGAAATAGACGAAAACATTTCGTTACTTTCAAGTTCGATTCTTCGAAAATAAGGTAATTTCACATGATATCCAATGTCTCGTCTATAAATTCGAAAGGAATAATGGACAACGAATGATTCTCGAATGGTAAGAATAGATCAATTCTCAATGAATTAATGACTTTTGAATAATAATTAAAAGTTGATGGCGAATTGTCAAATTAACAATAAGTGGAAACAAACATTTTTGCTATGATATTCAAGCCATAAGAGAACAGAAATCAATTTATATATCATTCCAAAATCTTAATGAAATATATTCCATTTCAACCCTGTATACCGAAAGTAATATGATAATTTTAATTTCTGTTTTAAATTTTCTGAATACATCTTGCATCATTAGAGTTTAAGAAAAAATATACAGATTCGAAGTTTTACTTCCCTTCGAGTTAAGAGAGACAATTAGGTATACATAATGAGGCAACAAATGCCAAAACTTTGTTACTTACTGTTGCCATCAACATAAATCGTGGTCCACATGAGTTGTTGCGCATCCGAGAGCGAAGGCAACAGAAACCACAGCGACCACAAAAAGATGGTGCGGCATATCAAGTTAGAAATTGCCATCTTGGTTTTTGCTGCTCAGAAAAACGGTCTTGCCAACATGAAGGTGGGATCTTTCCCTATTTCATTGTACATAGTCGCTGCTCATCTTATTTATCAGTGCATGCTGTTTCAGTTACAACAGCGATCCTTTTAATGGCCCCTTGACAAATCTCTTGCATATTGCTCTTCTAACGACCTGAAACAGATTGAATAATTATTGCATTAGTCTTTGTCTAGCTCCGTTATCCTTTACTATTTTCTTTGATTATTTCATTTTTTATCGTAATTCACTTGTGCCTGACTTTTTGTTTCGAACTTCTATAAGATACAAATAAAAAATTGGTATACCAAGCATTTCGATTATTTTTTCGTTGAATTTACACGCCTGTCATTATTATCACCCTCCAATATGAATGCTATAGCTTGTTGTTTGGCAAAGTTACGCCGGTTTATTTGAATCATCGAACGCGTTTTCGACCTTTGTTTTTTATGAATTGCATTGTATGAACGAGTTTGCACTAATTTTTTTATGGAAATGCAGGTTTAACGTGAAAATAATGCAGACATATTTTAGAAATGATGGATTTGTTAGGCAGATTTGAATTTTATTTTATTTGTTCACCATCTCATCATCATTTGCTTTTGGACTTTCTATCATTTTTTTAGAGAAGGAAACCAGCGTGAGTGGACCTGAACAAGTCCAGATGTTGTCACCAAAAAGGAAATTGATTTCATAATCTCAGACAAAAAGAGTGTCATCGAAGACGTGACAGTATTGAGTAAACTAGCTATACCAGCGATCATCGTGCTGTAAGAGCAAGGATCAAAATAAACCTGAAATGGCAGATAATGAAGATGACAGCAAAGAAAAGAATGAAAATAGAAACATCCTACCAACAGGCGATAAAAAGAGTCTCGATGATATTGAAATTCCTATAGAAGATATTAATATTAATGTAGATGACCTGAACACCAAAATTAACGAAGCTCTAACAGAAGCGCATGGAAAATTCAGAAGAAGCGAGGGTAGAATCAATGAAAAACTTCGAAGGAACTGATTCACAAAAGAAGGGAAATGATGATAATTCGACAACAGGCAGTGAGACAAATGAATATACAAATTTTCTATCAAAAAGGACATAAGGAAATAAAACACTGAACAAATTAACCATAGAAGACAACAAAAGTTTGAAAGTGGTCTATGCTGAGAATTCCCTCCAGGGGGGGAATACCGAACGAGGAAATAAGGAGAAGAACGGGAGTCATTGGTGCTGCCAGTAGAATAGCTGTGTTGAAGTGGAACTGGGCTGGACACATTACCAGAAGAACATACGATACCATGGACCAGAAAAGTTATCGAATGGATACCCAGACAAGAGGCATTTCAAAGCAGAAGACGCCCCACTACCAGATGGTCTGACGACATAAAACGCATCAAGTGGAACTGGATGCAGACGGCGCAAAATAGAGAGGCTTATGTCCAGCAGTGGACGAAATTAAGGTGACTGATGATGATGATAATAATCTCTTAGAATTTATTTTTAACTGACATCTCCCAAAAATACCACGTTATTATTATTTTCACATGGCAATATGTGGAATGTGGTCCCTTATTGAATAGTTATACTCAAAATTTTTTTAATGCGATTAAGTTATTTCGTTTCAATATTGTAACTTTTGCTTTCCTTGTTTTGTTGAGCAGAACATAAAATATGCTCATAGAGACGGCAGTTGGCCACTAAAGGCTTAGAAACAAATCTTTTTTGAATATTTCGTACGTATTTCGTTGTGCGATACTTCAAATCTCAATTATTTTTCGGTTTACGAATCCCACCAAAAGAAGTCCAAAGGAGTCATATCAGGGGGCGTGTCACATCGATGTATACGCCAATATAAGACTAATCAAATGGCGAAAAATAGACGCACAAACATTTTACTGCTTGTAAAGGAAGGATCTCTTACTCAGAAGGAAATAATTGAGGATGGGTACTAGTTTTCTCACTAGGAACATAGACAGATTAAGACAAATGTCATTTTTGCAATGAAATAATGGAAACATAACAATATTTGCCCTGTGAATGTGATGTCTTCAAAAATCCAAGGTACCTCAATTTTTGGTTCGAAGAACCACACAGGTGATTCATTATTCAAAACAGCGAAATATTTAGTAAAAGCGTGTACGTCGTTTATCTCAAAATCTTCGAACACCCCGAGCATAGCTGCTTTTTCATAATCCGAATTCGATGAAACAAAAACAGAATAACATACCACACAAAAAAGCTATTAGTTCGAACTGTTTACGCCTCTACGTCAGTTCCGGAAATACTGGAAGTTGAAATTCACTTCGTTTTAATCGAATTGCAATTTTTCGTTGTATTCGAAGTGATTTCTATAGGGAACCTCTTTTCAACCGCATATTTCTTCAATTTATTAGAGAAGTTTCCCCAAAAACTTTCAGTCGTCCAAAGATACTAATTGTTCCGAACGAGAGAATAATAAATTTGACCAGGCTCGTTGGCTATGAAATACCAAGCTGCAAGTAAGAATTTTTAAAAAATTCTGGTTTATTTAAATGCCGAAGTTGTTGGATAGTCACGAAGGTACTCCAGAATTCCTAACAGAGAAAAATTCCTTACTGGCTGGAATAATCAAATATTGACCAAAATACATCGCTAATGTACCTTTGCTAATGCATCCATTCCTCTAGGATTTAGAAAATGGGAGAAACTTTATACAATTTCCGGAAAGGAATAAAATCGTTTAATCCCGCTGTGTTTCACTTCAAAGAGAAAGATTTTCAATATTTAATTATTTGCAACTATGTCTGAATTATAAAGGGTGAGTTATAAAGGTAAAATTTCCACGAAAACCGACAGAATTTGCAAATGACAGATTGTTAGAAGCTGGAAACGCTGTGGGATAAAAACAGCAATATTCAATTTAGCCCTGTCATTCTCAGTATAACAAATATTTATCTCTAATAATCAGATATAACAACAAGCTGTTTGACATTCAGTTTCAGTCAGGTTCGGACGGAAAATCAAATGCTTGAAGATTATTTGAAATTATTAGGTAGATTTGAATTTCACAAGCAAAATGGTGGATTTGTTATTGATATTCCTTCTATTCAACTACATTCTAAAGGCACTAGATATCCAAAGGTTTAAAAATATTCAAAGTCTCTCTGTTGTTGTTGATACATTTCTTATTTTTCACCTCAGAATAAGGGACAATTCTGGAAAGCATTTCTTCATAAGATTTGGATTTCTCTTTTAAAGATTTCTTCAAAAGCCTTCGGTTGAACAGTAATTGCTAAGTGCCAAATCCGGATGTTGAGGTGGATGGGGAATCAATTCGAACACATTCGGGAGTTTTTGAGATTTGAGTCTTCTAGTTTCACCAAGCGCCAACAATGCCACATATTGATGACTATTTCATTTTATTCATTCATTATTTCATCCAAAAATAGGAATGCTTTAACTGCAGCTTAGTATCAAAATAGCTTTGCCGTGACTTTCTACATTTATACATATAAGTAATGGCCTGGTAAATAGTGCAATGTCTATCTAGATTCATCTTGGAGCATACAAAGTCTCCATGATTAATCAGAATAGTTTCCATAGTCTTTCATGAATCTAGAAGGACCTTAAAGTATGATCTGATACCATATAGTTTGACGACAGATCAGTTCTGCTATGTTGTTTAGTACCACGTCGTTGAGGCAACCTTTGGCACTCTTCGCGATATGAACGTACACTTTTTCAAAGCTTTGTATACTCCCGAAGAGAGTCCCCTGAAGAGTTAGTTTATTCCCTATAATAATGACAGTCTTTTGCACTGTTATGAGTTCTGATTGGAAAACCATGAAATCTGTGTAAAATGGTATTGATCTCTTTTGCTCCCTTCATTTTTGAGCCGTTTGAACCATTTTTGTTCATAGGTCCTCTCCTGTTGCAGCATCATCTCCTGCTACAACTATTATTGTAAATTTCTCAGCAGACACAAAAAGGACTTGCATTTCCTCAACTTCAATCCAATTGATGTTAAATAGGGTGATACTGGTTTCGGTATAGAAAAATCATACAATGAGACAATGAGATGACGTTCGAGAGAATTCTTCTGAAGCCTGTTCTGGTCATGGAAGTCGGACGGCCTGATTTCAAAATATACAAATGATGTTTAAAGAGAGGTCTTCCATTAGACGGTTCATGAATATTCAGTTCAACCCTAAAGGCTCTATTTTAGCCGAAATTTCACGTTTAAGTTGCCGCCAAACTCTGATGTTTGTCGAGCAATTACCGGGTTGAATCTTTCACTTTGCTCCAATTTTATTGAATATTTCGAAACATCTTTGCGAAAATGTCATCCAGAAAATTCTGCAAAAAATGTATCAATTGAAAGAATGAGATAACACATCTTATCTCCATAATTCAAGAAGCCTTATAACTCGTTTGTTTGCCTTGAAGTAACAAAGACACTGACAGTACTGACAGCTTTTTTTTGGGTTAATACCCAAAACTTTGCATGATAGCCTTGAGAAATCAGCATTGCATAAGAATACCTATATAGAAATGCAAAAAGCTGTAATTCTCAATACACGTAGGATTGTAAGAAAATAATAATAATCAATTACAAGATAACAAATTTGGAATCGGAAATGACAGCATATAGATACGCGTTACATCTTGCGTTCTTAGAAAAATATCTTGAATTACAGCACATATCCGAGCAGAGAATTTCAGATCAACGAAGAACAATCGTTAAAAATAGGCTACTTGCTTCAGAAACGCTGCAAAGCATACTAGAAGAAGTCATAATGAAAGCGAAGATGATACTCATAACGGTATACCAGCTGGAGCAAATGAAAGTGTTACAGATAGCATCGAAACCACGGAAACGAATATCAACATAGAACGTCCTCCTGAGCCAAATTAGCAGAACGAATTTATGTATTTGGCAAGATATGAACTCAACAGAGCAAAAGAACACCAATATCAACCTATCAAGGATTAGCTCAGTGGTTGAAGAATACAATGACCAGAACATCTTGGAGAAGATTCAAACTTTGATCTACTGTGGAGCGGTAGCGTTTCTTCGAATACACAAACAACAAGTCTCCACAGCTTTGATTCGTGCTGATTCAAAAAGCGTTAGAAAACCACCATGGCAAAAATGACTGGAGAAGGATATTGACAATATTAGAGCTGAGATCGGTCACCTCACAGAATTCCTAAGAAACAAAAAGCCCTCAAGGCGCTTGAAATCAGATATACGCAAAATTCATAGAAAAATTGGTTCGAACACAAAACACCCTAATCACAAACAACACATCGACGTTTATATGGATACTCTGAAGGAGAAACTCCAAGCAAAAGCAAATAAGCATTCAAGATACATCAAGTGCACTGAAAGGAAACACCGGAACCAAAGGTTCCTCCAAAGCTCGGCCAATTTTCATACGGAAATAACAAAACTGCGACCAACCATAACTGAGAAGTACCAGACGCACAGTGCTTAACTGATTATTGGTCATCGTTATGGTCGAACCCCAAAGAACACAATAAAGATGCTGAATGGATCACAAATGAAAAACAACGCCTTGATATCAAACATATGGACTTCGAAGGAATAACGGAGGAAGAAATCGCAGTAGCAGTTAGAGCGACCAACAATTGGAAGGCCACAGGTATAGATAATATTCACAACTTCTGGTACAAGAAGTTTAATAAGCTTCATGGAGCCTTAGCGAAACAGCTCACGTATGCTCTTTAACATTCCACGAAAACACCAACTTGCCTAACACAAGGCTTAACATATATGCTACCTAGATAGAACACAAGATCCGTCTCAGTATAGACCGATCACTTGTCTGCCAACGCTCTACAAAATACTCACCTCATGCATATCCAATTGAATATACCAACACCTTGACGACAACAATATATTAGCAGAGGAGCAGAAGGGATGCAGAAAGAAACACCACGGATGCAGGCAACAACTCAACATCGATTCGGTGATAATGAAACAGGAACACAGAGGGCATCGGAAAATTCATTCAGCTTTTCTCGATTATCTGGAGGCATTCGATAGTACCGCTCATTCTTGGCTTGTCGTATTACAGATATACAAAATTGATCCAGTCTTGGTAGAATTCTTAAAGACAACAATGACACACTAGAGCACGTCTCTGCAGGTCAACATGAACAATAAGTCAATTAAAACCGACGAGATACCCATACGTCTTGGAATTTTTCAAGGAGACTGTTTTAGTCACATTGGTTCTGTCTGGCTATGAACTCATTGTCTTTAATACTCAATAGAACAGGATACGGTTTCAAGATGAAAGCAGATAGGAACTATCACACCATCTCCCAGCTGCTGTATATGGATGACATCAAATTATTTGTTTCGAACAAGAAGGAATTGGATGATCTGCTGAAAACTGTCAGTAAGTTCTCGGCAGATGTTCCTATGAACTTCGGGATTCAAAAATGTAAGACTCTGAACATTCAAAGAGGAAAAGTCATAGATGGTGAAACACAACTTCCAAATGGTGATATTATACAGTGTATGAGGGATGGTGAAACGTACAAATATATGGGATACCAACAAGCCAGATTGCTAGACCAAAAACAGTCAAAGGAGAAGATTCGTTCATAGTACAGTCAGCGTCTGAACATTGTGCTGAAGTCAATGTTGAACTCGGGGAATCTAGTCAATTAACACCTACGCCATTCCAGTGCTGCTTTACTCATTTGTAATAATCAGATGGACTAAGACAGAACTGGATGATATTCAAAGTCAGACCCTAACGATGCTGACAAAGAAGAAACAATCACCATCCAAAATCGCCTGTGATAAAAACAACTTTAAAGAGGAAAGAAGGAGGACGCGGATGCGGATTGATGGATGTTGTCAACTTACACACCGAACAGATTAAAAATCTCAGAGAATTCTTCTCTGCAAAAGCTCTCACTTCTGACCTCTATAGGGTGGTATCGTTGGCTGATAAGGGATGTACACCTCTAAATCTTGCTACTAGGGATGACCTGCTGAATCTACAGTTCCTATTAAATACTGAAAAACTAGAGCAATGGTCAAGAAAGGAATTGCATGGACGACATCATCATGAGATTAATCAACCACACAGCGACAAAGAAGATTCCAAAAAATGGTTGATGAAAGGAGAACTATTCGCAGAAACAGAAGGATTCCTCATGGCCATTCAAGACTAAGTCATCGCTACAAACAACTACAAAAAATTTATAATTAAGGACGGCACATTACAAACAGATAAGTGCAGGAAATGCCATATAAGATCGGAGACTATACAGCATACTACGTCCGGCTGCGCACAACCGGCGCCCGTATTGGAAAATAACTCTATCAGATCTATACTATGATAGGCCTGTTATCACTGACAGAATGGCGACGAATAATAGGCCGGACATAGTGGTGTATGATAAGAGAGCCAGAACAGCAATGCTGCTGGATGTCGCCATACCGAATAATAACAACGTGCTGAACAAGTTCCAGGAGAAAAAGTCCAAATACACAGACCTTGCTATTGAGATCAAGCAGATGTGGCACCTCGATAAAATAGCTATCATTCCTGTCATCATTTCTTCTGCAGGGTTAATACCTAAAAGTTTGCATGATAACCTTGAGAAATTAGAATGGCATAAGAATACTTTTATAGAAATGCAAAAAGCTGTGATTCTCAATACATGTTGGATAGTGAGATCTTTCTCTGTTTTACAGATACTTCCACGGAAGATGCTCCAATGAGCTGAAAGATCTTGTTCCGGGAAAACTCATGTTTTGCCGCATCACTAGGCTGGCAAGGAGTTCTCATCATGTGGCGGTACATTTACGACCCCTCGAACCTCTCTCTATAAGGATTCTTTCGTTCACAGGGCCGGGGAGCTGTAGAACTCGCTTCCGTCCAACATCTTCCCAACATCCTACAATTTGGCCCTCTTCAAGAAGCGAGTAAACAGACACCTCAATTCATTCAAGGCGCTCACACATGTGGTGTAACAGGTTCGCCTATTCCAGGGAAGCGCGCATAAAAAAAAGAAAGAAAATGTATGTCAAGTATATTGTAATCAATCACTGGGTCTATATTATCAAAAAGAGGGTGCTACCAGAACCCCAAAGACTTCTCCCTTAGTCTGAAGAATATTTTCTGTTTTTATTTTTGACATGATTTATTTGCTCACATGAAAGGAACGCATGCTGAAAATCTAGGAATATGAAAGAATTTTACCACTAAATTATCCTTTTATCTATGTCACCGAATGGTATGACGTACTGATGAGTTCATGAAAAATTAATAACAGGTTAATACTTTACGTGCTTCGGATTAGACTGAAATGAAATGAATGAAGTTTGCCATAAGAAATATGATCAGATTATAACTTCTTTCAATTGTTGAGATGTCTCAAACAGTAAAACAAATAAATTTCTATGTTCAAATAAACATGATATTTATTCGAACTATCTTAGCTAAAATTCCACGTATAGCTATGTAGAATAGGTTGAGACGTTTGAAACAGGGGTTATTATCCTCAGGGATTCATTTTTATGAAGATGGGAACTGTTCATTCATACATATTACGTCGGGGGGAAAGCTGAAAAAGTTTTCCAGTTCGAGAGGTGAGAATACCAGAACCCTAAAGACTTCTCCCTTAGTCTGAAGAATAATATTTTCTGTTTTTTTTTTGACATGATTTATTTGCTCACATGAAAGGAACGCATGCTGAAAATCTGGGAATATGAAAGAATTTTACCACTAAATTATCCTTTTATTTTTAATTTCTGGTTGAAATTTCCAAGTTTCGACGGGATATATGCTGCAATTTTTTTTTGATGATCTCAAAGGAACTTGATTGTTTGTTTTTCCTTTAACGTGCTCTGTTTCTGCCTTTCGGCTAATGACACGCCGGGGAATTCTGTCACCTCACTAACCCCTCTCGTGTCGAGGGAAGGGATCTTTAAAGTACAACACATCTCTGTTAGACAGGACCGACAGCTTTACATCTCCTCCGAAAGATGGATACTCAAGCGATTCCCAGAATCCGAAAAATCGCACCGACTTTGTGGGGATTGAACCCAGGTAACTCTGCGAAGGAGACGAGCATCATATCCCATACGCCACCGAGCCGGCTACAAAGGAACTTCTTAATAATATCTTTAAATGAATGATATCTATTCACCAAGATAAAAAAAAATTGTGCGATAAATCTCATCCAAATCTGTTCAGCCGTTTTTGCGTGATGGAGAACAAACATCCGAACAGAAACTTATATATTTATAATAAAAAGGGTGGTAGTAATTCCGAAATTAAATTCACGAAATGATTTAGAATCAGGTTCGTGGGAACTTATATTCGAAATGTAATCCGTTTTATTGTCAAGCCATGTGTTATGTTAAAACCACTTCAAATGGTTATGAGATTTCAAAGTTGGTAGCCTCTACATCAATGGACTTTTTGACGTTTTAATGGATTGCATGAATGTTCAGCATACTACATTTTCAGCGGAAAGTTAAAATTAATTCAATTGTCCTCTGATGTTCCATATGAAAGTTCCGAAACCATTCATAGCGGCTCCGTTTTTTGCTTTGATAGGTATTGTATTTCGAAATATATACTTCTGGATCGCTCACCAGAAGGTATATGTTTTTACGAATAACTTCAGGGTCTCTATTATAGCGAGCATATATAAATATTAGCTCAATTTCCGTGGGATAGAAAAAAAATTTCTATTTATTTATGTTTTTTTTGTTTGCCAACTTTTTTCGGCAGTATAACAACATAAATGAAAAAACACTGATTTAGAAGGTTGGACATCTCCTCAATGATAACCTGCGAAATTATAGCTATATGTGAGACATATTGGAGAATTTTATTCAAGGAAAAATATTTGAATTTCCGTGGAGAGTTTAATATCCTTTCCTGAGGAGCTGGTTTTCTGATCCACCCTTCATAATTATCGTCAATCAGCGCGAGTCGGATGTCATGAATACGATACTGCAGTTTGATTGGCAGTTGATTAAAATATTGTTATTTCAAATGGCATGGTGTGTTTCTCTCTTTTCTTTCTGGAAGAGAATAATTTTTTGAACAACTTCATTTCATCGACTTGGCGGAGGTACTGTCATTCCTCCTGATTCTTCCTTGGTCATCTTGCTCTTTAGTCCTGTTACCGTCGAGCATAACTTTTTCCAATATCAACAGAAACTTGGCTTGGTAGTCCAAAGCGTTATCAGTAACTAGTCCCTACATTATTTTAAGGTGTTTAATATTTGTCTAGATATAAACGAAATGTATTATACTCATTCAGAAAGTGTTTCAGCATCAGATAAGATATCCTTAACATTTTTATTTTCAATGAAATAGAACTAAAGTATTCAGATTTTCACTATATTAACAAAACTATGACCGGTTTCACCACACTGTGGCTTCATCAGATAGATACAAACTAATGAACAGAGTTATTCCTTATATATTAGTCTTATTTCCTATTTAATATTACAATAGGTACAAGAGGTATTTTGGAAAACCCAACGGAGTTGCTTACTTTATGAATTGCAAAGATTGAGTAAAGGAGAAGGATTTAGATCTAATTGACTATTAAATAACCTACCTGAATTCTTTTCTTTGTTGATCTCTAAAATTTCCAATAGATTCAGTTTTTGTCTGTTATTTTCATTGTGTAAAATTTTGAAATTATCATGAAAGTTATGGTTTTCTTCGAGTGAGTGATTAGAATAATGGGAATCTGATTTATGATAATTAAAACTACGTTTGTGCTCGGATAATCTCACTTTGAAATTTCTGAAAGTTCTACCAATATAAATTTCATTACAATCCCCGCAAGACAGTTTAGAAACACCGAATTTATTACTTTTATCAATTTTGGATTTGCAGTTTTTGATATGTCGGCCTAAAGAATTATCAGTTCGGAATGATATATTGAAATTATAATGCGAGAGGAATGATTTTAATTTTAGACTAGGATTACCTATATAAGTTAAGCTGTTGTATTTTGTGTTTGAACTTTTTATATTTGGAAATACTTCCTGGATTGCTTTTTGAAATTTTTTGCGTGAAATCATGTTCTCAATCATAGTTGGACTGTAACCGTTATTGACTGCTATTTGTTTAATTATATTTAGCTGTTTTATGAAATTATTTTGTGACATTAGGATATTAATTAGTCTATGTACCATACTATTGTAAGCTGCTAATTTATGTGGATAAGGAGTGTAGATGAGCTGTGAATAATAATATCTGTATGCGATGGCTTATGACGAATAGAAAAATCATGTTTGCCGTTAATTTTAGTAATAGTTAAATTCAGAAAGTTAATGGAGTTTTTGTTTCTATCTCTATAGTGAATTTAATATTATCGTGAATTTTGTTAATGAATGTTTTGAATGACTCTAATTGTCTGTTTGTGCCAGTAAAACAACAAATGATATCGTTGACATATCTAAACCAATAAATGAAGTGTTTGAATAACGGATGTTCTTGGATAGTTTTTTCAATATCATCCATAAAAATTTTAGCGAGCAGAGGGCTCAGATGATTACCCATGATTAAACCTTTTTTACTATTATATAATACTCCATTGATGCTGAAATAATTTTGTTCTAACCAAATTTCTAAAAGGTGTAAGTTCTGATTGATTTAACGGATTGACTTTAATAATTTGAAGGGCGTTCTTGATGAGTTTCACTGTATAACTAGGTGGAACACTAGGGAAGAGATTTACTACATCCCATGACAAGTTTAGCGTTCGGTGGTAGTATCGTGTGCTGAATTTCATTTATTAGGACTGAAGAGTTTTTTATTGAGAATTTAGGTTCAAAATTAGCGTACTGTCGAATGATGTCTATGAGAAAGCGTGAAAGTTTTGCAGCTGGAGCTTGAAAATATGAAACTACTGGTCTAATGGGATACCCTGTTTTATGGAGTTTGACGAGAGAGTAAAGTTTTGGTGATTGCGGAATGTCAATGAAAAGTTTATATTTTTGGTTGGTAGGTATTATAGACTTGGCATACTCTAAAGCGTTTTTTACTATGGATTGAAATTTATTAGTTGGATCTTTATCAATTTCTTCATAACAACCTGATTCAATGAAATTTTGGGTTTTCAATAAATAATCTGCTTTATTTAAGGCTATGACTAAATGAGCTTTGTCTGCTTTGGTGAATATGACATCTTCAGATGTGGACTTAGATTTAATGGACTTTAAAGTTGTATTTTCGAATTTCTTAGGTTGAAAACTATACATTTTGAATTAGTAACGCCGAAGAGTGTTTTAGGTGTTTGGCTTGTGGTGAATAATTTAGGTCTATTTCGGTTTCAATTCCTAGCAGATCGAAATGGAGACGAGCGTTATTTGACTCTAAATTGTGTTCAAAACCCTTTTCTAGAAGTGAAATTTCATCTTTGGAAAAATTAGCATCTGAAAGATTACTGAACCTACCTTAAAATTGGTAATCGGAAAATTTGGACTTGATTTTTGAAGTTTCAGGTCTATTACTCAATAATTTATTCAATTTTCGTAACTGAATTTCATACTTTTTGTGAATTAATGAATGAACTTTGGATCTTGTCCCGGAATCTAAAATGTCAAATTTTACTGAATGCAACCTATGAAGCAACTCCGAATGGATTACCTTTAAAAAGATGTTGGGTTGTATGAAGAAATTGATAAAGATCCAACTAATAAATTTCAATCCATAGTAAAAAACGCTTTAGAGTATGCCAAGTACATAGTACCTACCAATCAAAAATATAAACTTTTCATTGACAACCCGCAATCACCAAAACTTTACTCTCTCGTCAAACTCCATAAAACAGGGTATCCCATTAAACCAGTAGTTTCATATTTTCAAGCTCCAGCTGCAAAACTTTCACGCTTTCTCATAGACATCATTCGACAGTACGCTAATTTTGAACCTAAATTCTCAATAAAAAACTCTTCAGTCCTAATAAATAAAATTCAGCACACGATACTACCACCGAACTTATAACTTATGTCATGGGATGTAGTAAATCTCTTCCCTAGTATTCCACCTAGTGGTACAGTGAAACTCATCAAGAACGCCCTTCAAATTAATAAAGTGAATCCGTTAATTCAATCAGAACTTACACCTTTTAGAAATTTGGTTAGAGCAAAATTATTTTAACTTCAATGGAGTATTATATAATAGTAAAAAAGGTTTAATCATGGGTAATCATCTGAGCCCTCTGCTCGCTAAAATATTGAAAAAACTATCCAAGAACATTCGTTATTCAAACACTTTATTTATTGGTTTAGTTATGTCGACGATATCATTTGTTGTTTCACTGGCACAAACAGACAATTAGAGTCATTCAAACCATTCATTAACAAAATTCACGATAATATTAAATTCACTTTAGAGATAGAAACAGAAAACTCCATTAACTTTCTGAATTTAACTATTACTAAAATTAACGGCAAACATGATTTTTCTATTTTTCATAAGCCATCGCATACAGATATTACTATTCACAGCTCATCTACACATCCTTATCCACATAAATTAGCAGCTTACAATAGTATGGTACATAGACTAATTAATATCCCAATGTCACAAAATAATTTCATAAAAGAGCTAAATATAATTAAACAAATAGCAGTCAATAACGGTTACAGTCCAACTATGATTGAGAACAAGATTTCACGCAAAAAATTCAAAAAGCAATCCAGGAAGTATTTCCAAATATAAAAGTTCAAACACAAAATACAACAGCTTAACTTATATTGGTAATCCTAGTCTAAAATTAAAATCATTCCTCTCGCATTATAATTTCATTATATCATTCCGAACTGATAATTCTTTAGGCCGACATATCAAAACTGCAAATCTAAAATTGATAAAAGTAATAAATTCGGTGTTTATAAACTGTCTTGCGGGGATTGTAATGAAATTTATAGTGGTAGAACTTTCAGAAATTTCAAAGTTAGATTATCTGAGCACAAACGTAGTTTTAATTATCATAAATCAGATTCCCATTATTCTAATCACTTACTCGAAGAAAACCATAATTTTCATGATAATTTCAAAATTTTACACAATGAAAATAACAGACAAAAACTCAACCTATTGAAAATTTTAGAGATCAACAAAGAAAAGAATTCAGGTAGGTTACTTAATAGTCAATTAGATCTAAATCCTTCTCCTTTACTCAATCTTTTCAATTCATAAAGTAAGCAACTCGGATGGGTTTTTCAACATACCCCTTGTACTTGTACCTATTGTAATATTGAGTAGGAAATAAGACTAATATATAAGGAATAACTCTGTTCATTAGTTTGTATCTATCTGATGAAGCCACAGTGTGGTGAAACCGGTCATATTTTTGTTTATATAGTGAAAATCTAAATACTTTAGTTTTATTTCATTGAAAATATGCATATCGATTTTCATCAAGTAACTACCACCCCAATCAAATTACTTAACATTTTTTATTCTACAATTGAAGTCACTATAAATTGTTTCCTAAAATGTTTAGAACTATTTTGCAATAGTGACGCCCCGAAATTTAGAAGGATCGGGAAATATTCGAGGCTAAAAAGATAAATAACAAGAAATTTGCACGAGAATGAGAAAGAAAATATGACAATGTCTTATTAGCACATTCATACCGGATCCAAGGAAGTCTTGGAAATTCCTTAGCATAGCTTTCTATCGCGTGCTTTTAAGATTTAAGGAGAAGGCCGCAAACAATGCGCAATTCATCTTATAGAGATATTTCTTTCTCCTTCTTGAACACTGTGGGAAATTACGAAAAAGGATGAATGTAATTCAGGAGAAACTAAAGCTTTTAACAGGAAACTCAAATGTATTTCATGGAATGGTGGTAGCAGCATGAAAGCAGTTTAATAAAATACTTAATAAATAAGGAACAAACACCGAACCTACGTGCTGCTATTCCTGCAAAGAAATAAATTTCTTTTGTCTCCAAAATAATGTATAAATGTTTTTAACTTTCAACGCCGAAAAACGGGGAAGCGCTGTTGGAACGTTTCCAAAATAATCACTGCTGGAATCGATAGAACAGGACTCGGCAGGAAGAAATATGACATAAAACTCTCAACTAATTGCCGACGAGTATTTTTGAAATTAATTTCGTTTTCTATTGCTCCCCGGACGACGTTTTTATCGGGAAATTCCAGAGAAATAGATCAAGAACCTTTTCACCTTGGCCGCCTCTACAGGGGTTCTGGAAGAAGCGTTCTTTTCGGGGAATTTTCATGCGATAACTCTTACATATTTCGCGACATAAGCCTCAGGGAGTCAGGGAAAGCTTGTAGACAATTCGTTTGATATTTTGTTAAGTTGGAAGTTTCTATTTACAACTGTGCAAACACTTGTGTGAAGAGAGGGAACTTATGGAGTGTTGTGGCACTTCGTAAAAGAAAGTGAAAGGAAATATTTCCGCTTTCTCTTTCGCGATATATGAAAATAGAAGGGCTTTTCCGAGGATTTCTTTCATTGTGTGATGAAAGGATTCAAAGGAAAATTTGAACTTGATGTGATGTCTTGTTTATGAGAATTCCAATGCATCGCCTTCTTTTTTTATTTGATTTAGACATAAATCTTCAAAGTGTTGAGGATAACAAATTGGTATAGCAGTGATCACGAAACTTTTTATAGTGTTGCGTTATTAATTTTTTCAATTTTGGAGTTATTCGAATACAGTTATCGAAGTTCATGGCAGTATTTTTTTTAATGAACTTCATATTGGAAAAAGAAGATTCGCACAAATAGGTAGAAGTAAATAACGCTTTCATTTTCAAGGAATCGTGACATAGAACTGAATAGTTGCCTTTATTTCCTATTGGCCAGATATATTTTTTACTAGAGACTAACGATTTCAGGACTATGTCAGTTTGAAACGCAATCACGAAACAATAAATTGCAACACTGAAACCATTTCGTTGAAATCCTTCCTTTGAAGTTATCCTTCAAGTTAGAAACTACTACAGGAAATTTATATCATAAGACTACAATGAGTTCTGAGATATCTCTTCTGAAATAATAGTAATATCTTGGCATCGTAGATGATCAGGTTTTGTTCCTAAAACTCCAGCTTTTTGATAAATGCATTTATATCGGAAATCATTTCAGCTAGTTTTTCATATCTCTCATGAAGCTGTAAATTGAGTTCGTAAAGTTTTTCTGAATATCTACAAAAGAATTAAAATGTCTAAGCCAGATTGAATTTTCCAGTTCCGAAACCGGTTCATCGCGTTGTTTGAATAATTGAATTATGAAAGATAGGATATCAGTTAAACGTTTCAGGAGTCCTCTACCTAACCAATTTTCACTGCAAATTTTCAGTAATCATGCAGTATATTCGTGAAATCACTAAAAACTATCCTGATGTATACGGCCATCTACATTTAACAATTCACGCAGTTCGAATAAAAATAAATACAGTTATCTAAGTCAGTTTTTGTTCTACTTCTACTCGTCTCATCTAGGTATTAGATGAAAGTTGTGAGCTAGCAGAACTGCGTTTTCGAGCTACCGATAGGAGAATTTTCACTTGAATTACGATTTGAAGCATTCAAAAATGCTTAGTTTTTGTGCTCAGTGTAGGAAAATCCTCTGCAAAAATGCTTGTATCAAATTTAAATACTGTGTAATATTGTGAATTTTCATCCCTGACATAATTGTGTATGTATTCAAAATAAACATTTTTAGAGTATAAATTTGAATAAAAGCGGAACTGATAAAAACCAAGATTTTTGATTGATGTTATCATTCCCAAATATTTGTACAATACATGGAAATACCGAGAATAAATGAGCAGCCACTTGTTTTGGAATCGGCTTTATAAAATATTTATGTAGTGAATTTGAAATACACGAATTATATGAATTGCCGCAAATGGACAAATGAATAATTCTCTTTCAAATAAAATAGACTTTCTGAATTTATTCGAGTTGAATGTGGAGGTATGTATCAACTTCTCCATCATCTTTAGTAAAGTGGTTCTCCAGAAATATACCACGACGGGAAATGCAGATTACAAAAGATGAATTCAGGTTTATTACATTTTTCATGGATTTATTGTCCTTGGCAACATACGAAGTCAAATACGTGGTAAGCAAGTTGATTTGGATAATATATGAGGTGACAATTTTTCAACATTATATATTGAGAGCTAGGAATATGTGTACCACACCAGAATTTTGTTTAAAACTTTAGAATATCCAGACAGAATATTTAAATAATATGGGTTCGCCATTATTATGTTTTCCTATTCCAAAAGAAAAAGAAACACTTATAGGATCACTTTATAGCTTGTCTGTCTATTTGTCAAGACTTAGGAACACATTTAGATGTAGAATTGAATCTGATACCGAATACCTACGTGGCCAATATGGCCGTTTATGTTTCATTTACCACATATTTTGACACTCACAAGGGTACTTAAAATTGAACTTAGAAACATAAAACAAGCCAAGAAACAATGTCTCTTAGCACAATTTGTTTATATCTAGGTCTGTTTAATGTTACGTTTATCGACGTGATAACTGGTTATACAGTTTTAATTTTTCACAGATTGTGTACGATTTAACCATCCTAAATTTATATGTTAATATGCGTTTAAGATAATTTGATATTTTGAAATGGAAGTAGAGTTTATTCCTCCAACAAAAAAGTAAATATCTCATTTCAAACAACTCTGTGTTTATCCATCAAATCGGCTCTTTTTGCCTTTGATGTCTGATTTTCAGCGTTCTTGAATTTTCCGACTGGGTTAAAATGTGTTCTTCAAAAGTAGGGACTTTCGTAACCATTATAATTTGTTTCGCTTGAACTCGCTTTTTGCATTTGGCCTCTAATTTTCGAAAAATTGTACCGGAAAAGTTATTCTCTTACCTTCTTGTCATTCAACTCTCGCTCCTCCCTTTTCCCAAACGTTTTAACGGCATTCTCACATATTTGCTGTTTACTCAATATTATTAAAGCGTTTTGTTACACTGTAGCTTGGTTGTAAATAACAGAACAAATATTTGCAATTGACACAATCAAATACTGCGGAATGCTGTGTTGTATAGTAATATTAGTATGTACAAAATGTTATAAATTTTGTGAAGGAATGGCGAATTTCGGCATTAGTATAAACAGAAATTATTATCATTACATAAAAATTCCATTCACAAAAGATGTCATTGAACGTTTCACGAACTAAAACTAGCATGTCTCATCGATAGGGCAAACGAATTTCATCAGGATAATGCATAGTTTCATTGAGAAATTAGGATATTTCTGCCTCGTTTGATAACGCTTCGTTAAACTGCAACATTCTAATCACTCAGATCGTTATCCTGAGCTTCTGATCGTTGTTTTGAGGCTCGCTCAATTTCCCGATCTCAATCGCATTAGGCACATAAGGGTTAAGAGTTTTCTGGGACCACAATCATTTTGAAAACCGAAGTCTGCAGCAGAACGCACAGCGTTTCTTTAAAGTTAGTAAATTCATTAATTTTTACGAATTTTATCGAACAGACTTATGATAATACTTTATCCATACTATTAAAGTCGTAAGGTCTTTTTCGGGAATAATTCGAGGGCATAACGGTAGTTCGAACTGGGCGAAGAAGAAGGCGACGCGACGAAAAATCGGGGGCCAAAGAACCCTGCGATTATTTCTGGAGCGAAAGGGTCTGAGGAAGGTACGTGCCAAATTTGGAGCCCCTAGCTCAAACGACGGAGCCCTGAGAATTTTTCGAAAATTTTCGCCGAAACGTCGCCGGAGCGAACGTAAAGTCGAAACGGCGAGATTTCTTCGGAATCGGAAACTTCGGTCTTTCGGAAGGCGATCGAAACGATTGATCGAGCGAAAATTCAGAAAGAAAGCCCCGAAAAAACGAAAATAAAAAAGGTCTCCGATTTTTCGCTAGTGGAGGAGATAATTTTGTCGGACTTCTATGTCTATACAAATTTTTCCATCGCGTTCGATCGTTTCAAAACCTGGACAAAGAGCAAGCCTCGAGTTTCGCACGTTGCGCCGCAATAGTTTCATTCCCGTTGAATAACGGGAAAACTGGAAAATCTTCAATTCAACGAAGGGCTATCGACGGAATTTTGCAAAATTTGGCTCCATTTTCCTCATTCCGAATATCTCTGACGGCCAGAAATCAACTAAAGTCGAGCTGTCAAAATAAGTGGTTTTCTTGCATCCGTCCTACTTATACGGGGTTACCGGGGAATGGATTCGGGTGTCGAACGATTTCTACATATCTCGAGATCGGATCCGCGAAGAGAAATCGTTACTCTACGACTTGATTTTTGAATTTGGGACAATTTCCGAGACCTAGAATTTCGAGAAAAAGAACGGAAACACGGGGGCGGAGCCAGTCACTCCCCTACCGCCCCTTAGATTCAATGTCGTAAGTGAGCTTTACCAACGTGTAAAATTCAATGCTCTCTCTTTTTTGAATGAAAATATTGAGATGGAAATAGGTAGTAACTTTAATTTTCACCAACATAATTTAGGTACTACCGAAATCTAGAATATAGTGCTCTATCTCTTCTGAATGACAATCGAATCTAACCATATTTCAATTAGTCTTATATTCGATCTGTCAAAATAAGTAATTCCGAATTTTATTTAAGAGGTAAGTCAACGTAGTTTGATGTTTATTTTATCCATTTTTATGTATATTTCGTTTAAGGAGACAAACTTTCAAAATTCATAAATTTAACATTTTGTGGCACGGTTAGTGAGCAAATATGTAAGAATATGCTTAGCCGAGGCCCCTGGTTCGAATCCGGGTTCAAGTTATGGATGTTGTCCTTGAACAAAAATTGTGGTACTTGGAAAAGTCGCCCATAGAAGGCATAAACTTCCGAAGACCAGATAACTTGTAATCCTTGTGGTGGCAGTTATCATTGCACGGTCTAGGAGAGTGGTTCAGAATCCACTATAAGCTGTAGGTCCAGTGTGTGAATGGGTTAAGTTCCCGAGCACATTATTAAAAGATGAAACAAACAACAACATTTTGTGTTTATTCTAACCTAAACAATGTGATTCAAATGGAATGTTATAATAAAAAGGAGTTAAGGAGACTTACAATAATGTTTGAAAGGTAAGTGAATGTAATTTGAGGTTTATTCATGTATTTTAATGCATATTTCTTCCAGCATGCTCAAGAAATGTACTCAGAATTCACATATTTCATTTTTCTTTCATAGTTATTTTAACCTCTATCCGTTCTGGCATTTTCTAACGAATCAATTGGGGGATCTTACAGAATGATGGGATATCTTTTGAGTTGCTATTTACAGGTATTGGAAGCTATCCACTTGAGGCTATATCTGTATTAAAATATTTCAAACTGGATGTCAATAAGACCGTGCCATTTCAAATTGAATTTTCGTTTCAGTTTATTCAAGAGGAAGTACGTTTCTATTTTACAATCATCCAAATGTAAAAGTAAATGAGATTCAATGTGTTTGACAATGTTCAAGTTTAAACCAAAGAAAATAAGATCTCAAATTTGCACCAAAGGTTTTTTGTTCCAGCAAGTGTGAGTTCCTTCTATTCATAACTCATAGTGTTTCTCAGGAAATTTTATCAAGGTTGTTGAATGAATGACGGGAATTCCTCATTGATTTGAAGTTGAAAGTTTCTCTGATATAGGTGTTTGATAGTGAGAAACATGATGTTCAAATATGCAGAAGTTGCATACGAAGATTCATTTTGTACAACCACAACTTTCAATTGAGATTTATGAAAGTCACAGGAAACATGCTGCTTATGTGAATCATATTTTGGAAAAAATTCAACTACTACTTTGGACAATGCTATGCAATTTGACAATTTTTGTTATAGGCAGTTGTACTATAGGTATTTTATATAATTGTGTAAAAAGAGTACGTTCATCAGGTAATATGGAAATATGAAGTTGTTGTTATGGAATTTCTTCCTTTCATTTTCATTTCATAGTATAGTATAAAGTTTCACAAGAAAATGAATAGAAGAGAAGTAAAATTGAAGAATAGAAATTTCAACTATTAGAGAGCAAGTTTATAAGAAGCTGACCTCTCGAAACCAACTGACAACTCGACAGTTAAGGATCTAGGAAATTAACAGTTACAAGAAACAGTCTCACTGATACTGATATATAGCTAACATCATTGTATTGTATATGAGGGTCCATTTGTAATTTACAAATTTGTGGATCTCATTTCTGCTTTCTACAAGAGCACTTCAATTCAAAAGATGTTTGTTCTTTCTGGTAAGCAAATTGTGTGAATTTAGGTCAATTTGAATTTATACAAAATAGTTACGTATAGGGCAATCACATAAGGAAGGATTTTTATGTATTCAGTAGTGCTCCTTTATTTGACTACTAATTTCTCGCGTTTGTCTTCTGGATATTCCCAAGAAATTTTAATTTGAGAAGAACTTTCATTTTCTATTTCATTAATATACTTGAGAAGTAATTCTTCCATCTTGCAATTTTAAGCTCATATTTGTTAATTATTATAATTCATGAATCTTATTCGATTCTTATCTGATCTAATACGAATCAGAACTTTTGAGTAAAAATTAAAATTTGGAACTATAGATCTGTATATATCGATCTTTCTGAAGTATATACTTAATACTTTTGGAACTAAAAATTTGGAATATTGTGAATTGATATTAGAATTGTTGATGATTGAATTTCTATGCCTAAAAGGTGATTGAACAATTTGTTTTTTGAATCAATGTTGGAATGTTTTTAATTTCATCTTATGCTAGCTCAATTGGAGAATGTTGAGATGTTTAAATTGAATGTATCTCTTTGAATTGGGATAGTAGAGAATAGTGTTGAAATTTGTGTGGTTGCTGAGTCAGTATCCATAAAACAATACTGTTACTGCGTAACCGTAAGGATGACTGAGGCAATATATGAGAGAGTTCCATGTATCATAAAGAACTATTAGGTATAAATATGAATAATGAAGTGAATATAATGAGGCGTTCAGTATAGATAGAGTTGGATATAAAAAGGCGTTCAGTATATTTGGGTTTAAGTATATTAGGCGTTCAGTATATAAGGCGTATATTGGATATTTAGATATAAAGGCGATCTTAGTATATCTATGATATACTCATGTTTTTTCGTAGAAGTGAAATACTATTCATTAAATCGATACTAATGATTAATGTTTATGTTGAAGAACTACACCTGCTCCTTATTATCACTGTGTAGTGATACAATAATATAGATGGAATGTAGTGGTGGATTTATTGCCGATATAGGCAGTTTTTCTAGACTTTGCTTGTTGAGGTCTATTAAGAAAAAATAAAATTAATACGGAGTGGCTGAAAGTTTTTCGTCTCGACAGTCCCCGATAAACCGGGATGTTTATAATTGATATTGCTGTGTATGACCCTTGTTTCAATTTGATTCGACTTGTGTAATTGAAGTACCTATGTAACCATTATAATCTATAATTTCATAGCAGAGTAACGCCACGCAAAGGCTGGTAAAATTACATACTAATGATTAATTCACGATAATAAACTGCATTCTGAACTGATATACGGCAGCGCATCTATCTAGATACGAAATCAAATAGCCTTTTATATAAAATCGATGGCGTTATATAATCGTATCTGCCACGTTGAATATTGGTAATGATTTCAAACGTTCTTGACGGAAGCTTTCCTCCGTCGAGAGGAAACAGCTTTTAAGAGTTCCGATATGAAAATGAAATTCCCAGATATCTGAAAACATGGCTTTCACCAGGCCTTTCCTGAACATTCGTTGAATTTTCCTTTTGCCGCTTTGTATGGTAAAACGCGGTAAATTGTCATTAGAAAACGATTTCCCGCGCAGTTTGTGGCTGAATAGAGGTCCACAATATGCAAGCCGCCAGGACGGCTATTTTTAGTCTGTTTTCATGGAATATGGAACTTCCTATTAACGAAGGGGTAATTTGCTATTCATTAGCCTTCAAACAGTATAATATATATTTTAATCAATGAAAATGGCCAATTAATTTTTGTCATCGTCACTATATTGACGCAGATTAAAATTGCTAAACTAGTTTCGATCATACAACATCCCCTATGTTTTAAAAGGAAGAAAATATTCTTCATCTTCAGCAGTTAATATTTCTTAATTTACCCCATTCTTCGGAAATAAAAGAATTTCTTCATACATAATGAAAAAGCTTGAAACACCTACATCAAGATTTTTACTTCGTTTAGTACGTAAATAGCGTACATTTTTTCTTATGCCCACGCATCCTCTGCTCCATCTCAATGCCCCTAATTTTCTCGGAGCCCTCGACAAGGGGCGATATCGCCTACCTTGGGAATCTATGATCTAAGCTGAGCTATACAGATGAAATTGTCAACCATGAGTTCGATATATATATATATATATATATATATATATATATATATATATATATATATATATATATATATATATATATATATATATATCTTTTGAAAAGAGAGGATTTACAAAAATTTGAATAATTGATTTACAATAAATGCTCATATCTATAATTTTGATGTGTGTCAGAAAAAACACAAGTGTGAGCTCAGGAAATGTAACAGGGGAACCATACTATCTTGTATATGATTCAATAAACGAGTGAAAAAACTTGAGAAAAAAACTCGTATTGCACTAGCAATAGCTTGTCTGTTTATGTTGTGTTAGTGTCGTGTGTACATAAGGAGTACCAAAGATTTTTCTGCTTAGCCGCTTCATTCTCTCTTGCATTCCATGATTTCCAAACGAAGACAAGGGTGAAAGGAAAGGGGTTCGGAACAGGAATCTGTAACAATGGAAAAAGAAAACCAGCACAAAAATATTTCAACAATCATACTTCTTATATGTCTGAACAAATCTAAGAAAATATTTTACATAGGAAGCAAGGTCATGAAAAGGACTAAGGAGATAATAAAAAAAATACATAACCTGCGATATTTCCTCAAATTTCATCTCTGTTTGACCGAGAGAGCCCCGAAGGCCAGGTTCAGTCTTCCAATCGATGCCGATTATGATCTATAAATGTTTTAGAATCATTATGGACCCAATAATCTGGGTTGACATCGCCCATATATTATTTCGCCGTGGAATTTGTTCAATTTAAAGGAAAATTTGCGAAAAAATTTTGACAGTCGTTCGATGAAAATGAAAGATTAAATGATAAATTATGAGTTATTGAACAATTTTTCTCGAATAAGTTTACATTTGATTAATTAATTTTCATTTGAACATTATCGAACATTACAACGAAGAAAGCAGATGAAGCGTCTACGTTTCCCTAATGAAATGGCCTTAACAAGTGATAATTAGAGCAAACTTTTTCACAGTTAATAAGGACGGGCCTACGCAATTCTCGGACAGAGATTTTTCTTGGAGCACGCTTGAGGGAATGAGAAAGGAAGTATCCTCCCATTCGGGGATTCGCCGGTGTAATCTGGGCCTTGTATAAACTCGTGGAATATCCAGGAATATTGTGCATTGGGATTTGTGTGCAGACAATTTATGGAAAATTATAAGGAATCGGAGAAACTTTTGGATGCATTGGGGAAACGTATGAGAAATTTATGAGAGCCTGCGGGAAATTCATGAGCACTTTATGAGAAACGGGGGAAACTCAGAAGGAATTTATAGAACGGTGAGAAAAACAAAACCGGATCATATGCGCCCCCCCATTAGAACGAACTTGACCTTAATTGGAGTATATAAGTTGGTTTGCATATTGTCGCGAAAACAAAACCGCAATTGAGAACACCGTATCTAATCAAACGGTCTGATCCCGGAGCTTCATTATGAGCCGTCGTGCGGAAGATGTTTCCACTACATTCCTGACCAATGGAAGCTTGGACATAATCACGGTACGGATGTCGTGCTGTTAATGAAATGCTAATTTGAGGAGCACGTCCTGCCAACACGTTCCACGTTCTTCACTTCGGAAATTAATTTTCAAATTGATGCCACCTTATGAAGGTCGCTATAGGGTGTAATAAAGGGTGTTACAAACACTCGTACAGATTTTAACAGAGAGAAACAGCAGGACTACTGCGCAACCTACAAATTTGATGTAGAACGTTCGTTGCTTATTGAAATCGAGTTTCGTAATTTTTCCCACTTCAAGTATGTTTTTTCTCCAGATCATTCCTCAAAACTGAAGCATCTTTAGAGCGAAGATAAATTGCTATTCAAAGAATCCGTTTTCTCCGCTTCTGACTAGATCAATGTTAGGAATGCATTTTTCAGCGACAAGAAGTTGCCACCAGGTGGAAAACCGTAACGAAGAAAAAGATATCAAATTGATCAGAAATAAAGATAATATAGATGTAGATGATGTTTCCGAAGCTATCATAATCGATGAGTTTGAGCATGCTCTCAAAATGTGACAGAAAGAAAGCTATGAACATTGATGAATATGCCAATCGAAATATTAATTAACCAAAATGCAGCTTCTTGTTATCAGAAATTGCTACGAGTGATACGACTGCCTCAACGACCTGGGACTGAAAGTAGAGTAAAATGGGTCTGAGTTCCGGGTCATGAGGGGTACATCGAAAACAGCGAATGAACTCTCGAACGAAGGAACGTGGATACACTTTGTAAGTTGATGACTTGATGTCTGCATGTATGGTGGCAGATTTGAGACACACTTCTTGTCAGGGAGGATTATTTATTGATCTACGGATTCTCGAATCATTCTAATTATCTATAAATATACTGGGTGATTCACCAGTGGCGCGTTGCTCTGTAGCTCGTACACTCTTGAAGATTTCATTTTTGTTCGAACGGTATTGTATTTAGAAAGTACAAATTTACTTCAGCAATTAATTTTGAAGTAAACAGGGTGTCCCAATTTTCTATAAAAGAAATCTTTGGGGGTTTTTTCAGATTGGAAGACCACTTTTTTGTTGAAGACTCAAGAGCGTCCTGAACTCTGCTATAATGTCTTTAAGTATTATTTTGTTTTGGTGAGTAGTTTCGTCATTATATTTTTTTTCCTTAAAAATTCATGAAAATAGGCTCTCACATCATCGCATGCTCCTTGGGCCAGAGAGGATGAATACTTTTTTTCCTTTCCTTTTCTTATTGCCCAAGGATAGCTTTATTGATGAATTGAAATAGATTATCCTCATTTTATACAGGAGTGACTCAAAATAATTATTGAATATTGTAATTTTAAAAATATCATATATTGATTTTTTCAAACGGAACATTCCGTATTTTATTATTCATGTCAATGCATAAAATATTGTGCGATATTTTTGCAGAAGTAACCTTATCTTCATCTTCGACCATTTTCGGAATAAAAAAAAAAACTAAACTAATAAAATCAGAGGTTGCGAAAGAAGAGTTCATTAGTACATATCATTATACTTGATCAGAGAAATGGAGATATTTTAAGGAAGTCGTGAATGAAATACGTAATAGATTGGTTTTTGGTGAGATGATCTACAAGGTGTTGAACTATTTCAATAAGTGTTCGAAATGTTGCCCGTTTCTTTGTAGACACAACTCAATCCTTCTGAGGAAAGACCGTTGAACTCTCGACAACATTTGCGGATTAACTGACTGAAAGGCGTCGACTATTCTTTGTCTCATATGCCTGTCTGTGTTGTAGAAGGAATCTGGTAAACGATGCTCTTGAAATAACCGCACAAGAAAAAATCTATCCATTTGTTTAGAAATACATGATTCAAATGCTCCCTAACCTTATGTGAGTAATGTGCTGGTGCTCCATCCTGTTGAAACCACAAATCTTGTCTTATATGCTCTGGTACAGCGGCAAGTAACATTGGTAGATGATTTTGCAGAAAATCTAAATACATTTCACTATTGAGGTGCCCGTCGAAAAAATGCGGCCCAATTAGGTATCCATCTACTGCAGCGGCCCATACATTCAAGGACCAACGATGCTGGTGATCTATTTGTCTCATGAGGTGTAGATTTTCCGTGTCGTAATAATGAAGGTTGTGCCTGTTAACAAGCCCATTCTTGTGGAAAATTGCCTCGTCCGAGAAAAGAACTCTGCTGAACATATTTGGATTTTCCGCTACTTTGTCACTTGCCCAATTGCAAAAATTGATTCGATTTTCATAGTCTTGATTGTTCAGTCCCTGGTGCAGCTGTTCATGATACGCATAAAATGTATTCACTTTCAAGATTCTCTGGAAGGAAGTTTGACTTCTATCTGTTGACTGAGAAATCTCTCTTTGGCTTTTATATGGGTCCTCTGCCACTGTCAACAAAACTGATAACTGGTTGTCTTCAGCTCTAGCAGTTTTTGGTTTTTCATGTTTTTCTGTAAGCGACATTACCCGTTTCGATAAATCTAATTAGAAGTTTTTCAAAGCATCTTGCATCAGGATGCCTCTTATCAGGAAACCTTTGTGCATAAACTCTACTTGCCAACAAAGTATTTCTATCACAGTAGACCAGAATAAAAATCATATCAACCATTTCTTCTTTGGAGAACTTCATGGCAGTCAATTGAGAAAATTGGGTTCAAACCTCACTTTAACAATGTCTAATAACGAAACACTGATGAGTTCACCATGCAAAATGCAGAATATGATATGTCCGGAGACCTAACAGAAAGCACAAATAAAAAAAAATGTCAACACATACCTCGATTGACGTTTTAATCATCTTGATTTTATCATTCATTAAAAGAATTTGCTTGTTAACGTTTCATTTTTTACTACTTGAATCATTACAGAAAAAAAAACTTGATACGGTTTGTAGAAATTTTCATCAAAAATTTTTACAAATAATTGAAGATAAAGATAAGGTTACTTCTGCAAGAATATAGCACACTATTTTATGCGTTGACATAAATAATAAAATACAGGGTGTTCCATTTG
Organism: Cryptolaemus montrouzieri; assembly: GCA_013387265.2. Taxonomy (NCBI): domain Eukaryota; kingdom Metazoa; phylum Arthropoda; class Insecta; order Coleoptera; family Coccinellidae; genus Cryptolaemus; species Cryptolaemus montrouzieri. The sequence continues at coordinate 29,401,498 of JABFTP020000186.1, read as the reverse complement.
AAAAAATCATGATGATGTGAGAGCATATTTTCATGAATTTTTACGGAAGAAAAAATATTGTGACGAAACTACTCACCTTACTTAAAGACATAATAGCAGAGTTTAGGCCGCTCCTGAATCTTGAACAAAAAAGTGGTCTTCCAGTCTGAAAACACCACCCAAGATTTTTTTATAGAAAATTGGGACACCCTGTTTACTGCAAAATAAATTTCTGAAGTAGATTTTCACTTTCTAAATACAATTCCGTTCGAACAAAAATGAAATATTCAAGAGTTTACGAGCTACAGAGCACCGCGCCACTGGTGAATCACCTAGTATATATATATATATATATATATATATATATATATATATATATATATATATATATATATATATATATACAAAAATTGGAAATTTCCAGGTGTTGATGGTATTCATAACTTTTGGTACAAAAAATTTTCTTGCGTTCATGAAAAATTGGCTGAATATATTTCATTTATAATAAAGAACCCCCAGCTACTCCTTCATTTTTCACACAAGGAATTTCTTATTTAAAACCGAAAAGTGCTAATACTATTGATCCATCCCAATATAGACCAATAACTTGCCTTCCAACAATATATAAAATTCTAACTGCATGTATTACCCAAAAAATTTATGGACATTTAAAGAATTATAATATTCTTTCCAACAACAAAAAGGATGTAAAAAAAAACACCTTGGTACTAAAGAGCAAGTTGTAATTGAATCTGTTGCTTTGAATGAAGCTCAACCTAAGAAGAGAAATATTCATACAGCCTTCATTGATTACCAAAAGGCTTTTGATAGTTCTACTCATTCACAGCTTCAAGAAATTTTGGTAATAAATAAAATTGATAAGACACTTCGTCTGTTTCTCGAATTTGTAATGAAAAATTGGAGAACCAATCTTCATTTAAATATTTCAAGACAATCGTTAACATCCGAAGTAATTCCTATCAGAAGTGGCATTTTTCAAGGTGATACTTTAAGTGCTCTTTGGTTTCGTCTTTGCCTTAATCCATTATCTCATGAATTAAAAGCTTCTAGTTTTGGCTTCACAATAAAGAGTCTATCAATAGAATTCAAATTAAGTCGCTTAATTTATTTAGATGATATTAAATTATATGCCGGAACTAAATCTCATTTGAAAAGTCTATTTGAGATTACTTTCAACTATTCCAGTGATATTCATATGAAATTTGGGCTTCTAAAATGTGAAAATCTTTCTATTAAGAAGGAAAGATCACCTCTGATTATATAGAGATTTCCTATATTGAAATCGAGCCAATGCATCAAGGAGATACATATAACTATCTTGGATTTGTTCAAGAGAAGACGATTAACTAAGCAGCACTAAAGAAAATATTAGAAGTTTATATCACAGCAGATTTAGAATTATCATCAAGAGTCATTTAAATAGTAAAAACTTTATCAGAGCTATCAACTCCTATGCAGTTCCTATTCTTTCATCTTCTTTTGGAATTATTGAATGGTCTAAAACTGATCTAAATGAATTACAATGTCAAACGAGGAGAATGCTTTGTAAATATCATAAGCACCACCCAAAGTCAGCTATTCAAAGAGTTACACTACCTAGACATCTTGGAGGTCGCGGATTAACTTGAACAATCTTCATGGTAAACAGATTTTTCATATACGTTCCCATTTTCATGATAAATAGAGAACTTCTAAATTACATGATATTGTTGTTGCTTCAGATTATAATCTTACACCTCTGAGCTTGACAATGCAAAAGGTAGATTTTGATATAATTGATAATAATTCTGAGAGAGGAAGTTGGATGCAGAAGGAATTACACGGAAAGCACCCTAAAAATTGAAGAATGATGAAATCGCATCAAATAGATGGTTAGTATCTGGAGAATTGTTCGCTGAAACAGAAGGCTTCGCAATTGCGATCCAGGATCAGGTTGTTTTCACGAAGAATTATAGAAAACACATCATCAAGCAAAATATAGATGATTCTTGCCGTAGATGTTTTTGTTCTTCAGAAACAGTTTTTCATATATTATCATCTTGCTCACTCCTTGCTTCAACAGATTATTTAGAAAGACATAATGCCGTCGCTAATATTATTCATTTTAATCTAGGAATTGAACATGACCTCATTCCCAAAAGGAAAAATGTTACAAATATGAACCTGAGATTCTTTGTGAAAACGAGAAATATAAACTTTATTTTGATAAAACAATTCTATGCAACAGAACTGTAAAATACAATAGGCCAGATATCATTCTCACTGATAAACAGAATAGAATAACATATATAATTGATATTGCTATACCCGACACATATAATATACAAAATAAATACAATGAAAATTTTCTAAATATAGGATGGTGACGAGATTAAAAAATGTGGAAAATAAAAAAATATATATTCTACCGATTATTATTTCAACAACAGGTGTTATTCCTAGAAATCTTCACAAAAATATTGAGATTTTGGGTCTGAAGATTAATTTATTGGAATAGTTACAGAAGATAACAGTCATCAAATCGTGTAATATTCTTCGTAGGTTTCTTTCCGAAAAAATAATGCGGTAGAGTCATAGGTTTTCTCTTTAGTTTATACTGCTCAGAATCTCATTTCATATTTTATTTATTTGTATATATAAATGTAATATAATTATCTGACAATCTTATCATATTTATATTCAGAGCAGTATTCTATTCGATCGTTTATCACTTCACACAAAGAAAACTATGAATGAGTAACATTCAATGTTACTTGACTAAGGTCCGTACACTGGATTTTTCCAGGGAGAAAGCCTCTGACACTACTCGTTGGTACTTTGATGTCATTGTCTGATGATGCTATAGTTTGCATATATTACATGGTATTAATTACCGGGTGGTGGATTTATTTGCTAACCCTTTCTTCAAAAATAAACAAATGTTTTTACTGGGGAATCGGGGTAAAGAGAACGGAAAGTGTTTGAGGTTAAAAACCTATAATTTGCAAAGTGTTTTTACGCGTTTTGGCACAGGGTCATCATAAGAAAATATTCATCTCTGTCCAATTATTATCTTACACATTCTCTTTTGACATCATTATCATCACCGGTTTTAGCAGCGATGATAATGATGTCAAGAGAGAATGTGTAAGATAATAATTGTGCAGAGATTAATGTTTTCTGATGATGGCCCTGTGCCGAAACGCGTAAAAACACTTTGCAAATTATAGGTTTTTAACCTCAAACACTTTCCGTTCTCTTAACCCTGATTCCCCAGTAAAAATATATAAATATTCCATTCAAATTGCACAGGTTTCACAGCATAATTCACTCATTTCTTGAAGGTACCCGAAGTGTAGTTAGTATAACTTTTGGGGACACTCAACTTTTGAAATTAAACGAAACAATTTTCTGACCAAATCTAGTTTCGTGTCATTATGCAAGACAAATGAGACATTGGTTAACCGCCAATAACATAAATCTAGCCCCAAAAAGGGACAATCCACCAAATTCACCCCAAGGCAAACCAATTGAATCATTTTGGGTTTTATTTACCAGAAAAGTTCACGGTAATGGCTGAGAAGCTCAAAACGTACAATAGTTACGTTTCCCAATCTATACCAAATTGGAGAAATCAACGTTGCTAACATCAAAGGCATAGGGAGTAACGGTTACATTGCATGCTTTTGAAAAGGGAATTATGGATTATATTCCGTCTGTACTTTAAATTCCTAGTTTAATTGTGTTCTTACAGTGATTCACGAGAAGAGGTGAATATTTCGTGTGATGATTCTGAAACATATCGCTTATGATTCTGGATGCCTGTATTTCGGTTATACAGGTTGCTTTGAGTGATTTAGGAAAATCTGTTAATGTTCATAAATCATAAAGGTCTGTTTCGATTGTTTCTGTTTGATCCGAAGATCAATCAAGCCCTTACCAAATTTTTCCGTTTCATTGGGATGATTAGGAAATTTTGGAATTGCATGTTATCCACAAGATCATTGGAATTTTTTGGGAATTCATCCTACCGACGAGTCTTGAATATTTCAATTTCATTCAACATGCAAACTCGATCTTTTCTCATGCAAATATCCATATTTACCGGATGAAAATTTTCATATCACTCATGGGATTTGAACCCGGAGGGCTAAAAATTTGGCTAGTAATTATGATATCAATTAACTCCTAACATTTTCGTTCTCAGTAGATTTTTGAATCCAAATTATTTTGTTATCATTCGGAAATTGCTTGATTTGCATTTTCCCTGCGCGTTTCACTGCTACAAGTAAATTGCACTGTTTCTCCCCAGTTGATGAAAATATGATGGATTGATGATATTCACATTCCTTATTTTTACAATTTGTGTTACTTCGCAATCAACATTTTCATCAGAAAAATCTCTTAACTACAGTATTGCGAGTCGAAACTCTGATGCACGATTACTATACCTGCATTTTGTACACTAGATCATTGGAATATTTGGAAATTTTCGGAAAATATTTCAATTTCATTTTACATGACAATTTATCATTTCTAACTCACGTATCTATTCATCAGAAAATTTTCATATCACGCATGGGATTCTCCATAGTGTCTTAATTTGACTCTTAACTATCAACAACTCAGAATCATTTTTCATTTAGTAATTCCTCAATCTTTCAAATACTCGTTGTTAATTCGAACATTGTTTGCTTTGAATATAAATGCTGCCATATTTCCCTTCTCAAATTGCACGAAGATTACTCTGTTTCACATTTTGACCAGTTGATAGAACTAACATGCTATTTTCAATTTCCTTGCTTTTACAATTTGAATAATTTAGCAATTTGAAACATTTCATCAGATAAACCCCTCAACAACAGTACTGCGTAAGGTTTCATGAAGTCAAACAGCTTGAACATTTTTCGAAAAGCTTTACTTTGATATTTAAGTTTTTTAAAAATCACTTGCTAATCGCTTTTTGATGTACCCGTACCTGTGCAATAGAAGTGGTTAGTATATCTAGTCATACAGAATTTTTTAATTGGCTGCGACTCACTGAGATTGCAAAACTTAGTACGTTCGATGTACTCAATTCGTTTCACATCGCAAAAAGTAGATACAAAAAGCTCCGAGGGAGTGTTTGGTTAATACAAAGGAAAAAGGAAAGAAATCAACCACCAGTCTTTTCAAGAATGTGAAAAATTGCAGTATTCAACAATAACACTCAATAAAATATCGATATCACCTACATCCAACAATAGATTTCTATACAATATGAAAAAGATTCAAATGAAATGATTTTTCAAAAGGATTTTCGTATAGTATTATACAGAAAACTGAAAAAAATTATTGATATATATATATATATATATATATATATATATATATATATATATATATATATATATATATATATATATATAAAGGGTTTTACCCCGACAGAGTTGCTTATATATCTGTTCATGCAATCAAACTGATTTCATGAAAAATATATATATATATATATATATATATATATATATATATATATATATATATATATATATATATATATATATATATATATATATATATATATATATATATATATATATATATATATATATATATATATATATATATATATATATATATATATATATATATATATATATATATATATATATATACAGTGTGTTCAACGAAAATTTGACCCCCTATAACTCCGAAATGAGTAACATTAGCGAAAAACACCAAGACACGTCGATTTTTGTTTCGAGGGGGAGCATTTTTCGAAATAATTCGAAACTTCTCAGATCAACCCCCTACCCCCAGCAACCCTAATTTCGAAATTCATCATAGGGAATAAGGGTCGAGTGGCACCTTACTGTAAAGGTCTGTCAATTCTCCACCTTGATTTGTCATTTTTAGAATTTTAAATTAACATACAGGGTGTCCCAACCAAGGGTGAAGTTGAATTCCTGGAAATCCCAAATACTAAATGAAATAGATTTATTTTGGCATAATGCAAGCGCAGGTTTATGCTCGCTCTAGAAAAACGACCTACACTTGTGAATTTGGAGTTGGTGCAATCAACCCCCTATTTCCAGCATCCCCAACTCAAAAATCATTCGATCGATAATAGGTCAAGTGGCACCTCGTTGGAAAGGTACTGCAATTTTCTCTTCGAATTTGGTATTTTCGAAATTCAGAATCATCATACAGGGTGTCCCGAAGCAGGAACATTGAAAATCCAAATAACTTTTTGAAACTAGTTCATTTCGGTATACGAGAACATGTTTGATCCGAGAATAGGACTTTCTTGTGTGGTTTTAAAATTTTTGCAATCAACCCTTCCATTCAGCATCCCCAACTTGAAAATCATACAAATAATTCAAGTGGCATATCTTCAGAAAGGTTTTTGAATTCCAGAATGATTAAAGCATTTCATTCAGTTCGGCTCTCCATACAGGATGTCGCTTTCGAAAAATTCAATATCGTCATTTGAAATTATCAACTAAAATTAATTCGAAACTGTTAAAAGTATTGGGGTACGATGTGTTGAGCATCAATTACGAAGAAATAAAGCTGATTTCTGCATTGAAAATGTTCACATTTTTTCATTTCCATCTGGCGTGCAGTCATCTGTTATTTCTCATTTTGCAATGAAATATTATTATTATTCAGATCAGTTCCTCATTATTGTTGTTGTTCGTCAGTTGAAATTAATCTGAAAATGGTTTATTCCACTGAGGAAAGGGTCGAAATTGTATCGACGTATTTTCGAAATAACAGTTGTGCCAAAGAAACGGCAAGGATATTCGATAGTAACTATCCTGAAAGAAAAGGAGTCAGTCACCAGTACGTTAAATATTTGGTTGACAAATTCCTAGCTACGGGTTCGGTGGCAAACAAAAAACATGAAGTGGCATGTCCTGTCAGAAATGAGGCAACGGAAGTGGCAGTAGTGGGTCATCTACAAATGGAGAATACTACTTCGATCAGAAAACTATCTCGTCTGACTGGTGTATCAGCTACAACTGTCCATAGAATCGTGAAACATCACAAATTTCACCCTACAAGGTAAAATTAGTGCATGAAATAAACGAAGATGATCCAGATCGTCGTTTACAGTTTTGTGAAAATCTAAGTGAAAACCTAAACGCTAATCCAAATTTTCTGAATAACATCTGATTTTCTGATGAAAGCACCTTTATGCTCAGTGGTGAAGTGAATAGACATAATTGTCGATATTGGGACACACAGAATCCTCATTGGTTTAGAGAGGCCCACACGCAAAGGCCTCAGAAGTTGAACGTTTGGGCAGGAATTTTGGCAATCATCTAGTTGGGCCTTTCTTTATTGAGGGTAATCTGAATGGAAATGGCTACCTACAGTTGTTAGAGGAACACATACATCCTAGATTGACAGAAATTTTACAGAACGATCCAACTCTTTCTGAGGACGAAATGCGTTTTCAACAAGACGGTGCTCCTCCGCATTATGATGCTCGAGTGCGCCAATATTTAGACGAAAATTTCCCAGGAAGGTGGATTGGTAGAAGAGGACCTGTTGAGTGGCCAGCCAGGACACCAGATTTAAATCCCCTAGATTTTTTTTTGTGGGGCCATCTAAAATCTAAAGTTTATGCCACAAGACCAGAAAACCTGGAGGAGCTGCGGATGAGGATTATCACAGAATGCCGACTTTTGACTCCTGAAGTTTTCGCTAATGTGAGAAGAGAGTTCGAAAATCGTCTGTATAACTGTAGGTGGGCGGAGGTCATTTTGAACAATTGTTGTAATAATCAAGTTAGTTTTTTGTTTTCAATTGAATACAAGTTCAATAAATCTCGTTTTACTGTTTAGATGAGCATCCAATCAGTTTCTCCATCATCCCCTCATCCTGATCCTCACGCCAGAAAACCTCGATTGCCAAACTGAAACCAATGCCTCAGTGATTCAGAAAATAGAAAAATCTTTCTGGAACTTTGCCACTCAACCTTTAATCACTTGTATGATTTTTTGAGTTGGGGATGCTGAATGGAAGAGATTGATTGCAAAAATTCCATATTCACGCAAGAGAGTCTTATTCTCGAATCAAACATGAACATGTTCTCGTATTATACCGAAATGAACCAATTTCAAAAAGTTATTTGGGTTTTCAGTGTTCCTGCTCCGGGACACCCTGTATGCTGATTCTGAATTTCGAAAATACCAAATTCGAAGAGAAAATTGAAATACCTTTCCAACGAGGTGCCACTTGACCTATTTTCGATCGAATGATTTTTGAGTTGGGGATGCTGGAAATAGGGGTTGATTGCACCAACTCCAAATTCACAAGTGTAGGTCGTTTTTCTAGACCGAGCATAAACCTGCGCTTGCATTATGCCAAAATAAATCGATTTCATTTAGTATTTGGGATTTGCATGAATTCAACTTACCCTCGGTTGGGACACCCTGTATGTTAATTTAAAATTCTAAAATGACAAATCAGAATGGAAAATTGACAGACCTTTACAGTAAGGTGCCACTCGACCCTTATTCCCTATGATGAATTTCGAAATTAGGGTTGCTGGGGGTAGGGGGTTGATCTGAGAAGTTTCGAATTATTTCGAAAAATGCTCCCCCTCGAAACAAAAATCGACGTGTCTTGGTGTTTTTCGCTAATGTTACTCATTTCGGAGTTATAGGGGGGGTCAAATTTTCGTTGGAACACACTGTATATATATATACAGGGTGCTTCAACTAAAAGTTATATCTACCAAGATATTCATTTCTGATCAAAAACGCAAAAACAGGTCAATTTTCGTTTCAAGGGGGACATCTTTTGGGGTACAAAACTTGCCTGAAATATCAACCCTCTAAGCAGGGGTTGCAATCCTTGAACATTTTGAATAGGGAAGATGGGTCGAGTGATAACTCAAAAGAAAGGTGGTATCTTTGTCTACACTGCCCTGAACGAATTTCCATTTTTAGTTGAAAACTAAAAAAGATACAGGGTGAGCATCTGAAAGATAGGGAAGACTATTTCCCTGAGACTATTCAAATTTCAGTGAAGTAAAATGAAACAGATCTATGCTGATCAATGGCAGTCATCATCAAGTACCATCCTCATCTCGAATTTCAATCCCTAGAGCAGGGTGAACACCCTTGAAAATTTGGAAGAGGGGAGATGAGTCGATTGATACCTCGAAAGAAAGGTATTATCTTTGTCTGCATCCTCGTGAACGAATTTTAATTTTTGATTGAAAACTGTAGAAGATATAGAGGAGACTATCTATCGCCCTGAGCTATTCAAGTATTAGGGCAAAAAAATGGAACAGATTGATTCCAGAGGCTGTCATCTTTGATCTAAATGAATCTATTCCAGTTTTTCGCACTAATACTCCAATAGTCTTGGGGCGATAGTCTTCTCTATTTTGCAGTGGCTCACTCTGTATCTTCTACAGTTTTCAATCAAAAATTCTTTCACGGTAATGCAGACAAAGATAATAAATACCTTTCTTTCGAGGTATGACTCGACCCATCTTTCCTTTTCTAAATTTTCAAGGGTGGTCACCCCTGCTCTAGGGGTTGAAATTCGAGATGAGGTTGGTACTTGATAATGGCTGCCATTGATCACCATGGATCTGTTTTTTTTTTACCTTGAAACTTGAATAGTCTCAGGAAAATAGTCTTCTCTATCTCTCAGTTGCTCGCCCTGTATCTTTTAAAGTTTTCAATCAAAAATAGAAATTCTTTCGAGGCGATGTGGACAAAGATACCACCTTTCTTTTGAGTCTTTATCGAACCATCTAACCTATTCAAAATGTTCAAGGATTGAACCCCCACTTAGGGGGTTGATATTGCAGGCAAATTTTGTACCCAAAAGATGTCCCCTTGAAACAAAAATTGACTTGTTTTTGCGTTTTGATCAGAAATGAATATCTTGGTAGATATAGCTTCTGTTTAGTTATCGTTGAAGCACTATATATATATATATATATATATATATATATATATATATATATATATATATATATATATATATATATATATATATATATATATATATATATATATATATATATATATATATATATATATATATATATATATATATATATATATATATATATATATATATATATATATATATATATATATATATATATATATATATATATATATATATATATATATATATATATATATATATATATATATTCTTTGAACATAGAGGATTTGCAAAAATTTGAATAATTGTATTTACAATAAATGCTTATATCTATAATTTTGGTATTTGTCAGAAAAATGTAACACGGAAACTATACTATCTTGCATATGATTCAATAAACGAGTGAAAAAATCTGAGGAAAAACTCGTTTCCCTGTCGCTTATTGCACTAGGAATAGCTTGTCTTATAGCTTATATTGTGTTAGTGTCGTGTGTACATAAAGAGTACCAAAGATTTTTCTGCTTAGCCGCTTCATTCTCTCTTGCATTCTATGATTTCCAAACGAAGACAAGGGTGGGAGGAAGGTGGTTTGGGACAGGAATCTGTAACAATGGAAAAAGAAAACCAGCAGAAAAATATTTCAACAATCATACCTCTAATATGTCTAAACAAATCTAAGAAAATATTTTACATAGCAAGCAAGGTCATAAAAAGGACTAAGAAGATAATCAAAAAGTACCTGCGATATTTCCTCTTTCGCGGAGATCTTTTTTCGTCGCAGTGTGAGTCTCCTGGAACATAATCACTTCCTTATTCAATATTCAAACTCAACAAAACAATTCCCTCTCTGTTTGACCGAGAGAGCCCCGATGGCCAGGTTCAGTCTTCCAAGTGATGCCGATTATGATCTATAGATGTTTTAGAATCATTATGGATCCAATAATTTGGGTTGACATCGCCCATATATTATTTCCTCGTGGAAATTTTTTGCGAAAAAAAAAAAATATATATATATATATATATATATATATATATATATATATATATATATATATATATATATATATATATATATATATATATATATATGCAAAGCATCTTATACACCTCCGATTTACATAACATTATCAACCAACACGCCTCAAAAATCGGAGGCGAATGCGAAAATCCGGAGGCCAAATGATATATCCATGTATGTCATGACGGTCGAGTTCAATAGAATGCTAGGGTCTTATATCCAAGTTTTAGCTCGGAGGCATATTGGTACGCCACACATCTTTAGATATACTATGGTGTTCAGCGAACTTTCGATGGGTTCGCCACCGACATATACGCATATACAGCAAAATATGAATATTGTCCTATTGGCTTTCATAATTCTTTCTTACTTTTTCGCTTCCGAAATTTGGCAACACTGTTTAGAGGCTAGTGGGTATAGTTAGTATCAAATTGTATAAGAAAATATTGACTCATATATTTATAGTCTGTTATTATCAATTGAAATAATTCTGTTAGGTTGTTTTCAAGGAAAACTCTCTTGAATTCATCTAGAGAATAACGTTTCTCTACGGGGTGATTAAATAAATTGAAATTGAAAAATTTTACTTGTTGTCCTTCATTTCAGTACTTCAGGGCTCATTGTATTTTCTAAAACTAATATTTGTACAAATGAAGTGTGCAATGTGCATTGCCTATCTGGTATTTTTATATCTGGTCGATTTCGAAAAATGTTTTGATTGGAAAGAAATTGTTTCTTTTTAAATTATCAAGTAAGTGATTTTCAGAATCAATTTCAATCGGGAAATAACGTCGAAGGTACGAAATGGGCAAATTTGCCAATATTTTTCTGTAGGGTGAGTGAGGTGAGACGTGAAATCTAAAAAGCTCGGAATCTATTTGAAATTCTAATTATTTGTATTATTTTTTAGTAAAATTGAAAATGTGGCATTCATATCGCATTCACATTCTGTCATTTATGAAAAAATTGAAAATGTTTAAGATTTTTCGAACAATCGTACAGGACTGGGACTGTATACGTAAGGTATTTCTTCATCAAGAAAACTAGAGAATGACTGCGCCTTATACAGAGTGTTTTTCTCGGTATGATGAGCGCGGAACTTATTTAGCTTTTCAAATCAGCTCTATACCGACGTTTTTTTCACCAATTTCTTTGATGAGGTACCCCATTAGAAACATTAAAGTAAAGAAATTGATTTTCTTCAAAAAATTAGCTAATATTATTCTTGCTTGGATACCGAATGAAGAGTTTCAACATGAACTACCGAAAAAATTCAGGACACTTTGTAGTATTTTCAGAAATTGAACTGCTTCAATAACGTTAGGTTATTCGAATTTCAGTGTGATTTCAAAAAGGATTGATATTTACAAACTACTGTCCATCCCTACGACTTCCGGAGAACTTCGGGCTATGAGGTAACAGGTTCATGAATCTTTTCCTTCTGGTGAGATCTACGAAATTTAATAAGATGTTATAATCTTTTTCACTCATTAACTTTACAGAAATCATTTTGAAGATGAAAATTATTTGACTGAACCCGATTTTTGAACCGTTAATTTTCAACTGCTTGTCTTTGTAGGTACCTAGATGAATGAAGGTTTGTTTTCCGCATAACTTATTAATTGACATCAAAAGAACCCTCAAAAGACTAGTTTCATCTTGGGGGAAGTAATACATGCAGAAAACGTTGAAATATCTGAATGTTTACGAAACTGTATTTTCCTTGAACATTCAAAATGTGAATAATAATCGACTAGAGAAAGCAGAATATCCAAAGAGGAAATAGATGAAATTTTTTTTTGCATTCAATTCATTATTTAGTCTTCTGACTGCAGTAGATTTGATGCGTCCCCAATTTTCTAGAATGGGGTATACTCTCGGGACTTCTGTTCAACAAGTTTTTCTGTTCTCCGACATCTGGAATTATTTTTGCAATGTGAAGGTGGAATATTTACACGCATGTTATATTCTAGTGATCTGAAGATGAGGGTAACTGCGGAAGAAACAGATTAATTCATGTTTTTACCCGACAAAATACTGAATTCAAAATCGAAACTGTTAGTTAAAGATTAAGCAGAATAAAAATAGATTTTGAGCTCTTTTTCTAGGAGGTCTATGCAAATTGTTGTTTATGGAGTCTTAATACGACTGGAGCTTATATTAGTTAGCGTAGTTTTAACCAATGATAGAGAGTTTTTGCAACTAAAACGATGTCGTTAATTTTACCGTTAACTTTAATTATATTAACGATAATAACGTTCACTTCAAATAGAGTTTTTGCAACCTTACAAAAAAATAACGTAGTTATTCAATTGACAGTTTGTCTCCATAAACCTTGCTTGCTATGTAAAACCTTTTCTTAGATTTGTTTAGACATATAAGAAATATGATTGTTGAAATATTTTTCTGCTGGTTTGGAAATCATGGAATGCAAGAGAGAATGAAGCAGCTAAGCAGAAAAATCTTTGGTACTCTTTATGTACACACGACACTAACACAACATAGTAGACCGACATGCTATGGCTAGTGCAATAGCGACAGGGAAAGATAGTATGGTTCCCTGTTACATTTCCTGAGATCACACTTGTATATATATATATATATATATATATATATATATATATATATATATATATATATATATATATATATATATATATATATATATATATATATATATATATATATACTTCGGCCGATTTGTTTTGTTAGGTTAGGTTGCACACGGTAACTGAAAATACTTACTAGCTCTTATTCTGCCGTGATAACGGCAATTCTGTATCGTTATTAGAATTTTCGGGTACTATTTGTGAAGAGCGCATGCGCATAAACTAACGAAGTCTTCAAATAAAACGTGCAAAAAGTCTCTATGTCTATAAATATCTCTCTGCGTACGAAAGGAATGACTGATTCGAATGGAATTCATCAGGGGCAGCCACTTCTTAATTATACCAACCCCATACCTGTGATACTACATTACAAAGCTCTTCAGAAGTTCGTCATGGCTCTATTAAAATTCTACTCTCATCGTTTCCTTTCGGTAAGAATGTTATTGGTAATGAAAATGTGTTTTCTTCACATAACTTAAAGATTGCTACTGATATTGTCGTGATATTTTAACGTATTCATGAAAAGTCATCTGAATTCTCATCAGGAACAAATAGCTATATGGAAATGATATTGTGAGAATTTCGCATATTTTCACAATAGTCGCCTTTGTTTTGTGAAGTGTGTCACTCATAAAAACAGTATCAATTATAAGCAGTTGCAAAATTATTTCAAGAAATCTATTCTGAACTTTTTTTGAACAGCTTGAATCTCTAAGAAAAACGTGTCAATAAGAGAATCACGAAGCTTTCTTTCAGCTCCCTAAATTAGGGCAACTTAGGCATGAGGGATAACCTTGGCAGAGGACGTATTCCACAAAAAACTTTTTCGTATGTTCATTTTTCTCAAATTAATATATATATATATATATATATATATATATATATATATATATATATATATATATATATATATATATATATATATATATATGTGAACTTGAGACAAGAGGAATTATTCAAAAATTCGTAGATCAATGAATTATCCTTCCTGACAAGAGCTAGTTCCCAAATCTGCCCGCCATGCACGCAGCCCCCAAGAGCCACATTAGTGCAACTAAGCAGGATGCCGAGAAACGAAGCGGTAGACTGCAGTTTCGCTCATCAGTGTCGCATATCGCTTCTCAGCATCCTATCAAGCTACATCGAGGTACCCTATTGATTCCAGGAAGGACGCACCTCGTACATACGTACGAGAGTCGCCCTCTATGAACCGACACGGCCAACCTGCTACCGGACTTCGAGAAAGATACGAACAATAACAAACAGATGTGAGAACGTTAAAAATGTCAACATTAGGGAGATATCTTTCCCGTTCCGTGAATCACATCAACGGTATAAAATGATCGAAATAATCCAGCTGAAAAGTACTCTGGGCCTCTGTTTCCGAGATAAAACCTCCCGTCGGTAAATATTTGATGGGACAAATATCTTCCGCGATAAACTTCGCTAGGAGTCTACATATGTAATTCATATTCATATACATAGGAATTATTCGAAAATTCGTAGATCAATTAATAATCCTTCCTGACAAGAGCTAGTTCCCAAATCTGCCCGCCATGCACGCAGCCCCCAAGAGCCACAATAGTGCAACTAAGCAGGATGCCGAGAAACGAAGCGGCAGACTGCACTTTCGCCCCTATAAGGAGCTCATGAGTGTCGCATATCGCTTCTCAGCATCCTATCAAGATACATCAGGGTCCCTTTTGATTCCAGAAAGGACGCATCTCTTATATATATATATATATATATATATATATATATATATATATATATATATATATATATATATATATATATATATATATATATATATATATATATAGAATATAAGAGGAAGTTGAAAATTTTATTGCAATTGTGTTCTGATTGATGCTTTCAAGTTCGCGATTCAAGAAGCTTGAATATTCAAGCTTTTGTCTAGGAAAAAGCTTGAGTCGACTTGAATTCTGAAAACAAAACCTTGATTTGATTTCAAGTCAAGTTAAGATGAGCAGCTTGATTTTCAAGTCAAGCTGTGAATCCTTAATACTGGGATTCAAACCTACAATGCAAAGATTCCTGGACTTTGTCATTCACTAGACCATTAAAACTTTTTGAAAAATTCATCCTTTCGACACGTGTTAAATATTTCCATTTCGTTCTACATGCAAACTGGGTTTTGGTTTGTTTTCAAAATCAATTTTGAAATTTCATACAAAAATGTAGTAATTGTAGCAAATCCAGTAGGCAATCGGCATTTCAAATACTTTCATTCTTTTTCTTCATCATTTATTCGTTTTCTGACAATGTCTCTGAAAAATTTAACATAGATACATTGGATTCAATAGAGGACTTCATTTCGATCTGTTCAAGATAGGCTGTGATGCCTATCTAGATCTAAGACGTGTCGCTGTAGAGTCATACCTAACATTCTTGAATTTCATGCACGACAGGAATCGTATCGTACCAACTTCCATCAAGGAGAAACATCTTCCCCACCACCAGAAGAGGTACAAAAACTCGTAGGCTGGTGCCACAAGGAAAACAAACATTTGATCCTGAGCTGCGATGCGAACGCTCACCACACCGTATGGGGCAGTACTGACGTCAACGAAAGAGGTAAATATCTTTAAGAATGCATCTGTTCTGATATTATAGACATTGTAAATAGGGGTAATAAACCAACTTTCATAAATACGGTTAGGAAAGAGGTCCTAGATCTCACCCTTGCCTCGCCATTTATACTACAATCAATTAAAAAGTGGTGCGTCATGGACGAAATATCTATGTCGGACCACCATACGATAAGTTTCGAAATTGACTCAGATTAGATTCAAAAAGTGGAATATAGAGCACCAAAAAGGGCGTACTGGGATCTATTTGAAGAGAGGTTAGAGTCTGAACTAGATGGTCTTGAATATAACATAACCACAGTAGATGGAAAATGCTTCTACTCACCTAATCCAAACACTAATATTAGCATTTGAGAAGAGATGCTCATTGAGGAAAAAACACTTCTCAAGGGATACGCCTTGGTGGAACAAGGAGCTTGCTCAACTCAAAGCTAGAGCCAGAAAAGCATTCAGTAGAGCGAAAAGAACAGGTGAATGGGACGCCTACCGATAAGCTCTAAGTAAGTACAACAAAGAACTCAGGAAATCCAAAGGAGAATCATGGAAATCCTATTGCGAGGGGATCAGTGATCTTGCCATAGCTGCAAGAATTCAAAAGAATTTAGCAAAAGACCATTCGAATGCACTTGGTCTTATTGAGGAGCCTGGAGGAGAGTATTCTGAAGACATCGGCGGAAGCTTGAGGGTACTTCTAAATATCCACTTCCCGGACTCGAAAATACTCTCCATCAATAGCACCCAACAACAGGAGCTAGAACTGCATAGCTCCAGTAGGGAATGCAGAAATCTAGCGGGCCGAATCTTCACCCTAGATAGGGTAAAGTGGGCCACCAAAAGCTGAAATCTAACCCTACAAATCACCAGGGGCAGACGGAATCTATTCGGTCATGTTGCAAAGAGGCAACACATATATAGCCCCATGTCTGAGAGCTATATACAAAGTCAGCTACTCACTGGGCTATATACCCCAGTCATGGAGGAAAGTCAAAGTATTATTTATACCGAAAATGGACAAGAGGTCTCCAGATGAGCCTAAATCATATGGCCCGATAAACTTAACCTTCTTCCTTTTAAAATCAATGGAAAAAATTCTCGACAACCACTTGAGAATTTTCATAAAATTTCATAAAAACAATTTGTCTACCAACCGGGCAAGTCTACAATTGATGCCCTAGAAGATCTAATATAATAATAATGATATTAGGCGACATTGAAGGATCCTTCGACAATACCTCCTATACATCTATTAGCAATGGAGCAAACAACTAGGGTATCGAAACACTCACCATCAAATGGATCAGAGAAATGATCAAGAGCCGGATCATAACGGTCACTTTTGGAGACACTGAAATATCGGTGTGAGCAGTGGGAGGATGCCCTCAAGGAGGTGTCCTATCGCCACTACTATGGTCAGTAGCTGTTGATGGCCTCCTAGAAAGACTGAACGCTGCTGGCTTCAACGCACAAGGTTATGCTGATGATCTAGTTATCATCATTAGGGGAAAGCATGATGGAATCTTATCGAACCCGATGCAAAAATCCCTTAACATCGTAAATGAATGGTTTGCTGAAGAGGGACTCAGCATCCATCCAGACAAAACCATTCTAATTCCATTCACAAGACGTAGGAAGTTGAACTCAAAGCCCCCCTTTCTGAATGGACATACTCTGAAATTTTCGGAACAGGCTAAGTATCTAGGGTTAACCTCTTCCAGGGTTACATCGTGCCTATGGGCATGCCGTAGACTCTTCGGAAAGATCTGGGGGCTACAGCCAAAAATAACCTACTATACACAGCGGTTATAAGACCCATTGTCACATATGCATCGTTCCTACGGTGGACGAAAACATCAGAAATAACTACGCAAAACAAGTTGCACAAACTGCAGCGGTTAGCGTGAGTGGGATATCAGGTGCTATGAGAAGCACCCCGACTACTGCTCTTGAGGTGATCCTAAATCTCCCTCCTCTTCATATAAAATTGAAAAAGGAGGCGTTGATGGCGGAATTACGGCTCCAAGACACAAAAAAATTATTACCTGGTGATCTGAAGGGACACCTGGGGATTCTGGGTTACATAGCGACATCTTATCACAACCATCGGATATAATACCGCTTAAGTTTGATTTTCACACACCCTTCAAAGTGGCCATAGAAGACCGTAAAGGGAAAAATAAATCAATTAGACCAAAAATCCTCCATCTGGTACACGGACGGATCAAAAACGATTGATGGAACAAGAGCAGGCATATATGGACCCAAGTACTCATCATTCTGGGCTCTACTCTCACAATCCTGCAAGCAGAAACTGCTGCCAGGAGGAACTACGAAGAAAATTCAAAGGTGCAAAGATTTACATTTTAACGGACAGTCAGGCTGTGATTAAAGCTCTAAACTCTTACAGTTATCGGAGCATCTCTGTCTGGGAATGCCGTCAATCCTTGAAGCAACTTGCTGAGGGAAAGGAACTTTTCTTGTGGTGGGTGCCTGGCCACGAAGGCGTATAAGGAAATGAGCCGCTGACGAACTGGCTAGATCAGCTGCTGGAATCCCACCCATCGGACCTAAACTTGTAACCCTCCTAATTTATTTAAGGGTTATCACTGGCTTGAATTACCCTGCTCAGACGTTTAGATGGGTCGTGAGTTTATATTCAAGTTCTATTTGATGTATGAGTCTCCCTTCCCAATAAATGAAAAACAGGTTAAAATTAAATAAATATATTACACCACAAGTAAAATCTCGGCTTTACAGAGTATCTATAAAATGTTCAATGAAATAAATGATGAGAAAATAAAACAGAGGTCTCAATTGAATGAACTTATCTTTGATTATGATGGAGGTGGTGTCACAGTTGCTTGGTTCAAATTAAATGAACATGGACGTTCTATCGAAACTTCTAGATGGACAAGACTGGAATAGAATTTCTTCTCCAGATGTTCGATGAAATAGGAGTTTGTTCTCTTCGAGAATGTGAATATCAGCTCTGGATTTATTAATGACCTTCCAGAAAATATTATTCCAAATAAAAGATATAGGGGTGTCTTCCTATCCAGGCCAAAAATATAACTCGTCGTCCAAACCCAAAAACTGTAAAACACCATAAATTACCATTTGACCTCGATAAGTGAAAATGACCTCCTCCCTGCTTTGAAGTTATTATATAATGAAATGAATGAGAGAATAGCCTAGAATATTCACTAGTGATGAAATTAATAAATGATCAATAATCTATGAACAAAATAGTGACTGATTCAACCAGATCGAACATATGAAATTATATTCTCGAAGAAACGGAATAAAGTAAAATCAATTATGATCGTTAATCTAGGCAAATATAAGCAGAGAGGAGGTTATTCATGCAAAGGTTAATGAATAAAATAATAGATTTACATAAAAAGCAAGCTGTAATGAAACTTTAAGGATATTGAAAAAGGATGAAAATATGAAACAGATCTGGAGGCACATGCTGGGAAAAATAGAATGTAAGCTGGAAAATATCTATATAGAATGACTTGGAAGACTTGCATGCATTATATGCTCGCACAATATCTGAAGAAAATGCGCGATTTACGGAAAATGATATCAGATTAGAAATTATGATTCTATATACGGTAGAAAAAATTAAAGCAAAAAACAAAATCTATATAGAGAAGCGTAGAATTTCTGCATTCATTCAATGTTTGCTCAAATTGTAATGAAAATATAGAATTAAACAAGATTAAAATGGATTACTACTTACCCCTTTTACTTTAAAGGGTTATAACAAAATTTCACTTGAAAAGAAGATACTATTATTTGAAGTTACTCTTTAAGCGACCACAAGAAGAAAGAACGGTTGGAAAATTATTCATTCAGTAACTACGTACGCATCGCAGGTGTTAATCTTACCGCAAGGCGTGGGTTATCTCGCGAAACATATAAACAATAAATTTTTTATTACCGTGAAATTTGATCCTCTGGCGGAAATACTCATAGGCTGTAAATGTGACATCGGCACGTTACAAACTGTTCTGCGGTCTAAGTGAGACGCACAGACGGCAGAAACTGGAACGGTGGGAAGAATCTAGCAAGAAAGTATACTGGAGGAAAACTCCAGGCCAAAGGTAAGCGAAGTTCATTGACTATTCGCCAAAGAAGACGAAACAGCTTCTCGATCTCTCTAGGGACGAACTGAGGACTATAACAGGCCTCCTTACTGGACACTGCCCACTGGGATACCATCTCAGTAAAATTGGCAAATCGGAAACGGCAACATGCAGAATGTGTAAAGAGGGCGATGAAATTGCTGAAACATATTCCTTGCCGTTGCATCGCAACTGCCCGTCGAAGACATATACACTTCGGTAGCGACAAGCTAGAGCCACACGAAGTAAAAGCGAAAGCTCCCAGGGAGATTTTCAATTTTGTAAGGGAACTAGATCTACAGGGAAATGAATAAGAAGGGTTACGAACAAAAGACCAACTTGGTCGCAGTTCGGAAAGGCTTGCAAAGCCAAGCGACCCCCTCCGATGTAATGTAATGTTACTTCCAGCAATTGCTCCATTGACGCATCCGAGGAATTTGTCGAGTGCATGGAGTACATGGAAAGAGCTAAGAAATGCCGAAATGTTAGGCTCTGAGATCAAATAAGAATACGTATAGTATTAATAGTGTACATAACCTACAAGAACAGAATTTTTGAAACACTCAATAAATATTATAAAATTCAGGTGCGAAATTCATTTTTGCTTTTATGTCGAAAAAAATTCTGCGGACGTAGTTTGAAAGCCGAGAGATAATGAAAAATAATTGAAGATAATTGATAATGGAAAGAACTGACATAGTTCCAATGACTACACGCAAAGGCCACGTAAGAAGATTGGGTTATCAGAACGATAATATATACTACATCGTAGTTCGTGAGGTTTGCTTAAATCAAAACGATATTAGATTCTATTAATTTTTAAACGCAAGCGATTCCATGTATATAATCATTTCAACAGTATCATAAGAAACATCTAAAAATTGAACTTTCTCATGAACAGTTTAGCAGGAAAGATAAACGAACTATCGTAGATATGAGAACTTTCCGATATTAAGGACATGAAATTTCAATAAGAAAATATTGGTTTAATTTCACAAAACGAAAGTGTTCATTTCTGTCGATAAATTGCGAAGAAACCCTTCATCTTTCTCATTTTCAGGATAATTTTCTCACGAATCCATATAACAGAACGTAATTTAACAAGTTACGAGTATTTCATGGGAAACGGAAGCTTGATGAGATATTCTGATGTCTCAGTTGAACGCGTGTTTGAAGAAAAAGGAAATTCGGAAAATCGCTTGATTTTTTCCGCCGATGAATAGTACTTGATAATACTTTCTGCATAATTCTGTTGCAGATATTTTCATTATATAGTACTAGATAATCCAATTTTTCTCGATATCACCATATCTTCGAATTAGAGAATCAGTTCATAGTAGCCTTCATTAGGTTAATCATTGATAACATGCTGAAGCCTCTGTGAATTGGTCATTTGTGACTCAGGATGCTTGGCAGATGGTGCAGTCATCAGAGTGAAAAGGATTTTTCAGATGAGACATGATGAGCTCCCTTGGGACAAAATTATCTGGGATAAACTCGTTTCCTAGTCGGATCACCAGGTGGAACTGACTCGGGGGACTCATGATGACAATACGACTAACAACAATCCTTCGAAAATTCAAAATCCGATGAGGACGCCATATCGTTATCGAGTTGTGAAACATAAGAGGACTAGGACACACCAACATGAATGTGACAGCAGTACACCAATACATACAAGACACGCAACATCATGTCCTAGCTCCAACGCAAACTCAAATAATGTCAACTACAAACACCACCTACCTGTGCTTCAATGGTAATGAATTGCACTCAAGGCTTCGGTTCAAGGTACGGCTTTGAGTTTTGCCCGATCGGACAACGTATTTTGAAGAGAGGATACGTTCGAGGACAAAGCTTTCGACCTGGCAAGATTCAAAATCTGTTAATATAACAAAACCATATTTTTTTGTTGTCTTGTATCGACCTCCTAACGATAACACCGACCCTATATTGTTTCACTATTTAGGAGACGTGGTAAGCACGTACACAAATATAGCACCAGTAAGCTAAGGCAATCATAATGGAAGACTTTAACAATTTCAACTGGCTCCAACACTCAATTAGTACCGATGAAGAAGGAAGGCAAGCTGAAGCCTTTGAGATCAGCCGCAACTTGTTGATAAGCCGGCAAGAGTTCTTGTCAATATAACCGATTTTCCCAATACTCTCGATATCTTTTTTGTTTCAGATCCATATAATTTTCGTTTACAGGACTCAGCACCCCTAGGCAACTCCGACCACAACCTTGTTCCCACCATTGGTAACTTCGTACAGCCACGCAATCAAGATCCAACGCCTTCTAGAAAGATATTCCATTACAACCCATCCAGCTGGGAGGAGCTATACTGTTTTTTCTCTTCTTTTCCCTCTGATGATACCTGTTTTTCATGTCCTGACATTAATGTTCACACTGAGTCCGTCACTGAAGTGATTCTTTCAGTCATGGACCTCTACATTTCACACTCCACGAAAAAATATCTGCACAAATCCTTAGTTCACTAAAAACAGTCATAAAGCTGCCAGAGTTTTAGAAGAACTCCAAGAAGAATCCAACAGATGAAACTAAAGCTAACTATGTGCGTTTCAGGATCAATTGTAACCCAGCAATTGATAACTCTAATTCAATTAAAGAGTTAAGAATAGACTATTGGAACAGAGTAGTAAAACTCGTCAAATCTGGTGTATGGCAAATGTAGTCAGCAACTTTTGTATGTCATCCTTCCCAACTGTGATTAGTGATTAGCAATCGCATCATCGCCTGAAGCAAGGCCGGATCTCTTTGCAAAAATGTTGTCGCTAAATTCAGTTTTAGATACATCACATGCAGTGCCACCAAGCATCCAACATGTTAAATCGAATATGTCTGAAATAAAGTTGTCCCTTGGTCCCGGAAAGAATCTAATCTCGAAGAAAACCTTGGCTAGAGCAAAACTCTCATAACCTGATGGTTCAATTAGCACGGCCATGTTTCTCTCTCTATAAAAATTATTTTGTTTACATGGCTAGTGTGCTGTGGAACTCGCTTCCGTCGAACATCTTTCCGATAACTTACAATTTGGCCCTCTTCAAAGAGCGAATGAACACACATCAAACCATCTTGGACGGCTACAACTATGGCATGACAGGCATCGCCTCCTCCCAAGAGTTGAGAATGAAAAAAAAATTCAATTCCTTCAGTAGGAATATTTTTTCCTTAAGGATTTCGAATGATTTGATACCATATTTATGTTTCAGCATGTTGATGATTTCTGACCATGCTGAACGTTTTTACGTGAACCTTTACCTTATTGAGATCCCAGGTCTTGATTGGAAACATCACACTAGCTGCTTGCTATATTAGCCTTTCCTCAGTTACCTTCCAGGCATGTGCTTCATTATTGCCTCTTATACTATCATGACTTAGAACCTAACATGTGGCGTTCTGTCAACATGTTTAGAAGATAAAGGTATTGCCTGACTCCAGGGCTCTAATGGGTATCTAGATTTAGCTCAATTTTTTGAGGCATTTTGTTTTTGCTTTCTACCCTGTCTTACTCCTCTTGGACTGGGCGGGTACCAAACCATCGCGTCCCCAGATAGTAGGGGAACGACCAATATGTGGATGACCACTTGTGACACTATTGGCCATCTAGGTTTTAAGGAGGCTCGTCTCACTTAAAAATGGAACTGGTAGCCTTCGAAAACCTGGCCGTGGACCAACTTCTGCTTACCCTGCTGTCGTGTCGTGGCTAAGGGTCTGCACAAGGGTAGTACGGCGCCGACCGTCTGTGCTAGCTATGCTAGTCACAGCGGCCGTTAGTACCAGGCTTATGTCGGTGTCTGTGGTCATGTCTCACGGCTGGCATGAGTTAGGGGCCTTGGATTAACCGCCCGGGCCAAGAGGAGTAAACTTCAACAAACATCCCCAGGTTCACAGTGGAACTTTCTATGCCAAGGAATTGCCTCCTTGTGGGGTGGCCCATTGGGAAATATGGGTCGCGAATAGGCGATCTCCGGACACCGGCCAGCCTCCGATTTTAGTTTGGGCTTGCCAGGCTAAGGGAGCACTGCCTTGGTGGGCTTTTTACATCTGCCCAAATCATGGGAATCTTATGGACGATCATAATATTTCGAAACCTGACGAGGGAGTTAACCTCGATCCTCAAAGAGAGGAAAACATGGAGGTGGAGGTACAACTTCCACCTACCACCCTGTCACCGCCGACAGACTTGGTGGATAGCGAGCTATCACAGCTCGTGATTCCTACAGAGTCTGAAGCGGCGACAGGAGAGACAGTGGCTGCTAGTGGCGCGCTGTCTCTACTAACACCCCAGCAGCTGCCGAAGGTGAGTCGGAAAGACTCACTCCAAAGCACAAAAGACTGGGGAAGCTCCGAAAAAGCGATTAAAGAGACTGCTTGCATCTGGCGTCTAGTACTCGATTGCCAGGATCATGGCGGTAAACAAGACCAATCCGAGCGGAGAGGAGCCCTCGGAGGTGAAAGCAACCTCGCCCCCGGGTGCATTCCGACTGCAGGGAAACGCCTGAGATCTGATGGAAGCACTCTGGGGCAGGGCCAAAAAAAGCACTTCCCGTAGGCCCAGGAACAGGAGTACAAGGATGCTATGGAGGGAATCAGAGTCGGCGTTATACCATCTGGCTTCCCTGATGTGCAGCTGACTACAGGACAGATTAAGGACCTGCAGGATGCCATCTTTGAGTCATATAGTGTGATTGCTCCGGGGGAGGAACCGATTCCCAGGGTGGTTGCAGATCACCTGCGTAGATGAGCACAGCATGGCGTGGCTTCAGAGCTGCATAGCTGATCTGAAGCCATGAGAGGGTGCTAATCTGTGAAGGGTAGCGAGTAATCAAAGCAGCACATATGTGTTGCTTATATTCCTGATCGGGCGCCTGATAAAAGGTGGAAGCCCGACATTGTACTGCACAACCTTTTGGTGGGCAACCGAGGCCTCAATACTGGGAGTGGAGGATGCTCCGCCATGAGGTGAGTGGGCCAGAGCAGACATGGACCTTCGCAGTAGACGAGGGTTCGAAGGCTGCTCTGGAAAAGATGGGGTGTAAACCTAACTGCGGGCTCGGCAGGGTAACCTGCCGGGTCGTGAAGGGGAATATGCCCAAGGTGCCACAGGGTGGCACGGCTGACGTGGGTGGTGCAGAGGAGACTCGAATGCCGTCTCGGCAGCCAGTAGTGCAGCCTAGTACTACGAAAACCGGGGTCGGCAATTCGAATCCCAAAAGGACTCAGACTGCAACTCCCAAAGGAGAACCCGTAGGACGCTCCTGGGGGTCTTCCATGGCAAGACGCCCAAACAAGGCTGGAGGCAGAGGTAAACAGCCCTCCAGCGGCCACCCTGTGTCACAGAAGGGGGTGAAAAAAGCACCCCCTGGAAAGGCGCCTGATCGTCCCTCGACATCGAATGATGCGAAGGGAGATCAGGTGCCTTCAGGCTAATGTACAGCATTCTAAGGCAGGTTCCTACCTCATTCGTAAATGCATCCTAAATGAGAGCCTTGATTTGGCATTCATTCAGGAACCATGACTGAGAATCAGTTTGTGGTCCGGAAATTTACCAGGCCAAATTTTGTACCACTGCCCTGGGGAAAACCCCAGGACGTGTATATTCATCAATAACAGAAATCGATAACTTCTTACTTCTATAACAGAGACACTACCTCTGTACTTGTGAGTGTCCTGGGAGAACATGACAGACTGGACTTAGTGGTCTGCTCAGCATATTTCCCAGGAGACTCTGTGGACTGCCCTCCTGTGATGATTTGCAACCTAGTGAGTCATTGCAGGAGGAAAAAGCTCCAACTTGTCATTGCATGTGATGCTACTGCACACCATTCGGTGTGGGACAGTACGAAGATCAATGGAAGAGGTGAAAGTCTTTTCGACCTTCTCATGGCAGAAGCCCTCAATCTTTTGAATAGGGTTTATGAACCAACCTTCGTGACGCGAAACCGCGCTGAGGTGTTGGACATTACGTTCTGCTCAAATTCTGCAATGAAATCTCGAGGTGGGGTGTGTCAAGTGAACCCTCGGGATCTGCCCACAGACACATTCAATTTACTATTGAATCTAATCTGGGATCAGACCAGTGGTCGAATACAGAAACCCGAGGAGCACTGATTGGGACAGATATAGCGCCACCCTTAGTGCTCATTTGGTAGGTATTGCCACATCTACTAACAGTCCGGAAGACGTTGAGCGTATGGCTGAGGAGATATCCCGGTCGATTGGGTCAGCGTATCACGATAACTGTCCACTAAGGAGAAAGCCTGAGAATGGTACAACTTCATAGTGGAATCCTGCCCTTGAAAATCGCAGAAGATAAACTATTTAACCGAGCTAAAAATACCGGCAATTGGAACCATTATCGTTCTACTCTAACGTCATATAACAAATAAATAAGCAGAGGAAAACGGGAGTCCTCACGCAGGTTCTGCGGGGATGTGGAAAGTACCCCCGTCAATGCAAGGCTGCATAGGGTTCTCCCCAGGACCCAGCTCTCCCCATCGGATCTGTGGAGGGACCGGATGGGCGATACACGGGCTCTGGAAAGGAGACGTTAGAGATTGTTGCGAGAACACACTTCATAGATTGTCACTTTCTTGATATCAGTGAACGCTGTGCACCGTCGCTCTGAAGGGCCTTGTGAAAATGCTAAAAAAGGACGATTGGAAGAACACAAGAACGATCACCAAGCCCGGAGCAATCATGTGGGCGATTCGCTCATTTGAGCCATTCAAAGCTCCTGGAGAGGATGGCATCATGCCTGCCTTGTTAAAACAGCGGGTGGATGTCCTCCTCCCATACCTCATTAGGCTCTTCCGAGTCTTGCCTGGAATGTTGTCCCGGCCAGCTGGCGAAGAGTCAGGGTTGTTTAAATCCCTGAGGTGGTATATCGAACTCACAACCTAAGTCCTTTTGATCGATTAGTCTTATGTCTTTTGTTTTGAAAACCCTGGAGAAGGTGTTAGATGGATACATCAGGACCGAGGTGTTATCGCTGAGGCCTCTGAGTGAACATCAATATGCCTAACAAAAAGGTAAATCAACCGATCTGTCACTTAACAACTTAGTAGGGAGGATCACACATTCTCTGGACCGCAAGGAGACTGCAGCTGCAGCCTTCATGGACATTGAAGGGGCGTTTGATGCGGCCTCCACTGGCTCGCTGTGTGAGGCTGTGAGAGCCAGAGGAGTACCAAATATTATTGCGGAATGGATTAGTAACATGCTAAATGCCAGAGTGATCAACACTTCACTGAAAGGGAAAGTAGTCACTTTTGTGGCTGGCAGGACCTGTTTACAGGAAGGAGTTCTATCCCCACTGTTGTAGTCCCTGCTAGTTGATGACCTTCTGGCAATAATTGGCGCACTGGATGTTTATGTACAAGCATACGCTGATGATATAATCATTCTGGCTGTCGGAGATGATAGTGATGTTTTCGACAGACTTCAGGAGGCTATGTCTGCAATTCAGGGGTGGGTGAAGGAGAGAAACTTTGCATAAACTCCTACAAAACCCTTATGGTACCATTTACCAGGAAGAGGAGGATATTTGTTTCCCCCCTGACCCTGGGCGGACTGTTTATTCCGGTTGGGGAAGAAGCAAAATATCCGGGGATTACCCTGAATAGAAAACTCACGTGAAATTCGCACCTAGAAAGCACAATACACAAGGCTAGACATTCCCTATGGGCATGTTGAACGACCTGTTTAGAAAAGTGGGGTCTTGCCCCAGAACAACTTCAGTGGCTATATGTGATGGTGGTTAGACCACGTATTACGTACGGTTGCATTGCTTGGTGAAAGTGCAGTTTTAGGAAGCAATGCCAACTCAAGCTCTCTAAAATAAAAGAGAACAGCCTGTATAAGGATTACTGGAGCCTTTCGCTCTACACCCAATCACCCATCTCTCCCGTAATGAAGCGGGTAACTTCGGCTTTGTGCTTTTCGCCTTACGGTCAGAAATCGAGGACAATGAGGTGCTGAGTATGAGGTCGGACATAGCAACACCTAAAACCAACATGGAGAGGCCATTCCAGATCATCATTCCCGATAGACAGGAATGGATCAGCTCCAAGGACCGTCTGTTTGAGGGTCCCTGTTGGTACACGGATGGCTCAAAAACTGAAAAAGGTGTTGGAGCTGGTGTCTATGGTCAAAGTGCCGCGAAGGAACAGTATATCTATTTTGGTGAGCATGCGACTGTCTTTCAAGCAGAAATATTCGCCATTGATCACTGTGCTAACCTCTTGCTTGCGGGAGGATTAACAAATAGTAGAATTAAAATCCTCACTGATAGCCAAGCTGCACTGAAAGCATTGGTATCCGATACCTGTACTTCACTTATGGTGCAGGAATGTCGCTCCACCCATGCCAAACTAGGAGAGTAGAGCAGGTCTAATATGGGTTCCTGGTCACTCAGGCGTTGAGGGAAATGAGAAGGCGGACTCATTGGCCGGTCGAGGAACTAACCTGGAGTTCATAGGATTGGAGCCTAACCTCGGAATTCCCCTGGAAACTGCAAGGATGGAAAACAACCGATGGCTGGACTTGAAGGTACGTGAGCATTGGATGAGCCTCCCAGGTCTCAGACACGCTCGATGTGCCATCAGTGGACCTTCCACTACAAAAGCCAAGGCCTGGCTTAAACTCTCTACGTTGAAATTGAGAGTTTTAACTGCCATATTAACGGGGCAGTATCGCCTCAGGAAACACCTTAATAAGTTAGGATTGATTGAGGATCCTTTATGTAGGTTATCTGAGGAAGATATAGAATCAATGGAACATGCTATGTGCGAGTGCCCAGCTGGGGACAGGATCAGGATGGAAGAACTTGGATCTTGCAAACTGAAGCTGACTGAGCTTATTAAGCTCTCACCCATGGAACTCGTATCTTTTACGAGAAGGATGGAGCTCGTGGATGAAATTAAGGACAGAGCGTGCCACAATAGACCACTGGCTCGCAGTGGCCGGGCTTCTAGGAAGCCCTCACTCAAATAACAATAATAATAAAAAATAATACTCCTCTTGGAACATTCTGTCTACATGACTACGCTTGGTGGTTCAGACAACCTTCCTGCCCTAGTTAAGAGTTCTTGGGAACTATAATAACTTCGAGACGAGAGTAAATTATTTAAATTTTCATGACCTAATTTTGAGCATGTGTATATGCACGATTCATGATTATAATGCGTATTCTGCACATCCACACGTATACAGAGAGCCTGAGCAAATGACGCCCTTTATTCGCGCTTGGAGTTCTCGAACGATGTGAGCCAGTTGACTCCAGTTTCTGTTCTTTTTACTGATGCATCGATTCCTACATCTCATAAGGATTTCATTAGTTTTTCTTTTGAAGAAACCGAACCTTAGAGAATGAGGCAGGCATAAAAATAGAATTTATCGTGAGCCACTTCAGAAATACTTCGATCGACAATCTAATGTCAATCTTCTTAAATAGAGTTTTTCGTCTTTTTGTTGAAGTACCAAATCAGGAAATAAGCTGAAAGTCTTAACTGACTTGACTGGTCGGCGTAGGCTCACATTCTTCAACGAAATGATTCTTTTAATCAACCTACTCCATGAAAAAATACGAAAATAATATCTGAAGGATCAATGTTAACTCAAGTAGACAGAGGGTTCAGATTAGCAACGATGTCGGCTGAGATCCATCAGTAGAAGGAAAATGAAAGATTTAGGTATTAACAATAATTCAAAATGTTCCTTTATTAATAAAGTTTGAAGTGAGTTGAGTTTGGAAAGTTCTTGGGTTTGGAAAGGGATTAAGATCGACGGCGGAATAAGAGTTTGGTTCTGGGAAGCTAATCTGGTGAGAGAATAAATAATTACTAGGAACTTTTTCATTGATTTTCCTGGGCTTACCTCAGATGCTTGCTTTGGGCGAGCGTAGAAATCTAGATGATTGAAGGTGATGAAGTAGTTCTATTTCCGTCGGGTTCAGGAACGGATGTGAAAAATTGAATGAAGTAACATATGAGATGCAACTAATATTTTCGAGGAGCATGAAGACATACAATGATAATTCGAAATTTGTAAAGTTCTTGTTGGTATAACTGATGATAAACGATGCGTTTTTGATTAAAACCGTATAACTAGTTTTTGAGGTATAAGTTATATATTTAATAATATATAAAGAAAAAAATATTTCAATTAAACCACCCAATCATTCAATTCATGGCTACTCTACGTGCGAATCGATTGTCAGCGATCGTTGATATGAAGCTGGATTTATCACCCAAAGATTAATTATCTTACGAATAGCTAATTCAGTTCAAAACCCGTGAACTCAAAATAACTTGAAACAATTCTCCTTCAGGTCCATTCGAAAATCCATATCCTTTCTTGAGGTTTGAAGATACATTGGTGAATTTTTCTTGTAATTTTATATTCTAAATCATTATATTAATTTGAACTGGATATTCTCGACAGTGACATTTTGAAACGGCGATTGAATTGAAGTTTGTTATAAAATGATGGAAATTCTGAATATGAATTAGGGAGCACAATTTCATTTCAATTTAATAGTACAATATTTAAAACATAAATGCAGTCATTTGTTTGAAATTACGAACAATTTTCCCGATATGATAAATCTATTCAAACAATTAAGTTCATTGTGGGACTATATGTTCTCATTTTTGAATAAATTGATGAACATTTTGAATATAGAATGTAGGTAGGAGGTTCATAAAATGATCTCGACATTCTTCACTTCTAAGTTTTTGTGCTGCTATAAGCTTATTTCGCATTTGTTCAAGTTCATTTCTTTGGGAGCGCCTATTCTAGAACTTTATCATGAGTTGTTATCCTATTAGTTAGGTGTTACATGAATTGGCAAGTAACTATGATTGTATTGTTTTGACAGAGTCTCTTCAGATTACTGATTTAGATTTGTTTAAGCTTGATGGGTACGATATACTTTACAATGGTGGAGATTATAATTGAAATGACGGCGTTATAGTCTATGTAAAATCTAATTTTAGATATACTTTTGAAAGTGTAGAAGTTCGAGATATAAAAGTAGTGAAGTTGTTGAGCGAAACCAATAAAATGATTATTTTCAAATAGTTATGGGAGATAGGAATGTGAATATCAAAGAATATGATGAAGATGTGTTAGATTATTTGAATATTCTGTGTGAGGAGGGTTTTAGATCCGAAATAAATTAGTATATTAGAGTGCGAGCAAATAGTAAATCTTGCATCGATCATATTTTCACTAAAGGGATTGGAAATTGTGTTTCAATTGTATTAAAGACTTATATCACAGATCATTTTTCTACCATACTTTCTTTTCATATTTCTAAGAAATTATTTGATCGAGAGAAAACTCAAGAACATTTCAACATGAATTTTGTCAAATTAAAATCACTCCTTACTGACTTGAAATGGGAATCATTTTATAAAAACACAGATGTTGAGAGTTTAACAGATTCATTCACTGAAAAAATTAAGGTCGTGGTGGAAAAATGTAAATACAAAGTTGAAGAAACTAGAAAAAAAAAATTCTGGATGACAGCTGCACTTTTGAAATCTATTAACGTAAGAAACAGACTTTACAAAAAGTGGGACAGTAAAGACATTAGCGATTGGAATGAATTCAAAGCGTATCGAAACCAATTACAAAATCTAATAAGAATTTCAAAAAAAAATTCTTATACCAAAAAAATTCAATTAGTCTCAAATAGCACCACACAAATGTGGTCAGTCGTAAAGGAATTGTGTTCGGGGGGGTCGCTCAAATAAAAAGTCGAGAAATTGGGTATGGATGACGGTGAGATTCATGGTGCCGGGGAGATAGCTCGCGTTTTTAATCAATATTTTGTAGGTATCGGGGAAGAGTTGGCTTAAAATCTTAAAAAGAAAAGAAGAACCACTTCAGTAACCAACAATTTTAACACTCAACTGTCTTTAACACCAACAAATACAGAAGAGGTAAAAAATATTATCAAAAATTTAAGAGATAAAAAAAGTTGTGGAATTGACGGATTATCCGCAGAGGTATTCAAGGCGGGTGCTGATTTTTTAGTGCCTCCAATAGAGTATATAGTAAACACAATTATGAGAAATGGGGTGTTCCCCGACGTCCTGAAGACTGCGGTTGTTGTCCCTCTACAGAAGGGAGGTAGTAGGCTTTTATGTGCGAACCATAGGCCCATCTCTTTGCTTCCTGTCCTTTCTAAAATGTTAGAAAAATTTTTGAAAAACCGCTTAACCACATATATGACACAAAAAGGTATTCTTTCTTGATTTCAGTTTGGTTTTAGGGAGAACAGGTCCACGCAGGATGCCATTGCTGCACTGACTGAGAAAATTTATAAAGCTTTTGGTACTGGGGAGGTAGCCGTATGTATTCTGGTTGATTTGGCAAAGGCGTTCGACACAGTTGAGCATGGCATTCTGTTGGATTTGTTGAAGGAGTTGGGTATTGGTGAGATCGGAGTGTGATTGATACGGAGTTATCTGTCAAATCGAAAATAATTGGTAAAAATTGAGAATACATTTAGTGATGAACTGCCGTTAAAATGGGGAGTACCACAGGGAACCGTTTTGGGGCCGATATTGTTTTGTTTGTATATAAATGGAGGAGTATCAGGGGTAGGCTCATCGGGTTTGCTGATGATACGGCCATTGTTTATTCGGGAAGGAGCTGGACGGAAATGAGGCGACAGGAAGAATCCGACTTTCTTATTATTAAATCGTGGATGGATGAGCATTTGCTCACTGTTAACTTCGAGAAAACAAAATATATTCCCTTCTCAGTTGACAAGAGATCGCTCCCTGTGAAATTGCCTCTGAGAATACGACAAGATGGTTCCACCTTTGAAGTACCTAGTGCTCATGAATGTGAATATCTCGGCATAGTGTTAGATCGCACTCGAAGTGGGAAAGCCATATAAACGGGTTGATTTCAAAACTGTGAGGACTGATGTCTAGGTTCAAGCACTTATCAAATATACTGGAAGTAGATCATTTAAGAATCGTGTATCATGCACTTGTGGAGTCACAACTGCGTTACGGGTTGATAGCCTGGGGAAGTGCATATAGTAACGTACTAAACAAAATCGTTATTCAACAGAAATGGTTACTGAAAATTATATTCAAGAAAGATATTCAATTTCCTACTCTGCTCCTTTATAATCTGGCTAATGTATGGGATATATATATCAATTATACTGCTTCTCCATCTTGATGCATTTGAGAAAAAATACACCATGCCAATCTCTTATTGATCATGGTGCGAATACAAGGTATTGTCAGTTGTCTTTTCGGGTTCCAAAAGTTCAAACAACAATTGCTCAAAAAAGTTTTTATTATCTTGCCTCCAGAATTTCCAACACTCTTTCTTTGGATTTGAAAAGTACACAGAATTTGAAAATGTATAAAAGAAAACTCAGGAGATGGCTTATGAGTTTAGACAGAGAAATTGTAAGGAAGCTGGTAAATTCTTAGTATTTATGTTGGATTTGTTTCACTGAATTATTGTGTTGAAACCCTTTAAATTTTAAAAATTCAAAAGAAAAGAACACATACATCAAAATTGAAATAATTTTATTTTCAACCATCCTCAAACTCGAAATCTATATTTCAGAAAAAACAAAAAAATTTTTGACAGGTTTGATCTTTTCATATCGAATCAAAATATTATACTTTGTTTATTTAATGCTGTCTATATTTTGAATGAATATCATCTACTACTCGTTGTCGTTCTGTTCTAGTTACTGCGAACAATAATTTCAGAAGAAATTTTCTTCAATTCAAATTAACGGGTTAATTAAGTTTTTGGAATGATCTGGAAGCTCATTGGGTCTGTTATCACTTATTATAGGTTTAAAATAATATGTAATGATAGATTAGATAGTTTACTCATCACAGGTTTCACATTTGTGAGTTGTAATTCTTTATTGTGTACCCCATGAAGAAATTATTATTATTATATTATTATTAGTTACTCACCAATATTCATAGTGATTGTATTTCTATGATAAATATATTGACTGAACGACAAAATCATTTGCCGAATATGTATTTCACGTGGGAAGTTCATGTTTTCTGAACTAATTTATGAACAATATGATTCCCGAATAACTTCACTCAAAGAATTTGAATTTCGGTAATTATTTCGTAAAGATAAGTTTGTTAAAGATGATTACTTTTTTGTAGCTTCGTTATATCAAGAAGAAGGCTTTATGTTGGCATATAAACGAAAAGAAAGATTCATTCGTGCTCAAACATTTTCAGATAAGCAAACAGAAAAAGAGATCGAGCTGTCAGACCGTCTTCAACCGAGATACTCTTGATTTTCCACTTTTCCTTGATTTTTTACCATTGAAACGCTCCTTCGTCTTCATTTCACAACGCTTATTAAATAGATAACTAGTGTTCCTCAAAAAGAACGAATTTTAATTGAGTGTAAATTATAACATAACCTTTTACCAAATGAAAATTCAATTCATTTCGCACCTGTGGTTTTTCAGTGGAAAGAATTTTCCGAGTTTAGTATTCATTTTTCCTTTGAGTACAACCTTGCGGCAATTTCCACTGCGTGAAAAGAAATTATTATTCTCCTCATAATACGGAGTTTCCTGCAGGACCATTCATGAAAAGCTTTGCTTAATCTACGACGAGATTAAATGCTGGGTACTTATTTAGACTCCTGCATTTAACCTTGATTGATAAACTTGGGTATACAACACAAGCACCTCTTTTTGGATAGATAGCGTATTTTTGAGAGAAAATGCCATTTTTGGGTTTGATTTTTAGTCAGGATATGCCGCATCGAAAATTTTGAGGTTTTTTTGATGAAAATTCTAAATCAAATAAAACAGTAAGTAAAGATTCTGCAAACTAAATCCGCGAAATAAGTGTTCACAGGTGAAACCGCCAACGACTGCAATAAATTTTATACAGTGTTTAGAAATTAACGACTTTCCTTATAATTGGTAAGCCAATATTATGGACAACACTTGAACGAATCGATTTTGTTTTTCATTTTCCTACTGTTTGATAATACTTGTTCTTTTGATGACTTGTCCAAAACATTATCTCATCGAAATTTTTCAAATGATAATATATGTATAGCTTCTTTGTAAAGCTCTTGTTTCTGTATGTTTCCCAATTTCTGTGTGATCTATGAAAATTCTTTCGAGGTTTGAAGTGATTTTTTTTACTGGATTAGTACTTTACTTTATGTGTCAGTTTATCACAAATAACATTACTAAGAAACTGCAACATTTGTAGCTGAAGACTCTGAAGAAACTGAAGGCATTACACGGTTAGATTGTTCAATTTCTAGTATTCTTTATCGTACGATCTCAATACCCTCCAAATCAAGTGAATTAACATAGTTGAGACCTTTCCCGAGAGTTTCAAAGCTTGTCTATGCAGTAACCCCGTTCTATTTAGCGAACGAGAGATAGTCTCAGTGAAACTTTCAGTTTTATAGTGAAATGAGGAAATTGGATCTGAAGGCGTTGAAATCTACATACGGCTTTGAGTGCAAAGCCATCGACGATTGCGAGAGGAGTTTAACCCATCGTCTATTTGAGAGTGTAGCACTAACTTTATTTTCAGGCTAATAAATTCACTTTCATTCAGATTTAAAATCTCTGGCCTTTCCTACTAAATTGGTTGCTCTCATAGGACTCAACTTCAAAGTTCGAATATTTCCGGAAAGAAGACGTAATGGGATTTGCATGTATGGGTCGTTTTCTAAAAAGTACAAAAAACAGAAACCTAACAGTTACGTTGGCTTTCTAATAAAAGTCAATATTTTTTCGGGATCAAGTACCTTATTTTACTCCATACTACATGTTTATAAATATAGCAATTTTGATGATTCTTTTCAAAAAATGTTGAATTTGATATTCCTAAACAGAGATCATCATTCTTTCTCTGCGAGATGATCGAGCATGTGTCCTTTCTGAATGGGTCGAAAATCCTGTTGTATGACTATGCAAATCTGCTCGTCCTGTAGTTTATACGAAGACGATGTAATCCCTTGATATGCTTGAACATATTATCGATCTCTTTCTTAAAAGATTGAGATGTTAGGTTTGGAGAATTCATGTTCACATGCCAATTACTAACGGGTAGGCCTTATTCAGATCTATTCGTTAAGGAATAATGATGTGAAACCCCTCTGGTTATGTGCTACCTCAACGGCTTGCGATGGATAACAAGATTCATTGAACTTCAATAAAGAAAATATAAAATATCTGTATTTATAAGGTTAATAAAGAAGTTATTGTTTGATGTTTCGTATCTGGATATAATATACCACCTCGATTGAAAACTTTCAGGAAATTATTCATAAAATTTAAAAATGGATCTATTTAATTATATGCTTCTAAAAACGATGAGGGGAGGAAGTCCTGTTAATCTAACCTGAATAAATACTGAGGTACACAGATGGCACCAAAGCAGCAGAGTAGAGATGTTCAAATTTGCAGAGTAACTCCTCGAAACTACATAAGCCTAAATCTAAATCAAGTGTGCTGAGCTGT
Organism: Cryptolaemus montrouzieri; assembly: GCA_013387265.2. Classification (NCBI taxonomy): domain Eukaryota; kingdom Metazoa; phylum Arthropoda; class Insecta; order Coleoptera; family Coccinellidae; genus Cryptolaemus; species Cryptolaemus montrouzieri. The sequence continues at coordinate 29,364,703 of JABFTP020000186.1, read as the reverse complement.
GTACTCAGGAAAGTATAAATCTAGAATATCAACTGCAGTTCAAGAACAGGAATCATATTGAATAACTTCTGAAGTAGTCCAATTTTATAAGCAAAATATGCAATCAATAGCTCGGGAGAGTACTGTTCTGTTGAGTGAATCTTGGGACACTCGAACAATGGTAGTGCTTCTTTTTCGATGTAGAAACGACACCTCACACGAAAATAAACTTAGCTTAGCAATCAATGACAAGAAAGCTCTCACAGGAAACTGTCACCTACATAGCATCGAAATTCACCAGGATAGGTGACTCTGGTGTGACAAGGAGGATGAAATATTAACATATGGTATATCATATATGGTTGTCAAAAATTGGTATTCGAAAGATTACAGGCATTAGAAGATTCATTAGGTTGGTGGGGCAGGAACTTCAGTCATCTGAATACGCATACAGTGACAAAATATTCTATCTGGGTTGACGTCATTTAGGCTTAGTACTTATGGGTGGAACTTTAAAAATTGAAGCATATGTGCATTCTTGCTGGCATCCATATCTAAGGATTCACAGCTTGACTTGACTTTAAATGAACTCAACTTTTTGTTTTCAGAATTCAAGTCAAGTCAACTATTTGTTTTCACAAAAGCTTGAATAAAAAATAAATTTAAGCTTCTTGGATCGCAAAACTTGAAAACTTGAATCAGAAGTCAATTTCAATAAATATTGAACTTTCTCTCATATTCAATAACAACAGGAATGAAGGTTTGAATTATACTGAATATGTGATCGGGAAATATTTAAATGAAATTCAACGTGAGAATCTGAAAAGCATTCATAATGTCATTGAAAGAAACACAGATATAGAACAAGACCAAGAGTGAAAATGTATGTTTTCAAATAAAACACAGCCATAACATCATAAAAACAACATAAATGAATGTTCTTATTCTTAATAGATAGATTCAAACTAATGAACAGAGTTATTCCTTATATAAAGTCAATCTGGTAATTCAATCAGAAATCTTACACCTTATAGAAATTTGTTTAGAACTAAATTATTTTAACTTCAATGGAGTATTATATAATAGTAAAAAAGGTTTAATCATAGGGAATCCTCTGAGCCCTCCACTCGATGAAATTTTCATGGATAATATATAAAAAACTATCCAAGAACATCCCTTATTCAAACACTTTATTTATTGGTTTAGACATGTCGACGTTATCACTTGTTGTTTCACTGGCACAAACAGACAATTAGAGTCATTCAAAACATTCATTAACAAAATTCATGATAATATTAAATTCACGTTAGAGATAGAAACCGAAAACTCCATTAACTTTCTGGATTTAACTATTACTAAAATTAACGGCAAACATGATTTTCTATTTTTCATGAGCCATCGCATACAGATATTACTATTCACAGCTCATCTACACATTCTTATCCACATAAATTAGCAGCTTACAATAGTATGGTTCAAAGACTCATTAATATCCCAATGTCACAAAATAATTTCATAAAAGAGCTAAATATAATTAAACAAATAGCAGTCAATAACGGTTACAGTCCAAGTATGATAGAGAACATGATTTCACGCAAAAAATTTCAAAAAGCAATCCAGGAAGTATTTCCAAGTATAAAAAGTTCTAACACAAAATACAACAGCTTAACTTATATTGGTAATCCTAGTCTGAAACTGAAATCATTCCTCTCGCCTAATAATTTCAATATAGCATTCCGAACTGATAATTCTTTAGGCCGACATATCAAAAACTGCAAATCTGAAATTGATAAAGATAATAAATCCCGTGTTTATATGCTGTCTTGCATTAATTATAAAAAATTTATATTGGTAGAACTTTCAGATATTTCAAAGTCAGATTATCCGAGCACAAACGTAGTTTTAATTATCATAAATCAGATTCTCATTATTCTAATAACTTACTCGAAGAAAACTATAACTTTAATGATAATTTCAAAATTTTACACTATGAAAATAATATACAAAAACTCAATCTATTGGAAATTTAAGAGATCAACAAAGAAAAGAACTCAGGTAGGTTACTAGTAATCAATTAGATCTGTATCCTTCTCCTTTACTCAATCTTTTTAATTCATAAAGTAAGCAACTCCGTTGGGTTTTAATAAGACTAATATATAAGGAATAACTCTGCTCATTAGTTTGTATCTATCTGATGAAGCCACAGTGTGGTGAAACCGTTCATGGTTTTGTTAATATAGTGAAAATCTAAATACCATAGTTTTATTTCATTGAAAATGCTTACTACTTTCTCTCAGTTATCTATATATTTTCACAAGGAATATTGATTTTCTAAGGAATGATATGAAAAACTTTTGAGAAAAATGTTTCTGTTGAATCTATTCTGTTTTATATAGAAATCCATTGTAGGTCGTAGGAGACATCAACATTTTGTTGAGTATTGTTGTTGAATACTGAAATTCTTTACATTTCGATATGACTGCAGGTTGATTTCTTCCATTTTCCATCGAATTAACCAAATTTCTTCGAGGATGCTTTTAGTATCTACTTGCGTTGCGAAACGAATTGACTAGATCGAACTTACTAAAATCAAAATCCCAATGTGTTGCAGCCAATTAGAGAATTCTGTATGGCTAGAAATACTAACTAGTTTTGCATTTGTACGGACGCGGCAACAAGCGATAAGCAAGTGAACTCAACTTTATGTTCTCACAAGTATCAAGCTTTTAAGCAGCTTGAAAAAGCTTGATATCAAGTGAAGCTTTTGTGTTGCAAGATCACATCAGGTTAAACCTTTGACTTCTCAAAAGCTTGAATTTCAAGTCAAGTTAACCTGCTCGACTTGATGAAACTCCATCCATAAAAATCCGTTCGACTATATCAGATTTCAATTGTTCACGACATGCAATTCGATATTTGGTAATGCCACAGAAACCTGACATTTTCCGGGATAAAATTCTATATGTTAATCGAGGTAAACTATCTGTGTGCCAAATTCGATCCAAATCCATTCAGCCGTTCCTGTGTGAGAAACAAAAACCCACACATACAAAATTTCCCTTTTACAATATTAGTGTGATGCTTCCGGAACAGTCTGCATTATCATTATTCAAATGTAAACCTTGATTGCTCTCGTATATATTTCCAAGAAATCGTTTTTTTTTGATATTCTCAATCAATTTTTTAGTTCCTCATAAAACCTTCTCATTCTGGTCTCCATTTAATCTGATGCAAACATCCTGAAATACTCCATTCTTCCGGAATGCTTTCTCATTTCAAGGGGTAAACAATTCCTTCGCTTCGTCTTCATTATGAAAAACAAATTCCCCCACTTCCGACCTGTTATCCATAAGCGAACTAACTACAAACACAATTTGAAAAAGCCATAGCAATTTTCTAACGTCGAGGAATGGCGACGTATTTATTCTTACAATTTCATTTTCTGGGAGACAAGTTTTCATTCTAGACAATAAAAACGCTGGCGATGAAACAGAACGTTCCCCTGAGAATAAACAGAGGAAAGATTCCTATAATTGATAAGTATAAATGTAAATTTGTCTCCAAGGCTTTTTCACGAGGAACATCTGGTCTTTGCCTTTCTAAATTCAATTTGTGATGATTTACTGTGAGATCGAAGATCGAACTTTGACCAGAGAATGTTGGAAAATCTCATCATCAATGAGATATTTAGATAAAACTTTGAAGCTTCAAATTATTCTTAGTGCAGGTTATGGGGTGTGATCGGGAATAAAATACCTAGTACGAAGCATTCTTGGTACAAAAGTCAAAGGGGTTCATGAAATCTAAGGCATGCTAATGTCAGTCATAGAAACAATAAACAATGCGAGTCATATTCTGTTAATAGTCAAGAATTTCAAATCGAAATTGAGACACAATTTCAGAAAATTTTGTTCTGTTCCATACCTAGAAAACTGCTCAGTTTTCTATTGTTGAGTCAGTATGATTTTTCTTCAGCAACAGACAGTATTGGATTGCCTAAAACTCCATGATATTTGTTGTTCAAAGATCAAGTTAATAGGAATGATCAACTAATATTATTATTCTTATGTTATAAACAATTTGGCAAATTCTTGCCTTGAAGTACAACAACAATTTCTGTGATATAATTGCTTCTTTTAAGAGAACTGTAGATATATTTGAGTACAATTGACCAGAAGAACGAATATAGTGACTTAATGAATTCCTCACATACAATGTGAGCGAATTCATAACAGCTTGGGATATGCTTTGACACATCTATGCTGCGTATATCGTCTAAAATTCTGGGAATTCTGCAATTTCCGATCCACATCACGATTAACCAAATTCCTACGTTATTCGAGTTCGAAGTTTATCAAATACATTCCGACAAATATGTTCAAACCTATGACGAAAATGAGATTATTATTAAATTTTTAGAATCTCGGTTAACTTTTTCACCATTCTTGTTACAACATAATGGAAACTGATTTCTTTCATCTCTTCTCACCTGTAAAAAGAGATTGATTTATAGAGAAAACTTTCTATCCAAATAATTGTTGTCAAAAGAAAGATTGTTGATATATACTTCACACTCGCACTGTATTTACACCATTTTTAGCAGTGAGCATTCCAGAGAAGATAGCTGTCAAAACTGGCACAGCAAATCACCATGGAATCCTCATTTTCCACTTACCCCAAACGTATAAACGCAACATCAATTTTTCTATCCGTCTTGTTTTTTGACGAGGGTTTCATCGGTAGAAAGTCCCCCAGAAATCCACTCGATCAACATAATCATTTCATGTCAAATTGAAATCCATCCAAATATCTGGATGAATCAGATTTTACATTCGATTTCTGCGGAGGATAATCCAGTGGCGCACACAATAACACTCGAGTGTTATGAAAATATTTAAGATATGTAGAATAAATTCGAATTTTCTGCCATATCGTCAACGTAATGAAGCCGGGTGTCCATTTTGTGAGAATAAATTTTCTGCGTCGAATTGAAATGAGCCTCCAAGAAGTATCTTCTTCCCTCCAAAAAGAAGATAGCGAGTGTAAGTTACCCTTTACTCGTATACAGGGCGTTTCTGGAATGAATGCAAAGATTTTTATGGAAGACAGAAAGTGGAGTAAGGAATCCTACTCAATAGGGCAGGAAAGGCCATTATTTCCGAATATATAAGCTGTTTCAAGAATCTGATCCAAATCTCTTGTTCCCTATCACTGTTGAATCTTATGATCGATTCATGCCAAATTCGGCACAGCTATTCAATTGAACACGTTTTTTTGGAAATTTTTCATTCTCGCTCAAGCTAGAAAAAAAAATCCACCTGTTAACAGTATTTCCTCAACTGTCGCAATCGATTAAAGAAACTAATGGCGAAATGAAATACTATCTCACGTATATTGTGTCCGTCAGAGTCCGGATATACTGAAACGTTTTCGTGAATATTTGATATTATTCGAATGAAAAGGGTATGTTTGAGTATTTTGATTTTTATTTGGAAGAGAAATTACTATGAAAAACCGAGAACACCAACAGAAAAGGAATCGAGAAAAGAAGAATTATATGAATAATAAAAAACAAGTACTGTGTTTTAAGGAATTTTACTTAATAATTGCGATTCGTAACGCGTTTCACTACACCGTAGCTTCTTCAGACGAATGAATATACAGAAAAATATAAATGAGAATATAACTATAAATGTACCTGAGTAATTAAAAGCTTATTGGTTTGCTTATTCTTAAGTGGTTATTTATGACAGGTATATCCAATAAAATTAAGGAATAGATTGCTCCCGAAAAGATTCAATAGAGGTGAAGGGCTTAAATCGACTTGTTCATTGATGAGTCTACCTGAGTGTTTGTATTTATTGATTTCTGAAGTTTCCCAAAGATCTACCTTCCAATATTTATTATCTGTATGCAAAATTTCAAACTGTAGGTCGAAAGAATGATTATTTTCTAAGAGATGATTCGCGTAATTTGAATCTGATTTTTATTTGAAAAACTGCGTTTATGTTCCGATATTCTAATATTAAAATTTCTATGTATTCTACCAATGTAGAAATGATCACAGTCATTGCAATTCAATCTATAAACACCTGATTTATTGTTTTTACCTGGTTTGGTTTTATTATTTTTATATATTTGCCTAAATTATTATTAGTTTGGAAAGCTATGTCGAAATTGAAATTTTGCATACAGATAATAAATATTGGAAGGTAGATCTTTGGGAAACTTTAGAAATCAATAAATACAAACACTCAGGTAGACTCATCAATGAACAAGTCGATTTAAACCCTTCACCTCTATTGAATCTTTTCAGGGAGCAATCTATTCCTTAATTTTATTGGAAATACCTGTCAAAAATAACCACTTAAGAAGAAGCAACCAATAAGCTTTTAATTACTCAAGAACATTTATAGTTATATTCTCATTTATATTTTTCTGTATATTCATTCGTCTGAAGAAGCTACGGTGTAGTGAAACGCGTTACGAATCGCAATTATTAAGTAAAATTCCTTAAAACACAGTACTTGTTTTTTATTATTGATAATGGAATTTTACCAAGTAAAATCCTCCCAAATTCGAAAGAATTATATGAATGTGCCCTATCCAAAATTTCTTGTCTGTAAAGTAATGATTTTGAATATGCCCATAAAAAGTAGTCTTAGCTTATCATATCCAGTGATCTTGAAGGCCAGTTATGAGGCTCACCTCTTCCAAAACAGTGCAAGGCATAGGTGGTGTTAGTATGATGAATAACATCCCCTCATGTGGATGTTTGCATTCGTGATAGCATTTGGCAGTTAATCAATCAGAAAATTACGACAAGCGTCACTATTCGAGCTTGCTGGTAAAATAAATGGTCCTAATAATTGGTTATTGTAGATCCTACAATCACACATAAACCGAAAATCTTCTTTGGGAGTTCCGCATTCCTGTTAGCCTTGAATTGTCTTTCGACATTAACTATTCCCTTCCTCGTGAAATGGGCTTTATCTGTGTATAAAATTCTTTAAATGGTAGAACGAAGAAGTAGTATCCATTTACAGAAAGTCAGCTTGGCGACTTCGTCGACTACCTCTAAAGTTTGAACTGGCTGAGGATGATATGGATGCAGACGATGTTTTCTTAATACTCTCCAAACTTCGCAAAGATTGACACCAATTGTCAAGGCCTTTCGACCAACACTAGTAGTTGGGTTCTGTTATACCCTACCAGTTACATCACCATCTCTTGCATTTTCCAAAGCGATCTTTTCGCTTGTCGAATTCGAAGGAAATTTACAATTTTTACGCAAACATCGGGAGATACTAACGAAAGTTCGATGATTTAGAATTTATTTTACAATTGGAATAACAAGAACAATCATAGAACAGATAAGAAATGATCCCGATATCATACGTAAGACAGTAGGACGGTTGAAAGCTGCAAAATGTTTAGAACAAAGTGGAAGAATTTTTGAACATTTGTTGTTATTCGTTTTAATTCTTGATTTCTTTCTATCAAGTTGTTCTACTTTCCTCGATAAAATCAATTTCATTCGAAGCAAAGCAAAACAGTTTTTGTCAAGAAAACTATTGTTCTTGAATTAAAATTTCCATTCGGTCGTGAAAATTCATTTCATCATTTATCTGAAAGTTTTTACATTTAAGCATAATTACAACAATGTCTACATAGATTATGGTATGCATACATAGTCCGTCCATACGAATAATATCGAATAATCTAGAAAATGTTTCAGAATAGTTTGACCTTTCATCTTCCACAGACAGGGCCATAACGGAGACAAGATACGTAAGATAGTATTTTGATTCGCAATAACTTTCTTTAATGGACTGCGACAGTTGAGAAAATACTGTTAATAGATAAATATTTTCGTTGTGGCTTGGTCGTGAATGAAAAATTTCGGAAAAACTAGTAAAGGCTGTTCAATTCAATATTTGATAAAAAACTACAGTTTTCCAGTACCTCTCTGGACTATTCTAAAATCGGGTGACTTCTTGATGTAGTTATCGCTTGTACCAATTTAACATGAATCGATCACATTATTAATGAGTTATGACGAAATGACGAATAAAAGATATGGTTCAGAATCATAAAACAGCATTTATCTTTGGAAGGAATAGCCTTACCTAGTTTTTTTTTTGAGTCGCATTACTAACTTCACTGGGTCTATCCTATCTACCATTAAAATGTTTGCATTCATTCTTGAAACACCCTCTACTGTTCTCAGTTAGAGCATATTTGATAATTTTTGTGCGAAATTTGATGAGGTTAGGGGAAAATTCTAGGAATACCTAATACATTTCAATAAATATTGGAATTGCCTTTCACTTGCAATCACCTAAAACAGGGTGTTCTATTTGAAATAAGAAGAATAATGAGGTTTAAACCTGAACAAAATATCCACCACAGGAAACCTGAATATTTATATCAATAATTATCAAGGATATTGAGGTTCACAAGAATTATTTAGTATTAAAATTGAGATTCTAAGACGGTTCCAGTAGATGCAGGAGATACAGAATCATATTTTCACAAAATATCGATTAATTCTAGAACAGTTTATGCATATACTGATTTAAATAAACTGGGTCAACACATACGACATGATGAGAAACATTGGACATCCCACGTAATACACATAACTTTGATATGAATGTCTGTAATGAAAAATTCACTAAATAGATACCCAGTGTATTGTATATTACAATAAATGAAAAACATATCATTAGTAAATAACAATAAAAAAATAAAATGAATTTCAGGAAATGCATCAAGTTATCGTCTAACTTTCCTCCCTTTACAGACTATCCCAAGTTGAGTGGGCTATTAGACGTTTATGAAGAACTAATAATGATATCATTCAGAAATTTAGGTAGCTGATTCAGCTGGTCCGAAACTCTATTTCTAATATATTTTAACTCCAATGGCATTTCCACTTTTACCGGAAGTGCATATCAATTTTGCTATTTAATATAGAATATCCTGTATATTGATGACTGGTTCGATAACACTTAACTCATTTAAATTACAAAAGCACCTAACACATAAGTCTAGCTTGTTTTTTTCATGAAATATCCTAGTTTTACTTTATGCTTTTTGAAAAATTGATATATCTCGAGAACGGCGCAAGCTACCAAAATAATGAAAGGTGTTTTGCAAACAAGAAACCATGCGGGATATAACTCATATCCGACTGAATCTCAGTCAGTATACAGAGAGCTCTTTTTCCACCTCACATTTCGAAACGACGAAGCTTCGAAAACTAAGTTTTTTCTTATTGTAACCCACATTTTTCTTCAATTCATTAGATTGGCCGTAAAAACTAAATGAAGTTCTCCATACATACCCTGTACCTGAGATTACAAGTTTTCAAGTTATGGCGAAAAAACGAATTTTACGTACCTACCTGAAGTTGGCGAAGGCGGTTTCGATTCCTGCACGTGCATAGACAGTTGCCAGAGCATTAACAAATAACTGTCCTTTTGTCATTGGATAATTGGTTAATTAAGAGAAAAAATGCGAAACTGCAGTTGCAAAACGAATTAAAATCTATTTTCCTAAATTTCATGATAATTGTCTATAAGTGATGAATTTTATCTTTCAGCGTTCCCTAGAGATAAAAATCAACAGGCGTTAGGTCAGGTGATCTTGAAGGCCACAGAGATGGACCATTCGTTCCAATCCATCTATCTTCAAACATATCAGTTGAAATTCGATAATTTTCATGTGTGCGATAATCTGGCGCTCCATCGAGTTGGTACCAAAAACGCCTTGATTCACTTACTGATAAAGTATCAACGAAGTCACTTACTACCGTCCTCAAAATCTCCGTATAAAGTTCACAATTTAAGTTTTCATCATACACAAAATACGAAAATTTGTTGTCCTTCAAAAGTGCAAACACATTAAAACTAAATTTATTTTGAGGATTTCTTTCCCCCGTAATATGAGGATTTTGGTTGGCCCAAAAGTGTGAGTTATTCCAGTTGAAAACCCCCTCATTAGAAAATTTGGCCTCATCCGTCCAGATAATACTTTTGAGAAAATCGGGATCCTTTTGTGTTCTATGTGTTCTAGAAGAAGGATCTCACACAGTTTTATTCGAAGCTGTTGATCGCCAACTTCTAGAGTTTCGACCAATGAAAAATTATAAGGATGCAGTTTATGTTTTTTTTAGAATTCTGTGAATACTACTATGAGATAAATTCGGATCATGCTCTGCTATTGTTAATGATTAACATCAAAATAAGCTAGAACGGCAATTTCATTGTCTTCATTGTTATATATATATATATATATATATATATATATATATATATATATATATATATATATATATATATATATATATATATATATATCTGTTGAAAAGAGAGGATTTACAAAATTCGAATAATTGTATTTACAATAAATGCTTATAGCTATAATTTTGATGTGTGTCAGAAAAACACAATCGTAAAAAACAAATGAAGAAATAGAATACCAGCAGCAAAAACAGACCATGTCCGTTCCTCAATCAGGCGTCTTAACTCGCATCATGCCTCCTACGATTGCCCCTAAAGTGTGAGCTTAGGAAATGTAGCAGGGGAACCATACTTTCTCGCGTATGATTCAGTAAACGAGTGAAAAAACCTATGAAAAATACTCGTTTCCCTGTCGCTATTGCACCAGCAATAGCTTGTCTGTTTATGGTGTGTTAGTGTCGTGTGAACAAAAAGAGTCCCAAAAATTTTTCTGCTTAGCAGCTTCATCCTCTCATTGTCATCTTGCACTCCATGATTTCCAGGACTTCTTCACGAAGACAAGGGTGATGACAATGATGTCTTATTCTGGACCGTTCCCGTCGAAAGAAAATTTTTCAGCTGTCATAAACAGCATATTTGGATATAATTCGTTAAATCTCCTGCAAGTTCTACTCACATTCCATCTCTCATCTCTATGAATGATAAATAAATTAAGTATTTGCTTATTAGTGTAGCTAACCATTCTATTCCAATTAATTCAACTGACAGTTAAAACAATAATAGTTTGTTATCTATGCTCTGGGATATGTCTATGCATGTGCAGAAATCTAAGCCTCCTTTGCCAACTTCAGGTAGGTACGTTAAATTTGTTTCTTCGCTATAACTTGAAATCTCAGGTACAGGGTGTGTATGGGGAACTTCATTTAGTTTTTTACGGCGAATCTAATGAATTAAAAAAAAATAGGGGTTACGATTTGAAAAAACGTAGTTTTCGATGTTTCGATATGGGTTATATCCCGCATAGTTTCCTGTTTGCAAAACACCTTTCATTATAATATCGATGATTTTCTAGTAAAACTAGGATATTTCATGAACGAAACAAGCTACACTTATGTGTTAGTTTTTTTTTGTGATTGGTATAATGAGTGTTATTGAACCAGTCTTCAATATACAAGTTGTTCTATATTAAGTAACAAAGTTGGTATGCACTTTCGGCATAATCGGAAGTGCCATTGAGGTGAAAATATTTCAGAAATAGAGTTTCGCATTATTAGTTCTCCATAAGCGTCTAATAGGCCACTCAACTTGGGACACCCTGTATCCTTGTTCATTATATTTAACGTAAACAAAGTTATGGACCGATTACACACTGAAGGTACACCGTTATACAAGTAGTGAATGTAGAGATTTTATTTATCTACTAGTAAAATGTCGCATCTTAGCCATAATAAACCTTACAATTTTCGCAATGCTTATATTAAAGAAGTCAGCGAATCGACAATTTTCCAAAAAGCGACTGAAGAGCTGAGGGATTCAATCCAACAGATAGTTGCAGAGAAAATCATCATTATGGCTGAAACCTTTCGAATTGAAATTCATGAACTATAACTATAAATAATCTGGTCGATTCTAATAAGGACTTAATTAATTAAAATGATATTGGATAATCAGCATCATAATGGAGCTGTGAGTACCTACAAGTCAAATTATTCATGCCGAATGTTGAAAATAATGGTGAACAATTCCTGATTTATCTTTTGATCTGAATTCAACTTCCGATACAATTATAAATGTAAACAAGGGAAAGGTATCATATTTTGACAATGTAAACCAGCAAAGTGACTCGGAACAAAAAAAGGAAAGCAGATACCCAAATCGAACATTAGTTGATGATGTAGCGAAATATATAAAGGACAAAATACCGCAATCTGAATTAATAATTGAAAAACTGAACTCGAAAGGTATTAACAGTAGTTTCGAAATTGATCCAGATGAAGATCTGAAGGATGTGCTGTATAAATCGGAATTTTGGCCTTCTGGTATCCTGGTCAAGAGGTTTCGTTTTTTTCGAGGACAAACTCAGGGAGATGGAACTGACAGAGGTGGTTCACTGTGAGGCTGCTGTCCTACGAATTGCGCATCTTAACATACAACGTATTTCAAATAAACTGACCCAATTAATAGCATTTCTTTGCACTAATAAAATGGATATTCTTTGTTCAGCTGAACACTGGGCTGATCACGGTGATGTTAACAATGTAATTATTCCTGACTACAAGTGTGAACCTAGCTTTAGTAGATCTTCATTTATTCGAGGCGGCGCATGCATTTTTATCAAATAGTGTTATTTGGATGTTGTATCTGAATTAGATTTTGTTAGATTGAATAGCATTGAGGGCAACGTTGAGGCGTGCTGTATTATTATCGATTCAACTGAAAGAAAAACATGTATTTTGGGTGTTTACAGTCCATGTAGTGGGGATGTTGACTATTTTTTAAACACGTTAAGCGAAAATTCGATTTAAGTTTCACGTAAATGTGATTTCATCATCCTTACTGGTGATTTCAATATAAATTTCGATAGTAATTGTAACAACGAACAATTATTAGTTGATATGTTCAAAACCTTTGAACTCAAAAACACCTCGAATATATATAATAGGGTGTTTACTGATCAAAGGGGCTATACGAGTAAATCCATAATAGATTATATTGTTTCGAATGAGCCTGTAGATGGCTTGTAGGTTAGAGTTCATAATTTCAACCTGTCGGATCACCTGGCAATTACACTCGGAGGCAAAATTAGCGGAACACTCGAAAATTTAACCAAATTCGAAGTCCGATATTTTTCCTAATTCTCAACCGATTTAGATGATTTTTTCGGCAAGTTATAGATCAACTCTTCTGCTTTGTAGAAATTATAAGAGAAAACAAAAAAAATTGAAAAAAAAATTATACGGGGGCAAAACTAAAAGTGTTTTTTTTATCAAAAATTCGTAACACCCTGTGGAATTTCGTGGTCCGAGTTGTAAAGTACAATATCATAGTCTGTCGAGACACATCTTCCTACAGTAACGCCCATCTTGTTTTATGCATTTATCTCTATTTTTACAAGAGATATAATTTGAAGCGAAAAGTCACAAATTTCAAGAATTTATTTTTAATCTTGCGTAGGTGCATAACATCGGAGGTTAGCCAAAAAATAAAATCAAAATTAGAGAAGCGGAAATCTAACGAAATGAAAATTTTTGAAATTCACTGGCCAATTTCACGCTCCGGGAGAACTCGAAGTACACTGGAAAAATCGTTGATTTTGCACATTTATTCTTGATTTTTCTTGTGTGACACTCTATAATAATTATCATTCCTGTCCAAAATTGAGAGCAGGTGTGTATCCTGGCGATACACTCGTGAAATGAAATGAACATGTTGAGAAAAATGTTCATGATGAACAACAAAAAAAACATTTGATTTTAGTAGCGAGTATGGCCCCCCCGAGCTCTTATTACAGCGCGCATACGATTTCACATACTCCCAATGATGTTGTCTATCATCTGTTGAGGTATGTTGTCCCACTCTTCCACCAAAGCCAATGTCAGCTCTTCAACGTTGCCTGGATTTCGTTGTCGAACCCTTCTTCCAAGAATGTCCCAAACGTGTTCGATCGGGTTTAAATCCGGTGACCGCGACGGCCAGTCCATTCGTGTGATTCCATATTCATTGAGATATTCTCTCACTATGCGCGCAGTATGAAGGCGCGCGTTATTGTGCATAAAAAGGAAATTTTCCCGTATGTAAGGAGCAAAAGGCACAACATGGGGCTCCAAGATTTCTGTTATATACCGATGGGCATTAAGTGATCCATTGCCAATAATCTCCAGTTCTGTTCGTACTCCCAAGCATATGCCACCCCATATCATAACTGACCCTCTACCGTATTGCTCAGTTCCTGCGAAGTCCGCTTGATTGTACCGTTCCCCTCGATGCCTCCATATTCTATCTCTACCATCCACGAAATTCACACAATATCAGCTCTCATCACTAAATAAAACTCGTCTCCACTGATTGATTGTCCATGCTACATGCTCCCTAGCAAACGCCAATCTTGCTACCCGATGGGCTCTATCGAGTCTTGGTGCTCTTACTTGCGCGTATGATCTCAGACCAACTTCATTTAATCGTCTTCTGACTGTCCTCACACTGACGTTAATGTTATCCACTGCTTGTAAAAGGTTACGTGCCTGAACAGCAGTAAGACGAGGATTTCTTATGGTTTGATTGAAGATGAAACGGTCATGTATAGCGCGGGTTGCCCGATTTCTTCCTTGTCCTCGCCTCCTTACGTACAATCCAGTTTCCCTAAAACGTCGGTAGATTCGATGGATAACCGACGTCGAGACACCCAACATGGTACCGACTGAGCGGTAGGTGCGCCCTTCCTCGATCAATGTAACTGCCCTTGCTACTGAGGTTGGTGGTAAATCTCTCATTCTGAATGAAAAATACCGTTTCGAATCGTAAACACTAAAAGAATCACAAAACACCGCAACCGATCGAATTTGTATCAAATCAAAGAATGAAAAACTCTCATTCTTTAAACAAGTGCAAATGTGGTCATATACAAAAAAACGTGTGTTGTATTTCATATTTGATAAAAAAAGGTGTGCACATGTGTAAATGAAAAGTTTTATCAATGGTCTCAGAATTCGGTTGTGTATTTTAATACCTACCGACTGTTATCTCCTATGAATTCCTAATTTTAATTTTTAATTGTCATCAATAACTAATGCAATTCGAACATAAAAATCGCAAACGACAATTTCGACACGCCTGAGTGATAATAAGAAAATTACAAATTAATAGACAAATTTTAATGACAATTTCTTGATTCAATGAAATTTCTCCAAAATGGTGATTTTCCACTTGAAATTAAATATATTTTGCAAAAATAGACAAGAAGGGCGTTACTGTAGGAAGATGTGTCTTGACAGACCATGATATTGTACGTTTCAACTCGGACCACGAAATTCCACAGGGTGTTACGAATTTTTGACAAAAAAAACACTTTTAGTTTTGCCCCCGTATAAAATTTTTTCAAATTTTTTTTGTTTTCTCTTATAATTTCTACAAAGCAGAAGAGTTGATCTATAACTTGCCGAACAAATCATCTAAATCGGTTGAGAATCAGGAAAAATATCGAACTTCGAATTTGGTTAAATTTTCGAGTGTTCCGCTAATTTTGCCTCCAAGTGTATATGTGAACTTAAAACATTTTTAAAATAATCATCACCTGTGAAAATTATTGTGACACATAGGAAAAATCTTTCGGATGAGAATTTTTTCAGACTCTTTGAATCATTAATGACAGTTAAGGATAAATGGGAATTTGCGGATAGGTTGTCGGTCGAGTCAGCTTTTGAAGCGTTTGTAGAACTTATACAGGCACATCTGAATCAATTCTGCCCGGCGTCTGATCGCATTGTTAAAGTAAGTGAAAAACATAAGCGTTGGATCACTCCCGACATTGTCCGTGAAAGTAAAGAGCTGCGTTATATGCATTGGTTGTTAACTGCGTACCCTGAATTAAAAGCAGAATATTCATTAAGAAAAAACCAACACAAAAAATCTATACTTCTAGCCAACAAACGATACTTCTTCGGCAGGATTAATAATTCATCCAACGAGTTAAATGAAATTTGGAAAATTGTAAAGCAGCAGCTAAATAGGAATATCGGGTCTCGTGATCTGAAGCTAGTGTTGAACAGTTATATGGTGACTGACTGGGAGGAAGTTGCTGATGCATTTGTTGAACATTTCTCTAATACGGGAGATGCTTGTCTGTTTAATCATTTTGGCATGAATTTATCCTTGCCCCCTACGTGTCAGGAATTTAACTGTGAAACCATATTCGTACATTCGGTTGCTGAGGCAATGGTTTCCGACGTCATTGCTTGAATCAATAGATCATTTAAGGAGGATGTCTTTCCCCAGGTACTCAAAAAGGCAACTATTGTGCAGGTACCAAAGAAAGGTGATTAGACTAGCATTTCTAACTTCAGACAGATTTCTATTTTGAGTGTGATTTCCAAGGTTATTCAATCTTTGATGTACGGCCAAATTATCGGAATTCTGAATCAATTTGAAATAATATCGGATGCTCAACATGGGTTTAGAAAAAGGGAATCTACTGAAACGGCATTTTAGGATTTCAATATCATATATAAGGAACTAGATGGTCATAAATATGTTGGCTGTGTATTTTTCGGTATCTGCTGTGCATTTGACTTGTTGTTGAAGAAAGTTGCTCTAAACAAGTATTATCATATGGGCATTAGAGGTGCGTGCTTACGATGTATTGAATCCTATCTTGAAAATCGAAAAATGGTTGTGAATGTATCAAATTCATTTTCGGCAACCAGGTACGTGAGTTTTGGAGTTCCTCAGGGGTCTATTCTGGGACCACTTTTATTCATCTCTAAGGGCCAAGTAGTAATGTATGCTGATGATACAGCTGTTGTGGTTTCGAGACGGACTCTTGAGGAAGTTCAGGTTGCGCTGCATGGAGTTATAGAGGAGATGACTGACTGGTGCAATAAAAATAGGCTAATAATTAATAATGATAAAACTGTTCTCCTTAATTTTTGCAATAGAAAGCCTCTGCCTTCCATTGAGTTTCAATTCGCTACTGTGACCAAATATCTTGGTGTTAACGTCGACTCTAATCTGTCTTGGGATGAACATATACACTTTGTATGTAAACAATTGAAGAAAGGATTTTTCGCACTTTTACAACTGAACTGTTGATCGTGATGGGCTCAAAAGTGTTCACTTCTCTATAGTTCATAGCAATTTAGATTATAATGTTTTGCTTTGGGGCAATGTGATACCATTTCCTATTATACCGGAAGTGGGTCATCACTTTGTTATTTCAAATGGCAATTGACCTTTTTTATTATACATCTAGAACCGACATTTGAGCAAAGTATAAAATACCCAAGTTGTTGGCACTTATCTGTCGAAACTTTTGACAGATTTAATTATTTTTGTTATAAACTCGATTTTTGAGGAACATTTAAAAAAATTGTAGCTCGTAGATCTTTCGCACTTCAGACACAATTTTTGTTTGGGTGAATAGAAGAAGGATCAAGGAATTTTTTAAGCAGTCTACACATGTCAAATGTTTATTGCGTTGTTTTGTATGATTTTTGCAATTTGGCCTTTTTCAAACAGCAATAACTCAATTATCCGAATGGCACGTGCCAATTTATATATCGCCATCAGATGAAGCGTCAAATTTCAGATGGAATTGTGTCAGCATGTACTATACCTATCTCTTATTGTTATAAAATTAATAATTTGGGAATATATTGAATTTTGATGTTTTTGCAAGAACTAACAGAGAATGCTTTTAAATATTTGAATCAAGTAGCTGAACTGGCTACGCTCACCAGACAGGTGCCTAAAATGAATGAACTTGTCACTTCGTTCATTAGAATTTGATATTACAACAAGAATTGTTGGTAATTTGAAGTGAAAATTTTTGAAAAACACCAGATTGATAATAAAATGGCAGATTATTCAAACGAGGATATGTTTAATCTCTTTTTAATTCATGGCGAATGTCAAAAAGTGGTGGATAGAACTTGCAGGCAATTCAATAACCAATTTCCAAATTTAGCGCCTATGATTAAAACAAAATTTCGAGGGATTAGAAGCAATTTTCTGCAATTTGGAGGAACAAAATACATAGAAACTAGAAGAAAACCAATTCTCGAGGACGACGACAATCAAATTAATACGCTAGCGTATTTTCGTGCCAATCCACATGCGTCCATTAAGTCAGCATCAATGGATATTGGATTGAGTTATACTTCAATTAAAAGGATCCTTAAGAAACATAACATGCATCCGTATTCTTTTATCAGACTACAAAAATTGAAACCAACTGACCTTCCCAAGCATCTAAATTTCTGTGAAAATTTATTAATTCGGCTGGAATAACCAACAGGAGAAATCGACATTTCTGGGCCACAGAAAATCCACATTTCATTAGGGTTATTGATTTCTAAAATAAATTCAGCCTGAACGTTTTTGCAATTTTAATGAATGATTTGTTGGCTTATCACATTTATGAGGAAAATCTTAATGGACAAAGATACCTGGAAATTTTGAGAGGAACAAATGATGGATTACCCCTTAACATTCTGAGGGATTGCTATTACCAAATGGATGGTGCACCAGCACATAAAACACGAGCTGTAGATCGGCAGCTAACAGAAATGTTCGAGGATAGATCGTGGGGTAATCAAAGACCAAATGTATGGCCTCCGCCTTCTCCGGACCTGACGCCCCTTGATTTTTATTTATGGGGCAAAATCAAGAGTGAAGTGTATGTTATTCCTGTAAGAAGTAAAGAAGAGTTACTAGAGCGCATTCATAATGCTTTTCGTAATATTGATCCTGAGGAAACTAGGAGGGCAACTCATCATGTTCGTATACGAGCTGTCAAGTGTATCGAGCAAAATGGGGCACATATTGAACATTTATTCAGATCGTAAATTAGTTTTCCCTATGATGTTTGCTATCATTTATTCGTATTAATGTAATTATCTTCGGTGATTGGTTTTCGCTTAGTTCCTACAATTTTTATTCATCCGAATTGTAGAAAATTGCTTCTAATGCTTCGAAATTTTATTTTACTCATAGACAGTAAATTTGGAAATTGGTTATTGAATTGCCTGCAATTTCTAACCACTAGTTTTTGACATTCTAAAATGAATTAAAAAAAGATTAAATATATTTTCGTTTGAATAACCAGTGGTTTTATTTCAAATGTGTTGTATTTTTGGATATTTTCTATCTGAAATAACTACAATTCTTGTTGAAATATCAAATTCGAATGAACGAAGTGACAAGTACATTAATTTTAGGCACCTGTCAGGTGAGCGTAGCCAGTTCAGCTACTTGATTCAAGTATTTCAAAGCATTCTCTGTTAGTTCTTGCAAAATCATCAAAATTCAGTATATTCTTTAATTATTTCGGACCTATAAGAGATGGGTATAGTACATGCTCATACAATTCCTTCGGAAATTTGACGTTTCATCTGATGGCGATATAAAAATTGGCACGTGCCATTTGAAAAAATTGAGTTATTGCTGTGTGAAAAAGGCCAAATTGAAAAAATCATACAAAACAACGCAATGAACATTTGACAAGTGTAGATTGCTTAAAAAATTTCTTGATCCTTCTTCTATGCACCCTACCAAAATTGTGTCTGTAATGCAAAAGATCTACGAGCTACAATTCTTTCAAATGTTTCTCAAAAATCGAGTTTATAACAAAAATAATTAAATTTGTTAAAAGTTTTGACAGATAAGTGCCAACAACTTGGGTATTTATGCCTTGCTCAAATGTCGGTTCTAGATGTATAATAAAAAAGGTAGATTGCCATTTGAAATAACAAAGTGATGACCCACTTCCGGTATAACCGAAATGGTATCACTTCGGAAATATTTCACTCCAATTGGAAATCGCTAATTATGGCCGCGTATAAAATTTCAGCTTGATATTGTAATTGGAACTTACAAAGTTTTTAACGGACGGTGGATATCCCTGTATATTCATAAATATTTCTATACAGAAACGAAATGAATTAATGTATTTTCTCATCTTATGAATTCTCATACAATTACAGGTAATTCGAATATAACTAAGTTCAGTTTTCAATTAGCATTGTTGAAACTGATTGTAATCTAGGATCTCGTCAAAATAATGGGTCACTTGATTAAGTAATTATAGTTACGAATTAATTTAAATTAGATAAACATTTTGAATGATTAATTCCCCCAATTGGCCTACGCATCTATTACATTTTATTCGTATTGACTGATGTTGAATTAATTCATGGGATATGTTCAGTGATACTCGAATACATTGTATCTATCTGACCCAACAGATGTTCAGGCGAAATTTCCATAAATTTTCATGTTGTTCACTAGATCTTCCAGTTTTTTCGATTGAATTATCATTGAAGTTTGAAAATTCAAAATGAAAAAGAGTCAACAAAATATGCAGTGAATTCCAATTAAATTAGACACTACCTCTATCTCAATATGGACTGATTTTGGCGGAAAAAACTGTGACACGTCACAGGATTGAAGGGGGACCAATTTCTGAGTTGGTTTGAAGTATGTAAAAACAACCCCTTAGCCTCGGAAGCACCTAAGCCAAAATCCATTATAGAGAAAGTGGGGTCAAGTAACGTATCTTTGAAAAGTTCTTTTAATTCTCTATTCAAAAATAGTATCTTCATAATCATTCAATACACACAGAAAGTCTTAACACAACGAATTTGAATTCCAATGAAAATTTGCAACGCCCTCTATGTCAAGAAAAATTGATTGTAGCGGAAAAAGCTGAGTCACGTCAGTTTTTGACTGGATGGGGACCAATGTCTGAGTTCGTTTGGAGTATTTAAAATCAACCCCATACCGTCAGCAGCACCTTTCATTGTTGTTAAAACGGATACTCGGTCTTTCAATTTTCTGTTCAAAAATTTTATCTTTATGAACGCTTAATATCATACAAACTGTACAAACACAACAAAAGTTTGTTTTCCAACGAAATTCGACAATTCTTAAATTCAAATTATGTTATCAAAATGACCTCATACGACATCCGTTCAATGATACGATACTATTATGATTCTCTGCTACCATTCTCAAGTGACGATTCTCGTACTCAGCACTTTCAAGTTTTCAATTCTCAAGGAAAGGTAATTATTTGAGAAATTGATGAATGTCAATGTTTTTTATGGAACGCACAATTGTTTTTATCACAATCATCTGGTAATGATAAATCTGCTTCACATTTGTCTTACATTTTCGCAATACTTCTAATCACAGTTGCCGTTTGTAGGATGAACATTGAAAATGGTTTACTCAACTGATGAGCAGGTCGAAATTTGTTCAATTTGTTATCGAAATAAATAATAGTTATGCCAGAGGAACAGCAAGGAATATCTATGTGAACCGTCCAGATAAACAACAAGGACACCAGTATGTTTTATATTTGATGGATGAATTAATAAATTTTCAACTAAGAGTACGGAGGCTAAGAAAAAACAAGAAACTCAACAGCGCCCTATACGGAACGAGGAAATTGAAGTGTTTTTATTTGTGCCTTCTGTCAGGTGTCTGGACATATCATATTCTGCATTTTACATGGTGAACTTATTAGTGTTTCGTTATTGAACATTGTTAAAGTGGGGTTTGAACCAAATTTTCTCAATTGACTGCCATGAAGTTCTCCAAAGAAGAAATGCTGGATATAATGTTTATTCTGGGTGATTGTGATAGAAATTCTGTGTTGGTAAGTAGAGTTTAAGCACAAAGGTTTCCAGATAAGAGGCATCCTGATGCGAGATGCTTTGAAAAACTTCTAACTAGATTTATCGAAACGGGTAATATCGCTTACAAAAACACGAAAAACCAAAAAAAAAACAGTCTTTAAGAGCTCTTAATCGTTTCATTCTACCTCTATATGCAAAATTTAAAAGACATCCATCTTATGCCTATCTGGAAGGATGGGGGATGGTATCAACAATTAAAAGTAAACGAAGATTTCTACAAAATATATTATTGTATCCTCGACGCGTTTTGATACACAGTATCTTTGTCGAGAGCGAATGAATACTACAAGTATATCTTACTAACATATACTTATATATACTAAAAAGTAATCCACTCAGAGCTATCTGTATTTCAATTAGTGTTTAGGAAAACGGTTTAATAAGGGTGAGTTATTTATGTCTAAGTGATCATTATGAATTTTCGGTGAATTTCTAAATCTGTTAATATCAAGTACATTCAGGTTGAGTTTTATACCTCTATTCTCAGAATGCAGGATTTTAAATTCTGAATTGAAAGAACTATTATTTTCCTTAAGATGATTTGAATAGTTTGAATCGATTTTCAAATTGACGAAACTGAGTTTATGTTCTACGGTTCTAACATTGAAATTTCTTTCTGTTCTACCAATATAAAAATAATTGCAATCTGCACATTCGAATCTGCAAACACCTGATTGATTTTCTATATTAATTGGAGACTTATAATTTTTGATAAATGAACCTAAATTGGTTGATGTTTTGTAAGCTATATTCAAATTTGAAATTTGAAGGATTTCACATCATTGCTTATATTGCCTATATATGTTCAACTAATGAATTGTTTATCTTGGTGTTCACTGATTGGATATATATGTTGTAAAGCTAATTTCTGTTTTTCTTATATTATATGCTTCTAATTAACTTTGTATCATAACCGTTATTCATTGCGATTTGTTTTATTACATTCCATTCTTTAAAATAATTTTCACTAGACATCGGTGAGCTTAAACGTCTATGTATAAAGCTATTAAATGCTGCAATTTTATGTTTTTATTCAATATTTATTTAATATCGTGCATACAAATATTATAAATGTACATACAAACAGACGAGTAACCCCCATTTAGCATAGTATGAACTAAATAAAAATATATAGAGAGATATAACACTAAAAAATAGCTCCTGTATTGAACTTAAATAAAATGACAAACACCATAGTAAAAACAATGAGCTGAAAATGGAAAACTACTAAAACAAAGAACGATCGGAACTATCCAAAACTCAGAGAAACTCGAGGAGAAAATGTCCAATTTAATAGTTGAAGCATTAGCAATCCTAACAACCCTATAAACAAAGTGATCGTTTGCCTTGTTAGATTTATGCAAACTGACATTGAATAGCGCGGTATGACGAGTGAGCTTTTCAGGTATAGGTCCACAAGTGCAGAACAGTTCACCTCGCATTCAACAATTTGTAGAGAAAGCATATATCCGACTGCCTTCGTCTAGCCACAAGAGTCAATAACTGAAAAACATTTGCGACAGCAGTCAAACTTGTATTGCGAGGTTTATAGGACTTAAATGCTGAAAAACGTAAGCACCTCCTCTGGACCTTCTCCAAGCAGTCAACATCTCCCAACCGATAAGGCGACCGACAACAGAACCATACTCTAAAATAGATCGGACAACTGAGCAATACAACAATTTAACAGTATCCGGAGAAAAATGACTTGAGTTACGTGCTACAAAGCCTAGTGCCTGGTAAGCTCTCTTGGAAATGTCACTTATACCCCAATGTGATAATAGAATTCAACATAATTTTCAGACCTATAAAACTGCATCACACTGCACTTATTGATATTTAAGTGTTAGCAATGTGTATCAGCCTAGCAACCAAATCTGTCAATCTGTGGCTGCAAATAGACGCCATCTGAATTATTACGTACAATAGAATACATCTTCAAATCGTCGGCTAGCATTAGAAATTTAGCAGATAAGAAATCCCTAATATCATTAACAAAAAGATTAAATAGGAGTAGACCAAGGTGCGATCCCTGTGGAACTCCGGATGGCACTAAAATTTCACGTAAGTAAAAGTTTCTGTACTCAACTATTTATGTTATGCCGCAAAGAGAACCTCTGAGCCAGGAGAACAATGGACCAGACACACTCAAAGCTTCAAGTTTAGCTAAAAGTAGGTTGTGATTCACTTAGTCAAACGCTTTGGAAAATTCGGTGTAAACTGAGTCCAATTGATATCCAGACTCAAAGTAATCAATAATATCCTTCAGAAACAGCACGAGGTTTGTCACAGTGGATCGCCCCTTGCAAAATCCGTGCTGCTCACCAATTAAACAGGATAATACCTACAAGACAAAAAGCTACAAATTAAGCTATCTAAAATCTTTGGCAAAGCAGATTGCAAGCATATACCTCTGTAATTTGAAATCTGGGACTTTGAACCGCTCTAGAAGAGAGGGATAACAAGACTTCTTTTCCAAAGTATAGGGAACTCCCCTTGCTTAAGGAAAGATTAAACAATTGACTAATAAGGTTTGATAGAACGAAAGCGCATCTCTTCGAAACAATACTTGGTAAACCATCACATCCCGCTGAAAAACTAGGTTTCAAGCTACCAATTACCTCCAGGACCTCTCTCGGAGAAAACTGACAGCCACGCACACTCAAAGAAGCCTCACACTTAATCTTACCGGGAACAATTATTTCTTTACTGAAAACCTCTGAAAAATAATCATCAAACATATCCACTACCACATTGCCATCTGTACTAGACGTATTTTTGTATTCCATACAATTAGGTATCTCAGATGAATTCATTTCAGAGTTTTAAAAGTCCCAGAATGACTGAGGATCAGATTGTATGTTCCGTTCTCTATTACTCAAGTAATCTATGTATAAATTATCACACAATATCTTACAATTACAACGCAACTCGCTAAACCTCGCATAATCAACTGGGCTTCCGGATCTTCTATATTTGCAATGGGCTCTCTTTTTCTGAGTGATAAGCTTTATAAGATCGTAACTAAGCCACGAATGATACTTTTTGTTCTTCTGAATTTTCTTTGGAATAAAATTACTAAAACCGGCATAAATATTATTATAGAACACAGAATGGGAAAGATTAATATTATCTGGGTCAAACATCCAATTACATGCCGACATGTTGGTAAGGATGTGCCGATGTATTATGAATTGTAATATCTGTATGCGAAGGTTTATGAAAAATTGAAAACTAGTGTTTATTATTTGAAATTGTTACTGTTAGGTCTAGAAAATTGATCTAATTGTTCGCTTCTATTTCAAAATTTCATCAACAATCTGCACCCAAACATAAACATCACTTCTGAAATGAAACAAAACAATTCGATCACTTTCCTAGACCTACCATGCTGGAATTTATGGAAACTATATTGTAGGACCTTCCATCATAAAAAGTTATCTCAATGAAGATTCTTATTTGCAGGTATTGGAAAAATCGATATATTTCAAGCTCACAGAAATTTTGGAAAATGATGAAACTCTTTCAGATAATCAGATACGTTTCCAGCAGCAATGTTGCTGCTGCACATTTCGATGATCCTGTACGACAATATTTGGATGCAAATTTCCTACGTCGGTGGATTGACAGAAGAGAAATAGTTGGGTGGTAAGTCAGTTCACCTGATTTGAGTCCCTTAGATTTTTTCTTATGGAGTCATCTTAACTCGAGAGGTTATGCTACACAACCTGAAACTTGGAAGAGCTGCGGAAAAAAATCGTCACCGAACGCAGAGCGTTCTCCAATAAAAAATTGACGCATCTCAGCTTTTTCTGACAAAATCAGTCCATCTTGAACTAGAGGGGGTGGCAAATAATTTTCGTTGGAATTCACTGTATAAACTTGCATCTTAACAGTATGTCCTGAATTAAGGAATTTCCTTTTCAACTACTTGCAATGTTTCATTTCTGAAACTTTTACTAAGGCCATGAAGAACATATAATATATTTTTGAGTTCTGTAGCATGAAAATGTATTCATCTATCGTAAATGCAATTTTTCTGTCGAAATGGTTACGGCCTCAGCAACTTCCTACTTCTCAATTCGGCAACCTTTTTCAAATGTATTATGAATTTTATTCACTATATTCGAGTCGAGAAGAAAATTGAGTTTGTATCTTCCTTGGAAAAATGTGTACTTTTACTTGAATCCGTTTCGACAATCATTATGTGAATGGCTGTGTCGCCCATTTTGAACGCCAAACATACCTAAATAAACTTTGTGGCTGAAATTTGGTCTGGTGAAATGCATGTTTTTATTCTTCAGGCTACCAGACTAAGTGTGGTTCCATATTACAAAAATTAATCAAATTCATCAAACGACCCTCTTCTTTTGTAAAAATCGTTTAGAAAATAACCATTTGCAGTAAGGTAGCTGCAAAGCCTTGAGGCGTACGTTATTCATTATATTCATAAGGAAAAATGAGTTTCATGTAAGAACCTCTACGGGTAACCAGAATGAATGATGATTATTCGTTATTTTCTCTGGGTTGAACGGAAAAATCGATTATGAACGATGATAGGGGAAGTTGTACAGGAAACTGAGCAGCCAAACCGGAAACGGAATTCGTATTCAGAAATCCGAAATTCATTCACATATCAGTTTCGAAAACGAAAAATAATTCATATGAAAATTGGAATCAGCAGAGAGGAAACACTGTCGAGGAATTGGTTCATTTCGTTTTCATTTCGGCAACCTTCCCTTATAAATAATTCAAAAAGCCGTTCGCAAATCATTACATTATTTCATCTAGTAACCATCGCGAACCATGAACGAGATTCATTTCCAGTTTGATATTGTTGGAGAAATTAGTATTCATGTTGGTTTATCTTTTTCACTCAAGTTTTTATTTACGTGGAAATTTCATTCGAAATAAATCGAATAAATTATCGAGCTCACCAGTACCTGTGGGGTTTCGAGAATTTAAAAGAGGCGATACATAATGATGAGACAAAAAATATGGGAAAAATACACAGATGTTCAAACAGCTGTTACAGGTGATACCGATAGTGTGATATGCGTTTCTCTATATCATTATCTGTTGGTATTTTCTCTTTCATATCTACCTCAAAATACTTATTTAGATACCACTGAATTAGCTCTGCTCGAACTTGAGACAGATCGTTGTATTAGGAAACTTGGGAGCGTTACTAGAAATAGATTTTGCGCACTTGAAGACATTTCAAAATCTTATTTTTCAAGAAAATTGTTATGTTATGGCACGCCTTTTGCAGAACAAGGTGAGGTGGCAGCCAGTTTCCCCCCGTCGCCCGGTGTGATACCACCACATGCAGCTATAGGTCCCGTGAATTGGTCATCTGTGTGACTAAGTTTCGGGGTCTGGCAGATGATCCGGTTTCCAGGGTGGGAAGGATTGGTAACGAAGCATGATGAGCTCCTCATGGACAAAATCATCCGGGAGACAAAATAGTCTCCCATTCGGATTTCCGGCGGTTCATGATGCGGGTAAGTCGAGCACTCCTCCGGCGAATTCACTAATTCATTCACGTTCTAGGAAAGATTGCAAACTCTTGATAGAGTTCTGCAATATCAGAGGACTGGGGCACAACAACGTGAATGTCGATGCAGTCAACCAACATCTGCAAAACGCACAACCCCATGTGCTGGCCCTAACCGAAACCCAAATAAGTCAAACAACCGACACAACGTATTCACGTTTTAATGGGTATGAGTTACATACGAGATTTAGTTTAAAGAGGGCCTCTGTGTTTTCGCTAGATCGGATGTTACATGCCAGAGAGAGGACACGATGGAGGACGACGCTTTCGAACTTGCGTGGTTTAATATTTGTTTGCAGGATAAAACACTGTTCTTATGTAGTACATCGCTCGCCAAACGATATTCACTTTCCTAGAATGTTTCAGTATCTAGGTGATAAGTTGAATTGGATTCAGACACATTATCCGGCAGCTGAGGTCATTTTACTGGGTGACTTCATAGTTCACAACACCAACTGGCTCCGTCAATCCAATAGAACAGCTGAAGCGGGAAGACATGCTGAAACTTTCGCAATCAGCCATAATCTTACGCAACTAGTCGACGAACCGACGAGAATACCTGATCACCCAATTGACTTCCCGAACACCTTGGATCTCTTTTTGAATTCAGACCCAGATGATTTTGGAGTGGAGGTCTCAGCACCGCTAGGCAACTCAGACCACAACCTTATATCTGCTACTGGAACCATTGTGCTGCCGCTAAACTAAGAACCTAAACCACCCAGACGGATTTGGCACTATAACCGTGCTAATTGGGATGAGCTGCGTGAATTCTTTTCGTGCTTCCCATTCACTGATGTTTGCCTTTCAGATCCTGACATCAATGTGTGCACTGAATCTGTTACAGAAATCATTCATGCAGGAATGGATCTCTACATCCCTCATTCCATGAAAAGTACATCAGCACAAAAGCCATGGTTCAACAAAGACCGCAAAAAGCCTCTGCAGTCAAGAGCAGAGCTGCTTACAAGTCATGAAAGATAAATCCAACAGAGGAAACAAGAACATCTCTCGTACGAATACGGAACGTATGCAACCTGACAACTGCAAGAGCGAAGGCCAATTTCAACGAAGTGGTAACTAATAAACTCCTTGAATAGGCAAGTGCGACTTGACAATTCTGGTCTATGGCGAAGACTGTCAGGGCCAATTTCTGTAAATCAGCGTTTCCGACTCCGGTTAGAGAAGACGGAAGTATAGCATCATCTCCAAAAGAGAGAAACGATCTCTTTGCTTTCTTGTTCTCAAAGAATTCTGTGCTAGACTCATCTCACGCAATACTACCAAACATCCCACCTACAAATTCTTTCATGGCAGAAATCAAGTTCAGAGTCCGCACTGTGACATGGGCTCTCGAGCAGCTGAACTGCAAGAAGGCAGTTGGTCTAGACGAAATATCGCCAATCGTCCTGTGAAAGTGTGCTCCCGAACTGGCCATTTTTAACTATCTTTTCAGATTTCTTATAAAAGCCAGACTTATCCGAGCAGCTGGAAAATTGCGAGAATTCAACCGATCCCAAAGAAAGGAAAGAAGTCCTTACCCCAAAACTACCGCCTAGTTGCACTTGTTCCCATTATGTCCAAAGTGATGGAGATAGTCATAAATGATGAACTCATCGAATATTTTGAGTTGCAGGGAATTCTTAACGACTGTCAGTATGGTTTTCGCAGGCAAAGATCGACAGGAGATCCGCTCGCCTACGTCACTCATGTTGTACATCAATGATGGAAAAGCATGGGGAATCTAGAGCAATAGCCCTCGACATCTCTAAAGCCTTCGATAGGGTTTGGCATGCAGACTTGTTGAATAAACTTGTTGAATAAACTTGATGCATATGGGCTTCTCGAAAAATTGCGGAGTTGGATAAGTAGCTTTCTTTCAAATAGATCAATAAAAGTTGTGGTCGACGGCATAATATCTGATTGTTTCCCGTGGCAAGCAGGAGTACCTCAGGGATCCATTATTTCGCCAACCTTGTTTCTGTTGCAGATAAACGATCTTCTGTCATCTACAGAGAACAAGACCTTCGGTTTTGAGGACGGTTGTAACCTGGTTCGTCTTTCAGTAGTCTCCGGCCGATTATAGCTGCGATATCCCAGCGTAAGAGATGTCAACGAATTAATAACTTAAACTCTGACTTACAGAGGATATCTAAGTGGGGTCAGTTGAATCTAGTGTGATTTAATGCGAACTAGACGCAAGCAACTAGGTTTTCTAGAAAGGTCCCTGCTGGAGGACCTCGTCTAATGATGCCATTTCCATCCAAAAATTCGATACACCTCCTCGGAGTACAGGTCAACTCCGGGTTTTGATGGCATGAACATGTCATCAGCATCAGCTAAATTTTGTTTTCTTCTCAAATAAAAGCGATACTTCACGTCATCTCAGCTGTTGCTTCTATATAAGGCACAGATTCGACCTGCTTTGGAATATCGTTGCCATGTATGGAGATCTGCTCCCAAACATTCTTTGCAGATGTTGGATAGTGTGCAAAAACGGGCTGTGCGCCTCATCGATCACTCGGAGATCACCCGCGATCTCCAACCGTTGGCTCACAGAAGACAAGTTGCTGACCTTTCTCTGTTTTACAGATACTTCCACGGAAGATGCTCCACGGAGCTGAAAGACCATGTTCTGGGAAAACTCATGCCGCAACACTAGGCTTGCAAGGAGTTCTCATCTTATGGCGGTACATTTAACGACCCCTCGAACCTCTCTCTATAAGAATTTCTTCGTTTACAAGACTGGTAAGCTGTGGAACTCGCTTCCGTCCAACATCTTTCCAACATCCTACAATTTGGCCCCCTTCAAGAAGCGAGTAAACAGACACCTCAATTCTTCCCAGGCGCCCACTCATGCGGTGTAACAGGTTCGCCTATTCCTAGGAAGCGCGCATAAAAAGAAACAAAAAACAAACGAGCGTAGGTGGAACCATGAGCTTATGTTCAAGGTGTTTTACTGATACTGACACTCTTAAGATTCAAGGTGATTGGCCCTTTGAGGTACCAGCTTCAAAAAATTAGTGTTCCATGGAACACACTCTACCTAATCTCGAGAGAATCTGACTTATGTTGTAGTGCCCAATGCAGTCAGATTTCAGGGATATAATCTCCATTATGGACGTTGCTCCAGCAGATTATGTCAGTCTTGAACCTAACATTTCGAATGAAATGTTGGTTCAAACTGAAATAAGAGTAAATAAGACCGTATTGAATATCCACGTTTTCTTGTCATTCCTAGGACATTAAACTTCTGATGCCTACCCCGTATGTAGATCAAGAACAGTTTTCGATTGGAATCCTGCACGACAATTGAAAAGCTAAGGGCATTAAGTTCTCAGGTGGGGTAAAAAACATCGTTCCTATATGACACGTAAAGCTGAATATTCTCCAGCTCTAGCAAGGGGAACATTTCATATAAATGTTTGTAATTCGGTGAGAATATTTGTTTGAGCTTATGACGAGAAATGCACGATATATTTTCGAATGTTTGCCGCTGATAAAATTTTAAGCAGGTAAATAAAATAGAGATTTCCATATTAAGAATGTTTCAAAATGATGACTATGCTTCTTATGGGAATTTGAGTTAGGTTGTATCATTCTTTAGCATTTCAGGCTTGTAAAAGTGAACCACTTGAAAAATCGCATGTTTTGCTCTGAAGTTTCGTTCTGTACAGGATAAGCGATACTTATAGTTTCTTAGTTTTACTAGGACGCCATAAACAGATTTGCTGCAACCAAAACTTCTCAAGAGCAATTTTGAACCTTCCATAGATTGTTAAATATGCTTCCTTGTAGAAACTAATTCTCCTACCTAATTATCCTGATCATCGTCAAGAGGAAGTTTTTCGGTTTCCTTTTTCTGCTTTTTATTGTTCGTAGTTTCAGGGAACTGGTAAAACGTCATTTTATCTCCTTTTTATTCCATCCTATCACCAGGAAGTCAACGTCTAAGTTGTTCCGAATCAATTCAAGGGAAATTTTGAAGTAACGTAATTGAGTAGAGTTTTTGAGATGGATGATGATCAGAGGTGTTTCCACGTGTTCCAAATTAAACTTAAAAATTTTCTCTTTCCAATCAAGAATTTAGCCATTTAGCTTTTCTATTTAGAATCTTTCAAAGTTAGAAGTTAGTTCAAAAATCCTTTGGAACATACAGTATGTAATATTTTCACTTCTTTATACCAGTCCAACTTATACGTTGCTCAATACACAATAAATCATGAAAACTTTCTATCTCTCATGTTTCTCATGACTATAAATTAAACGTAGGGCTAAATTTCAAAATTATCTGGTTTAGATTTGCGGCAAGTTTTTCTTCTCTCCGGAACAACTTTTCGCTGCTTGCTCGAGTGTATCCCGAGATAACGTTTTTCAGAGAAAAATTTTCACATCGGCTATTTTCGCTCTTCCGTTGAAAAAGCGTAAACAGGGTATTGGTTTCTCCTTCATGCAAAGTTATCTGGTTGCCATGGTATGGCCTCTAGGATATTTCGATGTACATAAAATACATTCAAATCATTGTATGAGATTTCTTGTTCATCATCAAACAACCGTAGAATTTACTTATAAGCAATGCCTGTCTCGGAAATGTTTGTTGACATTTCATCCACTGTTTACTATCCTTGCTAGTTCCTCTATGCTCCTTCTAATTGGCAGGAGAAATTTGAATTCTGAAATGGTGGTATGTACACCAGTTGCCTACACAAATTATTATTAGAACACAGTCTTGTAGGCAAACTGACATTTTAATCCAATACTAGAACACCTCACGTACAAACTTGGTAATATTGTTATGGGCTCCACTTTATTATACAGGATGTTCAAAACAAACCGTTCACCACAGTCATTGTCAATATGGCCATTATATCTAAGAAAATACACTCCCCACAAAAATTGTAGCGTCACCCTACTTTTACGACAATACTATATAAACTTTTAGGTTGGTCATTCAAGAGTCGCTTGGTAACTCTCTGAAGTGTAAAATAAGAGGATATCATTCGAAAGAGATGAGTTTTTTTTATTAGAGCTATAGAACCTTCAAGGGTTATTGAGCTTAACTTTAATAAGTATAACAATAAATTACATTTTATCCTATGGTAAGAGTGACTATTTCAAAAATAAATGTATTCAGAAGTGTATATTACACTTATGATGGAGAATATCAACTATTTTCGAGTTAATGAAAAATTGAAAAATTCTACCATCTTCAAACATTCACGAAGACACCAATCAACTAGCATCGAATGGTTACCAATCATTTCCAAAATCTAGTGTTTCCTCCCCGAGACCTACTCACTGCCAGTATACGTCTCGGAAGCCACCCAAACAAATTTTGGATGTACTCTTTTCAGGATTTCAGGAATCAGATTTTCTAGTTGTTGGAGTGATTTACAAGGCATTCTACGTTGCTGAATTTGCCACCCCATGTTGTCCCAAACATGTTCTATGGAATTCAAGTCGTGACTTCTGGCTGGCAATCTTAAAATATCAATTTCGGCATTTTGCAGAAATTCTGTAACTACTCTAGCTGCATGAGGCCGAGCATTATCATGCATATAAATGAAGTTTTCGCAAATCAATGGGCTAAAAGGTACAACATGGGGTTCAAGGATATCTGCGATGTATCTGGCCGCTGTCATTCTTCCATTATTCACTAGGACTAACTCAGTTCGCCAATGGAAAGAAATGCATCCCCACACCATTACTGAGCCCCTCCGAAGTTTTCGGTTTGCCGAATATTGCATTGCTGATACCGTTCCCCAGGTCGTCTGTATACAGGCATGCGTCTATCATTTGATACTAGGCAGAACCTGGACTCGTCGGAAAAGAGAACATTCGACCATTCTGGAATACCCGAATTTGCAAACTGAAGTCTTGAAACTCAATGCTCTCTGGTGAGACGTCGGCCGGTAGAAGCCACCCTTGGTCTGATATCATTTTCTCTGAGCCTGTTCCTAATAGTTTGCAATGAAAATGCACCTTTCTGGAAAGTGCAAGTTCATTTTGTAGCATTCTAGCCGTACAGTGCCGAACTCTTAGTGCAGTTTGCTGAAGCCAACGATCGTTGATCAACTGGTGTTGTTATCCGATTTCTTCCCTGTCCGGCCCTTCTTCCATATTCCCCTGTTTCGTAGTACCGATTAATTGCTCTTGAAATAGTGCTCTGGTTAGCATTCAACAAGTTAGCCACGTAACGTTGGCTTCGCCCCTCCTTTTACAATTCTTACCACTTCAAGATTACTCAAATAGCGTCCAGGACGTTCAGCAGCCATTACAATAAATTCAAAGATTCGAAAATCAACAAGAAACACAGAAAACTTGCATTAATTCAGCGTGAAAACTGAAGAGAAATTGAATGAATACTGATAGTCAAATAAACTCATTCTTGTTTCAGACGTGTTTGAGATCATATGGAAACAAATGTTACTACAAAGATAAGATTTTTTTCCCCTTATATGTCCAAAAACATATGTTGACAAGGAAACTGCGATCGAGCTGCTTGATCGATTGTGGAATTCAGAATACCAGTTGATGCGACAATTTTTTTGGTGTGTGTATTTTGAATAAAGATAGCGTTCAATATTTTTCACCTTAAGATTACTTAAGACGCTAAGTTCACCTTGATAGGATAGAATTTTACTTCATCTGCAATTTAATGCCGGCATCTATATCTATTCTTGTTACTGTGGTGTTGCATAGAACTTAGTTAATTTAAATAATTTCATGTTGAAAGGAAAGTTCAGTGCCCTATAGCTTGACAAAAAAGCATCAGTGAAAATTTATGAAGACCAAGATTGACTTACACCTTCAAAACCCTTTTCACGAGATCAGATAAACTGTCACCTGGATCGAGCGACTTGTTATTCGAAAAGAAATTGAGTTCGATTGTCCGTCAACTCAGTATCCTTAAAATATTCATATCCGCATACGTCGCGAACTATTTTCATGTTCGACGTAAAGACATATTGGGCTGTAAACATCAGAGACGTTATGACCCTACACTTTTATTGCACTATTTCTTTCCTATTCCTAGGAAATGTCGCTCCGGAATGTCAATAATGGAAAAAGGGCATGATGAATATTTATTCGGACAGGTAGGCGCGAAAGATATCACTTCGAAGGAGGTCGCGTAGAGGACGTCAAACGATTTGGTTTAACGCTATACAATTTCTGGTGGTTACGAATTTTCGAGGGCGAAAGGGACATTAGAATACTTCATTTTGTATTCTTCTCTCATCTAGGCGGCAGGCTTCATTGAATAATTTAAACGCTCTACTCTCTACCTAGATTCAGACCAGTCTGACGACTCATGAACAGTCAGTCAGCTTTCGGTATAAATTAAGGTTGAGTGGAAGCATGTACTAAATTTTACCCTGCTGTATAGGATCATTACAAGCCCTTGATGTTCATGCTGTTGAAAAATGTTTGCGGAATAACTTATTATTATTATAGGGAGGTCTCTGGGGATGTTTCACGTCCGGGACTATAGCTGCTACGAGTTTTCATGTATGTTTTGGAGCAAATTGAAGAATTAATATGACATCTAAAAGCTGCAATAGCCATTCCATCACTTTCATTCGAATTATAAACGTTTTCAGGCACATTCAATACAATTTTAATACAAAAATAGCAAATAACAATTATGACGAAGAAAAATGTAAACGTTGATAAATGTATGTTCAACACAGCTCCAGTCTAACCAGAACAAAAAAAATTAATTAATCGAACCTCGACTATTAGAAGTGAATGTTGGAAAGGAAGTCAGAAAACTGATGATAAAAATAAATCAGATCCTAACCATTGATTCTCTAGTATAGAAAATTTGAAAATCCTACATCTCCTCATTTTGAACGATCAGACCGACTTATGTAAATCCCAAATATTAATTCCTTGCTGTTACAAGACTTATAAATACATCTGCACTTTCTATGTAGATCGAAACTGCAGTTTCAGTGTTAAGATTTTCATAAAATTTTTTGTATTCGAAAAACACCTGTTTCAGAATTTTTCGAAAAACTAATCCTACAGGTGCAAAATAGGGGGCGAAATGATGTATCGCATTCGTTCAATATTAATGATCTATAGATATTTTAGTGAAAAATACTCTAAGCAATTATCCTACTTTCCTTTAACATCTCCCTCTGCTCATCAACACTTATATCGTGTATAAACTATCAAGTTCAAGTGTGGCTAGATAATCAACAGAACTGAGAAGACGGAGGTTCGAACTTGATTAGATTACAGTTTGGAGTTAATTCAAACTTTACTCTACCACCTGTTCCAGAAAACTTTTTGACTCTTATTACAGGTTTGACATCTTTTAACATTTTAGTACTGCAATCATGTGAAATATTGAGAATAGGGGAAAATGACCCCTTTTTCCCGTGTTATTTTTTCGTGAGGATATGTAAAAATGGTTTCGACATTCTAGAGCTACTTTTTAAGTAGAACCAAACTACCTGCGGAAATTGTTTTTTTGTTCAACGGTTTTTGAGTTGCAATACAAATAAGGTTTTTTTAAATATGACATTTAGGTAACTTTGGTTTCGTTGTATAGAGCTTTTTTCCCTTGTTAGAAATATATCACATTAGTACTCACTTTTTTCATCCAGGGCGTATTTTCATAAAAACCGAAAACACTATAACTTTTTCTTAATTTGATCTAGCAACTCACAGAATTTACATGGAATAATTGAAATAGCTTAAGTATGTTCTGTGATTTCTTTATGACGGTTCGAAAATTAATTCTTGCAATGATAATTCAAATGAATTGTTCAATGTTTTTTCATCAAGATACAACTCTTGTGTGAGTATTGTATCTGTTGTAATATGGGAGCGACCATACCGTACGAAAATCTTGAATAGTAACATACAGTCGTTGTTTCAAAACAAGAAATAAACTAGATATTTTATCATATGTTATAAAATTCAATGGAAAGAATCAATGTATGGAAAGAATCAATGTATGGAAAGAATCAATGTATGGGGTTCAAATGTATTGCCATTATTCTGTATGTAAAACAATCTCTCAATAGCTTCAATAGAAATCTACTAGCTCTGCTATACATATATATATATATATATATATATATATATATATATATATATATATATATATATATATATATATATATATATATATATATACATAATATATATATATATATATATATATATATATATATATATATATATATATCTCTTTTCAACAGAATATATATATATATATATATATATATATCTTTTCAACAGAATATATATATATATATATATATATATATATATATATATATATATATATATATATTCTGTTGAAAAGGAGGAATTACAAAAATTCGAATAATTGTATTTACAATATTTACAATAAATGCTTATAGCTATAATTTTGCTGTATGTCAGAAAAACACAATCGTAATAAACAAGCGAATAAATAGAGTACCAGCAGAAAAAACAGACCTTGCTCATTCTTTAATTAGGCATCTGAACTCGCATCATGCCTCCTACGATTGCCCCTAAAGTGTGAGCACAGGGAATGTAACAGGGGAACCATACTATCTTGTGTATTATTCAATAAACGAGTGAAAAAACCTGTGGAAAAAACTCATTTCCCTGTCGCTATTGCACTAGCAATAGCTTGTCTGTTTATGTTGTGTTACTGTCGTGTGTACAAAAAGAGTACCAAAAATTTTTCTACTTAGCAGCTTCATTCTCTCATTCTCATCTTGCACTCCATGATTTCCAGAACTTCTTCACGAAGATAAGGGTGAAAAAGAAGGGGGATTGGGACAGGAAAAATCTGTAACAATGAAAAAAGGACACCAGAAGAAAAATATTTCATCAAAACATACCTAACTCTTATATGTCTAAACTCACTTGAATCTAAGAACTTAACTAATGCTCCGCTGATTTTCAACAGGGAACATCTCATACACCACTCGAGGATGTAGCCCATAATCAC
Source organism: Cryptolaemus montrouzieri (assembly GCA_013387265.2). Lineage (NCBI taxonomy): Eukaryota > Metazoa > Arthropoda > Insecta > Coleoptera > Coccinellidae > Cryptolaemus > Cryptolaemus montrouzieri. Next base: position 29,327,548 of record JABFTP020000186.1, on the reverse strand, counting down.
CTCAAGATTCAAAAACTAATCTCCTAAATAGACTTAAAGTTCTCTACCCAGTTAATGAAATTAACTGAAACGGAATAAATTTCTTGAAAATCACCCGTAAAATGGTGAAAGGACAATCGAGGACTAAATGTCAAATTGTTTCTTTAGCTGCGCCACATTCACTTGCCAGACTTTCTACAGTATTCCATTTGAACAACATACTATTATTACGACCATGTCCTGTCCTGAGACGATTTAATGTATACCAATTTTTCCTTTTTAAAACCTGCAACCATTTTGGAACGATCCTCTATGAGAACTTTATTTAAAACATCAACTTCCTGCCATTCAGTTTTCCAAAGATCAACACCCGTGTACGCAAAAAGTCAATCGACCAAATAGGTTTCCTAGATTTCAGTCTCAGGTTAGGTGGATTTTGAAGATTGTGTATTATCGGAAAAACTTCTGCAAATGAGTGATACTTATCCCAAGACGATTTTAGAGCTAATTTTCTGCGAATATGGGAAGGAACTATATTACAAATAACCGGAAGCCATGGGGTAGCAGTTGAACTGATACATCCACCTATAACTTTCATAGAACAGTTCTACTAAGAATCACTCTTATTGACATGAGCACTATTCAATCACATCTGACAGCAATATTCTGCTGCTGAATACTAAATCTAAAGCAGTAGTTCGCAAAGTAGAGACTCCGGCGTTTCAATTAGATCCAGCTAGTTTATGTAGTATATTGTTTCTTGTTTTCAACTTCTGACCTAATTTATCAATATGAAATTTGAAAGTCAAAGAACGATCAAGCTTTACACCAAGATATGTTATGCGTTAATAGTGATTGATTAAAGAATACTCTTAGTTGCCTATCCTTCTTATGATTATTCAGATGAAAACAAGAAACCTTAGTTTTCGAAGGATTTGGACATAAACGCCATTTTTTGAAGAAAATGTTCAGAATTTCTAAATCAGAAGTCAGTGTTTGCTCAATTGTTTCGAAGTCATAGTTTCGAAAAACCAAAGCAATATCATCAGCATAAATAAACTTTGTAGAGGAAGTTTCAGGGATGTCAGACATATATAAATTAAAGAGAATAGGTGCAAGAATAGATCCCTGAGGTAGGCCATCATTTAGAATGTGAAATCTACTGCTTTTCTCGGCGATAAAAACTCGAAGTCTTCTATCAGATAACATATTTTCAATCAACTTCAATTCAACAATTTTTCCACATTGAACTACTTCAAAGAGTTTATAAACTAAACCATCCTTCCAAACTGTGTCATATTCCGAAGAGAGATCTACAAATATAGCGCCTATTTTAAGTTTACCCTGAAATCCTGTCTCAATGAAAGTGGATAAACCTAAAACCTGATCAAAACAATTCCAGTTTTTCCGAACACCTCCCTGAGAAGTGGACAGAGCTCTGTCAATGATTGGTTCTAACCTCTGATAAAGAAGTCTTTTTAAAATTTTGAAAGGAATAGAAAGTAAGCTGATAGGTCGATAACTACTAGGAAGTTCTGGATTTTTCCCAGGTATGAGAATGGCAATAACAAAATAGCCTTTCTATATTCAACGGAATTACTATCTGAGTTCAGTATGTCATTGTAAAAGGATAGTGAGCACTTTTTAGCGTTATTTCCGAGATATTTAAAAAATTCAGATATTGCAGATTTGAGCTCTTCTTCCTCAAAAGGATTCAATAAATCCTCAACCGTGATAGCATCCCTCCTTCTTTTATGTAAGATTCATCTTCACACTTTTTTTGTAGCTCTTCTATATAACAGATCCTTGGTATATTCCCAGAGAAGAAAGTCTAACGGCGACAAATCATGGACAGGGGCTGGCAATCTTACAGGCCCTTAGTTCCAATCCAATTATTGCGAAAATTTGAGTCAAGTAAATTAGTAACGGCCATAGTTTGATTAGAAAGAGCCCCATGATGTTGAAAAGAGATATTTCTTCTTTCAGCAAAAGACAGTTCATCAAAATATCCATCGATAATAGTAATTTTCAATTTCATGATATAGTTCCCCAGGAAGGTTCATTCATTTGCATATGGAATGTGCTAACTGAAATTTTGCTTTAAAAATTTGATTTTCCACAATTCATTCCAAAAATTACTAATATTGATTGTGTATTATGTGGAAGTGAAGGTTAATGTTTTCTCTATTCCATTCAAAACAAGATATCTTTTCCACGGGGTACTTTTATAAGTAGAGTCATTTTGTAATCTAAAGAGTTTACTGAGATGTTTAGCAGCTAACCATACTATTCTGTATTTCAGTTTAAGTTCATTTGTCTCAGCGAAAATGATATTGTGTTTATTTGTTTATCAAAAAGAGAAGTATTACATGACTAGTCAATATATAAGTTAAAACAAGCAAAAATAGGAACATGTATATTTAGAGCGCACATGAAACTACAATAAAATTTCGAGCATCAACAAATCAAAACAATAAGATTTCATAAAAGGAACAAACAATAGTAATCACAGATGTATTCAAAATTTGAGTTGTTAGAATTCTCCATATGTGTAGATGGTGAAATTGAATAAAAATTCTTTAATTTGGTTGATGAATTTGTGTCTTTTTTCGTTTCTCAAGTTTACAGGAAGTTTGTTGAAGAATTTTATACACAGGTAGTTGATTCCAAGCTGAGTTTTCTTCAGTCTGTGATGCTCCATTGAGAGGCAGTCTTTTTGTTATATGAATGGAACTCGGAATTGGTTGAGAACTTGTTCTTGTTGTGGTCGACATATATCAAGTACTCCAGTAGGAACACCAAGGTCACTGTCAGTATTCGCAGAGATTTGAAGAGCTCTCGACAACTTGTAATTTTAGAGGCATTGCATAAAATTCTAACCGCCTCTTTTTGCTTCGGAAGAACTCTTATCATGTCTGCACTGTATCCCCACAGTAATATCCCATACGTAGCGACACTGTGGAAGTTTTAGTAGTATGTCAGCTTACATACTTCCTCTGTTGATATTGCCTTCATCCGTTTGATTGTGAATATGGCTGTGGATAATCTCCTTGTAAGTATTGATATGTAACAACACCACGACAAATCCCCATCAAATGTTATTCTCAGTTGTTTGACAGTAGTGCTATCTCTATTGTTTGTGCTAAAGCTTATGATTTGAGTTTTGTCCTTGTTTAGTTTGAGACCATTTGCACTGAACCGTTTTTCAGTCTGGAGCAGTGACCTGGTTGTTTGGAGTTTCAGCTCTTCACATGATGGTGCTACATTTAAAAGGTTCGTATACATCACATACATACATGTCTTAACACAAGAAATATTCGAAGGCAGGTCATTGATGTAAACAGTGAACAACAAATGCCCCAGAATAGAGCCCTGGGGGACCTCAACATCCACTTCGACCTCATGAAATGTAGCCGCCTTCCATTTGACTATTTGTTTCCTATCTGACAAATATGATCCAAACATATCCAGGGCTGTTCCTCTAACTCAGTAAAATTGCAATTTTTCCAGAAAAATTTCTCTCATTACGCAATCTAAGGCTTTGCTTAGATCGCAAGCAGCAATTTATGTCGGTTAACTTCATGAGAACTAGGGTGGTTCGAATCGCTTAATATTGCATTTTATTTAACTTGTCTATTAAAATTTAGGTAGTTTGCTCAAGATTATACTCCCATAAGGCCTAACTGTGGCTCTATAGAAATTCATGAGGACCGATGGGAGGGATCCCCACCAAGTTCTGCACAGAGATCTCATAATATTCTTACTTTTGAAAGCTTTTTGACACATAGATGCTACTTGTGCAGACCAGTTCAGTTTACAGTAGATTATGACACAGACATTTCGTCGGTTCCACCCATGGAATACAAATTGTATACTTTTAATGGAGGGAGATTTGTGAGATATTTCGATTTATAGAAGCTGGTGGTATTTAGCTGGTGCTGGCTGAAGGCCCTTTTCATTCTTGGAGTGTATTTTGCATTTTATTGAATGTGGACTCGAACGATCTCCCAGGGCTATAATTGACACATTGTCAGCAAGTTCCAAAAATTCAGTCCCTTTCATTGTTAGTCTTTTTGATTGTTTGTAAGGTTCTTAATAGAGAACTTGAAAATAATAGGGCTTAATAATTCTATTAGTTAAGAGGCTATGTAAGTTTTTATGAGATCTTCTTCTAGTATATTCAAGTTAACATTGTCATAAGCACCTTTGATATCTGCAAATACTTTTATTATCACTTCGTTTCTGGCAAATGCTAAATAGATTGTTGCTACCAAGAATATGAGATTGCGTCGTATAATGATCTGCACTTTCCGAAGCCGGAAAAGGATATGTTGGATTCATATATTAATTCGAGTCTAATCGCAATAATAAATTCTTTTTAGGCATGAGGTTAAGGTTATCGGCTTATAATTATCGCTCAAGTTTGGGGATTTTTAGGGTTTGCATATCGGTCCGCAGCTTTTAGGTTTTGTTGCAATTTTCCGCTTGTCTCAGAATTTCAATAAATAATTTCAGTAATTTAGGTTTAGTTGTTATTGGTAACAGTTTGATAGTTTCAGATGAGATACTATCTAGTCGAGGGGCTGTATTTTTTTCGTTTTTTGAATTATCTAAAAGTTCATTCATCATTATATTGTTAAGGGAATATAATTGATGTTGCTATATGTTTTTGGTAGAAGGGGGATATTGGAGGGCATATTCTGGTTAAAATTTCATTGCATATGGGTTGACCGGGAAATTTTCTCCATCCGGGCTAATTCCACACTTGAATTTTTTTTTATATTTGACCTCAATATCTTTTTGTCCTTCAGATTTAACTTCGATACAAACTCCGAGAAAGCTTTCTTTTCTTGACTTGATGATATTTCTAGTTTTGGCTTGAACCCGTTTTGCTTCAATGTAGTTTTCCACCGTGGAATGACTCATATAGATTTGAAAAGTCAGTTTTCTTTGTTCTGTGGCCAAAAACAATCATTCATCCCACCAGTGATTTGAATATTTTGATGGTTTGTTTGAATTTTTTTTGTATTGTCCTCTCCGCAGAAGCTATTATTATGTTTTGGAAATGTGCTACATCTGGAGGACCATAGAAATTGATAGTAAGAATTTCTGAAATTTGTATATATATATATATATATATATATATATATATATATATATATATATATATATATATATATATATATATATATATATATATATATATATATATATATATATATATATATATATATATATATATATATATATATATATATATATATAATTAGTTTTATTATCATCAGCATCACCTAGTCTGTCTTGTTTGAGTATGTCATAGCCGTTAATCTTAAAGCTATAGTTTTCTGTTGAGAGCGCTTCAGAAAGGAGAATTACATTTGGCTGATCCTGTACGATTTTCAATTTTAAATTATTCAAGCTCCTTTCAACTTCCCTTATATTTCACTGACGTATTTCAATTTTGTTAGCTGTTGGTAACGAATACTTTGTATTTTTACATTGTAACGTAATTATCAGAGATCAGTTGTTCCACATGTCGTGATTCCGAATGGTATCAGAGAAGCGCAATACCTTACTTAGAAACGAACTCATTCAATTTGAAAATAGTGGATATCATATAATTCTCATATGGATCCCCAGTCATTCGAACATCTATGGTAACGAACGAGCAGATGAATTATCAGAGAAAGGATTCTCACAAACTACAGGTGAAATAATTGAAGGGGTGGCTGCGGTTTTTTTCTCTATATACAAAAAAAACCGTTGAAACGAAAGGGGAGATGAATCAGCCAAAATAGGTAAAGAGAAGCGAACAATATATACTAATATGATTGGCAAGAATAAACTACAAGATAGACCATGATACACCAACTTCAACCTTCAACTTCCCTAGAACAGCAATAACCATAATTTGTAGACTTATATCTGGTCACTGTTCATCACCAGAACATATATAGAATATGTGTTATAAATTCAGAATAATGTTTATGAAGCGAAACGGGAGATGTAAACCATATATTCTTTGAGTGTTCCTATAATTCGAAGAAATGTAATAAATTATACTCTAGCTTATTCAAAAAGGAAATACTAGGTCTTATACCTGTAACTAAAGTCATTTTCAGTGAAAATAGTGATACAATTAACTTATTAGTAAATTTTCTTACTTCATCAAATATACAACTTGTGATGAATCAAAGAATAAAGTCCATAATTTATGGTAACTAATTAATTGCACATTTAATACAACCTGCTTATTTCGATAACATAATGCTTAAGAAGGAGCGTTTTGCTCTGTGATCACGATCTACGAGTAGTCAAGAGGGGATGACATGACACGCAGGTCAATTATTAATTATTATAAACTTATGATACATTACATTCTTCCCTACTTGTGAATGAAAATATAACAGAATTCAAATATCAACATTTTTATCAAAAGTACTATTCTATGTAATCCTTATTCCTATTACTCTATTCTATAATCTACTATTTACAATTCAAATATACACTAAGGTTGAAAACGATCAGGTAGTTTAACTATTCGCTTAGATCTTGATTGCAAAATTTGATTTCCATTCTTATGTTGAGGAGAACCAACTGAAGATGTGGAACTCTCTTGAATATTTACAGATGTATTATCTATTGGATAGCTCTAAGAGGCTTATTATCGCAAACTAATTTGAATTTCTTCAAGAAAAAGTAACTGATGAAATTTCATCAGTGATGTGAACTTCGTCTGTCTAAATTATTTGTTGGAAAAACTGCGGAATGTTGGAAATCTCCTGGCTGCAACAACTAGGATATCCTTATTTGCTAAGGTTTATATCTATTTTCTGAACGCTCGACTCTTCGACACCCTGTTTCGATTTCAATTTGTCTGTTCGAAATCAATGGGTGGGCAGTTACATTACCTATTATATCAATTCTTGCATCTTCTCCATCAAGTACTTTATATTCTTTCTTCCAAGGGACGTTGAATGTACCATGAGGTTTTCCCTCAATTCTAGAATATACTTTTATGAGGTTGTCACCTCTCAGGAAAACGATCCAAATCAGCATCATAATTCCTTTGAATATAAGATTTAATCATATTAAATTTTTGCTACGACATGGTTGTTTCGTTATTCCCCATCCGGGCTAATTCCACACTTGAATTTTTTTTTTATTTGACCACAATATCTTTTTGTCCTTCAGATTTAACTTCGATACAAACTCCGAGAAAGCTTTCTTTTCTTGACTTGATGATATTTCTAGTTTTGGCTTGAACCCGTTTTGCTTCAATGTAGTTTTCCACCGTGGAATGACTCATATAGATTTGAAAAGTCAGTTTTCTTTGTTCTGTGGCCAAAAACAATCATTCATCCCACCAGTGATTTGAATATTTTGATCGTTTGTTTGAATTTTTTTTTGTATTGTCCTCTCCGCAGAAGCTTTTATTATCTTTTGGAAATGTGCTACATCTGGAGGACCAAAGAAATTGATAGTAAGAATTTCTGAAATTTGTACTCTATCGGGGACGACTACATATGGGAAGATAATTAGTTTGCATTTGATTTTATTTTGTCAATGAGGATGGCTAGCTCCCCTCATCACCTAGTCTGTCTTGTTTGCGTATGTCATAGCCGTTAATCTTAAAGTTATAGTTTTCTGTTGAGAGCGCTTCAGAGAGGAGAATTACATTTGGCTGATCCTGTACGATTTTCAATTTTAAATTATTCAAGTTCCTTTCAACTTCCCTTATATTCCACTGATGTATTTCAATTTTGTTAGCTGCTGGTGAAGAATAATTTTAATTTTTTATTGTAACGTAATTTTCAGAGATCAGTTGTTCCACATGTAGTGATTCCGAATGGTATCAGAGAAGCGCAATACCTTACTTAGAAACGAACTCATTCAATTCGAAAATAGTGGATATCATATAATTCTCATATGGATTCTCAGTCATTCGAACATCTATGGTAACGAACGAGCAGATGAATTATCAGAGAAAGGATCCTCACAAACTACAGGTGAAATAATTGAAGGTGTGGTTGCTGAATTTTTCTCTATATACAAAAAAAAACCGTTGAAACGAAAGGGGAGATGAATCAGCCAAAATAGGTAAAGAAAAGCGAACAATATATACTAATATGATTGGCAAGAATAAACTACAAGATAGACCATGATACACCAACTTCAACCTTCAACTTCCCTAGAACAGCAATAACCATAATTTGTAGACTTATATCTGGTCACTGTTCATCACCAGAACATATATAGAATATGTGTTATAGATTCAGAATAATGTTTATGAAGCAAAACGGGAGATCTAAACCATATGTTCTTTGAGTGTTCCTATAATTCGAAGAAATGTAATAAATTATACTCTAGCTTATTCAAAAAGGAATACTAGGTCTTATACCTGTAACTAAAGTCATTTTCAGTGAAAATAGTGATACAATTAACTTATTAGTAAATTTTCTTACTTCATCAAATATACAACTTGTGATGAATCAAAGAATAAAGTCCATAATTTATGGTAACTAATTAATTGCACATTTAATACAACCTGCTTATTTCGATAACATAATGCTTAAGAAGGAGCGTTTTGCTCCGTGATCACGAGCTACGAGTAGTCAAGAGGTGATGACATGACACGCAGGTCAATTATTAATTATTATAAACTTATAATACATTACATTCTTCCCTACTTGTAAATGAAAATATAACAGAATTCAAATATCAACATTTTTATCAAAAGTACTATTCTATGTAATCCTTATTCCTATTACTCTATTCTATAATCTACTATTTACAATTCAAATATACACTAAGGTTGAAAACGATCAGGTAGTTTAACTATTCGCTTAGATCTTGATTGCAAAATTTGATTTCCATTCTTATGTTGAGGAGAACCAACTGAAGATGTGGAACTCTCTTGAATATTTACAGATGTATTATCTATTGGATAGCTCTAAGAGGCTTATTATCGCAAACTAATTTGAATTTCTTCAAGAAAAAGTAACTGATGAAATTTCATCAGTGATGTGAACTTCGTCTGTCTAAATTATTTGTTGGAAAAACTGCGGAATGTTGGAAATCTCCTGGCTGCAACAACTAGGATATCCTTATTTGCTAAGGTTTATATCTATTTTTCTGAACGCTCGACTCTTCGACACCCCTGTTTCGATTTCAATTTGTCTGCTCGAAATCAATGGGTGGGCAGTTACATTACCTATTATATCAATTCTTGCATCTTCTCCATCAAGTACTTTATATTCTTTCTTCCAAGGGACGTTGAATGTACCATGAGGTTTTCCCTCAATTCTAGAATATACTTTTATGAGGTTGTCACCTCTCAGGAAAACGATCCAAATCAGCATCATAATTCCTTTGAATATAAGATTTAATCATATTAAATTTTTGCTACGACATGGTTGTTTAGTTATTACAAACGATACTATATTCACACAATAGTTGTAGTTTGATGTAAAACATTGAATATTTTATCTGAATTGTCATTGAAATAATTTATTTTCGAAGTTTTCTTCATATACCAATATAAATATTCAGTTTTGATAGCTGAAAAGTCCTTTATCAGTTTTTATTCTAATTTTTCAAAATCATACAAAAGTTCTCGAGATTGAATTTGGAATTTAAAGGTTTAATGTTGCCAGATATCGAAGAAGAAAAACATTCACTTTTGTCTTCAGAATGCAATAATGAAAATTAGTTCGCGTCTTTAGAGGAAACGATCACGAAGTGGCTTGGAAAAAGTTTGCGAACAGAACTTTGTTTCTCAATATAAGTGTTTCATGCAGGAAAAGTTCCTCACATTCAAAATTCCTATTACTTGCTATTCAGTTCATGTAGATGAACTACTAGCATGATTTTAGAGGGTAGTTTGATAACAAACTTTCGACTTTGCGAATAGTTTGCTCAAGATGACCGTCCGCCATCCGTTATGATATGAATAAAGATCAAAGGACACGTGCGAGATGAGAATCTTAATCATTCAACTGAACATAGAGTAGATTTACGTTATGAATCGAGGGTTAGCACACTTGATACTTGTATTTGAGTATAATTGCTTTTGATGGTGCATCGATGAAGCTGATATATGATGGAAATCCAAATTAATGAATAAGGTTATCTAAATATTGTTGGGAATTCTTGTTCATTAAATGCAATGAAAGTAAATACAATCATGCTGTATGAACACAGTTATAATAATAATGGAAATTTTTCAGTGAATCGCGTTTTCGACAAGTGGAATAACTTTCCAACTTTAACTGTACACTCACCTCCCATGACCACATTTAAGCAATCACTTAGTATCTAACATTTTGAGCTTCAGTTCGTAATATTTTCCTATTATATTGTTTTGGTTTATCACCCAATTTTTCAATAACTAGACAATCACTTCGCATTATTATTTTCAATCTCTATTTGTTATATTTTGCTATTCCATTTTAGTACTTCCTTGTATTTTCAATTACTTTTAGGAAATTTATTTTTATTATCTTCATTTATGTAACCATGTTATTAATTTTAATTCAAAGTATGCATGCACTGTAGAATTTTTAGATGTGAGCTTAAAGGGATATTAGGAATCGTTGAACTAGAAGACCCTATTTATTTTTCCTCAAGTCCAACTCCAGCCCTGAATCGATTCAAAATTCACGTTCGCAATAATTGTTACATTTTATTTTTCTGTTTCCCAGTTTCACTTTATTATGCGTATAAGCTCACGTAGATAACAGCCTCATTCCGATAGCATTCACTAGCGCTTCAGCAATTTCTGTACATCAACTTTTGTTCAATATATAAGGTCTGCAAAAGAAGGTAGTCTTCAAATTTCCAAGGCTACGTACAGTAGGAACCCTTGTAAGATCCCTTTGTTGCTCTTTCAGTCTGTTTTTTTCTCTGCTTGTCAAGACACTTTTCTCGCGAAGACGTGTATATATATAGAGTTGAAATTAATATCGAGTATTTAGGTCGGATATTTCTTGCAACTGTGAAAAAATTAAACTTCTAAGTCAAGGAATTCCAAATATGCTGAATTTTGTGGCATATTTTGACACTGTCAAGAGAATCAAAACCTATAGAGCGTTTGCTGATGAGCTAGAAAATTCTGAGAGAAGCAGTGCCTTGTAGTACAAATATACACTCCCCTAATTCTGTAATTATATCACATTATATCACGTATTCACCTTTGTGCTTCTTGTGTTATATTTGGCTTCGTGTTCTCGCCGATATATTCCCGCATAAACATCAATGAGGGACAATATTCATAAATATTTTTGCTGAAGGAAGCCTGAAGCAATCGATATAAACCAAAATTTGACATAAAGAATAAGCTCCTGCCAAACCAGTTTCTGCAGCTATTGAGCCATGAGCCGACAATTATTCGCATTTTGTAGTAATTTCACAAAGAGAACCCTTTCATGTTGATATCAAAGAGGAGTTGCTTTTAGAAGTTTACAGAATTAATCTATCACAACCAGAAAGGATAAACAACATAAATTAGACAAGACTGCTATGGTAAGATTATTTAGGGCCTGTTTCAATTTACAACAGAAGAGTTAACTGAATTTATCATGCACGAATATTGTTTGAAAAAGTGGAAAACCTGTGTTCTCTGTGGTTGCTTTGAGTATTTCTTTTGAGAAATTAACAGACCAAAACCCTTTTATAACTTTGTGGTTCTGAGCGTGAACAGCTTTATGAAGTCTGTCTGCACCTAACAGGAATGAATAATAAGTATTTGCGATATTTGTGTCAAAAAGGAAGCTTAGAGAATTGAATTCCATACATGAAAGTATACTTTTGAAAGTTCTCCAAGAAATCTCAACTGCGTTACATAGTTATGCCTAAAAAATATTCCACGCCCGACGAAAGTTTCGTTCTTATCAAAATCAAGGGTACAGTGATTTTCGTCTCGAAACATCTGAGAACTCTGAAATGAAGTTAATGTTTCTTCCTTGTCACAACACGCAGGGTACGAGGCTCGTGAAATTTAAAGAATAAATAAGTAAATCGGGCCCCGTTGAACGTGTCCGGACTAAGATTTCGCGTTTGTTGTTCATAAAAAAGGTTTCTTGACAATACCTCAAGAAGATGTGTCAATGTGAAAGAAAAAAGATAATCATATTTACGATGAAGGTGAAACACATTCACGTATATTACCAAGTCTCAAATATATTCAACGAACCAAAAGAATATTTACTCGAGTTGAAAGAAATGTTTGACGGCTGGATAGAATGTAGAAATACACAACCCAGCTCAAAACAGAACTCCACATATACAAATGGAGATACCTCCATTTACTTCAACATTTGTCGTCTCTATTAGAAATATCTGGTATAGTACATGAAGAAAGAAGATGCTGGCTAATGAATCTAAAGAGTCTTAATGATCTGCAGATAAAAAAGTAAACAGAGGCTATATCTACCAAGATATTCATTTCTGATCAAAACGCTAAGGAAAGATTTTTGTTTCAAGGGGGACATTTTTTGGGGTACAAAACTTGCCTGAAATATCAACCATCTAAGCGGGGGTTGCAATCCTTGAACATTTTGAATAGGGAAGATGGGTCGAGTGATGACTCAAAAAAAAGGTGGTATTTTTGTCTATATTGCCTTGAACGAATTTCCATTTTTAATTGAAAACTGTGAAAGATACAGGGTGAGCAACTGAAAGATAGGGAAGACTATTTCCCTGAGACTATTCAAGTTTCAGTGAAGTAAAATGGAACAGATCCATGCTGATCAATGGCAGTCATTATCAAGTACCATCCTCATCTATCTCGAATTTCAACCCCTAGAGCAGGGGTGACCACCCTTGAAATTTGGAAAAGGAAATATGGGTCGAGTGATACCTCGGAAGAAAGGTATTATATTTGTCTGCATCCCCGTGAACGAATTTTAATTTTTGATTGAAAACTGTAGAAGACACAGCGTGAGCTACTGAAAAATAGATGAGACTATCTATCTCCCTGAGCATAAGTGCATAAGTATTAGTGCAAAAAAATGGAACAGATTCATTCCAGATCAAAGGCTGTCATCTTTGATCTGAATGAATCTATTCCAGTTCTTCGCACTAATACTCCAATAGTCTTGGGGCGATAGTCTTCTCTATTTTTCAGTGGCTCACTCTGTATCTTCTACAGTTTTCAATCAAAAATGAAAATTCTTTCACGAAGATGCAGACAAAGATGATACCTTTCTTTTGAGTTATCACTCGACCCATCTACCCTCTTCCAAATTTTCAAGGGTGGAAATTCGAGATGAGGATAGTGCTTGATGATGACTGCCATTGATCAGCATGGATAAGTTCCATTTTACTTCACTGAAACTTGAATAGTCTCAGGGAAATAGTCTTCCCTATCTTTCAGTTGCTCACCCTGTATATTTTACAGTTTTCAATTAAAAACGGAAATTCTTCCAAGGCAATATAGACAAAGATACCACCTTTCTTTTGAGTCATCACTCGACCCATCTTCCCTGTTCAAAATGTTCAAGGATTGCAACCCTCGCTTAGGGAGTTGATATTTCAGGCAAGTATTGTACCCCAAAAGATGTCCCCCTGAAACAAAAATCGACCTGTTTTTGCGTTTTGATCAGAAATTAATATCTTGGTAGAGATAGCCTGTGTTTAGTTTTCGATGAAGTACCCTGTAGAGTGCACCCTGAAGAACGTCTTATGGAGATAGCGGGGTTGGTCAGTGATAATACAGCTTCAATAGAAGTAACCTGTTTCAAAAGAAACATAATCTGTTTTAATCTAGATTATAATTCACAGGTATAACTTTCCGACCGAGAAATTGATTGTAACTTGTGTTTATTATTTAACAATCTAGCTATTGCTTCATGACGTATACCTTGGCTTTCTTTCTTTTAATTTACGTTCTGTCAAAAAAGCACTGGGAATTGATTATTAAAAAATCTGCTTAAAACGATTGTCAAAATTTTAGTTGTTCCTGAGTTGGCATAACTGTTTTCTATACTGACGCGAAGGGGGAACGCGATCTGTCATTTAGTTTGTTTACAGTGCTCGATTTTGTCAGTTCTCACAAGTGTGTTTTGTGATTTTTACAATCGATAAAAGAGAATTCAATATTGTATTTCAAATAGAATCTCGTCTACCTAATCGCTGAAAATGTTACAGAAGGCCTACGGTGAATCGACTTATCGGCCATCAACATTTTCAACTGAAAATAACATCGATGAAGTAAAGGAAATAGTAATTGTTATTTGAGTTTGTGAGAGATAGGCAATGAACTTTCTGTACCTCACTAATCAATTCCTATCATTTTAAACATTTCGGAATTTGGGACATGAAGCGGGTTGCCGCTTGATTAGTTCCGAAATACCTGTCGCTGGAGGTATGCTAGAAGGAGTCTATTCAGATCCCACATTCAAAAAACGCATTGTAACATGGGTTCATGAGTTTGTCATGCAATGGCTCCTACCAATTGAACCGAAATCGAAAAAAATCACGTCAAAGTCGATCAAAGGTCAAGGAAATGTCGACTGTTTTCTTTGATTATCACGGTGTTGTGCACTCGCAATTTTTACCAGAAGGTTAGACGGTGAATAAAGAATATTACCTGAGCAATATGAGGCGTTTGAGAGAGCAAATTCGTCGAAAAAGGCCAGATTTATGGAAATTTATGGATTTTGCACCATCTCACAAGGCTATAATTGTGAATGAATTTGTGACTAAAAACTCAACAAACATCATCGAACAACCACCGTATTTACCTGATATGGCTCCGGCCGACCTTTTTCTTTTTCCAAAACTCAAATCACCACTTCCAGGTACCCGTTTTCGATAGTAGACATAAAAGAGAATTTCCTGCGATAACTGAAGTCGATTCCGAATAAAGCGTTTGAAAAATGTTTTGATGATTGGATTATTTATTAGTGTAAATTTATTACTTCGGAAAGGGCCTACTTTGAAGGCGATACAATCAATTTGGATGATAATAAATATTTTGCGTTTCATTGACCTAATACCAGTACTTTTTTGACAGAATGTATTTAGAAATTCGAATGGTTTTTGGTATTTAGCAAGACATTATGTACATCTTGTTCCGAGCATCCTTATTGAGAATAGTTAGAATGTTGCCCAAAGTTGATAACTTTGCCTTATTAAGAAGACTTGTAATGAAATATTTAGTAAGTGGTTGCTTTTGAAAACGTTCACAGATCATTGGTTTACAGAGTGTTACATAATAGTTTGTCACAACTTGAGGGGGTAAATCTACGTGTAATTTTAAGAAAAAAGTTTCTATAAACATGGGTCCGCATGTTTTTTTCTTCAAAACTCCTGCAATTTTTGAGATATTCAGCCCAAATTTGGAATGCAAGCTATTTTTTACAGCCTCTATCATTACAAGTCCTAGATTTCAACTGAAATTCAAAAGGTGTTTTCTTTTCGGAGGCCATGTCTTCTTTTGCCCTTTCAAACTTTTTTGCAGTACGCCACTAATCAGCTTACAATCTATTGTCCTCATCTTCGTTCAATTTAGAAACTTTTTTGAAACCTGTAATTCGTTCGTATCTCCAACGCTTTTCGAGTGAAGAATTATTGAATTTGAATTATTTGGATTGTATGTTATTCGCTAAATAAAGAGAAATGATAGAAATACTCGATAGGTATGCCCAGAATTTGCTTTTATTTTGATAGCTCAACTTATACACTGTCAATATCAAATTAAAAAAAGAACAATTAAAAACTAAATAAATTGTTGGAAGTGTCCTCCACCTGCCAGAATACAGGCCTCTGTTCTTCTTCGCATCTTATCACGTACTCTTTGAAATATTCCTGGGGTATTTCTTATCGTGTCACAAGAGGTTATTATTTGATTTCTCAATTCTTCTACAGTGCTCACTGGAGTGGTATAAAGTGAATTTTTCAGATATCCCCTATAAATAGAATGATTACACTCCATAATGATCACTGCCAGGGAATCGATTTTTTCCATTCATCACTCTTCCAAGTAAAGAAGCTTTTGAAATTCAATAGTTAAATTCAGACATATAAGATCTAGTGTTTTATAAGTTTTTTCTTGTTTTTATCTAGTTTTTCTGTAATATTTTTCTCATATTGTTGTTTTTACATGAGAAGATATAGTCTATCTAGTGTCTTATTTATTTTTCTTGTTTTATCTAGTTTTTCTGTAATATTTTTCTATTCTTCTCATACTGTTGTTTTAAATGTTTTAAATGAGAGGATATAGTCCTCTCCATTTTCATTTGTTATACTATATGTGTTCACACTGCTGTTGATAACTATAATTTGGAACTAACCGTTAGATTTTTAATATCATATCATTTAGACTTTTATATACTTATAGGTACTTTTAAATTTTTAGCGTTAAGATAATTTAAGTTCACTTTTTTTATATCTATTAAGTGGGTACTTTTTTGGGCCTTGGCCTGTTGTACCCCAAAGAGCCAAAATAAATAAATAAATAAATAAATAAATAAATAAATAAGAAAAAGTCTGAACTATTTAAGTCTTGGGACCTAGGAGGCCATGGTTCTAGCCCACCCCGACCTATTCATCAGTTGTTGAATGTATTATTCAAGAATTCCCTAGTTTCTCCACTAAAATGTGCTGGTGTCCCGTCATGCATGAACCACATCATGTTTCTCACCAAAAGTGGCACATCCTCGAGCAATAAAGGTAACTCCTCTTCAAGAAATTGCCGATAAGCGGGACCGTTCAGTCTGTTAGGCAAAATAAATGGCCCAATCAAATAATTTCCAATTATTCCGACCCAGGCATTTAGTGAGAATTGTTCTTGATGATGAGATTCTTCAATCGAATGGGGGTTTCCTCAGACCGAGAATGATTATTGTAAAAATTTGTGATAGCAGTTCTCGAAAAGTTAGCTTCGTCTGTGAACATTATTTCACTATGAAAATGAGCATTATTTCTAATTTTATCTAAGAACCATCGGCAGTAATTCAGTCTTGAAGGAAAATCTCGAGAAAGTAGATTTCAATGAATATGAAACGGGTACATTAAAAGTCGTGGAGACTCCTCCAAATTAGAGCATGTGAAATATTCAACTGATTTCCAATTTTTCTTGTACTCTCATGAGGATTCAAATCAATACAACTCAAAACTGCTTCCTCGATCTCTGGAGTTCTCATAGTTTGAGTTGCACCTTTTAAATGATCATTTGCAGTAGAAGTACCAGTTTCCCTCAAACTTCTGTGGATATTTGAAAATGTTCGCCTGCCAGGTGTTACTCGATTTGGAAAGCGCACCTGATATAATCGCCTAGCTTCTGTTGTGTTTCCCTCAGCCAGACCGCACATGTAATGGATATCAGCCAATTCGGCGTTAGTAAAATAAGCCATTTTTTCTTACTGTAATAACTTCAAAAGTCTTTAAACTAATCGTTAATTTGATGAACAATTCGAGCAGATACTGGTTCAATTTTAGCATCTATCAAAATAAATAAATAAATGAAAAAAATCAAAGCCTACTAGTCATTTTTTTAATTAGAAGTTCTTTCGCTTCAGCGAATGCATACAATCGTTTAGTAATTTCTTGCTTGAGAACGGTTGGAAGATGACGAAAATTGATTGTACGCTGATCAGTGGAGTACTGCAAAAAAGTTTGGAAGGACACAAGAAGACATGGCTCCGGAAAAGAAAACACCTTGTATATTCTAGTCAAAATTTAGGACGCGTAATGATGAAGGCTGTTGAAAATATCTTGCATTTCAAATTTGGGCTGAATATCTCAAAAACTGCAGGAGTTTTGAAAAAAAAAACACCCTGTAGCTCCGTAACGAAGCTTTTGCGGACCTATGTTTATATGAACTTTTTTTCCTAAAATTGTACGTAGATTTCCCCTCTCAAGTTGTGACATACTATTATGTAACACCCTATATAGGTTTCAAAGTTGCTTCCACAAATTTCCCATGAAAATTTCGTCGAACGGTATCGAATCGTGGCCAACCTAGCAATTATGTTTTTTTTGTTATTGCAGTGAGTCAGTGTGAATCTATCTTGCAAAACTTCAATTTAAAATACCCACTAATCGGCTTTGGATTCTCCTCATCTACGAGTGAATTTTCAGGACTTAAGATTATGCTTATTAACAATACTTCATGAAATTTGGATTGATAGATGTTATGGAGACATGTTATGAAAAATAACGTATTCAACTTATTTGAAACCCAAACAAAACAATCCTAAGGCTTGGATACTTAGGTGTCCTGAATTTGTAGCCATAATAAGACAATTTAAGGTATCACTATTCACCTCTATGCAATGTGACTCTGATTCAGATATTAAGCAACGTCACAAGTTGACGTGCTTAGATTTTCAAGCACATTTTGGGCAACAGGTATACTTATTTTATTGTTCTCGAGATTAGCAGTCATCAAATGATTAAAACATTAATTCCTTGAGGCCAACCTAAATATTTGTCTTTACGTTAAGCGAAGCAAATACCGAAATGATAAGTATTAGGTTTATAATATCTGACTTCAATCCACAAATTATGTTTGCTACTCATTGAATCTGAATTTTATGCTACTTTTGGAGTTATAATTAGGGGTGATTTAGAGGATTCGACCTCATCTATTAGAAGTAAATTCCAGTTCAGGGAATCATTATTCAATTTTGGAGAAACTCCAACCGAACTTCGAATGGATATATTTCTTATTCAGACAAGTAAACAGGTCTGAATACAGGAGCACCTATCTGAGGAAATGAATGTCCATTATTGCTAGCTCATTCGACGAGGATCACCGGAATAACTTTGGTTTGAACTCTAGAGCATAATATGGGCAGGATAATAGTGATAACTTTAATTAGTCACAGGAGATACATGAACGCATTCAACAGTATTAGAATGGGTTTTCGCGGCGTACAAAGGTTCAAGAAACAGGAGTGAGAACATTTTCGATATAAAACTTCCATTGGCTTCGTATATAACATAATTGATCGAGCATCGCCTTAAGGGCGTTTTTGCCTCTGTACATTAGATATACATTGAATGTATTGTTTGTGATTTTATCTATAAATCACTGTTCGCTCTGGAATAATTTCAACTCTCAATGAGACAAGAGCATAAAATCATTATTTATTTTGTAACATTTCTTCAGATTTAAGCTACAAAGGTGTAGAATTCAAAAGTATATGACGAGTATAGGGGGACTTTTTCATTTACAATTTTGCTGAAAACTGCTGAATAATCTACGTTCACTATGGAATTGAGTTTCCATGAAATTGCTGCTTCAATTAACAACGCCAACTCAATTCCACAGCTAACGTGAATTATTCAATTGTTTTCTCAAAATATTAGCGGCTGTTCTATCGAATCGTAAATAAAACAACAACGTACCGATTTAGGTGGATGGAAATCTAAAACAGATCGAAATCAGTCCAACATATGGTTTCAATGAAAATATTAAAGTAGGTAGTTGTATTCGAAAAACTAAATTTTGGGTGTTGGAGATTTTCCAAGTTAGTGAGTAATTTTTAATTTGATTGAGGAGGTCGTTACTTGATGAAAATCGAGATACATATTTACAAGGAAATAAAACTATGGTATTTAGATTTTCACTATATTAACAAAACTGTGATCGGTTTCACCACTTTTTGGTTAAATTAAATTAAATCCACGTCAGAGATAGAAACAGAAAACTCCAGTAACTTTCTGGATTTAACTATCACTCAAATTAACGGCAAACAAGATTTTTCTGTTTTTCATAAGCCATCGTATACAGATATTACTATTCACAGCTCATCTACACATCCTTATCCACATAAATTAGCTGCTTACAATAGTATGGTACATAAACTCATTAATATCCCAATGTCACAAAATAATTTTATAAAAGAGCAAAACATAATTAAACAGATAGCAGTCAATAACGGTTATAGTCCAATTACGATTGAGAACATGATTCAACGCAAAAAATTTCAAAAAGCAATCCAGGAAGTATTTCCAAGTAAATAAAGTTC
Organism: Cryptolaemus montrouzieri; assembly: GCA_013387265.2. Taxonomy (NCBI): domain Eukaryota; kingdom Metazoa; phylum Arthropoda; class Insecta; order Coleoptera; family Coccinellidae; genus Cryptolaemus; species Cryptolaemus montrouzieri. The sequence continues at coordinate 29,307,590 of JABFTP020000186.1, read as the reverse complement.
TAATACAAAATACAACACCTAAACATATATTGGTAATCCTAGTCGAAATTAAAATCATTCCTATCGCATTATAATTTCAATATAGCATTCTGAACTGATAATTCTTTACTCTGACATATCAAAACTGCAAATCTAAAATTGATAAAGGTAATAAATCCAGTGTTTATAAACTGTCTTGCGGGGATTGTAATAAAATTTATATTGGTAGAACCTTCAGAAATTTCAAAGTTAGATTATCCGAGCACAAACATAGTTTTAATTATCATAAATATGATTCCCATTATTCTAATCACTTACTTAAAGAAAACCATAACTTTAATGATAATGTCAAAATTTTATACAATTAAAATAATAAAGAAAAACTCAATCTATGGAAAATTTTAGAGATTAACAAGGAAAAGAATTCAGGTAGGTTACTAAATAGTCAGTTAGATCTAATTCCTTCTCCTTTACTCAATCTTTTCAATTCATAAAATAAGCAACTCCGATGGTTTTTCCAACATACCCCTTGTGCTTGTACCTATTGTAATATTAAGTAGGAAATAAGACTAATATATAAAGAATAACTCTGTTCATTAGTTTGTATCTATTTGATGAAGCCACAAAGTGGTGAAACCGGTCATAGTTTTGTTAATATAGTGAAAATCTAAATACCATACTTTTATTTCATTGAAACTATGAATAAGTTTTAGTACTTTGTATGTAAAAAGAATATTATCTTGAAGAATGGAGTTTTCTTCAAAACTGAAGAAAAATATCTTCGAAAGGACGAGATAGCAAATAGTGTAATTTCGAAAATTCTAATTCAAAATGGTGAATTTCAATCAAATATTGATAAAAATTGTTTGAAAATGATTCTCCATAATACAAAAATTGTAAAAAGCATTTCATGCAATTCAAAATAATGAAGTTGGGTTTCGTTTCCGGTATAACCGGAAGCATTACAAAACATATATTCAGAAAATAGATCCGTACCCTAAAGCCCTAAATTTAAATCGACCGATTACACATTAAATGGTCACCCGGTTTGCGAAAAAATATGAACAAATAATTCCTCAACTTCGCGCCAAGAAAAAAGCAGAACGTCGTATATCTTTCCAATTTTCGTCTATTCGGTAATTCGAAAAGCGCAGAACTGTGATATTTTAATTTAAGGTAACGGATCGAGAATTTGAAATTAAGAGCGAAGTTTCAAAGGTATAATCTGGATGAAACTTCACACGTCATTTCGTGTAGTCGCCGTTTAAGATTTTGAAGCAGGGTACTAATCTTGTATTTATCGACAAACGCACGTGGTTTTGAGTTGAGGTAATTTCGTTGAAAATGAAAGAAATAGCTTCAGCTGTGATTGTAGTATCATTACATTGAAATATTCGCTTAATTAAATATACTTAAGAGTAATCGTTTTGTATGAGATAACCTAGAAAAGTCTTAGATGAAACCTGCTGCCAGATCATTAAGTTTATGCAAGATCTTTGATAAAACACGCAAAAACATAATAAACTAAAAGAAGAATATAGGTCAGAATATCTTGGCATTCGAAAACACAATTTTACCGAACTAAATTCACAGACACGTGAACATCGTCTTATATGATAAACATTCACAAGGATTTTCCAGGAATTTCCCAAGCAGAAAAATGATAACCTACAAAAGGAATTGCCTTCATTAAAAATCTCCTACCTTGTGAAGTTATGAAGTTCCTACGAATCTCTCACCCTTCACCCTACAAACATGTTTTTCCAACCACGCGTGATAGCGTGCCAAACCCATTGGCTTTTCCACGGAAACTGACTCGCCCGCAACTTTCCCATCGCGCAAGCGTCCTAGATATTTCATCGCAACGACAGAATCGAGCGCAACGGCAGACTATTTCAATAGATTTTTTCTTGGGAACTTTTTACGGTAGCTAGAAAATGGCCTAACGATTTCGAGGTGAGTTGCCAATTTTGAGAGAAAGGATTGTTTACATCATACGACCCATAAAAAAAGGTATGGCTGTTTCATTATTCCAAAAAAACAAAATTTAAACAGATGATAAATTTCTCATAATTGGAAGTTTCGAATCTCGAATTATGTAACGTTTTTTACTGACGCAAAAAAATTGGGGATTATTATTTCTTTTTGTTTTTCTTCCATAGGGTTTATAGTGTACGTCTGTCCTTTTTTAACCTATAGTTGATTTGGTGAAGCCGTAGAGTAATAAATCTTTAGGTGACAGGAGGTCATAGGCGTCCATTAATTGTATTCTTCTTACATACTATAATCCGGGATCCCTGGGTATAATATGGGCAATTCAGGTAAGTTTCATCTCTATTTTCATACTATAATCCGGGATCCCTGGGTATAATATGGGCAATTCAGGTAGGTTTCATCTCTATTTTTCTGAAAAACTCTTAACTACTTAGTTGAATATCCATAAACTGATATGGAAACCGTTTTAATCTTACACAATAACCTGTATATGAGATAATTATAGATGTAAATTTGATGAGTAATTCCTATCATGAATGATTTACAATGAACAAAATAGTTTTGATTACTCAGTGGTACACATGTACCACCGCCCGCCAGAAATGATGAGACAAATGACCACTTGGATAAAGCTTGAAAAGTATTATTAAGTATATTCTCCGGATTTTATTCCAAGAAAGTTAATTATTACTCAGATATATATTGAGAAGAGTTCTTGAAGTAGTTTTATCATTTGTATGGATCAGTTGGTAGTTGGTGAAAGTGTTTTGTTCATTTCACAAATGATGGAAAAATTTCTAATTTTACCCTGTTAAACGTGCTAAAATATATCACTTTCCCAAAGGAAAAATTAATTATATTGAATTTATACGATCCTTTAAGCCATCAAGGTCATTTATCTTGAATCGATGAAAATATTAAAATTTGTTCTAAGATGACGGAATTAAACAGTCCAAAATATACAAGCTTCTCAAGGAAAGAAAATCTGAATATATATATATATATATATATATATATATATATATATATATATATATATATATATATATATATATATATATATATATATATATATATATATATATATATATATATATATATATATATATATATATATATATATATATTTACATTTACAAAAATTTGAATAATTGTATTCACAATAAATGCTTATATCTATAATTTTGGTGTGTGTCAGAAAAAACACAAGTCTGAGCTCAGGAAATGTAACAAGGGAACCATACTTTCTTGTATATGATTCAATAAACGAGTGGAAAAACCTGAGGAAAAAACTCGTTTCCCTATCGCTATTGCACTAGCAATAGCTTGTCTGGTCATGATGTGTTAGTGCAGTGTCTACATAAGGAGTACCAAAGATTTCTCTGCTTAGCCGCTACATTCTCTCTTGCATTCCATGATTTCCAAAAAAAGGGTGAAAGGAAGGGGATTTGGGACATGAATTTGTAATAATGGAAAAAGAAAAACCAGCAGGAAAATATTTCAACAATCAAACTTCTGATATGTCTAAACAAATCTAAGAAAAGATTTTACATAGCAAGCAAGGTCCTGAAAGGGACTAAGGAGATAAATACATAACCTGCAATATTTCCTCAAATTCCCTCTCTGTTTGACCGAGAGAGCCCCGATGGCCAGGTTCAGTCTTCCAAGTGATGCCGATTATGATCTATAGATGTTTTAGAATCATTATGGACCCAATAATCTGGGTTGACATCGCCCATATATTATTTCTTCGTGGAATTTGTTTTATATAAAGAAAAATTTGTCATTTTTTTCGAACGACTGTCAAATGTTGCTGAGAAAGTCGCATTCGAATGTGTTTTTGTTCCATTGTTAGGGAATGCGGCACCCATTGTGTACACAGCTTTCTGAAATACAAAATTTTCAATTAAAATATGGCTCGCACTGCCTAATGAGATGCGTAGAGACTTCACTAAACCCCTCTCAGTCAATCGACGATCTTCCAAAACCATATCCTATATTTTGGCTATGATTTCTGGTATTGATGTGCTTTTTGGACGCCCTTCACGTGGATGTCTGCGAAGCTTGTACGACCAGGTTTAAATTCAGCAACCTATCTTTCTACTGTTCTAATTGTAGGTGAACAACCATTATACACTCTTAACATTCGTTCTTGAATTTCTTTTGGTGCTACACCTTCCAAAAATAAGAATTTTATCACCCCAAGATATACAATTTTTTCCATCGTACAAAAATACTGGGACACGGCGACACTAAATGGCTTGTAAACAAAGAATGAATTGATAGATTGAAATGAACCTTCACATATGTTCACATGAAGAGTGTACCAACAAAACAAAAACAAATTTGGACTGAAAATAGATTTATAGTAAAACCTCTCCAGGTTATCGATGAAGACTTTAGAAATACTATTCGAAAAACTGTGCATTATTTTTATTTTCGGAAAGAAATTTCTACTATGCAAAAAATACATACACGCTGTGCTCGTAGGAGATCAGGACTAGCCTTTAATATCAAAAAACAAATTGTAGCAAGTTTTGCATGAATTGAATTTTTCACGGGAAAAGCACAACCGGAATTCAGTTCTCATAGATCAAGAAGAAATCGTTTGTTGGGGAAGAAATTATTTAGAGAGCAATTAAAAAATATCGTGCTCAAAGTAAGAAAATTTTTTATCTGGATGAAACTTCGGTTAATCAAGGGTACACGGTTCAGAAAACTTGGAATGATAAAAACATAAAAGATTGGTGACAAGCCTTCCTCTAACGATAGTCTACAGGATTTCAGTCACTGTCAGGAAGATGACGACGTACAATAAAATGCATATAGGTTTTCTGGATGGGGGGTTATTTTCATTTCAAAGTAAAAGTACTGGAGACTATCATGAAGACGCGAATGCGGATGTTTTCGAAGAATATTTTGAACAGTTGTTGGAGTTGATTTTAATAGGATCTGTTATTGTAATGGATATCACAACCTACCATTCGCGACAGATTGAATTAACGCCAACATCTTCATGACTTAAAGCAGACATCATCAGATGGCTGACGGATGAAAATATTTCTTTGAAGAAAATATGCTAAGAACAGAATTATTATCAATTGTAACTTCAGACAAAAAATCAAAATATAAAATTAACGGAATGGCAAAAAACCGAGAAGTTAGTATACTCCGCCTTACTTTTTTCCATTGCGAATTGGATCCGATTGAACTAATATGGGCACAGGTAAAGGATGAAGTGGCTAGAAAGAACACTAGTTTTGAGATAAAAGACGTTGAACTTCATTTCAACAGAGCAATATAAAGGATTTCATCCCAAAACTGGAAAAATTGTATAGACGACGTCATTAAAGAAGAGAATAAAATGTGGGAAACAGATCATATTATGAACATTACAGCTTAAAATATATATGCGCATTTTACAAGCATTATTTCGATTTTTCTAATTTTAAAGTGTAAAAAGCAATTGAATTCAGAACTAGCGTTTTATAAAATCATGAAATCATTTCTAAACATTGTTTAACATTCTGTTAGTTAATGTTAAAACTCATGTGGAAAATTTAGCTTGAGTCTACTATAATATAAAATAAATGTTCATTTTCATAACTCACTAAAATTATTGAGTTATCTGAAATTTCATAAACATTATTTAATTATTATACAGGGTGCTTCAACGAAAACTGAACAGAGGCAATATAATATCTACCAAGATATTCATTTCTGATCAAAACGCAAAAACAGGTCAATTTCTGTTTCAAGGGGGACATCTTTTGGGGTATGAAACTTGCCTGTAATATCAACCCTCTAAGCGGGGGTTGAAATCCTTAAACATTTTGCATCGGGAAGATGGGTCGAGTGATGACTCAAAAGAAAAGTGGTATTTCCATTTTTAATTGAAAACTGTAAAAGATAGGGAAGACTATTTCCCTGAGACTATTCACGTTTCAGTGAAGTAAAATGGAACAGATCCATGCTGAAGGCAGTCATCATCAAGTACCATCCTTATCTCGAATTTCAACCTCTCGAGCAGGGGTAACCACCCTTGAAAATTTGGAAGAGGGTAGATGGGTCGAGTGATACCTCGAAGGAAGGTATTATCTTTGTCTGCATTCTCGTGAAAGAATTTTCATTTTCGATTGAAAACTGTAGAAGATACAGAGTGAGCTACTGAAAAATAGAGGAGACTATCTATCGCCCTGAGCTATTCTAGTATTAGTGCAAAAAAATGAAACCCCCGCTTAGGAGGTTGATATTTCAGGCGAGTTTTGTTCCCCAAAAGATGTCCCCCTCTCACCAAAAATTGACTTAGTTTTACGTTTTGATCAGAAATGAATATCTTGGTAGATATAGCCTCTGTTTAGTGTTCGTTGAAGCACCCTGTATATTTTAACGTATAAAATTAAGCGTAAGTTGAGTATGCATGAAATTGTGAAATAATTATTTTTGGTTAACGTAACTATCTAGATATGCACATTAAATTATTATTCGTTTTAAATACATTAGTGTTCAATTGATTCATTTTTTTCAAAGAGAACCCTAAAACACATATTCGTCTACGTTACTAACTACAAATTTTAGACGTCTAAAGTAAACAATCTATTCAAAACGAGGACAGCAATATTCGCAAGCAACAAAAAAGACAGAGAAGATCGTAGTCAAGTAGTTGGGTTCTTCCTGGAGATTTGTAAGAGGGTTTCTATCAAAGATCCGGTGCCTGCTCCGAGACAAAATCATAGAAACTACATTTATTTTTGAATTTGCCCACATACCACATTTCACAGCTTTTATTACCTTACGTCTTTACCAAATAGACTATAATAGTTTCTGAAGTTGTTAATGCTGGAGATTTTTTAACAACAAAGTGACATACTGATAATTAGGTAGTTTTCAGGTTTCATGGAAAACGCTTGAACAGATCGATTTTGTTTTTCATTTTTCTCACCTTCTGTTAAAGTTAATTAGCTCTTTCGACGACGTATGTAAAAAATTTGGCGTAGTCGTATTTTTTCAAGATGGCATGTAATCATTGAAAAGCTCTTGTTTCAATTTAAACGTTCTTATAGAACTTTGTTGTGCAGTTTCAAAATGACGACGTTTCAGTGTGGAATTATATGTGATCCCAGTAACTAAATTACTTCCTTGTTCTGTCATGAAAGGAAACATGAATAAGTTTTATTATCATTATTATTATGGACACAGCATAATGTGATGGCGATATACATTCCGTCAAAAAGGTAACGGTAATTGATTATTCCAAAAATTTCTTCAGAACGATTCGCTTGAAATGTTAAACGAAGAATTTGTCTCAAATTTTCTATTGCAAATGGCATTTCGTGCGGCGAATAGCCTTGCTCTGGTCGGCCATCAATATCTTCAACTGATGTTTACATCGATAAAGTGAAGGAAATACTAATTGAAAATCATCATTTGAGTCTGAGAGAAAGGCAAAGAACTTTCTGTGTATCGCGAATCAATTCGTACCATTTTAAACGATTGGCTAGGCATGAAACGCGTTGTCGTTCGACTAGTTAACATCATGCCTCTGACAGATGCGGATGGTGTGAACGATCGCTCCGCGAAAACCCGTGGTGGCGGTAATAATGCTATTTTGTGTAATTATTGTAATCGCAAAGTCATTGATTTTGTTGAATATTTTCAGTGTAAGGAATTTTTCCATCATTCTTGCCTTATCAAAGAAGCCAGTATGAAATCCTCGACCTGCCAACACGAAGTTAAAAGTGCCAATTCAAGAAATCAGGGAAATACGAGTCCCATGGATAGTGAGGTTGAGAATAAGTTTCTTGAAATGCAAGTTGAATATCTTCAGGCCCTTTTGAGTCAAGTGCAGAGTAAAAACTTAATTCTTATTGAAAATAACGAATTACTTCGTGTAAATGTTGCTAATCTGGTAAGAACAAGGATAGGCTCGTCGTCCATCTCAGTTTCTGGTAGTGAGAAACTTGAATCCTCTGATCATGGTACAACGAGCAGAACCGCAGAAAACGACTTGCAGCAATCTCCCAGTGCCAGTTATGCCAACATAACCGCAACTAAACCACCGCTGTGGCCAGGTGGGAAGGTCACACGCTTCCCAGTTTCTACACATGCGGCTGCAGGTTCTATTCCGGCGAAGCTTTGGGTGTTATATGCGTCTTTGAATTTGACAGAGTCGCCTATAGAGGGCATAAACTTCCTGGACCAGATAACTTGTAATTCTTGTAGAGGCAGTTATCATTGCACGGTCTAGAAGAGTGGTTCGGAATCCAGTATAAGCTGTAGGTTCACCTGTGTAAATGGGCTTAGTTCCCGAGCACATCGTTAAAAGAAAAACGAACGATAACCGCAACTCAACTTTCCGATGCTACTGAGTCGGCGCTAAGGGCTGCGTCAACGTCAAGCGAAAACGTAAATAATAGCAATGAATGGTCTACTGTTTCAAGTATCCAAAGAAAGTCCAACTCAAAGAAAATCAACACTCAGCTAGTTTGCAATGGTGAAAAAGCTACAGGGAAGGTGACTGCCATACAGGGCGCTACAAGGCGTTGTTGGTTATATGTGGGTAGAATTTCTGGTAAAGAAGTCTCAAAGGATATTTATGATCCGAGTGAAATTCAAGTGAAAAAATTAAATACTCAAGGACAGAACTCAGCCTTTAGTGTGGAATTTCCAACAGATGAGCCCCTCAAAATGGATTTCAATAAAGATTTCTGGCCTCAGGATAATTTTAAGAGAATTTTCTTTCAACAATTTTTTTCGATTGGAGAGTTCGAAAGCCTTCATCAAATAACAGCCTCTTCATGCTCTAGATATGATAGACTGGTTAATCTTAATAACACCAGGTGATGTGATACACCAAAACCTGTGATGTCTTGGGAATGTACTTAACAGATTAGAGAGATTCAGTCAAGATAAGAATGCAGTCACTGAACATTGGAAAAGTATAGATGAGTTGGCAGTCTACCATCTACATGGGTATCAACTTGCATCTAGTTACTGCAGAAAGCGAGGGGAACATGGAGGTGTTGCTATTTACAGTGCCAAAAATATTGTGAGTGTTGAAAGACTAGATTTAAATCGACTGAGTGTTTCAAGAGTTGTTGAATGTGCAGCCTGTGAATGTGTCATTGAGGATTTTAAGTTTATTGTTGTTGCAATTTATAGACCCGATACAGCGCCTTATGCTGATGTGGATCTTTTGCTGTAGAGGCTTTGCACAATTTTGGATATTTTGTGTAGAGAAAATGTAAACTACATTATTGCTAGGGACATGAACATCGACAATTTTGATCGCGGTTGTAAGGTAACAAAAAATTTCATGACATTGTTAGGGTCCTATAATGTGACAATTACTATGAATGAACCGACCAGAATAACTCCCCATTCTAGTACTTGTCTTGATAATATTTAAACTAATATTGAAGGAGGATCATCCTCTGTAATTGAGGCCCATTTTTCGGATCATTGCGCTCAGAAAATATCTTTGAATATAAGGCATTCTATTACATTACATTACATTGGAGGGGGTCGTTTGGCTTTGCAAGCCTTTCCGAACTGCGACCAAGTTGATCTTTTGTTCGTAACACTTCTTATTCATTTCCCTGTAGATCTAGTTCCCTTTCAAAATTAAGAAAAAAAATTTACTTCGTGCGCCTCTAGCATGTCGCTACCGAAGTGTATATGTCTTTGACATGCCGTTGCGATCCAACTGCAGAGAATATGTTCGGCAGTTTCATCGCCCTCTTAACACATTCTGCATGATGCCGTTTCCGATTTGCCCATTTTACTGAGGTGGTATCTCAGTGGGCAGAGTCCAGTAAGGAGGCCTGTTATAGTCCTCAGCACGTCCCTAGAGGAATCGAGAAGCTGTTTTGTCTTCTTTGGCGAATGATCAATGAACTTTTCCGCTTGCCTTTGGCCTAAAGTTTTCCTCCAGTATTCTTTTTTGCTAGATTCTTCCCACCGTTCCAGTTCATGTCGTCTGTACGGCTTGCTTAGACCGCAGAACGGTGCAGGTCCGATGGATGGAATTCCAGCATCTGATCTAGCCAGTTCGTCAGCGGCTTCATTTCCTTGTATGCCTTCGTGGCCAGGCATCCACCACAGCAAAAGTTTGTTCCCCTCAGCAAGTTGCTACAAGGATTGACGGCATTCCCAGACAGAGATGCTCCGATAACTGTAAGAGTTAGGTTAGGTTAGATAGTAGATAGTCTGACCCTCTATAGTGGCCCCCCAGAGAATCAAATCACGGTGCATCGACGATTGTGGGATGAATGTGTAACGTAATTTCTTACGTATTACATAATTGCGCTTATTGGCAGCTTTTCGCCAGAGAACAGTTGGGTAGTGGGTTGTATAATTTACAAAACTCTTAGTACCAATAAAAGAATAATTAAAATGAACTGGGCGCCACTTGATTTAAGCTATGAAATATAAACTTAATATGAATCGACTGATTGAAAATCAAGAAACAATCAGTGTTACTTTTAGGTAACAGTAAATGAAGAATATGATTTTGATGAGAATATAATATACGTAATGAAATGCAATTTATAATATACGGAAAAATAAGGGTTAGTAATCCACTTATAATATAACTCTAAAGATGATAAAAGAAAACGGAGATGTTTGAGAAGGTAATACGATATTGAAGTTACACCAAATTCTTCTTTATTATTTAGCGTTGAAAGATGAACTGATTAATATAACAGTGTAGATTGATACTGGCCTTGATTTGAGAAGGTTCTATAGAACAACTGTACTTTGAAACAAAATGGCTTCAGCTTTTAGTGATGATGATGAGTGGCTGAATGTAGGTAAGCGTATTCGAAAATTCTGTCCTCAGAACGATAACCAAAACTCCAGTTGATCGGATTGGATTGAATTCTAGGCATTAACAGTAATGCTTTTCTTGCAGGTATGTATAAGAAAAAGAAATGCTATGCCTCCGGTAGAAGAAACCCTTTTATCAAAAGGGTTTTGAGATTCGATAATTAATTTGATACGGAATATTCTAATTCTGAATTTTGATTCTAATATTTTCTTATCCCTTTTCAGGTCGAAAACTAGATCGATTATGGTAAATCTGTAACGAATCTTATCTACTGCGCCGATAAAACAATAATTACGAGACATACGGACAATGCTCGCCACCTGTGATCCTTATGAATAATTATTAACCTTTAATGTTGAATTAAAACTGTTTGATTTCGAATTAATTTTGATTGATACCGGAAGATGGACATAATATGAAAAGAGGAAAACTGTTAAAGTGATTTATATTAAAAGAGGAATTCTATACCGTTACACTACCCTCTCCTAAAAAGAAAAAAAAATTGATATAATTTTTTTTTTGAAATACATATTCAGTTCATATGGAATAGGCATATATTATTGAAGGCCTTACTAACCCCGTCATGCTGTTTCTCATCGTTTTTATTCCTTACAGCTAATTTTTGTTTTGTTGCGGCCACAACCTAAACTAACTTATCTAGTTATAATCTAACCTATCTATCTACTCATCTAACCTATTTATAACCTAAATAATAACCTATAGCTAACTATACTACACCCATAGGTCAAATCCTGATAATGTTCAGAAACTAATCGATCGGAGGAATAATGAAATGAATACTTCGACAAGGAGGTATTCAACGACAGTGAAACTTTAAAATACTTGAGCGATACAAAAAAATATTATGAAACGGAAACATCAGAATTTGAGCCGAAATATGGTTTTAGGTCTTTGACATGCCATTTACCGTCCGGTGAACCGTCTAAATTTACTAAATTATAACAAAGACCAGAAACTTTTTGATAAACTCGACGCAATACATACTTTGGTGCAAGTTTTGCCGAGAATTTCTTTGAAGCATTTGAAAGGACTTTATTTCGTCGCCAAACCTTCTCTCCTACACCAAAATTGTAGTCCCGTCGACGCAAATTATAGGTTCGGGCATTTCTACTATAAGCCTTATGAAGCTTTTCCCGAATATTTCGAAAAATATCAGACAACGGTGCGATATCAACTGCGTAACTATCCCTTTTTCAGGTAACAATTGTATATCGTCAGTCAACTCTATTTCCCCGTAATAATCTCCACTAAGCGGAACATATCTACCGAAATTTAGAAAAGTTGGTGAAAATCCTGTTACTTCATGTTTAGCGGTATTAATAGCGAAAGCAATTTTTGTAATTCTTTATCCCATTCCGAATGATTTTGTTCTTTTATATAACAACGAATCGTAGTACCAACGGTTTGATTTGTTCGTTCAACAAAATCACACTGAGGTGAATATACCGGTGTGAACCAAATCTTCTGGACTTTATATGCTCTGGCCAGATTCCTCAAAGCGCGCCCTGCGAACTGTGTTCCATTATCAGCTATTATAAACTGTGGGATACCAAACTTTAAAAGACATCTGATTCCAAAAATTTAACGACATTTTCAGCGCTAGCCTTACGCAATGGGTGTAAAATGGCATATTTCGTGAACCAATCAGATACGACCAGTAAAAACGTATTTCCATGTTTGGACCTGGGAAAAGGACCTACTAAATCTAACGCGATAATTTGCCAAGGAAAACGGACATTTTCTCTTGCCCCATTAATTCTAAACCTGGTTGGTTATAAATTTTATTAGCTCCGCAAATTTTACAATTTTTCACGAATTTAAGAATATCGGCTCTCATCTTTGGCCAGTAATAAAGTTCACTTATTCGGGAGAGTGTCTTAAAACACCGAGATGACCGCAAGTTGGTGGGTTATGGAACGCTTCTATTATTGACTTACGTTTCTTTTCGGAACTACTACCTTCCACTCAGAAATATTTGATTGAACATGAATGTTCGACGGAACGAACTTGTAGAGCTTTTCATCTTCTACCTTCCACTGGGGATAGGAATTGCCCTTTGTTTAACTTTATTACGCATGCTAACATACCAATTGTCAAAATCATCGTCATAAAAGGATATTACATTAATCTCTTGCGATTCATGAATGCGGGATAAGAAATCGGGTACCACATTGTCTTTGCCTTTTCTATGTATAAGCTCAAAATCATATTGTCGCAGCCTAACTGCCCAACGAGAAAGTCTACCAGATGGATTTGTGAGTTTATTTAGCCATAAAAGCGAATAATGGTCAGTTATGACGGTGAATTTAACACCTTCTACATAGGCTCTGAATTTTTCCAAACAGAATATTAAGGCCAAAAGCTCGCGTTCAGTAACTGTGTAATTTCTTTCTGTTCTTGTGAGAGATCGGCTTGCATACGCAATAACTTTTCTTCGCCGTCATGACATTGTGTGAGTACGCCACCGACACCGGTTGCAGAAGCGTCGCTTTGTATGGTAAAGGGATATTGAAATTAGGGCATGTAAGTATGGGAGATGCCACTAGAGCCTCTTTTATTTTCAAAAAGCTTCCTCAGCTTGAGGAGTCCACGTAATAGCTTGTCGTTTCTTTTGCCTTTCAGTAAATCATTAATTGGTGAAAGTAAGGTAGAAAGTCTTTGATAAACGCTCTATACCATGAGCACATTCCCACGAACCTCTTTATTTCTGTACTTGTATTCGGACGCGAAAAATTAACCATACAAGATACTTTCTCAGGATCGGTTCTTAAACCATTTTCATCTACAATATAGCCTAAATATTTTAATGAATTTCGAAAAATTGACATTTTTTAGATTAACAGTAATATTGGCTTGTTTTAGACGATCAATAACCTGCTTTAGAAGGTAAACGTGTTCTTCAAAAGTACCAGATATAATTATAATGTCATCGAGGTAAGCAAAATTTTATTTTCGAATTCGGGACCAAATAGACTGTCAACAAGACGCTGTTGTCTTTGCGCACTATTTCGCAATCCGAAAGGAACGACTGTAAACTGAAATAAGCCTCTTCCAGGTATACTAAAGGCGGGTTTTCTCTTGATTGTGGTTCCAGCGGAATTTGCCAAAACGATTTCTTTAAATCAATAGTACTAATGAATTTTGCTCCGGTAAGACTTCTTAATATGCAATCGATTCGAGGAAGAGGGTACGAATCGTGTTTAGTAACTTCATTTAATTTACGCCCATCAAAGCAGAAACGATATTCATTATTCTTCTTCTTGACTAATATAACCGGACTAGACCAAGGTGAATTTGATGGTTCAACAACACCTAAATTCAACATGTCATCTAATTCCTCGTTAAGTATCTTCATCATATATGGAGACATCGGATATTGTTTCAGTCTAAAAGGTTTTGCGTCGCCAGTATCTATAGTAAGAGAGATTTTATCCGTTCGACCTAGACGATTTACACCGCTAACTTCTTCAAACGCCTGTAACAACTCATTGATCACAACCTTTTGGTTTGGGGATAAATTATTTTATGGTCCAGATTATTTTTGAATCGACTGAAGTAACCGTTACCAAGGAAACATTATTGTGTTGTATTTCCCAATTTCCTCAAGATAATCTATTTTAATTGCAAATTTTTGGCAAAAATCACTTCCAAAAATCAAATTATGACTCAGGCTCGGAACAACCAGAGCTTCTACAAGATGACACTCCTCGTTAATTTCAATAGGCAAATGTACAAGACCAGTTACATGTTGCCTTTTATTATCAGCAGTATGTACAAATTTCGAACTTGGACTAAAATTTTTAAATTAAGACGTCGTATTAAATCAACGCCACCTTTACCGATAATTGTAATATTGGAACCAGAGTCCAACAAACCAACTATTTTATTGTCTAATACTTTCACCTCGATGTATGGTCTATTATCGTGTGTCATTTTAGTGAAAAGTCGTGAAGTTTGGAAATTTTCAAAATTATTTAATTCAGAAGCCCTCAAATGAAACGACTGGGACGAATCTCGGGCTTTTAGTTTCGCCCCAAAAATTAGTTTTTTGACACTGTGAGCAGGTACGAACAGTAACGTTAGGTAATCCACAACGATAGCAAAATTTACTTTTCCTAGCTCTACACTCACTATAGAAATGTCCTTTCTTATGACAATTCCAGCATTCATCGGGGTTAACAGGAATATTATTATCTTTTTATCAATCGTTAATAATTTGGGTGAACGACTATAATGTTTTGAAATATTATTGTACGGGGAATCCTTTTTGGATTTGAAAAATTACCTTTCGCAGTTTCAGCACGACTAGTCGAGGGCAACGAAATATTTATGTCCAAATAATCATTGTCTTCTAAACGTTTAACTAGCTTGTAAAGTTCGGAAATGGAAGAAATTTCTGTCATTGCTATCGCCTTACGATACTCAGGGATCAAATTATTTCTAATATATTTGAGTCTAGTGCTCTCCGCAGGGATTCGAGTGAGTTGATTGAACAATTCATTCATTTTGGCAAAATAAATAACGGCCGATTCATCCTTAATTTGAGTTCTACATTTTATAGCTTCCCAAAGCTCATCATCATGATACGGTGACCTAAAATCTAATTTTAATGCCTCAACAAGAGCATCCCAATCTTTAACATTACCTATAGTCTGTCGAAACCAACATCGTGCGTTACCGACAAATAAGTCTCTAGCTGATTCGAACAATTCTGTTTTGCTTACGTGTCGTGCCTTTCTTAACTCTTCTACGTTCTCTAAAAATGAAGATAAGGTGCTCTTATCGCCAGAAAATGTTTCACCCCATTTATAAACAGGTATGGATTTATAGTAAGGAGGATTTGGTAATGACTGTGATGTACCGGAGACACTGTGTATACAAGAATTCGATATACTAGATGCGTTATTGACAGTAGGTGCTTGATCAGTGATTTTATCATATAAGTCAGCTTCTAAACTGATACAAGTTGCAAAGGCTTCATTTTAAATGACAAACGTTCTTTTCATCATCTCCAACGATAATAGGTAAACGTGAAATTCGCTCTGAAATGTGAGATAGACGTGATTTCGCTCTTTTAAAAGTCGAATCCTCTTTATTACCTTCGAACTCGATAACAAGTTGCGTTATAGACTCTAATGTGGTATTAATTTCGTTCTGTTCAGTAGTGAATGAAAATTCAGGATCGTGTAACTCTAAGTCTTTTACAGTTTTCTGACGTACTAATAATCTACGCAAGATTTTCCTCTTTTCATCTTGTCCTCTACATGATACAACGCCCTTATTCTCAATTCATAGTTGAGTTCATTAATCGACAAATGATTAGGATTAATTTCGATTTCCATTATTCACAACAAATATAAAAATTATAAATTCAATAACAACCGCAATACCTAGCACATATGTTGACAGTATCAAGATAATCAATCATCACACAAATTAAAAAGAGAAAAGTTTGGTGCATTACAGCTATCAAGAATAAGAAAATACAAAATACACTCAAAATATCCAATCAATATAGAATACAATAACAGTAATCAATAATTCAAAAAATTTCATACAATATTGCAAAGTAATCAGAAAAAAATAGAACTACGGCCCCACGTTGGGCGCCAATTTTATGTAACGTAATTTCTTACGTATTACATAATTGCGCTTATTGGCAGCTTTTCGCCAGAGAACAGTTGGGTAGTGGGTTGTATAATTTACAAAACTCTTAGTACCAATAAAAGAATAATTAAAATGAACTGGGCGCCACTTGATTTAAGCTATGAAATATAAACTTAATATGAATCGACTGATTGAAAATCAAGAAACAATCAGTGTTACTTTTAGGTAACAGTAAATGAAGAATATGATTTTTGATGAGAATATAATATACGTAATGAAATGCAATTTATAATATACGGAAAAATAAGGGTTAGTAATCCACTTATAATATAACTCTAAAGATGATAAAAAGAAAACGGAGATGTTTGAGAAGGTAATACGATATTGAAGTTACACCAAATTCTTCTTTATTATTTAGCGTTGAAAGATGAACTGATTAATATAACAGTGTAGATTGATACTGGCCTTGATTTGAGAAGGTTCTATAGAACAACTGTACTTTGAAACAAAATGGCTTCAGCTTTTAGTGATGATGATGAGTGGCTGAATGTAGGTAAGCGTATTCGAAAATTCTGTCCTCAGAACGATAACCAAAACTCCAGTTGATCGGATTGGATTGAATTCTAGGCATTAACAGTAATGCTTTTCTTGCAGGTATGTATAAGAAAAAGAAATGCTATGCCTCCGGTAGAAGAAACCCTTTATCAAAAGGGTTTTGAGATTCGATAATTAATTTGATACGGAATATTCTAATTCTGAATTTTGATTCTAATATTTTCTTATCCCTTTTCAGGTCGAAAACTAGATCGATTATGGTAAATCTGTAACGAATCTTATCTACTGCGCCGATAAAACAATAATTACGAGACATACGGACAATGCTCGCCACCTGTGATCCTTATGAATAATTATTAACCTTTAATGTTGAATTAAAACTGTTTGATTTCGAATTAATTTTGATTGATACCGGAAGATGGACATAATATGAAAAGAGGAAAACTGTTAAAGTGATTTATATTAAAAAGAGGAATTCTATACCGTTACAAATGTTTCGGAGGATGCTTATTTGATATGGAATGCCTTTTCTGATTATTTTGGTTCAGTTTTTGAGAATCTGTTTCCGTTAAAGTGGGTAAATATTGGTAGTCGCATTAAGTCATATGAAAAACTCCTGACATTCTTAAATTAAAAGACACCTTAGACAAGGTTTATGCAGTGTTTCGGTTCCATTCTCAATTCAAAGGTGTATATCAAAATGCGAAAAAGAAGTATGAGGATGCAATCTAGTTGACCTGAATTTTCTTCAAAAATTTAATCTCCTAAAGTTCTCTGAAGACATGCTAGAACGAGTCAATTCCGAACCCACATTCGTGAAACGCATTGTAACTGGTGATGGGACATAGGTTTATGAGGTTGACATGCAAACCAGTTAACAAGCTACGGAATGGACCTTCCAACCGAACCGAAACAAAAAAAAACACGTCATAGTCGTTCAAAAGTAAAGGTAATGTTGTGCACTCGGAAATCTTGTCAGAAGGTCATACGGTAAATAAAGAATAGTACCTGAGCCTTATGTGACATTTGACAGAGAAAGCTCGTCGAAAATGGCCAGATTTATAGGAAGAAACCTCATGGGTATTGCACTACGATAATGCAATATCTCACAAGGCTATCATTCTGAATGAATTTCTGACCAAAAACTAACCTAACCTCACCTGATATGGCTCAGGCTGACTTTTTTCTTCCTCCAAAACTCAAATTACAACTTCGAGGTACTCGTTTTGAATCGATAGATGACATAAAGGAGAATTCGCAGCGAGAGGTGAAGTCGGTTCCATATAAAAGTGTTTGAAAAATGTTTCGATGACAGAATGTTTGTGTTGCCAATATAAAAATATGGCCATGTCACGATTTGATTTGCGTGAAATCTTAATATTTGAGCCTAGCATTCGAAAGTCAAAATATTTCCAATTATTAATGAAACACCCTGTATATGCTATAAAAAATTCTTGTTGAATATAAGGTGTCTGAGATGTCTCATTCGAACAATAAAGATTTTTTCAAAAATAATGAAGTTTGACTGAAATCCTATTGCAGTATTTAATTATGTTTGCATTGTCCGAAATAATAAGTTTCCAAAATTTGTAACAAACTTCAGCTCAGTTATATTGATTAGTTCAGCACAACGGGATATTCACATTCAACAATATTAATGAGCAAATACTGTTAGCATCAAATATTGCAACACATTTCCATGAAAATTTGGGAAGTTTATGCAGGTGCAATGTATTTGAATTGGATTTTTAATTAGCCAATTCAATGAATGAAATTGAGGTGAACCTGTTTCACTTGTTTCACAAAGGTTAGTTATCATGAAAATTCTCTTTTATTTCCATGAATCAATGCTGTTATGATTTGGTACATTCTTCTGTGTTTTTATCATCTGCTTAACCCAGAGACAGATGTTAGACATCGGTTAGAAATTCAGTTTCATTTGAATCTGCATGTAATTAAGTGTTCACCTTGGCCTGCACAGCCGCCAGACCTGATTTCTATTGATCATGCTTGGGATATGATTTCCAAAGCGGAATTTCATAATCTTCAATTCACTTGGTCCCGTGTGGGGTTGGCTAGATCCCCCATCGGGCGCCTTCCCAGGTGGTGAATAGGGGAATGCCTCCCAGATATGGGTGGTACCGGGAAAATGAAATACTCGGGGCGAACCAAAAACTAGCACGGTAGCGTCTGTCTCCAAAGGAGCGGCTTCCAATAGCAACAAATCTCCATGTTCGGAGCGGCTAAAAAGCACCTGATTAGGTATTGAGAAAGACAAAGGGAAAACCACCTCATTCAGTAATTTCCCAGGAAACCATCATGGAAGAGTAGTAAAAATTGAGACTCCGAGTGACCCGACTAGTAATAGGCGCTCTCGAGTTTCCGGACTTGAGAATGTGAAATGGACTACCGGAAACGCTCAGGCAGGAACTAGGCCTAACGCGGAAAATATGCAATAATAAAAAACAAGTACTGTGTTTTAAGGAATTTTACTTAATAATTGCGATTCGTAACGCGTTTCACTACACCGTAGCTTCTTCAGACGAATGAATGTACAGAAAATAAATAAGAATATAAATATAAATGTTCTCGAGTAATTACTCATTGGGTTGCCTCTTCTTAAGTGGTTATTTATGACAGGTATATCCAATAAAATTAAGGAATAGATTGCTCCCCGAAGAGATTCAATAGAGGTGAGGCGCTTAAATCGACTTGTTCATTGATGAGTCTACCTGAGTGTTTGTATCTATTGATTTCTGAAGTTTCCCAAAGATCTACCTTCCCATATTTATTATCTGTATGCAAAATTTCATACTGTGGGTCGAAAGAATGATTATTTTCTAAGAGATGACTCGCGTAATTTGAATCTGATTTTTTATTTGAAAAACTGCGTTTATGTTTGAATTATTATTTATTAGTTTGGTATTGTAACCGAATAGCCAAAATGATGGTTACAATCCCAAACTAATAAATAATATTTTAAATAAAAACAAAGTAGAATCTCATTGAAAGAAGTTTACCCTGTCGATAAATTGAAACAAAAATTCAACACCTTAACCTACGTTGGCATTACAAGTGAGAAACTGAAATCATTCTTGAGTAGCAATAATTGCAACAAAGCTTTCCAAACTAATAATAATTTAGGCAAATATATAAAAATAATAAAACCAAACCAGGTAAGAACAGTAAATCAGGTGTTTATAGATTGAATTGCAATGACTGTGATAATTTCTACATTGGTAGAACACATAGAAATTTTAATATTAGAATATCGGAACATAAACGCAGTTTTTCAAATAAAAATCAGATTCAAATTACGCCAATCATCTCTTAGAAAATAATCACTCTTTCGACCCACAGTTTGAAATTTTGCATACAGATAAAGAATATTGGAAGGTAGATCTTTGGGAAACTTTAGAAATAAATAAATACAAACACTCAGGTAAACTCATCAATGAACAAGTCGACTTAAGCCCTTCACCTCTATTGAATCTTTTCGGGGAGCGATCTATTCCTTAATTTTATTGGATATACCTGGCATAAATAACCACTTAAGAAGAAGCAACCCAATGAGTAATTACTCGAAAACATTTATATTTATATTCTCATTTATTTTCTGTACATTCATTCGCCTGAAGAAGCTACGGTGTAGTGAAACGCGTTACGAATCGCAATTATTAAGTAAAATTCCTTAAAACACAGTACTTGTTTTTTATTATTGATAATGGAATTTTACCAAGTAAAAGCCTCCCAAATTCAAACGGAAAATATGCGACTGGTCAACAAAAACAGGAGAGAACATAACATGATTAAATGAGCGACGTAGAACGTCCAAACATTATATCAATCTGAAAATGAAAAAGACATGAAAATACTTGGAATCAATGTGCTGGATATGAGTGAGATACAGTGAACAGGTAGTGGCATTTGCAGGATAGAAGGCGCAAAAATGTTCTATTCTGGCTGCAATACACAACATCCAAATCACCAGTATAGGGTGGCAATCATGATAGAAGAAAGATGGAGTAAATACGTAACTAATTTCATCCCATTGTCTGAACGGTGCGTTCACCTACAGCTGAAAGGAAGTTCATTTAACATCAACATCATCCATGTATACGCTCCTATGTCTGATAGGACTGATGCAGAAGTTGAGGAATTCTACAGTCAGATCCAAGAAATCTAAAGAAGAAAGATATATGTAATGGGCGACCTTTACGCCAAAATAGGATCGGAGAGATTAGAAAATTTAGTAGGACAATATGGACTAGGGGAAGGGAATGGACGTGGAGACAGGCTGCTTCAATTCAGACAGGAATATCAATTAGTAGTCACAAGTACATGATACAAACTACCTCCAAGAAGGTTATATACTTGGAGATCTACCTAAGACGCACCGGGTTTGATAATTAGAAATCAATTGTATAATATATATACATCAACAGCAGATTTCGAAATACAATAAAATCAGTGCAAACATATCCTGTTGCTGATATTGGGTCAGATCATAACCCGGTGGTAGCCCAGCTGAGAGTCCGACTGAAAAAAAATTTAAAACCCAATATACTCGCAAGAATTAATCTCAACAACTTGAAATATGAAGGGAAAAGAGCTACACTATCAAACCTACTCAATAACAGAATAAAACCACTCAGAGAACACGAGCATCGATGAAATATGGTGTGAAATTGGAGATGCTGCTATAACCATAATAACAGAAATTCTGGGAAATGAAAACAAGCTTGAAAAGAATGATTGGATGACTGACGAGATATTACAACTAATGGAAGAAAGAAGATTACAGAAAAACAACATATCAGAATAAAATGACTAACAATGGGTTAGAGAAAAATGTCAAGATATAGAAAACTTAGAACATTAACACGATATCTTCCATCTTCACAAAAATATCAAGGTGATGACACACACCTATAGACGTAAGACTCCAACAAAACTTATAGACGAAAACAATCAGCTCATAATAGACAAGGAAAGAAAAGTGGAAAGATGGACGTGTTATATTACCGGATACTTTAATGACCATAGAGATCCTGCCGATGATACGGTACTCCTTGCAGACAATGAGAAAGACTTTCAATTGTTACTAAATGAAGTAAATAACGTCAGCCAGAATTATGGTCTTAATATAAACATCAGAAAAACCAAACTTTTGGTAATCAGAAAAGCTAGAATTGGGAATGCAGGAGTGTGCCTTGGAAACCTGGATATAGAAAGAATTAGTCAGTTCAAGTACTTGGGCTGTTAGCTTAACGAAGAATGGAATTCTGATATGGAAATCAAAACAAGAATAGAAATCGCCAGGAACACGTTCTTCAAAATGAAAGCACTGCTAGGCAACCCGGATTTGAGCATAGATAGCAACACGGTGGAGAACTGCACAATGTTATATTTTGTCCATCCTTTTGTACGGTTCTGAAGGATGGACGTTAAAAACTCGAACAATGTCAAGACTTGATTCATTTGAAATGTGGCTATATAGAAGGATTTTGAAAGTTCCGTGGGTAGAACATGTAACAAATGCTGAGGTGCTCAGAAGAATGGGAAAAGAACAAGAACTTCTAACCAGAATAAAGAAAAGAAAAGCAGCATACTTCGGCCACATTTTTATAAACAGCAAATAAAACTTGTTGCAATTAATCATTGAAGGAAAAATAAAAGGCAGACGAGGTAATGGCCGAAAAAGATTCTGGTGGCTTAAAAACGTGCGCTACTAGCTCAATATCAGACACGCCGGCACACTTACATATACATATGCCTCGTGATAGAGAAGAATTCCAGATGATGGTCGCTAACCTCCATTGAGAAGAAGAAACATCAAAAAGAAAAATTGACTTGGTACTCTATTCCCCAAGAATTTCTCAATGACTTCTGAGCATGTCTTAGATGTGTAGAGCTATGATCTATCTATGAGGGGGTAATATTTTTTAATACCTCAGAAATTGAGAGTTGAGCATCCTTGCTGTAAGGGATGATGTTATAGATGAGCACGGTAAACAATTCAAATAGCCCTCAATACATTAGAAGAAGTTTTCACTTCACAAAATATGCTTGGAACTTCTCTCCAAATTATAAGTTCAAAAAACCTCTGCAGTATCATATTCCGACTAATTATTACCCTTGTTTTAAGATCACACGTAGGATATATTGCAATTCAAAATTTAAGAGTGATGCTTGACCGTAGCGGTAGCAGAGGGGCGAAAATAGAGTTTCAGCCATAATTGCCTCCTCTTAGCTAGAGATCTATATTTACAGCTAATATTTGATAGTAGAAGGGTGATAAATAGCTCATAAACATTCTCTTATTTAACCTTTGCAGAATACCAGATCAGAATGGTGGATAATTGTCTCAGTTTTGATTTGAAAGTTATTGTAATGATATCGTATTGTACCATCTTGACACACGTTATCAAAAATACACAGGTATTTAGAATAGGCATGGTTAATCTTCAATTAATTGATTTTTTAGAATAAAGATATCTTGCTATGAAATCTAACAGCGCCCTCTTCGTCAAAGATAACCGACTACGACTGTTTTATAGGAGATAGCTTCCGAGAATTGA
This sequence comes from Cryptolaemus montrouzieri, assembly GCA_013387265.2. Lineage (NCBI taxonomy): Eukaryota > Metazoa > Arthropoda > Insecta > Coleoptera > Coccinellidae > Cryptolaemus > Cryptolaemus montrouzieri. Next base: position 29,284,022 of record JABFTP020000186.1, on the reverse strand, counting down.
ATTCATGGACACAAATTCTAATAGATGTCACTTTTGTCGCTCGTTAGTTATAAACAAGATTTCTGTAGAATCGCAATTTAATCAATTCTTCCTCGTATAAATTCTAGTATTTGAAAATGAATTATTCATTATTCATTGTTTTCCGAACAATAATGTATACAGGGTGTTACATAATAATGTCACAACTTGAGGGGGTAAACCTACGTGCAATTTTAGGAAAAAAGTTAATATAAACATAGGTCCGTAAAAGCTTCGTTACATAATAGTATGTCACAACTTGAGGGGGAAAATGTATGTGCAATTTTAAGACAAAAAGTTGAAATTTCCGGAAAAAATTCTTTTTTTCTTCAAAACTCCTGCAGTTTTTGAGAAATTCAGCCCAAAATTGGAATACAAGCTATTTTCCACAGCCTCTATCATTACACGTCCTAAATTTTAACTAGAATGTACAAGATGTTTTCTTTTCCGGAGGCATGTCTTCTTTTGCTTTTCAAACTTTTTTGCAGTAAACCACTGATCAGCTTACAATTAACTTTCACCATCTCCGTTCAATTTAGAAACTTTTTTGACACTTGTAATTTTTTCGTATCTCCAACCGTTCTCGAGCAAAAAATTATTGAGCGCTTGAATGCATTCCCTGAATTGAAAGCACATCTAATTGAAAAGAAGACTAGTAGGCTTTGATTTTTTCCATTTATTTGTTCATTTTGACAGTTGCTAAAGTTGAACCAGTGTCTGCTCGAATTGTTTATCAAATTAACGATTAGTTTAAAGACTTTTGAAGTTATTGCTGTAGGAAAAAATGGCTAATTTTACTAACGCCGAATTGGCTGATATCCATTACATGTACGGTCTGGCTGACGGAAACACAACAGAAGCTAGGCGATTATATCGAGTAACACCAGACAGGCGAACATTTTGAAATATTCACAGAAGGTTGAGGGAAACTGATACTTTTACTGCATATAATCATTTAAAAGTTGCAACTCAAACTTTCAGAATTCCAGATATTGAGGAAGCATTTTGAATTGTATTGATTTGAATCCTCATGTGAGTACAAGAAAAATTGGAAATCAGTTGAATATTTCACATGTTCTAGTTTGAAGGATTCTCCACGACTTTTTATTGTACCCGTTTCATATTCACCGCGTTCAAACTCTACTTCCTCGAGATTTTCCTTCAAGACTGAATTTCTGCCGATGGTTCTTAGATAAAATGCTCATTGTGGTAGTGAAATAATGTTCACAGACGAAGCTAACTTTTCGAGAACTGCTATCACAAATTTTCACAGTAATCATTATTGGGCTGACGAAAACCCCATTTGATTGAAGAATCTTATCATCAAGAACAATTTTCACTAAATGTCTGGGTCGGAATAATTGGAAATTATTTGATTGGGCCATTTTTTCTGCCTAACAGACGAAACGGTCCCGCTTATCGGCAATTTCTTGAGGAGAGTCACCTTTATTGCTCGAGGATGTGTCACTTTTGGTGAGAAACACAATGTGGTTCATGCATGACAGGGCACCAACACATTTTGGTGGAGAAGCTAAGGAATTCTAGAATAATACATTCAACAACCGATGGATAGGTCGGTGTGGGCCAGAACCATGGCCTCCTAGGTCTCCAGACTTAAATAGTTTAGACTTATGGGGATATCTCAAAAGTATAGTTTATACCACTCCAGTGAACACTGTAGAAGAGTTGAGAAATCGAATAATAACCTCTTGTGACACGAAAAGAAATACTTCAGGAACATTTCAAAGAGTGCGTGATAATATGCGAGGAAGGACAGGGGCCTGTATTCTTGCAGATGGAGGACATTTCCAGCAATTCATTAAGTTTATTATTAATTGTTCTTTTTTTAGTTTGATATTGAATAAGTATAGGTTGAGTCTCAGAAAACGAGCTATCACAATAAAAGCAAATTTTGGCATACCTTTGGAGTATTTCCATTATCTTTCTTTATTTAGTGAATAACATACAATTCAAATAATTCAAATTCAATAATTTTTTACTCGAAAACGGTTGGAAATACGGAAAAATTACAAGTGTCAAAAAAGTTTTTAAATTGAACGAAGATGACGACAATTGATTTTACGCTGATCAGTGGTGTAGTACAAAAAAGTTTGAAAGGCAAAAGGAGACATGGCCTCGGAAAAGAAAACGCCTTGTGAATTTCAGTTAAAGTCTAGGACGTGTAATGATCAAGGCTGTAAAAAACAGGTTGCATTTCAAATTTGGGCTGAATTTCTCAAAAACTGCAGGAGTTTTGAAGAAAAAACCAATTATTTACGGAAATTTCATCATCCTGTAGCTCCGTAACGAAGCTTTTGCGGACCTATGTTTATATACATTTTTTTTCTTGAAATTGCACGTAGATTTACCCCCTCAAGTTGTAACATACTATTATGTAACACCCTGTATAGGTTGAAAGAGTATTAGAAAATTTTTCCGATTCTTCATGCCCGCACTGAATTGAAGCAAAGGATTTTTCATTTCGAAAGAATAATAAGGAAATCATCGCAATCTTATTTTTCATTTTCCGAGACTGGCTCATTTAGTGATTTGTCGAAACTGTGCGGGTCCTTTTTCGCCAAGTGTGTAGTTATATGTAATGCATTTTTATTTGAACGGAAAGTTTCTTAACAGCTCGGACTGCACACATTGAGAGGGTGGTTCAGAATCGGATAGAAGATATTTCATTAAGTGAAAGTAAAAATGATTCTTCTTCTTTAAGTTCATCACAACATTGAAAAAAATTTAGGCTTTCAAATCGAATACAGAAAGACCAGAAATAGTACCTTGAATTACAAAATGGATCATAAACCGGACATGGTTAATCAATAAATTCTTTCGAACGATTTCACTGACCTATGATATTCTCTGATCTGCGATGTTCATAAATAGTTTCTCTTCTTTGTTAATTTCGAATTTTTATCTTACACTGCTTTATTTATATCTCAAATTTATTTCATTCATCAGTTTCCGTCGGATGGTTTCTGAAACGTCGGAGTAATACTGTGCACAAAAAATTAGGGAAATGCGATATTTTCTTATAGGAAGCGAAAGTACTTCTCGATAAGTCGACTTAAGTATTTATTAGTAAATCAGGGCTGCAAAATAGTGTCTAGGTAGTGCTAGTGCAATAGCGACCAGGAAACGAGTTTTTCCTCAGGTTATTTCACTCGTTTATTGAATCATATACAAGATAGTATATATATATATATATATATATATATATATATATATATATATATATATATATATATATATATATATATATATATATATATATATATATACAAGGATATCCACCAGGACCGTCCGTTTAAAACTTTTGAGTTCCAATTACAATATCAAGCTGAAATTTTATACGCGGCCATAACTATTGCAATTGAGTGCAATATTTTCGAAGTGATACCATTTCCGGTGTGGGTCATCACTTTGTTATTTGTTATTTCAAATGGCAATCTACCTATTTTATTATACATCTAGAACCAACATTTGAGCAAGGCATAAAATATCCAAGTTGTTGGCACTTATCTCAACTTTTTCAAATGGACGTGCCAAGCATGTACTATACCCATCTCTTATAGTTCCGAAATAATTTGGGAATATATTGGATTTTGATGATTTTGCAAGAACTAACAGAGAATGCTTTGAAATATTTGTATCAAGTAGCTGAATTGGCTACGCTCACCTGACAGGTGCCTAAAATTAATGTACTTGTCACTTCGTTCATTAGAATTTGATATTTCAACAAGAATTGTTGGTAATTTGAAGTGAAAATTTTCGAAGAACACCAGATTGATAATTAAATGGCTGATTATTCAAACGAGGATATGTTTAATCTCTTTTTAATTCATGGCGAATGTCAAAAAGTGGTGGATAGAACTTGCAGGCAATTCAATAACCAATTTCCAAATTTGGCGCCTATGAGTAAAACAAAATTTCGAAGGATTAAAAGCAATTTTCTGCAATTTGGAGGAATAAAATACATAGAAACTAGAAGAAAACCAATTCTCGAGGACGACGACAATCAAATTAATACGCTAGCGTATTTTCGTGCCAATCCACATGCGTCCATTAAGTTAGCATCAATGGATATTAGATTGAGTTATACTTCCGTTCAAAGGATCCTTAAGAAACATAACATGCACCCGTATTCTTTTATCAGACTACAAAAATTGAAACCAACTGACCTTCCCAAGCGGCTAAATTTCTGTGAAAATTTATTGATTCGGCTTCAAGAAGATGAGACAATTCTGCAAGTAATTATATGGTCTGATGAAGCCAAGTTCAATGAAAGTGGAATAACGAACAGGAGAAATCGACATTTTTGGGCCACAGAAAATCCTCATTTGAGGTTATTGATTTCCAAAATAAATTCAGCGTGAACGTTTTTGCAATTTTAATGAATGATTTGTTGGCTTATTACCTTTATGAAGAAAATCTTAATGGACAAAGATACCTGGAAATTTTGAGAGGAACATTAGCAAATTTTTTAGATGGATTACCCCTTAACATTCTGCGGGATTGCTATTACCAAATGGATGGTGCACCAGCACATAAAACACGAGCTGTAGATCCGCAGCTAACAGAAATGTTTGAGGATAGATGGTGGGGTAATCAAGGACCAAATGTATGGCCTCAGCCTTCTCCAGACCTGACGCCCCTTGATTTTGATTAATGGGGCAAAATCAAGGATAAAGTGTATCTTAATCCTGTAAGAAGTAAAGAAGAGTTACTAGAGCGCATTCATAATGCTTTTCGTAATATTGATCCTGAGGAAACTAGGAGGGCAACTCATCATGTTCGTATACGAGCTGTAAAATGTATCGAGCAAAATGGGTCCCTTATTGAACATTTATTCAGATCGTAAATTAGTTTTCTCCTATGATGTTTGCTATCATTTATTCGTATTAATGTAATTATCTTCGATGATTGGTTTTCGCTTAGTTCATACAATTTTTATTCATCCGAATTGTAGAAAATTGCTTCTAATGCTTCGAAATTTTATTTTATTCATAGACGGTAAATTTGGAAATCGCCTGCAATTTTTACCCACTACTTGTTGACATTCTAAAATGAATTAAAAAAAGATTAAATATATTTTCGTTTGAATAACCCGTGGTTTTATTCCAAATGTGTTATACTTTTTGGATATTTTCAATCTGAAATAATGACGATTCTTGTTGAAATATCAAATTCGAATGAATAAGTAAATTTCAGTGGTGTGGCTCAGCGGCTTCGGAAAAAGAGATCTCGTCGGAGAAGGGCAGCTGATTATCATTCTTCTCCAACCATAATATTTCACCTAGTTCTGTATTGAATCATGGAAATCCGTTCAGCCTATAGAATAGTATTTGTTTATTTTATTTCAAAGTACATTCCGAGTTTTAAGAGTAGCGTAAGAATCTTCGCCCAACAAGGTTCCTCTGAAGGCAAAGGTTTTTTGTGAAGTTGAAAAATTATGATTTTCTCAAAACATCTGTTCCTTGAATGCCACACTGCATAAAGTATGAGTATATTTATTTGCTCTAATCATTAATTGGTAGTAATATTTCGAAACGAATCAATTAGCGAGTCACTGTATTTCGCACGCATTGTGTTTCATTCATCCAGCTGACATAGATTTTAGACTTCAAACAACCTTCATTGTCTACAACAGGGGTCATCCAATGTTTTCTCCGTCACTTCATCGTCTCCTAAATTTGTTATTCAAAATATATATACCGAGGTACTTTCGCCGCTGAAAATCGTGTTAATTACTGAATTAATATAATGCTTGGAATTGTGAATATTGAGCGTTTTGAAGTTTCGACAAATATGAGAGATCTCATTCATTCTTTCGCTAGACTTGATGAATTCAGATTTCGAAATAGAAATTCATCGTAATTAATTTCGTTTCAAATGGTGAAGCACATGAGAGAGAGGATTACTCTCAAGGGGATGATTTTATAATAGAATTCACCTAAGGTTCTGTCTACAGTGGTAAACGCTTATTTGTGACAGAAACGGCTTAAAAATCGTTGGCTATCTCTCGATAGTTTGCAACTTCAAAAATCAACAATTTCAGTCGTACAGTTTCGACTATCAAAACGGCAATAATTCAGCAAACTGCATGATATTTATCAAAAACTATGTTCTAATCTTATAATTTATAGTAATTATTCTTCTCGATGAATGTCCTCACTCAACATTTAATATTTTTCTAATAAAAAACAACGAAGTTCAAACTTTCACAAAATTGACAAACTTATGACGCGTTTCACCACATTGTGGCTTCAGCAGATAAGTAGTACGTTAAAAAAATTTGCCACCCCCTCTTTTTCAATATAGACTGATTTTCACGGAAAAAGCTGAGAGACTTCAATTTTCGATTGGAGGAGGATCGATTTTTGAGTTTATTCGCAGAACGTGAAATCAACCCTCAGCAGCACCTAAGTTGAAATTCGTCGTAGGCAAAGTGGATTGAGTGACATATTTTTGGAAAAGTCTTTTAATTTTCTATCCGAAAATTTCATCTTTATGAACGTTCACTACCATACAAACAGTTCAAACACAACGAAAATTGTTTTCCAACGAAACTTTGACAATTTTCAAAATCAAAATAAGTTCTAAAAATCACCTCATCCGACCTTTTAAAGGATGCAATTCTAATTCTCTGCTATCATTCTCTAGTGACAATTCTTGTCCTCAGCATATCCAACTTTTTAATTCTCAAGGAAATGTAACAAATTGCGATACTGATAAATATCAATGTTCCATTATCATCATTACCAATCAACCATATGGTAATGATGAATCTGTTTCACATTTGTCTTTAATTTTCACAATACTCTCAGTCACAGTCGTTGGATTTTCAATGTTAATTATTCAGAAAAACAAGTAGGACACCAGTATGTTTTATATTTGATGAATAAATTTTCAACTACGGGTTCAGTGACTAACAAAAAATATGAAGTTCAACATCGGCTTATACGGAACGAAGCAGTGGCTGTTTTGGTCCACCTCTAAATGGAAAACATTACTTTCATCAGAAAATTGTCAAGCGTGTTTGGTGTAACAGCTTCAACACTTTACAGCAGGGGTGCTCAAACTTGAACTGCTGGCGATCTACCTCAATATTTTTAGAATACTTATGATCGACTCTGAGAGGCTACAAGTATGTGTGATGCAGGGTTGTCTTATTTAAACGATACACCCTACTTACCTACCTAGGTAGGGTGTACCGTAGCATATATAGATATTAGCTTTCCACACAATATACATTATTTTAGTCAAGGTTTGGGCTAGGTTAGGTAGGTTCTTCTCTATAATATCAATGAAAAACTCATAGTAATTCAAAATTGCGAGTTTATTGGTTGTTACAAAACAAAAGATTTACATATGGGGTTAAACTTAACTAAGAAGTGACTTTGGATGTTGAAGCTTGGCACTGCATGTCCTCAGCATACTTTTCATAAGATGGTACGTAACCACTGAGTGCTAATCGCAAGCATGATGCCATATGATCGTCAGTTAGTCGATTACGATATTTTGACTTAATTATTTTCATTTCAGAAAATGCTGACTCGCACAAGTAAGTTGACCATACATTGCCGCCAGTTGAAGGGTGATTTGCCTTAGATTCGGATATTTATCTCCAGATATAAAACACCAGATGCTGTAGCTTTGAGATGTATATCTTATATAATCTGCACCAACTCATTTTCAACAGAACATGAGTTTATATTAAACTGACTTGCTATTTCAGTAGCTAATTCCTCAATGTTTTTACATGAGAAAGGATAACTCATAAATGATGCTATATTTGCCAATTTACTGCAATCATAAAAACGCATTTCGAATTGTCCCAAAATATTTGATAATTCAGCCTCATACGTATCATAATTCAATTGAGGAATCCTTGCTTTCAAAAACGGAAAATGTTTCAGATCCTTTCTTTTCAGTTGATCTATCATAAGTTGCAATTTACTTTTAAATGAATTGTGATGTCAGTCAAAAATTTTCAACATCTGAGTGTCATCACCTCCTTCGTATAGAAAAGCTGTTATTTCGGGCAATAATTCTTGGAACCTTTCTAGGAATTTTCCGAGACTCAACTACCTGTCGTCCATGTGAAGAACTAAATCAGTGTGTTCAGCTGACTCCCTATCTTCCAACTGGAACTTAAAGAGCCGCCGTTGCAAGCTATTGGCACGGATGGAATTCACAATTTTTGTTGCAATGTCCGTAATTTCCTCCGTGTTCAAAACTTTGGAACACAAAACTTGTTGATGTATAATGTAATGAAATGAAGGAAAATCTTCATTTGCTCGACACAATGCCACAAAACCAGTCATTGCTGGTGCTCCATCGGTTGTAATGCACACTAATTCATATATTGATAGCTTATAGTTTTTTACAAAATTGAAGAAATCGTCATATATATCTTCGCCACGGGTCTTCCCCTTCAGAGGAAACTCTTCCTTAGCCAACATGTCACTGAATACCATCCATTAAAATACACAACTGGGCAGAGTCTGTCATACCGGTGGGTTCGTCGAACTGTAAAGAAAAGTATGTACATTTCATGATAACATGTATTAGTTTATCTGCCATGTCCTGACTCATTACTTCAATACGCCTTGTGACAGTTGGACGAGATAACTGAAGTTCTCAAATAGCAGATATGATTTCTGTTTTATTTTTAGAATCTCCAATTGAAGTCTCACCCGCTTGAATAAATGCTTCCTTCACAACCGATCCATCTTCGAATGGTTTCTTGTGTTTCGCCAATATATGAGATATTTTAAATGACGCGATCGTAGCAGCTTTTGATTGTTTGGCTGCTCTTGTGAACATGATTTCTTCTTTTTTCAAACAAGATATCAAATCACGTAGTTTTCGTTTTTTTAATTCACTCTGTGGCGGAAAATCATTTTCATAGTTTTTATGAACCGTTTAATGATGCCTCTCTACGTTACTACGCTTAGGTATTGCAACTGACGCACGACAAATAAGACAATGCACTTATTCTTCACCATACAAAATAAAAATTCTTCCTCCCAATCGTTATTAAAATGATACGTTTCAGATTTCTTCGCTGCACTCATTTTGTACTATTTAATAATAAACTTTGTATCGACGTAGTTTTGCCTTCAAGTTACAATTCAGAATGATTCCAATTCCTGCAGGCTCAACATTTATATCGGCGTGAACGAAAGTCTCGAATGTTCCCGTCAAACGCGCCGCCCGAAATTCCTAGAAAAGCGGCAAGAATAAAAAAACGCGGCTTTTCTATGACAAGTACCGAGCGTTCCTGATAAAGCCGCCTTTTGCCAGTAGCAGAGTTTTATTTATTACGTAATAAATTTTCGTAGTTTAGTTACCAACTTATTAAACATTTTCTTCTTTTCGAGATCTACTCAACAAGCACTCGCGATCGACAGTTTGAGCACCCCTGCTTTACAGGATCGTAAAATATCACCAATTTCACCTTCCTAAAGTGAAACTAGTTCATGAAATAAACGAAGACGACCCTGTTTGCCGCTTGCAATTTTGTGAAATTTTATGCGAAAATATTAACAATAATCCACATAGTCTGTATAATTTCATTTTTCTGACGAGAGCATCTTCACTCTGAATGGTGAAGTGATTAGGCATGATTTTCGATATTGGGATATCCAGAATCCTCATTGGTTCACACACACATAAACACAAACGACTCAGAAATTGAATTTTTGGGCCGGAATTTATGAAAACCATATTGTTGGACCTTTATTCATCGAAGGCAATCTCGATGGATACACTCATTGCCAGTTTTAGAAAGAATTCATAAATGATGAAACTCTTTCAGGGAATGAGATACGTCTTCAGCAAGATGGTGCTCCTGCACGTTTAAATGTTCGAGTGCTTGGAACTTGGAAGCGCTTCAAACTAACTAAGATATTGGTCCCCATCCAATAAAAAATTGTCGTTTCTCAGATTTTTTCGCCAAAATCAGTTCATCTTGAGATAGACGGGTATGGCGAATTTTCGTTGCAACACACTGTATATTCCATTGGAAAATCAGGTACTCAAGTGAATAGGAGAAAAATCCAAACAGGGTTGCTTCTTTTGAGAACTAAAATCATTAAGTAATGGTGTCGAATTTAGGTCTAGTTGACCGTTAAGTTAATGTCCGAAATTTTTCTGTTTATTGGTTGCCAATCCAGTTTCAATCTAATAATTTCATTATTTAAAATATCAAAATTACTATTGAAAGCACGGTTTTCTTCTGGTAGATGATTTGCATAGTGATAATTTGATTTATGTTTTTCAAAACTGCGTTTATGCTCGGATATCCTAATATTGAAACCTCTGAAAGATCTATCGATATAAATTCTATCACAATTTCCACAAAAGAGTTTATTACCACCTGATTTCTTTTCTTTATGAGTTTTAAGTTTACAGTTCTTAATATATCTGCCTAGAGAGTTATCCGTTCTGAAAGTTATATTCAAATTATGAGATGAGAAGACTGACTTAAATTCCGACTGGTTTCACTAATATAACTTAATATATAATATTTTGGATTAGTCTCTTCAACATAAGGAAAACTTCATGGATAGCATGGTGAAATTGTTTACGAGAAAGCATACTGTCAATCATACTAGAATTATAACCATTATGGACCGCTACTTGTTTTAGGATATTGAGCTGTTTCGAAAAATTATTTTCTTACATTTGCATCGTGGCGAGTCTATGTATCACACGCCGCTATTTTATGTTGAAGTGGATTAGCGGAAGAATTTTGAATAGTAATGCCTGCATGGGATGGTTTATGGAAAATAGAAATATCACGTTTATGGTCAATTTTGGTTTGAGTTGAATCTAAAACATTGATGGAATTCAGTTTCCATTTGCAAATTGAAGTTTATATTTCGGTGAATTGAATTCACGAAGGTTCTAAAGGAAGGGGATCATTATGAATTATTTTCTCAATGTTATACATTAAAATTTCTGCTAGGAAAGGACTGAGAGGATTACCTATTATAAAGCCGTTATTGCTTATGTGAACTTCATCAATGACGTTTGAAATTATTTTATTCTAAATATACTTGAGATTCATAAGTTCTACTTGTATAATGGGGCTCACATTATTATTGCACAATTTGGTTAATCAATGAATCATGAGATGGAACACTAGAGTAGAGATTAACTATATCCCAGCACATAAGTATTGCATTATATGGTAGTACAGTATTTTGAGTTTTTTCCATTAGATCTGAAGAATTCTTAATTGAAAGTTTTAGGCTGAAATTACATAAAATGATGTTTATAAGATGACGTAACAGTTTGGATACTGGGGCTGTAACATATGATCTGATGAGATAACATCTTTTATGGAGTTTGACGACAGAATAAAGTTTTAGTAAATGTGGATCAACTAGAAGTTTCCATTTTTGATTGTTCGGTGTTATAGAGTCGGCATTCCCTAAGGCGTGTTTAACATTGGATTGAGATTTATTGGTAGGATCTTTCTTAATTTTTTGATAATTTTCAGATTCAATAAAAAATTTTTGTTTTAACTAAATAAACTACATTGTTCAAAGCTATTACGTTATCTGCTTTAATCAAAACATTTAATATTCAAGCGTATATAATATTTTATCATCTAACAGGGAACATGAAGCCTGTTGCATCCATATAAGGAAGCGTTTCACTTGTTTTTCGGGTAGGCCACCTGTGCACAAGTTCCTCACAGAAGCGTCCTTCATGAAACTTTAAAAGTGTACCACGAAGCCAAGCACAGAGTGTGAATATCATCGACCTTCCAATGAAGGTTAGGTAGACAACATTGGTCGGTAAAGAGAAATAAAGAAAGCTCATGCCCTTGGGGCAATAGTTTGAGCAGAGAGAAAGTAATGTGAAGACCAAGATCAACGAAGACTAAACTATAAGGAAAGGAGAACGATACCATAGGCGAATGATCATAAGCTGCTCAACACAAAATTGGTCGAAAGTAATGTATAGTGTTCTTATTGTTGAAAACTATTGAATCTGGGCATTATAAATTAATATATTTTGATATATTCGCTAGGATTAGTTTAATTAAAATGCTTATTTCATTCATTCGGCATATACATAATTTATTAACCATTAATATTTTATTTTCTTTTATGAAAACGAATAAAAATGGCGGAATATTAATAAATTGCAATTCACATTAGACTTAGATCTTCTGCCATCTCAGAAAATTTTTGAATCATGATAACGATCACAATATAACTGTGAGGTAACAAATATGGCCACTCAGAAATTGTTTTTCCGTTAAATTATGCAGCATACATAGTAGTTATGGTTTCTGCGATAGATCAGCTATCTTAAGTTTACTCGTTTTGTAAGCAAAAAAGAAAATGTACATCACAATTATCCATTCAATGTTATTTGTTTCATTTATGTGCCAGGAAATATTGCAATCAAAAACCAGGAAATATAAACCTAGTTTTAGTTTACGCAAATTCTGTTCAACTAACAAGAGAACCTGTGTAAGAATAAAAAACCTTTAGTTTTCATACAATTAATATTGCCTTGAAATGGAAAACTAGATTACAGAGAAAGCTTTTCTTTTCCTGGAGAGCGCTTGAACCCGCTGCGACGTGATAAAATTTGTTTATTATTACACCAAATCCTAAACATGTGATAGGAAACTTCCGTTTATAATTTTCCAAAAGTGAATATTTTACGGTTTCTGCGATATAAAACTTGTCTATCAGTAGAGATTTAAAGTATTTTATATGTGCGTCTCGACATGTGTCTGGTTATGCATCCCCACTTGTGTCTTGCTAACACAAAGTTAGCATAGTATATGCTGACTTTTTACTTAAATTTTATGAGGTTCTTGACTATTTCTCTGGTGTCTCTGGTAGAATATCTGTCTGTGGTGATCTGAATATTGATTTCCTAGAGGATAGTTTGGATAAAACTCTTCTCTCAGACTTGATGCTTTGTTACGGATTAGGTATTAGCTCCAATGAGCCTACAAGATACAGTTTTGTTGGAAATAACATAACCGCATCGAAAATCGATTATATCTTGACCAGTTTCTCTATGCATGAAATTGAGGCTCGTTTATTCGAACATAACTTGGGTGACCATCGTGCTATCTCTTTATTATTTAGGATAGGTTGTACAATATCCAAAGACGTACAGTCTACTCCAAAAATTGTTTATAGAAACTTTTCGGATGATAATCTGGCCACATAAGAATCGTATATTAAAGACGATTATTTTAATGAGATCTATAGTAATACAGAAGATATCAATGTTATCTTTCAGCATTTTATGAATTTGTTGAATCATGCAATTGATGTCAACTGTCCCGTAAAGAAAAAATTTTCAAAACAATAGGTAGAAAGAAATGGGTCACACCTGAGCTGATAAGAGAAAGTGAATATTAAAATATTAAAAAACCATTTTATTCTAATCAAAAATTCTGGAAATATATTACTGAAAGAATATTATGATCTTAAAATAACAGTATAATAAGTTGGTGTGTGACACAAAAAAACAATTTTGTAATGAGACTATTCTGAATTCAAATTTCTCGGTTATGTGTCAAAGAAAATGAGTGAGGGTGAGCCTGTTGCGGCTCTGTTTTTCGATCTGTCTCGTGCTTTTGACTCCCTTAACTTGGACTTTATGGAGAGAAAGCTCTGTGCTTTCGGTTTTAGGGGCTGCACGCTTGAATGGTTGTTGTCATATCTAAGAGCTAGGCGGTTGAAGGTAAGAGTGGGAGGTGTCATATTGACTGAAAAATATAGTGACATTGGTGTGCCTCAGGGGTCGGTGCTGGTACCGCCGTTGTTCATCCTTTATGTAAACGATCTGAAACCGAGTATACAGCTGAATATTGCTGAATCTGAACTTGTACAATTTGCGGATGGTTCATAAATTGCGGTTTCAGCGCCGACTTCTGACGCTCTTGGGGGGGGGGGGGTTTCGGTTGTGTCAGGTGCCTCTGATGCATTAGCTGGGTGGTGTTTCCGTAATGACCTGATATTGAACATTGCGAAGACGACTATTGTGCATTTCGGGAACGGACTTCATTTTGGTTCAGTGTTTCCTTTAGACGATTCGGAGACTTTAGCTTCCTCTACAGTTAGATTTTTGGGAGTAGAGGTTGACTCTAAAATGTCGTAGCAGATACATTTGGGAGCCGTCTGTAAGAAGGTGAAATGCACTCCTTTTGCTGTGCGCCAACTTAGATCGTCGCTAGATGAAAAAGTTCTGGTAGGAGTGTATTATTCGCTGGCATACTGTCATATGTCCTATTATGTCATCTGGTGGGGTAATTGTGCTAACTCCTTAAGGGTTTTTCGTGCACAAAAAAGGGTAATCAGGAATATTTTCGGATTAGGTAGGAGAACTTCATGCAGAGATACTTTTGTTCGGAACAGTATACTTTCCTTTCCTTGCATCTATATACATACTACTGGTGAGTACCAGGGAGCGCTCTCAGAGTCTTATCTGGAATTGCCATTGCCATGAATATTCTACACGTCACGAAGAAAACTTCCTGCTTCCCCGACATAGAACTGCAAAATTCGAGCAGACTCCTCGATACGCGGGTTTGGTAATGTTCAATATATTACTAGGTTAGAAGCTTACCTTTGAAACAATTCAGATCATCCATCAAAAAATTTTTAATTTCCAAATGTTACTACTCCGTGAACGAATCTATTAATGACAAAATTGTATGAAAATTATGACACCTTCTTTTAACGGTGCCTTTTGTTTTTCTATGTAGTCTGTCTTGCCTACGTAGGCTGTGATTGTCTTATATTATTTGTTATTTATTTAAGGGCTGAAGGACTTTGGTCGATGGCCTCTTGATATTATTATCAATAAAGAACAGTTATTATTATTTATTTAAGTTAGTTGACGTGTACATCCTCCTGTAGGAGGCTGAAGTACTATGTAATACAATATACAATATACATTATACATATAAAGAGGCGATGAATTTTTGTTGTTTTGAATATCCAGAATTCAAACTCCCAAATTCAATTTATAAGATCAAGAAACGTAATATAAATTATGTTGAGTAGCGTGTACCACTTGGGCGAGCAACAATTCAGACATGAGCGATAAATGTGAACGGTTCTCTATAATTTCCGATGAACTGGTCATTTGCTGGCGAATAAGTAAAAAACCGAATGAATTTCCTTAAACTGTTCGCGTTGATTATCACATGTCTTATACAAGAATGAAGATCTAATAATCATTGTTGTCTAGTGCAGCTGGGATTTCGTAATGCTGCAACCAACGGAGTGTAACCATAAATAATTGACGAATTACAACTTGAAATGATTATTATTTGCTATTGCGTATATTTGGAATCTTTTTTCATCAATCATTCTAGATTGGTGGAAATACAAAGGTTACTACCATAAAGAATGAGGAAGCAGCTGGAATATTTGAAAAGACATGTTTGGAGGAATCAACTTATTAAAATTTTTGTGAATCCTTAGAGTCATTAGAAATTATATTTCTTTGATATTAGGGAATAAATAATAAATTCCTCTATACAGTCTTCTCTGCGAATTTTTGCTGTTTTCAAGATTGAAAATCGAGAGTCGTGAATACTTCTATCGAGAGGATCGGCAAATTCAACAGAACGTAAGTAAAAATCGCGTCTAATATAAACTGAGTTTCATGTGGGATAAACGATGTGAAGGCTCACAATTAACTTGAAAAGCTGACATTCATTTAGGTGATAATAATTCTGAATATTATCCTTTAACATTGTAGAAATTTGAAGCAAGATTCGCGACATTCTCTAAACGAGGTGATGTTTCTTTGTGAGAGGTCATGAGGGGCATATTCATATATTCGAGACAAGCCTCATGAAAGGCGCTACAAATTAATTGGATGTTGTTGTTTCAGGGATTGTATATAACTAAAACTGAGCTGTCCTTTGGCAATGATAATTTGGTGCAGAATGATTTTGGAAAATTTTCATTTACTTCTTTGCTCATTATTTTGTCAGAATGTACTTACTAGAAGGTGCATACAGTTGGTAAAAGTACTAAACATTAAGTCTCATAATTCCAACCAATTCTGAATAAAATGTTTCAGTTTGATAAAAATGTTCCATAAATCATCCAGTGTTGTCATGTAGTTGGTCTTGTACTTCATTAAACCGATTGCTGATTACGCTTTGTTTTGGTCTCTGATTCTGGAAGATCCAGGCTTTTCAATTAACACAAGGGGTGAAATGTAGAGTAATATCCTAAATGTTGGATTCTTTACATGAATCGCAACTACTGGACAAGCATCTTCATTGTCGGCAGTACAAGATACCTGCTTCAGAAGCGTATGGTGAGTTTAGGGAAAGTCTATCTCATATTATGAAATAGCTACGAGAAGATTAATATAAATTGCTAACACTATGAGGAGTATCGTTAATTGACAGAATGTGACCTGGTTATCATTAAAAAAGATGATTTTAAGATGAGTTTCTTCAAAATACTTTTTGAATGCTCATAATCATTGTTCTTTTCTGAATTCGTATATTCGTACCCTTTTGGATTTGACTGTTTTCACATCTCATGCCAGGCATTTGTCTGTTGATGTCATCCCTATGATAAAATTCACAAATTAGTTTTTTCCCAACATCCGTTAGCTTTGGAGGCGCCGCTTTATGGGCGCCATTTTCGTCAAATCCAGCAATATGAAATTCAGAACCAACCAGTCCCACCGCTTTGGTGGGACTGGTTGGTAAATTAAGGTTTACTTTTGTCACAGCCTTCCCTAGTGTGCGAGGACTGATGTATCTAGTACATGTTTGTTCAACATGTTCTTCACGCCGCTTTCTAGTTGCCTGCATTCTTTCTTAGAATTTGATTTTAACCAATATTTCCAAATGTACATCTGCTTCAATTTTCCTTCTCATTACTTCTTTTCATTTGGAATCACGAGCTCTTTTCTGGCGAAGGTGTTTGGCATGAAGCTCAGGATTTTCTTTTAATTTGTCATTTTACCCGATATTTCTGTAAAACATATAGAATATAATATAAACATACATATTAAATATATATCAACAATACTATTTAGCGTATATCATTAGTCCAGGCAGCACTAAACAACAAAGGGGATGAATGAATATTGGCACTTCCCGTTTAGTTGGTAAAACATAACCTCAAACTGTCAGCAACAGCTGTTTTGCGCCATTGTTGCTAAGTATGATTTTACAGTTAACACGAACTCTACGGATGGTGATATTATCAAACGAGCCAAAAAAAATTAAAATCAAATAAGAATAAATTCGATATTATATTTCGAATAGTTATTCGATCCCGCCATTACTATGTGATAGTTTATAATGATGGTATTAAGGAATTAAGCTATGTTTTATACTATCACAAGAGATTTAATGAAAATCAGGATTGCAATTTCGGTTTGTCACAATCTTCTGCTGACAAGTTCAATTAGCGCCAAGTCGAGCTCGAAACAAACACTGCCGAACATTCTTTACTGGAACCATTTTGTCGCATTTTCAGGCCCCTACTTGAGAACCTCTGGATAAGACCAGAATGCAGAAATTATCGTCATCCAGTAAGCTATAATCACATACCTAAAATCTAAAATTTCAAGTGTGTAGGTCATTTAGTTCCAAAGTTAAGCGAAAGCAAAGTTTAGGATTTATGACAATCACTCACTCACTCACTCATGATCATCAGAATAGAACTAATACTTCCCAAAAACTCAGAGAGCTGAAATTTGGTATAGAGTTAGGGTTTAATGGCAACATCAAGGGAAAACTATGAAAACTAGGATAATCGAAGATCTGGAGTACCTAGTGACCCTGACTAGAAAACATAAGAGCCCAACCAAACTATTAGAGATCGACAAACCGCCTCTACAGAAAACATTTAACTTTTAGGAGGCACGGTAGTACCCCCACCAATTCGAGCGCGAAGCAAACACTGTCGTACCATTCTTTACTGGAAACATTTCGCCCTATTTTCAGGCCTCTATTCGAGAACCTCTGGATAAGACCACAACGCAGAAATTTTTGTCATCAAATAAGCTGTCTATAGGTCATTTAGTTCCGTTTTTAAGCGAAAGCAAAATTTTCGCATTTATGACAACTCCGAGACTTGGAAGAGTTAGGTTTAATGACAACATGAAGGGAAAACTATAAGAACTAGGATGATCAAAGATCTAGAGTATCTGGTGACCCTGTTTAGACAACACAAGAGCCTAACCAAACTATTACAGATTGACATACCGCCTTTACAATAAATATTCAAATCCCACCAAAAACATTTTGTAAAATATCAGCCAAGTCTCGATGGAGCTGCTTGTTTATCTCTGAAAAGTAATGAAATCAAGACATTCGTGCCAAGTGTGAGGATCCTTACTGCGATTTCTTTATTATCATAGTTAATGGTTGAAAGGTTCACAAGGGTACAAAACTAGGTGCTAAATGACACCATTGCACCAATCTGTCCCCAGGACCTAGTCGCCAAGATTACGATTCTACCACAATTTCTTTGTTCTCCTAGTAAAATGCATATTTAATGAGAACAAAATTATTCAAGCACTTGCCGTAGAAAGTTCAAGAAATTTGGAATCGAAGACATTCAAGTCGCTGTTGTCATTCATGACGATTTTTTAATATAACTTGATAATTGCTCAGAGAAATCTTATTATCATTTATTTTTGATGATTTCTGTTGAAAAATAACGACTTTATGAATAAGTTACCATCACTGATGCTTATTTCATCGTCGGAAGAAGCTTATGTTAATTTATTTTTAATAACAAACCTCAAACATAATATTTATTTTATTATTAGGGGGCACTGTAGTGCCCCCACCAAGTCGAGCGCGAAACAAACACCGCCATATCATTCTTTACTGGAACCATTTCGCCGCATTTTCAGGCCCCTATTTGACAACATCTGGATAAGACCAGAACGCATCTAGTAGGCTATAATCACATACTTAAAATCCAAAATTTCAAATCTGTAGGTCATTTCGTTTCGACGTTAAGCGAAAGCCAAGGTTCGCATTCATGACACTCACCCATGATCATCAGACTAGAACTAGTAGATTTGAAATTTGGTACAGAGTTAGGGTTTAGTTGCAACATAAAGAGAAAACAAAAAGACTAGGATAATCGAAGATCTGGAGTACCTGATGACCCTGATTAGAAAACACCAGTGCCCAACCAAACTATTAGAGATCGACATACCGCTTTATAAAAAATATTCATCTTGGTGGGCCACTTCATTTGATGTCAAAAATCGAAGGTCTGAAGTATCTGATGAAGAACCATCAGTTGGTCTCAGCTGAAGAAAAATCGACTGCCATTGCAAAAATCCAGCGTAGTGGGACACATCTTCTAATTTAAGCTAGCCTATAGCGTTCCACAGTCACTGCTAGGCGAGGCATTTGCCTTCTGCTTTTAATACACAGATGAATAAAATTAAAGGAAAACTCTGGATAAGACTAAACTGGCTTTTATACTTATACTTACAAGTTTATAGAAAGAAATAGCGAATGGGCAATACGAAAAACTGTTGCTAATATACAAGAATCAGAACCGGAAAAAAAGAAAAGAAAGATTTGTAATAATAAAAAAACTACTCCTAAAAAGAAAAAAAAAAGTCAAATGAGAAAATTAATCCCCACCAAAAACATTCTGTGAAAACTAGCCAAGTCTCGATGGAGCTGCTTGTTTATCTCTAAAAAGTAATGAAATCTAGACAAAGTCGTACCAAGACTAAGGTTCCTTACTGCGATTTTCTCATTATTATAGTTAATCTTGGGTGATTTGGCCGTTGAAAGGTTCACAGGGGTACAAAACCAGGTGCTCCATGACACCATTGCACCAATCTGTCCCCAGAACCGCTACCTACTGACGATGGAAAATGGCCACTTGGAAAACGTTGATTGAATAACCAGGCTTGATAAAACTGCGTACTTCAATAATACTTATGAATATGCGAACGTGAAACAGACAGTATAAAAAAATTTTTTCCAATACAAACGGACTTCTAATCATTGATAGAAGTCCGTCTGTACGTCTATTTTATGTTAGATCGGTGGCCGATTTGACTCTCCAAAAAAAAAGAGCAGAAATCAGCATTGTCAATGCTGAATGCATATGTTGCACAATTAACAACAGCCTAAAATAAGACACTTGCCTCTAATTACCAATACCAGTATGGGCTATTATCTCGCTTAACAAACATAGGTAATTACAACAGGTATAACATTACGTGTAAGCAAAATTGACTTGTACCTGTTCAACGGTCAAGTCACATAACTTTAACTTTAACAATAAAGTAATAGCAGTAAGCAACCTTAGACTTGACACGACTTTATTTAGATTTCATTACTTTTTAGAAATAAACAAGCAGCTCCATCTAGACTTGGCTAGTCTTTTACATAATGTTTTTGGTGGGATACTTGTTGTCAGCTGAAGATGGTCGAGAGACCGAAATTGCCATCCATATTTTCAATACATCTCTTGTGGTAGTAAAATACATAGTTTAATTTCTTATTATCATCAATAAACTTCGACTTTTTCCTTTGCACTAATAACAGAAAAAAAAACAAATTATAGTGTGATTAGAAAATTAATGTCAGGAATCGTTTACAGCGGAATCGTCCTTTAGTGAAAAATGCTCGGACAAGTCAATTTTTATGATTTGCTGAGCTCTCCACGACTTTACCTTTACAATTTTTAGATTAAATGTGAATTTATGATCAATTATCTTCCAGGAAGCTCGAAGGGAAAGCTACATCAATTAATAGAGTAAAATTTGAGACACATTTAAAATGCGAAAGTGGATTTCCGGACACGAAAAGTGAGGTACGGAGTTTTCCATAAATCTTCGTAGCAATAACTAATGGTCGAATTGTTTTCAAAATTTTTGCATATATAAACAATTCTATCCGAATATTTTAAAAATTAGGATTGCTAATCGAATTCATTCATCTCGAGCGAATGATATCTGTAGTATCGGAGGAGAAAGTAGATTCACTTTCCAAATAAAAAATTGAAGAGATATTTATATTTGGCCTTTGAAGAAAGGCGAATGATTTAAATCATAGGAAATGATTCATTTAATTTACGTTCAATTCGTAATTACAAAAAACAAAAGTTTGATTGACTTATATAATTTCTCTTGTCACTGAAAGTTTGTCTAGAAGTAAAATATGAAAATTAAGACAACAATTCATGTATTTTGTTTTGAATAGAAGAAAAATTTGATAATGCAATTAAGAATCGAATACATTTTACGGAGTGGTGGATTCATTTTTTATGTTGATGGCTTTGCCCGTGAAGACGCACTTTTTCTATGTAAACTATAAAGAATTTTCTTATACAAAATCATAAATATCCTTCCTTGAAGGAGCTAGTTTTCCGATCCACCTTTCATAATCACTTCAACCAGGGCCACACAGCAGTGGTACAGTTCGATCAGATATCGTGAATAGGAGCAATAGACTGCAGTTTTGGTCTCATTTGACGTCGTCAGTATTCCACAACCATTCACAACACCAGGCCAGACTGCCACCTACTCATCTCAATCCGTTGGAATGCATCAAGACATGTTAATGTATCGGCGCACTCCAACGAATCGACACAGAGGCCACTCTGTCTTCAATGTGTCTACACATATTTTTCGAACGACTGTCAAAATTTTTTAGCAAATTTTCCTTAAAATTAAGCAAGTTCCACGAAGAAATAATATATGGGCGATGCAACCCAGATTATTGGGTCCATAATGATTCTAAACATCTATATATCATAGTCGGAATCACTTGGAAGACTGAACCTGGCCATCGGGGCCCTCTCGGACAAACAGAGATGGAATTCTGAGGAAATATCGCAGGTTATGTATTTTTTATTATCTCCTTAGTCCTTTTCATGACCTTTATTGCTATGTAAAATCTTTTCTCAGATTCATTTAGACATATAAGAAGTATGACTGTTGAAATATTTTTCTGCTGGTTTTCTTTTTCCATTGTTACAGATTCCTGTCCCAAACCCCCTTTCTTTCGCCCTTGTCTTCGTTTGGAAATCATGGAATGCAAGAGAGAATGAAGCGGCTAAGTAGAAAAATCTTTGGTACTCTTTTTGTACACACGACACTAACACAACATAAACAGACAAGCTATTGCTAGTGCAATAGCGACAGGGAAACGAGTTTTTTCCTCAGGTTTTTTCACTCGTTTATTGAACCATATACAAGATAGTATGGTTCCCCTGCTACATTTCCTGAGCTCACACTTGTGTTTTTTCGGACACACACCAAAATATATAGATATAAGCATTTATTGTAAATACAATTATTCAAATTTTTGTAAATCCTCTCTTTTCAAAAGAATATATATATATATATATATATATATATATATATATATATATATATATATATATATATATATATATATATATATATATACATATATAGTGATAATTTCGCATGTTGTCATTGTTGAGATATGATTATACAGAATCAGATTTTATTGAGATCTGACTGTTAAATACCATTCTGTGTCAACAAATTCCATCCTGTATTGTTGATTCAAATTGTAATGCCGTTCACATTTTAGGTCAGGCGCGAACCCCGTCAATAATCATCAGATAACGGTTCCATATCCCTTATTGTTTGTTTGTTTTTCCTTTAACGTGCTCTATTTCTGCCTTTCGGCTAATGACACGCCGGGGAATTCCGTCACCTCACTAACCCGGGAATTTTGCCGAACTCCTCTCGTGTCGAGGGAAGGGATCTTTAATGTCCAACACATCTCTGTTAGACAGGACCGACAGCTTTACATCTCCTCCGAAAGATGGACACTCAAGCGATTCCCAGAATCCGAAAAATCGCACCGACTTTGTGGGGATTGAATCCAGGTAACTCTTCGTAGGAGACGAGCATCATATCCCATACGCCACCGAGCCGGCTATATCCCTAATTGTTTGTTTGAAGTGACCACAATTTTTTGTAGTTGTAAAAACTTCCAAAAAAGTATGTTATATTCGGGACAAAATTTTTTAAATTGGCGTTCACATTTATCTATTTCGCTTCGTAGGAACTATCGAACAACCCTCGTATGTTGAGAATTTCGCAATGAGTTGAACAAGAAGAAAACAAAAATGAGAGTTGTAAAATATTGGAACTGTTCATTTATACATGCTTGAATAAATTTACAAACATTAAGAAAACTTATTGAATGTCGGTCTTCTTTCGAAACATAAATGATTCGTGTTTTTTCTTCATGAAAAATTGAATATGAAACGAAGGAATGTGGAGTTCAATGAACACAGGGGACATAGACTGATTCAAGGTCTAGCTTTCTCTAATTATAATGCCAGGCTGTAGAGATTCTCTTTTTTTGAGCTTCTAATTGGGTGTTACCACATATTAAATCAACTGACCAAGCATAAATGTATCATCTGAGAATGTTTTGGTTCGATCAAATTGAAATTTCACCGAAAATTTATTTAGTTGTCTGGAACATTCAACAATTCGCTGGACTATTTAATCCGAAGTGAACCGTATCAAGACAGATTTTCATGGAAATTAACAAATCTTTACTAGTGAATAGATATTGTATTCAGATTCTAGAAGGCTCTATTCGTACATTTGAAACAGGTTTTATATGAATGCCAAATTTTGGTGTAATATACTGAAGATACCATGTTATTCTGAGTAGCTTTTATTAGGTCATTGATTTGAAGGAGTCTTAACATTGGGGGGAAAATAAATCCTTGTTGCATTAAGTGTAGAGGGGACCGAAGTAGCCCTATCGCCTGCTACACGGATGCATATGCCCCTTAAGAAATCTCCGCCAAATTTCGCAATTTTTTGGATGGTCCATAAGCTGCAGTTTATTTAGAAGGTATCCGCACCAAACACGGTTGAATGCTTTCAAATGTACTATGTACTATGTACATCAGATGTGTGGAATCTCCCTCTTCTAAATCCGTACTGAAGGTCACTGATCAGACATTTATCCTGAGGTAATCGACGTTGTCTATATTGAATACACTCCTCATTACTTTGGATAGCTTACAATTGATCAACAATCTTGAAGAAGACAAATTTTTCTCTTTTTTGGTATGAGCTGTTGTTTCAAATTTTTGTAAAAATTGTCCATTCGTATGAGAGTGAAAAGCTTGAGGTTGATGGGTGTTAGATCAGGCGAATAATTTTGTAGAACTATAGCAGATACTCCATCAGCTCCAGTTGCCTTTTCGCAATTTAATTTTTTTCAGAATTAAAATTGGATGAATATTTGGCATAGATGATTGACTCCTGTTTATATTAGGTGGCCCTGTCTCACGAGTTTAGGCTGTATCCAAGTTGGTGTTAGATGAGGGCATATTCTTTTTCTCTAGATGATATTGCTGCCTGATTTCATCAGAGGTGGAACGGATAAATGAAAGAAGAAGTTATCTTTTCTTCTGGCCATAGATCAGATGGATGAATTAGTTACTAATTAAGTTGCTTTGCTCTGTTAGATAGAAAAGTACTTTTGCAATTTTAAAATTTTGTTGAAGGTTTCAAATATGTATGAATGAATAAGTTTGAAGTAATGGAGGAAATATAACACATCCGGGGAGTGATTCGATATTTACACAAAAGCCCAGTTGTTGAATTGAATCGTTCATAGAATTATATAAAATATGAACGCCAATTATTACCATCTCTGTAAGATAATATTGTTTTGTTTTACAGGGAAAAGCTGTTGGAATTGTGGAAAATTTGTGTTTGATCTAGAAGGCGATTCTGTTCAAATTTTCAAAATCGAAGGATCCTTCAAGAAGTCGTTTCAATTAATTCAAAAGTAAAGACCAATACAAAAAAAGGATTAACTAGTCTGAACCACTGCGATTCTGTATAATCGAGTCGACGCTTTAAAACTCTTTCTTTCTGAAAGACCATCGAAATCTCGAAAGCAGTCTATTACATCGTAAACCAGCAGCGGCCCACATTTATCTGGCTCCAACAAGTGTATTTCGCTATTGTAAACATTCCAAATCTTGTTTGCCTCTGCTTTCGAACGTAAATCGAACTTCACCTTCATTGACGAAGGATGGGCGATTCGATGGAACGACACCCAACAATTTAACTTCAGCCACGCTAACACAAGAGGTGCTAATTATATGGCCGACCCAGAGTTGAAAATGAAATCACACTTGGTTGGTAGATCCGGATTCTTTTGGAATGCAGATGAAAGTGAATGTGTCATGGGAGAATTTCAGAAACGGATCTAGCATCTCTTACGGATCTTGTGTAACAGGGGCTTTAGGAATGTTACGAAACGCTTTTATAGAATAAGGAAGACATATGAATATAAAAACAATATCGTGCATATATTTTTACTCAAAGTAATGTTCAAATTTTGAGGTATTTATAACATTTTCGAGATCTAACTGTATCATTGAGTCTTTAAGATTGTTAATCATTGGTATTATTGTAACGTTGATATTTTATTTAATTCGAAACTATTCGAATGTACGTGCGGTTTTGTGCTCTATAAAAACTTAGTTTTTGTTGCGATTTATTGGTTCAAATAATTTAATTTTGGTATCAATCGAAAATTATTGACCGTTCTAATAAGAATTTGTGATGGATGTCATGGAGATATGTGTAACGCATGTGCCCAATTGACATCATCGGAAACAGCAGTACTGGATTTGAAAAGAAAACGTACTTTGCTCTTTCACTGCGAGGACTGCCAGAATTTCATTACATTGAACCTACTTAGAGCGACTGTTAAGGACAAGGAAGAAATTATAAGTGCCAAAGATGAAATTATTCAAATGCTGGAATCGAAAATAACGTCGTCAGAAAAGGAAAAGGATGGTTTGCTTTCAATGAATGATACAGTAGAAACTTATGTTGGGGTTGCTAAAAAGGAGGCGACTAATGCAAACCACACACTGATATATCTCCTGTTGAGGAACAGGATTGCTCTGTTAGCAGAGGTGAATTTTGCTCAAAAGTCAATCCAATTGAACTGGCAGTTGGTCTGGATAAGTTGAAAAATGACAAAAACGGATCGATAATTATAGAATGTAGCTCAAAGTCCTCAATCACGAAGATGAAAACTGCAGCTAAGACTAATTTGGGCGAGCAATATAAATCTGTAGAACAGAAAAAGAAGAAGACTCCTAGTGTGATGCTTTCCAATATTGATGTAAACATGAAGGAGGAAGAAGTGGTGAATGCCATAAGAAAGCAGAACGAAATTTTCAACGATGGTGGTGAACTTTGTGTCAGAGTTTTACGCAAGACTGCAAAGGAAATAGAAAATACTGTGTCATAGAGTGCAATGGACTAGTTTTCAAGAAGTTTATGTGTTTGAACACAGTTTTCGTTGGTTTCAATAGATGTCCAATTTTCGAGAACTTTTTTGTTTCTAGATATAGCAAGTGCTCCGGCTTTTATCATAGGGAAGCAGAATGTAAATTAACTCATAAAATTTGTTTCAAATGCGCGGGTTACTACATCTCTAATAAATGTAAGTCTTCAGAGGAAAAATGTCACAATTGCCACGCAGAAAATGAAAGGCTTAACAGCGAGTTGAGGGTCGATCATGGTTTATCTTAAATGCCTCAAACAATTAAAAGAGATAATAGACTATACTACTTGATGAGTTTTGTTTTTGAGTTTTTTCTTGTATATAAATTTTTTTCGTACTCAAATATATTTTATCGCATATAGAGTAGTAGGGATCACTGTTTAGCGTATAGCTCACTTGAACATCCGATCTGTTTTGCCTTGTATAACTCAATTGAGAGAATGGGTGTCTGAGCATCACGTTTATGTGCTGGTTATCTCTGAAACATGGTTGAATGAAAGAATTCTGGACCAGGACATACTTTTGCAAGGATTTTCACTGTCAAGAATGGACAGAGTGGGTCGTAGGGGTGGGGGTGTTTGTATATATTGCAGGACTACCATCCTTATTTCAGATTGTACCCCTATGAAAACAACTCATTTGGAACAATTGTGGTCAACTTTGAAACTTGTAAGGGAGAAGTATGCACTAACGTTGTAGAGGACTGGCTCAGCATATGCAAGGTTCTTTGAGGAGCTTGAGGAGTGTTTGGGTAACATAATGTAGGAGCATGATTATCTAGTTTGCACTGGGGATTTCAATATAGACCCTTTTCGGGATGTTAGTCAGGGTAGATGTCTCAGCGAGATGTTGCAGACCTTTGGATTGGTGCAGCCTGTTGTTGATCCGACACGTTTGACAGCTACTTCTGTTCGGACCGTTGATTTGTTCTTATGTTCTGAAGAATTGAACCTAACCGAGCACGGGTTTGTTAGCAATAATATTGATACTGATCATGAGGTGATTTATTTAAATATCCTTATTGACAGTCTGAGACGAGTTCCTGATTGGCGTTCGTTCCGTGATTTTCGTAACTTGGATAGGTAATAATTACTGTTGGATCTGCGTAGAGTTGATTTCATACCTATGTTGTTTGATTGCGATATAGACAGGAAGGTGAACTATTTTGAAAATATAACTATTACACTTTTCGACGGACATACACCGTTAAGGACTGTTCTAATAAAAAAGATAATGTATATTTTTTGATTTCCTTGAGGGAGAAATCGTTGAAAAAATTAAAAAAAACTAGAAAAACTGCAGATTTTGTTGCATTACAAGGAACTTCGCAACTATACAAAAATCGTAATTAATAATGAAAAGAAAGCCTATCTGCGTCATGAAACTAAAGATAATGCGAACAATGTCTGGAAACATCTCAGGGAGTTTTCTTTAAATGGCAAAAAACAGAAACTTCAGCCGGAAGGTCTCATTGCAAGATAAGAAGCCCTCATATCTGCGTCGAGAAGTGAGGTTTCGGTCGAATGTTCATAGCATCAATGTCAGGCATAGGCACAAATTGGCATTGTCAAAGTCTAACAGTTCTGTTTATAAACGCTCGTTCGCATACAATA
Organism: Cryptolaemus montrouzieri; assembly: GCA_013387265.2. Lineage (NCBI taxonomy): Eukaryota > Metazoa > Arthropoda > Insecta > Coleoptera > Coccinellidae > Cryptolaemus > Cryptolaemus montrouzieri. The sequence continues at coordinate 29,256,038 of JABFTP020000186.1, read as the reverse complement.
TTGTTCAACATATTAATATGATTCCAAGTGAATACATCAATTTGTCTTTTATATAGTTTAAGAATGAGTGTAAGAAATATTTGTTTGCATTACCTGTAATAGATTGAGTGTGTCAGCTTCAACATTTTATTTGTTTTTTTTATTCTTTCTCGACTTTCCACAGTTGTTTCTACTGTTGGTCTATGCGTAGGTAATAATATTCTTTCAGAATTTTCGATTGTTCAATGCTATGATGTTGTAGGTAGGATTAATCGGCTATGCCGCTTCTCACTTTATGGTATTATGTGTGTACAAAAGCACTAAGATCTCTTGTATTATGTAATTTTTTTTACCACCTTTTCACCAGTGCGTTTGTATGATACCATTAAAGTTTTTTATCAGTCGAGGATACGATGACAGGAACAATATCTATTTTATCGAGATGCCACATCTGCTTGATCTCAATAGCAAGGTCTGTGTATTTGGGCTTTTTTCCTGGAACTTGTTCAGCATGTTCTTGTTATTCGGTATGGCGACATCCACCAGCATTGCTGTTCTGGCTCTCTTATCATACAGCACTATGTCCGGCCTATTATTCGTCACCATTCTGTCAGTGATAACAGGCTTACCGTAGTATAATCTGATAGAGTCGTTTTCCAATACGGGCGCCGGTTGATACTTGTAATATGGCTGGGAGGCATTCAGAAGTCCGTACTTGTGTGCAAGTTTCTGATGGATAATGTTGCACACTTGATTATGCCTGTGAAGATAGTCCGTATAGGCCAGTTGTGCGCAGCCGGACGTAATATGCTGTATAGTCTCCGATCTTAAATGACATTTTCTGCACTTATCTGTTTGTAATGTTCCGTCCTTAATTATAAATTTTTTGTAGTTGTTTGTAGCGATCACTTGGTCTTGAATGGCCATAAGGAATCCTCCTGTTTCCGCGAATAATTATCTTTTCATCAACCATTTGTTGGAGGCTTCTTTGTCGATGTGTGGTTGATTAATCTCATGGTGATGTCGTCCATGCAATTCCTTTCTTGACCATTGCTCTTGTTTTTCAGTATCTGATAGGAGCGGTAGATTCAGCAGGTCATCTCCAGTAGCAAGATTTAGAGGTATATATCCCTTATCAGCCAAGGATACCACTCTATGGAGGTCAGAAGCGAGAGCTTTTGCAGAGAAGAATTCTCTGAGATTTTTCATCTGTTCGGAGTGTAAATTGACAACATCTATTAATCCGCGTCCTCCTTCTTTCCGCTTCAAAGTTGTTCGTATCACATACGATTTTGGATGATGATTATTGTACTTTGTCAGCATCGTTCGGGTCTGCCTTTGAATATCATCCAGCTCTGTCTTAGTCCATCTGATTATTCCAAATGAGTAAAGCAACACTGGAATGGCGTAGGTGTTAATTGCCTTGACTAGATTCCCCGAGTTCAACATTGATTTCAGCACAGTCTTCAGATGCTGACTGTATTCTGAACGAATCTTCTCCTTTGATTGTTTTTGGTCTAGCAATCTGGCTTGTTGGTATCCTAGATATTTGTATGTTTCACCATCCCTCATGCACTGTATAATATCACCGTTTGGAAGTTGCGTTTCAGCATCCATGACTATCCCTCTTCGAATTTTCAGGGTCTTTTATTTTTCAATCCCGAATTTCATATGAACATCTGCCGAGAACTCACTGACAGTTTTCAGCAAATCATCCAATTGCTTCTTGTTCGAAGCATATAAATTGATGTCATCCATATACAGCAGGTGGGAGATTGTATGATAATTCCTATCTGTTTTTATCCTAAATCCGTAGCCTATATATTCATTGAGTACAATGGGTTCATAGCTAAACAGAACCATAGTGGTCTCAAAGAGTCTCCTTGAAAAATTCCACGACGTATGAGTATCTCATCGGTTTTGATTGACTTATTGTTCATGTTGACCTGGAGGGATGTGCGCCCTTATTATTATTATTATTACTAATAGCAGAGAGCGATGGTGTCACTCAACTGAATTTTGGCGATTACTATCCTATTTGTTGTATGTTCTTCGTTCATTGATGTGAAATCAGCATGACAAGCAACTGGATAGTACTGCACGTTTAAATGATAAAACTTATTTTGTTGAAATGAGTTGTGCCGACTTTGGTGGCCTTCAAATGTTGAATTTCCAATGTTTTCGGGACAACTTCGAGATAATCTAGTAAACAGACATGTACACCAGTGCCTTGTCAGATCAGCATTTCACTGTATATATGATCGGATTCATCCATGATATCAAAGTTAGTGGCCATAGACGATGCCGTTGGTACGATGGCAGCTTGAAAAAGGATCCTAATTGGGACCAAGAATTAATTTTTAGAGAGGATGCGCATTTTTGGAAGAACAGCAATTTTTAAGGCAAAATCGTATGGACCACATTGTTCGGCAGCTCTGCTTATGGACGCAATATTCGGCAATAATCTGTTCTAGATTAAAATTTAATCAGAAATAGGCTTGATATGTTTAGATTGAGCTCCATTCTACACACAGATAATGAATTTCTTATCTAAAACATGAATGACACTTTATCCCTAAATTGCATTTTATTCGTCCATGGTTTGGTAATATAGTTAGTAAAATAGGTTTTCCCGGAAAATTACATATGCCCGAATGTGCCTTTCGATTTTATCTCACTACGCGTTAAATTCATATCGACCCTGATGTTGAATTACAACGTTGCGTTGGGGGTCAGGATATTAGTGGTAGTTATGGAGATTAAGTATTCCATTATTATTTATATTAGATGATGAGTTGGGTTGGCCTTAAATTTTCATAGAGCCTAATTAAAAAAATCTAATGCGTATTAAGGACCACATATTTTCATGTATACATTGTGAGTTATTTCGTTTGAGAGACAGGAAACGTGTTGGATTTAAAATGAAATTGAAGACCCCACTAATCAAATGTCAACAAAATTTAGGTCTATGTTCTGTCAACCAAATTTTCAGTGCGTGTTATGCTGTAGCTACGTTAGTTTGTTAGAAAATTAGTTAGTGAAAATTTTGGTATAAAAATATAGCATTGTCTTCAAACACCTCAAAAAAATGTAATTTTTTTACATAATTAGGTTTATATTCTTAGGAAATGTGTTGCTTACGAGAAGAAACTGTGATGATTATAGATAAAAATTGTTACCACAGGAATACCTACCAGCAAAATACTCCGATGGCAATCGTCCATAGACAGCACGATTTAACGACAATATTTCCGACAGAAATTACTTGAAAAAATCTTAAGTCTACTTCAATAAATAAAATACTCCCAAATTTAAAAGAGAAGCGCAATGAAAGATGATAACAAAAGTACTGAAACTACTCTGGAAATGATGTGTGATGCTGTGCTCGATATGAAAATCGAAGTTCGGCATGCAATATACACACAACCAAATTTATATGGAATCACTCGGTATTTTACATTATTGATTATTTTTAACCATGGATCTTCGACTACTTATAAAGAAAAAACTGGATAGTATTATAGGAAATGTTGAATTATTACCACGTGTTCGGGATATTGTACTTCGCCGTCACTAAGATTTGAAACTGTGACTTTCAAAATTTGAAAGTCCTTTCCTGCTAGTGTAACGGCTAGAAATTACGTGGACCTAGTGCTGGAGCCCATAGTGAGACTCTGGCGAGGTTGCCACGGTGAAATTTTCACTAGATAATGTTCCTCCGCATACCAGCAACCTCGCGCGTTGATTGAAATAGAGGGAATCGCTATTTTGGACTGGCCAGCTTGCTCTTCAGACTTCTCAAAAGAAAAATTAGATCGCACCAGGATAATCCAAGACCCCACAACAGCTCATCCAAGCCGCCACAGAATAGTGGCAGAATATCACCCCAGAGGATGTCGAAAACCTAATTCAAAGCATGTCTAGACGAATTTAGGCAAGAGGAGGTAATACAAGCTACTGAGGTAGAGAAAAAAATACCTACTCCGTGAGAAAACAATTTTCAATATTTTTACTACATGCGGAAAGAGTCTCTTATTTTGTTTTATATGTTTCTTTCTTAAATTGAACCTTAATTTATTTCTTTTTTCAATTTTTTTTTATTTAGAATTTGTGTGTCTCGACATCGAAGGTCATTGACACTTCTAGTGTGTTACAACATTATAATTTACAAAGTTACTTAGATTACATCTGATTATATAGCTGGGATGCTTGGAGAAATTCGATGATGTTCTTGAAATTTTGAGTGTCACTCAGTAATTCTGATATGGGTCCTTTGATGTTGTATAGGAGCCGTTTTTCCTGGTATTTACAGCAATCAGTGAGGATGTGCTTCACGGTGATGTGGGTTCCTGGGCATGTCTCACATTCGAGTTGGGGTTCTGAGGTAATGAGATGTTCGTGTATTAGTTTAGTATGTCCGGTTCTTAATCATCTTATGACTATTTTATCTTTTCTAGTCATGTTTACTGGAAATTTTATGGAAGTCACTCTTGGCTGTATTTCATGCAGCTTGTTCCGTGATGAGTCCCAGGCTTGTTGCCATTTCTGTTGAATTATTTTCTTTGCCACATTTTTTGCCTCGCTTCGCAGAAAAATTTCTTCAATTGCCATCTCTGTTACTGTTGCATTTTTTGCTGCTCTGTCTGCGGCCTCATTTCCAGTGATGGCTACATGAGATGGTAACCATATTAGGGTAACAGATGTGCCTTGCATATTGAGACTTCTATGAATTCCATGTATTTTTTGTACGAGGGGATGGTGTGTGAAAATGTCTCTTATAGAATGTATCGATGCCAATGAGTCTGTGCATATTGCTGCTTTTTTGTCTGCAGCTGTTAGGATTTTGAAGGCTTGCAGAATTGCGAATAGTTCTCCTGTATGAATGCAACTTGTGTGAGGCAGCAAGTGTGTCTATGGTTGTTGTGACTGAAGTACCTACGTAAGCGCTGGCTTTTGAGGCGTCGGTATAAAGGACCTTGTCAAAGTTACATTTTGAAATGAGTTCTAGAAAAGATTGTCTGAAGAAGAGAGGCGTGGTTTCTGCTTTGTTGAATTTACAGAGGCTTGTGTCGATGTTTGGAGGTGTTAAAGACCACGGAGGAGAAGAAGGAAGAATGTAAGTTTCGTGATGCAAATATTATCAGCTATTGGGAATAGGTGTTCGAAGCTAGGTCTCAGGCGTTTGGAAGAATAGGCATTGAAGTTTATGTTCCTATTTATCAGAGTTTCGGTAAGAATTTTTGTGATAGGCTTGTTGGGATTGGATATGGCGTTTATGGAGTATCCTGAGAGTAGTTGTTGACGTCTCAGCCATTGAGGGGTTTAGCTCGACTCACAGCAGAGGCTAGCTGCTGGTGTAGTTCTGAAGGCACCAAGACACATGCGTAACGCAGTATTTTGGATGGGGTTGCAATATCTCAAAAAGGATCAATTCTAACAATTCTTCGAAATTTCTAAAATCCTTGAGGTAATATTCAAAATATCGGGTGATTCCATATAAATTTGGTTGTGTGTATATCGCTAGATTGGGGATCATAACGAATTTCAATGACCTCAATTAAAAATTTTTGTATAAATCTGGAAACTTTAATAACATGTACACATTGTCAGTAGTGACGTTTAAAAGCCAAAAACAAACAACAAAATTCATCAGTTCTCAAAGTATTTTCAAGGGATGCTCGCGAAGTTTGTTTCGGAAGCAACTTATGTAGCCACAATTCCTTTACAACATCGAAAACTGAATATGTTGGATCTAATACTGCATAATCAACTTCAAGAATGAAATAACCACAAACAAGTCAGGGGAAGCAATAATATTTTATTCATTCATATTAGATTTTTCCTGCCAAGCTTCACGATAGTTTTCCTATATTTTCTTTTTTGTTTATCATTTCGTATAGTATGAGAGATGTAAATTTCAGATAAACAACTGCTTTGGAGGATTTATTATGAAGATGACGTCATAAATTCGCATATAAAATATGTGATTTCTCTAGAAAAAATTCTTTCGTAATATACTCGTATATTAGGCGTTCATTTTCACGTACAGTCTCATATAATGGAACATATACTTGAATATTAACAAATTTCCTTTAGTATTGGTCACATTTACTATGAAATTTATTTAGCATACAATGACAATAATTAGCAGTTTTATTGTTTCAACAGAGATTGAATTATAGATTCAGAAAAGGTTGTGAATTTCTAATTGCTCAATCAAAAGAAGTATATATCATAAATCGTTTTTGCAAGATCAAATACATCAATTATAAAGGAATTATATTCTAAACTGAATTTTCGCAATTTTTAGGGGGGTCACTTCAACTGTGCCCTCACGAATAATTTTAAATAAATCTCTGAAGCATGGGATCCGATGAGTGAAAAGTTGTAAAAATTACACCTATTTTTAAAAGTGGCAAAAAAAATCTTATTTCTAACTATAGGCCAGTCTCCGTTCTGAATCAATTTGGCAAATTTTTTGAGTCAATTGTCACAGATCTTCTTTTTTACTCATTATCAGAGGGCTTTGATGGTCCGGTACAAACTGATGCAATTTACACTGATATGGCTCAAGCCTTCGACATGGTGCATCATGGTTCATTAATTGATATATTGTCCGATTTCGGTATGATTCAACCGTTGGTGGTGTGGATACAATCGTATCTGTCGAATAGAGTACAATATGTTGCTATAAACGGAGTAGCCTCATCTCTTGTCTTGGTTACCTCAGGGGTCCCTCAGGAATCCCATCTTGGCCCTCTCCTTTTCGCCATATATATAAATGATATTTCCGATTGCTTTCAAAATAGACATCATGAAATTTATGCTGATGACCTAAAAATTTATAGAAGGATCGAGTCCCATACAGATGATGAGTTGTGTCAGAATGACTTGGATCGTTTGTGTTCCTTTTGTCAATCTAGGTATTATATGCTTAATAAAGGTAAATGTCAGCACATCATTTTCAGCATGAATGTCAACATCATACATACTTCCATGTCTCTTGGGGGGCTACCATAGTTCAAGTAGATCAAGTGAAGGACCTTGGCATTATATTAGACTCAAAATTATCATTTATTCTCACATTGATAATATCCTCACGAAAGCTTTCAAAATGCTTGACTTCATACTTCGATTTACCAAAGGTTTTAAAAATATTAATTCGGTGAAGACATTGTATTTTGCAATTATAAGATCTAACTTAGAGTATGTTACTCCTATATGGTCCACATATTTTCATGTACATATTGACAGGATTGAAAGGATCCAAAAGAAATTCTTCAAACTATAGATTTAATCATAGATTGTTGTGAAGCGAGTATGAAAAAGTTTTGAAATATTACAGTGTTTTGAGCTTGAAACGTAGTCGGATGATCTTCGACAGAATTTTTGTGTATCGCATCCTACATAAGGGTTATAATTATCCCATCATCAATATACTCAATTTTAAGGTGCCTCAATATCAGAACCGCCGAAATATACTCCTCTGCGTTCCCAGAGCTCGAACTACTCTCTACTATAATTCTATTAATTCAAGGATTACTCGATTTTTGCAACTATCACTTGAATTTCATGGATATATTCAATTAATGTAAGTTTTGATAAATTCAAGCAATGTCTCATTACGTATTTAGTGGATATAAATATTTGAGGGAACTGTTCATTCATGTGGCTCCTTGAGTTGAATCACTTTTTTTTATTACCATTTAATTATCTCAGTTCAATGTTATTTTCACTACTTTGTCTGATTTCTTTTGGCTGTATTTTCACACATATCTTTGTTCAAATTGATAATTATGTTGTTTTAGGATAGACATACAGGGTGCTTCAACGAAAACTAAACAGAGGCTATATCTACCAAGATATTAATTTCTGATCAAAACGCAAAAACAAGTCAATTTTTGTTTCAAGGAGGACATCTTTTGGGGTACAGAACTTGTCTGAAATATCAACTACCTAAGCGGGGGTTGCAATCCTTGAACATTTTGAATAGGGAAGATGATTTGAGTGATGACTCAAAAGAAAGGTGGTATCTTTGTCTACATTGCCTTGAACGAATTTCTATTTTTAATTGAAAACTGTAAAAGATACAGGGTGAACAACTGAAAGATAGGGAAGATTATTTCCCTGAGACTATTCAAGCTTCAGTGAAGTAAAATGGAACAGATCCATGCTGATCAATGGCAGTCATCATCAAGTTCCATCCTCATTTCGAATTTCAACCCCGAGAGCAGGGGTGACCAACCTTGAAAATTTGGAAGAGGTTAGATGGGTCGAGTGATAACTCGAAAGAAATATATTATCTTTGTCTGCATTCCCCTGAAAGAATTTTCATTTTTGATTGAAAACTGTAGAAGATACAGAGCGAGCCACTGAAAAATAGAGAAGACTATTGCCCCAAGACTATTAGAGTATCAGTGCGAAAAACTGGAATAGATTCATTTAAGATCAAAATCTGTCATCTTACGAAATCACCCTCATCTCGAATTTCAACCCCTAGAGCAGGGGTAATATTTCGATCCAGTGATACCTTTCAAGTAAAGGATTTCGATTGCCTTCATGACTGCTCGCAATAATTCTATTCTCATTGAGTTCCATAGGAGTTAGAGTAGCTCACTCTGTATCTTCTACAGTTTTCAATCAAAAATGAAAATTCGTTCACGGGGATGCAGAAGATAATATCTTTCTTTAGAGGTATCACTCGATCCATCTACCCTCTTCCAAATTTTCGAGGATGGTCACCCTTGCTCTAGGGGTTGAAATGATGACTGCCATTGATCAGCATGGATCTGTTCCATTTTACTTCACTGAAACTTGAATAGTCTCAGGGAAATAGTCTTCCCTATCTCTCAGTTGCTCAGCCTGTATCTTTTAAAGTTTTCAATTAAAAATGGAAATTCGTTCAAGGCGATGTGGACAAAGACTTTTCTTTTGAGTCATCACTCGACCCATCTTCAAAGTTTTCAAGGATTGCAAACCCCGCTTAGGGGGTTGATATTTCAGGCAAGTTTTGTACCCCAAAAGATGTCCCCCTTGACACAAAAATTAACCGGTTTTAGCGTTTCGATCAGAAATGAATATCTTGGTAGATATAGCCTGTGTTCATTTTTCGTTGAAGCACCGTGTAGAGTTGTTTTTCCAAACCTTAAATAAACAAATAAATAAATTAATTTTTAATTCAACGAATCATAACCTAACTGAATAAATTATGAAGCTTTTCATGGAATAGAGGCACAAACATCGACAAGAAACTACAAAATTGAAAAGGAAAGTTTACTACCAGATTGGTCCTGAACTAATAGAATGCAATATTTTCATACATAATTAGAAGCTATAAGCTATACTCAATTTGATGAAAAGTTCGACAATAATGAAGAGTTTATCTTCAATAATAATTTAAACAAAGTGTATCAAAACGAACTAAAACATCTTTAGCGACTAAAGAGTCGTACCAGACCTATCGTTGATTTCTATGAATAAATGAAATGTTATCATATATTTCAGTAATGAAACTTCATCAACCATATGTCAGAGCAATAATTTTTGCAATAATAGCAAACCAATTCCACTGAATAGTCGAAAAAGTGAAATTTGGAAAAACCGGTTTCACGTTGCATCGAATATCTTTTCGAATTTAATACATTTCTGCTTCTGTATTCATCAAAACATTCCTTATTGATAAGCAATAAATTAAAATTATTGTGAGATAAATTGATTATTTTGAAGTACCATTTAATTAAATATTTTAATGAAGCTATATTTGCAACACTGATGAATTTTGATAAATCTTAACATATAAGTCTTTTGAAATTGCTCTGAAATTTGGATCAAGTTTGGAAGCATTTCGAAAGGTCATATTAAAAAAATTGGAAAGGGTAGAATAAGTCATAATTCACAATGTGACAGCTCTTTAAGTCGTAACCATCGTAAAATTTATCTTGCGGTTGCTTTGAATACTTTCATCTCCTACTTTCTCTCACACCCATGGTCTCGTCTACACGAGCTAATAAGATACAGGCTCCCACTTATTGGTGAACCATACGAACCCAAACAGTGGGGAAAGATAGTTACCACTTTTCAGTACCCATATAAAACAAGGTTGTTATCTGAAAATGGGACAATTTCTGCTGAATTTTGAACCCAGAAGGGTGTAGAATGTTGGTGTGCATGTGTTTTCTCACCTAGTTTAGTGTAGTGTCACCAAACCGGCAAATTTGGATTAAATTTCAGCCATGTGGAGACGACAGGTGGGGATTTTTTTTGTGAAGTGATTTTGGAAGCCAAAAAAAATTGTGTTCTTGAAGGATGCAGTGAAAATTTTATACACTCAATTTCAATATTTTTATGTATTTTCGAAAGTGTTTTGTGAAAAAATACGGAGAAATTTCTTGAAAGCTGTTCAACAACACAATTATTTTTAATCAATACATGTGAAATTTTTCTAAGAAATTATCTTTGCTTTTTTTCGATGGTCACAAATTCCAACAATCAAATCAGAATTTTTGTATGAATTATTTTGAAATGGTATTTTCATTTCATTCTATGGAATGCCAACAAGTTTAGTCGTCAAACTTTTGTCTAATTCTGAAAAAGACATCCTCTGATTTTTGAATGAAGATGTCTTAATAGCGAAATCAAACTGTTTTCATCTTTCTTATTGGTTGTAAAAATAATATACTCCTTTCTCTTGCATAGTCTTTTATGAACAAAAAATTGGATCCAAAATATCAATGATGAAATCGAATTTCTTTTTGATGAGAAAATTATATTTTGTTCATTTCCTGAAACGCCCAACAATCAAATCAAAGTTGTGTGTAATTGGTCTGAAAATTAATTCACTGAATTTTTGTCTGTTCATAAATTTAGAACATCTTTATTTCTTGTTTTCTGAAGCTAAATATTATTTTTGATAGATACGATTCGTCTGGTGGATATAATTTTCAACCATCCATATGATGATGAAAGCCGAATGAATTTATTAATTCCATTAAATAAGACTTTAATTTAATTCCCATTGAGATAATTAACAAATAACGTGCTTGCCGTAGTATGAAAACTGCTGTGGTCATGTACCAAGAGCTGTTTAAAACATGCAATTGTTCGGAAGCAATAATAATATATGGAGTATCCATAAAAGGCGAAAGGATGAAATAGGAACGAAATGTTTACGACTTTAGGCGAATAAAAGCGTATATTCGAGGGAAATAAATAACTTATTGAATTGAATTTTTATTTATCGTGTACTGTATGTACGGATCTTTATATGTACCCCGATGTAATTTAAACACGAAAATGAAATGGAACATTTATCAAGTGACCAATGTCTTTTCAAACTATGCCTATGTGAACGTATTAAATTGTGCAGTTGCCTATTTTATTTTTCTAGAATGATAGGAACACTCATAAACCAAGGAAAATTTTCTACAGCCCTTGGTATATGACTTTTCAAATTTTTATGTTGATTTTTGTGAAGGAATTATACAGAAAGTTGGCACTTTCATATGTTACTGAAAATGTATGCAGTATGGCATCATATCTAGTTATACAAAAATTTTCGTTATTCAAAATGAGTATAGTAAAAGCATTATATGTGATTCCTAGAACTCTTTATAACGCGCAGTGTGGCTAAGTTTTAAATTCATGAAATTTTAGAATCATTGATGGTACAAAATGTATATACAACGAAATTATATAATTCGTATAGAGTAGGGCAATAAAAAGATTGTTAGGATATGCCAGTTTTTTGATGATACAGATAATCAATATGATAATTCAATAATGAAACGTGAAAATGTTATAAATGCTGAATTTTTTTTGAAAAAGTTCAATTTCTTCAATAACTCAAAAAAGTTCTCATTTATGTAATAAGTAATAAGCCTGAGGAATACCGAATTACACATCTGAGAATTATACATTATAAAATTGTATAATGATGAATTTTATATAATTTCTAGGAAAATGTTGAAAATGTGTAAAGGTTTAAAATATCTAATACTCATTCAACTTCATACAATGAAAAAATGAGTACTTCCCAATTAAATTATCGAATGAATCATTATCTTCATTAGATTTACACTTAAAATGAAAGAAGCGTAACAATTAAGGGACAATTGCGTTAAACTAAATAGAGAAAATACTGAATGAGTTTCTTAAGGCCTTTTTTATCTAATTATATATCAAAAGTTATTATTCGTTAAAAGTGGAGAAAATTAAAGAATGTTTGTGGTCGATTTTCACCATACACGAATTTTCTTGTTTCGCTCAACAATTTTTGTATCATTTGTTCAGCATGTGTTGTTGTTATTCAATCCTCAGAATGCAAACTGTTGAAGTTATTTTTTTTTTTGATCCTTTAACGTGCTTGATTTCTGCTTTTCGACTAATGATACGTCGGGGAATTCTGTCACCTTACTAACCCGGAATTTTGCCGAAGCCCTCCCGTGTCGAGGGAAGGAATCTTTAGTGTCCAACACATCTCTGTTAGACAGGACCGACGGCTTTTCATCTTCTCCGAAAGATAGACACTGAAGCGATTCCCAGAATTCGAAAAATCCCACCGACTTTGTGGGGATTGAACCCAAATAACTCTGCGCAGGGTACGAGCATCAAATTCTCTACGCCACCGAGCCGGCTGAAGTAAATTTAAATGAATGAAAGGTGGCAATAAAATTTTTCGTCCCAATATTGGTAGTTAAACATCTGGTCATATATTTAGTTTTTTCATTAAGTTCAGTTACATTATTTCAAAGCGACTCTAATTGTTCCACAATTCCTATCGCTATTGCCCATAAACGATATTTATTCATAAATAATTCTAATTCAGTCATTAAATATTTCAAAACCGCTGTTTGAATGCAGGTTATATACAAAGATAAAAAGTCGTAACACAGATCTGCATATGTTTGAATTTCATGGTGGTTATTACGTAAAAGAGGGTTTTCACATAGCAATTATTTTTGATCTGCAATTGTGACGGATTTCAACTGTTAAATATTCATAAAACTTCCACTAAAAGCGACTATATCAACGATAGTGGTTGTTTTTTGAAAAGCTTTGTCTTTATCAGACTCCTATCAGAAAATCAGTATAGTATTTATCATTTACATCAAGAAAATTTATTGCATAAAATCTGTTTTTTCTTTGGAAATTGAAAATTTCATATTTCTTGAGCTGAATTATATATTGTACGTAAATTTTTCAAATAGACGATGTTTTTTTCATTCTTTGTTGTTTCAATTGGGAAAATCCAAGTTTTTGAGATGATGCTATTTTATATTTTAATTATTTGATTGGATTCATCTATACCTATTTGAAATTTCAGTTTACTGGACATCTTCCTTTTTTCTGGAGGAAGCGTACTTTTTGTCAACTCATCACTTCTTCCTTCTTCAAAATTGATTTTTTACTTTTCTCAAAAATTCTGCCCAGAAAGGCAGTGACCTATTCATATTTCAGTTAGGATCGCGGTAACATTTTTTTTGAGTCAGATTAAAATGAACTTTAGTTCTTTCCAAATAATCTGTAGAGGCAAGTTTTGGGCAAGACCATACGATATAGAAACGGTTTCTGAAAAATAACACCTACGATATGGGTAATCTATATTCTACATGAAGGAATTAACCATCCTTTATGATATTGATAATTTATATTTACTTCAGAAATTATCTAGAACTGATATAATTATGGAGTTCTGAAGGTGTATTATCGAGAGGATCAGGTTCAAGGCGCACAACAGCGTCTGTCGTCCTACTATCATTTCCGTAATTCAAGAAGTAGAAAGAAATACCTCGAGGCAGTCGTATCCGATGGGTGTGTTCAAACACTTTTCACCTTACACATCTCCATTTCAGACATTTCACGATGACATCAGCATGCTGACCTAGTATACAAACTTGTTTTTAGTGAGAGTTTTCACAAACTGAACGACTAGAAATTCAATCGCTTTTAACAATTTAGAATAGCTGAATTGTGATAATGGAATTGATTCTGATTCTACAAATATGTACATATATTACAAATTGGCTGCTAGATTTGTTTATTTAGTATTACAGGGAATGTAAATTAGAAAGGAGCGTTTTATTGGAACTTTCCAATTATTATTTTTTTCAACGCATACATGAATTGTTGTGACTAATTTACTGAAATGTAATCGCAGCATTGAGGCGAGATATTTATTTGTTGAATGCATTTGTAAATCAATAGTAAACATTTTACCATTCGAAAAACATTTCAATTTGAACCAATATACGACGGGGTAGAAGAAAAGTTAATTTCTAACTTCAAACTAACTTTTTCCTCAGATCCCCACTGTCTAGTATCGAGGTTAAAATTCTTCAAGAGAATCTCAACATAGCCATAGTAGCAAGAATATGAAGACCATATTTTCAGGGATTATGTCATTCATTTTTCAAAAGTATTCCTCCGAATATAATTCGTATCAAATATTCGAATATTCGTTTGGTAAAAACAATTCATTTCGGTTTTGTTAATCTTACAAGAGAGACGAGAGTACGTCCATGAAGAATTGAACTAGTTTTTCTTTTTCACTTCAACTTAATAACGCACTATCTAATAAGAATGCAAGAGATATAATATCTTTTGTCGGAAAAACTATGAAACGAGAAGTATATATACCGCTTGAGAAAAACCAACTGAGTGATATTTGTAACAACAGGAAGTCAGTAAATGCCACATACCTAAGACTGAATATAAATTATGTACATCATAGATGTCATGGATACAGTTTTGCTCAATGAAAAATTCATTTTCCTTCTGATTTCCCATTCAATTCATTTTGAGCATTCGTTTTCACTGATGCTCAATGAATCAACTATTCAATTTTGTCCCAGATCTGAAAGACAATTAATTTTCATCTTGTTGGTATACATTAATATTCATCATGAGAACTAAAAACAATAATGAATAAATTGCTTATTGTTTACATTTCAATTGTTAATTGTACTCATTAGTTCATTATAATTTTATTGATAAGTATTGCCATTGTCAAAATTCAATTCAATCTTTTATCTTGCCGTATACACAAGTATACCCTACATACCTCGTTACTGAAAAGTATATTGTGAAAATCACGTATTAAAGCATGAGTTTTTGTATAATCGATTCGTTGAGATTAAATGAAGAATATTGAAATTATTACTCTTTCCAGATATTTGTTGCTGCTCTATGCATATTCTGTGCAGTGCCACAGATCGATGCTGTCGTCAATAAAGGCAGTTTTGAAGAATCAGCGTCCAACAACGTGGAAAATCTTAATAAAGAAGTGAAGAATGAAGATAAGGAACAAATTTCTGCAGAATCGAATATTGAGGCAAATCGTAGGGATGCGCCAGTTCTGTCAGATTCATACGGCGTACCCATACCTCCAGGATCTTTAGATTCTTATGGGCCTCCATCAATCCCAAGTAATCCTCCTCCTGTATATGGCGTTCCAGATCATCCTTCGAATAATATCGTCTATCCGGCTCCACCTCCTGATATACCCCCACCAGTTATCAGCGCAGACAGCAACTTAGATTTACCCTCAGGTAGATATGGTGTTCCGAACTCAAGGCCTGGAATTCCATTCAACACATACGGACCCCCACCACCACCACCACCACCGGAGAAATATGGTCCCCCTTCATCACCGCAATTCAAATATGGACCACCGAAATTTTCTAAACCTCACCTATCAAAGCCACATAAACCAAGACCCATTTATGGTCCTCCAAAACCTTCATTCATTCCTAAATCTCCAAAGCACCATTATGGCCCCCCAAAGTACTATCGAAAGCCGAAACCATCTTATGGACCCCCTAAGTTGACTTATGGTCCACCCGGGCAGTATCTAGGATCAAATAGCTTCAACAGCGGTGGACCAAAAAATATTTATGGTCCCCCAAAATACATAATTTCCTCGCCTCATAATCATTATGGTCCTCCAGATCCTGTACCACATCCCCCTCCGCCTGGCGTTCCTGCACCTCCAACTCCTCCAGAAATTAAATATGATGGCTGGAAACCTATTCCTGGCCTCGTTTCTCGTCCACCTTCTGATAGTTATGGAGTTCCACAAGGGGAACCTCATGGTACTGGTGATCTTTTGTTGAACAGTGATTTTACTCCTCCTCCAGTTGGGAGTGGTCAAGATAATCACATTTCAATTGAATCACATTCTAATGTGAACAGCTATGGTTCCTCATCTAGTGGAGGTGTTAGTGACTCTTATGGAGCACCTCTAAATGCTGTAACTGGGTCAGGACAAATTGTAACCAGCTCTGTTAATAGTAACGACCATTCTGGTGATATAAAAATAGGACTTTCTGCAGTTGGTGTCAATCCAGAACACAGCGACAATCTTTCCGTGATAAAGAGTATAGGATATGAAATTTTACAAGAATCTAATGGACAGTATTACGTAAACAATAATGGGCATTCATCTCACTCTCACTCAAATGGAGATGTTGATTCATATATTGGAATTTCTAGTGAAAATAACGATATCCACTCTGGAGGATACTCTAATGGAATTGGTAATTCGTACCAATCCTCATATTCTGGTGGAGGTTCTTACAGCTCTGCATATTCTGGTGGAAGTAGTAGCAGTTATCTTCCACCAGTAAGTGGAAAAATACACTTCGATTCGTATAGTACTCCTCCTCGTGATTCTTATTCAGTTTCAGGACCCTATGCTGCTGCTCATTCCTACAGAACAAACGGTCTTTCTTCATCAAAATTCAACTCATTCAAACACTATAAAAAATATCCTTCCTATAGACCTGAAGGTGGTTTGTCAAATGCAGCAACAAGTGGTGGTTTGGTACCTCCCAGTGGTTTGTACGGTGTTCCCCCGAGTGGTCAATATGGAACACCTCTGATAGGTCCTCATGGACCTCCACTGAACGCGTTGAAAATTAACCCACCGAGACATCCTGTTGTTTTGAGAGAACCAGTGCCGCATGGTGTGATTCAAGGTTTAGAAGGTCGTGGTCATCATCAAAAAGATGCTAAAGGGCTTGTCCATAATATTCATCTTGCTCAGGCTGCACAGAATCATTATAATGCAGCTTCAACTTATATTCCCCCACCCGTGCCTGATGTGACCAAACCAGTTACTGAAGATTTTCCTCACGTTTCATCTGATCAGAGTTTACCAAATGTACATAGTCATTCAAACTTCAAGGAGAATATAGGTGGCAGTAGTTCTTATTCGAATGCTTTGAATATACATGGGGCACAAGCGGGAGCACTTACAAGTTACCAAGTACCTTTCAATACTATAGACGGATTGTACGGCGTACCATCAACTTCTGTTGGTGTTATAAGCACGGATCATTCTCATGGAGGATTATCTGTTGGTTTGGATACATCTCATCCGAGTATTTCATTGGATTTGACTCAAAATCATGGAGTTAATCCGTTCGGTTTCGCAGGAATACCTCATGATTGTAGCGCATATAAGTCTCAACCATTGCCGTCCTTATCTTATGGTGTACCATCTGCAAATTCATACACTGCTTCGTTATCTGCATTAACTACCAATATTGGAGGATATCAAAGCGGATTTCCAATAAATTATGGAGTGCCTGATCTACAATCAGCTCATAGCCATCTTATTACAGATAGTCACTCAACCAACAATATAGCTATCGATGAGAAGGAAGCTTTCGCGAAAAGCTTAGTTCCTGGCGCAGAAGTGATCCAATCGCAAAGTATAGATTTCCATAGTTTACCAGTGCAAGTTCCAAATACATATGCTGTTCAAATCCAATCAAGTGGTCAACATCATGAAAACCCTGCAGCACTTGCTTCGAATCCATACTTGAATAATGCTCTGTTGCAAAGTGTGTTGACTGCTGTGGAACAAACTAAAGCACAGGAAGTACAAAACCACGTTGGGGATGGTAATATTCATCTTTCTTCTATAGACCTTCAATCAGGACTGCAATTATCACCAGACTTAGACGTTGAACATTCTATCAAGAATGAAGTTTATGCCAATTCTTTGAACAGTACTCTGAAGGAAATTAAAGATTCTAAGAAGGAAACTTATTCTTTGCCATCGATAGAAAATAATGAAATAGCGTTATATTTCAATAAGAACATGGGTAGAAATATGCAATTGACAGGAGATGATAAAGATCAAGAAAACTCGTTTAATGTTCAACAGCAAAGGTATGAGTTCTCTTCAGCTCAAAATGTTGCTTCTAAAAATAATTCGACTGATTCTAATTGAGCATGCTCAAACTGTTCGTTAGTGATAAGTAGAATAGTGATACAAGAATCAGGGCTCAAGCCACTCCTGAAGTGCTCATAATTGTATGGACTATAACATAATTTATTTTATTTTTATACTGTAGTATTTATATCAATGTACATTAAATTAAGCTAAACAAAGATGAAGAGTGTATTTCTTTCAAGACTGAAAAAGAAAAAATTATGTATTTTAAATTATTTAATCCAGTCTTAATGATTTGGAATAATCTGCTTTACTTCAAGAGAGCTGCGTTTTTTGTTAAAGCTTTGTCGGTTGTCTGAACATTAACAGCTTTCATGTTTCGAAGTGTAATAGAGTTTAATAGAGCATTATATTATAAATTTAAAGGAAAGACGGTTCAAGTGATTAGCTCGGTGATTTTAACAAAAAATTAGGTGCTTGTTTTTGTGCTAATTACTCTCCATTATGAAGTTCAAATTTATTAAATTGAAAGAAGTTAACTTCAAGAATGAAGCTTATCGTAATATATAATTATGTAGTTCGAAGTCTAATAATGCAGTCGGAAATGAGAAATTGATAGTACATATATTTTACAAATAATAAGCGTCAATATGAAGTAAGTTTCATTAATTTTTGATGATTGAGACTTGAGAATTCGGAAAAAGAGCCCAAAAACTCTTTCAAATATCATTAAATTACGTAGAATGTTTCAGTTTGTTGAAAATTTTTACCCGTCACGTATTGAAAATAAAGTATTTGAATATATTATTTAACGTCTTTAGGAGACCAATTATGCTTCATTTTACAAAGTAAAATTCGACGAAAAATATTTCAGATAATATTTTCGAAAACATGTGGATATCTTTAGTATTCAGAAGATCCACCCTGCTATTTATGACACTTTGTTATATTTACTTTGTTATTCATTCTTAAGAAGTTGAAAGTATATATTATGGGTCTTCCGGAAATACTTCAACGTTAACTGTTTCTTGTTAACGTATCTTATCTTGTATAATCTACTATGAAAGTCTTTTACACCGTATTTTGTGAAAAGAAATGAATAATCTCTACTAGAAAAGAGGTATTCAAGCAGATCGCACTCGGTTGATATTCAGCAATGAACAGGGTATAATATTTTATAATTCTATAAATTTTAATTGAAAAGTTCAACAGATCGATATTATTGCAGTAAAACGCATAAGCCATCTTTTGAATTTCTATGATACTACCATATTAAATGAGTCACAGTATAAAGGTTTCTATTCTCACCAGAAGTTGGTTAATATCAGGTCTCATGAGTTGTAACCACAGGATAGAGATGTCGCCTTAAACGCGAATAGGTTGCGCTAACTCGAAGAGAAAAGCAGAAATTTTCATTGAAGAAACAATTGTTTTTTATTTCACAATTAGTTTAATGTTTAATCTATAGAGATATGAAATATTTCATGTATCTAATAGCAGTTTTTCGATCTCCGAGTGGTACAAATGTTTCGAAGATTAGAAGAAGAGTTGGTATAAGTGTATTATTGTACAAGCGGGAGATAATCTTTTTGCTTACGGAGGTATATAATTTTTTTTATTCTTTTGAATAATTACTAATTTGAAGGAATGCAACCATAGAAAAAGAATAGAACTAATCTGTCCTGATTTGAATACCATTTCATCCTAATAATGATTGAACTGTCAGTGCGACAAGGATTATTTAGTGAGCAAAGTTTATAAAACTTCGTTTGATATTCTTCTTGAACCTATTCTCCATCTTCATTAGATCTGACTCAATTATTCAAACCATTTTAGTAAGTACTGGACTGTAATTTGCTTTTACTAAGGAAGTTTCCCATCTGGGGAATTTGTATTTCTTGATTCAATTTTCTCGGAAATCTAATTGGAAACTGACTTTCTCTTTTCATTTATGAACGACAATACTCTGATAAAATTTTATAATACTTAAAAATAAGGTATGAGAGTCCAAGGCAACTCACGTATCGTAATTTGTGAGACAAATTTATTTTAATTTCCTTAAGGAATTAATAAATCATAATTTGATTGAGGAGGACGTTACTTGATGAAATTTAATAAACATTTTTAATTAAATAAAACAAAATTTGAATAGCATTCGAAAAATAATTATAAATCATTCCTGTTGACCCAAAATCATGAAATTCTGCAAGCACAAGTGAAAGAAGTAAATTTGATAAATATAATCTTATAGTTACTCAACAGGAAAATGAAATAATTGTGATCAAGTAAAACTTATCATCTTGCGGTTAGGTTAGTTATGCTTATTTAGATGTTATGACGTGGTTTCCGCAGAATGCTGATCTGAACGCCATTGAACATTTCCATGAAATGAAGAAAACGAGCCATGAATCCACCTGAAATATATTTTCGAGATTATTTGTTTGAAATATGGTCTTTAACAGACTTAATAAGATCGACCATAAAGAAAATGTATCGAAGATGGCAGGTGAAAATACTCAGTATAGATAGCTTGGTATTTCGTTTTTGTTCGAACAATTGATTATCAGATCTTCTACATTGTTCATCCTTTTATTTTTCGAATATTCCGATAAACGCGCATCCCTACGTCTTTTATCCTCACAGGTAATTCCAGAAAAACAGGAAAAAAATGATTGCTTCCAAATAATTCGACAAAATGTAAGTAATTTGTAACCAAAATTTTTCGGATTGAATATTAATTTCCAAAAGAAACTTTCTCTATAAAAAGCCTCATAAAGCCAACCTCTATTCAAAAATTGGCAAGTACTGAATCTTAGTTGATTTGAAATCCGTAAATCCCAGAAAGAAATCTCTTACCCCTAGAATGAGCACCAGAAAGTCACAAAATTTGCGTGAATGAGAATCACTTCGACGTCTAATATCCCCAAGTTTGGGTTAAAGAGTCTGAAAGTTGATAGAATGGAGTTCAATTTAGCAATTGAGGGGCTGGGGAGAATAAAAATGAACTAGAATAGATTGAAGGAAACAGAAACCAGGTTGCGCGCATTTGGGGTCCCCGCTTGTAAAACAAGTAATTGATTATTCATCAATTGAAAAAGAAATGTCCCGCATTTGTTAGGGGCTGCACTCTTATTCGCGAAAGATAAATTAAGAATAAAATGGTTCGTTTCACTTTCCATTCGATTATTCGATCGGCTTCGAGCTATGTAGAAGACGGAAACAAGTTGTTTGAATTCTCTCATTCTTAGATCGACATTGAACTTTAAGTTTGACATATGTTCACTGAATGATTCCACAAGTTAGGAGAGTCATATTTGTTAGTGTAACAAAGAGTGTAACAAAGGAAATATCAAATAATCTGAAATATATCTTTCAGTAATTGATTTCAATAACAATATATTCTGACGTGATACATTAGGACAATATAAACAGTTATATGTACTATAATATATATCTTGATATGCATTTCATTTATGTAAGCATTATCAGGAGCCGATAATATAGTGAATTGTAAGTGAAGGGCGCTCGAGCTTGAGTCTTTTGCTGATTAATAGAACACTCTCCAGGTAGAAAAATTTGACTTCATAGTTGGCAGGTTGACAAACTATAACAGGATTACCCCGGATGCCTAAACAAATATAAGTCAAATAAACGTAATGAATTAATCGATCTACAGGCCTCTTTATGTGCCACTAGCTAAGTCTATGTGGAGAAGGTGTATGTTATATCTACTCAAGCTTCTGTTTTGCTGCGCCACCACCTTTGACTGAGGACTCAAACGTGGAAAAAGCGTCTCTCTCTATCTATAATTAATTCAATATAAAATTGATTATTTAAACTAAACCATACCACAGGCAAGTGATTAATTACAAATGCGAACATAAAATTAACCAGACTGTGAACTTGATATGTCAATAAAAAAATGAAAATTAATAATTTATAAAATGATCTTATCTGTCTTGGTGGTTGAACGCTATAATGGACGCACGGCTCAAAGAAACTGCTAGAGCCAGGTCCTATATTTCCATCTTCCTGGTATCTGGTATTTAAATACTGGCCTTTTCCAGGTACCCTGTACATTCCTGGATTACTGCTTATTCCAGGTACACAAGTTATTCTGGGTACACTGCTGAATCTGGATATCTTGTATATTCTGGGTATCCTGTTTCCACAAAATTCTCAGTTTAGAATGGTTGCGAAGTCCGTACAACACTATTTTTCGAAAACCCTAATTATCCAAATGAACAATTTTCAGCTATGTAATTCACTTCAGAGAAAATCACGAGTTTCAGACTAGGGATGATCAAACAATCAAAACTATCGTTATAGATCCCTGAGTTTAAATACTTTGAAAACCATGATACTTGGACAAGCAACTTATTTAGTCATATTCGGAGGAGAAATAAGTAAGAATTTGAAATACCAAATTCAAAATGAGTGATTTCACTTATGTATAACGGCATTCACAACAGGAGGTAAATTGAAGTCTAGTTGGTCGTTGCAAATTGGCTGGTTTTTCCTATGAGCGGACGTAATTTCAATAATCTCCAAGATGTCCATGCTTTTTCCTTTATTAACTGGATGCATGAGTTCGATATTCTCGAAATCTATGAAATGATTTTTGTTGATCCAGTGGTCCGAAAAACCTGTAGAATTTTCATTTTGGAGAATAGATTTTTTATGTTCTTCTCGATGCATCTTCCGGTTTGGCCTATATAGAATGTCTCACATTCACTGCAGTGTATTTTATATACTCCGCTTTTATGTAATAATTTTGTTTTATCTTTATTATTAACTAACAATGAACCCAAATTCTTTTTATTAGTGCTGATGGTGTTAATATATTTCCTGTGTAATCTTGTTACTAATATTAGGAATATAGTTAATTGGAAATTTTCTGTTAGATTTCTCAGTATGCAACGGATAAATGCTCTGCAATGAAAGTTTATGTCGTTTCTGTCTTATTAAGGTATCAATTCATTTTGGTTCATAGCCGTTGTTCTTAGCGATTAATTTTAAACTTGAACTTCATTCTCAAAATCGACAGCTGACAAAGGAATAGAAAGCAATCTGTGCACAAATGAATAAAAAGAACTCAGTTTTATATTCTGGGATTGGGAACTACTGTTATGAATCAGGGTATCCGAATATGTTGGTTTTATGTCAGCTTTACAAAGGTAACACTATTACGATTTCAGAAACTGATATGTATATTGAAAAAACAGAAAAATTTATAGAATTACATGTAGATCCTACTAACAAATTTCAAACCAAAGTGATATCTCTAATTAAAAAGTGTACGAATTCATTGCAAAGAGATGGGTTGAAATTGACTGTTATGAATCCGAAAGCTCCAATTTAATATTCATTACCCAAAATTTACAAGGTAGATTGTCCCATGAGATCTACTGTTTCATATGAAAGTGCTACAGCTACTAAGTTATGTAAATATTTGAACAACATACTTCCAAATTTGATACAACACAATCCAATATACTCAATACAAAACTCTATAGAATTAACCAATCACTTGAGATCTCTAAAAATTCCGATAAATGCTAAATTAGCATCCTTTGATATAATTAATCTATATCCGTCTACATCCTGCCGTGATGTCAAAGCCACTATTAACAACAACTTCAATCCAATAGTACATTAAGCCACACTCATATAGAAGAAACGATATCAGCTGTAAACATATGTCTCCAACAAAGTTATTTCAGGTTCAATAATAAAATATATCAACAATTAGATGGTTTATCTATGGGCTCTCCATTGTTACCGTTATTAAGTGAAATATTTATGACAAATATGTTTTGTCGAGCTTGAATATTTAAGGGATTTTGCGATTATACTTAAAAATTGGCAATCAATACCAAGGAAGTGATTATGTTTCAGGAGAGTCACACTGCGACGGAAGAACATCTCCTCGCAAGAGGAAATATCGGAAGTTATGTACTTTTTGATTATCTCCTTAGTCGTTTATATGCCTTGCTTTCTATGTAAAATCTTTTCTTTAATTCAAGTGTGTTTAGACATATAAGAGTCAGGTATGATTGTTGAAATATTTTTCTGCTGGTTTTCTTTTTCCATTGTTACAGATTCCTGTCACAAACCCTCTTCCTTTCATCCTTGTCGTCTGGAAATCATGGAGTGCAAGATGAGAATTGAAGCTGCTAAGCAGAAAAATCTTTGGTACTCTTTATGTACACACAACACTAACACAACATAAACAGACAAGCTATTGCTAGTGCAATAATGACAGGGAAACGAGTTTTTTCTTCAGGTTTTTTCACTCGTTTATTTAATCATACGAAATATAGTATGGTTCCCCTGATACATTTTCCTGAGCTCACACTTGTGTTTTTTTCTGACACACCAAAATTATAGATATAAGCATTTATTGTAAATACAATTATTCGAATTTTTGTAAATCCTCTCTTTCTCAAAAGAATATAGAGGGTGCTTCAACGAAAACTAAACAGAGGCTATATCTACCAAGATTTTCATTTCTGATCAAAACGCAAAAACAAATCAATTTTTGTTTCAAGGGGGACATCTTTTGGAGTACAAAACGTGGCTGAAATATCAACCCCCTGAGCGGGGGTTGCAATCCTGGAACATTTTGAATAGGAAAGATGAGTCGAGTGATGACTCAAAAGAAAGGTGGTATCTTTGTCTACATTACCTTGAACGATTCAATTTTTAATTGAAAACTGTAAAAGATACAGGGTGAGCCACTGAAAGACAGGGGATACTATTTCCCTGAGACTATTCAAGTTTCAGTGAGGTAAAATGGAACAGATCCATGCTGATCAATGGCAGTCATCATCAAGTACCATTCTCATCTCGAACTTCAACCCCTGGAGCAGGGGTGAAAACCCTTGAAAATTTGGAAGACGGTAGATGGGTCGAGTGATAACTCGAAAGAAAGGTATTATCTTTGTCCGCATTTCAGTGAAAGAATTTTAATTTTTGATTGAAAACTATAGGAGATACAGAGTGAGCCACTGACAAATAGAGAAGACTATCGGCCCAATACTATTGGAGTATTAGTGCGAAAAACTGGAATAAATTCATTTAGATCAAAGATGACAGATGACAAATAAAATTCCAAGAAATAATATTTTTAAAGAATTAATTTTATGATATCTGTTTTCTAGGAGACAAAGTTTCAGCGTAATTCTTAACTCTGATAAATATTCATCAGTCAAGAAAAGAGAGTTGAAGTGAGATGAGTGAACATTTATTCGACTTAGTTCATGGTTTAATAAGACGTAAAATTAAGTTATATGACTTAACATCTGATGAATTATGTCAACTACCATTGGCATATTATAAAAAAGAATCAAAAGGCTATGAAATGAACATGGTATGGAATCGTTTGAGTGAAGAATACAAAAAAGAATTGAAAATGCACTGGACACTGGTCAAAGTCAGAAATATCTGACATTGATTTTCCAGATGGACCACTACCCAAAAGAAAAGACTGTTCAATATGTATGTTAAATGGATAAAATTATAAAACAATGGAAATTAATCTAATGAAAATAAAAAACTTCAAAATTATGTCTTTATTAATTCAATTGTATTTTTACATTTCATGCATAGTTTGATTCAGCTTTAAATTATCTTTACAGTTAATTTTGATTCTTCGTTTATCATTTCTACATTCATTCAATTTTGTAGAGAACCTTCTCCTTTTATCTAAACATTCTTCTTCTCTTTGAATACAACTATCAATATTTGTATCCAGTTCTTTCATTATAGATTTTCCTTCTTTTAATTCATCTTGGCATGCATTCATTTTCATCTTACTCGTTTTAACTTCTTCAATTAAATTTTCTTTTGCTATTTGCAAATTTTCTATTTGTATTTCTAAATTTGAATTTTCCTTTTGCAAAGCATTTATCATTTCTACTGCTACAATGTTTTTTTGATTATAGGTTAATATTATCCATAGTTATAGAATGAATATTTCATAGAAACTATCCACTTTTATATGTTCAAACTATTAATGAACTTATTATTGTATTCATACATTATTCATCTATCACAAATAAAAATAATATTTATACAACCCTGAAGGTTATCATTTATATTCCAATATCAGCAAAATAAGAAATATTAATGAAACTCGAATACACAAATCCATTTTTTCTATACATAGCCCAGAAAATTATCATAATTAACTCATTCAACTTGCACAAACAAGTCGAAACTTGCATAAACAAGTCGATTTTTTTTATCTAAAGGTCATCATTATCAATAACAACAAACCAATTAAAATTAATTGAATTTACGTCATCGCTTTTTTTAACTCAACCAACCCAGCCCTGCCCAGCGTGCGCATGCCCAATAACACCACGCCCAATAAGAATAACCACCCCCACACACCAAAAAAAACACCCCACTAAGGAAAAACCACCCCCAAAAATACACCACTCACCCCCCACCCCTCTAAACATCTGCACTGGTAAACCTCAGGTCACGTGACTCTGATTACGTCACCACCCACCAGCCTCTTCTCCAACAACCCCTTCTGGTCATTGTCGACAACTCTTCCTCTTATCTCTTCTTCTTCACCTCACTTCTTGTACAAAAGGTCAATACAAGGTCACGGACAACCCCCTTATCGCCCTCTTCAAACAGAACCGGATGGCATGTGATCTAGCACGCTCCTAGCTTATCTACTCTTTGATCTGGAATGAATCTGTTCAATTTTTCTGCACTAATACTTGAATAGCTCGAGGCGATAGATAGTCTCCTCTATTTTTCAGTAGCTCACTATGTATTTTCTACAGTTCTCAATCAAAAATGAAAATTCGTTCACGGAGATGCAGACAAAGATGATATCTTTCTTTCGAGGTATAACTCGACCCATCTACCCTGTTCCAAATTTTCAAGGGTTGTCATCCCTGCTCTAGGGGTTGAAATTCGAGATGAGGATGGTACTTGATGATGACTGCGATTGATCAGCATAGATCTCTTCAATTTTACTTCACTGAAACTTGAACAGTCTCAGGGAAATAGTCTTCCCTATCTTTTAGTTGCTCACCCTGTATCTTTAACAGTTTTCAATAAAAAATGGAAATTCGTTCAAGGTAATGTAGACAAAGATACCACTTTTCTTACCTTCTTCGCTTAGGGGGTTGATATTTCAGGCAAGTATTGTACCCCAAAAGATGTCCCCCTTGAAACCAAAATCGACCTGTTTTTGCGTTTTGATCAGAAATGAATGTTGGTAGATACAAGGCGATGTAGACAAAGATACCACCTTTCTTTTGAGTCATCACTCGACCCATCTTCCCTATTCAAAATGTTCAAGGATTGCAACCCCCGCTTAGGGGGTTAATATTTCAGGCAAGTTTTGTACTCCAAAAGATGTCCCCCTTGAAACTAAAATTAATTTGTTTTTGAGTTTTGATCAGAAATGAATATCTTGGTAGATATAGCCTCATGTCATGCTACGCCACCTGTTTCATGCTCAGACAATTAATTATAGCACATCAAAATATCAAGTTTAGTTATATGTTCAAAGCTACGGAAGTTATGGCAAATTTTCCCATTGGAAATCCGAAATTTGACATCCTGAATTATGGCAAACCAAACACTTATGAGGTATAATTTGTTTTCAGCGTCGTTTTAATTTCGATTCACGATCGACCAGTGAAGTTTGGCTGATTAGAAAGGAAACACCCTGGACTTGTGTTTCGATAGGAAAATGGGTCAGAATCTATTGAGAAAATCATAAATATAAATTGAATTTTAATTTTGTCCTCAAAAACGGTGATGATACGAAAAAAATGCATGAAACAAAAAAGTTTTCAAATTGAATGATTAATTCGAAAATGTAGTCAGTAGAGTGCTGCAAAAAAGATATGAGGGAAAAAAGACCACATGACACAGAAAAATTTATCACCCTGTGAAGCAATTGTCAATTGCTTCATACATCGTCGTCTAGCTGATGAAGAAAGACTAGAATGTCGAATGTCAGGTGGATATCTAAAATATATATATATATATATATATATATATATATATATATATATATATATATATATATATATATATATATATATAAAATAATGGAAAAGAAAATAATGATAAACCTTTGAACTTGGACTTGTCGATTAGTAGGGCTCATGACTCACTCGCCTTTAAAATATACAGAAAAACCAACTTATTCGGATACCCTGATTCATAACAGTAGTTCCCAATCCCAGAGTATCAAATTGAATGCTTTTCATTCATTTGTGCACAGATTGATTTCTATTCCTTTGTCAGCTGTCGATTTTGAGAATGAAGTTCAAGTTTAAAATTAATCGCTAAGAACAACGGCTATGAACCAAAATTAATTGATACCTTAATAAGACAGAAACGACATAAACTTTTATTGCAGAGCATTTATCCGTTGCACACTTAGAAATCTAACAGAAAACTCCCAATTAACTATATACCAACAAGATATGTAACAGATTACACAAAAATAATATCAACACCATCTAAAAAGAATTTGGGTTCATTGTTAGTTAATAATAAAAATAAAACAAAATTATTGGATAAAAGCGGAGTATATAAAATACACTGCAGTGAATATGAGACATTCTATTTAGGCCAAACCGGAAGATGCTTCGAGAGGAGAGTTGAAGAACATACAAGATCTATTCTCCAAAATAAAAATTCTACGGGTTTTTCGGACCACTGCATTAACAAAAATCATTTCATAGATTTCGAGAATATCGAACTCCTGCATCCAGGTAATAAAGGAAAACGGATGGACATTTTGGAGATTATTGAAATTACTTCCGCTAATAGGAAAAACCAGTCAATTTGCAACGACCAACTAGACTTCAATTTACCTCCTGTTGTGAATGCCGTTATATATAAGTGAAATCACTCATTTTGAATTTAGTATTGTTATCCTCTTGATAATAGGCTTACAACCCGAAACATATGTCGAATATTTGTGAAACCTTTGCCAAGTAATAAACCAATCTTTTATTCATTATGTTTCATCAAGTGTTAAGCGAGAATTCTATACATATTATGAAATTGTGACCTTTGAACCTCTTACTATCAACTGCAGCCAACTCAACGTTTGTTGATACGAAAGCTGAAATTATGTCTTGGACCCATGCATTCACATGGTTAACCAGTGTCAATGACAATCTCTAAACATACTATGATGGAACTAAACGTAATCGTAGTCTTCACCAAAACAGTCAATTAACGAGAATCAACCAACTATTCCATCTGACGTATCAAAGGAGAGTCGAGGGCCACGTGAATGTAGTAAGTTGAAATCAACATTCAAGATACATGGCTCCACAAGTAACTCAATATTTGGGCGCATCTAGGTCTATAGTTTCTGTCAAGACAAATCTAACGAGCCCAAATACGATGGAATTAAATTGAGTAGCGAGAAGATCTTATGAGGACTCTATAGACTTACATAAAATCCATGGTTCCACATTGTCACAGATGACATTTGCATTAGAAACTAGGGCTTGATAATTGGTGACGATTGGGATGAAATTTTGAAAAAATCTAGTTGAAAATGGAAATCTTTAAAATTTTTCTTTCTGGATATATTCTGAGTTAACTATGCTATCTGAGAAGAATTTGAGTTTCATGACAGTAATAGGAATTATTTAAATATGTTCATAATGTCTTCGGAACATGAAAATAAAAATGTTGTCGTTTCCAACAAATAAACTGTCGCTTTTGATAAATTAGCAGCAGGTGATTCGAAATGAAACAATAAATTTCTGTCATGTTCTGTTCGAGTGAATAATTTATAAACATTCTGTATAGTGCATAGACAGCCGTCGTGGTTACACGAAAAGGTTGTCGGCGCTGCTACTGCTATTCTGCTATTGATTTGTTCAGCACACATCGTCACATGTGTAGATTACTGAGCTCGTGGTCAGCATTTAGCCCGCCTGTCCCCTCAGGGTCAGCCTAACGTAACTAGTAGTGGCAGGGTGATGGATTCACTGGCGTAACGGGAAATTCGATCGGAAGATATCCAAAAGTTTTTGAATTATACTTGAGGTAAATGTATTTCGTTTTGGCCTTACCTGAAATCGACAGAAAATTCGGTCGGTATTTCCGAATGATTCATGCACGCCACTGGTAATCCATGAATTTATCTTATCAAGACGGTGGATGTTCAAAATTCCGTATACAGTGTGTATTGAAAGATAGCACGAAATAGTCAATTGCTATTTTAATTTGTAGATTTTCTCAACAACAATTTTTCATACAGGGTATGTCAAATAGGACCAAAACCAACTTCGTTTTTTAAATGTAAGAGTATTATTCAATTCAGAAATTTTCAGACGTATTGAACATCTTAAACTGTTCGAAATTTTAGTGTTTTCAGATTAATTGCAAAATTCAACATTAAAGACTTTGCTTCTTTCACCTTTTCATATGATATAAAAATGACATAAAATGAAAACTTTTACAAAGTTTGAAAGAAGAAAATTAAGATATATTTCTTGTATTTCCAAGCTTATTATACTGGACTACGACTACAAGATACAACAAATAAGGCTGTGCTACTATCCCCATTTAATTATGCCCAACATTCAATTCAGTATTCAATATCTAGAGTCTGATGATTACCTGAAGAACGAAACTTCAACAACAATAACAGTTTGAAAATTTCCTTGGAATTTTCCTAATAATACTTAATGAGGTAGTTTCGGTTTTCTCTACCCCCTTTTCAGTGTTCCTTTCCTTTCAGCTACCTCCACTTCTCTTTCATTGAAATAAAGACGTTCAATGCGTCACTACAAATGCAACCCTATTACAGTTTCGGAGATTTACGAACTAGGCGGTAGCGAAACCGCTTTATGCTGTAGCTGCCGGAATAGAGATGAGGTGGTTATATTTGAGATAGATCGCTTCGTTTTTCGGGCATATTCCACACATATTATACTCTGCACAGCTTGAAAGGGCACAGGGAAAACCGGAAAGAAGAAGTTATAAGGAACGGTTCTGAGAAACACAATTAAGAGGTTATATTGAATTAAGGTTTTCCTTATCTATCGTATGCATAATTGTTGGGCTGAAACTTGAGGGTGTTCGATTCAAATCTCCGACATGACAAATGAAATTTGAAAATTTAGATATATTGAAAAATTTCAGTATGCACACTAGATTTTTCTTTGATATATTTGTGATCATCTTCGAATTACACTATGTCAGGGAATTATCTCACTACTCCACAGGATTCAGATCAGGACACCGCGAAGGCCAGATCATAAAATTGATTCCAGCTTTATCACTCGGTTAATATTTCATTTCGGACACACAGGGTGTTCAAGTATAACATTTTTTTAGTTTTTTCTCTATAATAACTAATTTCGAAAATTTTATGCAGGATCTGTTGAAAACGACACCACAAGACAAGCATTTATAAGATTATACTGCATGATATTTTTCTGGGTTATGCTCCCTTTTTGTCTCCGTGAATGAGCATCCAATTGGTATTTCGTTAATTCAAATTTGGTAAAATTGCAAATGGAATAGGGGAATGAGAAAAATGTATCAAATCTCATGATTAAAGGGGGAGTGAGTTATTTCGTTGATTGTATTCATAAGTTCCTCGAAATATTTTTATTAGAAAAAAATCGACACAATTACGAAAGCACGTAAGAATTGAACATAAAATGAAAAAAGGCGAAAAATTTAATATTTTCCTGTGCCTCACAGGATTATATCGAATGATAGATGGACCCTACAACCTGTACCTTGATTTCCGTGGAAATGTAGGGTCCACAAGTTAACCGCTGTCGGTGAGATTGTTGGTAAAGATTGAGAATCGCTATTAGGGATAAAATCTCAAAGTGAAACTTTCGTAAATGAGTCTTTTCACTTTTCTCTATGGCAGAAACGTCGTCGGATGAGATATTGCGAATAGGGTTGGTATAATTCAGGACAACGGTCATTTTCTTTTATATAGATTGTTGGTATTTCCAAAGAAACAATCATTTCTGGATTTTCACAATGGGAAGAACCCTACTTTGGAAACATCGAACAATGAGTTAAAATAGATGAACTATTAATTGTACAAGAATATTTCTCTTATATTATTTCGTTTTAATTTTGACCCACTCAATATGGCAATCAGCTGAAATGTGTGAAATGCATTGACAACATTGCGGGAAATGAGTTTCCCGCAAATATTGAATTTTCCATTCGACAGGAAGTATCTGTAGACAATGATACAAAATGTACATGCCAAACGTCGCATTTAAAAATTTTGTGAATTGTTTAGAGACTTCAGATCCCATTTTTGACAACTTCACTTGGTTTGTGAATGACACTTGAAACTAAAAAAATTCGATTTTTAATTGGAGTTCAATCATGTACTCAACAATTCGATACATATAATTCATTACTTTTAAAGGGATCAAATATGTTGTTTTCATTGAAAACACATAAATCACTTTTCTGACACTTCAATGGAATTGTTCTAAATTACAAATATTTTTTATTTAGTCTTTGTTATATGATATGGAGAATGATCTTTTGGTGGTTGAAATGTGTGTAATAAATGTGTCTTCATCATCATTTGAACATATTAATCATCACCTGAAAGACTGGAGTTGGTCATTATGACTCTGCCGGTCGAAGAGAGACTAAAGTGTTCTTTTATTCATTCGAAAATTTGGGGGACTACATATATGGATTATGCCAGTTAAAATACGATCGAAGGAAAGCACATAAAACTTTGTACGATCGCGTGTAAGTTCTGGAAAATGAGAAGTAACGGATGAACCATACGTAATCTTTTATATTATTCAAGAGGACAGGAAAACCACCTGAGAAAAAATCTGTCTTCCCCGTCGTTGATACACCAGTAACAGCTAATCTGTGTTGTGAGTTGTGAATAAAAACTGTAATCAGAATTTTTGTTTACGTTTCATTCTTCATTTTAATTGAATCTTGTTGTGGGACGAATATAATCTGAAGAATAAAAGAGAAAAACTATAGAAGTACATGGTCTAACTAATATATATATTTTCGTACCAACCGAACATTTTTGAAAGAAAAATTCCTTACGCAAAAAGCAAAATCATAAACAGACTAAGAAAATAATCATGACCTGCTACACTTTCCTTCTCATGAAGCTGATGATAATTGTAACGCTTATACTTCCGCTACGAAGGATCTGGAGAATTTCAAAACATATAATCAGGATCAATACTATAATACTCTCTCTTACCGATTGAATAACCAGATCTGATCTTCCAGGTAATGATAATTATGTTCAACTGCAGAAGCAGAAACACTATGGGCCCCAAAATAAGGGAACAGAAATGATCATGTTTCCAAAGTAGCAAAAATTCATCTTACAATAAATACGAACTGCGACTAAAGATCATCACCGTAGAAGGGCAATATCGCATGTTATGAAATATTTGATTATTTTCGTACTCCTCTGTATGTTCTTACATGTTATGTGAAGGAGTATTTTTATCTTTATTTTTGGGATATTTTGATTTTCATATATTTGGTATGAAAGAATTTATATTACTCACTCAATGTTTTCCACCGTTTTTCATTCCACATTTGGTATTGAATATAAAAATTTTCGTTCATGTCGAAGAAGATCAAAAAATTTTGAAGTTATATTGTTTTGAATGATTCAAAAGAAGATTTTGAAGACTATCATTCAGGAATTCACAACACCAAGCCAGACTGCCCACTACTCATCTCAATCCGTTGGAGTTTATAGCTATATGTATAAACATATTAAAGACTTTTATTCGGGGAATCTTACATAGAATGTAAAATATCCTACCCTGAAAGAGATTATTTTCCGATTCACCCTTCATAATCATGGTCCACTAGGCTCACACAGCAGGCGATGATTATGAAGGGTGGATTCTACGGAAGGTTAAATATTGTTTCCTGAATAAAAATCTTCAATATGTTCACACATATAGCCACAAACTCCAACGGATTGAGATGAGTAGGTGGCAGTCTGGTCTGATGTTGTGAATGGGAGTGCAATGCTGACTCGGTCAAATGAGACTGAAACTGCAGTCTATTGCTCCTTCTCATGACATCCGATCGAGCTGTACCGTAGCTGTGTAACCCAGGTTGATGATAATTATGAAGGGTGGATCGGAAAACCAGCTCCTTCGGGGAATGATATTTAACATTCGACGAAAGGTTGAATATTGTTTCCTGGATAAAAGACTTCAATGTTTTTACATGAATAGCGATAAATATCGCATATTATCATTATTGAGACAAGAGAGAGTGTTAATTTTTCATTCAAGGAATGGAAACACGAAGGAGAAAAATTAAATCGAAACAAATAACAGCGAATTCAAGCAGTGAAAAGTGGAAAAGCTAGCTAGTTTCGGCGAATAAAGTAGGCGTGCCACAGATGTCAGAAGAGACGGTCTTCAGCCCCTTCGAGATAAAGTCGTGGGCCTCTACGATTATTAGTTTGAAAGTGAGCGATAATATCCATGTAGCTTTTCTTTCCTTCGCAGTGAAGAACCAATGTAGGAATCTGCGAACAGAGAATGATTAGAAATGGGGTTTCTTGAAATTTCATCTAATATATTCTATGAAGTCGAAGATTCAGAGAATATTTGAATTTTAGTGAAATTTGAAACCTCCTACAAATACAATGATCTCTTTATGAACGCTACGAGGCTACCTGTGTGCTGGCTTGCAGGGTATGGAAATTTCAATTTTTTTAGCCTACATTTAATCAAATTCTGAAAGAATGATTTAAGTATTCAAAACTTGTATTCTTGTAGTATGCTCTTTTTCTTCTGAATATCTTTACAAGATTAATTTTGATGTCTGCCAGCATGGTAATGCCCCCGCCAAGTCTTTGCTTCCTACCGTGAAATATTGGGCACCCATCTTGCATACAGTTATCTCATGTACAAATATGTGATCTATCGCACTGGAATTTTTACCATGTCTGCTAGTTCGTCCACTTTCAGTCGAAGATGATTCAATACCACCTTGTGGATTTAGTTCATTATTTTTGGCGTGGTCACCTCATTTTTTCGACCATTGCAATGCTCATCTTGGTAGCTTGTAAGGCCCTGTTTAAACTTAGCTGCACTGCTGTATTTTTTTCACAAATGGGCTGGAAACATTCAATACTGATGGCTGCCTAAAAATATTGCAAAGTATAGCCTCTTCTGAGTTCAAGTATATCCTTCATAAATTCTGTACCTTCTAACACTATTATTTTTCAGATCCAGACCAGGTACTACAAGATTAGCCCTCGTACATTTTATATTCAATTTGGTTTAGCTGAAAAATTTCTTCCTGACTTATATAAAACGAATGGAAATTGAATAAATATCCTCTTGTATATGCAAATATAATTAAGACAGAACCAAGAGGAATTCTCGTATGAAAACGAGGAAAATGAAATACAATTTTTCTTGGCTTCTGCAACCGTTCGGTCGTTATCGACTCGTAGGGGGCGAATACAGGCAGGCTGTAAGTGCAGCAACAATATATAGCAAAGTGGAGAGCACAGGATAATATATAAGCTGAGGGGGTTGCAATAAGCACCTTCCATACCGGCTAGTGAACCACATTTTATGGTGCTGTAACAGTACGACAATGTACGTGCTAAAATTACGAATGGCTCATTCGTAAAACACGAACAACACATGAATAAAACTTACTATTCATGGTATATTACGTAATTCGCATAAGATTCACGCTAAATTCGCGATTTTGTGGCCGTCTGTTCATTTATTATCCGATCGTAGAAAAATGCCGAGGTGAACTTTTTGTCACATTTTTTCATCATCCTTGAAAGTAACGAAGGTTTTCTCAGACGTTTGAGCTTTCAAAGTCTGGAAACTCCAATATAACGAAAACTACTGATGGAAGATTGGATGTGGTTTTATTATTACCATTAATACTTATGTAGATAAAATGTATTTTACTAATGATCTAATGAGTGATTTCGCTAAGTAGTTCATATGTTCAAAATTCTCGATGAAGATTTTGAAAAATGAAAACAGTTGAAGAAAAAAGATCTACGTTTTTGCATTCTATTTGGAATAGAATTTGGAACGGCGGAAATGTTATAAATAATTAATGCTAATGGAGATATTGAGCTTAAAATTCTCAATAAGAAGTCAGTTATCTATATATATATATATATATATATATATATATATATATATATATATATATATATATATATATATATATATACATGTGTGAGCTCAGGAAATGTAACAGGGAACCATACTATCTTGTATATGATTTGAGGAACCTGAGGAAAAAACTCGTTTCCCTGTCGCTATTGCACTTACAATAGCTTGTCTGTTCATGTTGTGTTAGTGTCGTGTGTACAAAAAGAGTACCAAAGATTTTCCTGCTTAGCCGCTTCATTCTCTCTTGCATTCCATGATTTCCAAACAAAGACAAGGGTGAAAGAAAGGGGGTTTGGGACAGGAATCTGTAACAATGGAAAAAGAAAACCAGCAGAAAAATATTTCAACAGTCATACTTCTTATATGTCTAAATAAATCTGAGAAAAGATTTTACATAGCAATAAAGGTCATGAAAAGGACTAAGGAGATAATAAAAATACATAACCTGCGATATTTCCTCAGAATTCCATCTCTGTTTGACCGAGAGCGCCCCGATGGCTAGGTTCAGTCTTCCAAGTGATTCCGATTATGATCTATAGATGTTTAGAATCATTATGGACCCAATAAACTGGGTTGACATCGCCCATATATTATTTCTTCGTGGAACTTGCTTAATTTTGAGAAAAATTTGCTGAAAAAAATTTGGACAGTCGTTCGAAAAATATGTGTAGACACATTGAAGACAGAGTGGCCTCTGTGTCGGTTCGTTGGAGCGCGCCGATACATTAACATGTCTTGATGCACTCCAACGGATTGAGATGAGTAGGTGGCAGTCTGGCCTGGTGTTGTGAATGGTTGTGGAATACTGACGACATCAAATGAGACCAAAACTGTAGTCTATTGCTCCTATTCACGATATCCGATCGAACTGTACCACTGCTGTATGGCCCTGGTTGAAGTGATTATGGAAGGTGGATCGGACAACTAGCTCCTTCAAGGAAGGATATTTATGATTTTGTATAAGAAAATTCATTCAATCATACTTCTTATATGTCTAAACAAATCTGAGAAAAGATTTCACATAGCAATCAAGGTCATGAAAAGGACTAAGGAGATAATAAAAAATACATAACCTGCGATATTTCCTCAAATTCCATCTCTGTTTGACCGAGAGGGGCCTCGATGGTCAGATTCAGTCTTCCAAGTGATGCCGATTATGATCTATAGATGTCTTAGAATCATTATGGACCCAATAATCTGGGTTGACATCGCCCATATATTTTTTCTTCGTGAAACTTGTTTAATTTCAAAAAAAATTTGCGAAAAAATTTTGACAGTCGTTCGAAAAAATATGACATTTGCTTGTGTCAGTCAGTTGAAATTGCTAGACCTCATTTTGTCGATAAAATGAAATCGAAAAGAGGAAGGTAATTTTTATTCCTATTATAAGACATTGAAACCTGATCACTCTGTATATTAAGAGCGAAGAAATGATAATATAATAATGAACAGAAATTCACGATATCAGATTGTCTTTAGTGAATGACTTACGTAGATGTGTATGTTCTGTATCGCAAAATACTATTGTCATTCTTACAACCCTGGTAACCCTTACAGATTTTATTTTAGTGTTTTCCTCAGATCATTATGATTGGTAATGAAATTTTGTTCGTTTTTAAGAGTATCACGGCAGCTTTGAATTATCTATTTTTCAATTTAAAATATTTGTAATTGTCTGAAATGAGTGTTCTGGAGAAAGTTTATACCTCATGTTTCGAAATGTGAAATGCTTATTTCATTTCTTGTTTTCTACGTTATGGCTCTACTTATAGAAACGAAAATGGAAAATAACAAAGAAAAGTCTCGAATTTTGGAAAGAACTCTATAAGTTATGATTTTCGTTAGCACTATTCCTTCTGACAAAAGAAAAGACATATTTTTGATTCCAATTTATTTTGTTCATAATGGTTCCAGTTCTCTCAAGAAAAAATTAGAATAATCGCAGTTGAATATCGGGAAAACTGACTGCGAAAATCACCACTTCTGATCGTATCTAACGATAGGAAGGAAGTATTTCGTTATTCTTTTTTCTTTTTGTTTAAAAAGAAAGATCGAGACAGTTACAGAGGAAGGTCGAGAAATTTGGACAAAAAATCAGGAATCAACTTGTAGAGAATAAAAATATTCAAAACAGTGATTGGATATGATAAGCTCAAACCTTCCATGCGTACATATATAGTTTTTTCCATTAAGTGTACCGAAGAAATCATTAAAGATCTGTAGCAAAAGATCGAAGAAGAGCTTCTCAGATACCTCGCAATATGTTTTGAGGATTACAACACACAAAACCGCAACTTTGTTTTCTTTACTCGAAAGCAATTTCCTTTCTGTAGCAGGCTGTATTCTATTACCCACGTCCCATATTTTAAGATTTTATAAAGATAGAATAATAAAGATTGTGGATATCGTGGAAAGAATGAACCCATTGTACGGAGTAATAAACCTAGGGAGATATAAATAAAATTTGCTGAATGAATCGCAACTTTCCATGATATTAAATTGTTGAAACAAATGTTGCAGCCTTGGGAGCGAATTGGTTTCTCCCCTAGAAAGAACAATAAAGTTGGGGTAAGTTGCAATTGTCCCCGATTTATGAAAATTGAAATGTACCTAGTTTGGTCTGCGATTGAAATTGCCACTGAACTTGTCGTTGCCAACCTGAGAACATTGTAATAGCTTACATTCTTCGACTGATTTACGGTTAGGTCCTCGAAAAGGTAAACGTCTGAAATTTGGTTTAGATAGAAAAAACGAGATATTCATGGGAAATGCGTAGTCATCTATAAATATCGATATACACTGCGCTAAAAATTAACACATAATTTCAATTTTTCAAATTTTTATTCTGTAGGCAATTAACACATGTTTGTTTTCGGGTATGTTCGGACCTATTCATCAAAATTCGATGGCTGCACATGTTTTTCTCATGAGGAATGGAATAAAGGAAATAAATTGAGATTTTGCGAGAAACCACCACATATTGACAACTGCACTTGTTGATCAACATCTGTGAGTAACGTTAGCTCGAAAATAATACAACGCGAATCACAAAATTTGACCCCGGCAGAATGCGCTAAAGCACATTATACTAGTCTTATTCAAGAGTAGGCGTGTCCCACTCAATGTTTCCAGAATGATCCACAGAGATAGAGAGACTGTTAGTTATGAAAGAAGACTAAAGCAAGGACGGCGATCCATGAACGTTATTTAAGAATTTCCATGTTGAGACAATTGATCGCTACTGCTTGGTACCTTCAAATGCAGCTTTGACAGAAAGTGAAGTGCAAATTAGTACTGGAACGATATGATAACGTCTCAGGCTTTTTGGTTTGAGGTCTTGTGTCGTAGCTCGCAGCCCAACTCTAACTGAAACACATCGAAGAGCCCGATTGAAATTTGCTAGGGAACATGCCAATTGATTTGCAGTTAACTGGCAGAGAGTTATGTTTACAGATGAGTCGAGATTTCGACGATTCGACGTTTTTTAGTGTACAAACCTCGAAATGAGAGATATTCCCAATGCAATTTTTTACCTACCTATGGTTTTGGTGGAGGTTCAATAATGTGTGTGGCGTGTGGCGCCACACTCGTTCTTTAAACGCTAGCACTGATCTAACCTGAAATTATCGATAATGGAATCCTGCATGCTCAGAGGTACGTTATAGATATTTTAGAAGCTCATGTTGTACCATTTGCAGCAAACACACTTTATTCAAGTATGATAACGCCAGACCTCAACAATCTCATATAGTTAGCAACTACCCTCAGCAGTACTGAAGTTGAAATTTATTAAAAGGAAAGTGGGTCGAGTAAAATTTCTTTGGAAAGTTTTTTTGATTCTCTATTCAAAAATCGTATCTTTATGTACATTTAATATCACACAGAAGATCCAAACCCAAGGGAAATTTTCATTCTTACGAAAATTTGCTACCCTCTCTATGTCAATAAAGATTGACTGAAGCGAAAAAAACAGAGACACATCAATTTTGAATTGGAGAGTGTGATGTATCAAAGAATAAAGTCCTTTTGATGGTAACTAATTTATTGCACATTTGATACAACCTGCTTATTTCGATGACAGGATGCGTAAGGCTGAGCATTTTCCACCGTGGTCACGAGATACGAGAGTCAAGAGGGAATGACATGACACGCAGGTCAATTACTTATTATTATAAACTTATGATACATTACATCCTTACCTACTTGTGAATGAAAATATAACAGAATTCAAATCTCAACATTTTAATCACAAGTACTATTCTATGTAATCCTTATTCCTATTACTTCATTCTATAAACTACTATTTACAATTCAACACTAAGGTTGAAGACGATCAGGTGATTTTACTATTCGCTTAGGTCTAGGTTGCAAAATTTGATTTTCATTTTTCTGTTGAGGAGAACCAACTGAAGATGTGGAACTCTTTCG
Organism: Cryptolaemus montrouzieri; assembly: GCA_013387265.2. Lineage (NCBI taxonomy): Eukaryota > Metazoa > Arthropoda > Insecta > Coleoptera > Coccinellidae > Cryptolaemus > Cryptolaemus montrouzieri. Next base: position 29,215,280 of record JABFTP020000186.1, on the reverse strand, counting down.
AATATTTACTGATGTATTATCTATTGGATACACAATATCTGGCAAAACTTTTCTTGATTGATTAGCATGACGTTTTCAACGCCTTTCAGTATCATTGATATTTACAAGAAATGTGATTCTACCTATCTTTTTACATATAATACCCTTCACCCAACTAACTTTCCCAAGTATTCTATAGTCCTTTGCTAAAACTGTGTCACCGCTTACATATTCTACTGTATTATTTCCACGATAATTTTCTCTTTGTTTCTGTTGAGCTTTCAAGACTCTATCTTCCACCTTTTTTGGTGGTGGATAAAGAATAGCATTGAATCTAGTTCTGAAATTTCTACCAAACATTAACTCGGCTGGGCTAACGCCAGTGGTGCAATGTGCAGTAATGCAGTAATCTATCAAGAACCTACAGAGAATCGTATTACAGTCTGAAAGGACAAAGCTTTTTTCAGGACATTTTTGACAGTTTGACTGAGTTTTCAGCTGCCCCATTGGATGCTGGGTGATATGGAGGTATCAATCTATGATCTACGTTATCTTTCGATTAAAATGTTTCATAATCAGTTGAACTAAACTAGGTAGCGTTATCTGAGACAAGAGTTTTTGGAATTCCGAACCTTGCAAAAGTCTGTCTGAGAAGTTGAATGGTCACATTTGTGTTGATTGAGGATGTTTGAAATGCCTTAAGCCATTTAGAATGTGAATCTAGGATAACAAAATAGTATTTCCCTAAAACTGGACCTAAGTAATCAACATGAATTCTCTCCCATGCCTCTTTCGGCCAAGACCAATTTGTCAGAGGAACTTTTGCAGGATTTTTCGAAAATTCGTTACAGCTGTTATAGTTTTTTTGCGAAGTTTTCAATATCTTCGTCTAATTTTGGCCACCAAAAATGACTTCTTCCAATACTTTTTGTGTTTGTTGGAGAAAAAAGTTACGTAATTTTGAAGGAATTATAACCCTATGGTTCCAAAATATGCAATCATCTGCGAGTGCGAATTCAAAACGACTAGAAAAGTATGGTTTGATTTCACTATCTCTAGTGTATTCTGGCCAACCATTTTAAATATATTCTTTAATACGACATAAAATTTTCTCCTTGCGAGTTTCTACTTTAACATTTTCTAAATTCATATCAACTTTTTCGCTCTTTGACCAAAAATTACAATAGGGATAATCGACATCCTCAGTGAATTTAGAAACTGATAAATTTTCATTTGGTAGTCTCGATAATGCATCCGCCATATTTTCTTTTGATTTGAAATATTCCATTTCATACTGATAATCAGAGAGTATTACAGCCCAACATCTCAAACGGTTTGCTGAGAACTGTGGAATAGGTCTTTTCTGATCAAAAATAGCTATAAGAGGCCTATTATCGCAAACTAGTTTGAATTTCTTTAAATAAAGGTACTGATGAAATTTCAAAACTCCAAAAATAATTGCTAACCCTTCCCTTTCGATTTACGAGTATCTCTGTTCACAATCTGACAATGATCTTGACGCGTATGCAATTGGTCGATCTACTCCAGAAGGAAAAACATGACTGAGTACTGCACCAACTCCAAAAGGGCTTGCATCAACAGTAAGTTTGATGTCAAGTTGTGGATCGAAGTGTACCAATACTTCAGAAGACATAAGAGCAGACTTGATATTTTGAAAAGCATTATTGCATTCTTTGGACCATGTCCATTTTGAGTTTTTTTTTCAAAAGATGGTATAACGGATGTAAAATCGTTGAGATATTTCTTACAAATTTTCCGTAGTAATTTACCATTCCAAGAAATGACTTAAATTCACTGACAGTTTTTTGTACTTGGACTTGCTCAATAGCAGTTGTTTTAGATTTGTTAGTATGTAGACCTTCTTTGTCTATTGTAAAACCTAAGTTTTCAATGAAATTTTGAAAAAAATTACCTTTGGATGAATTCAATTTCAAACCCGAGTTGTGCAAAATTTCTGATTCTGCTCTTTATCTTTTTAAATGTTCTTTTTCATCTCTACCAGTGATAAGAATGTCATCTAATAACACAATCACACCCTCCATACCACTTAGCAAAGATTCCATGAGTTTCTGAAACTTTGCTGGTGCTGAAGCACCTTTTGGTATATAAGGTAAACGATTGTACCTGAATAATCCCTTATGAGTAACGATCGTGGTGAGCTCTTTAGATTTCTCATCTAGTCCGATTTGCTGGTAGGCTTCTGATAAATCTAGTTTCGAAAACTGAGAACCTCCTTGTAAACTGCTCAGCATATCGTCGATCCTCGGTAGGGGATAGTGGTCAATTTCGACATGGGGTTTGATAGTGACCTTGAAATCGCCACAAAGTCGCACTGCTCCACTTTTCTCCATCACTGGCACCACTGGAGTGCACCAGTCTGAATAATCAACAGGTGATAGGATACCTGTGGACACGAGTCAAATTATTTCAGATTCAACACTTTCTTTTATAGCATAGCGAACTGGTCTTGCTCCAAAAACTTTTGGTGTGATATCAAGATTTTTTAAATTCAATTTGATTGTTCCTTTATTGAAAAATCCTAAACCTGGAGAAAATACACTTGGAAATTTAGTATTCAGATTATGAATACGTTTGTCAACTTCATTACAAACAAAATTCATATTTGAAAAACCAATATTATAGATATTTAAAAAATCACGACCAACTGAGTGTGGTCCACCATTTTTCAGAATATAAAATTTTATTTTATTTTTATGATCTTTGTATTCAACTTCTAAATTGACTGCGCCCAATGGTTTCACCTTTGTACCATTGTAAAGATGAAGTGATTTATCCGAGGTTGTGAGCTCAAATAACTGAAATTTTCATAATAGAATTTTTCTGACATGCATGAAATGCTGGCACCAGAATCGATCTGACACTTCACGGGTTTCGATTTAATTTTGACACTTATACTGAAAGGAATACTATCACCCAAGGAATACAAATTAGACTCATCTAAAGATTAACTCAATAAATCAACATCTTCGAGATAGTTATGAGAAGAAGTTCCCGAGAAATTGCTATTTCTATTCTTCTTTCTACAAACTGTAGATAAATGTCCCTGTATTTTACAGAAATTACAGAAATAAGCTTTAAAACGGCACTTCTCTTTTGTATGACCATCCGTTTTTCCGCAGACTTGACAAGCGCGTCCATTTTGTGTCCTTCTTTCTCATGATGACGTGGCTGATGACGATTGCTTCTACTCATGCGCCCTCCACTAGAAGAACTGCGCATGTTTTGGATCATCTCCGTCTTAACGTGTGACGTGGAGAACTGGTAGCTATGTGTGGAGGCCATCTTGTTTTCAGCTACATTTACATCTTCCACAAATGTCGAGTGCTTTTTTTTTCCAGAAGTCGATCCAAAATTGGCCCCTCTTCCAAAACCACATACGAATTTATCACGAAGGCACATATCACGTTCAGCTCCAAATTCGCAAGAAACAGCCAAGCTTCTCACTTTCGCCGCCCATTCCTTGATATTTTCGTGTGATTCGTTCATTGCAGCGTAAAATTTATATCGTTCAGCCAAAACGAATTTTATCGGTGTGTAATGCGAATCTAATAATGTTATCGGTTCGTCAAATGTTTTATTTTCCAGACATGTTGGACTACATATGTTGAATATTAATTTATAAGATTCTTCTTCCGAAATGTTTAAGAGAATCGCTCGTCTTTTCTCAACATTTGATATATCATTGGAGTTAAAATAATTTGATAATTTTTCCTTATAGATATTCCAATCGGTAATGTTGAAGATGAATTCTCTCAGCTGGCCAATCACGCTGCTTATATGTTGCACGTGCAGTTGGTGGTGGCGTCGCCGGCTCCAGGATTTTGGGGTATTGTTCACAGTCACTTTTTACATTTTGCACTATTTAATATTTTCAAATATACGAGGTTTGTTCACTTTGTCTCGTCGCCAAATTATTTGTGATGTATCAAAGAATAAAGTCCATGATTGATGGTAACTAATTTATTGTACATTTGATACAACCTGCTTATTTCGATGACAGAATGTGTGAGGGGGAGCGTTTTGCTCAGTGGTCACGAGCTACGAGTAATCAGGAGGGAATGACATGACAAGCAGGACAATTACTAATTATTATAAACTCATGATACATTACAGTGAGGGAACAATTTCTCAGTTGGCTCGAAGGATGTACAATCAACCCCTTATACTCAGCAGCACCTAAGTTATAATTGATTATAGGGAAAGTCCTTTGAGTGGCATATCTTTGGAAAGGTCTTTTAATTCATTATATGAACATTTAATATCTTACAGACAGTGTTAACTCCACGAAAGTTTGTATTTCAACAAAAAATTTGGCAATGCGAAAATTCTAATTATATGCTCAGAATAACCTCCTCCTACCTCCATGCAAAGATACAAACGATTCTCGAATTCTCTTCTTACATTTTAGGGAACTTCTGGTATCAAAAGTCTGCATTCGGTGACGATTATTTTTCGCAGCTCTTCCAAGTGTTCAGGTTGTGTTGCATAAACTCTCGATTTAAGACGATCTCCTCAGAAGAAATCTGAAGAACTCAAATCAGGTGACCTGGCTGGCCACTCTACTGTTCCTCTTCTGCCACTTCATTTACTTCTGAAGTTTGCATTCAAATATGGTCACACATGAACATCGGAATGTGTAGGAACACCATCTCGCTGGAATCGTCTACATTGAGAATACTTTCAATGAAGAAAAGTCCCTTAATAAGGTTTTCATAAATTCCAGCCTTAACATTCAATTTCTGAGTCGTTTGTGTGTATCTCTGTGTGACCCAATGATGATTCGTGGTAACGACAATTATGGCCATTCTCGTCAACATTGAGAGTAAAGGAAAAAGCGTATTATATAGAATATGTGGATTATTGTTAATATTTTTACTTAAAATTTCACACAAAATTGCAAGCGGAGATCAGGATCGTCTTCGTTTATTTTTTGAACTTGTTTCTCTTTATAAGGGTGAAGTTGAAAATTTTCCGCCATCCTGTAGAGTGTTGAAGCTGATACACCAGACGCACGTGATTATTTTCTGATGGAAGTATTTTTTTCCATTTGTTGGTGGCCCAAAACTTCTAATTCAGTTGCTCAGTTCCGTATGGGCCAATGGTTTTTGTTGGCCACCGAACTCGTAGTTAAAAATTTATACATCAAATATAAAACATATTGGTGTCCTACCAGATTTTCTGGATGGTACATATTGAACATCCTTACCGTTTTCTGGCAAAAGTATTATTTCGATGATAAAAATTTCGCCCAGCTCATCAATTGAGTAAACCATTTTCAACGCTTGTCTAACAAACGACAACTGTGATTAAAAGTATTGCGAGAATGAAGTGAAAACAGAAATTGATTCATTAATACCAGATGGTTGTAATAAATTGTGCGTTCCCTACAAAACACTGATGTTTATTAATATCTCAAATTATCTCATTTCCTTGAGAATTAAAACTCGGAAGTGCGGAGAGCAAGAATCGTCACTTGAGAATTAATCATGTTTTAACATTGTCAAATTGAAAGAAACACTTTTGTTGTATTTGACTGTTTGTATAATATTAAACGTTCATAGAGATACTATTTCAATAGAGAGTTATAAGACCGTCCCAAAGATATGTCATTCGATCTACTCTCTCTATAATGAATTTTGACTTAGGTGATGCTGAGGGGAGGATGTTGATTTTCGTTGGGATAAACATTTCCGTTGTGTTCGGATTTTCTGTGTAATATTAAATGTTTATAAAGATACTATTTTTGAATAGGAATTAAGAAATCTTTCCAACGATTTTTTGAAAAAAAGATTATGGATTATGAGATTAAGGTTGAGGGGATGCAACAAGCTGGAAGTCACAGCGGGAGGTTAGAATGTAGCTCAAGTATTCTAAATCAGTTGTGGTCGCTTTCTAACGGAACTGGTGGTTTCCAAGAACGCTGTACAAGATTACCATTCTGGCATAAGATCAACTTTTGATGTAATGAGTCATCAGAGATTATAGCATTCTATTTTGGTTCGAGAGTTGTGTCGAGTATATGATGTACACAATTTTGACGAAACTCCCAAAAGTTAGACTTTGTTATGGCGCCATCTAACAGACGTGCCTAAGCAAAGCAATATATGAACGAGGTCTGAATATAGATATAAACCAAAGTTAAATGATACATTTATTCAATACATCAAATTATTATATATATATTTTGATAACATGATTGAATCCCCTATAAAGTTTCCTAAAGTTATTGACATTTGAAATAATTTCTTTCTGAAATACGTCAACCAGAAATTAATTTATGTTTCTTTTCTGTTAAGAGATTGTTACATATCTTCCGAATATCTTTTCTGAGATCCAAGAGTGCACAATCACTGAATTGTGTTCTTAAAATGTGCATCCCTTTGAATGATTTGGATTTAGTTAATTTATTATATAGCTGTTCGAATATCTGAATAGCCTTTTTGGACGTTTCCGAATCCATGTCTTTCTTTTTTTTGCTGAATATGTCGAAAATGATTTTACCACACCAATCTTCTTCGAAGATTACAACAGAGCAATCAAATTGTTTCGGGTCCATATTTAATTCTGCGAAAAGATATTCGGTATCTGTGTTAATATCGGCTATATAATTATTCACGTGTTTGGCGAGAGCAGATAGTTTACTCAGAAAGCATTCATTCACTATTTTCGCTAGTTCATTCTCCAAAGGTTCTCTGAGTTCACTGTTGTTCTTGATACATTTTTTGAATGATTTTTGAGTTTCTAGGTGTGTGAAGAATGATCTCATAGAAACATCACCGAGGGCTTTGATGTGTTCAAAATATGAGTCATTTAAGAAAGTGTAATTCTGTTTATAATTGTCCACAGCAGCATACATGTTCTCCATGACTTTACTTACATCTTTGAGCCTAGGTTTTATCAGCGAAATGGGTAAGTGATAATCACGTGCCTGAAATAAGAAATATTCGAATGGATAAAATTAAAAAAATTGAAATGAATAAATTGCAATTATGGCTCGTAATTATTTGTAATTTTTCTGATTTGATATACTCACACACTCAAACATTTGAATGGTCAGCATAAACACTGCATAAATGATCAACATCTTGCTCAAGAAGAAAGACGTTTGCCTTTTTTCTAGTCTGGAAAACTTGTGAAACTCTATCGGGACTGCTTTCTATTATGACTGAGAACACAAAGGGGTATTAAAGCTAATCGTCCATGTCTAATTAGTTTAATGAGTAGTTTAAATTAGTTATCCTATACCAACAATTTTAAACAATCTTCATAATACCAATAACCATAATGGTTATTATGCGGATATCTAATTCAATGCTTAAATTGAATTTTATAAGCAAAAAGTAATAAAACAACAAATAAAGATTGGATTGTATAATTTAATTAAGAAACAATTTCTTGTTGCTATGAAAGCTTCATGAATTCACAAAAGTTAAGTTTTTCGTAATGTTTTAGTAATTTCAACTTCTGAAGATAGACGTTCATGCATTCATCGTTTATTGTGCCAATTACAATAGCCAATATTGAAAAATTGAAAACTACTTGAATATAAATTTCGTTACGTGGGTTTGTAACTTTTTGAAATTAGGCCAAATGGAACAAGAATTCCAAAGTGTGTACAACCCTCATATATACTTTCCATCTGAAACGTCCAGAATTCAATGTAGCTAGAATTCTAGAAATCTAATAAGCGGATCTAGATGTGGTTTAGTTTCGCAAGGGAAATAAAAGAAAGCTGAATATGATACTTGAACAATGGTAAACAGGGTGGGTAACGGAATAGAACAGAAGCTGGAAACAGCATGACAGCAAAATTAGGACATATCCTTAGGACTATAATGGCATCTCCCTCGAAAGTTAATGTGCCATATTCCCTTCGACTATGCAGACAATATGTTCGAAGTAGCCGGCCGCTTTATGTGCCATCACCATTAATTCACTACAGTCCACCTCTTTACTCCCCTAGACTACTATGTATCATAACCATTGCCCCAAGAAGTTGTGCTTACTGCCTATTGAACGGTCAGGGGCGTCACACACGTAGAAGTAAAGTAGAATTTCCAAAAAAATATAGAAAAATTGATTTTTGAATAAATCCCCATGTTTAACCAATAGTCCTTAAGCTTAATGCATTTTTCATGAAAAAAGGTATTAATCAATTTAATTTCAATTCGTCCATGTTGACGAGGCAGCGTATCCATTTCATTCAACTGATCACCATAAAACTCGGTATACATACAAAGTTTAGTGCTGCATCTTGTCAAATTCGATTCAAAAGCCTGAAAATTTACCTGATTTGGCTCCCTCATTCATATTTCATATTGTCATATCAACGTCGAAACTTAGAACTATTATTGTGGATAGAAATTCAATTTTTTAGGATTCAATTGGGGTTTCTCATAGATCGTCGATTTTGATATTATGCTTTCGAGAAACAATAATTCTCACAAAATATGAATTAACGATTGAAGGTTTCATTTGTGGTAAGTTTACTTTACACCAATTTCAACGGCTTTTAGGTGTTCGTATTTTCATTTGTCAGTTCGTCAGTGTTATTCTTTCAACCCTTTCTCAATGGAATGTTTGTTTTAGAGCACCGCCAAGGTTACCACTTTCCTTCAACAGCTTAGGGCAACGACAACGATTTTTGGTCCCTCTCCGTCCGCCGTTCACCGTTTCCCTTTGATATTTTAATAGGAGAAACGGACAATATCTGTCAGACTGAGGGGAAGAGAAAGCGGTGGTTAGGGAAAGGATTGATCTTGACTTGAATTTTTGAGGTGATCTTCGCCATTCTTTCTTAATTAAGGTAGATATTTATTTCATTTTGAAAGTAGAGAAAGAAATATTGGATGGAGACATTATCTTACCCTCCTTTCTCACGATCACATTGATCAGCAGCATATGATGTTACTATTCTCTTCAAGTTTGAGCATCTTTTCGATAATCGAAATTCTTCAAGGAACTTCAAAGGATTTCCAATTAGTTTTGCGAAGTTATTTGCGGTAGCTAAAAAAACTACTTCTTTGACGCCTTCGCCCAGACGTGCATTAGCAATGTATGGCCGAAGCATTTTGTAACGTTTTCATCGGTTTGGCACAACAAATTCTATTTGCAATGCAAATGGAATTGAAAGTGGTTCATTCTTCTGATATTTAATCCTTTATAAAAACAGCGGAACACATTTGAGATGAACTGATAGAATGACTGACTGTAAATAAACTAAATGACAGATGTCGCACAAACACTGAGTCAGTAAAAATTTCTGTTGTACCAACTTAGTCACATAAAAAATTTCGAAAAGTCTTCTAATTCTAAGCAGACTTTTCAAATGATCAATTCCTGGTATCTTCCCGACAGCATAATATAATCAGTAAAATTTCTGGAAACCATTCTGATAACTACACTGGTTAGCAATAATTGTTGGTCGAACGAAGAACCTCATAACAGAAATGGAAAGTTCCGCGGTAGGTTCTTAAATTCGGTAATCTTGCGCCCTTATATCCTCACACTTGACTGAGCAAATGGCCTAAGAATTGAAATAGGATTCATTTGCATGTCTTAATGAGGCCCTTTGATGCCAGACGCGCCCCTTTATGAACATGTTTTAAGTATCACTTTCAGGCGACACCTCCGCAGGCTCGCTTGCTTTTATTTTAACACGAATTCTACATAAATGAAGTCGAAAATTAAAATACAGGAGCTACATCTGAACAGTTAGATAACTCAGAAGATAAGAACATGGAATTATGCCGAATTGTTTATTCGACTTGGAAGTTTATCTCGAAGTTATTTCAAATTTATGGAAAATGTTAAATGATAGTCATGTATTTGAGGTTATGAATTTCCAAAGGGAACATTTAACTTTCTTCTTCTAGCAATCATGAAGTTGATGTACAGTATCTTTCAGGCTTCATCGCAATGGAAACGAGATTATCTGAAATAAAGAAATAAACTGAGCTAAGATAAAGATGTATTTCAAAGAGAATGAACTGAAATAATTTTGTGTTCATGAACTTTCAGGGCAGGATTAGTTTTGCGCCTTTAGTACTTTGAAATGAAATACCTCATGAAAAGAATTTTGATGTTCGAATATCAGAATATCGAATATAGAGATCGCAATAGAATTACAAAGACGAGCGCTATGCCAGTTGTATAAACTCAATAACTCGTAGAAATTTCGTTGAGACTTACTTGGTATTTGATAATTGTAAATATATTGTAAGGAAGTTAAGGAGAAAAAGTTGAAAGGACCTCGAACCATAGACCGTCGCATGTAGAATGTTAAGATCGAAAACATTCTCGAAAAGTGATTCTACACCATTTTACTCGGGTCTATAAGAACAGAGGGAACGCACTATGGAGTAGTAGTGTACAAGTACACTTCAATTCTATATAACGGTTGTCAATTTTGTGAGTAATCCGTTCCTGTTGAAAATATCCAAGTATATATAGATGGTTAATAAGCTGCATATTCTAGAATTAATTTCAAATATACTATATATAGATGGTTAATAAGCTGCATATTCTAGAATTAATTTCAAATATACAGGATGTTCCATTATAGAGAATTATATATAGATTATGTTCTCTTGAATGGGATGCCCTATGCTACTCATCATTTTTGAACGTATTAACCAGAAATAAGATGAATTTTCAGATCAGTTCATTCCTTAACTGAACTGTTATCTAGGACGCTAGTTTTCATTCGATATGAATTTTTTTTCAAATTCATTATTTGAAATGGAAGCATGGACAGCTTCGATAAAGCGGAGACTTTTTTTTAAACCTAGACTGATTAATTTTTTATTTACTTGATTCCATTCCAGAAACAAACGAATAAAAGTATTGCCATCACAAATAACACATGATAATACGAAGCATTGATCGAAAAAAAAACGTTACGTTTTCTCAGTGAAAAATTATTGTTCAACACACGAAATTCACATTTTGTACGTTAAATACAAATGGTCATAAAATTTTTATTGTTTCATGAACTGAGTCGCTTCACGAATTTGATGGGGCTTTTGAATAATCTTATATTAATGTATTTGAGGTTCCAACTATCGAGATGCTGTGAAACAAACTCATTTCGATCTGTCAAAATAACAAGGTTGTTATTCCGCTCTAGGCTGATGATAATTCACGGGAATACTAATTCAACAGTCTTGTTTCAATTCATAAACCACATTTAGACCTCCGAAACTCAAAAAACAATTTCGCAGAAATTTCAGTTGAAAGAATGAACCCTAAGGCATCATAACAAATTTTGCTCTGAAATTTCCTTCAATGTAAATTTTCCTTTGATGCCATTTCACTGCCCACCGAGCAAAGAATACACATACCGTTTACCGAATGAAAATCAACCCAAATTTGTGCCACAAGGGTTTGGTAACTCTTTACTCAAGAAGTTGATTATGCAGGGTTTTTATTAGAGGACTTGTTTTATCTTACAATTTTAAATACTCGAAAAAAATATTGATGTTTTTATCATCATACTATTGAAGATGAAACTATCATTCACCCTCGGAAGCAGTATTTTTATATATTTCCTTCGAAAATACTCCTTATTTTCCTCTGATCTCTCAGACAAAATAAATTAATATTTTATGAAAAATACTCTTTCTATTCATTCAATAAAGATTATTATTATTATTATCGTGGACTTATGCACTATCTCAACTGTTAGCTGGATATAATTTACCTTTCCCAGATTCAGCAATCAAAGGGAATAGGCTCGATTACAATATACTTGACATAAATTTCCTAACTATCCTACATGTATTAAGAATTACAGCCTTTTGCATTTCTATATAGGTATTCTTATGCAATACTAATTTCTTAAGGCTATCATGCAAAGTTTTGGGTATTAAACCAGTCGAGGATACGATGACAGGAACAATATCTATTTTATCGAGGTGCCACATCTGCTTGATCTCAATAGCAAGGTCAGTGTATTTGGACTTTTTCTCCTGGAACTTATTCAGCACGTTGTTATTATTCGGTATGGCGACATCCACCAGCATTGTTGTTCTGGCTCTCTTATCATACACCACTATGTCCGGCCTATTATTCGTTACCATTCTGTCAGTGATAACAGGCCTATCGTAGTATAATCTGATAGAGTCATTTTCCAATACGGGTGCCGGTTGATACTTGTAATATGGCTGGAAGGTGTTCAGAAGTCCGTACTTGTGTGCAAGTTTCTGGTGGATAATGTTGCACACTTGATTATGCCTGTGAAGATACTCCGTATTGGCCAGTTGTAATATGCTGGATAGTCTCCGATCTTATATGGCATTTTCTGCACTTATCTGTTTGTAATGTTCATTAAAAATTTTTTGTAATTGTTTGTAGCGATCACTTGGTCTTGGATGGCCATAAGGAATCCTTCTGTTTCTGCGAATAATTCTCCTTTCATCAACCATTTGTTGGAGGCTTCTTTGTCGATGTGTGGTTGATTAATCTCATGGTGATGTCGTCCATGCAATTCCTTTCTTGACCATTGCTCTTGTTTTTCAGTATCTGATAGGAATGGTAGATTCAGAAGGTAATCTCTGGTAGCGAGATTTAGAGGTGTATATCCCTTATCAGCCAACGATACCACTCTATGGAGGTCAGAAATGAGAGCTTTTGCTGAGAAGAATTATCTGAGATTTTTTATCTGTTCGGTGTGTAAATTGACAATATCTATTAATTCGCGTCCTCCTTCTTTCCGCTTCAAAGTTGTTCTTATCACAGACGATTTTGGATGATAGTTGTTGTACTTTGTCAGCATCGTTCGGGTCTGCCTTTGAATATCATCCAGTTCTGTCTTAGTCCATCTGATTATTCCAAATGAGTAAAGCAACACTGGAATGGCGTAGGTGTTAATTGCCTTGACTAAATTCCCCGAGTTCAACATCGATTTCAGCACAGACTTCAGACACTGACTGTATTCTGAACGAATCTTCTCCTTTGATTGTTTTTGGTCTAGCAATCTGGCTTGTTGGTATCCCAGATATTTGTATGTTTCGCCATCTCTCATGCACTGTATTATATCACCGTTTGGAAGTTGTGTTTCACCATCTATGACTTTCCCTCTTTGAATGTTCAGGGTCTTACATTTTTCAATCCCGAATTTCATATAAACATCTGCCGAGAACTCACTAACAGTTTTCAGCAAATCATCCAATTGCTTCTTGTTCGAAGTATATAATTTGATGTCATCCATATACAGCAGGTGGGATATTGTATGATAATTCCTTTCTGCTTTTATCCTATATCCGTATCCTGTTCTATAGAGCATTGAGGACAATGGGTTCATAGCTAAACAGAACTATAGTGGTCTCAAAGAGTCTCCTTGAAAAATTCCACGACGTATGGGTATCTCGTCGGTTTTAATTGATGTATTGTTCATGTTGACCTGCAGAGACGTGCGCCAGTGTGTCATTGTTGTCGTCAAGAACTCTACCAGGGCTGGGTGAATTTTGTATGTCTGCAATACTTCAACAAGCCAAGAATGGGTGGTACTATCGAATGCCTTCAGATAATCGAGAAAAGCCAAATGAACATTCCGATGCCCTACGTGTGCCTGTTTCTTCATCACAGAATCGATGATGAGTTGTTCCTTGCACCCGTGGTGTTTCTTTCTGCATCCTTTCTGCTCCTCTGCTAATATATTGTTGTCATCAAGGTGTTGGTATATTCGATTAGATATGCATGAGGTGAGTATTTTGTAGAGTGTTGGCAGGCAAGTGATTGGCCTATATTGGGACGGATCCTGTGTTCTATCGCTCTTAGGTAGCATATATGTTAAGCCTTGCGTTAGGAAAGTGGGTGTTTTCTTGGGATGTTGAAGAACATACGTGAGCTGTTTCGCTAGGGCTCCATGGAGCTTATCAAACTTCTTGTACCAGTAGTTGTGGATATTATCTATACCTGTGGCCTTCCAATTGTTGGTCGCTCGAACTACTATCGTGATTTCTTCCTCTGTTATTCCATCGAAGTCCATATGTCTGATATCGAGGCGTTCTTTTTCATTCGTGATCCATTCCGCATCTTTATTGTGTTCTTTGGGGTGCGACCATAGTGATGACCAATAGTCGGTCAAGCATTGTGCGTCAGGTACTTCTCTGTTTTTGTTATTTCCCTTATGAAAATTGGTCGCGTTTTGGAGAAACCTTTGGTTTTGGTGTTTCCTTTCAGTACACTTGACGTATCTTGAAAGCCTCTTTGTTTTTTCTTGGAGCTTCTGTTTCAAAGTGTCCATATAAACGTCGATGTGTTGTTTGTGATCAGGGTGTTCGGTGTTCGTACCAATTTTCCTATAAATTTTGCGTATATGTGATTTCAAGCGCCTTGAGGGTTTTCTCAGGAATTCTGTGAGGCGACTGATTTCTGCTCTAATATTATCAATATCCTTCTCCAGTCGTTTTTGCCATGGTGGTTTTCTTTCTTTCTTTTTGGCTCAGCTTGAATCAGAGTTGTGGAGATTTGTTGTTTGTGAAGTCGAAGTACCGCTACTGCTCCACAGTAAATCAAAGTGTGAATCTTCTCCAAGGTGTTCAGGTCGGTATATTCTTCAAACACTGAGTTTACGCTTGCTAGGATGATTTTGGTGTTCTTGTTTGTCTTGAGTTTGGGTAGTTTAGGTCTTTTAGTTGGGTTGCTACCATTGAATTCAGTTGTTGCTCTGTTGAGTTCTGATCTTGCTAAATACATATATTCGTTATGCTGATTCGGCTCAGGAGGGCGTTCCATGTTAATATTCGTTTCCGTGGCTTCGATGTTATCTGTAACATTTTCATTGACTCCGGCAGGTATACCGTTATGAGTATCATTTTCGCTTCTGAGTTCCATTATCACCTCTTCTCGTATGCTTTGCAGCGTTTCTGAAGAAAGTAGCCTGTTTTTGACGATTGTTCTTCGTTGATCCGAAATTCTCTGCTCGGATATGTGCTGTAATTCAGGATATCTTTCTATGAACGCAAGATGTAACGCTTATCTGTGAGCTGTCATTTCTGATTCCAAGTTCGTAATCTTGTATGTAATAGGAACGCATAATGAAGGCATTCATTTCTGGGGTCCACTTCATGCGTTTCCTAGGGAGTCCGGCTCTCGTGGTCGTAGGCATAATTGCTTACGCCGCCGTTGAAGCATCAAGAGTCGGTTGGGAGGTATTGATGTTGTTTTCCACTTGGTTTTGTGTTGCAGTATCTCTACTCGGTATCACGCTGCTTCCTTCGCTAACCGAGGGAGACTGTGACTCACTTTCCGAACAAGATCCTCTTCCTAAATCTTGAACGCGACAAGAGGTTATGGTGGTACAATGTCGATTCACCCGTTTATTCCTTAGATTGTACATCATTGGATAAGTTGCATATTATACCTACTGCCAGGTTCAGCTTGGGTACCTCGGGTTTGCTAAGCCCGTACTCAGAAACAATGTTCCTGAGCCCCTGAGGCTGATTATTATAATTAATATTATTATTGCTACGTCATTCTATATCTACTGTACAACTTAATACTTTAACTGATGACGAAGTTGAACTTGATCCTTTTCACATGTAAATTTTCATGAGGAAATCTAAGGTCACATTTTCGTTCCTTGGATAATGCAGAAACTCAAATGATTACGCGCTGAAATCGCATGGAGTCATCGATCCAAATACTATCAGCCGCCTGATTGTGCTTGGTTCCGGCTATCGAACATGTATAGTCATCGAAATATATTTATTCCAAAACAGACGATGAGGTCGCTAATAAAACCATGCTTAGTTCATCTCTCAGTACGAAATAACTATGTTACGAATTTTAATGTTTTTCCGCGTTGTGGTTCAGATGCAGTACGGATATTCACATTAGATGTGTATAATAATTGTATAGTTGAATTTAACAATACATTTGAAAGCATTTCAATTACAGCAATAATGAACTTTCCATAACAAGGACGAAACTGTTCCAAATTCCTAATCATAAAATCCAATTCAATGATTCTCCTCGAAAAAGTGTATCCTCAATAGTTAAAGGTCTTCGTAACAGAATTTTAGTTCCACCTCACTTTATTGGATAGGTGAATATCTGGAAATCCTTTCAGTAACTAACTAGAGTTTGATGACTTCAAAGAGGAGGTAAAATGAGAAGCATAATCCCGCTTTGTAATCTTGAGGGGGTTGACATGCAGTAACATAGATCTATGAAACTGTTTGAAATGAATTATACAGGGCTTGACAGGCTTTCGAAGCTGTTCTGAATTGAGGTTTGCTACATCCTACTTTCTACCCCAAATGTTATCCCTTGGGTTAGGAACTCTTCAGCCGACATTGTTGAAGACAAACTCTACTGTAAACATCGGGAATGCTTTGCATTATTAAACGTACTTTAGAATTGAATTTTATTATTAGATTATAACCCTCATTTCCCTCCTTTTGCTATATACGTTCTTGGAAAATTATTCGCTCATGAACTCTCTACGAGCCTATTCGAATGATATCCACAGAAATTTGTTGGACTATGAGATTCGAAATTACATTCACACTGGTTTATTTATACTTCAAGTTCGCGTAAGTAATAGTACTATTATAGTTAAGTTAGATGTGTTTCTTTTCGTGCAGTGAATATTTCCTAATTTAGAAAATAGTTTTCCTAAACTATGACAGATTTGGAAGTATTAAGTGGGTTTAAAGAATGAATACTGAAATACACTACTCCTCTACGCTACAGAGGATGTCTTTAACACATAAACATTAGTAGTAAACGTGAAATGATTAAGTCCTTGTAAATAAATATTGCTCGCTGTTAATGACTGTATAAGTTGAATGACTGTCTAGTAAGTTATACTGAATATATATATATATATATATATATATATATATATATATATATATATATATATATATATATATATATATATATATATAGGTGTTACATGATAGTATGTCACAACTTGAGGGGTGAATCTACTTTGCAATTTTAAAAAAAAAAGTTCATATAAATATAGGTCCGTAAAAATTTCCTTACCGAGCTACAGGGTGTTTTCTTCCTCAAAACTCCTGTAATTTTTGAGATATTCAGCAAGCTATTTTTTCACAGCCTCAATCATTACACGTCCTAAATTTTAACTAGTATCTACAAGGTGTTGTCATTTCCGGAGCCATGTCTTCTATTCCCCTTTCGAACTTTTTTGGAGTACGCCACTGATCAGAATGTAATCAATAATCTTTATTCTTGTGCAATTCAGAAACTTTTTTGGTACTTGTAATTTTTTTGTATTTCCAACCGTTCTCGAGCAAAAAATTATTTAACGATTGTATGCATTCTCTGAATTGAAAACACAAATATATAGTCTTGTAAAAGTTTACCTATATATAAAAATAATTGAGACAATATTCGCACTCTTCTAGTCTATCTAGGTTTAGAAATCCAAGGTTCAAAAAAAATAGTGAATATTGCCATATAACGACTAATGTCAGATTTGATTCACCAAGTTTAATTCTGTTCAATAAAAGGAATAAAGTTTTTAGAACGCGAATGTATCCAGTGTTCAGGCTCATAAAAACGAGAAAGGATGCCTTTTGAAAGAGAGCATGAATTTCTCAACATCTGTAAACCTGTTGGTCTCAAATTGATACATAATCGATTCACTTGTCGGAGTACTTACACAGATTCGAACTAGTTTGCAATCGTTTTCAATCACTTGGATCGAAAACATGTAAGAAAGAGTCCTCAACATCTCATAAATATTTCATAGGGGTTAGACGAGGGGCCAGGAAGAATCGAGATCGTTTCAAACAAGATAGAAACGTGAAAAGTTGCTCCTTCAGTATTTATTCACATATGGGTTCTCAAAGATGGGAAAACAGACATATATCCTTGATTTCTTGAAAGATTCAGATTTTTATGTTATTATAAAATGAATTTTTGAACAAGGTATACATTTCTCGATACTCTTCATTCAATATTTATTTTGTTCAAGATTTGAACAGAAAAGCAGGTGAAATTGACTTTCAAAGGATCCTGGAATAAAAATGTGACCATTTATTGAAAATATGCAATATGAATATACTAAACCTTCAATGCGTAGTGAAGAAGGTAAAAATGAAAATGTTAAATTCTTATTGGTCTATTAGACATTTTTGGAGAACTAATATTTCAACCGTTCTGAAATTTTGGCAGTTGATTCAGCTAGTCCGGAACTCTATACCGAAAGTGCATAGTTACTTATACTTAATATAGAACACCCTGTATATAGATGACTGGTTCGATAACACTTGTTATTCCAATTATGAAAACTCCTAACGGATAAGCTCTCTTCGTTCATGAAATATCCTAGTTTTGCTCGAAAATCATCGATTTTTTGTTTTCTGAAAAGATTCTGTTTTGCAAACAAGAAACCATGCAGGACATAGCTCATATCCGACTGAACCTCTTCTTTCCGCCTCACATGTCGAAACGAAGAAGCATCAAAAACTACGTTTTTTCAAATTGTAACCCATATTTTCTTTCAATTCATTAGATTTGCCGTAAAAAACTAAATGAAGTTCCCCAACATACCCTGTACCTGAGATTTTAAGTTTTTAAGTTATGGAGAAAAAACGAATTTTATGTAACAACCTAAAGTTGACAAAGCCGGCATAGATTTCTGCACGTGCATAGACAGTTCCCAGAGCATTAACAAATAACTGTCCTTCTGTCATTGGATAATTTTTGAAATAAAAGAAAAAAAATACGAAACTGCAGTTGTTGTCGAATTTTTAAAGTCAAATTAAAAAATATCAGAACGAATCAATCTCTATATTCCTAAATTTCATAATAATTGTTCCAAGTGATGACCATTCACTTCTAGACATAGTTCTACTCGACTCATAACACCCTATGATGTGGCTCGCCTCAGGTCTTCCACATCTAACTGCATGAAAGCATTTTGAGGACTATTATGCAAATTATATCTTTAAGTCACATGTTCACAATAAATTTTATTACAAATTTTAACATATCAGTTAAAGTTCGATAATTTTCTTTTGTGCTATGAGCTGGCGCTCCATCGCACCAAAAACGCCTTGATTCTGCTACTGATAAAGTGTCAACGAAGTCACTTACTACCGTTTTCAAAATGCTCATATAAAACTCACCATTTAAGTTTTCATCATATACAAAATACGAAAATCGGTTGTCCTTCAAAAATGCAAACACATTGAAACTAAATTTATTTTGAGGATTTCTTTCTCTCGTAATATGAGGATTTTGGTTGGCCCAAAAGTGTGAGTTATTCCGGTTAAAAACCTCCTCATTAGAAAATTTGGCATCATCCGTCAAGATAATCCTTTTGTGAAAATCGGGATCGTCTTGTGTTCTGAGAAGAAAGATCTTACACACTTCTATTCGAAAATTTATGAGGTTGCAGTTTATGCTCTTTTAGCATTCTGTGAATACTACTATGAGGTAAATTTAGATCATGCTCTGCTATTGCCAATGATGCACCTGGATTTACATCAAAATAAGCTAGAACGGCTATTTCATTGTCTTCATTGTTGACTTTAGGCGATAAAAATGATGTCTTATACTCGAACGTTCCAGTCCAGAAAGAAAATTTGTAACTTATCTCCTGAATTTTTAAGCTGTCTCAGACGGATATAATTCGTTAAATCTCATACAAGTTCTACTCACATTCCGTCTCTCATCTGCATGAATGAAAAATCAAGTATTTGTGTAGCTAGCCATTCTGTTCGAATTAGTTCGACTAACTCAATATTACAATAGGTACAAGTACAAAAGGGTTTGTTGGAAAACCCATCGGAGTTGCTTACCTTATGAATTGAAAAGATTCAGTGAAGGAGATGGATTTAGATCTAATTGACTATTAAGTAACCTACCTGACTTATTTTCTTTGTTAATCTCTAAAATTTTCCTAAGATTGAGTTTTTGTCTATTATTTTCATTGTGTGAAATTTTGAAATTATCATTAAAGGTATGTTTTCTTCGAATAAGTGATCAGAATAATGGGAATCTGATTTATGATACTTACAATTACGTTTGTGCTCGGATAATCTAAGTTTGAAATTTCTGTGTCTATGTTCGGAGATGTGTCAATGGACGTGAAGAAATCTAAGCCTCCTTTGCCAACTTTAGGTAGGTACGTAACATTCGAATTTTCGCCATAACTTGAAAACTTGAAATCTTAGGTACAGGGTATGTATGGGGAGCTTCATAGAGTTTTTTTACAGAGAATCTAATGAATTGAAAAAATAGGGGTTACAATTTGAAAATGATGTTTCTTCGTTTCGAAATGTGAGGCGGAAAAAAGAGCTCTCTGTATACTGACTGAGATTCAGTCGGATATAAGTTATGTCCCGCATGATTTCTTGTTTGCAAAACCCCTTTCATTATTTTGATAACCCTCGCCGTTCTCGAGATATATCTCTTTTTTCAAAAAGCAAAAAATCGATAATTTTTAATGAATACTAAGATATTTCATGAACGAAGCAAGCTAGACTTATGCGTTAGGTGTTTTCATAATTGGAATAACATGTGTTATCGAACCAGTCATCAATATATAGGGTGTTCTATATTAAATATATATGCTATGTCACCTACATAGCATCGAAATCCACCAGAATAGGTGACTATGGTGTGACAAGGAGGATGAAATATTAACATATGGTTTATCGTACATGGTTGTCAAACATTGGTATTCGAAAGATTACAGGCATCAGAAGATTCATTAGGTTGGTGCGGCTGGCACTTTTGTCATCTGAATACGTATACAGTGACAAAATATTCGATCAGGGTTGACGTCATTTAAGCTTAGCACTTATGGGTGGACCTTTCAAAAATGAAGCATATGTGCATCCTTGCAGGCATCCATATCTAAGGATTTACAGCTTGACTTGACTTTAAATTAACTCAATCTTTTGTTTTCAGAATTCAAGTCAAGTCAACTTTTTGTTGTTCAACGTGAGAATCTGTTAAGAATTCATAATGTTGTTGAAGGAAACACAGATAGAGAACAAGACCAAGAGTGAAAATGTATGTTTTCAAATAAAACACAGCCATAGCATCATAAAAACAACATAAATGAATTTTCTTATTTTCAAGAAATAAAACTATGATATTTAGATTTTCACTTTATTAACAAAAATATGACCGTTTTCACCACACTGTGGCTTCATCAGATAGATTCAAACTAATGAACAGAGTTATTCCTTATATATTAGTCTTATTTTTCACTCAATATTACAATAGGTACAAGTACAAAAGGGTTTGTTGGAAAACCCATCGGAGTTGCTTACCTTATGAATTGAAAAGATTTAGTAAAGGAGATGGATTTAGATCTAATTGACTATTAAGTAACCTACCTGACTTATTTTCTTTGTTAATCTCTAAAATTTCCTTAGATTGAGTTTTTGTCTATTATTTTCATTGTGTGAAATTTTGAAATTATCATTAAAGGTATGTTGTTTTTCTTCGAATAAGTGATCAGATCTGATTTATGTTTATGATATTCAAAATTACGTTTGTGCTCGGATAATCTAACTTTGAAATTTCTGTGTCTATGTTCGGAGATGTGTCAATGGACGTGAAGAAATCTAAGCCTCCTTTGCCAACTTCAGGTATGTATGTAAAATTCGTTTTTTCGCCATAACTTGAAAACTTGAATTCTCAGGTACAGGTTAAGTATGAGGAAATTCATTTATTTTCTTACGGCGAATCTAATGAATGGAAAACAAGGATGGGTTACAATTTGAAAAAACGTAGTTTACGATGTTTTTCGTTTCGAAATGTTAGGCGGAAAAAGAGCACTCTGTATACTGACTGAGATTCAGTCGGATATGAGTTATATGTGGTTTCTTGTTTGCAAAAGACCTCTCATTAGTTTGGTAGCTTTCGCTGTTCTCTACATATATCAATTTTTTCGAAAAGCAAAAAAACGATAATTTTCAAGTGAAACTAGGATATTTCATGAACTAAACAAGCTAGACTTATGTGTTAGATATTTTCGTAATTGGATTAACAAGTGTTATCGAACCAGTCATCAATATACAGGGTGTTCTGTATTGAATGAAAAAGTTGGTATGCACTTCCGGTACAATAGGAGGTAATTGAGGTGAAAATATTTTATGAATAGAGTTTTGAACCAGCTGAATCAACGGCCAAAATTTCAGAACGATAACTTTATTAGTTCTTCATAAACATCTTGTAGGTCACTCAACTTGGTATACCCTGTACATAAAAGTTTGAAGTTATTTAATTAGCTAATAATGTCAAAGTTGTTGGTTACTACGTGGTAGTTAATCATGATGATAATAAGAAATTAAACTATGTATTATACTATCACAACAGATTTATTGAAAATCCGGATTGCAATTTCGGTCTCTAGACCATCTTCGGCGCTGACAACAAGTATTGAACTAAAATTGAAAATTCATACATAAACACCGCAAAAATGTCTGGGGAACACTTCTGAATATCGAAATATTGTATCCAGAACAATCGATATTGATGATTTTTTTTAAGAAATGAACACCTGCATCAATTTCTCACCAAATTATATAGAGTGCCGCAACAGATTTCAGTTTTTTTTTATAAAAAACTAAAAATTCAGCAGATGCGACGCTGCTTTATAATCATTTCATGTATTCAGTGCTTGAAATCAGTTAGTTGGCACTTTGTTTCTGTTGTAAGCACAAATAAAAGATTCAAGTTTTGTGATTCGACCATGGAAAGACAACTTTTGATTAGAGAAGAGATGTTACGAGCCGTTGGCGTGCTCCAAGCTGGGAGCTCACAAAGGGAAGTATCCAGGGTTCTGGGAAGTAGCCCAAGTGTCATAAACCGTTTATGGTCGCGTTTCCATGAAACATGTCGCTTAGAAGAACGCCATACAGGTCGTTTCAGGATTACTACAGTCGCCCAAGACCGATTTTTGGTTTTACAAACCAGAAGAGATCGTACTACCACAGCATCTCAATTAGCTCAAGAGCTATCACGAGTTCATAATGTACAAATTTCCGACCAAACTGTGAGGAATCGACTGCACGAAGGTCAACTTCACTCCAGACGTCCTTTAAAAGTTCCACAACTGACCCATGGAAATCGCGCTGCTCGTTTAGCTTGGTGCCAAGAACACGTAAACTGGGATCAAGAGAGGTGGGCCACAGTTCTCTTCAGTGATGAATCTATATTTAATTATTATCCCAATTCGGGAAGAATTCGAATATGGAGGGAACCTGGAAAGCAAAACCGTCTCCAGCATGCTCGAGAAGTTGTTAGACAGGGAGGCGGATCAGTGATGTTTTGGGGAGGTATACGCCTTGGTGGAAGAACTGACCTCGTTTTCTTACAGAACAACCTCATGGGAAATTCTTACGCAAATGAGATAGTTTTACCTGTAGTGGTACCGTATCTCCAAACAATGGGTCAAAATCCACTCTTCCAACAAGATAATGCCCCTCCTCATCGTGCAAGAGTTGTCTTGAACGTTCTTGAAGAGAATGATATCGATCTTCTACCGTGGCCATCCTGCTCTGCAGATCTGAATCCCATCGAGCATGTGTGGGACACCCTAAAAAGAAATCTCCTGCGTCAAAACGTCTTCCATCATGAACATGAGCTTCGATTAGCAGTTCAGGGGGCTTGGAATGACTTAGGCCAAAATGTAATAGACAATTTAATATTGAGCATGCCGCGACGATGCCAAAGTGTCATTAATAACAGAGGTGGACCTTCTAGGTACTGAAAAATATAGGTGCTTCCATATCGTTTCGAGAATATTAGTTCAGGATTTTTTTGTCTTTTACCAAATTTCGTCATTTTCAAATTTCAATTTTTTTTTTATAATTGGTGCTTTGGAGAAGTCAAATATTATTTTGTTTTCTTGAGAATACATTATATACAATACGACCAGTTTGACCTATAAAGACCTCTTCACAGTCCATACAGGACAACTAGTAAACTCCAGTACTGTCGAAATTTTCAGATTTATCTTTAATATTAAAAATTCCTTAGATAGTTCCATGTGAGTTTCGAAACCTACTTCTTTATTCTGTTTTGAAATTACATTTGCAATCTTTTCGCTGATAGGGCCAAAATATGTTAATGAAATATATTTATCTGAATTATTTAATTCTATACGTGGGTAAATAATATGATCTGCTATTTGTGTTTGTTTTTCTGATTATTCCGTCTATTATATTTGAGGAATAACCATTGTTCTCAGCTTATTCTTCAATAGTAGACACTACCCTAGACATATTTTCTTCGGATAATGGCTGAGAGAAAGCCCTGTGAATCATTGAATAAAACGCAGCGTATTCATGAGATTTCAGGTGTGTTGAGTCATAAGGGATGCAAATATCAGTAAGGGTGAGTTTTCTACATATCGAAACTTAGTGTGTTATTCATATGAGTGATTATTAGGTTTAAAAAGTGATTCTGATTATCGATTTCTGTGTTTAATTTGAATTCAATTTTAGGATGAATGCTATTGATGTATTGCTATTGTGTAGCTGTCTAGCGGTTCCTATGAAACATGAAAGAATATCGTCTACATATTTATACCAAAAATGTTCTAATTTTGATTTGGGGGATTGAATATGATGTCTGTAATATACGCCATGAAAATCTCAGCTAGTAAAGGATTCAATGGTGATCCCATCGGTAGACCGTGAGGTTGTTCATATAATTTGTTATTGAATTTGAAATAATTCTGTTGTTCAAAATAATTGTCTTTGCTCAAGTTGTGCCTGCAACAGAATTATTTTCAACTCAATAACAAATTATATGAAAAAACCTCACAGTCTACCGATGAGATCACCATAGAGCCCTTTACTAGCTGACATTTTATTTATTTATTTATTTATTTATTTATTTAATGTTACAAAACATAGGAACCCCTACAAGATAGACCCAATTACCGGGGTTTTCAAAAAATGAAACAGAAGTGAATCTGTCATACGAAATGAGAATTATAACTTTCATGAAAATTCAGGAGAGAAAAAAAAGACTCACCTAAGACTACAGAATCAAGTAATATATCATAAAAACTAGAAACTACTTCAATGAGCATGATTCAGATCTAATGATATATGCAATAACATTTTTTTTGAAAGAAGAAAGAGGTTCATGAAAAATATCTATACTGGCAATATGCCAATTGTACAGACGCATAATTCGCAATAAAACAGAATGAAAAAAAACTAGTACGGGCCTTCGGAACATAGAAGAGTGTATTTCGACGACTAGGATACACGGGAGCATTGAAAGTGAGATAATTAACAAGCGGAAAACTAAAAGAATGATTTAAAATTCGATAAGGAAATACAGTGTCGAAAAGGACTCTCCTCTGCTGCAGGCTTAAAATTTTGTGATGACGCAAACTTAATTGATAATTATGGTTAGGACTGGAAAATCTAAAGTTGAAACTTTTGACAAAATTTCTCTGGACTCGTTCAATTCTGTCAATATACTTGTAATAGTGAGGGGACCAAACAGGTACAGCATATTCCAAATTACTCCTCACCAACGAAAAATATGGCATTTTTAAAGACCTTGATCACTGAAACTTAAAGTAATATCCAACATTTTGAAAGCCTCAGAAACTATATGATCAATTTGATACTCAAAGGACAACTCAGAATCAAGATATATATCAAGATCCTTAATTTGGTTTACCCTCCCAATTACAAGCCCATCAACAGAAAAAATAGCATCGAAGACATTGACATTCTTTGTAAACCTTATATGCTTACACTTATCAATATTTAATTGAAAATACCTACTTTAACAAAAAGAGAAAAGTCTGTCAAGATCACTCTGAACCGCAAAATATCATCATGGGACCGAATAGCACTGTACACTCTAAGATCGTCCGCATATAAATCATAATATATATTGAAGAAATCATTTTCTATTCCTCAAAATCCAAACAGTACATTTTTGGTATAGATATGTAGACGATATCTCATCCAACACTTTGAAGAAAATTAAACATCTGATATCCCTTATCTTCACATATAAATAAAAGTTTCGAATATGTAATATTAAGAAACGTCTTGAAAATATGTATTCAACCCCACTGTACAAAAAAGGGGATAGGGAGAACGTTATCGATTACCGACCAATATCACTAATCTCTAACCTGGCCAAAATATATGAAAATGCGATGAATAGGATTGTGTCATTTGCCAATAAGTATAAATTACTATCGGAACAACAATTTGGATTTAAAACAAGTAAATCGACCCAGGACGCATTAGCTAGTCTCATTGAAAAAAATATACGGGGCCCTACATGAGTCAAATCCATGCCTATGTGTTTTTATAGAATTGGCGAATTCATTTGATACAGTGTGTTATAGTCTATTATTGGAGAGGTTGCAAGAATGTGGGTTTCGCGGAGTGGCTCTTGATTTGATTAGATCTTATCTGTCAGAGCGACAGCAATAAGTGAAAATAGGCAATACTGTCAGTGACAGTGTTGGGTCCTGTGTTGTTTTTGCTGTATATAATGAATTACTGTATGCTGGTAACATCATAAGCTATGCAGATGATACTGCAGTCTTTTGCAGGGCAGAAACATGGTTGGATCTCAAAACCAGTGCAGAAAATCAACTAAAGACTATTAAAGATTGGTTCGATTATGACCTTCTTACTATGAACGTAGATAAAACAAAATATGTTGCTTTTTCTTGTACTTCAGTAAACCGCTCCGACTATGACGAACTTGAAATCAGCGAGGGACTAAGAGTGGTATCCACCAGTTCAATAAAGTATTTTGGCATTATTCTTGATCAAAACTTACGATGGAATGAACATGTTGTGACTTTGGTTCAAAGACTGCGTGCGATTCTGCCTAAAATAAGATATTTTTTTAACTTCGTAGACTTCTCAAGTCTCAGGATTATTTATTATGCCTTGGTCCAATCACTTTTAACATATGAAATTATTGTGTGGGACTGTGCTCGCGATACATTACATTACATTGGAGGGGGTATCTTGGCTTTGCAAGCCTTTCCGAACTGCGACCAAGTTAGTCTTTGTTCGTAACCCTTCTTTATTCATTTCACTGTAGATCTAGTTTCCTTACAAAATTAAGAATCTCCCTGGAAGCTTTCTCTTTTACTTCATGTGGCTCTAGCTTGTCGCTAACGAAGTGTATATGTCTTTGACAGGCAGTTGCGGCGCACCTTCAAAGAATATGTTCGTCGGCTTCATCGCCCTCTTTACATATTCTGCATGTTGCCGTTTCCGATTTGCCCATTTTACTGAGATGGTATCTCAGTGGGCAGTGTCCAGTGAGGAGGCCTGTAATAGTTCCCAGCTCGTCCCTGGAGAGGTCGAGAAGCTGTTTTGTCTTCTTTGGCGAATAGTCAATGAACTTTTTCGCTTGCCTTTGGACTGGTGTTTTCCACCAGTACTTTTTTTTGCTATATTCTTCCCACTGTTTCAAGTCCTTTCGTCTGTGTGGCTTGCTTAGACCGCAGAATGGTTCAGGTCCAATGGGTGGGATTCCAGCAGCCGATCCAGCCAGTTCTTCAGCGGCTTTATTTCCTTGTATGCCTTCGTGGCCAGGCACCCACCACAGGAAAAGTTTATTCCCCTCAGCAAGTTGCTACAAGGATTGACGGCATTCCCAGACAAAGATGCTCCGATAACTGTAAGAGTTTAGAGCTTTAATCACTGCCTGACTGTCCGTTGAAATGTAAATCTGTGCACCTTCGAGTTTCCTCCGTAGTCCCTCCTAGCTGCACAGGTTTACAGCAAGTGTTTCTGCTTGCATGATTGTGGGAGTAAAGCCCAGAGGCATTGATGACGAGTACTTGAGTCCATATATGCCTGCTCCTGTTGCATCAATCGTTTATGATTCTCTCCATGAGATGGAGGATTTTTGGTCTAATTGATTCATTTTTCTCTTCACGATGGTGCGGTCTTCTATGGCCACTTCGAAGGATGTATGAAAATCAGACTTAAGCGGCATTATATCCGATGATTGTGATAAGATACTTACTGGAGAAACTTGGAAGTTATTCAAAAATGGATAAACATTCATTTTCCAAGTGTAGAGGTATTTAAAAGCAATGGAGGACAACTACAGAGCATAGTGAATTTCAATTTCAGGAATCATTCTGAGATCCCATATTTGGAGCATGAATATGATACTAAATACAAAAGTAAAACTACCCTAAAGTCAGTAATAAAAAACAAGTACTGTGTTTTGAGGAATTTTACTTAATAATTGTGATTCGTAACGCGTTTCACTACACCGTAGCTTCTTCAGACGAATGAATATACAGAAAGTATAAAAGAGAATATAACTATAAATGTTCTTGAGTAATTAAAAGCTTATTGGGTTGCTTATTCTTAAGTGGTTATTTATGACAGGTATATCCAATAAAATTAAGGAATAGATTGCTCCCCGAAGAGATTCAATAGAGGTGAAGGGCTTAAATCGACTTGTTCATTGATGAGTCTACCTGAGTGTTTATATTTATTGATTTTCCCAAAGATCTACCTTCCAATATCTATTATCTGTATGCAAAATTTCAAACTGTGGGTCGAAAGAATGATTATTTTCTAAGAGATGATTCGCGTAATTTGAATCTGATTTTTATTTGAAAAACTGCGTTTATTTTCCGATATTCTAATATTAAAATTTCTATGTGTTCTACCAATGTAGAAATTATCACAGTCATTGCAATTCAGTCTTTAAACACCTGATTTATTGTTTTTACCTGGTTTGGTTTTATTATTTTTATATATTTGCCTTAATTATAATTAGTTTGGAAAGCTATGTTGAAATTATTGCTACTTAAGAATGATTTCAGTTTCTCACTTGTAATGCCAACGTAGGTTAATGTGCGATTGTAACCATTATTTTTGGCTATTTGTTTAATCAAATTTAGTTCTTTGTTGAAATTTTCTGGTGATAACGGGATTCTTAAGTAGCAATAATTTCAACATAGCTTTCCAAACTAATAATAATTTAGGCAAATATATAAAAAATAATAAAACCAAACCAGGTAAAAACAATAAATCAGGTGTTTATAGATTGAATTGCAATGACTATGATAATTTCTACATTGGTAGAACACATAGAAATTTTAAAATTAGAATATCGGAACATAAACGCACTTTTTCAAATAAAAAATCAGATTCGAATTACGCGAATCATTTCTTAGAAAATGATCATTCTTCCTACCCACAGTTTGAAATTTTGCATACAGATAATAAATATTGGAAGGTAGATCTTTGGGAAACTTTAGAAATCAATAAATACAAACACTCAGGTAGACTCATCAATGAACAAGTCGATTCAAGCCCTTCACATCTATTGAATCTCTTCGGGGAGCAATCTATTCCTTAATTTTATTGGATATACCTGTCATAATTAACCACTTAAGAATAAGCAACCCAATGAGCTTCTAATTACTCAAGAACATTTATATTTATATTCTCATTTATATTTTCTGTATATTCATTCGTCTGAAGAAGCTACGGTGTAGTGAAACGCGTTACGAATCGCAATTTTTAAGTAAAATTCCTTAAAACAGAGTTCTTGTTTTTTATTATTGATAATGGAATTTTAACAAGTAAAAGCCTCCCAAATTCAAATACCCTAAAGTCAACCTTCAATAAAATTAAAGCCCAAAAAAATCACAATCACACATATCATAGACTGATTCACAGAGCAGTTGCTGAGATTATCAAGATGAGTTCCAAGAATATTTTCAAAAGACAGATGAATGACTGGCTGAAAGACCTGCCTGTAGGAGAAATCAATAAAATTTTGCAAACGGGCACTTATTTGCCTGCGATCTGATTTGATTCTGTCGAGAGAGGGGAAGAACATGTTTATGAAAAAAAGAAAAAAAATAGCTAATGAAAAAAATCATAACATTTATTCCTTCACACAAGTATATAATACTTCTGAGGAATACCAGACTGACTCATTTTGTTCGTCCTGGCCTTGTTCCTGAATATATATTTCAATGTTTTTCACTATGTGTGGCATCTACTTGCAAGTTGCAATTTTATTATCGTGTTTTTTTGATGGATGAATAAAATATTATTGTTATTATATACAATCATGTTTCATAGGAACCGCTAAACAACTAAATCAATTGTTAACTTACATCAATAGCATTCATCCCAAAATTAATTTCAAAATACAGAGAGAAGTCGATAAGCAGATTCATTTTTTAGACCTAACAATCACTCGTAAAAATAACACCCTAAGTTTTGATATATATCGAAAACCCAGCTATTGTATATTTGCATTTCATATGACCCAACACACCCAAAATCTCATAAATACGCTGCGTTTAATTCAATGATTCATAGGGCTTTCTCTTTGCCAATATCCGAAGGAAATATGTCCAGGGAAGTGTCTACCATTGAAGAGAAAGCGGAGAACAATGATTGATTGATTGATTAATTGATTGATTGTTTATTAATGCTTTACACTCAATGTAACAAATAGTGTTTGCATACGTCATAGTTTTATATACAATTTAAAATTGGGAACTACTCAAAAATTTCAGCCTCCACAGGAAAAAAAAAACAACGAGTTAAAAACTAAATTATGATGAGGACAACCAGATAAAATTTATACAGCACAGAGAGATAAAACGTATGACTAGAAGACAGAAATTCGTTATTCAAAAAACAAATAGTAAGTGCGCCCTATTCAATCTGAGAAATTTATTTCAAAGTACAATACACCATCTGAAAGGAGCTGCTTGATTTTGATCTTGAATTTTTTCATTTCAAGACATCTTAGAGCAGGTGGAAGCTTATTGTAAAAATCAACAGTTAGAAAATTGAATCCACATTGCGACCTGCTGAGTCTAAAGAAATCCTGAGAGACATTTTGGCCTAGTATCATGAGAATGAATATCAGAATTTAATTTCAAAGAATCCTAGTTTGAATGGACATATACCAATCACTCGCAGGAAAAGTCCGCTTTCTGAAGGAATCACGACAGCAGTCCCCATAGCCAAGGCCACCCAATATTCTTATTGCCCTTCTCTACAATCTGAAGATCATGTCACGTTTAGAACAATCACCCCACACGACTACACAATACCTAAGTGACGACTCAATAAGAGCAAAATAAACAGATTTAAGACTAGTAGGAGACACCGAGGAAGCCGACCGTCCTATCACGAAGATGTTTCTACTGACCCTCTTTGACAAGTTGTCAGCATGATCACTCCAAGCCAGGATGGGATCCAAATGGATTCCCAAAAAAATTCACTTCCCTTGCACCAGTAGGAGCAGGAGCAGCTCTCACAGAGAGCAAACGTAGTTGCGTTTTACCATCATTCATTGCTAGGCCATTCACTGAGAACCATACCAAGGCGCGTTACCAAAGCTCCTCGGATCTCCGTCGTACATCGTCGGAATCCCTGGAACCCACAATCAAAGTCGCATCATCAGCAAATAGAGTTACATTTGCTTCCTTTATGAAGTCATGAAAGTCGTTGATGAATATTAGAAAAAGTACGGGTCCCAAGATGGACCCCTAGGGTACACCACATGTCACTGGCACCAAACCAGAAAACCCACCCTACACACAGAACGCCTGATACTTCCTAGACAGAAACGACCCAATAAAGTGATGACAATTCTCAACAAAACCGTAGAACCTCAGCTTCTCCAACAACCTATCGTGAAGGACACATCCAAGGGCACAAGTCTAAAAACAAAGTTAACGAGTAAAAACCGTGTTCTATATAGTCAAACACACCGCTCACTAGATCAACCTAGGCTGCCAAAGTGCTCTTATTCTTCCTGAAAACGATTTGGCTAGTGGAGAATAAATTGTTGGATTCAAAATAAAATTGCATTTGGTTACAGAGAATCTTCTCCATAAGCTTGGAAAAAACTGGTACCAGAGAAATCCACATTTCCTTTTTTATGTACTGGAACCACCTAAGAAATCTTCAAGCAATCGGGGAACATATCCACTCTTATACATTTATTTATCAGACATGTTATCGGAGATATAATCCGGTCAATACAACGATTTATCAGTAAAAAGGACAGGCCATAGAAATCAGTAGACCTGCTGGGCCTCAGTGATTTCAAAGCATCTCTAACCTCCACCTGAGACACTTCCGCAAAGTTGAAGCTCAAATCGGGAGCAACATGCTTTTCGAAAGAGCTCCGCGGATCCAAATCTAATTTAGGTATTCCCTGAAAGAATTTATTAGTTATTGAGGCAAAATGATGGTTGAACTGCTCTATTCCTATTTTGGTTGACGATTTCACTCTAGTGGTGTTGGTTAGCTGATTCACTAACTTCCAGGTTGATCTCGCTCTATTGGCACAAGTGTTGATCGTGTTATCCTTATATTCAATTTTTGTCCTATTAATCTCAGTCTGCTACGCAGAGATCTCAACTCTGCTGACCCATACTTGTCATACATTTCTGACACGAGGTTTAGACGTTTTCTCATTAGACGCAGATCCTCCGAATACCACCTGTTTCCAGTGCCGCTCGCTCCACGTCTCACCAGCCTCTCAGGAAAGGAAATGGCAAATGCATCCACAAAATTCTTGTGAAACACACTGAAAGCCTTGTTACAATCAATATTCTGATCCCAAACAAAGGACCAATCCAATTGCTCAAGGATTCGATGCAAACCATTGAAGCCCGACTGCATCAGTGGCCTCGTTTTCGCAGGAGCTGATGTTGCGACACCTCCTGTTATTTCAGACATATATAAGTGAGCGTCATGGTCTGAGAACTCAGTCCTAATAACCCTGGCACATCCATCACCCTCGGAAAAATTCGCAAAAACGTTATCAAGACAGTTGCCCTCACGTGTGGGTTCAAAGATCCCTTGACTAAGACCAAAAGTGCTCAGCAAGTCGCAGGAAAGTGTGGACCTGTTGTCATCGGAATTAAATCTAATATTAAAGTCGCCACAAACAATTAACGTACAAGAAACACATCACAAGTATTAAGAACATTTTCAATAGTATCGAGAAAAATATCAAAGTTTCCTGTAGGAGGTCTATAAATATAAATTATGGGTATATTAGAATACTTAAGACGCAATGCAGAGATCTCATAATGGCTCTCAATAGACTGGTTGCTAATGTCACTCAAAGAAACACACTCAGAGTTTCTGGTGAGTATCATTGATTCTGATCTTGCGAAACACGAACCAACAAAGCAGTTAGGCAGAGAAAAACTTGACATTTCCAGACTGTTCAGCCAATGCTCCGATACGCACGAAACATCAATATCCATGCCCAAGTCAATAATGAATGCCTCAATCAAGTTGCATTTATTTCTAATACTCTGTGTATTCATGTATAGTAGATCAAAATTGCTCATCTCAGCAGTAACTTTACTTTCACATTTGCTGCAATTCAGACACTCTGTGAGGTCTTCGTCTCTCTCCTTATAAAAAACTGTTCGACCAGCGCGCCTTTAAGCCAACATTCACATTTTTGGCCTTTTCAAATTTTTTTCATTTATATCTTCTTTAAATGAAGTATAACTATCAGGAAATATGGATGGAAGGCTAGAGGTTATCAATTGTTATCCCTCGAATATAATAGACGGAATGATCAGAAAAAATAAACACAAATAGCAAATCATAACAATTACCCACGTAAAGAATTAAATAATACAGATTAATGTATTTCTTCAACATATTTTTGCCTTATTATTGCAAATGTCATTTCAAAACAGAATAAAAAAGTAGCTTTTAAGACCCACATGAAACTATCCAAGGAATTTTTTAATAGTAAAGATAAAACTGAAGAATTTGACAATACTGGAGTTTACAAGTTGTCCTGTATGGATTGTGAAAGGGTCTATACAGTGTGCGGAAAAAGTCCGCGCACTGGGTCGGTATCTTTGAAACTAAGAATAGAAACTTATTTCTGTCAACGGAGTTGTGATTTGTCAGGATGGGATACCTATTTGAGTTATGTTTGAAATTTTCAGCTGACGTGGGGTGAGGGTGGGGGAAGGTAACCCTTCGGACTCAAGAGTCCGAATTTTCAAACGAAAATAATTAAAAATTCAAGAAATTCACAAATTCCCGCTGTGGGTCACAAAAACCTGTATGTGAGCCTGTATGTATCCGTAAAGGAACTGTCAGAAACTTGTATCAGTGTTTAGAACACTCATTTAAGCGAGAATATCTACGCCACTGAATATTTCAAATTTTTCCGTAGGTTTTGGAATAGACCATATAGTTTCAAGTGAAAGAATTATTCCTGGGGCTTCCGAACGGCATATGGTTTTCAAAGCATTTAGTGAGAGCACAAGATATCTGGGATATTTTGGTTTCGAGATACACAATACAGAATTTGATGTTCTAAATGAAATATCTGTTATCATAGCACTTGAACCCTTGAACTTTGATACGATTATAAGGAACATTTTAGGTAATATTGTTTGGTTAACAAACATTCAGGGACCTTAACATTCATGGTAAATCGCAGTTCTATTACCACTTTTTGGTGCGAAATTATCTATGCCATAGAATATATGCGATAGTTGTATACGCTTTCACTTTGTTCAGAAATTTCAGAGTAAAAACGTATTCTTGACCTTTTCTTGTACCAGGCGTACTGTACAAATTATAAGATAGACGAGAAACAAGTACACACAAAATAAGGCCTCAGAACATTCTTCTTGCCACTGAATTGAGATCCTGAGATATTGTTCATTATTCTGTCAAATAAAATATTCTCACAGAGTTTTCTTGAGATTGTCAAGGAAACTAATATAAGGAACTACTTATTATGATGCATACACTGAAATGCTCGTCTACTGTAAGTTAACCCCCGAATTTCGCCAGGTAGGTATTTTCCTTGAATCTATATGTTTTCATTTTTGTATTAAGGTATGCCTAAGTGTAAATGAGTTACACTAGGGATGAAGGATTATAGATAACTACCTGTCGTAAAGTCAAATTCCAGAGGGATTACCCTAGTCATTAGGTACTTAGGGGCGAAAAGTTTGATTTTTTTCTATCCACTCAGTGATTAAAAGACTTTCTCTAGTTAGTGTATTCAATGAATTTTTTTTTCTTGTGAAAAATGACGCATTCAATCAGTAATTTGGAAGATGCTGAGATGGTTACCTTATGGTTCCGCAATGGAGAAGTTTACAAACTAGCTGCGCAGTTATTTACGGAAAATCATATCGATAAACCTGTGCGAAGTGCTCATACCGTCCAGAAAGCTGTGCAAAGTTTTTTGAAACTGGTTCAGTAGCTAAAAATACCACTTCTCCTGACCAAACCATTAACGTTCTAGCCAGTGCCGAAGTGTCTCCGAAATTATCTGTGCGAAACAGAGCATTTGAAGCTGGAATGAGTGATAGATCGGTACGAAGAATTTTCACGGCTGAAAAAGTGAGACCCTACAAAACCAAATTTGTGCACCAGCTGTTTGATCGCGATCCAGCACAACGTTTGGAGTTTTGTGAATGGGCTCTACAACAATTCGAGGAAAATCCACATTTCGGCAGAAGGATAATTTTTACTATGAATCCACATTCATAAGGTATGGACAAGTGAGTCGTCATTGGATATACCATTGGAG
Source organism: Cryptolaemus montrouzieri (assembly GCA_013387265.2). Classification (NCBI taxonomy): domain Eukaryota; kingdom Metazoa; phylum Arthropoda; class Insecta; order Coleoptera; family Coccinellidae; genus Cryptolaemus; species Cryptolaemus montrouzieri. The sequence goes on along the minus strand of JABFTP020000186.1, from coordinate 29,179,709 downwards.
TCGAGAAAATCCCCATGAAGTGCTACCAGCCCATATGCAAGTGATTGAAAAACTGAATGTATGGTGTGGTTTTTGGGACAATATTTTGATAGGACCCTTTTTCATTGAAGGAAATCTAACAGGTGCGTCATGTAGGAATCTATTCAATGATCAAGTCTGGCCTGTTTCAGAGCTTTTATTAGATTCGAACGCCGACATTGAGCCATTATTTATGTTGGATGGTGCTCCGGCACACACCGCTCAGATGGTGACAGAATGGCCCCGAAATTTGGAGATAATTGGATTGGAGCGAATGGTCCCATCCACTGGCCGGCGAGATCCCCGACCTAACTCCATGTATTTTTTTCGTGTGCGGTTACATTAAAAACCAGATTTATCTCTGCGGTAATATCGAAACATTGAGAAACAATGAGAGAGAAAATCATCAAAAACTGCAGAAATATTGCTCCAGACGTACTACGACATGTGAATGAAGCTTGCAGAGGAATATTGGAACAATGTGGCGAATTGGCGGCCATTTTGAATAATTTTGAAATTATTTACCTACTCTATTTGATCGTTATCAAAATAAATAACTGAGAGCATACTAATATAATCTAATTTCTCTTCTTTTCGTCTCCATATTTCTGGTAATGCTATAGGAATGACATGAAATTCATGGGTTAACTTAAGGGTGCATCTTTTCAATTAGGCGAACACGACGTCCATAACATACTCAAAACTAAGATATGTATTCGTGACCTACAGCGGGAATTAGTGAATTTCTTGTATTTCCGATTTTCTGCTGTGCTTTCTGAATTGGATATTGAATTTCATTTTCACTGATTTGTCCGAAACAATATATCAGAGATCTTTTTGAATGTCAATTTCCAGAACAAGCGTATTGAAAATAAGGATCCAACGTGTGCAAAATAGGACTATTTCCAATGTACTTCGATTTGGCGGCTTCTTTCGAAACACTTTGTATAATTGAGAGCCATAGCGAGTATTCAATCTTGTAGAATGAACTTTCTACTGGGATTGAGCCTCGGCAACTCGAAGCTACGGTAATGTAGAAAACATTTCGAATAAAGCTAAGAGAACCGGAAAAAACCAAATATTTGACTGTAACTTCTGAACAAATTATACGATTTCAGTTCTAAGGACTGTTTTGAAAACGTATTTCAAATACCTTTCTATTGATGTATCACACAATAGAGGTTGCTATTTAAAATTTTGGCATTACCTACCCCCACCCCTATCCCAAGTTAGCTGAAAATTTCAAACATAACTGAAATAGGTAGCCTATCCTGACAAATCACAACTCCGTTGACAGAAATGAGTTTCTATTCTTAGTTTAAAAGATATCGACCCATTGCGCGGAATTTTGCCGCACACTGTATATGTATGTTTTCAACTTAATTCAAAACTTGTTGTCAGATGGTCAAGAGACCCAAATTGCAGTATGATTTTCAATAAATCTCTGATATTATAATACATAGTTTAATTTCTTATTATCATCAAAGTTGTTGAATAAGTGCTCACTAAAAAGATTAGTTGGTAATGAATGAGATTTTTCATTGAATTTCATTAATTCTATATTTCAATTTATCATTTTTCTGAAAATTTTATGAAATGCTTTATAAATTTCCATTCAAAACATGTCGGGATAACTCTTGTAGGGGAAATACGTCTTTTTAGAGCGGTTATATTCGCGTAATAGTCTCTTCTGGAATGGAAGATAGTTGTCTGAAAGACAACAGGGGTAAAATAAGAAGTAACAATATATTTCTAGTTGGCTAGGGAGAATCTTCTTCAGGCCTTCGTCTGGAATTCCATGTGATTTATTCACCTTATAAAGAAAATTGCCATAGAACGTGAAAGTACAGTTGCGAAACCACTTTGTTTCAAAGAAATGAAGAGGAAAATGAGCTCTGAATGAACCAAACCATTGCAATTTAACTTTGCTTGCACCAGTTACTTCTTCCATTCGTATAAAACATGTTAATGTATTGTAAAGGACACAAGTTGATTCAGCGGCAAGTTTCATTGTCTTCAACCCTTAAAATGTTCAAGGGCAGTTGATTTCGGGGTGATAATGACGAGGGAATCGAATTCCATTGTTTTAAATTACCACTGTATTAAGAGAGGATGGAAGGATATTTTTCTTGCACATCAGTTTGGACAAAAAATTGGATACTTCTACAGGGATATTCACCCCCAATTATGTTTCAGAATTAAAAAGAATTATTGATGGTTTATAATTCCCTTACCCATGCTGATAATACAAGGGTTTCATTGAATGGGTTTTTCTTGTGAACCAACATATTAATGATGTGACTTTGCATTTCTCATCTTGAACTGCATTGTCTTGTAATATAAAGCGGAGGGGGATTTGAATCACTTTCCTGACTAATGCAAAACAAAAAAATTTATTTTAAAATACAGAATTTATGGTAACTACAGAGCAGAGATCGTTATATAGTTAAGGTGAAGTTTGCTTAAATATCACAGGGTGGTACACAAAACAGTTGTTTGTTCGAGATCGAGGGTGGATGATAATATTCAGTTTTACGTTTTATCAGCTGTTGAAGAAGCATCTAACACTTGATACGAGAACGAATAATATGTATGTGCAAAAAATTTAACACAAAGATAAATTGAATCCTTACAAGAGCAGCTTCGTATTTAATTATTTTATAATTAAATCTGGATATCTGTGAGATCATTCAATCATATCCAGAACTTCCTAGTAGTTATCGACCTATCAGCTTACTTTCTGTTTCTTTCAAAATTTTAGAAAGACCTCTTTATCAGAAGTTAGAACCAATCATTGACAGAACTCTGGAATTGTTCCAGTCAGGTGTTAGGTTTATCCAGTTTCATTGAGACAGGATTTCAGGGTAAACTTAAAATAGTATTTGTAGATCTCTCTTCGGCATATGACACAATTTGGAAGGATGGTTTAGTTTATAAACCCTTCGAAGTAGTTCAATATGGAAAAATTGTGAAGTTGATTGAGAATATGTTATCTGATAGAAGACTTCGAGTTTTTATCGGTGAGCGAAGCAGTAGATTTTACACTCTAAATGATGGCCTACTTCAGGGATCTGTTCTTGCACCTCTTTTCTTCAATGTTTATATATGTCTGACATCGCTGAGACTTCCTCTACAAAGTTTATTTATGCTGATGATATTGCTTTGGTTTTTCGACACTATGACTTCGAAACAATTGAGCAAACACTGACTTCCGATTTAGAAATTCTGAACATTTTCTTCAAAAAATGGCGTTTATGTCCAAATCCTTCGGAAATTGAGGTTTCTTGTTTTCATTTGAATAACCATGAGAAGGATAGGCAACTAAGAGTATTCTTCAATCAATCACTATTAACTCATAATTTCACTACAACATATCTTGGTGTAAAGCTACATCGTTCTTTGAATTTCAAATTTCATATTGATAAATTATGTCAGAAGTTGAAAATAAGAAACAATATATCACATAAACTAGCTGGATCTAATTAGGGCACCGGAGTCTCTACTTCGCGAACAACTGCTTTAGCTTTAGTATATTCAGCAGAAGAATATTGCTGTCCGGTGTGGTTGAATAGTGCTCATGTCAATAAGATTGATTCTCAGTTGAACTGTTTCATGAGAGTTATAAGTGGATGTATCAGTTCAACTGCTACCCCATGGCTTCCGGTTATTTGTAATATAGTACCTTCCCATTTTCGCAGGAAATTAGCTCTTATATCATCTTGGGATAAGTATCACTCATTTACAGAAGTTTTTCCGATAATACACGATCTTCAAAATCCACCGAACATGAGATTGAAATCTAGGAAACCTATTTGGTATATTGAATTTTGCGTACAAGGTTGAAGGTTGTTGATCTTTGGAAAACTGAATGGCAGGAAGTTGATGTTTTCAATAAAGTTCTCATAGAGGATCCTTCCAAAAGGGTTGCAGGTTTCGATATAAGTAGTAAAAATTTGTGTACATTAAATCTTCTCAGGACAGGACATGGTCGTTGTAGTAGTCTGTTGTTCAAATCGAATACTGTAAGTCCGGCATGTGAATGTGGCGCAGCTTAAGAAACAATAAGACATTTAGCCCTCGATTGTCCTTTTTACCATTTAACAAGTGGTTTTCAAGAAATTCATTCCGTTTCAGATAATTTCATTAACTGGGTAGAGAACTTCAAGTTTATCTAGGAGAGTAACTTTGAATATTGAGGTTATCATGGGCTACACCCCTGAATTGTATATGAGATGTGCCCTGTTGAAAAACAGCGGAGTATTAGTTAAGTTCTTAGATAAGGCTAGGACTGCTTACCCTTAGGGCTCTATTCCTATGGTGTATGTTGATAAGGGAATGGCTACATGCCCGTAGGGCTTCATTTCCAAAAAGTGTATGAGATGTTCCCTGTTGAAAAACAGAGGATCATTAGTTGAGTTCTTAGGTTCAAGTGAGTTAGGTATGTTCGATGAAATATTTTTCTGCTGGTTTTCTTTTTCCATTATTACAAATTGTTCCTGTCCCAAACCCCCTTGCTTTTCATCCTTGTCTTCATGAAGAAGTCCTGGAAATCATGGAGTGCAAGATGTGAATGAGAGAATGAAGCTGCTAAGCAGAAACATATTTGGTACTCACGACATTAACACAACATAAACAGACAAACTATTGCTAGTGCAATAGTAGTAGTGCAAGATAGTGTGGTTCCCCTGCTACATTTCCTGTGCTCACACTTCAGGGGAAATCGTAGGAGGCATGATGCCAGTTTAGATGCCTAATTAAGCAACGGGCATGGTCTGTTTTTTCCGATGGTATTCTCTTAATTCGCTTGTTTTTACGAATCTATATATATATATATATATATATATATATATATATATATATATATATATATATATATATATATATATATATATATATATATATATATATATATATATATATATCGTGATAGGGAAGAGAATTTCGTCTCAAATATTTTCAGATGAACCAATTTTTACCTCAACAATATTGGTTCATGAAAAATTCAGATTTGATTCAAAAAGCTAACAGTCAATCATCTTTTTCAGCTTTGGTGACTCTTTATCTTAATCAAAATAATCTAGTTGTTCAAGAAATTTGGTTTCATAGAAGGAAAGCAAGATACCTCTATACAAGAAAAACTAACAGTGTTGTCAGTTGTAAATGAATTGAAAGAGTTATCATTCACATCATGGAGAAGTGAAGATCGGATACAAGAAAATAAACTTCGCCACCTCTCAATCATAAAATTTAAATATAACTAAACGGTGGTCTCATAGCAGGAAACCCCATTCGGTTGTCTATCATTTGAGGAAGAGAGCAAGTATCATTTATAGCTAAGCCATGAAACCCAAGAAAATCAACAATTTTCCGACTGTAAGGAACGTCGAGTGTTATTTTAAGGGGAAAGTATACGAACTGAATAGAACGTAAAATTTATTCGAATTTTCCTGATAGCACTCTTGGATATCTAAACGATAACCAGCTAGCCAACTGAAGGCAATTGTGAACTTTTCAGGATGACACCATTTTGTGAAAATATTCGTTTAAAGATTTAGCCGGCATTGTTTAGTAGTTAAGCATAATTAAAACATAAATGGAATTCCTTCTATGTTTTTACTACCAAGAAATAAAATAATAGATCACTGTTAGCGTGGAACAAAATATGAAATTTGCTGGAATTTATAATAGGTAATTTGAAAAAACCGTATTAGTTAGTATAGAGTAGACAAATTATTGAAAGATATTATGCAGGGGCTCGCAAAAATTGATTCTTGTTTTTTCAATAAATGAAGTTTGATTTATTTACATCCAATTTTGAAGGAAGAAGCAGTTTGATCTATGTAGAAATAGTTGCTGCTTGGAAAAGATAACTTACGAACTTCTGATTCATTTAAATTCTCTAGTAGTATTCATGTTCAAAAAGGGTGATTTCAATTTCGAAAGGTTATTTGCTACATTTTCAATTGTTTGCCTGAAATATGTGAAAGCCTACTTCTTATTTTACAAACATGAACTATATGGTGTGACTAAAACACTCCGATCTGCCCAGTTGTTTCATTTATCAATTAATAGCCTCAATATATCTTAAACTATTTTAGCTTTGTAAATAACGGTTATGAAATTGTATTAGCTTCAAGATTGTTTCTGACAAGCATAGAACGAAGTTCTCTTCTAACATTAGAATACAGAGAATGGAAAGAAAAAACAGAATCTGGTTTTCAGGTGATAACGCAATACGACATCAAACAACAGATTTGGACGTGGCTGTTCGTTCTGATACAATTTCTGATCGTTTTAACATGCTAGTGCGTTTAGTCCCTGTATAAGGGATTTTTCAATTCAGGGGATGAAAGAAATCTTCTTATTTTGTCGGATTAACTTTCATTCATTCGAGAAATTTCGAAGCAGAACCTTTCAATCGTAGCCCCAGTTGCAACAGTTTTCTATCAGAGGCGACTGAGGCCGACGAAAAACAAACAGAATGAATATAGGAGTCTGGATTAAGAAGGGCGCTTACTTTAGCCAGATCAAACATAACACGGACAGAGAAAACAAATTGGCAGATCATAGGTAAACATAGCCGGAATTGTTTGAGCTCAGGTATTTCTTTCAGCTTGAACCTTACAACTGAATTTTAATCGTCTTGCTGGTATCTCAGCACACATTCCTAGGATTATATCAAGAAGCAAACACATGGAAGAAATGAGAAATACGTCTGGCAATGTTCCATCAAAACATTCTTCAAACTGATTCATATATTGATTACAAAATACGTTTTAAGGGTGGTTAAAGAAAATTTAGAAAGTAAAATAGTATGATTTCATGAAATAGGAAATAAAGTTAGTCCAACTGGAGTAGTATTTACATACATGCAATCAGATTTGGAATTTCGTTATTACATTTGAAAAAAATTGATTTTCAGAAGTTGGCGGGTGATGTTTTGATCATTCTGTGTGGTACAAAACTCAAGAGGTTTGACATTCCCAATTAACCATTCTTTCTTTATTGATTGGGTAGAAAAAAAGAATTTCTTATTCAACTTTCCGAACCAATTTAAAATTCTGAAAAAGTTCGGAAAGAAATTATATCTTTTTTTCGGTAAATTTGAGATGTTAGATAGAATTGTTCAAAAAATGATTTTGTTCAAGATGAAAAATTAAAACACAACATGCCATTTGGAATAACAACGTTGCAGTCAAACTCTAGTGAAACTGGAGCCTCTATTGTAAAAATATTTTTCGAACATTTTTAAGCACAACATGAGACCGCATGTAGAATTTCTACGACTATTAGACGTCGGAAATATTCAAGCGGTCCAAGAATCATCAAGTTAATATAGCGTGGAAAAAAAAAGTATTAAACCTCTTAGATAATTTTCAGATTATGAAGCCTGTCAAAAATATTACATCATCAACATTGTTCACAAACGAGAATGAATGACATGAATAACCACCTCTTAATTGTTTAAATTAACTCAAATCGAGTTTCAGTAAAATAAGTCTTTTATTTATTCACTTGATGTTATAAATTGATGGTTAATGCCAAGGAGCTAAACCAGGTGGTACAAGGAAGGACAAATGTAAGCCAGTTAGCTTACAAACCTCCTCCCCTTTACGAAAAAATTATTTTGTTATGTTCAGAATCGTCACCATATTATTTATTTCATGACTGGTAGTTGTATGTGTAAGATATGAATACTAATGTAAATAATTTAGTATTAAGATGCACATTTGCAACCCCTTTTGGTTTTAGGTTCAAAAGATTACCATCAACTCAGCTGAGGTTTTTTCAGAAAAAAAACACCCAAGTTTTCGGTGGAAATGTGGCAATAAAATTCACATTGATGACATTTTTGTTTCCGGAAACTCAGTAAGAGAGCATGATAAAAATTTAAGAAAAGTACTTGAAACTGCAAGAACAAATGGTGTTACTTTTAATAAGGAAAAATTTCAATACAAAAAGATAGAAGTTAGATTGCTTGGTTTTATTGTGTCCGAAAGCGGTATCAAAATTGACCCTGATAGAATATATGTTTGAAAATGTCTATAAGAAAGTAGGAATTTTGATATATACTTGTTAAAATATAGAAACACCCCGATTCCGGATATCGGCTTATGTCCGGCACAAATGTTATTCAATAAGACCTTACCAAATGTGGATTTTTTGCTTCAATCTAAAGTTCAAACTAGTAAAAATGTACGTAACATTTTAAGAAAAAGACAAATTAAACAGAAATTCTATCATGATAGAAATGCAAAGGATTTGGCAGAGGGTAAAAGAGGGAAAATATTTATTTGAAATATAAATCTACCTGGAAAGATGGGAAAATTATTGAGCAATGTTCCGAACCAAGATCATATATTTTTGCTGACGAGAATAATAAACGCTATCGAAGAACTCGTCAACACATAATTGCAAATCCTCAGTTTAATGTAAATAGTAATTCCAATAATGAAACTAGACATGAAAATAGACATGAGAATAGTATGAATATTTTTAATAATGTAAATAATAATTCGTTTGAAGCTGACAGATATATAGTTAGTAGAAATAGGGTAAATAGAAAAATTGATGGCAGTTATGAATAACGAGATAGAATAGATAGAAATAGAATTAAAAACCAGATAGATTTCAAGTTGTATATTGTGAATTGATTTCTCTTTAGCATAATAAGTATGATAAAATATTGTAAATAGAATTAGGAGTTAGTATGTATAGAATATAAGAATTAGTGATTTCGAAATACTTATTTCATTTTTGAGTTTATGTAAAAAATTACTTTAGCTTAAGAGGAAGATGTAAGATATGAATACTATTGTAAATAACTCAGTATTAAGATATATATTGAGAGCCGGCAACATTGTACATAAACTACTTGAATATGGTATCGCGGCTGCTCTCGTGCTCTTCTCAGCTTGACCACGGTGATGTATAGTTCGATAAGAAATATACGTTTAGTTGGGGAGATTGAATTTTCATTTACTTAAGTAAATACAGGGTGCTTCAACGAAAACTAAACAGAGGCTATATCTACCAAGATATTGATTTCTCATCAAAACGCAAAAGCAAGTCAATTTTTGTTTCGAGGGGGACATCTTTTGGGGTACAAAACTTGCCTGAAATATCAACCCCCTAAGCAGGGGTTGCAATCATTGAACATTTTGAATAGAGAAGATGGGTCGAATGATGACTCAAAAGGAAGGTGGTATCTTTGTCTACATCACCTTGACCGAATTTCTATTTTAAATTGAAACCTGTAAAAGATACAGGGTGAGAAACTGAAAGATAGGGAAGATTATTTCCCTGAGACCATTCAAGTTTCAGTGAAGTAAAATGGAGCAAATCCATGCTGATCAATGGCAGTCATCATCAAGTCCATCCTAATCTCGAATTTCAACACCTATAGCAGGGGTGACCACCCTTGAAAATTGGGAAGAGGGTAGATGGGTCGAGTGATACCTCGAAAGAAAGGTATTATCTTTGCCTGCATTCCCGTGAACGAATTTTCATTTTTGTTTGAAAACTGTAGAAGATACAGAGTAAGCTACTGAAAAATAGAGGAGACTATCTATCGCCTTGAGCTATTCAAGTATTAGTGCAAAAAAATGGAACAGATTCATTCCAGATCAAAGGCTGTCATCTTCCAAAACACCATTCACTTCTCAAATTTCAACCCCTAGAGCAGGGGTGACCACCCTGTGTTATTTTTAAAGCAGAAGATAGGTTCATTTGTTACCTTCTGAGAAAGGATTTTTGTTTGTCTCTACAATGGTGTGCAAGTTTTCGTTCCCCATCAAAATTACTGGGTGTGCAGCTGAGACATTGTAATTAACATGAAGGATTATGAATCTTGAAAGAAAACGGTGAAAGTATCAGTCATAGTAACTCCATTGATCTTTGAACATTCGTTGTACGATATGCAAGCAATGCATCTTGAGTTGGGTTCACATGTACATGCGTTTTTATCAGTTGGCTGAAAGGAAACTTTTTTGTTTTCACAGGTGATACTGTATGATCATCGTCCTCATGTGACATGACTCTTATTTGACGATACGAATCAACACTACGAATCAGGAACGCAAATATTACAATGATCAGATTTCTTCAACAAAAAAAATTGATTCTCAATGTTTTCGTACTTTTTGTATTCAATTTCATCGTCCCAATTTTATTCCACATTAGTTGTGGAAATTCTGTTGCATTCATCACAATAGTTTCTTTTCTATTCGAAATTTAGTTTTCATAAAATCGTCATGGTTTACTCGATAGCTGAAAGGGTTGAAATGATTGAACTATTTTTCAGTTCTGATAGTTGCGCGAACAGAACAGCCAATATCTTCAAACAACGCCACGAAGGTGCTAATGTGACTTCGAAGTATGTACTAGAATAAGTTGCCAAATTTGAATGTGAAACTGGATCGGTGCAAATTAAGAAGCGCGTAATTGACCGGCCAGTAAGAAATGAAGCTGTGGAAGTGGCGGTGCTTGGTCAAGCGGTGGTTGATCCTACCCTAAGCCTGCGGAAATTGGAAGATGTAAGTGATGTAAACCAAACGAGTATTTTCTACATTCTGAAGGGGCATAAGTTTCATCCATATAAAATCAAATTAGTTCAAGAACTGAACGAAGATGATTTCGATCCAAGACTTCAATTCTGCGAGACCATAAGTGAGAGAGTCATGAACAATCCTCATTATTTATTTCACTTGTAGATCGCCATAATTGCTGTTATTGGGCAGATTCTAAGCCGCAAATATTCCACGAAATTCACACTCAGCAGCCTCAAAACTAAATATTTGGGTTGGTATTTATGGCGATCAATTCATTGGACCGTTTTTCATTCCTAGAAATCTTACCGGAGAGTTGTATTATCTACTATTGGAAGAATTTATCGGCCCAGCAATAACGGAGATCATTGAGAATGACTCCCGCTATTCGGAGAACGAGGTTGTATTTCAGCAGGATGGAACGCCCCCGCATTTTGCACAACAAGTTCGAGAACGAGGTCATTGGATTGGAAGGAGAGGCCCAACGGAATGGCCCCCACGATCTCCGGATCTCAGTCCATTAGACTTTTTCCTATGGGGCCACCTCAAAAGTAGAATCTATAAAACTGAACCTGTTGACTTGAACGACCTGAGATAGCGCATCGTCAATGAGTGCAACCAAATCACACCTGAAATTTTACAGAATGTCCGTGAACGTTACACCCAAAATTTGTTTATGTGCATGGAGGTTGGTGGCCAACAATTCGAACATTTACGTTGAGTTTTAGTGACTTCAGTTCCGTTCAAGTACAACTTCTACTCGTTAATTTCCTCCTTTCGTTTATTCCCCTCTTTATTTTCAGCCATTGTATTAGTTTTTTTTATCTATTACATTTGAAACCGATTGTCTCAAACGAGTAACTGTCTTTCAAAAGGTGTTTATTCAGTGAAAAATCAACTCCTGTTTGATACTGGTCGAAAATAGATGGTATACCATGCATTGCATCTTCAGTCACTTTTCCATTTTGCATCCTCTAACTCCTATGGAACTCAATGAGAATAGAATTATTGCGAGCAGTCATGAAGGCAATCGAAATCCTTTACGTGAAAGGTATCACTGGATCAAAATATTACCCCAGTTCTAGGGGTTGAAATTCGAGATGAGGGTGATTTCGGAAGATGACAGCTTTTGATCTAAAATGAACCTATTCCAGTTTTTCGCACTAATACTCCAATAGTCTTGGAGCGATATCTTCTCTATTTTTCAGTGGCTTACTCTGTATCTTCTACAGTTTTCAATCAAAAATGAAAATTCTTTCACGGGAATGCAGACAAAGATTGTACCTTTCTTTCGAGTTATCACTCGACCCATTTACCCTCTTCCAAATTTTCAAGGGTTGTCACCCCTGCTCCAGGGGTTGGCATTTGAGATGAGAATGATACATGATGATGACTGCCATTGATCAGCATGGATCTGTTTCATTCTACCTCACTTAAATTTGAAGAGTCTTAGGGAAATAGTCTTCTCTATCTTTCAGTTGCTCACCCTGTATCTTTTACAGTTTTCAAAGAAGAATGGAAATTCGTTCAAGGCAATGTAGGAAAAGATACCACTTTTCTTTTGAGTCATCACTCGACCCATCTTCTCTATTCAAAATGTTTAAGGATTGCAACCCCCGCTTAGGGGATATATTTCAGGCAAGTAATGTACCCCAAAAGATGTCCCCCTTGAAACAAAAATTGACATGTTTTTGCGTTTTGATCAGAAATGAATATCTTGGTAGATATAGCCTCTGTTCAGTTTTCGTTGAAGCACCCTGTATAATATTACAAAATATAGCCCCTAAAGAACGTTATAGTATGTTGTGTTTCTGGTTTTTTTAATTTCATATGCGTCCTTGATAGTAAACCATCTTAAGGTATTTCTGAATTATGAATAAAAAAGTTATTCATTTACTGTCACAAAGGATAAATTATACACTTAAACGGTAGAAATTTTGGAACGGCACGACGCCAAAATCTGGGAGACACTGAGTAGAACAAAAGCTTTTCAATAATGTATCACATTCCACGATTGTAATTTTTCAAAATACGTCAAATTTTCGACATTGGTGTGGTAGATACTACCGAAAGTTCATAGGAAATACGAAACCACAGTCGTTTCATTCAAGAATAACCGATAAAATTTTTGAACTCATTAAGTTGAGTATATTTTAAAACTTGGTGTATAAACACGTGAAAAACTTGTACAGTTCTTTTAATCCGCAATGAAAGCAATAGAGTTGTCCGAGATGGACTATCTTGGAAAAATATCATTTTTGCCGAACTTGCCGTGTTTCAGCGCAACAAAATCATGAAATCTTTAGGAATTTAAGTGAATCATAATTTTCGATTATCATCAGAATTGAAAAAATTTGATATAAATTCGGAAGTTATTAGTTCATTTTGAGCAATTTGTTCGAAAACAATTTTTTTCTAAGTAATTTAATAGATTTCTCAATTTTTTGAGACACTCTATATATTTTCCTCTAGTTGCTTGTCTTTCAAATCTGAAGTTGAATATTTCGCGCCACAACAAGTAAATATCGAATAGTAACCCTGTGCCTGAAGAATCGGGAAGTTCGGTTCATTCATAAGGTTGGAGACGATGTTAAACGTATTGAAGAGATACAGTAGATGCGGAAAAAAGGTCACATAACATTTCTATTCCGACCTGTTCTGTAGTGTGTATATATTTCATTGATTGCGCTGGCGTTGGCTTAAGAGAGAACCTCCGACACGCCCGTCTAGAGAGCGCTGGTTACCGCCTTCCTTCTCTTCGTTGTTCAACTGTTCTGCAGCTTATTTATCCGGTGGCTGTGATCTGAACGCGACTTACCCCGCTCAAGAGCCGAACGCACACTATGTTATCTTGCAACGCGCGTCCTAACCACGTGACTTCTTCGTACAACTACTATTCACGTGCGTAAGCCGCGTGTGTGTTTTTGTTGACATTTATCAGTGGTAGCTTCTGAGGTATGCTGAGTACTCAGCTGGTTTTCTAGATTTGCTGAGCTTGTGAAGATTGCTGCCTTGGATTCAACACCGGTTGTAGTGGGCTACAGCCTGGTTGGGGTGTACCCTTGCGCTGTTCTGAAACCAGAAACGGATACCAGTACAGCAGGACCTATTCGTAACAGAGTGGCTTCGCAGCGGCCTCAGCCGTACCAAATTCCCAACCAAATTTCGCAAGCAGGTACCACCACGGCAGCTACCACAGCTAGGGTGGGTGTACCAAAGTTACTGGTCACCTCCTGCCAGTGCAATAACAATATTAATCCACAACCGCCACCAAACGAATACCAAGTGGCCCAAAACAGTACACCAATGTTATTTGTGCCATTTTCTATTTCGAGCTTCGCACCACCACTTACTGGCGCTACTCTCCATGCCAACAATTGCAGTCCTTCCAAGGTAATCAAAACTTCAAATACCATATGAGCATGCAACTTGAGAGTGAATGAGTGACAGAAAATTTTACCGAGTCATGTGTTCATGACTTCTTTATGGTAGAGGATGGATGACATTAGTTGTCATGACAACCACATTCATGAACTGAAATTTTTCATGTTGGTAGTTAATACTAGCACTATCGATATAGCTATGCAGCATGCCAGTTTATTATGAAACTCATTGTTTAGGGTTTAAGTTAGATTAAGTTATGCAGTTTGGCATATTCATTCAAGTTCATTTATTCACCATGAAGTAAATTTCTGATAGAAATTCAGAGTTTCTTGTAACTTGATTCTACAGAAATGGTAGAAGATGTGCATAAATTTTGATTCATTCAGAAGATTCAATATGTTGAGCAAGGTCATAATTTTACACATCATGAATTTATGGGATGAAGAATTGAAGTTATTTGTATTTTTGTCTGAATTGGTAAAATCTTAGTTTCATTTTTGCACCAAAGCATAATATGAGTTAATGTTTACAGGCTTAAAACTTTTATTACAACAAAATGTATTATTGAATTTCAGTTAGAGTGTATTTCGTTAGTGAAATATCTACATATAATAGTTTGCAGTTAATATTATAAATTATCAGGATGTCTTTGTTAAAGTCGCCATTTTGGGAAATGTGACAGTCATAATGCGCACTGAAATGTCAACAACTTATACAATAGAGAAAATAACCATATTTGAAGGGGATTCAATTACAGTACAGCACGTCAAAACAATGATTGTCAGATGCATCGAAACAGATTTAATGGACTGTGAAATTAAAAATGAAGGAATGTGTTATATTTTAGCGGAGCAAAATGACCAACTGAAGATATTTGAATTTTTCGAGTACCTTCTTGGATTACTCCATCAATAACCGATGCAGGTTGATCATTCATGTGCTACTTGAGGAACTGAATTTCACTATTATTCTCTCGTTATTATTATTATTGTTGTTTTGAGAAGGTGCATCTTGAATTTGAACAGATTCAGTGCTTGGTATAATTATGTATTAACCATGAGTTGATTCGTTATAGAGTCATTATGTTGTGCGTTATTTATGTAATATGTCTGAATAAAAATGGTTCTTTGAATTGAATAAACTGCAGTATCAATTAAGATATGGTAGCAATGAATTGAGTTTCTATGAAATTGATGGCTTTATAATAAACCACTCAGTTAAGATTGGTAGCTCTTGCTTATTATAAAGCACTTTACGAAGTTCGCTTGGCAGTTCTTAGTTGAAAACATTATCCAGTGATTATTTAACATTTCAGTACCAAATTTAATTTAAATTCTGAATGAAAAGAGTTTGATAAAAGTTCGAATCAGAAGAAACAGAAAGATAATTGTGATAAATAGTATTTTCGTATGTGGATTTTGTATAATATATTAATTGTTGAAAGAACTACATTATCATTACTATAAAATTTATTCGTGCAACTTTAATTGACTCACAGGTTGCTGGATATATTTAAATAAATTTCCAGGAAAGTTCTGTACGAGCCAGACTAATTTCGACTCCGAAAAACCGAGTAATTAAGCCGTAAACGAATCAGAAATAGCAGATTTAAAGTATGGTTGATTGTTTCAAAATTTTGAACTGGAAAAGGGGCGAAGTGAATTGCTCACCTCAATCTGGCTTCAGGCTAATTCGATTAATGCTCGAGTATAAATTGCACCGACAAGTTATATTAAGCCTGGAAAATCGATGTGACACACGAAATGACAGACGAAACTGTAAAATGCTGCATGGTGGCGGAAAAAATCGTTCAGCTTGGTCCACGCCATGCGGTTTGTGCAGACTGAATTTTTATGCATTGACTTTTCTCAATTTATTGTCATCCGCCTTCATTTTATTTTTGTTCGAATGTTGTTTGTTTTGTCAGGGGTTTAGTGTATTTTCTCGTTGTGTTTTGGTTGTCCCATTCACAATTGAATTGGGGATTGAATTTCAGTTATTGTGCGAAGCATTTGGGGTACAAATTTTACAAACCTAGCTGAGTTTTTGCAGATATCTAGGAAGTTTTCAACCATCGAATTCAAAATAGGCTACATTTCCAGAAAATTACCTGTGTATGAAGGATTTTTCTATTCATCTGGTGATGAAAACGATTATTTAAGGCCAAAATCAATTTTCTTTTGAGACTATGTGTCAAGTGAAAACATATTTTTATTTTTATATAATGGATCTTATCTTCTGGGAAACAAACGCTTAGTTGGCAAGTGAGTTCATCGTAAAAAATCTTACGACATTCTTTAAGAAACGTATGGCATTTCATCAAAGGAAGTTTAGGAACAATTTTACATAACCTAAATATGGTTAGCCTCTATAGAGAAATTAAAATATTATCAAAAAGTTCCGTAAGTATTATTTTCTAGTGAGAATAGTTTGGTCACAATATTGTTGAAATTATCATTATCTGGAAGATACTGTATATTCTAACGAAACCCATCAGCTCAAATCCCTGAGACAGGTCAATTTTTTATTTAAGATAGATCTTAGAACATGTAAAATCAACCATTCGTCCTTTGTTCGCAACCTCAATTCAAAATTTATCTTAGGAAAGAGGCATTTTGTTTTCGATTCTCCACATAAGTAGTCGCCAATCTTCTCAAAGTGTTCAGCGAATTTGAAAATTCTGAAATAAAGAGTTAGCTAAATCCTTATAATAAACTGTTAAAAGAAAAACTAATATTACTGAATCATATTATGAGGAATGTCTTTTATGTTTTGCATCTATCAATATAGATAAGAGGAAGAAAGTTATGGGTTGATAACACACTGAATGGACTTACGTCAATACGTGGGATGTCTTCAGCCACAACTTGTCAAAGTTGACAAGTTAATTGAAAAATAGAATTAAACCATGAGCATTTTCGCGCGATAATTTTCTACAATTTTCAAAGACAATTATCTCGATTAGAATGTCTCAGCGAGTTGGTTTCTGTTCTCGGCATGGATGCGGTAGTATGGAGAATTTGAATGCAAAAACGTTAGGATTAGCGACGATACAAGGGCGGGTGCACTGAAACAGTGGTCACTCAAGAGAATGTGGGTGCTGTGCGTAAGATTAACCAGGAAGATCGGCATTTAACATATCGAGACTTTGAAGCATCATTGAGTATTTCAAAGACCTCAATACATAAAATTTTGCAAACAGACTTGCGTGTGAAAACTTTGTTTTCTCTTGGATACCGCATCTGTTAACCGAAGAAGAGAAAACTGCAAGGATGAATTGGTGTCAAAAAACTTTGGACAGTTTTAATTTTGGGAAGTCTAAAAGCGTTTACAACATTGTTAGTGGTGATCAATCTTGGATTTATTCCGACCAGCCAGAAAATAAGCGCTCATCTTCTGTTTAGGTCTTCCAAGGGGAGGAAAAACCGACAAAAGTCATCCGTAGCGGAAGTGTCTCTACAAAGATAGTCGCAACGTTTTGTTTCAAGAACAGATTATGTAGCAACAATTTCTCTACAAGATCAAAGAACAGTTACTGTCGAGTAGTACTGAACCATTTGTTTACCGCAAGTCGTTAATGAGCTTCGAGATTCCAATCCCGAAAGGCAAGTCATTCTTCCCCGAGACAATGCAAGTTCGGATACAGCTCAGAAAGCAATTGAATATTTAACGCAAGAAAACATTCTAAGTACAGTGGACTGTGTGGTCAAAGAACTGTTGATGCCTTCCAAAAGGCCATTTTGAATTTAGCAACAAACCATAGAACTAACGGCTTCCAGAAATGGTTTGAAGTCTATCATTCTTCACAGAGAATACTTCGAAAAACAATAAAGTCTTCAAAAGCTTTCAATTGTTTCGTTCTATCATTTACGCAAATCTTAGAAGACATCCCTCGTACATAGCTAAATCCATACTTACGAGTCGTAGACATTTGAGAAAAAATGAAATTTTCATGCAGCCACAATGGCATGCCACATATGATTTATCGAAAATGAACAAAATAGTGAAAAAGTGACACACAATAAGATTTTTGAAATTTGGAGTATGGTTTGTTACAGCTATCCGAATACATTTATACAAATGTTCATCTGTAAGTTGATTGCGGTATTTGTTCTCTATAAACTAAAGGAAGAAAATTAGCACAAATAGGTTAACTTAAATAAAGCTTTTACTTCAAGGTAAGTTATTTACTGTAGACTAGGGGTGCTCAAAGTTGAACTGCTGGCGATCTACCTCAATATTTTTAGACTACTTACGATCGACTCTGAGGGGCTGCAAGTATGTGAGATGCAGGGTTGTCGTACTTACACGATACACTCTACCTACCTACCTACCTAGGTAGGGTGAACTGTATCATATATAGATATTAGCTTTCCGCACAATACACATTATTTCAGTCGAGGTTTGGGTTAGGTTTAGTTAGGTTCTTCTCAATAATATCAATGAAAAAACTCATTGTTATCCAAAATTGCGAGTTTGTCGGTTGCTACAAAACAAAATAGTTACATATGGTGTTAAACTTATCTAAGGAGTGACTTTGGATGTTGAAGCGTGGCACTGCATGTCCTCAGCATACTTTTCATAAGATGGTACGTAACCACTGAGTGCTAATCGCAAGCATGATAACATAGGATTGTCTGTTAGTCAATTGCGATATTCTGACTTGATTAACTTCATTTCAGAAAATGCAGACTCGCATAAGTAAGTTGAAGGGCGATTTGCCCTAGATTCGGATATTTATCTTCAGATATAAAACACCAGAAATTTGTATCAGACGCTGTAGCTTTGAGATGTATATCTGATATAATCTGCACCAACTCATTTTCAACAGAACATGAGTTCATATTAAACTGACTTGCTTTTTCAGTAGCTAATACCTCAATGTTTTTACATGAGAAAGGATAACTCATAAATGATGCTATATTTGTCAATTTCCTGCAATCATAAAAACGCATATCGAATTGTCCCAAAATATTTGATAGCTCAGCCTCATACGTATCATAATTCAACTGAGGAGTCCTTGCTTTCATAGACGGAAAATGTTTCAGATCCTTTCTTTTCAGTTGATCTATCATAAGTTGCAATTTATTTTTGAATGCGTTTGCTGCGCTAATCATCTCAATAATAGTTTTATCTTTACCTTGAAGCTCCAAGTTGATGGTGTCAGTCAAAAATGCCAAATCAGTCAGCCAATTTTTGTTTTTCAACATCTGAGTGTCATCACCTCTTTCATCTAGAAAAGCTGTTATTTCGGGCAGTAATTCTTGAATTCTTTTTAGGAATTTTCCGCGCCTCAATCACCTGACCTCCGTGTGAAGAACTTAATCAGTGTGTTCAGCTAACTCCCTATCTTCCAACTTAAAGAGCCGTCTTTGGAAGCTACGTGCACGGATGGAATTCACAATTTTTGTTGTAATGCCCATAATTTCCTCCGTGTTCAAAACTTATGAACACAAAACTTGTTGATGTATTGCAATGGAATGAATCAAATGAAGAGAAATCTCATTGGCTGGACACAATGCCACAAAACCTTTTTTGTTTCCAGTCATTGCTGGTACTCCATCGGTTGTAATGCACACTAATTTATATATTAGTAGCTTGTAGTTTTTTACAAAATTGAAGAAAACGTCATATGTATCTTCGCCACGGATCTTCCCCTCCAGAGGAATGATTGTAAGAAATTCTTCCTTAGCAAACATGTCATTGAGTACCATCCGAATAAAAATACATAGCTGGGCAGTGTCTGTCATACCGGTGGATTCCTCGAACTGTAAAGAAAAGTATGTAGATTTGACGATATCATGTTTTAGTTTATCTGCCTTGTCCTAACTCATGACTTCAATACGCCTTGTGACAGTCGGACGAGATAACTGAAGTTCTCTAATAGCAGACATGATTTCTGTTTCATTTTTTAAATCTCCAAATAAAGTCTCACCTGCTTCAATAAATGCTTCCCTCACAACCGATCCCTCTTCGAACGGTTTCTTGTGTTTAATTCACTCTGTGGCGAAAAATCCTTTTAATAGTTTTTATGATGCCTCTCTAAGTTATCACGCTTAGGTATTGCAACTGACGTACGACAAATAAGACCAATGCACTTATCCTTCACCATACAAAAGAAAAATTTTTCCTCCCAATCGTTAATTAAATAATACGTTTTAGATTCCTTCGCTGCACTAATTTTGCACTATTTAATAATAAACTTTGTATCAACGTAGTATTTCCTTCAAGTTACAATTCAGAATGACTCCAATTCATGCAGGCGCAACATTTATATCGGTGTGAACGAAAGTATTGAATGTTCCCGTCAAACGCGCCGCCCGAAATTTCTAGGAAAGCGGCAAGAATAAAAAACGCGGCTTTTTCTTGACAAGTACAGCGCGTTCTTCTGATAAAGCCGCCTTTTGCCGCTAGCAGAGTGTTATTTTATTTTTGTAGTTTAGTTACCTACTTATTAAAAACTTTTTTCTTCTCGAGATCCACTCAAAAAGCACTCGCAATCGACCAGTCGATCGACCGTTTGAGCACCCCTGCTGTAGACCACATACATTTTTTACTGGGCAAAGTTTTGCATAACACCAGTTGTAAACTCTCGGATATCATTTCAGAGAAGAGTTGAAAAACCAATTGCTACACTTAATCTATTTAATTCAATTCCTAAAATGATTTTTGAAGTTATCCTTCAAATCAAACTCAGAATTAAAATCAGATAGAAATAGGTGCATAGAAATCTAGGAAGCTTAATAGATTGTAGAATATACACTAAATGGAATAATCTTACTCGATTTCCTTTATTTGTAAGGAAATTGCAATGCAAAATTAATGCTTTGACGAGACATTGAGAAGCATTCATCCATTTTATATTATCTGGTGGAAGATATTAACGTTGACCTCTGAATAGGAAATTGTAGTTCAGAACATTGTAATTGTCACTGTTGCTAAAGGACTGTAAGTAAGTAATTATGAGAAGAACGTGTAACCGTGCCAGTGAAGGGAGTTTCATGTAGGCTTGAAGGCAACCGCACGAAACCCTAGTGATCGAACATCCTGATAATTCATGTTACATTTCGAAGAATATTCACACCAGGTTCGAAATAGTATAGTGACATTGTGTTAGATTAAGGTAGGCAACAGAACGTTCTGATGAAACTTGAATAATTCATTTCATTGTTTCATTTATCTATATATAAGAAATTGCCAGAGTTTAGAAATTTAAGATGAAGAAAAAAGAATTGAGTTTATCGAAAATACTTTAATAGCAATCAATAATTTTCAAAAGAGATTCTTAAAAAAGGCGAAATTTCTGAAAGACTATCTCTCTTATTCATAATCTTTCTTAATATAATTTGCAATAAAGTTTAAGTGACAAAATTATCTTTTATATTATACCTAACAAACAAAACCACACCTAGATGAGTACCGTGTGGAACTCTCAAGGTTCATCGAAGGAAAAAGACACAGAACTATTGGGAGATGCGAGAAAGTTAGGAATTCCAAGAAACTTTGGTTTTATAGAAAAAGATTTTTTGACTTAAATTCTGATGTAATGATTTGTTAGTAATAGAATTTTCAAGCTTCATCAAATTACTTTAGTAAAGAAGAGCAATTCTTAAGTAGGTGCTATAGCTTTCTGTTTCTATTTGCTAAATTACATAAAGTCTAATGTTTGTCAGTTAAATCTGTTACGTTCTCTGTTTACCCTGTTTCATATAAAACGAATGGGGTGTATTAATTCCGATTCATAAAAATGATCTGTCAAGTTCGAAAAGTCCCTTCTATTTGATACCCGTTTAAATAGATTATTAGTCAAGAGCATATCTCGAGCACTTGATGGGAAGCGGCAATACACCCCCAGGGATCAGAATTTAACGACAGATAATGCATTTCTGGTGTAAAAATTTCGTATGCTCGTTGGAATGTTATTTCGAGCACACTAGCGATCAACCACTCTTCTGCAAAGGATTTTATATACTCTGTGGATTATCTTATCATCTAAAAAGCCCATTTTGTCAGTTATCATTTTTTTCATTCATTTTTTTGCTGTTTTAATTTCAATATACTACAACGATCTGAATAAGGTAAGAATATCACAAAAAATGTTTATAAACCATACCATCGTATAATATCCATATTTTGATTAGTATAGATATACGAAGTGCACCTTATAGAAGTACATCTACTAGGATTGTCGCAAAAGTATCCGACCCATTTTTATATTTGTTCCCCGGGGTTAATCTACGTCTTCTGGCTCGTGGGTACCTTCGAAATAGTGCCCATTGCATTTAACTACATGCTCTCAACGCCAGTGCTGGTACATGTTTTCCTAAAGTCCGCTAAAAACGTATAACTTAAGCCGTCTTAAACTGTAAGGTACTTTTGTAACGAATAAAAAAAATTTTGATGAGGCATAAGGATTTATAAGTTTGTTTTGACAACTATCAAAAATTCGAACTTTCGCGATATACATATTCCTAGTTTCTATAATCTTTAATGCTTCTATAATATAAGTGTGGCTATAATTCGATAAGTTTTTTGTTATATTGACATCCATACCAAAAGAACTTGGATAATAAAAAGGGTGTTCTGGGTGACTAATAAACATATCCATAATAAAAACAAGTAATATTTTTGAGAAATTTTACTCAATAATCGTGATTCGTAACGCGTTTCGCCACACCGTAGTTTCTTCAGACGAATGAGTGTAAAGAAATTATGACAACTATATGTATATAGATAAGAAAGAGAATATATATACAAATGTTACTAAGTAATTAAAAGGTTATTGACTTTCTTCTTCTTAAGTGGTTATTGATGACTAGTATATCCAATAAAATTAAGGAATAGATTGCTACCTGAAGAGATTCAATAGAGGGCTTGAATCAACAACCTGAGTGTTTGTGTTTGTTGATTTCTAAAGTTTCCCAAAGATACTTTCCAATAATTATTATCGGTATGCAAAATTTCAAACTTGGTTCGAAAGAGTGATTATTTTCTAGGCGATGATTCGCGTAATTTGAATCTAATTTTTATTTGAAAAACTGCGTTTATGTTCCGATATTCTAATATTGAAATTTTTATGTGTTCTACCAATGTAGAAATTATTACAGTCATTGCAATTCAATCTATAAACACCTGATTCATTATTTTTATCTGATTTGGTTTTATTGTTTTCTATATATTTGCCTAAGCTATTATTAGTTTTGAAAGCTATGTTGAAATTATTTTTACTCAAGAATGATTTCAGTTTTTCCATTATACCAACGAAGGTTAAGGTGTTGAATTTTTGTTTCAATTTATCGACAGGGTAAACTTCATTCAATGCGATTCTACTTTATTTTTCATTCAAAATATCATTCATTATTTTGGGATTATATCCATTATTTTTAGCTATTTATCATCAGAGATGATTTTCAACCGTAATATTCCTTTATATAACGGTACTTCTCTCAGCCTCCAACTTTAGCATCAGGTCGTTTATGATCAAGCCATTCCATGTTTATTTCGTGACAAAATAATTTTTTTACACCTCTCCTCAAATTTCCGTGCATCCAAGGGATAATCCAAAATTTATACGAGACAAATTTATGGCACAAAATATGACAATATACTGAATATATCTTCATGGGGAAGTTATGGAGATTGAGGATTAGCGAATCGTCTGCATTCCTTGCCAGTTTCGGCACGTTTTTTATCGATCCATCCGGGGTTGGTTTGTGTCAAGTGGTGAAAAGGATATTCCTTCAATTTTTGAGTGTCACTCACTGGCCAATAAAACAAGCGCGGAAATGGGGGCAAAAACTGCTCGAGATAGGGCGAAGGGTGAGTCAGTTCGGTCATGAATGATTATCACGTTTATTTATCATTATACCGGATGGCCCAAGATTGCTAAGGATTCCGAAATATCATAGATCTCAGTTAGCAGAATATACGACCAAGTTTTCAATTCCAAATATTCATACCAATTAAATATGACGAATCAACACAAAGTATAAAAAATATGAATTTGTACAAATCTCAAACATCCAACAAGTAAAAAGAAGGAATAAAATTTATGAAATTCAATTCGAATTCTGTTTTCATCTGGAAAAATATATTCACAGTTACTCAATGTATCATTCTGTATACACACTCATAGAAAAAGTATTTGGATGTAAGTTATGATGTCATAAGTGATATAGTAGTTGTATATTATGATTATCTAGTGTTAGTTTGATTCTACAAATTATTGGTTTGTTATGTATTGGTTTTGTTTTTGTTTTTAACGAATTGAATATATTTCTAGTCATGTTATTGACTTTAATGAAAATATATTTAAATATCCTTAAATTTTGTGTACACTGTATGCGTATTTAACTCAATAAAGTAATTATAACACACAAATGATTAAAATTTAATTCATTTCTGTATTGCAAACTGCTAAATATCCCGAGTTGAAATCGTAATTTTGTGTGCGAAATGTAAGTCCTAAAATCGCTCTGGGCGGAAGAACAACAAGGCTGGGTATATGTCTAATCGAGGAATAATGGGTTAATTTCAACATTTTGTTTTTGTTGCCGGCAACTAGAGTCCCCTGCCGTTCCTGTAGCTTCAATCTAATCATCTTTCCCTTCAAATTGACCGTAATGTTTTCTTGTTCCTGGTTAGTGTTTTTCTTTCATCGCAATATTGCCAAGCCGCTAATCGTCTAGATCTGAACACAGGAAGGAAAACCGACATTAGGGAAATACCAAAATGTCCATTTCCACCTAGTTTTCTAATTGATTTCGTGCAGCAGCTGAATTTTCTCGATTCGGGGATATTCACATCATTAGATCCTTTCACATCTTTGACTATCTGAAAAAAGTTCTTTTTGGAAGGAACGTGACCGAGAACGGAGTGATCTAATACGTTCACATCTGCTGGGGTGAATATACATCCCGGAATTATAAAATATTCGATAATTTAATTTCTGGGGCCATTTTTTCAAGACTTAAGTGATTTTTTCGTTTACTTACTCCCTCGCATAAGAATATTTGCGATGTCGTAGAGACTTTTCAGGTTGACATTTGGGTATATACAGTGTGAAAAATAATAATTAGGTACATAAAAAAGTTGAATTAATTTTGTTCCAATAGATGCACAATTCCGGATTGTATAATACGATCGATATTGTTAATATCTCTTGGAGCTTGAATTCATCAATTTCATCTTTGGTAGATAATAATTCGCAGGGCATGAATTTTGCGTATGAAGAATTTTTGATTGAGAAAGAGAAATTTATAATGTCTATAAGGTTGAGACTGAAAGTTTCGCTGCGACGGCTATAACACACAAGAAAACTGGTCTGAAGGAATATTTTTGAATTTCTGAAAATTGACATATTCAATTAATTATTATGTTTTTATATACTTTAATCTTCAGTAAATGCGCTATTGTCTGATGCAGACTTCAATCCCGAATTGTACAATGAAACATTATAAATACATGTCCTTTCTAGAAGTTTATATGGCGAATTATTATTATAACGTTTAAAATCAAACATTACATAAGAATACTTCTCGTATATAAAGCTTAAAATTCATGGTTTAGTATGGAACTGACAATTCGTGTTTTTACTTTTAGTAACACCCTGGTAGTTGGAATGATTTCGATTTCCGAAAGGAGGCTCCCCAATTTACAAATCGTCCGGAGATAGCACCACGCTAATGAAACCTAGAAATTCGTTAGATTCATTTCCCATTCGTAAATTCAGTTTCAGTTTATCCAACTGATGACTTAGCGGGATACAAAAAACCATCTTGAATTATGTTCTCTTATCTTTGCACTGTCTTGTTCTGACGTTTTAATTGTTGAGGCACCCCTTATTTATCAAAAGTTGCACGAAACTTGTCTTCTATTTCCGAAACTGATTAAACCAGATTTCTAATCTCTGACATTTGCATTTTCTCTAAAGCCTGCCGGAAAGACCGGGAACCTAATTATGGCTTTAGTATGAATGAGGCATAGTTCCAAATTAGTTATTAGATTAGAGATGGTCTGTTAGGTCATAATACTTGGACTTATGGACTGGCTCGTGCTTCTTTGTGCTCGACAACAAAAACAGCATGTTTGTCGCTCGCCCTATAAGCGAAATCTCAACAGAACTTCGGGTATATGCTCCAAACCCAACGCTGGACAAAAAGTCGGAGACAAGAAACAATGTTTGTACTTCGAGATATAGAACTTCAGGTTATGCTCCATGTTCTTTCAGGATTACTGTAATGGTTGTTGCGTCATAAATTTGCAGCAGAGAAGATGCCCCATTCGAGGATTAGTTGCAGCAGCGTCAATTAGCTAGAGCTTAATAACTACATCCTCTCACTTCTGAACGAAATGAAAAAGCAATATGCACAAAGTGATTCTTTGGATAGTTTCATCATTAAGTAATTAAAATTACAGGGGTGAACTGACAACCTCTATATTTGAGATTGTCTCTGTACTCTGAACCTCTCGTCACGCTGACGAATTTTTGAAGTGTTTTGAGACTTTCAATAGCATTTCGGAGAAGAGATCTCGAAATATGTACTTCAGATTAGAATTAAATGGAGCTGTTCGCCTAAAGATTCATTCTATGACGCCAACTGAAGAGACAAGATATACTTGTGGGAATATCAATACCCAGTTCAGTTGAGTGAAAACCATTTCACATAGTAAAAGTACATTCTGCGAAAAAAGTACCGGGAATTGGTCGATGGAACATAATGTATTTATTTTTCACCCAAATTTATTGTATCGCCTTCATCTGAACATTTCTCAAACGCTTTTTCCGGAATCGACTTCAGTTCTAGACGCGAATTCTCTTTTATGTCTTATATCGATTCAAAACGGGTACCTCGAAGTGGTAATGTGAGTTTTGGAAAGATAAAAAGGTCAGCAAAAGCCAAATCAGAGATATACGGTGGTTAATCGATGGCATTCGTTGAGTTTATGGTCAAAAATTCATTCACAATGATAGCCTTGTCAGATGGTGCAAAATTCATTAATTTTCTTTTCACAAATCTGGCTTTTTCGTCGTAGTCGCTCTTTCAAACTCCGCATTACGCTCAGGTAATATTTTTTACTTATCGTCTGATTTTTTAGCAAGAATTCCGAGTGCACAATACCTCGATAATCAAAGAAAACAGTCAAAATTACGTTGTTTTTTGATGCACTTTGACGTGGTTTTTTCGGTTTTGGTTCAGTTGTTGACTCGTTTGCATGTCAAACTCATAAACCCTTGCCTCATCAGCAGTTACAATGCGTCTTTTGGATGTGGGGTCAGGATTTACTCGTTCTAGCATTTGTTTAGCGACCTTCACGTGATTTAATTGTTGCAGAAAATTCTGGTCATGTCCAAATAATCGTTTAAAATGGTACCGCATTGATTCGTGAGACACAAAAAGTTTATTGCCCATCTCTCTCAAACTTGAATGGCGATTTCAATTACTATTTCCTTCACTTCATTGATGTTAACTTCAGTTGAAGATGTTGATAGACGACCAGAGCGTGAAAAATCTTTCACCACCTCTCGGCCACTGTTGAATGCACTGCATCACTTATTTGCACGTGTTTTTGATGAAGTTGATTCACCATTAGCCTTCGGCACGCGAAATTCCATTTGCAATACAAAATTTGAGACAAATTTTTCGTTCGTTATTTTTATCCATCGCAAAAATCGCAGAACACATTTGTAAGAACTGACAAAATTGAGCACTATGAACAAACTAAATGACAATTAGCTTTCAA
The DNA here is from genome assembly GCA_013387265.2 of Cryptolaemus montrouzieri. NCBI lineage: Eukaryota > Metazoa > Arthropoda > Insecta > Coleoptera > Coccinellidae > Cryptolaemus > Cryptolaemus montrouzieri. Next base: position 29,152,017 of record JABFTP020000186.1, on the reverse strand, counting down.
ACTCTGCGTCAGTATAGAAAACAGTTAAGACAACTTATCAACAACAAAAATTTTGACAATCGCTCTAATCAGATTGTTTAAATAATCAATTCCCTGTACTTTTTCGACAGAATATTGTGAGGTGTTTTATGAAGAGAAATGGATTACTCATCATCAACTACAAGGACATAATTCAACATAACGTACAATAGACTCTGCTAATACGAGCGAAATTATGTGATCTTATACAGGGTGTTACATAATAGTATGTCACAACTTGAGGGGGTAAATCAAAGTGCAATTTTAAGAAAAAAAGTTCATATAGGTCTGCTAAAGCTTCGTTACGGAGCTACAGGGTGTTGAAATTTCCGAAAAAAATTGGTTTTTTCTTCAAAACTCCTACAGTATTTGAGATATTCAGCCCAATTTTGGAATGCAAGCTATATTTTACAGCCTCCATCATTACACGTCCTAAATTTTAACTAGAATCTTCAGGTGTTTTTTTTCTGGAGCCATGTCTTCCTGTGTCCTTTAAAACTTTTTTGTAGTACCCCACTGATCAGCGTACAATCAATTTTCGTCATCTTCGTTCAATTTAGAAATTTTTTTGACACTTGTAATTTTTTCGTATCTCTAACCGTTTGAAATTATTGAATTTGAATTGTTTGAATTGTATGTTATTCGCTAAATCAAAAATAATAGAAATACTCGACAGGTATGCCCAAAATTTGCTTTTATTTTGATAGCTCGTCTTCTGAGACTCAACTTATACTTATTCAATATCGAACTAAAAAAAAGAACAATTAAAAACTAAATAAATTGCTGGTGTCCTCCACCTGCAAGAATACAGGCCTCTGTCCTTCTTCGCATATTATCACGCACTCTTTGAAATATTCCTGGGGTGTTTCTCATCGTGTCAAAAGGGGTTATTATTCGATTTCTCAATTCTTCTACAGTGTTCACTTTTGAGATATCCCCATAAGAAAAAGTCCAAACTATTTAAGTATGGGGACCTAGGAGGCCATGGTTCTGGCATACTAATCTAACCTATCCATCGGTTGTTCAAAGTATTATCTAAGAATTCCCTAGCTTCTCCACTGAAATGTGCTGGTTCCCGATCATGCATGAACCACATTATGTTTCTCACTAAAAGTGGCACATCCTCGAGCAATAAAGGTAACTCCTCCTCAAGAAATTGCCGATAAGCGGGACCGTTTAGTCTGTTAGGCAAAAAAAATAGCCCAATCAAACAATTTCCAATTATTCCGACCCAGACATTTAGTGAGAATTGTTCTTGATTTCTTCAATCAAATGGGGGTCCTCAGCCCAATAATGATTATTGTGAAAATTTTTGATAGCAGTTCTCAAAAAGTTAGCTTCATCTGTGAACATTATTTCACAATCAAAATGAGCATTTTCTCTAATTTTATCTAAGAACCATCGGCAGAAATGCAGTCTTGAAGGAAAATCTCGAGGAAGTAGAGTTGGACGCATTGAGTATGCAACGGGTTTAATAAAAATTGTGGAGAATCCTCCGAACTAGAACATGTGAAATATTCAACTGATTTCTTCTACTCACATTCAAATCAATTCAATTCAAAACTGCTTCCTCAATTTCAGGAGTTCTCATAGTTTGAGTTGCACCTTTTAAATGATTATTTACAGCAAAAGTACCAGTTTCCCTGAACCTTCTGTGGATATTTGAAAATGTTCGCCTGTCTGGTGTAACCTGATATAATCGTCTAGCTTCTGTTGTGTTTCCGTCAGCCAGACCGTACATGTAATAGATATCAGCCAATTCGGCGTTAGTAAAATCATCCATTTTTTCTTACAGAAATAACTCCAAAATCCTTAAAACTAATCGTTGATTTAATAAACAATTCGAGCATACACTGGTTCAACTTTAGCAACTGTCAAAATAAATAAATAAATGAAAAATATCAAAGCCTACTAGTTATTTTTTCAATTAGCAGAATTCAGCGAATGCATACAATAGTTTAAAAATTTTTTGCTCGAGAACGGTCGGAGATACGAAAAATTTACAGGTGTCAAAAAAGTTTCTAAATTGAACGAAGATGACGAAAATTGATTGTACGCTGATCAATGGGGTAAAAAAGTTTGAAAGGGCACAGGAAGACATGGCTCCAGGAAAAAAACACGTTTAGATTCTAGTTAACATTTAGGACGTGTAATGATGGAGGTTGTAAAAGATAGGTTGCATTCCAAATTTGGGCTGAATATGTCAAAAACTGCAGGAGTTTGAAGAAAAAAAACAAATTTTTTCGGAAATTTACGGAGCTTTTGCGGACCTATGTTTATATGAACTCTTTTTCTTAAAATTGCACGTAGATTTACCCCCTCAAGTTGTGACATACTATTATGTAACACCCTGTATAACATTTAGTACACCGTCAGTTTCAATGAACAAAAAAGAAACTTAGCGTTTTTAAAGGCAACCTTGTACATATTACTGTCCTCAATCTTTTTAGACTTTTAGATGAAAAAAGGAATTTGTTCTGCAAGTTACCTAAAAGATTTCGCTTATTTTTTCATATTGTTTGGAATTGAAGTTATGGAAACCTCAGTTTTGGAATGTTCAGAACTGACGCAGATAAAACAATTTTTAAGGGTCTATTCAATTCAACTTTTGAGTTGGAAATTGAATATATACGAAACCACTATTTGGAAGAGAATTAATGGACCGATCATGTTTGGAAATTTAATGTGGATCAATTGTGTTGAATCAATTCATGTAAATACAGTCGAAGAAACTCTTTTTGAATTTAATACGGACTTCTATTGATGTAGTGTTTCAGGGAGGGTTAAATAAGTTGAATTTAGTAGTGTATGTATGAATTTTTTACTTGAATTGGTATACATAGGCATCGAAATTGTTCAACCTGATTATTAAATTAAAACCTGTTCTAAGAGAGATATAAGTTTTTCTATTCTGACTCGTCCCCATCTCAAACTTCCTCGGCAGAGTGGTGGAGTTTATCGTTATAATCAAAATTTTATTTCTTAAAGAATCCTAAACCCACCAGTACGAGCAAAAGGTACCATTAGAGAAGTTATTCAATTCTTCATAATATATAATGTCATTGGATTCTTTTTCCCTATTAAGATTGTGACCACCACTTAGTTAAAGTAATTTGAGCTGCGTAGGTGAAAAAATTATTATTTTTTAAAACTTAGGTTGAGGTTCGAGCAAATTTCATTTATTCATTTACATTGATACTGAAATAATAATGAACAGAAGAAATGAAAATATGATGTTTTATTGCATCGTTTAATCCTTTTTGACACTGCACTTTTGGTTCACCTTTAAAACACATATCAATGGAATGAATCCAAAGCTGAAAACAATAAAGAATATTGTACAAAGGTGGGCTCACTTGGGGGGCCGATGTTTACACTCTTCGAATTACTGCACTTGCCCTGGTCTTTGCTATAGTTGAGTACTGTTGTTCTGTCTGGCTAAAGGGAGCTCATGTGCATTGAATTAATTCTCTATTGAATTATATCATGAGAATTATAACTCGTATCATTAACTCAATCCCGATTCCTTGACCATATACCTTCTGTAATATAATATCCACAGATGATTAGCATTGAAAAGAACTTGGGACAAGTATCACTATTTTCGTAGTCCACCTGTTTCGAAACTGAAATGTCGGAAATCGATTTGGCCGCTTGGTTTTGTGTTCGTTCCCTTCGAAACGTTATCTAAACTTGGGAAAAGTGAATGGAATTAAGTTGTTTTAAGTTCCTCATACAAGATTAAGCTAAGAAGGTTTCATGTTTTGCTCTCAGGAGAAAGATTTTTTATATTTTAAATCGTTTAAAAACAAGCGATGTCATCATTGTATGCTTTTCAAGTGAAATTCTTTAGACAGTCCAAATTGCGACTGTAGTGAGGTTGAAGAAGTATGTCATTTAGTCTTGGACTGTCGTTTATCTCGATATCCAGATCGTTTTCAACTTTAGATATGGTATCAAATTTCTTTCTCGTTTGGGTTCAAATATTAAAATCCATTGAATACTACCGACAGGATATTTTTCTGCTGCTTTTCATTGTATTTTTCACATGTCTGCCATTTCATTATCCCACATTTTCCAATCGAAGTTCTGGTTGAAATAACGAATGAAACGTCAAGAAAATCAATCTATTTCCACGTTATGTTCACTACAGAGACTAGCTGTCACTCTCTAGAATTATATATAATAATATATATATATATATAAAATAATGATGAACAAAATAATGGAATATATGATCTTTTACTGCGTCGTTTAATCCTTTTTGACACTGAACTCCTCGTTTACCCTAAAACACATATCAAAGAACTTAGTCAAAAGCTGAAAATAAGAAATAATATATCACAAAAACGAGTTGGGCTCACTTGGGGGGGCGATGTTAACACTCTTCGAACTACTGCACTTGCCCTGGTCTTGCTTTAGTTGAGTACTGTTTGTCTGTCTGGCTAAAGGGTGCTCATGTGCATTGAATTAGTTCTCTATTGAATTATACCATGAGCATTATTAGTCGTATCATTAACACAATCCGAATTCCCTGGCCATATACCTTCTGTAATATAATATCCACAGATGAATAGCATTGAAAAGAACTTGGAACAAGTATCACTCTTTTCGGAGTCCACCTGTTTCGAAACTGAAATGTCGGAAATCGATTTGGCCGCTTGGTTTTGTGTTCGCTCCCTTCAAAACGTTAGCTAAAGTTAGGAAAAGTGAATGGAATGAAGTCGGTTTGAGTTCCTCATACAAGATCAAGCTCAGAAGGTTTCATGTTTTGGTCTCAGGAGAAAGATTTTGTATATTTTAGATCGTTTAAAAACAAGTCATGTCATCATGGTATGCTTTTCGAATCAAATTCTTTAGGCAGTCCAACTGTCAACAAGCGACTGTAGTGAGGCTGAAGAAGTATGTCATTTAGTCTTGGATTGTCGTTTATCTCGATATCCAGATGCTTTTCAACATTACATATGGCATCAAATTTTTTTCTTGTTTGGGTTCAAACATAAGAATCCATTAAATATTACCGACACAATACTTTTATGCTGCTTTTCAGTTTATTTTTCACATGACTGCCATTCCATTATACCACATTCACCAATCGAAGTTCTGGTTAAAATTGAGAATAAAACGTTAAAAAAATCAATCTTTTTCTACTTTGTGGTCACTACACAGACTAGTTGTTACTCTCTTCATAAGGCTCCCATCATTTTCCTGAGCTTACACTCTAAGGGCAATTGCTGGAGGCCTATCCTGTTTTGAATGATCATCTATTTCACAACATGTGCTTATCACCGATCGCGTTTATGACTGAGACCAATATTTGACATTTCATTGTTCATGAATTGAAGCACATTAACCATTGTGATCTCTCCACTTATCCACAAATTTTCAATAACGTTTAATTTAATATGCAATAGTGGAAAAAATTTTTTACATTGCTCCACAGAAGATAAATATTTCACATTTTTCTTTCCGAGAATTGGAGATGCTCGCGTAGATAACACTTTTTTATGAAAATGATTTCTTCTGTCCCATAGTTATTATAGAAACAATTTGTGATGCAACCCTGTGAAGAATATTAATTTTTCGAATAGGTCACATACTGTAGAAACTTTCATAAGGTGTTCCATCATAATTTCAAAGTTTTCATTTTCATAGTTTCAATATACACGTGCTTCAAGCGAACATGCAATAAAAGAGTCCAAATTTGCGATAGTTTGGAACTCCCGAAGCGGTTCAATCTTTATTGACATACTTTTAATGAACCCCCGTAACGTAAAAAGTTGGGATGTAAACATAAATGAGTTAGAGACAATTCGACATTCAAATTTTACGTGAAAATATAAACCCCTCCATCAGTGAAGTGAATACAAATTTGGACAAATTAGTTAAAAAGTTGGAAAATTGCTGCAGCATATCAAGGCGTACTGGCGGAAATACGGAAGCAACTTTATTTTCCAAGCTTTCAAATGTTTTATAGAAAGAACTTAGGGATGTAATTTGGCGAAAGGGAGGAAAAGTGGCGAAAAAACGTCTTAGGGCACGAAAGGTCGTAAAAGCCCTGCGGTTCGTGAAATTTTGATTTCCTATATAAGGATCTTTCATGTTTCTCCCAGAATAACTGAAGGATGAATGAAAACAATGAAGTAACTTTTCCATGTTGCGCACCTCCCTTTTTTCTGCATCACTTTATTTTTGTTTTGCACTTTGCACTGCAGTATTGGGGTCCCTCGAAGAAAATGAATCATTAATATTTAAGCGAGCTACAGCATTAATTGCTTGTCACAAATAAAAATACTTCCCATAGTTTGTACGTAAGAAGAAAATTGAATTTAATAATGCAGAGAGAAAGTTTGTGTTCCTCGAGTTGATATTATCAAGCAGCGATTAATAAAACTTGGAATTTATTTATTCGAATGAAAGAAAAAGAGAGTAAAAAAAATTGAGGAAGGACTGCATAGATTATGTCATAATCTCAAATTTTGATGTCAAAACACGTTCGGAGGAAAGCAGAATATGCAGAATTTATAAACATTTAAAACACGTCAAGCCTCCAACAATCGCCGCTAAAGTGGTGGTGAACCAACCATACGTAAACTTTTATATAATTCAAGAGAATAGGTATTTTCCTAAATTTTTTCCTCCCTGTTCTCTTGAATCATATACATCGCTGATACATCAAAAGGTATGAGCCCATCACATAATTCATTAATCAATTGCTGTTAGAATATATTAGGGTTGCAACTCATTCAAACAGGTAAATGAAATAAATGTAGATTATAATTTTTTCGAAAAGATTTCTTCTTAAGGAAAATTGTTGATTTCCTTTCATTTATCGTTCAATTTATTCATATTCAAATTATTCGTATTATTACAATATATTCATTTTGACGAAAAAATACTATGAATACATTCAGGCTATAATCCCTTTAATCAATCTTCCTGCTACTAAACTGAAGTGGGAATACATTAGTGAAAAAAGTTCAAAATTTGAAAGCATTTGAATAAATGTAAATTAGAAAGCGTCTAGGCTTTCGTTTAATCCTCCCTCGTTCTGGAACGCTAAAGATCTTGGTGACGGTATCAATTTTCTTCGGCAAACAAGACTGTTAACCAAGTTCTTTTCCAACATTTTGTTTGATAACGATATGAGAACAAAGAGAAGTCGTCTGCGGTTCCATGAAGCCGCAATTGCAAAAAGCTAACTCGTATTCTCCCCACGGAAATGTAAATAAATATGACGGATTTTCATAAAGGGTGGTTACGTTATTAGATGAAATATCTCTTCGATCAGAAGCCAAAAGCATACCGGGTGCTTCAACGAAAACTAAACAGAGGCTATATCTACCAAGATATTCATTTCTGATCAAAACGCAAAAACAGGTCAATTTTTGTTTCAAGGGGAACATCTTTTGGGGTACAAAACTTGCCTGAAATATCAACCCCATAAGCGGGGGTTGCAATCCTTGGACATTTTGAATAGGAAAGATGAGTCGAGTGATAACTCAAAAGAAAGGTGGTATATTTGTATACATTGCCTTGAACGAATTTCCATTTTTAATTGAAAACTGTAAAAGATACAGGGTGAGCAACTAAAAGATAGGGAAGACTATTTCCCTGAGACTATTCAAGTTTCAGTGAAGTAAAATGGAACAGATTCATGCTGATCAATGGTAGTCATCATCAAGTACTATCCTCATCTCGAATTTCAACCCTTAGAGCAGGGGTGACCACTCTTGAAAATTTGGAAAAGGGTAGATGGGTCGAGTGATACCTCGAAAGAAAGGTATTATCTTTGTCTGCATCCCCGTAAACGAATTTTCATTTTTGATTGAAAACTGTAGAAGATACAGAGTGAGCTACTGAAAAATAGAGGAGACTATCTATCGCCCTGAGCTATTCAAGTGTTAGTGCAAAAAAATGGAACAGATTCATTCCAGATCAAAGGCTGTCATCTTCGAAAACACCATTGACATCTCAAATTCCCCTCTTTATTTTCAGCCATTGTATTAGTTTTTTCATCTATTACATTTGAAACTGGATGTCTCAAACGAGTAACTATTTTTCGAAAGGTGTTTATTCAGTGAAAAATCAACCCCTGTTTGATACTGGTCGAAAATAGATGGTATACCATGCATTGCATCTTCAGTCACTTTTCCGTTTTGCATCCTCTAACTCCCATGGAACTCTATGAGAATAAAATAATTACGAGCAGTCATGAAGGCAGTCGAAATCCTTTACTCGAAAGGTATCACTGGATCGAGAATTACCCCTGCTCTAGGAGTTGAAATTCGAGATGTGGATGGTACTTGATGATGACTGCCATTGATCAGCATGGATCTGTTCCATTTCACCTCACTGAAACTTGAATTGTCTCAGAGAAATAGTCTTCCCTATCTTTCAGTTGCTCACCCTGTATCTTTTACAGTTTTCAATTAAAAATGGAAATTCGTTCAAGGTAATATAGACACAGATACCGCTTTTCTTTTGAGTCATCACTCGACCCTTTTTCCTATTCAAAATGTTCAAGGATTGCAACCCCCGCTTATGGGGTTGATATTTCAGGTAAGTTTTGCACCCCAAAAGATGTCCCCCTTGAAACAAAAATTGACCTGTTTTTGTGTTTTGATCAGAAATGAAGATCTTGGTAGATATAGCCTCTGTTTAGTTTAGCACCCTGTATATTCAAAATACGCGGATACCATTGAAAATGATGTTTCATAGAATTATTTATTTTCTCTATAGTCCATTGAAATGTTGCATTTCAAAGGGCAAATATTGCATTTTTTAGAGGACGCAATTTTATTCTGGAGACATGTGGGGGGGTCAATAGAAGCTTACCCCCAAGTTTGTGGGGTTGCCGCCCTTGTTCCCTGGTCGCAATCTTGAAAAAAGGGGTACAGAACCTTTTTCGCGATATCTTGGAAACTATACGTCCTACGAAAAATTTGTGAGGGCAGAATTTGTAGCAAATCTAACCTGCAAACATGTTGATTTAACTTTTTGCCTTCAATTCAAAATTAAAGAAGTTTTGTGCAAAAAGGTGAAAAAATTTCCATAAAAATTTTCTTTTTTGATATATAATTTTTTTATACATTTTACGAAAAATTACTTTGACCAATCTTGCGGATTTCTTTCTTGGAAAATTTTTGTCTTTAATTTTTTTAAATTTTAATTCAAAACGCTGTTACAGCGCACCAAAGTTGACCGAGTTCGTCAATGCTCGTGAGAATCCGGTCGAAACAAAATGTTTAACTTAGTTTTATGATCTTTTTTTATTGTAAATACATTACCAAAAATTTTTGTTAAATCCGTACCTACAACTTTACTTGTTCATTGCTAACGCTTTTCCCCGCCCCCTATCAGGCAGAGTCTGTAGGCACTTTTTTTCCTACGTATATGGATATACCCAGTAGGCCTACTCCAAAGACATCTTGTCGTTATCGATGGTGGTTTTCTATTGCATAAAGTGGTTTGGGATCCTAATTCGCCATTAAACAACATCCTTGAGAAGTGTGTCCGGTATGTAGAAGAATATTATGGACTATCTGCAACTATAATATTTGATGGTTACTCCGAAAATTCTGATATCGCAGGAACAAAGTCGTGGGAACGTCTGCGTCGCACGAAGAAGCATCAATCTACAAAAATTAAGTTTGATAAGAGTACCGTACCAACAATATCTCAAGAAAAATTTCTTGGTAATGAACAAAATAAATCTAACTTGATAGATCTTCTCAAAACCACTCTTTCAGAGGTGAATTTTTCTGTCGACCATGCTAAATCAGATGCAGATTCAATCATCGTCTCGGCTGAGCTAAATGCATTTTTTTATTTCTTTTTTTTTCAATTTTAATTTATTGGTGTCAATAACACATTTGTGTTTACACAGGTCAGAGTAAATACTGTCTACAATCATTCACTTGCAATTTAAAATACGTACTTTTCAGAAATACGAAATATTTTAACAATTATTATCACAATAAAAGAACATCTAACATTCAAGGAACTCGGTATAACTATAGAAGGCTCTCTCAATCAAAAAAATCTTGACTGGTCGTTCGAAACAGGCTTGATTCAATTTTTGGATATTTTTAGGAATTTTATTTGAGTATTTGGGACCCAAGTAATAAATACTTTTTTGGGATTAGGTAAGTCTGAATTTCAGAGTTCTCAAATTATCTCTTTATCGCGTATTATGTTCGTGCTCATGCGCATTTAATTGAAACTTTTCCAAATTCTGTTTGGTATATTTGAGGAGCTCAAATATGTACAAAGAAGGTAACGTTAAGATACCAAGCTCCACAAGCGTATCCCTGCAATCATCCCCATACTTTAAGCCTCCTAATATTCTGACAGCCCTCCTCTGGAGTCTGAAAATTCTAGGCCACTCAGCTCCCTGACCCCAAGCCAGGACTGCATATGACAACAAAGAATGACATAAAGAGAAATACACACTCCTGACACAACCTAACTAAGGGGGTATCTGATAGGCACGCACCTTAACAGAAAAATATTTTTTGAAATTTTACTGGCAACAGCCTCCGTATGCTTATGCCACTTCAACTGATCGTCAACATAAATACCCCAAAACTTCGTATGGCCAACGAATTCATCCGTTGCAACACTTTCCCGTGGCTTCAAAGTAGAAAGCAATTTCGCTGTTTTTTCGTTATTTAATAAGAGGCCATTAGCCACAAACCAATCGCCAGCCCTCAACTATGCTCCGCAAGACCTCTCAACAACAACTTCCTCATGTGGATTCTTCACTGTCATTGTGGTATCATCAGCGAATAATATATATTTAGCAGAATCATTAGACTCTGGTAAGTCATTTATATAAATCAGGAAGAGCAGTAGTCCAAGGATAGATCCTTGGGGTACACCACTCTCTATCAACTGTTTATTTGATAATTTATCATCTACTTTTACTGTTTGATATCTACCACTCAACTAAAAACCTATCATTTCTATTGCATTATTCGAGAAATTATTATATTTTAGTTTTACCTGAAGCAAGTCATGCAGCACACAATCGAACGCCTTTGACAGGTCGCACAGCACAGCCACCAAATACTCCTTACTCTCAAAAGCATCGACAATTTCCTCAAGAAAATCAAGTACTGCCATGGAGGTATTACGCCCTTTCTAAAACCATATTGGCCTTTGAAAAACAGATTGTTACTTTAAAAAAACTCAGCAATCTGCTGAGACAAAATCTTTTCGAAGACCTTAGAGATGGCCGGAAGCAAGGATATTGGACGGTAGTTACTAGGATTCTCATAATCGCTCTTTTTGAAAACTGGGACTACCAATACCTCCTTAAGCACATTCGGGAAAGTATTGCTAATTATACATCTAAAGATAAGGTCTGTAAGAGGACCTATAATTAAGTTTTTTATCGATTTTATAACCCTTATGTTCAAACCAAATATATCATTACTACTTGTAAATCTTAAGTTGTCTATTACGTCCCTAACCTGCACGTAGGATACCATTCTAAATGAAAAAACCTGCCCTTCAGTTTGTATGCCAGCCATGCCAGCAATTACGTCCGCATTTATAGGCACATCACTACCTAAGTCATTAACGAGCTTTTTAGCGATTCCAACAAAGAAATCATTGAAATTGTTGGTCGAAATACCACTGGATCTCTTGTCATTTGCCTTTTGTCATTTACAATTCTCCACATAGCCCTTTGACTAGAATTTGAATTTTTTATTATTTTGTCATTGCATTTAATCTTTGTTGTTTTGATAGAATGCTTATATTTAATTTTCAGGACTTTTTGTTTTACCTTGAACTGGCCATTGTCAGGATGAGATTTCACAAGATCATCAAAAAAGTTCAAATTTAATATCTCCCATTAATTTTAATTCATCATTTAACCAAGTCAACTTATATGAGCTATATTTTGCATTGTAGGTTTTCATTGGAAAAGCTATTTCAAAATTTGTTTTCAATATTTGCATGAATCTGTCAGATTTTATATTTACATCTAAGGCATTATCCCTAACGAAATCTCATAACAGTCCAGACAACCGACCAAAATAATTGAATAATCCTTCTGATGTTATAGGACGGCCAGATTTCTTTTTATGACCTATTTGGTTCAGCAAAGGAATTTTAACTTTCAGGGTAACAGCTGAGTGATCAGATTCAGCTGTACTCAAAGAATTTACTTCACTTACCTCAGAGGCAAAAGTGATAAATATGTTATCGATACAGTTCTTTTCGCGTGTCGGTACACTTATCATCTTCTTCAGACTAAAAGCTGCCATCAGGTCGCATAGTCGTGTGCTATCTCCGTCACCATACCCAAAGTGGACATTGAAGTCTCCAGTCACTACTATTCGAGCCTTTGAATATTTACAGAACAAATAATGTAACATACGCTCTAAGATATCTAAAAAGTAAGAAATATCGCCAGATGGTGATCTGTAAAAGTTTAAGACTATTACATTCAGTTCATTTAGGTAAACACAGCATATTTCACAATTTTTCTCTAGTCCCAGCTCGTTTATATAATCTACCGGTATACTAGTAATAGAAGGTTTCAGTAAAATCAGTAAGGCACCACCAGATGCTGTTGTTCGTGAGAAGGATGATGCCAAGCAGAAGTTACCGATTTTTAAAACATCTACTTCCCAAGCTCTTAAGTAGTGTTCATTAATACAGACAATATCCCAATCATCATCACCCTATATGATCTCAATTTCATTGATTTTTTTGCACAGATCGTGCATTTAGGAGAAATGTCTTCAAAAGATCATTTCTTAAGTGTTTGTGTTTGGTTTCCTTCTGAAGTAAAAATTTATTACCATAATTCCACTTGGCAAAGCAGATGGATCCAGATACGATTCTTTCAGCTCTTGGTCAACTCCTACCTTGAAAGAAGTGTAATGTCCTAAATTTTTCACTTTTTCAACAATGAATGTTCCAGTCGGGTTTGTCTTTTGAAGGCTTTCCCCTAACATTTATTCGTTATAATCAAGTTTGTATATGCTGGCAAACAACCAAGCCCTTTTCTTGACTGCTACCTCTTTCTTGTCATTCGTGTCGTACACTACTTTATTTGTTTCCTTGTTTCCTGTTTTGGATCTCCTTCGAACAACATCTGTCCATTTTTCCCTGTCTTCCGCATTTACATTTTTACGTCTGTTTTCAATTTCGTCTGAGGTTTGTTCGAACCGGCCAAATAGCTAGTACCACTTGAGGAAACATGGTATGGAAATTAGTTTTAAGAAGCTCCACTATTAGATCTCCCAATCTCATGATTCTGTGATTATTGTGGCAGATGTCATTGACATTATTGTAATGTTCACGGCATCAGGTAGAAAACAGCATAACATTTACTTTTCAAAACCTACAAAAGGGCGTACACCTGGTCAGTTATATAGCTCTTCAAGTTTTATGTATGGAGATCTTATAGCACATAATTTGCTGTTTCTTTATGCTTTCATAGGATGTGATACAACCGTCAGCAGCCTATAATATGGGGAAACTAAAATTAATAAAAATAATGGAGAAATATCCTGAATTAGCTGGTGGTACCAAGCTATTCCTAAGTGAGAAAGTCGATCCATCTCTGCTCACTCTTGTTGGCGAACGTTTTATCTTAGCTTCATATGGCGGTAATAAAGACGACTCATTATACGGCATGCGATACAGACGGTTTTCCAAGACAGTGACTAGAAATTCATTTAGTTTTTCATCGCGGCCTCCCACACAAGGTGCATCTCGTTTTCACAGTCTCCGAGTATATCACCAGGTCCAGTCGTGGCTCGTAAGATATCAAAATCATGAAGATTGGGGCTGGAAGAATCATGCAAACATTTGGATGTCAATACGAGATCCCAAGCTTCCAGCACTCCCTGATCTCATGAAATTAGTTTTCTGCAGATGCAAAAGAAATTGTGGAGGCATATATGGCTGCAAAAAAGCAGGCCTCAAATGCTCTGCACTATGTTCTAGCGAAAGATGCAGCAACATGATGGAAATATCAAAGTTAATGGAAGAAGATAAAGTCGAAGATGAGCTTCCAACTTCTACTCCAATTTCAACTCCTGTCATTCCCCAAACCTTCACATTCGACGTTGAATTACATTTTGAGCCACAGCCTGGACCATCGAAAAAAGGTAGAATAGAATAGCTAGCTAATAACTGATTGAAAATATGATTATGTCATCGTCTACGTGTCTGTAGAGTAGGCCTACTGGACAATTGGAGGAGAAATTTTTCCTCAAAAGACCATCTCCAAGATTGGTCTGAGGTAATTTTTCTGTAAAATGTACAAAAAAAAGTTATAGAGCAAAAAAGAAAAGTTTTTAGAAATTTTTTTCACTTTTTTACTTATAACTTCTTCTATTTTAAATTTAGGGCAAAAAATTAAATGAGCATTCTTGTAGGCAAAGCGATTTGCTACAAATTATGAAGACACAAATTTTTTGTAGGACGTATAGTTTCAGAGATATCGTGAAAAAGGTGTTTGCACCCCTTTCTGCAAGATGGCTGCCGGGGAACAAGGGCGGCAACCCCACAAATTTGGGGTTAAGGTTCTATTGACCCTTCTCTCACATGTCATAAAAATGAAATTGCATCCTCTAAAAAAATGCAAAGCTCATGTAACATTTCAATGGACTACTAGGTAGACAAACAAAATCAGAATATATGGATGTTTGCTGGGTGATGCTAGCTGTCCCTAGCTTCAGTGCACAGTATGGAAGCTGTTGAATTGACAATAATGTACTAAAAAATGAGCAATGAAAAACCGATTTCTAAGTCGATGCATATAATGTCGAACATATACGAAACTCAAAGTAATTAATTAGTAGGATGGGGGAGACAAGCAGGCTAATTGAATATTTTGAAGATGATTCATACCACAGTAGGACGACATGATAGAAATAACAGGGTTGAGACGGCGCTAAAGGGGTATATGGAACATCATTTAGGGAGTGAAGAAGTTATGAGTTGTGAGCTAACTGAACTTTATTGGCTTTTAGTCGGCATCGTGATTAAAACTCAGCGACCCCGAGCAAGTGGTACCGTGAAATTGAAGTTTTATCCCAATTCTGATATTGAATGTCTGAACGACGAAAATTTCATGTCTAACTAACCGAGAAATTGTGGAGGGACTCCAATACTCGAACACAAAAATTGAACTTGAAAACTCCTGTTTAATTTTAATACTTCAACTTCAAATCTGTTTTGACGTGGCAGATTTGTTTCTGTTTCGATTACACAATAAAACAGTCCTGGTCGAAAGTATAAAACGAAATTTATATTTCTTGAATGTTATGAATTAGCGAAAGGGAAAAAGCAGATTCCAATTTCATTGCCAGGTATCGGGGGTGCGTAATTGGTAATAATGTTATTGAATTGATCGATATTATGTGAAAATATAACTTTTTTCGAACCTCTTCAGGATCAACTAGAACCGCGTGAGAATCAATTTGAAGATAAAATTATTCTCATTATATATATATATATATATATATATATATATATATATATATATATATATATATATATACAGTGTGCGGCAAAAGTCCGGGCACGGAGTTATGATTTGTCAGGAAGGGCTACCTATTTGAGTTATGTTCGAAATTTTCAGCTAACTTGGGGTGGGAGTGGGGGTAAGTAAACCCAACATTTCAAAGGCAACCTCTATTGTGTGATACATCAAAAGAAAGGTATTTGAAATGCGTTCTTAAAAAAGTCCTTAAAACTGAAATCGGATAATTATTTCAGAAGTTACAGTCAAATATTTGGTTTTTTCCAGTTCTCTTAGCTTTATGCAAAATAATTCCTATATTACTTTAGCTACGAGTTGCTGAGGCTCAATCCCAGCAGAAAGTATATTCAACAAGATTGAATACTCGCTAGGGCTGTCAATTATACAAAGTGTTTCGAAAGAAGCTGCCAAATCGAAGTACATTCAAAGACTCAAAAGTCCAAGAAATTCACGAATTCCCGCTGTAGGTCAGAAAAACCTGTATGTGAGCATGTATGTAGCCGTAAAGGAACTGTCAGAAAATCTTCGCCACTGAATATTTCAAATATTTCCGTAGGGTTTTGAATAGACCATATAGTTTCAAGTGAAATAATGATTCCTGTGGCTTCCGAATGACATATAGTTCTCAAAGCATTTAGTGAGAGCACAAGATATCTGGGATATATTGGTTTCGAGATAGACGATACAGAATTTGATGTTTTAAACGAAATATCTGTTATCATAGCACTTGAACGCCTTGAACTTCTATTTTGATACGATTATAAGGAACATTTTAGGCAGTATTGTTTCGTGAACAAACATTCAGGGACCTTAACATTCATGGTAAATCGCAGTTCTATTACCACTTTTCGGTGCGAAATTATCTATGCCACAGAATATATGCGATAGTTGTATACGCTTTCACTTTGTCCAGAAGTTTCAGAGTAAAAAGTATTCTTGACCTTTTCTTGTACCAGGCGTACTGTATAAACTATAAGATAGACGAGAAACAAGTACACACAAAATGAAGCCTCAGAACATTTTTCTTGCCACTGGATTGAGATCCTGAGAGATTGTTCATAGATTAATTCTGTCAAATAAAGTGTTGTCACAGAGTTTTCTTGAGATTGTCAAAGAAATTATTATCAGGAAATACTTATTATGATGCATAAACTGAAATGCTCGTCTACTGTAGGTTAACCCACGAATTTCGCCAGGTAGGTATAATCATTGAATTTCTATATTCTCATTTCTGTATTTAGATGTACCTAAGTGTAAATGAGTTACACTAAGGATGAAGGATTATAGATTCAGAGGCCTTCTCTAGTCAGTGTATTCAATTAATTTTTTTTTTCCTGTGAAGAATGACACATTGATTCAGTAATTTGGATTATGCTGAAATGGTTACCTTATGGTTCCGCAATGGAGAAAATTACAAACTAGCTGCGCTGTTATTTACGGAAAATCATATCAATAAACCAGTGCGAAGTGCTCATACCGCCCAGAAAGCTGTGCAAAGATTTCTTGAAACTGGTTCAGTAGAGGAAAAAAATGCACTGAAAGACCTAAAAATACCACTTCTCCTGACCAAACCATTAACGTTCTAGCCAGTGCGGAAGTGTCTCCGAAATTATCTGTACGTAGATCGGTACGAAGAATTTTCAAGGCTGAAAAAGTGAAACCCTACAAAACAAAGTTTGTGCACCAACTGTTTGATCGCGATCCAGCACAACGTTTAGAGTTTTGTTAATGGGCTCTACAACAATTCGAGAAAATCCACATTTCGGAAGAAGGATAAGTTTTACTGATGAATCCACAATCATAAGGCATGGACAAGTGAGTCGTCATTAGACATACCATTGGAGTCGAGAAAATCCCCATGAAGTGCTACGAGCCCATACCCAAGTGATTGAAGAACTGAATGTAAGGTTCTCTTATTTTCCTCTCCATATTTCTGTCAATGCTATAGGGATGACATGAAATTCATGGGTTAACTTAAAGGTGCATCTTTTCAATTAGGCGAACACGACGTCCATAACATACTCAAAACTAAAATACGTATTTGTGACCTACAGCGGGAATTAGTGAATTTCTTGAAATTCCGATTTTCAGCTGTGCTTTTTGAATTGGATATTTAATTTAATTTTCACTGATTTGTCCGAAATAGTATATTAGAGATCTTTTTGGCTATAAATTTTTAGAACAAGCGCATTGAGAATAAGTATCTAACGATGTGTAAAAATAGGTGTATTTCCATTTAAAAATTCTGACTTTTGAGTCTTTGAATGTACTTCGATTTGGCGGCTTCTTTCGAAACACTTTGTATAATTGAGAGCCCTAGCGAGTATTCAATCTTGTAGAACATAGTTTCTACTGGGATTGAGCCTCAGCAACTCAAAGCTAAAGTAATTTAGAAAATATTTTGCATAAAGCTAAGAGAAAAAACAAAATATTTGACTGTAACTTCTGAATTAATTATCCGGTTTCAGTTTCAAGGACTGTTGTGAAAAAGTATTTCGAATACCTTTCCATTGATGTATCACACAAAAGGGGTTGTCGTTTGAAATTTTGGGGTTACCTACCCCCACACCCACCACAAATTAGCAGAAAATTTCAAACATAACTCAAATAGGTAGCTCCTCCTGACAAATCACAACTCCATTGACAGAAATGAGTTTCTATTCTTAGTTTCAAAAATATCAACCCAGTGCGCGGACTTTTTCCGCACACTGTATATATACCGGGTGACATAGGATAATGGTACACCCCTCTCGTCTCTATATTTTTGCAGGTAATTCATTGAAATTTCGTGATTCGATTAAGCTTATGACAGGCCACCTTTTGACATTGGAAACATTTTTTTCCACTTCCGGTGTCGCTGGAAATCACCTTTAATGAAGATTTTTAAATGGAACACCCTGTATGTTTTTGCATAGTTGGTTGCCAAAAGGATTTCCAAATTCAACAATACCTCACAATTGATATTTTCGGCTTCAAAATTATTTTTGGGTCGGTTTTTATTTTTCAATCTAGGGTGCCATGAATATTGCTAATTTACCTTAATTGATCAAAGCAACACTTAAAAAAGCAACTGATGTCAAAATTTCAGATTTGCTCTATCCAGGCCAGATTAATATCCTCCAAAATCATTTTTCGATTAAAACTCAATTTTTTCAAAAGGCACCGTATTGGTACCGAGATACCATTAGAAGCTTGATACTATGGGTAAATAAATTCTGTAAACACTTATTATAAAAAAAAAATCATTTATTTTATTTCAATTCGTGTAAGTAAACCCAGAAGGCTATGGAAAGGAACATTGAAAGCAACCAATCCTGACATTCGAAGGATTATTCAGAAATGAACGCATATACTTGTTTTAAGTCAAATATAGGGTACATTCAGCTTCATACCATAAGAAAACTCAAATGTTTTCCTCTAAGAATCCAAAACAACAATAATGAATCCCAAAACAAGAAATATAGTCTGATCCATAAGAATGAATCATGAGCAGACGAAAGATCAAATTTAGAAACATAAAAAAATTATAAGAATTGTTCGAAATGCTGACCATTATTGTCTACGTACATTTGAATCCGCCCTTGCAAATTTCCAGTTACACTGGTCAATTGTTCAGCTGTTATACTGCCGATGGCTCGTCTGCCTCTATCCTCAAGATCTGCATGCGTAGTAGGCGCTGTTGCGTAAACACAATTCTTTAAATAACCCCAAACGAAACAGTCTAACGGACTTAAATCAGGTGATCTTGCGGGCCATCTAATTGGACTATTCGTCGCAGGTACTCTGAGACAATTCTGGCATTGTGGAGGGTGGTGTTGCACCATCCTGTTGATAAAACTTTACCCTCTCAATCGCTTACGGTAGATTTTCCAAATATCCCTCAAAGCTCATTCTGAATAAATTGTAAGTGTCTAGCGCCAGTCAACGGCCCATCAAAAACCACGGGACCAATTATTCTGGTACCAACCACACCTAACAAAACATTAAAACCGAATTGTTCCTGAAAATTACCCTGGTTGACTAAATGTTGATTCTCTTGAGACCAATCTTTTGTTTTGTCTGGTGAATAACCCTTAATTAGTAAACCTTGATTTATATATAAACAATATTATTTTTAGGAAATTATTGTGTGGTTGCACATTATTTTGCATCATCCAATTGCTGTATTTCATCCTCCTTGTATAATCACCTTCATACAAATGCTGATGCAATTGATATTTGTATGATTTATAATTATACTTCTTCAAAATTCGACGAACGCTTTCACGACTTATATCCAGCTCAAACGCAACTTTCCTTGTGGAAATGGTTTTATCAAATTCCACTCGCGCTAACACATTAATTTCAGTGTCTTCTCTAATGATAAACTTCTCTTCAGGATCATTATTGGGTTCACTTCTAAATTGATCCTTCAGGTGACTAGAATAATTTCTTGCGGGGCATTGTCGATAGGGGTATCTTTCGGCATACAAATTGACAGCAGCTACTGCATTCTTTTGGCATTCCCCGTAAATGAGTAGCATATCCACTTTCTCATTCCTTGTGTATGTTTGAGGCATTTTAAAAAATAATAACGCTTCGGTAAACTAAATTCGAGTGAAATCGACCGATGCAAACTCTACTATCCGGATAACTTTTATATTGGAAACGTCAAAGTCGTTTGTTTCCACAGCCTTCTTTGTTCGAAAAATAAAAATCCCCTTAAAAATAATTCCGATTCCAGAATTATCCATTGTGAGGTATGGTTGAATTTGGAAAATTATTTGCAATCCGCATATGCTAAAATATACAGGGTACTTACACGAATTGAAATGAAATTAATGAAAATTTTTACATCATCATAATTTGTTACCATTAAAAAAAAAGTGTTTACATAATCTGTTAACCCATAGTATCAAGCTTCTAATGATACCTCGGTACCAATATGGTGCCATTTGTAAAAATGAATTTTTAATTCAAAAATGATTTTGGAGAACATTAATCTGGCCTGGACGGAGCAAATCTGAAATTTTGCGTCAGTTGCTTTTTCAAAGTGTTTCTTTAATCGATTAAGGTAAATTGGCAATATTAATGGCAACCTAGATTGAAAAATAAAAACCGAACCAAAAATAATGTTGACGTCCAAAATATCAATTGAGAGGTATGGTTAAATTTGTGAATTATTTGCAAGCCAACTATGCAAAAATATAGAGGGTGTTCCATTCAAAAATCTTCATTGAAGGTAATTTCCAGCGACACCGGAAGTGGAAAAAAATGTTTCCAATGTCAAAGGGTGGCCTGTCATAAGCTTAATCGAATCACGAAATTTCAATAAATTACCTGCAGAAGTATAGAAATAAGAGGGTGTACCATGATCCTGTGTCACCTGGTATATATATATATATATATATATATATATATATATATATATATATATATATATATATATATATATATATATATATATATATATATATATATATATATATATATATATATATATATATATATATATATATATATATATATATATATATCTGGAATCTATTGAAAACAGATACAGGAATTGCCTTTCATTTCCAATCACTTAATACAGAGTGTGGAATAATCGAGGTTTGAACCTAAACAAACTTTGACATCAATCACAGAACACCCTCTATAGTTGTATCAACAGTTACTTATTGTTCATGGAAATTTTGGTTTATGAGAATAATTTACTGTTAAAATTGAAGTTCTGGCAATTGCAGTAGAAACAGTAGATGTTCGAAAATGTCAGTTAATTCGAAAACGGTACAGCTAAGGCATACACTGATCTGAAGAAACTTACCCTATTCCGGGTGAACACGTACAAAAATGATGAAAAACATACGGTTTCTTTGATAAAAAAACATAACTTTGATAAGAATCTCCCTAATGGGACACCTTGTATGCATAAATATAATGTTGGGACGTGCATCAAACTATCATCTAACTCGTTTTTAAACATACCTAATTAAACATTAAATGCACATCCTGTATATGTATAATTTTTGCCAGCCTTACATATTTCTATGGAATTTAATTTCGTTTTTGTTGTCGATTGATTGAACATCATATAAAAATGTCATCTTCATCATCATAAAATCATCCTAAAACTAGCTTATCATGATAATTTAGGGATTATTAGGTATATTTTTTTGATAGAATGTGCTATAGTCGTTTGGTTTCTGGTTTGTCACTGGAGATTATTCCGAAAGCACACTGTTAACATTCGGGAATTTCGTATTCTAGGCTTGATACTTGGTTGATTGAACATGCTCCAATTCCTAATTCGATGATCAAACCTATTCTGTCCAAATTGTTGTTTTATATACGGAGCAATCTTCCATCTCATAAAACCTTGGAGAACAAAGGGCAAAGACAATATATTCCGGAAGAAATGAATACGGTTTCGAAACTATCTAGAACTAAGAGAAAAGGGCTTTTTTGGTTGACAGGAGATACAGTGTGCAGGAACAATCTTCATTTGATGTATGCATTAAGTTTTCTAGGATATGCTCAAGGGATCTGTTAACGGCGGTTCAGATCATTGATGGATATAATCGAGAAAAAAGGGGACTACAGCTGTTTCAGTATTCTTATTCGTTCCTCGGTAACTAAATCGTTTTCATCAATAGTTTCTTTTTAATTTTTAATTGATTGCTCAATACACAGTATTGAAATTGTATTGTGTTAATAATTATTTATTATTTAAGTACAGCTCTGTATATCATCTCACGAATATCTTAATTGTCGCACACCTGATTCATTGAAATTCTGGTAACTCCATTTATTAATTTATTAACCCATCTGTTCAATAATTTCTATGAATCCGAGTGATGAACAAGATAAATCCTTTATGATTGTTTACTTAGCCTATCGTAAACTGAGCCGCTTAACATGGGGTGTACTATGTATTGAAAAGAAATTGGTCTTTAATTTGAATTTCTCTGGGTTATTTCGTTACATCACATAAAATATGAAATAGAGCCCTTCAGGTTGTATTCATTGTTAATTTCTTGGAATAGTCCCTAACTCATGTCGGAGGAAAACCAGAACTTTCGAAAGTAGAGAATTATTAACAATTCTTGCCGACCAATAAGATGTCATCACTACCCCCAACTTTTGGGTAATGGTCAATGATTTGTATTTAAAAATATCTTCCCACTCTTTGGGAAGTCACTGTATTTTGTTTAAAACCATTTACCAAGTTTTTGTACAGTCAGTATTTCGCATTATTTAAATAAACTAAGATATGTTAAAGTGTTCAACAATCTTTTCAAGTCTTACAATTCATATCTAGTGTACGGAAAAAATAGTCGCATACTCCGCGAGTCTCAGACACCTACGTCTCTCGCGTCACAATTTCACCGACTTATTGTGTTTTTTCTTTCACGAAATATACCAATAGTATCAACAAAACAGAAACACCTACGTTTCCTTAATTGGCCTAGTAGGAGTTCACGAGACCTAGAACTTTAGTGAACATTGATCGTGACTTATTTTTCAATATCTTAAAGGTTACAAAATTGAAAAAAAAACGATATATTGACGACGTCATATTTTTGATATAAGTCTTTACCAGTGTGAATAAATTTTATCAAAACATTAAGACCACCTCATAATGATAATCCTATATTTTTTTACACTGTAATATAAACGACAACATAACAAGGACCAAATTGTTGTTCTATCGTGGAATATTCAATTAAATCCTGCCTCAAATCGAACATAAAGCGTGAAAATTTCCGGCGTCTTCACGCATCGCAACAAGTTTATTCAATAATTCATGAATTATCAAACTGCAAACTTGAGTCTGCCGATCCATGCTGCGATAACTAATTAAATCTTCCACCATTCTTGTAGTCTTTGTCGGCGACGATTTGGTTGACAGTGCCGAGAACTAGCTCCTTGTGAAGGTTATTTGATAAGTTATGAATTATTGAACAATTATTCTTGATGAAGTTTGCATTTGTAATGAGTAAAGTTGCTAAGAATTTTCACGCTTTGTACCTATTTGATTATTATTTTTCGTTGATGCTATACAGTTTGAAGCGTGTTCATTGCATACTGAATGTGATCCGAAACAATGTCATCAGCGTGGACTTTACGGGAGTCTCAGAGTGGATCAAAATCGTCGCAAGAGCTGAAACCTTTTTTTTGAAGATAAACGAAAGTTTGAAGCTGCAGTTATTGTGCTGATTATTTTGGTACTCAAAATATATTTTTGTGTTACAATATTCTAGAAAACATCTTTAGATATGATTCAACGTTAATGATTATGTTGAAGAATCAACCTGGTATTCAATTCATGATGTGGTAGATACAATTCGATTGAGCGATCTAATATATTCCTGAGTCCATAAAAACAGGGAGCATTACGAAGCGGAAGCACCTGAAAAGATTTAAGACACAAGTTTATTAGTCCTTTATATCTCACTATATTCGATCTCATTAATTGTAAATAACTCCTAAATGAAAAATTTTATTCAAACGACTACATAAAACCTGAATAGACGTTGAAATAGGTGATTAAATTTTATTTCTATGCCAGTTTAAGCGCCGGTTACACTATTACACATAAATTCAAATTGAAATTGGTACTTGCATTCAATTTAATTACAAAATTGTATCCCAACAGAATGGAAATTTTTCTAATTGAAATTTCAGTTGCTTATTGGTACAATGAACAATATAGGCTAGGCGTGAAATGAGCGGTAAGTCAACAAATATGACGCTCGATAAACAAGAACTGTCCCAGCGTACGTGAATTGCTGCAATTTCCTCTTGTTCTGCCTTGGAATTGGTTCATCAAAATTTTCATCAAAATGTTCTGTACGAAATTAGCTAGATTTCATTGTTTTTGGTTGAAGTTCTAATTATCAGCACTACCTTTTTTATATCAATAAAATATTTTCATTTGTGCTGAAATCCAACATTTTTGGAGTGTAGTATAATTAGTCTTTACATTCTAAGTAAGAATATTTCTTATGTTTGATACTTCGTTGACGATTTATTTCTGTATACACGCCAGAATAATGTGAGGGGAATGAATAATCTTGGGAGTACCCCAACAGACAAATTTCTCTTCTTATTTTGGTACAGCCTTCACTGATATATGTGTTGTATTTTATGACCAAATCATCAGTTATTGACGGATTGGACCTACTGATATTTGCTTTCAGAAGTTAATTCTTTCAATTATTATATAATTGCAGAAATTCACTACAGTTCCAGTGAATTCTAATTTATATGGTTTCTTTGACTATATTCAAAATATTGCGATACCTATCTGATGGCAAAACCATGTTCATGTAAGAGTTTTTGATCAGTGATACAATCATTTACGTGAATCAATATGTGTCGTCGAGAGACCAGGTTCTTCAACAATAACCTACCTTGGTTGACTGAAAATTTCAAGAAAAATTCTAACTATATAATTTCGTCACCTAATTCGACTCCATTAGACTTTTGGTTGTCCTTGAAATTCAAAAATATACTTTGAGGTTAACCGCCTCGGTAGTTGCACGGTTAGTGAGCAAGATGTTGCAACATGTTGGATTATGCTTAGCCGAGGTGCCTAGTTCGAAACCGGGTTCAAGTTATGGATGTTGTTCTCGAACAAAAATGATACTTGGATTCTATTCTTATATAGAAGCAACAGATGAGATGACATGAAACATCGCTTGGCTCTGAAAAGAAACTAAGTTTAGCTGATGCTGATATAGCTATTGCTGATAAATCTTCATGCCAGTTGACCGTTATTCCGAGAAGGTGCATCGAATCTTTGGATGCAATTTATTAGTCTTGCATTATAAGAGGAGGTTCTCCAGCGGGGACCTTTCTAGAAAACGTAGTTGCTTGCGTTTTGCTCGCTTCGAAGCTCACCAGGTTCAACTGACCCCACTCAGATATCCTGTGTAAGTCAGAGTTCAAGTTATCAATTCATTGACATCTCTGACGATGAGATTCCGCAGCTGTAATCGGCCGCAGACTACTGAAAGAAGAAACTAGGGTACAATCGTCTGCAAAACCGAAGATCATGTTCTCTGTAGATGACAGAGGATCGTTTATCTGCAACAGAAATAAGGTAGGCAAAAGAATGGATCCCTGAGGTACTCCTGCTTGCAACTGGAAAAAATCAGATATTATACCGTCGACGACAACTAGTATTGATCTATTTGAAAGAAAAGTACTTATCCAACCCCGCAATTTAATTCAACAAGGCTGCATGCCAAACCCTATCGAAGGCTTTAGAGATGTCAAGGGCTACTGCTCTAGATTCCCGAAGCTTTCCCATCGTTGATGTACAAACATGATTGACGTAGGCGAGCAGATCTCCTGTCGATCTCTGCCTGCAAAAACCATACTGACGGTCGTTAATAATTCCCTGCAACTCAAGATATTTGATGAGTTCATCATTTATGACTCTCTATATCACTTTGGACATAATGGGAAAAAGTGCAACAGGGCGGTAGTTTTGGGGACTACTTTCCTAACTACTACTAACAGTCTTCGTCATAGACCAGCGGAATTGTCTAGTCCCGCTTGCCTGTTCAAGGAGTTTATTAGTTACGCCTTCGTTGAAATTGGCCTTTGCTGTTGCAGTTGTCAGGTTGCATACGTTCCGTATTCGTACGAAGGTTGTTCTTGTTTCCTCTATTGGATTTATCTTCCATGACATTGACTTGGCTGTAGAGGCTCTTTCGCAGTCTTTGTTGAACCATGGCTTTTGTGCTGTTGTTCTTTTCATGGAATGATGGTTTAGTTAATGGATGGTATGTTTGGATTTTGTTGTAATGCCTTTTTTAAATCAAACAGAAATAACAAAAATAACAAATCATTGGTATAACAAAAGGCAAATGTCTAGATTAATGTTTAGCCTATACACACACAATGAACAACATATATGTGGAACTCAAGATTATGCTTGGTGGCGCAAAGGAGTTCAAATAGTACTTTTCAATTAATGGAGTAAATTTCTGACAGTGAGATATGAAAGTAAATTCTTTAAAAACATAACAAACACTGTCCGGGTTCTTAGAAGTTTTTCGCAGCATACTTATATTGTGACAAACGTAAGCTAGTTAAATGCAATCGTTATACAATCGCCTGAATTAAGTTATTCAAACAGAAACACGTGAATGAGGTCAGAGATTAATATATAGCTGTCACAAAAAAAACTGTATTTGACTGATCCAAAATGATAATTAAATAATAAAGATCTTCATGAAGTTCGTGCGACAAGAATAGTGTTTACCAGTGATATATCTCCGAGAGATTTGAGCAAGAACAAGACTCATCATTTTTATTTATTTATTTAACTACTTCCTACATTACTTTGTAAAGAATTTTGTAGAGTAGATAATTTATACGGGATACCCGCATTTAAAAAATAACACGTTGCAATATTATTATACACTTAAATGATTATAGTACAATAGATTCCGAACGTAAATCAGAAAAGACACAACAAATAAGGACATTATATTTTAAAACAGAAAATTGAGATTTACAACTTCCTAACATTCTCCAAGCTGTAGAGCTACAGATGTCCTAAAATTAGCCAATGACTTGGAAAAAAATTGACGCTATCACAGACTGAATTTGCAACTGACAATGTGCGATGCAAGAATGATCCACAAGCATAATTTGTTTTACTAGTAGTGACTCTGAATAAGGGAGTCTTTCTTGTTAGTCTACCAGACAGGTTAAAGGGAATGCACTGCAGAAGATCAGGGCAGTCAACTACGCCGTTTATTAGTTTAAAAAGGAAACATAAATCCGCAATCCTCCTACGCGACTTCAATGATCCAATACAAAGCTCTGCACCTATCGCACTTACTAACTGCCCAGTAATTGGCGAAGGCGAACTTCGCCTATATAAGTATTCGAGAAACTTGCGTTGTATCTTCTCCAACATATTGGAGTCGAAATTGTAATAGGGTGACCAGACCGGGGAGGCATATTCCATTACAGAACGAACTAACGCACAGTAAATCCTCTTCAGGGTAGAGTCTGAAAAAGATGCGCAGTTTCTGATCAAAAATCCAAGGCTTTTATAGGCTTTTCGGGATATGTCTACAACATGCTCCTTAAAAGTTAGTTTTTTGTACAAGAGAACACCAAGGTCTCTAACTCTACCCTACCAAGCAATTCAGTGTTTATACGATAGTCGAATAAAATATCGTCTTTTTTTCTAGAAAATGTAATTACACTGCATTTCCGGAGGTTTAGATACAAAAACTTTTCTCAGCCCACCCCTGAATCTGTGAAACCTGCTGTTGTGACAGTTCACAATCGTCCAATGATTCAATTCGTGAAAAAATCTTTACATCATCAGCAAATAATAAATAATTAGTCGAAATAACGGAAGCTATGTTGTTAACGAAAGTATTGAATAGAATGGGACCCAAGTGTGACCCTTGAGGAACACCAGATGATACTGGTATAGGACTCGAGAAATAGTTCCTATATTTTGCAATTTGTATTCGACCACAAAGAAAACTGCGCAATCACGCCAGCAGTGGATCAGATACGCCCAAAGCCGAGTTTTTAGTCAACAGTAAGTTATGATTCACGCGATCGAACGCCTTACTGAAGTCTGTATACACATCATTCATCTGGTTAAGTCAATATTATAGTCTCCTTTTCGTCCGTCATATTCAAATTTTTCATGGATATTTTCTCCTCAGAGCACACGCTTTTAGAGGTAGACAGTGACCATTCACTCATGGAGAGATAGAAAAAGAGACTGAACATGTTCCATATTGTCACATCGTGGTATGTGCTACAGGTGCTGGAAGCCATAAAAATTCCTTTTTGTAATAAATATGGAAACACCAGATTTCAAAAGTTTTTTGGAATGGAATGAGGGATCTCATGCACCAAGTTTCCATAAAACTACTTTCGGTGAAGAGGATTTCGAACTCGATTTGAATCTAATTTTTGGTCGAGTTGTTCTCCCAAAGGAAATAACATCTATGAAAGTCGTTGAAACCACTGAGTAAAAAGAAATATAAAGACCTCTAGAAGCTTCTACCATGGGTTCCACACCAACTTCTAGAATCTTCTTATTTCAAATCTGAGTTATTTTCTTTTTGATTTTTCGATGTTTTTCCAGAATTATGAAACTGATTTTAAATGAAATTGCTCATATCTAATTCTTGGGCCTTCTTCATTATCCGAATCCTTAATGAATTCAGTTATGAAACATCTATATCAATACTAAGATCATTCAAAAATAAAGCTCTTTTCTTTCGGGAAAATCATTGGACGTGTTGATAACTCACATAACTAAAGTAATTAATCAGAAAATACCAAAATGATGTTTAACGCAAACAAGAAGGAGAAAAAAAAACCGAATTTAATTTAGTTTTTCGGCCTTATTCCTAGAGTACAGATAAAAAAAACATTCCCTGTAGACATTAAAAAGATTTGCAATTTATAGGCTATTTTGAAAACTTTTGATAACATACATAAGGAATCTAAATTTTCATAATAAATTACATTTTTCCTTATTCACGTTTATAAAAATTCGAGTATAGACATGATTTACCAATACAAGAAGATCATTGAAAGTGAAGAAGGAAAGCTAAATAGCAATCATGTATCAACGACAGAGTAGCCATTACGAAGTTGATTGTTGTTAGAAATTGCTTAGATATATCTCATTAAGAAGTCCCATTTATTTAGAAACCCACTTCTTAGGAAAAATATAACAGAATCTTCGAGTTCGCAAAAGGGAAAAGCTAGAAGGATAAGATGGAAATCCCCATTTGAACGTCGAGATTTTTGTCTTCTCGCTATCCCCAAGACAAATGTGTAATCAAGGGCGTTAATTAAAAATTAATCGCAAAAGCAGCAGGAAAGCTGTGAAATTCTGCAAGAGTTATGAAAAATTAGCATCTGCGACAGGGCACAGGACCGTTTGAAAGGGCGAATCGCAGACTTCCGGGAGTGTAAAGGCAATCCTTGCATGTCTGATACTGTTTCCGGCTCTCCGAATTGGATCAGTTTTTCAACGCAACGGCCGCGCGACTGCTATCTCAACAGTAATCCTGCCGTTCAAGCTAATTAAGCCGTGACAGAAATTCCCATTCCCCGCTAATTGCTCCTCGAATTAGAGACAAATGAAAAACGTCATACGAATTTCAATATTAACTCTTGTCGTTACCATTAGACTGAGAGGGAAGCGGAAACATGGAGTTGGCCACATGCATATTGATCAACTTTTCTTCAAGCTGAATGGTTTTTACTTTCTGTTTCAATTTCGAGAACAT
Source organism: Cryptolaemus montrouzieri (assembly GCA_013387265.2). Lineage (NCBI taxonomy): Eukaryota > Metazoa > Arthropoda > Insecta > Coleoptera > Coccinellidae > Cryptolaemus > Cryptolaemus montrouzieri. The sequence continues at coordinate 29,122,206 of JABFTP020000186.1, read as the reverse complement.
CTTTTCAGTTAAATTGGTGTTTTCTGCTGAATTGATGTATCTTATATGGGTACGATCATACAATAGTATGGTTTATATTTGGGATCCTTAGTTTTTGTACTTTTGGAAGAACTCATCAACACCCATAGAGGAGGATACAGTTGATTCAGCGAATTTTCAATTCTCTGAATTTCATGGAAAATCTCTCCTATGCAATAATAAAACGTACACGATTTCGAAAACTCCTTTGAGTAACAGATTTTCAGTTGAATTGATATTGCTGCCAATTTGATGTACGTTTAGGAGAGGCTACTGGTGACTGAGATGATGAAGCAATTCAGACTGCAGACCGTAAATGATACGCCCCTTTAAGATAGTCGAAAACACCTCGCTCGCGAAATCCTTTTTTACTTGATAACATAATTGGTGTGATCAAAACTTAATCTGTCATCGTAATTTTAGCCCACATCTCCCCTCCCCCTTTCCCAATATTAAAAATAAACTGTTTCACATTTTATTTTTCTTTATCGGATTCTCAACGCTTGAAAAATTTGAAAAAATTCATGAACTCTGTTAACCACCATAAAACATGCAAACATTTTTCGTAACTATTGAGACAGCCGAGGGCCCCGAGAAGTGTTTTTCTTAAAAAATTATTTTTTATGCTTAATGGATGTCTGGGTAGGTGTAGGCTCTACAGCGTTTGGTTTTTGTTGTTGAAAAGTAGTTCTGTAAATTTTATCAGATTTTTCCTGATAGTGCACCAAAAACGAGGAAACCTGGTTTTTCTGCATATAGTTTAATATTATAGTTTCTTACACGCATAATATCCAACTTAAGATTTTTCCCCTCAAAAAATTTTTCAGTGAAGAATTGAGCTAGATATTTCTGCCTTTAATCTTACTTTTTAGCCCCTTTAAGTCTGAAAAACCCAACTTTCCTGCTTCTGCGCTTGCGCGATACAATGATAATAGTCAAATACATGTTATCGAATTAACATTCAAGCCAACTACAGATTTTTCAACAAAAGGTGACGATTTTTAATATTATGGCCATTAATCTTACTTTTTAACACTTTTTGGTGCGAAAAACTTCTTTTCGAAAAGGATATGAGCTTCGTGGGCAAGATCTTAATAAGCTCAGTCAGCTTCAGTTTGTTAGATTCAAGTTCCTCTATCTTGACTCTGTCCTCAGCTGGGTACTCGCACATAACATGTTTCATTGATTCTATCTCTTCTTCACATAGTCTACATGAAAAATGCTCAATCAACCCTAACCTCTTTAGGGTTGTGATTTCTGAGGCGATAGTGCCTCTTTAGTATGGCAGTTAGAACTCTCAGGTCGAGCCAGGAGAGTTTAAGCCAAGCCTACGCTCTCGCAGTGGAAGGTTCACTGATGGCCAGTCGAGAGTTTCGGAGACCTGATAGGCTCATCCAGTGCTCACCTACCTTCAGGTCCAACCACCGGTTAATTTCCATCCTTGCAGTCTCCAGGGGAATTAAGAGCCTAGTTTGCGGTCCGATGAATCCAAAGCCTGTTCTTCGAGCGGCCCATGATTCCGCCTTATCATTGCCCTCAGTGCCCGAGTATCCGGGTACCTACACCTGACGGAGCCTCCTTCGTTCTCCCTGTCTGGGAAGGGTGGAGCGACATTACTGCTCCATAAGTGACGTACAGGTACCAGATGCCAAAGCCTTCAGGGCAGCTTGGCTATCAGTGATGATTTTTATTGACTTATCTGTTAATCTATTCGCAAGCAAGAGGTAAGCTCAGTGATCAATGGTGAATATTTCTGCTTGAAAAAAAGTCCAAAGCCCGCCAAAACAGATCGAATGTTCCTTGGCAGCACCTCGACTATAGGCACCAGCTCCAACCCTCTTTTGAAGTTTTGGAGCCGTCTGTGTACCAACAGGGGCCCCAAAGTAGAGCTGGACCAATCCTTTCTGCTAGGAATGATGATCTAGAATGGCGGCTTCATGTTGGTTCTAGGTGTTCCTATGTCAGATTTGATACTCAGCAACTCGTTATCCTCGATTTCAGATTATAAATCGCCGGGCACGAAGCTGCTCATTCCCGTTTAATTTCAGGAAATGTGATGGAATCTGTAGGAAGCCATTCCAGCTGTTCCTCTAATCACCAACTCAAGAGGATTAATGCCCAATATCAGTTCCATGACCGCAGTGGGTATAGAGCGAAAAGCTCTAGTAATGATCATGCAGGTCGTTCTCTGTAGTTTACTGTAGTTTAGAAATATTGGGTTGGGATAGTTTCTTAACGCTTCACTCAAAGCAATGCAGCCGTATGTGATACGTGGCCTCACAACCATCACATATAACCACTGTTGCTTTGGTGCAACAACCCATTTATTTCCACATGTCATTTGACATGCCTATAAGGTCCGTCTAGAGTATTGTGTTGCTAGATGCGAATTCCACGTGAGCTTACTGTCGAAGGTAACCTATATATATTTCGGTTCCTCCGCAACTAAAATAAACACTCCACCCAGAATCGGGGGAGAAACAAATATCATCCTTTGTCTAGTGAATGGTGGCATAAAGACTTTGCGAGGGTTTATACTATGTTGTTCACCCTCATACCAACTCCGAATAGCCTATATAGTCTCCTGAAGTCTGGCGGAGACATCGTTGTCACCTCCGATAGCCAGAATGACTATATCATCAAGGTACGTTTGTACATAAACATCCAGCGCGCCAATTATTGCCAGAAGGTGATCAATCAGCAGGGACCACAACAGAGGAGATAATCCACCTTCCTGAGGGGCAGCCTCTAACAGCCACATAACTTACTACTTCCCGTTTCAGGGAAGTACTGATTACTCTTGCATTTAGCATGTTACTTATCCATTCTGCAATAATATTTGGTACTCTTCTGACTCTCGTAGCCCCACAAAGCGAACTAGGGGGAGCCGCATTAAATGCACCCTCAATGTCCATGAAGGTTGCAGTTGCAGTTTCCTTGCGGTCCAGAGTCTGAGTGACCCTCCCGACTAGGGTATTAAGTGCCAGATCAGTTGATTTACCCTTTTGAAAGGCTGAGGCCTCAGCGATAACACCTCGGTACTGATGAATCCATCTAACACCTTCTCCAGGGTTTTCAGAACGAAAGACATAAGACTTATCGGTCTGAACGATTTAGGTTGTGAGTTCGATTTACCTACGTTAGGGATGTATACAACCCTAACCTTCCGCCAGCAGTTCGTGACAACATTCCAGACCAGACTCGATCGGAATGATTTTGTAGGTATAACCTAAAACTGAAAAATCACTAAAAGTCTAGGTTCCTCGCAAACTCCGATGTTAATTACTTAATTGGCAGTTCTATTTTGCGATTGTCATTTCATAAATAATTGAATTTCAACGGTATGTGTTGAAGAAATTAAAATGAATGGCAGAAACAATTGAATATCAAATAAAAAAATTTTGGAGTTGAAAAATCTTCAGTTGGCTTTTATGTTTGTTGGATAGGATAGTATTAGACTACTTTCATTGTTTCCCTCAAGAGCAGAAGCGGGAAAGTTGAGTTGTTGAGAGGGCCTAAAAAGAAAAAATATGAAAAAACACGTTTTTTAATATTGTTGTGGATAGGGAGAGGGGGGCTGAAATTACGATGAGAGCTTTTCTCTTGATCACACCAATTATATAATCAAGGAAAAAAACGATTTCGTGAGTAAGGGTCTTTATGGATGAGGTGAGATAAGATATACTGATCGCAAATAGAAACAGTATAATTCAAAAGCCATTGAACCCCTACAAAAATTCTGCAATTGGAGTATTTTCCTCATTTCCATATTTATCGCTCAGTTCCGATAAAATTGGATACATTAAAGTGGCAGAACCAGATTAATCAGCTGCAATATTTTTTTAGCAAATTTTCCCACCCCTGCAGATAAGGGAAATCTGCATTTCTTAGTTGGTAGTCGGGCGAAATTATTCATAGGGCGGAGGGAGATATGGAAACAATTTCCGAGAAGAAACAATTACATTTTCAGGTTGGTATTTCAGCTCGTGATATATTCCTATCACGAGTTCTATCTAATTTGACGATAAATAAAATGGAATAGAAAAATGCTGCCAGGAAAAATACCCTGCTGATTATTCGTGCAGCATATAACTGTTTCCCGTTGACAGGTTAAATACCTACATGCGGCAAAATGTATTCTGCATCGCGGAAAATTGTTTTCCATTCACGTAAACTGGAATAACATCAGGCATTATAATGAGAAAAAATTCATTGTATTATTAAATGAGCCTTTCCTCGAATAAAAACGATAAATATTAACAGGGCGGAAATGCCGCGAATTCAGCACAGGAACTTGGAAACCTTACTGCTCCGCATTTTTTACGTTGGTAAAATGTACGAATGTATGTGAATGATTGTCCTCAAATAAAAGTAATTTCACCTAACCTTATTGGTTTAATCTCAAGATTATCTTGCTGTACATCACAATGACTTCAGACTCATAGCATATTTTCCATAAGAAAATCAAAGTCTAAATACTCCCAAAAGCCCAAGACTCGGTGGCCTGGCCCTGTTATCGTTTCATTCAAATTTCAAGTGTACACACTCCCTTTTGTAAGGGAGTACGAAAAACAGAGAACTGTTACTTCATTCGTAAGGTTAAAGGATAATTTCATTCATGTCAATAAATCCCCTTAATTGGTTATTTGTACGAAAATTATTTATGGATTACATTTGTCAGATGGGAAAGTAGCCTTCCTCAGCCCTTTAATGTAAACCGCTGCAGAAGCCACAACTATATGTACGAAATAAGGAATTGATATGTTTTTCATCCAAATGACGAGACTCGTCTATCTCGATAGTTGAGCCCTCTCGAGATATCATTTAATATTTTCAAACGCTCATCCTGATATTTATAGGAACGCACAGTCTTATCTGAAGGAAAAGGCAATTTTCCGAAAAAAAATCTCTTCGCCACTTAATCTGGTTCTTTATTGCTATCGGAACTAAATGACAAATATGCAAATGCCGAAAATGTATTGTCATTAGCATTCAAATACAGCGGTGGCATTAGATTAGCGAGGGGGCCGAAGGGTCGATGGGGCGCCGTTCTCGATGGAAAACGTCAGTATAAAGGGCTATTAAAAATACAGTGTCTAGAAGAAAAGTTTAATGCAAATACATGCAGACGCATTCGAAGCAACTGAACGGGTGAGAGCCGGTTGGTTATTATTAATTTATTCATTCCCTCGGGAAAGCCAGACCGACGACCGCAAAGAATAAAGAATGGAGAGGGTTCGAAAATTACCAGCCGTGCTGGCAGTGGGAGACGCAGCTCATGGTCGCAAATGGGAAAGAAATGACATCGGTTCTGGTTGCTACGTGGACAGAACATGGAACAATGCCGGAGGGTGGAAAGGTTAACTGAGGACCCACGAATTTGTATATGATTACGGAGATATCAATACCGCATCTTTGCCTGCTACCTCAATTTAAAAATTCTCTTTTAGAAATACCTTTTTTCGTTTAATTTCACTTCGGTCATTATATTTCTCAGAAGTTTATGAATTTCTTCATTAATAGTATTGTTGAATTAACTGAAATGTTTTAATCATCTGAATTGGTGAAAATGATCAGTGGAACGGTTGATTCGAATGATGAAACAGAAACTATAAATACATTGAAGCTCCGATTGTAGTCACTCCATCAAATACTATTGTGAAAACATATTTCACTTCATTTTGAAATGTACGGGGGATGTCTTTTATGTTTTGTATGCTGGGACATAGGAGCACCATTAATCAACTATCAGTACTAAAATGAACCTCTTTAATTTGTTGATAATATAAATCCAAAATTTCAGATCTATGCGTGTCTTAGCCACAATTAATTGACAAGGTTGGCAAACAAGTTAGTTGAAAAATAGTATTAAACCGTTAGCATTTTCGCGCAATAATTTTCTGCAGTTTTCAAAGACAATTATTCCAATGAGAATGTCTCGGAGAGTTGATTTATGTTTCCCGTTAATATGGAGAACTTGAACGCAGAAGAATATGTGAATGCTGTGCGTAAGATTAGCCAGGAAGATGGGCATGCAACATATCGAGAGATTGAAGCATCATTGCGGACTTCAAAGACTTCAATAGAAAACATTTCGCACGAAGAATTGCATGTGCAAAATTAGTTCCCTGTTGGATACCGCATCTGTTGACCGAAGAACAAAAAGCTGCAAGGGTGAAACTCTGGAAAGTCCAAAAGCATTTACAACATTGTCAGTGTTCATTATTCCTGGATTCAGGTCATGTAGCTAAAATTCCTTCATAAGATCAAAGAACAGTTTCTGCCGATTGGTACACAACCATTTGTTTACAGCAATTCGTTAGTAATCTTCGAGAAACTAACCTCGGACGGCGAATCATCCTTCATCAAAACAATGAAAGTATGCACATAGCCCGGAAAACAATCGAATATTTACGCAAGAAAACATCGAATCGTTACATCATCTAGTGCATAGTCCGCACGATTTATTACTTCTTCCAAATTCAAGAACGGACTGCGTGGTCAAAGGTTTTCAATCCAAAGCCGTTTTGAATAGGGCAGCTAACGATTGGAATAACTGCTTTCAGCATTGGTTCGAACGAATGCAGAACCATAATAAATATAATAAAGAATAAGGTCTTCAAAATCTCTCAATTGTTTCATTCTAGCTCTAAATGCAAAACTAAAAGACATTCCTAGTATATGCAGTATAAATTCCACGAAAGAATATCTCTTCTTTGAAATTTCGTTAGTAATTCACACACAAGTAAATATTCTTGCTTCTTTGACTTGAGTTTTCTGGTTGCTATTTTCGGCCATTGAGCTACTCGTATTTTTGATGCAATGTTTAGATAAATGATTACATAGACATTCGCTATATAGTACTTTGATTAAGTAAATAGAGTTTTGAATATAAGAGTTTTGGTTTCACCTAGAAGTTTTTTTTCTTATGTTGGCACGACCTTTACTGCCACATGTGGAAACTTTCATGAATGTTGTTGAATCAGTGGATCTTCAGTTGTTAGATAATTCGAAAAACTTATCGATTTATTCATTAGAAGAGTTCCGAATGTACGCTTTTCTCAATGAATATTAGATTTAATTCGTTCAGAATGGCATATGGTGTTGGAATTTGAATACACCACACAACTCACGAACTTCAGGATGGTGTAACCGCTTTGTGAGTACATATAACTACGTTTGTCAATAATCGATATTCAACTATCTTGTACAACGAAGTTTTTGGCTTTTCTGTGAGAATTATTCAAGAGTTTTAACTAAATTTGGTACTCGACAGTTAACTTGTTTATGTTAGGGTTCGAGAGCAATCTATATGAGGACACATTATGCAATGGAGTAGGACTTTTAAGAGGTATTTGTGTAGAAGTCAATATGAAAATGGTCTTCGTAAAATCTATTTTCCTGAAGTGCCATTCGACTCGAAATCTATCTCAATGTAAAATTTATTGATAGCACATCTTTTACTAACACTTACTAACGCTGACAAATCAATTTGAACGACAAGAAGTAGCTGGATGTCTTTCAAATAGAAATAAGACAAATAAATGTAGTACGAGGATTTGATAAATAATGGCAAAAAAAATTCCTGCAGTTCTTCTAGGTAAAGTTCTAGATGTAAAGGAATTTTAGGAAAATATGTCATTGATTTTGCTTAATGATTAATCAAGTCATACAAGTGGCAGACTTGTGGAATTTCAAAGTTGCAGCGTTGCTTTTCCGAGAAAAAATTTACTAAATACTGTCGCTTTTGGTGTCTTTGAAAAATAGAGAAACAGAGAAACCTGAATTGTACCATTTTTATTGTGGACGAAATTTTGAATATAACTCCTTGTCTTCAATTTATCAGTACACACAGCGATGTATATCGCAAAATATTTCATATTAAAATGTTGAGTTATCCTAACTTTGATGGAAATTTTTATAACATGAAATGTAGGTGGAGTTTCAGTTTTAATCTCTACGTTGAATTGTATATCCACAGAATCAAAAGTTCAGGAAATCTCGCGAGCAGCTAAGCCTTAATTTCTTGATAAATCTAGTTACATGAAAGAGTATTATAAACAGGTAATGGATTTTTCTAGTTTCCGCGAATGTCGTTTCCCATTTACCCCTTTCATTGGATATTTATGTACTTTATGAATAAATTTTCTCGCACATTTGCACAATCTGACGAAACTGCTATTTAGTGAAATTAGAAAATCATAAATGATTAGTGGAATTGTTTCAAAGTTTTCTGGAATTATTTAATTTATCTTTGATAAAGATTTTATTCATTTTTTAACTTCCATTTATTTAATTCACAAAACAATGTGAATTTCTTCATCTAGATTTTGTTTTGGTTTGAATTGGATATTTTATTGTGATATTTGCGATTCACGTCTGTGCGTTCAGGTCGCTCTTTCGCAAAACAGGAATTTACAATTCGACTTTGTTAGATATATATGGGTTCTCGTCGTGTGGTCCCAATTGCCAAATACGATACAGAGAAGTGATAGTAAGAACTCTAGATCGTTCAAGCTAAGATTTCACAGCTGAAGGTAACCAAGATTTTAGAAAATCACATAAGTCAGAAGAAATGGTACCAATACAGCATTCCAATTGGTTTAGTAGCTCGACTATAGGATGTACAAGTTTTCGACCGAACTGTCAGGAATCTAAGGAAAATATGTCATTGATTTTGCATTATAATTAAATACAAGTCATACAAGTGGCAGACTTGTGTGATTTCAAATTTGTAGCGTTGCATTTTCGAAAAAGAATTTCCTTAATACTGTTGTTTTTGGTGTCTTTGGAAAAAGGAGCAATAGAGAAACTTGAATTGTACCACTTCTATTGTGGACGAAATTCTGAATATTACTCCATGTATACAATTTATTAGTACATACAGCAATGTACATCGCAAAATATGTCATATTAAAATGTTGAGTTTTCATGACTTCGATAGAAATTTTAAAAATATGGAAAATAGGTGGGGTTTAAGATATAATCACTTCGTTGAATTCTATATCCACAGATACAGACGCTCAGGAAATCTCGTGAATAGCAAAACCTTAAATTCTTGTTAAATCTAGTAACATAAAAGAGTGTTATAACCAGGTAATGGATTTTTCTAGTTTCCTAAAATGTCGTTTTTCATTTCCTTCTTTAATTGGATATTTATGTCCTTCGTGAATTAATTCTTTCGCACATCCGTACAATCTGATGAAACTGCTATTTAGTCAAATTTGAAAATCATCAATGATTAGTGGAGTAGTTTCAAAGCTTTCTGGTATTATTTTATTTATTTTCAATTAATATTTTCTTCGTTTTCTAACTTCCATTCCATTGATAAGCAAATCAATGTGAATTGTTTGCTATATTTGCAATTCACGTTTGTTCGCGTTCAGGTCGCTCATTCGCCACACAGGAATTTACAATTCGGCTTTGTTCGATATCAATAGGTTCTCGTCGTGCGATCGCAATTGCCAAATAGATACAGAAAAGTGATATTGAGGACTCTTAGTAGTCCAAGCTGAGATTTCACAGCTGTTGGTAACCAGGATTCTAGAAAATAACATAAGTCAGAAGAAATGGTACCAACACAGCATCCCAAATGGTTTAGTAGCTCGACTACAGCATGTACAAGTTTTCGACTAAACTGTCAGGAATCTTAGGAAAATAAGTCATTGATTTTGCATTTTATTCTACACAAGTCATACAAGTGGCTGACTTGTGTCATTCGAGGTTGTATCGTTGCTTTTTCGAAAAAGAATCAACTAAATAGTGTTGTATTTTGTGTCTTTTGAAAGAGTAGCAAAGAGAAACCTGAATTGTTCCTCTTTTATTGTGGTCGAAATTTTGAATAATTCTCCTTGTCTTCAATTAATCAGTACACACAGAGATGTATATCGCAGAATATTCATATTAAAATGTGGTGTTATTATAACTGCGATGCAAATTTTTATAATATAAAATGTAGGTGGGTTTCCAGACAAAATCATTAATAACTGCTGTTTAGTGAAATTCGAAAATGTCTTCAATGGTTAGATTAGTAGAGTAGTTTCAAAGCTTTCAGGAATTGTCATTCATCTTCAAACAAGGATTTTCTTTATTTTTTAACTTCCATTTATTTAAGTTGTGAAACACAGCATCCCAATTGGTTTAATAGCTCAAGTACAGGATGTTCAAATTTTCGAACAAACTGTCAGGAATCTTAGGAAAATAGATTTTGCATAATAATCAATACAAGTTGCACAAGTAGTAGACGTGTGTTATTTCAAAGTTGTATCGATGTTTTTTCGAAAAAGAATTTACTAAATACTGTTGTATTTGGTGTTTTCAAAAAGAGGAGCAACAGAGAAACCTAAATTGTACCGCTTTTATTGTGGACGAAATTTTGAATAATACTTCTTGTCTTCAATTTATCAGGACACACAGTGATGTACATCGCGAGATATTTCATATAAAAAATGTTCTGTCATCGTAACTCTGATGAAAATTTTTATAATATGAAATGTAGGTGGAGTTTAAGACTTAATCTCTACGTTGAATTGTATATCCAGACATACAAATGCTCAGGAAATCTTGTGAGCATCTAAACCTTCATTTCTTGATTGAACTAGTGACATAAAAGAATATTATAACTATGTAATGGATTTTTCTAGTTTCCGAGTATGTCGTTTCCCATTTCCTCCTTTTATTGGATATTTACGTATATTGTGCATTAATTCTTTCGCACATTCGTACAATCTGACGAAACTGCTATTAAGTGAAATTCGAAAATCATCAAAGATTAGTGGAGTAGTTTCAAAGCTTTCTGGTATTATTTGATTTATCTTTGATTAGGATTTTCTCCATTTTTTAACTTATTTAATTCGCAAAACAATTGGAATTCGTTCACCTAGATCTCGTTTCGGTTTGAATGGAATATTTTGCTGTGATATTTGTGATTCACGTCTGTTCGCGTTCAAGTCGTTCTTTCGCAAAACAGGAATTTACAATTCGGCTTCGTTCGATATTAGTAGGTTATCGTCGTGTGGTCCCAAATGCCAAATACTTTACAGAGAAGTGATAAAGGACTCCTAGTAGTCCAAGCTGAGATTTCACAGCTGTAGATAATCAGGATTCTAGAAAATAACATAAGTCAGAAGAAATGGTACCAACACAGCATCCCAATTGATTTAGTAGCTCAAGTACAGGATGTACAAGTTTTCAACCAAACTGTCAGGAATCTAAGGAAAATATGTCATTGATTTTGCATTATAATTAAATACAAGTCATACAAGTGGTAGACTTGTGTGATTTCAAATTTGTAGCTTTGCTTTTTCGAAAAAGAATTTTCTTAATACTGTTGTTTTTGGTGTCTTTGAAAAGGAGAGCAACAGAGAAATCTGAATTGTACCACTTTTATTGTGGACGAAATTTCGAATATTACCACTTGTCTTCAATTTATCAGTACACACAGTGATGTACATCGCAAAATATTTCATCTAAATATGTTCTGTCACCATAACTCTGATGAAAATTCTTAAAATATAAATTGTATGTGGAGTTTCAGACTTAATCTCTTCATTGAAATGTATATCCACACATACAACGTTCACAAAATCTCGTAGACATCTAAACCTTAATTTCTAAACAAATCTAGTTAGGTAAAAGAGTATTATTACCAGGTAATGGATATTTCTAGTCCCCGCGAATGTCGTTGCCGATTTCCCCCTTATAATGGATATTTATGTACTTTGTAAATGAATTCTTTCGAACATTCGTACAATTTGACGAAACTGCTATTTAGTGAAATTCGAAAATGTCTTCAATGGTTAGTGGAGTAGTTTCAAAGCTTTCAGGAATTATCTCATTTATCTTCAACAAGGATTTTCTTTATCATTCACCTTCCATTTATTTAATTCCTGAAACACAGCATCCCAATTGGTTTAATAGCTCAAGTACAGGATGTACAATTTTTCGAACAATTTGTCAGGAATCTTAGGAAAATAGATTTTGCATTATAATCAATACAAGTTTTACAAGTGGCGGACGTGTGTTATCTCAAAGTTGTATCGATGTTTTTCCGAAAAAGAATCAACTAAATACTGTTGTATTTGGTGTCTTCGGAAAGAGGAGCAACAGGAAAAACCTGAATTGTACCGCTTTTATTGTGGACGAAATTTTGAATAATACTTCTTGTCTTGAATTCATCAGAACACACAGTGATGTACATCGCGAGATATTTCATATAAAAAATGTTCTGTCATCGTAACTCTGATGAAAATTTATATAATGTGAAATGTAGGTGGAGTTTAAGACTTAATCTCTACGTTAAATTGTATATCCACAGATACAAACGCTCAGGAAATCTTGTGAGCAGCTAATCCTTCATTTTCTTGATTAATCTTGTGACATAAAAGAGTATTATAACTATGTAATGGATTTTTATAGTTTCCGATTATATCGTTTTCCATTTCCTCCTTTCACTGGATATTTACGTACTTTGTGAATTAGTTCTTTCTCACATTCGTACAATCTGACGAAACAGCTATTTACTAATATTCGAAAATCATCATCAATGATTAGTGGAGTAGTTTCAAATCTTTCTGGAATTATGTAATTTATCTTTAATAAGGATTTCCTTTATTTTTCTACTTCCACTTATTTAATTAAATCAATGTGAATTCGTTAAGTTAAAGTTTGTTTCGGTTTGAATTGGATATTCTATTGTGATATTTGCGATTCACGTCTGTTCTCGTCATCGCTCTTTCGCAAAAGAGGAACTTAAAATTCGGCTTTTTTTCGATAGCAATGGGTTCTCGTCGTGCGGTCCCAACTGCCAAATACGATACAGAGGAGAGATATTAAGAACTCTTAGTGGTCCAAGCTGAGATTTCACATCTGTAGGTAACCAAGATTCTAGAAAAATATAAGTGAGAAGAATTGGTACAAACACAGCATCCCAATTGGTTTAGTAGCTCCACTACAGGATGTACAAGTTTTCGACCAAACCGTCAGGAATCTTAGAAAATTATGTCATTGATTTTGCATTATGATCAATACAAGTCATATAAATGGCAGACTTGTGTTAGTTCAAAGTTGTATGGTTGCTTTTTTGAAGAAGAATTTATTAAATACTGTTGTATTTGGTGTCTTTGGAAAGAGGAGCAACAGAGAAACCCGAATTGTACCACTTTTATGGTGGACGAAATTTCGATTAATACTCATTGTCTTCAATTTATCAGTACACACAGAGATGTAAATCGCAAAATATCTCAAATTGAAATGTTGTGTTATCGTAACTTCGATGACAATTTTCATAATATGAAAGATAGGTGGGGTTTCAGATATAATCATTTCGTTGATTTGTATATCGATAGATACAAGCGTTCAGGCTTGAGGTATTTCAAGTTTGTAGCGTTTCATTTTCTTGATTAATCTTGTGACATAAAAGACTATCATAACTATGTAATGGATTTTTCTAGTTTCCGATTATATCGTTTCCCATTTCCTCCTTTCATTGGATATTTACGTACTTTGTGAATTAATTCTTTCGCAATTTCGTACAATCTGAAGAGACCGCTATTTAGTAATATTCGTAAATCATCATCAATGACTAGTGGAGTAGTTTCAAAGCTTTCTGGAATTATTTAATTTATCTTTAATAAGGATTTTCTTCATTTTTCAACTTCCACTTATTTAATTAAATCAATGTGAATTCGCTTATTTAAAAATTGTTTCGGTTTGAATTGGATATTCTATTGTGATATTTACGATTCACGTCTGTTCGCGTCAGATCGCTCTTTCGCAAAAGAGGAACTTATAATTCCGCTTTTTTCGATAGCAATGAGTTCTCGTCGTGCGGTCCCAATACGATACAAAGAAGAGATATTAAGAACTCTTAGTGGTCCAAGCTGAGATTTCACAGCTGTAGGTAACCAAGATTCTAGAAAATCACATAAGTGAGAAGAGTTGGTACAAACACAGCATCCCAATTGGTTTAGTAGCTCGACTACAGGATGTACAAGTTTTCGACCAAACTGTCAGGAATCTTAGGAAAATATGGCATTGATTTTGCATTATAATTATTACATGTCATAGAACTGGCAGGCTTGTGGAATCTCAAATTTGTAGCGTTGCATTTTCGAAAAAGCATTAACTTAATACTGTTGTAGTTGGTGTCTCTGAAGAGGAGAGCAACAGGGAGATCTGAATTGTACCACTTTCATTGTGGGGGAACTTTGAATATTACTCCTTGTCTTCAATTTATTAGTAGACACAGCGATGTTTATCGCAAAATATCACATATTAAAATGTTGAGTTTTCATAACTTCGATGAAATGTTTTATAATATGAAAAATAGGTAGGGTTTCAGACAAATTCACTTCGTTGAATTGTATATCCACATATACAAACGCTCAGAAAAACTTGTGGACAGCTAAACCTCCATTTCTTGATTAATCTAGTGGCATAAAAGAGTATTACAACCAGGTAATGAATTTTTCTTGTGTCCGAGAATGTCGCTTTCCATTCACTTCTTTAATTGGATATTTATATCCTTTGTGAATTAATTCTTTCGCACATTCGTACAATCTGACGAAACTGCTATTTAGTCAAATTCCAGAATCATCAATGATTAGTGGGGTAGTTTCAAAGCTTTCTGATATTATTTTATTTATTTTTGATTAATATTTTCTTCATTTTCTAACTTCTATTCATTTGATAAGCAAAACAATGTGAATTCATTCCTCTAGATTTTGTGTCGGTTTGAATTGAATATTTCATTGTTATATTCACGTTTGTTCGCGTTCAGGAAAACAGGAATTTCCAATTCGGCTTCATTCAATATCAATGGGTTATCGTCGTGTGGTCCCAATTGCCAAATTCTAAACCGAGAAGGGATATTAAGGACTCTTAGTAGTCCAAGCTGAGATTTCATAGATGTAGGTAACCAGGATTCTAGAAAACAGCATAAGTCAGAAGCAATGGTACCAACACAGCATCTCAATTGGTTTAGTAGCTAGACTACAGTATGTACAAATTTTCGACCAAACCGTCAAGAATTTTAGAAAATTATGTCATCGATTTTGCATTATAATCAATACAAGTCATACAAATAGCAGACTTGTGTTAGTTCAAAGTTGTATGGTTGCTTTTTTGAAGAAGAGTTTACTAAATACTGTTGTATTTGGTGTCTTTGGAAAGAGGAGCAACAGAGAAACCCGAATTGTACCACTTTTATGGTGGACGAAATTTCGATTAATACTCATTGTCTTTAATTTATCACTACACACAGAGATGTAAATCGCAAAATATCTCAAATTAAAAGGTTGTGTTATCGTAACTTCGATGACAATTTTCATAATATGAAAGATAGGTGGGGTTTCAGATATAATCATTTCGTTGATTTGTATATCCACAGATACAAGCGTTCAGGCTTGAGGTATTTCAAGTTTGTAGCGTTTCATTTTCTTGATTAATCTTGTGACATAAAAGACTATTATAACTATGTAATGGATTTTTCTAGTTTCCGATTATATCGTTTCCCATTTCCTCCTTTCATTGGATATTTACGTACTTTGTGAATTAACTCTTTCGCACATTCGTACAATCTGACGAAACAGCTGTTAGGTGAAATTCGAAAATCATCAATGATTAGTGGAGTAGTTTCAAAGCTTTGTGGTATTATTTGATTTATCTTTAATTAAGATTTTCTCCATTTTTAACTTCCATTTATTGAATTCGCGAAACAATGGGAATTCGTTCATCTAGAATTTGTTTCGTTTTGAATTGAATATTTTATTGTAATATTTGCAATTCACGTCTGTTTGCGCTCAGGTCACTTTTTCGCAAAACAGGAATTTACAGTTCGGCTTGGTTTGATATCAAAAGTTTCACGTCGTGTAATCGCAAATGCCTCATACAATACAGAGAAGAGATATTAAGGACTCTTAGCTGAGATTTCACAGCTGTAAAAAGCAGGATTCTAGAAAATAACATAAGTTAGAAGAAATATTACCAACACAGCATCCCAATTGGTATAGTAGCTCGAGTACAGGCTGAATAAGTTTTCGACCAAACTGTGAGAAATTGGTTGTTTAGCCTATCTTAAGAGGTCCTTTAAGAGAACCTCGAATAACACTCGGGAAGTGAACAATATCAATGCTATCTATCCCGAATCCCATCAAGCATGTGTGGGACAGCCTAAAAAGAAATTTTCGTGTTTTGACTTCTATCAACATTCAACATACTGATATAATTAATGTAGTTCTTCAATTTTAGGTAACTCTATTTTCATTAGAATGAATAAATGTATGAATAATCATCTGTAATCAATGTAAGCTGATTTCCATTCAATCCTCCCATCATATGGATGATATTTATCCAGTATTGTTCGTATTCCTGATCAGGTTTTAACAATGAAATTTGATACTCAAAATATTCCAACTGTAATTATAATAGCGATGATCATTAAAATTGTTCGGTTTTAATTGGTTGGTATTAAAAGATATTAATAAAAACATTATAGAATAAAATTCCATTATTTTCGTTTTAATGATGTTGATTCAAATAATTAATGAAATGTTTTATTTTCGTCGAAGTATAGCACCAAAACTTTTATGAGTATCAGTACATGATACTATAATAATAATTTTTAGTAATTGTGGGTAATGAGGAACATTAATTAAGAAATATATATGCTCTTTAAGTTGTTCTGAAACCTTGTTTCTGAGTTTCTAGCTTTAAAAGTTTCTGAGATGTCATTTTCAACAATAATCATAGATACACTGATTTTTCTTTTCATTTCAGAGCTGCGTCCGCTGTGAAATGAGTCAAAATCTTTATATATAAATTTTTGATGTATTATTCATGAAAAATTCCATGTGAAATATCCTTGAAAGCAAAAAAAAGGAATCAAATGGAAGTGCTTCCGCCAAGTTCAGCGAACGCGTAGCCCTTGTATCATTTTCTCGATACATTTCCCACATTTTTGACTCTGCTGTAACTTCTTTGTTTATAAAGCTAAAAGAATTCAGTCAATTAAAAAACTTGAAACCATTAGTTATTACCTGATACGTTATCCAACATCATTTATACTGACTGGTATCAGAATTAAACGTCTTCCTTTCCATAATAAATATAATGACTTGGCAATCGCACCCTAACATAATCAAATGCTCCTAAGCTTGAAGATTATAGAATATGTTATGCTGTCGTTTGATATATTTATTATAGAAATGAAGATGTTTGATTCTGTAAGTCAGTTTGAATGATGGTTGGCTTCACAATAGATCTTATCTTTTTTTGCGATTGAAAGAGTTGCAGCCTTAACATTTTTTTAAAATTTATTTTTGATTGAATTGGAACAAAATGGCGAATGCGCTGAGACCATTCGCCCCAATAAAATACACTGAGCCAAAAAACTAACCGCAAAATTTCAATATGTCATATGTCTTTTCTGATGGAGAACTAATTATTAACACATGATTTTTTCGGATATGTCCGGACATATGCCAACGGCATTCGATGTTTTCTCATGGCCCACATGTTCCTCTCATAAACAAAATCAATTTTTCAGTGATAATCCAACAGGAATTTGACCCCGGAAGTGTGGAAGCAGTAGTGTTAGATGACCTAGGTTGGATTTATACAAGAATATACAAAGGCTTGTAGTGTACTTTTCATTTATTTCCAGAATGATCCGCAGGTACAGAGAAAATGGTTGTCATGAAATGACATGCATGGTAGTTATTTAAGAATTTCCTCGTTGAGACAACGGTTTGCTTCTGCTAAGCACCTTCAAATGCAGCTTCGACAAAATAGTGGAGTGAAAATTAGCACTGAAACGATACGACAACGTCTTAGGAAATTTCATTGGAGCTCTCGTGTCGCAACTCGAGGCCCAGATCTAACTGCAGCACATCGAAAAGCTCCATCGAATTTTTCCAGGAAACATGTCAATTGATTAGAAGCTGACTTGGAAATAATTTTGAATAATAAAATAAAACAAGTTACTATGTTTTAACTATCACTAATTTATTGATGTAAAGAATGACAAAATTTTACATTGGTTGGACCGGTTTCGGACGTACGTCCATTATAAACAACAAGCTAATGAAAACTGAATACTCATGTACAATACAGGAATAACCATTTATAAAATACTATTCGATGTCACAATAACTTGAATAATGGTGATTGGTGGGTAATTAAGTCTACCTGGTCATTAAGGAGCTTAACCCTTCCTACCCTAGATGCCTTGAAAATTTCCATGGATTCAAAGAAATTGAGTTTATAAGATTTATCGCAGGAATTAAGAATTTTAAGCTGTTGAAGTTCTGGAAAAGGATGACATTCATTCAGACAATGTGCAGCTGAAGCTGAATCATATTTCTGATGTAGGAATGACCGGAAATGTTCTTTGTATCTAGCCTTGAAAGAGCGTCCTGTTTGACCTATATAAAAGGAATTGCACTCAGAACATGTTAATTGGTATACTCCTGATTTTTCGAATTTATCGGTTTTATCTTTTGTGTTAAAAAGCAGGCCTGAAAATTTGCTAACTGGTTTGAATGCAATATGAACTTTTTTACTATCAGACAAAACTCTAGCAACCTGTTCTGACGTCTTCCCAAAATATGTTAGAGACATAAATTTCTCGGGCTTTTCTCTCTTGGATTGAGGATATATCATGTTGAATGTGTTGTTGCGTATTTTTCGATTAATTAAACTCTCTATTGCTGAGCTGTTGTTCTCTACTATTAACATAATCTCTACTATTAACATAATGATGTTAAATTCTGATTTTCGATCCATGTCCGATAAAGTCAAAGAAATCGCTGTGAATCATGGACTTGAAGGCTGCTATTTTTTGAGAATACGGGTGAAATGAATCTATGGGTATGACATTAAGCGTGTACGATGATTTTCTGAAGATATTAATTTATAAACGGTTATTATTCTACCGGGTAATTGTTAGATCTAAGAAATTGATTTCACTATCGACTTCTGTTTCTACTTTGAACTTAATTTTAGGATGAATGTTATTGATGAAATTCAGGAAGATTTCTAGTTGTCTATTCGTTCCAATGAAATAGGCTACTATTCGTTCCAATGAAATAGGCTAAAATGTCATCAACATATCGGTATCATAATAGAATATGCCTTTTCGTCAAAGGTGACGTCATAATTTTAGTGTTTTCCAAATTAGACATGAAAATTTCAGATAGAAGGGGACTGAGGGGTGAACCTATAGCTAAACCATTATTTTGTGAATATATCTTATTATTGAACTGAAAATAATTTTGGGTCAAGCATAAATCAAACAGAGAAATTAACTCATCTTTACAGACCACGTTGAGATTTCTTGCCTCTAGAATACTTGATATTGAGGGGACATATTCTGTTGCAGGTATATTCGAAAACATATTATCTACATCTAATGATATTAATTTTGCGGTTGGTGGCTTGAGGAAATTATTTATTTTATTCGATAATTCTAATGAATTTTTCATACTATATTATGAATGAAAATCTGAAATTGATTTGAAGTTGGTATTTAGTTGCGTAGCAAGTATTTGTGTTGGACTATTGGTATATGACACCACTGGACGAATGGGGTTATTTTCTTTATGTGGTTTAATGAGACCATATAATCTAGGAATTCTAGGATTTATTTTAATCCATCTGTTTCTCTCGAAGCTACTAAAGAGTGATTGCATATCATTAGCGGCTGCTCTAAGTTGTTTCTGTATAAGTGGTGTTCTTTATTAATGAAATCTTTCATTTTTTCCTCATATTGTACTAAGAGTTCTGCTCACAAATGAGTTGAGATTTTGTCTTTTTATTGCGATCGACGTTATCTTGTGTACAGACGTCAAAATGACAGATAAGTATATAAGTAAGTATTTATTCATTATCATACAATGGAACATATTATAATAATGAAAAATTAAATGGGATTATCCCCATTTACGTAATTATAACGAATCAAATAATTATTGTGACATGAAACCATATTCTTACTTCCAGAATTTTGAGAAAACCAGTTGTATCTTGAATTTTGTGATCTGAAACACGACAATGAAGACTTAAATAGATCTATACTATGAAGAAGGCTGTTGCATTAGGTCTAACAAGGAAAATATTTCGTCTATAACAGGTATTAAACCTCCGAACATGAAAGACATCTGGTGCCCGGGTTCGACGAGAAGGAATTTTGAATTTGAAGAATTATAGTAGAGAAGGAGAATATTCCATACAATTAATCAGTTTGTGCAGAAATGTCACATCCAAAATTTTTCTTCTGATGTATTGAGCCTGGATATTGGTCGTCTCTCTTGAATTGACATAATTCGTTTGCGCTGAAGGTATATTCAGCTTATATGCAACAAACCTCATACATTTACTTTGGATTTTTTTCCAACATTGTACTGGCTGTTATTCCCCTCGGTGACCAAACTAAAGATCCATACTCTAAAATACTTTTTACTAACGTGCAATACAAAATTCTTACGGTAGGTAAAGAAAAACCCTAAACGCCCTCTTCGTTATCATACCAATGTGAGCATTGAATGCCATTTTAGAGTCATAAAAATCTTTCACTTCTGAGGTACGTTTGAGGTTACAACTCTCGAGAAAATAATTTGCAAGTCTTGAGGACTTAATCCGCTCAAAAATTATAACTTGACACTTAGAAACATTGAGAAATATTCTGTTGAGATGGCACCAATCCTCCAAACGAGAAAGATCCTCCTGCAATAATGCAACATCTTCCACCGAACGTGTCGTACGAAAAATTTTTAAGTCATCGAACAAAAGATACTTGCTGTTCAAAATTACCGAACCCATATCGTTGATGTAGACGACAAACAACAACGGTCCCAAGTGCGATCCTTGTGGAAGCCCCGAGCTAACGAAATCAAATACGATGTGTAACCCTTCAATCTCACTTTTTGTATTCTGTTCCTCAGAAAATCAGATAACCAGCAAAGTATGATTAACCTTATCAAAGGCTTTGGAAAAATCAGTGTAAATCGCATCTACCTACGATCTTATATCCATGTATGCTGTGATGTCACCCATGAATAGGAGCAGGTTAGTGCTAGTTGATCTATTCTTGAGAAAACCATGCTGCTCGTCATTCACCACCGACATACACTTCCAAGTTATTACAAACTAAATTGTGTAATAGTTTCGGAATAACAGATTTTATACAAACCCCTCTACAATTAGAAACAACAGATTTATCACATGATTTAAAATAGGAACTATGAAGGCCACCTTCCAATATGAAGGAAATCTTCCAATACTAAGAGAAGAATTGAATATCCTCTTCAGCAAGCGAAAAAATGCAACTTTTTAAAACTGTTGATGGTACACTATCTGGACCCAAAATATACTTATTTTCAATGCTTTGGATTCCCTCAAAAACCTCAGTGAAACTTAATGTGAGTTGACTTATATCTAGCCGTTCTGAAATATTGAACTCTGGAGGAACAATGTATTCTCTAATGAATACTTCTGAGAGGAAATCGGCAAACAAATTGGCCCTACCTTTCCCCTCAGAACATCTATCGAGTGAATGTATTGTTTGTGGAATCTGATTTGTTCCCCTCAAGATACGTATATATAACCAGAAATATTGAGAATTGGATTTTACACTTCTTTCTATGTTTTCTACGTATCCACTATTCAATTCGCCATTGAGTTTAGCACACTGCTTCCGTAATTCCTTAAAGACTTGCTAAACACAAGAATCACTCGACAGCTTAAAATTCCTGTGATATTTCTTCTTTCTGAATATTTTTGATATAAATTCACGATTTCACCACGGAGATAATTTGAAACCTTGGAAACTTTCTGAGGAACAATCATTCCGAATGCAGTGAAAAGTATATCATAAAATCTACCGATAGTAGAGTCAATATCATCAAATTCACAAAAATCCCAATCCACCGAGTTAAAGAAGTGATTCAGAGATGAATAATCAGCCTTTCTGAAATTATAACCCGGAATGAAAGGTGTGGGATCAGCATGACAATTTTTCTTCACAATTACTGAAGCTACTAGAGCAGTATGTTGTTCATAATTTTCATAAATCGGTTGTCCAGCCACAGAAAGCAACACATGTCCACAACTTGTATAAGCGAAATCTAACAAAACATTAGGATTATTAGGAATTGTGTTTATCTGGTTGAAGTTCAAAAATGTGTAAGTATCAGAAACACAGTGTCTACATTCAAACGAAGGACAAAGAATAAATTGACCATCTGATCACTTCGCACTAGGTACATTGAAATCACCACAAATAAAAAAGTTTTCACCGAGATTACCAAGCTGCAACTCCTCAATCGCTTTACAATGTCGCCTATAAATATTCTCCGGAGAACCAGGTGGTATGTACACAGCACTAAGAATATTTTTTCCAGAACTGGAACCAATAGAAATGAATAGTTATTCAACATCATTGAATGTATGTCCAACTGATTCTTCTGACGAGTATAAGAACACCACATCCCCTCTGCTTGGAACTAGTATTAGGATTACGATCAAGGCGAAATAAATCAAATCCCGGAATTTTTACTTCTGAGTTCCAAATCTGGTCATTGAGCCATGTTTCGACAAGAATTACAACATCCAAATCGTCTCGACTGCAAATATTTTCAACCTAGAAAAGCGTATTCTGATTCCACCAACGTTTTGATAGTAGATTTTCAGTTCATTATGTAAATTGGAATATGTTCGTTCTTTTTGGTTTACTATATGCCCAGTGCACCTTTTTACCTACCTTTAGTTTTGGTGGAGGCTCAGTAATGGTGTGGAGAGGAATTTCTTTGAACGACCGCACTGTTCATCAAAAATAATGGAACTATGAATGCTTATAGACATTTTAGAAAAATATGATGTAGCATTTGCGGCAAATAAGGATGAACATTTTTTGTTTATGCAAGGTTACTCAAGACGTTACTGAGCTCATATCGTTAGGAACTATCTTCAAGATCTAGAAATGACTTCAATGGAGTGGCTTGCACGAAATCCAGACCTAAGTCTCATGAAACATGCCTAGAACATTCTCAATAGAAGGTTAAGAAGCTAGCAAAACGAATAATCTACCTTGAATAAGGTTCGGAATAGACTGCTCGAAATTTGCAACGAAATTTATCAAAATGCTATAAGATTATTGGTTTTGACTATGAATCGTAAGTGATGAATTTATTGTCACCAAGGGTTGAAATATCTGGTATTAACAATTTTATGGGAACTTTGATTTTTTCCAGAAAATTCAATTTTTCATGAATACTTTCATATCAATTTCTATGAATACCGCTTTCATTTCGATTGTTCTCAAGCATACCTAAGTGCTGGTGGATAACTAGAAAATAACTCTTCAATATATCCAAACCTCTTTTCTGAACAAATTTGAATTTTCTATTATGTGCATTAATTTCTTCTCGCAGTGTAATATCGGAATTTCGAAAAAATATATGTCCACGGAAAAAACGAACAAAAATTGATATTTTCAATTTTGATAGAATAATACTGCCATTTCGTTTGAATAGTATATATCACTTAAAATACCAAATACAATGATGTTATCTTCGATCATAAATATTTATCTTCATTTATTATTCAAAAAATATGATTCCAACTGTCGTATTTGTTGATAAAACGTCCTGTTCTGTTGTTTCTCTCAACGCACGGCATTTATTATCCAATTTGACGTAACGCGAAAATGGCATCGCCTCGGATAGCCACATATTTTCTGTGTAAAATGATTATAGTGGAATGAAACAAAGCTCAGATATAACAAAACGAAGAACCGTAGCTATCGTCGCGAATCCGAATTAGCGTCGAGCAAAATTGTCCCATTTTACCCTTTCGCCAAATCATTTATCCAATTCTGAAGGCATAAATACGTCGTGCATTCAGAATTGCATCGCGCGGCGGGTAGGAATAATTTTGAATTTGAAATTGGTTTTAATCTACAATTTCCATGATCAAACATTGGCGGCGGCAGCCTATCTTTGTTTACACAGCTTCGTCCTTTGTAACCGCAGGGCTTCAAGGATGATACCAATGGAAAACACACATTTCCACACTCGTGTAATGTACATACACTGTTCTACCCCAAACGGTTATGGGAAATCGCCCTATACTGGTTGTGGTGATGTGCTTAATTGAAAAACACATGTATATCATTGCTGTTGCTGATATGCTAATGAAAAACATTTTCAGAGGCAAAATTTAGTGACAGCACGATTTAAACGAATTAATATCCTTGTAAAGAAAATATTTGTTGATTAATATTATGTAATTAACAAAAAGTACTTGTATCTCAAATTTGAAATTTGTTTGGACTTCTCAGGTCCTGGTTTCACGTGAATTAGTGGATTCCGGCCATTATATCATTATCCTCGAATAATTATTAATTTTTTCAATACTTTTTAATGCAGCATTCGCCAGCCGCCAGGGACTTTTATCAGTTACTTTTTATTTTTCCGAATTTTCCTACTCCAGTTCATAGACTCTCGGTACATTAGAACTATCGATGTCATATAAAGATGAAATATGATAAATATACCCTGAACTGACGTCTGCTAGAAATTGCTAGCTTGTTTCTATCTCTAAATCTATTAAATATTCACATTCACAATTTTTATATTGAATTTTAATGGCAATCTATTAAACGATCAAACAATGGGCTTAAGCACCATCTACTAGCAAAATATAGCTTCACTGTATGCAGATGGATAGCAAACATGCTTCACTGCTGAAGGATGAAGGCTTTTCTGTATGAGGAGATAGACATGAAAATCACGAAGTGGTATGCACCCGGTAAGGTACTTACCCCACTGCTGTGCAGCCTTGTGGTTAACACACTGCTGATCAGCTCGATCAATATCGGCTCTACACCCATAGTACGCCAACGACATCGTATTCGTTGAATAAGATAATTTATTTCTACCATCATTGAATTATGCAGATAACTCTGAAAATAGTAGAAAAATTGTGTCTGGACGAAAAACTTTATTCGGCCAAATCAAGCATTGTGCCTCTTATTTGTATGTTCAGAGTGATGTAAGAACGACCTCCACATCTATTGGAATAAATCTCACAAAGTCCATCGAAACCAAGCCACTCTTGAAACGTTCATCTAGAGCAGGGGTTCCCAAACTTTTTTGTACCACGCCCCCCACTGGTTATGTGGAGAGCTCCCGCCACTCTTTGTACGTATGATAAAAATTAAAACAAGTATTACATGAAAAACGATTATGATTACTGATACAAATTTTAACATTGTAACACAGATACATTTTCAATTTAAGGAAGGTAAAGCAATAGGTCTACCTACTAACAAAAACAAAACATAAAATGTAAGTTTTAGAGATGGGTGCGCTGGCATGTTCTGGATAAGTTGACAGATCCTGGATTGAGTTTCAGACAAGGCACAGCATAGGTCACTTTCGACATCAAGTTCGTTGCGGTACTTGGTTTTGATCGCCACAAGAGTTGAAAACGCTTTTTCGCACATGTATGTTGCTGAAAAAGGCAAGTACATCTGAACAGCTTTCTCTGAAACACAGAGGTAAACTTTTATTTACTTTAACCAAAATGAGGGCTTGTCAATTTTTCAAAATTGTATATTGCAGCAGAGTCATCTTTTTTTCTATTCCCTCCTCTTGTAACTCTTCTGGCAGCAACTGTATGTCCATGTTGAACGGGTCAGTTGATAGTTTGTAAAACTCCTCTGACAAGTTAGGAAAGTACCTGCTGAACTCCTCCTTGAGGTTCTTCAAATGGTCAATCATCAAGTTTTTCAAAAGCGGTCCTTCAAAAACGTCCGCAAAACATGCTTCTTCTGAGAGACACTACTTGGTTGAAACTTGAATTTTTGCTGGGGTTCATTGATACTTTACGCATCCAAAGGTGTAGTTTCTCAATGTAAATCTTCATGGCATCCCGATGTGTTACTATATTTGAGTCTGCACCTTGCAGTCTCGAGGTTAGGTCGTTTAACGTATCAAAAAAGTCTGATAAATAGGTCAAAATCACTTGGTTACTGGGTTTTTTGAACTCTGCACTGAGCTCGTTTTGTTTCTGCAGTGCCAAAAACGTAATCACTTCATCACGGAGCTCAAACAGTCTTCCCAACATATTGACTTTTGATAGTCATCGTGCTTCTGTATGAATTAGAAGCCTTTCGTAGTCACTTCCTAAATTTTCACAAAGACTTTTAAACAGTCGAGTATTTAATGCACTGTTCTTTACGTAGTTGACTACTGTGAGTCATAGCTTTCAAACAGCATTGAGTTCTTTTGGAAGCGTTTTTGCTGTCAAGGCTTGGCGGTGAATAAACCAATGTATCCCAACCACGTCAGCATTCTTCTGGTTGACCAACTGCACAAAGCCTAAGCGAGAACCGAGCATTGAAGAAGCAACATCTGTTTTTGCCAAGAAAGTTCGTGTTTATCGAAAAAGTCTGATACTCGCACTCACACCAAGACCAAACGGAGGTATCGGTACACTCGGCCGTTGCCGTCGAGGGGGACGGTTTTGAGAACCTTGAACTCTTGTGTGCTTTGTAGTTTTAAAAACTGTAGCCTTCTTTGATAGAGTTTACAACTTTATTAAAACTTTACAAAAACAATTATGAAAACTTAGAAAGACTTCATTTCAAAAATTTAAGGAAATTATTTTTGTAATTTTTTTAATTATTTCATTTGGATGTCACGCCACCCCTCGATTCTCAAAGTCCTGCATCACCCGCTCTAACAAATTGGTGTCGATTGCCCTAACTTCTCTTGTGATGGCTTCTTTCAACTCTTTCAGATTTCAAGGTTTGGCGACGTAGACTTTAGTCTTTCATTTTCCCCACAAAAAATATTCATTAGCAGTGAGTTTCGGAGAACGAGGGAGCCACGGCACATCACCAAAACGAGAGATTACAAGACCAGGAAAATACGACGCACAACTTCCATTGAGGCTCTGGCTGTATGTGCCGTGGCACCATACTGTTGGAACCAAACATTTATTCTGTACATTCTTCGTCGTCGCAACTCTGGAATAAAAAAATTCTCCAGAATTAAAACATATCGCTCAGAGTTTACATTTACGGTTGCCCTTCTTTCATCCTCGAAAAAATTTGGCACAATCACCCCAAGACGTCTCATTCGCACCAAACGGTGACTTTCTCACTGTGAAGTGGAGATTGATGCAGTTCGCGGAGATTTTCTGCTGCCCAATATCGGCAATTCTGTTTATTAACCGGACCGCCCAAATTAAAATGAGCCTCATCAGACATCATTGTCACTGATTCATTTTCATCATCGATAATCATTTGCATCCTCTCGGCAATTTGCTGGCGTCGTGGAAAATCTTCTTCATTCAGTGGCTGGGTAACCATTAGCTTATAGGAGTGAAAACCTAGGTCTTGGTGTAAAGTTCTGCGAACAGTTCGACTACTCATTTGGAGTGCTGCAGCTCTGGACTGTGAATTACAGCTTGTTCACTCTTTTCACAGTAGCTGGTGTCCTTACACTTCGTGGACGCCCTTGAGGTTTCAAATTCATTGCTGATGCAGTCGTTCTGAAATTCTGTACCCATCTGATGATTGTGTCACGTTTCCGAATTGGCGCGTTACGACCAACGTTGAAGCGACAATGACAGACTCTCCCGATTTTAAATACACTTCAACTGCAAACGCACGGTGCTCTCTCGTCCAGATAACCATTGTTAAATAAATGGTAACTCCTCGTGAGTCGAATGACCTCGTCCGATCCCCTCTACTTACTAACCGTTACGTGTACTACCCGTTCCAAAAATGCCCTTATATTACGCATCACCCTGTACTAAATTTAACAGCACTGAAATGTTTCCTGTTTGTATAATAGCGGATATACTTTCAGGCTACACGCTAAAGGTGTATTTTGTTGATGAATATGTCAGAATGTTTTATTGCCCCATTCATCGATTTTTTCGCTAGAAACATTCGATTTCGAAGCATCATTTAACACGCATTTCAATTCTATCGCCGGCATTCATTCTGAAAATTAAGATCTTCTTTTGTCGTCGCATCAGGAAGGAGATTGGCGAAAAGTCAATTTCAATATAATTCCCCGTATATAAAGGGAGGGAAAGGCCAGATGTAAGATCGGGATTCAACGTTTGTTTTTCTGAGCGGAAGCCCTTCAAACACTTACACAAAGGGAAATTAATGAAAATCAACCAGCCGACTGATTAGCTAATCTATTAATCATTTCACGAATTTTCAACAGAAATTCTTGATAAATGAAGATGAGTAATGATCAGTTTACAACCGTTTAACGTGACTGAGGATGGTTTAACATCAATAAACTAGTCATATTTGAATTTGAACCTCTAAATGACTGACAATAATACAAAAAGTATCCATTTCGTTGATGTCATTGATTGTCGTTTGTTTCTTCACTACAATGAAATACGAAGCACTCTTAGATTTCAAATTATTAATGAATTGCTCGTGAAGTTTTGCTGTGTGTACAAGAAATACATGAGGCGTATGATGAAATTGTTTGATTCATGTTCAAAATGAACCCCAGCTACCTCAATACATTTTTGTAACAGAAGCTTCCACAATTGAAAGACTTGAAGCCAGTCATCTTTGGGAATGCTCTCGAAAAAGTGATGAATTGCCTGATCGATCTCCTCCTGGCCGACCACGTAAATGTTTCTCTTACGTCAAAGAACAAACCGAAATCAAACAAGTATTGAAATAAAACGCAAACCTTAGTCTACTTCAATATTTATTGAATCTCCTTCAGAATATGCTCCATTTGAATCGATACACATGTGCCAACGTTTTTTCCAATCATCGGAACATTTTTCTAGGCACTTTCAGGAATGCCCTTCAGCTCCTTCTGTGAATTTTCTTCTATGACGTCTATGGAATCAAATATGGTGCCCCGGAGTGGCAATTTCAGTCGGAAGAAAAGAAAAAAGTCACAAGTAGCTAAATCAGGCGAATAAGGCGGCTGCTCGATGGTATTTATCGAGTGTTTGGTCTTAAATTCGTTAATAACCGTGGCTCGATGAGATGGTGCCTTATCCTCATCCTTCCACAAATGCGGCCGTTTATGGCAAAAACTTTGAATAGCATTGTCTTGCTTTTCGAACGACTTTGGGGAACGTTATCGTCGGTTGAAGAGGTCGAAGGTCGTCCGGAACTTGGCAAATCTTCGACGATCTCCTGACCGCCTTTAAAGGCACCATTCGTACACTTGCGTTTTCGACGAAAATGAGTCTCTATAAGCCTTTTCCAGCATTCGCAACCATTTAGCACACGAAATTTAATTCAAAACTTTTTGTACAATATTTGTTTCCATTGCAAAATTCGCTGAGTACCACTGAGGTCGAGGTTTCAACAGCTGTCGTAAACAAACTAGTTGACAGATCGCGCTTATGTTTAGCATAGTAATTAAGGCCAGTCCTACCAACACAAGGAAAGTGAAAATACTTGAAAATACTCAACGCGGGCACTTTAAATGAGAATTTCCGGATACTGTTTCGTCACAGAGTATGTTCATGTAGAAAGTCAACCGTTTGCATTACCGTGTATGGCGATGCATTGTTGTGATGCAACATTATCCCTCGAATCTTAACTGATACAAGCACTGCAGGCATTTTGCGTGTACCAGTTGGCTGTCACTGTAGGTTGATTTTAAAGCATAACTACTCACTAGGCCTGTACTCAGAGAGAAAGCTAACATGATTTTTTTAACAGATTTTTGCATTTTCGCCGCATTGGGTAGGGTTAAGTTATCTCCGTGAATTCACACAAATCGTTTCGTGTATGGGGCACCCAACGGTTAACTATTTTTTTTCATATGGAAATGTTTATGTAAGATTGAATTGACTGTTGCAACACTAAGGGTTGCCTCAATCATTTAACAGGTACATATTGGATTTACTTCGATCAATGTTGTTAACAGACGACGAATAGGACCTACCAGTACGTGAATCGTCACCAAGCTATATCCATCTCTTCATGAATTCAGTACATTACCTCAACACAGTTGGTCGTGATGGACTTTCATTACCAATTTAGAGCTTCCACTTTTTAAGGCTTTGTTCCTCAGTAAACATCTTTGTAATCGTAGATCATCGCGCGCTCTGTTTCTCTAAGAAATAGTCGCTATCACGTTCAGTATATGTCGTCCACTCAAATGGAGTTAGACCTATACTAATCAAGGATGATGGTTTTTGATATTGCTATGTTGCCAGCTCTTATTCCTGTAGTTTCGTGACATCTCAAAGTATACACCGTATTCAACTACGTAAATATGGAAATATTTGTGGTTATTGTAGAGCTATTGTTTTATGTATTTTCGTAAATTTATTATTATTCTAATAATGAAAAATGGCATCTTTCAAAATGAAATTAAAGTATAAACTGATTCGAGAATTGTAGGCAAAGTTGCAAACTTAGATATAGGTATAATAATTCACATTAAACTGAAATAGATGAAATGGAATTCAGTTAACTGATATAATAATGAAATATATTAGCATTTCTTCTGGTTTATTAAATCAGCGCATATCTGTTTATTCAGATTCAGATATAAACTAATTTATAATTATATTCTTGCACATTAGTTATTCAACATTTCACCCTGGAATATTCATTTAGGCAGTAAATTATTCACGGATAATAATCAGCATTATCACAAAGTATATTTATTGTTCAGATTTAAATCAATTTGGTTGAATATTGCGGGTTAGGTCAACTTTTATTATCCGTTTTACAATTCATCTATTTAAATTATGCTAGTCAGTGCAATAAGCATTATTATCTGTGATTCGTGTTACTTTAACCTTGAAATACTACTGAATTGAATGATATTAATTCAAGTGGTTAAACTTATGCAGAGAAACTTTTGTTGAAACTGGAGTAAATTATATTTTCAAGAGATTACACATCTTCAGTAAAAAGCAGACCCTATTTTTCATATAACACAAATTTTACATACATTCATGATGCAGTTCAATATTTATTTTACACCTTCAGGGAAGGTTGTATTTATTGTGATATTGTATTATTTTGTATTTTGAAGAATTATATATATATATACATGTTGATTATTTGCGTGTCCTAAAATTGTTTCGATCGTTCTATTATATTCATAATAGAAAGTTTATTTGGAACGCTCTATGTTTCTAATCATTTTTATCGTATCGACCCGAAATGAGATGGATATGGATCTTTTTGAGATCCTACCGATGCGTTTTAAGTATTTGAATTTCATTTCACATTCTCATAACTATCAACAACTTCCTAATATTTTTGATTTCAGTAAACTTTTGAATCTACATATATCGAAAATTACTTGCTTTGAATGTAATGTTGTCGCGTTTTCCTTGCACGTTTTATTATAGCATAAAAAGTGCGATGTTTTACCTTCACCAGTTGATAGAAATTATCTTAATATTCCCAACGAAATGATGAGATTCATTCAAATCCTTAAATTTTACAGTTTGTGTCAATTCTGCAATGAAAACATTATTTGATCTTGATATTCGCAAGGGACAAGATTCAAATCCTTAAATTTCACAATTTGTGTCAATCTGGCCATTTGAAACACTTTTTGAGAAAAATTTCTTCGTTACAACTGACTTAACGATTGCTAGACCTGCATGCTCTCCATTAGACCATTGAAACTTTTCGGAAATTCATCCTACCGTCGCGCGTTAAATATTTAAATTTTTTTCAACCTGTAAACTTATGTCTTCTTACCAAATGAAAGTTCTCATGTCACACATGGGATTTGAACTCTTAGGACTTGACAACTTGGCTGATAATTGTGATATCATCTTAAGATTTTCAATCTTAGTAGATTTTCGAATCTAGAGTATTTTGCTATAATTCAAAAATTTCTTGCTTTGAATGTAATGTTGCCACATTTTTCTTGCGCATTTTTCTACCTCATGAAAATTGCGCTGTTTCACCACCATTCGAAGAAATATGATGGATTGTTAATATTCATCAGGAAAATCTGTTAATTACAATACTAAAATTTAAATCCTTGATACAACTATTACTACACCTTCATGCTATCTACTAAAGCAGGGGTGCTCAAACTTGAACTGCTGGCGATCTACCTTAATATTTTTAGACTACCTACGATCGACTCTGAGAGGCTGCAAGTATGTGTGATGCAGGGTTGTCGTACATACATGCTACACCCTATCTACCTATCGATCTAGGTAGAGTGCACCGTAGCATATATAGATCATTAGCTTTCCGCACAATATACATTATTTTAGTCAAGGTTTGGGTTAGATTGAGTTAGGTTCTTCTCTATAATATCAATGAAAAAAATTCATAGCTATTCAAAGTTGCGAGTTGTTACAAAACAAGTGTTACATATGGTGTTAAACTTAACTGGAGCGTGGCACTGCATGTCCTCAGCATACTTTTCATAAGATGGTATGTAACCACTGAGTGCTAGTCGCAAGGATGATGACATATGATCGTCAGTGTATGGATTGCGATATTTGACTTAATTATCTACATTTCAGAAAATGCAGACTCGCACAAGTAAGTTGACCCAAACATTGTCGTCAGTTGAAGGGCGATTTGCCTTAGATTCGGAAATTTATCCTCAGATATAAAACATCAGAAATTTGTATCAGACGCTGTAGCTTAGAGAGGTATATCTGATATCATCTGAACCAACTCATTTTCAACAGAACATGAGTTCATATTAAACTGACTTGCTATTTCAGAAGCTACTTCCTCAATGTTTTTACATGGAAAAGGTTAACTCATAAATGATATTATATTTGTCAATTTACTGCAATCTTAAAAACGCATTTCGAATTGTCCAAAAATATTTGATAATTCAGCCTCATACGTATCATAATTCAACTGAGGAATCCTTGCTTTCAAAGAGGGAAAATGTTTCAGATCCTTTTTTTTCACTTGATCAATCATAAGTTGCAATTTACATTCGAATGCGTTTACTGCGCTAATCATCTCAATAATAGTTTTTACTTCACCTTGAAGCTCCAATTTAATGGTGGTTAAGTGCATTGTTTGTCAGTCAAAAATGCCAAATCAGTCAGCCATTTTTCGTTTTTCTGAGTGTTTTCACCTCTTTCGTCTAGAAAAGCTATTATTTGGGGCCATAATTCTTGAAACCTTTCTAGGAATTTTCTGCGACTCAACCACCTAACGTCCGTGTGAAGAACTAAATCAGTGTATTCTGCTGACTACTTATCTTCCAACTGCAACTTAAAGAGCCAACGTTGCAAGCTACGTCTACGGATCGAATTCGTTTTTTTTGTTGCAATGCCCATAATTTTCTCTGTGTTTAAAACTTTTGAACACAAAACTTGTTGATGTATAATGCAATGGAATGAAAAAAATTAAGGGAAAATACGCCTTGTGACAGTCGGACGAGATAACTTAAGTTCTCTAATAGCAGACATGATTTCTGTTTCATTTTTTGAATCTCCAAATAAAGTCTCACCCGCTTCAATAAACGCTTCCTTCACAACCTATCCATCTTCGAATGGTTTCTTGTGTTTCGCCAATATATAAGATATTTTAAATGACGCGATCGTAGCAGCTTTTGATTGTTTGGCAGGTCTTGTGAACATGGTTTGTTCTGTTTTCAAACAAGATATCAATTCTCTCTGTGGTGGAAAATCCTTTTCGTAGTTTTTATGAACCGTTTAATGATGCCTTTTCAAGTTACTACGCTTAGGTATTGCAACTGACTCACGACAAATAAGACAAATGCATTTATCCTTCACCATACAAAGGAAAAATTCTTCCTCCCAATAGTTATTAAAACAATACGTTTTAGGTTTCTTCGCTGCACTCATTTTGTACTATTTAATAATAAACCTTGTATAGACGTAGTATTGCCTTCAAGTTAAAATTCAGAATGACTCCAACTCCTGGAGGCGCAACATTTATATCGGCGTGAACGAAAGTCTCGAATGTTACCGTCAAACGCGCCACCCGAAATTTCTAGAAAAGCGGCCAGAATAAAGAATGCGGCTTTTCTCTGACAAGTACTGCGAGTTCCTTTGATAAAGCCGCTTTTTGTCGCTAGCAGAGTGTTATTTCATTATGTAATAAATTTTTGTAGTTTAGTTACCTATTTATTAAAAATTATTTTCTTCGCGAGATCTACTCAAAAAGCACTCGCGATTGACGTCTGAGCAATTTCATTTTATATGCCAATTGATCTGTTCTCACTCACATACCTATTTATCAGAAAATTTTCATATCACACATGGAATTCGAATCCGTTGTGTCTTAATTTGGCAGAAATATCAACAACTTCGAATCATTTATTCAGAAAGTAATTTTGAATTTTTTACATACTCAGTTCATTCGAAATTGTATGCTTTGTAATGTTGCACATTTTCCGTTGCACGTTTAAATAACACGTATGGAAATTGCGCTGTTTCATCTCTCTCCTATCAATAGGAATTATGTTGATAATCGCAACGAAACTATATTCAAATCCATAAATTTCACAATTTGAATCATTTCGCAATTTGGAACACTTTATCAAAAAAATCTGTTATACAACAGTACTGGAATTCGAACTACAAATGCAACGATTGCTAGACTTGATGGCTGGCCATTAGACCATTGTAACTTTTTGAAAATTCATCCTACTATAGCTTTTGGAATATTTCGATATATAAACAATTATAACATTAATTTTACTTCTTATCAGTATTATAGCTATAGAGGTAAAATATCTATAATCAAAATATAATTTGCTTGTAATCTCATATTTATATGGTTGAATTCTAGGTTAACTTTGAAGACAGAAATTGATTCCATGTGGAATTTAATAGATATCTGTCGTGAAATTATTAGAAAGGCCACGACTAAAGAAAATATCGACGAACTAGTTCGAGTTAACATGTTACTTTATTTGTTGTTGCATGAAATATTCATTCAAGTTTTCTCGTCCTTCATTAAATGTATTCCCAATTTTTACACTGAAGCCACCCAAAATAAAACTCAGATTATTTAATATCAATAAAATGAAACCTCTTCCAAGTTCATATCAATCAAAATGAGGGATTCATTCGGGCTATCATAAATATCATATGTGTTCATAGAACTGGAACTTCAGCAAGTGGTTGGTACTTCAAATTATTTGAATAAATACGAGTCGATTATCATTCGTTACTGGTGAATTATTGCCTTGCTTCGAAAATAGAAACCAAAAACTGAAAACAAATATTGATGTTGATTTTAAAATTGGTTAGTCATTAAATAAAGCTCCATGTTCTCAGCTTTGCGAACTGGAACGGCAGGAGCAGGATTTGTCGAAATAACACCAATGAATGACATATTAAAGTTTCGTCGATTGCAGCTTCAATACTCTACGTATTGTAGTAAAATCTAGAATTTGTGTTATCAAAAGATGAAAGCGAAAACATGAAAGTAATTACTCGTAGCTCGTGAACTCTGACTTATTCGAGCTAGCCCCTTCTACGAATGGAGAATGTATTTGAAGTGAGTCTATAAACCTAAACACCCTTGCTCTAAGGAGAGAAACTGAAAGCATTGACACCATCCCTCCCAGGTGAGGCCATGGAGCTATTGAGCAAAGCTAAGGGTAATCCTTGAGAACATACTTTTCCTGTTTGTTATAGATCCAGACTACCCTTCTTGACCTATAGACGCATTCTTGGAGACAAAGCGTTAAACTAAAGCAGATGAACTGGCTATACACTATAGTCACCAGACCGTAAATAACATATTGTTCTGTAGTTCAAACGCTTGAAACAAGCTTACTTGAATATTACAGATACGTATTATACTACAAGTACGTTATGGAAGTCCTTTGGTTCTTCCTTCTCTCGATCAAGCATCGATCAAGATAAGAGCTCTAGATTTCTCTACTAGAGGGTGCAAACGATATGAAACAGCCGTATTACTTTGGGCACACTTGGAGAGAGTAATAAAGTTATCCTCGTCTGGATACTGGGTCATTCAGGCTGATCAGCTAACGAAAAAAGAGATCAACTAATAATAATAATAATAATAATAAAAATATAAAAAAAAAATTTATAATGAAGGACGGAACATTACAAACAGATAAGTGCAGAAAATGCCATATAAGATCGGAGACTATACAGCATATTACGTCCGGATGCGAACAACTGGCCAATACGGAGTATCTTCACAGGCATAATCAAGTGTGCAACATTATCCACCAGAAACTTGCACACAAGTACGGACTTCTGAACACCTTCCAGCCATATTACAAGTATCAGCCGGCGCCCGTATTGGAAAATGACTCTATCAGATTATACTACGATAGGCCTGTTATCACTGACAGAATGGTGACGAATAATAGGCCGGACATAGTGGTGTATGATAAGAGAGCCAGAACAGCAATGCTGGTGGATGTCGCCATACCGAATAATAACAACGTGCTGAACAAGTTCCAGGAGAAAAAGTCCAAATACACAGACCTTGCTATTGAGATCAAGCAGATGTGGCACCTCGATAAAATAGATATTGTTCCTGTCATCGTATCCTCGACTGGTTTAATACGCAAAACTCTGCATGATAGCCTTAGGAAATTAGAATTGCATAAGAATACCTATATAGAAATGCAAAAAAGCTGTAATTCTTAATACATGTAGGATAGTTAGGAAATTTATGTCAAGTATATTGTAATAGAGCCTATTCCCTTTGATTGCTAAATCTGGGAAAGGTAAATTATATCCAGCTAACAGCTGAGATAGTGCATAAGTCCACGATAATAAATATGCAGTAGAATAATATCATACCTTATACATACTTATGTTAAGGTATCAAAATGAAAAAAAGCCTAAAAAACAAAATCTTAATTCCATGACAACAAAATAAACAACTTCAGAAGCATAGGCTCGAACATTCTAAAATGTCTCGCCTGTTCGCTTCGTCAATATTCATCAGCCTAACAAACAGAAAAAGAAGAATAGTGACAATATATCCACTCCAACCCGAATCAACACATCACATTTTTTCTCATATCACTTTAGTTCATACTTCACATATTTTTCCATTGTTCCTTTTCTTCTTTCTTCTTTTTTTTAGAGCCAGACTAGTCACATTTAATTTTTTAAAGCACGTTATAGTTTAAAGTCACAGTTTGGTTTAAAGTCACAGTTTAGTTTAAAGTCACAGTTTAGTTTAAAGTCACATTTCGGTTTTGAAATAGCCACATTCTGTTTTAAAGTTACATTCCGGATTTGTATTATAATATTTCAGTTATACGTCAACAACTGGAACACTTCATTGATTCACTCTATCTGGTGTGGCCAGAACCATATTTGGGTACCCCTCTTTCAATTGCTAAGTATACAAGTAGAAGGGTTAAATTCAAATCACTGAATTGCCTTGGATACTACTAGGACTGGGAACGGCAAAATCGAAAACTTTTATTGTCATTTTCACAGACCGCAGCAGATTGACAGAGTTCAAATTCAGTCTGAATGATGGGGACGAATGGTCAGCAATGGGTAGAGTCTGGTTTGGCCCCCAAGGACTCAAGATTTAACATCCACGGACTTTAATGAATGGAGAACTGTAAGAATTAAAGTTCACCAGGGTGGATTAAATACAAGGGATTATCTGATGCATTCTTTAGTATAACTTCAGGAAACTCAATAACTTGAAGATAAGTTTTGTGCGTCCAAGAAGAATGTAGACATTTTAAACAACCTCGGAGATTGATATAACTGGGACTATGTTTGAGAATGTTAGTTTAAAATTTGATAAGATTATGTGAAAATTCTAGCATAAAATACAAAATCATTTTTAACTCTGACTATAGCGTATAGGGGTGGATATAGAGTATATCCACCCTATATATATAGTAGAGTATATAGGAATGCCTTATATATTTCAATGGAAATTGACTTTCATTTTCACTTACCTAATATATGTTGTTCTATTTGGAATAGGAAAAAGAATGATTCAGTTTCATGAACATAGTTTACTTCTAAAACTGAGATTTGTTATAAAACTGAAGTTTGAAAAAAGGACTATTTTCCAGACAACAATTCAGAAAAGACATATACTGATCTGAAGAAACTCATCTTATTTCGGGTTGACAAGTTAAAAAATGATGAGAAACATGTGGTATTCCATTTGATCGGCTATATATACTTTTTCAATATATTCAACGAAGCTATGGTCCAATTACGCACTAAATAGACACGCGGTATATGAATATATGAACTTTTTGCCTTAAAACTACTAATCGCCCGCAACAAGGATGCATCTTCAATTTAATTATTTTCACGAAAATGAATTAAATATAAGTATAAGTATTTCAAACTTTGAAACCTCTGCATCTTGTTTTAAATGATCTGTTACACGCCCGGAAGGAATTACTACAAACAAACCATGTTTTCCAAACATTATCGTTTTTTTGTTTATTGTAAATTATCTGCAACCTTCAGAACTGAAACAACCCTTAATAATTCATTTATTTCAACAAAAACAACGCGTACTCTGCTCCACATTCGAGGTAGTTTAATATCCATCCCTAATTCGCCTGGCCTAATACACTTTCCTATGTAACATTTATATAAACAATTTAAAAGTACATAGTGGGTAATGAAGCTACTCTATGTTGTTTCAAAGACAGAAGTAATAAAGACATTTACGAAAAAATGAATATTCTCCCGGGTGCCCGACTGTGAAATTATCCGTTGAATAAAATGAATATTTTCTCACTTGACAGGTCTTAATCAACGCGAGGGCATTCCCTTAGCCTGGTAAATATTATTTTCGGGGTGAACTCAGCTTCAGATGGAATAAGTTAGTACTGCTAGATTGCCTCCAACAAGATGTCAAGGCATATCTACTCTACTGTCGTTATCCTTTTATTCACTCCAAAATATTTATATATTAATTCCTTCTTCTTTATGTACTTGACGATATGCATACGTTTCCTCATATAAAGGACGGATAAAGAACTACTGATTTCATCTGAAAATGCGGTTTTCAATTTGGCATTGCATCTCATTTTCAATGTGGATATCTCAAGAAAAAAGAGTGTAATTCGAAAACATACGTCTTTTGAATTCTTTCAACCCAATTTAGGGTCATATGAGATTCGACTTGGATTTTTAATACAGGGTATGGAAACCTCTATCTAACTCATCAGGAATGAATTTTTTTGAAAAAGTCTGTTACAAAAGTTTCAGAACTTTTTTCTGGCTACCTAATGGCGTCCTTAAATTCGACCCTTATTCAAATGGGAACCCTTATTTTTATTACGGATTTGAAAGGAGTGTGAAATTTTACGTTCAAATATGACCTTAACCATGTACCTAACTACAAGCTTCAAAGTTATTTCAAGATCAAATTAACTGATTTCGGTATAAGTAAGTATGGAAACCACTTTGTAACTCGTCAGTGATATATTTTTCTTTAAAAAGTCATCAGCAAAAGCTTCAGGATTTGTCCTGGCTACCTCATTTTCTAATTGGACCCCACTATTTTTCATGATGAATTTGAAAAAAGCATGAAAATTATTGACCAATATTAGTCCGAAGACTAACCAAAGTGATATTTATGTCAAGGTCATAGTCATATTAGAACCATCGTTTTCAAATCTGACAAATTTATGCTTGGACACTCTTTGAAGTTGATTTGAAAAAATGTTGAAGGAAGGTGGAAGGTCAGCTACTACTTCAAATGATTAATGGCGAGAAGTTTGCCCGGACAATTGAAGCAAGGCCAGTTGGAGCAAGGATGTCTATTCCGGCCAGTTAAGGCAACACGAACAACCATAATCTGTTAAGGCAAGGCTGATTATCCCGGCCAATTAAGGCAAGGCTAACTATCCTGGCCAATTAAGGCAAAGGGAACGAACTCGGTCGGTAAAGGTAAGGCTCACAACTTATCTTCACCATTAACATGTTGGCAGATTCCGAAACGGACGTGAAATTTATCAATCGCGTTCCTTATCATATCAGTACAAATACTATTCTTTGTCTCAAATCAGATTTTTAGAAACGTACAGTTCACTTTTTATGTAGCCTCAAAGGAAAAAGTCAAATAGAGTCAGATCAAGGGACCTGACAGGCCATTCGATAGTTTATCTTCGATCTATCCAACGAATATTGAATACTTCATTTAGGTAGTTTCTCACAATCGTCTTAAAATGAGGTGCCAGAAGTAAATCTCATTCAATTCATCACCGACTATCTCCTGAATCGCTGAAACTCTTGCAGTAATTGCAGATATAGTCCATCTAAATTTCTTTTTATTGAAAATAGTCCAACTATTTGTTTCCTTGAAAATACATACCTAAATATTTAATTTATTTAAGTATTGGTGTGATGTTGTTGAAGCCAATGAGGATTTTCACGACTCCAATATCTGCAGTTGTGAATATTCACATAACCGTTTAGTTGAAATGTTAATTCGTCTGAAAAACGATGAGTGATAGAGAATTTGGGTTCCGAATCGTTCTTTCCATCATGTTCTCACAAAATTCAACAGGCCTATTAAGATCATCTTCATTTATTTTTTGATGAAAGTGCTTTTGTAGAGATGAGAATTGCTTAGCCATTATAATGGTTAAATGCCGGTCTTTGACGAAAGCTTGGGCCACTTCCATTTGCTTCTCTTCTGAGGTTTCAGCCGACCAGATTCTGTACGATTCTTATTAGTCGCAGTTTCTTTAAATCTTCTAATAGTTCAAGAAACAGTGGAATTACTAATGCCTGTTGAGCATACTCGAAACGTTAAATTGAATAATTACATTACCTCATCGTACGACCTTCATCTATCACCCTCTCTGTCATCACTAATGAAGTTACTCTCCCTTGTTACCTTAGAGAAGTCACAGTGGAAGAAAGACATAAATAACAAAATATCAAAAATTTCCATTCCATAAACATCAATAGACCAAAAAACTCCTCTAACTATCCTAAAAAAGACTTTCAGAGGAGTTACTACAGCTAAAGTAAATGTTTTGCATATATCCTAAGAAGGACTTCTGCAGAACACCAACTGTCCCAAAAAACGGTAAATTCCGCTAGCCATTCAGTAAAAGACTATTATTATTAGGGAGGCCGAAAAAGCAGAAGTGCCAAATTTGGGGTACGGAGATTTTCAGTCACTGATAACGATTCTCGAATCAGTTTTCGAAAATTCGTATTCTAGATGCTGTATTGACTACCATACAGTAACTGGAATTTCTCAAAATTCTAGAAAAATTTGTGCTCAAAGACATAGTCGAGGTAATACTTGAACATTATTTTACCGTTTCTGTCTAATTCGTGAATAAAAAAGAAGTACTTTAAAAAAGAATTTTTTTGAGATGAGCCTGAAGGACCATCTTGAA
The DNA here is from genome assembly GCA_013387265.2 of Cryptolaemus montrouzieri. Classification (NCBI taxonomy): domain Eukaryota; kingdom Metazoa; phylum Arthropoda; class Insecta; order Coleoptera; family Coccinellidae; genus Cryptolaemus; species Cryptolaemus montrouzieri. The sequence continues at coordinate 29,080,846 of JABFTP020000186.1, read as the reverse complement.
TATTGTGGTTAGTGACATGGTCAATGTCATATTTGAACGAAATACTTCATGCTCTTTTCAAATCCGTAATAAAAAAAGGACTTCCCACTCAAAAAATCCAATTTAACCTCGAAATGAACCTGAAGGTCAAGGTCGAGGTCGCGTTTAGGTAGTCAAGCAAAAATCCTGAAATTTTTGTAGAGGACATTTTTCAAAAAAGCGTAGAAAAAGCTTAATACTTTGCAAGAAATACTTGAAAAGCTATGTATCTCTAAGAAGATGAAGAACGATAAGTTCTATCGGTCATAAATAAAATTCTCTTATGGATATCCATCAAATGATGAGTATAATAAAAGTTATAAAGGGACTGGTTCTTGATGTGAACTGATTTTATAGTCATTAGTTCGCCACACCGTTGAAGAGTCCAACGGACATGAAAACATTAAGTCAAGTTACCATCTATTGACCACAAGTGAAACAACCCAACGGCTGAGTTTTATTGATGAAAATGTCGAAGTTTGGTTAAGCATTTTGCGATATACTCCTGGAACATTTTGAAGTAATAAACCAAAATTTGGTGGTGATAAAGCGAAAATATAATAGATCGCCACTCGGATAATTAACTCATTCACAGACATTTCTCAAAGTTCATAGGGGTTCATTATTCGAGGGCTAATTGTCACTTTACTCGTTTCCTATGTTCAGATCCGCACCAATTGTGCCATGCTTTGGTGGTCATTCCACCCCCATTGCATTTACCGTCACGCCGACGGCTGCCACGTCCTCGCCACCCCATGAGCCAGGGGCGGGCTGGAGGAACTATGAACCATGACAAAGTTGAATTTGAGACAACTGTTAAACATGCATACTAGATATGAATTAACTTTTTCGCCACCAACATTGTAAATGTAAAGCGCTAAGGAACAATATAATTGATGAAAACTAATATGTAAATCCGATAATATGATAGATCAAGCTCATATTAAAATACTTAATTTTATTCTATCTGGAAAATTATAGTCGAATTAGAATGATATCTAGGAAATCTGAGGCTTGTATAGAGTTGCATGCACTGAAGCATATTAGAAAGGAAAATGTGTAGATAATATTCTATGACTTATAACATAACCTTAAATAAATTACGAAGGTACTGCCTCAAAACTCTTGAAATTCAAATCATAGTTTATAATCATACATACCTCAAATATTTATAAAGATGTCTCATTCTAATCATTCTTCTACTGGACAAATTAAAACTCTGTTGAAAGAAAGTTCTTGGATTACTTGTAAAGTCAAAGAAACTGAAATTATGATGAGGAAATTGTCTATTAAAGAATGTGAAAGTTCTGTAACAGAACCATTTGAAAGGTTGAATTTCACAGATATTGCCATTCCTGAAAAGAAAGAAACTCAAAATGAAAAGTCATCTGTTAGTTTTACTTTTCCTCTAGGAGTTGATGAAGAATTATGTTGTGAGGAAGAAGAGAAGAATGAAAAGAAAAATTATAATCCAAAGGGTACTGAGGTGATTATTTCTGTAATGTTTCCTTATTCGATTTTATTTCAGACTGGATAATAGTGTCATTGGTCTCGAATGACTACAGTGATACTGTAAATAAAAATAAGTATAGAAATGTGGTAACGTTATTCATAAATCATGTATTGAATAGTGAAAAAAAGACACATCTTTTAGATACAAAAGTATCTCATTTAGAAAAGCAATAATTTTTGGTATAATTGTTGGTAAAAGTGGTTTAGCAAAAGGAAAAAATATTACTGTAGACGATGGTACTGGCCAACTGACTTGTAAGTTTCGAAATGTAAATAAAGTTATTTGTTGTACTAAAAAGTCGGCAATTCAGTCGGAACAAATGAATGAAGCTATTCTACTGATAAGGTCAAAATGGCAACAAATTAGAAAAAAATTAATTACTTTTGAGGAGTTAAATATTGGTAACAGAATTTGTGCTTGTGGCGATATTTCATTTTACAAAGATAACTTCTATATGTTTGTCGATAACCTTCGAAGATATGAGGGAGTTGAGGGTAATATTATATTCATGAAAAAGGTATTTCATTTAACTCAAAATTGTGAAAGTTTTCCAACACAACCATGTGAAGGTCCTTTGACAGACTCATTTGGGTTGAATTTTGAAGAAATTGACCAATTGGAAAAGGGATTTTTACGGAAAGAAAATTCAAGTGCTACTTCTACTGTCCCTCTAGAAGTTGATGAAGAATTATATTGTCAGAAAGAACAGGATAACGAAAAGGATAATGAAGATCCAAAGGGTATGAAAGTGATAATTTCTGAACTGTTTTCTTATTCAGTTTTTGTTTCAGACTGGATAACAGCACCATTGCCATTCAATGATGATGATTTTATCGAGAGAGATAATATAAATATAGTAACATTATTCATAAATCATATATTGAATAGTGCAAAAGAAAGCACATTTTTTAGATTCAGAAATATCTCATTTAGAAAGGCAATCATTTTTGGGATAATTGTTGGAAAATGTAGATCTTCAAAAGAAAAAAATATAACTGTTGATGATGGTACTGGCCAACTTACTTGTTTGCTTCAGAATGCAAATGAATACCTTCAATGTACTGAAAACCCTGCAGGTCAGTCAGAAGAGCAAATAAATAAAGATATTGAAATTATAAGATCAAAGCTCCATAAAATTCGAAAAGATTCAGTTAGATTTGAAGAATTGAATATTGGTGATAGAGTTTGTGCTTCTGGTGATATTAAATTCCATGAAGATAACTTCTATATGTTTATTAATAATCTACAAAGGCATGAGAGAATTGAGGATAATATCATATTTATGAAAAAGGTATTTCATTTAACTCAAAATTATGAAAATACTCCAACACAACCATGTGAAGGTTCTATAACAAAATCATATGAAGAATTGAATTTCGAAGGAATTGGCAAGGAAAAAGAATTTTTTCAAAGAAAAAACTCATGTGCTACTTCAACTCCTTCTAAGAGTTGATAAAGAATTATGTTGTCAGGAAGAACCAAGGAATGAAGAGAATAATGATGATCCGAAGGTTATGAAAGTGATAATTTCTGTACTATTGTCTTATTCAGTTTTTGTTTCAGAATCGATAACATTGGCACTGCCTTCCGAGGATGATGATTCTTTCAAGAAAATTAATATAAATATATATTTATAAATCATATATTGCATATTGAAAAAGAAGGATCCGAAAGGTATAAAAGTGATTATTTTTGTACTTTTTTCTTATTCATTTTATTTCAGACTGTTCTCTATCAGACTCATCTTAGGGGTTGAATTTTGAAGAGATTGGCTTTGGAATCAGAATTATTACAAAGAGAAAACTTACGAAGCATGAGGACGTTGAAGATAATTACATATTTATCACGAGAGTTTTTTATTTGTTGAAATTTTTCAACTCTCATAAATTCTGAAGGAAACTCATATTTGCAAGAAAAATTACTGTATTGTTTTTCGTTTGAGTATTTTGAAACTTCATTTCATCTGTTTAGTTTTTCATCTCTATCGAAGTACATAACCAACATGGAGCTGCCATTCCAGATCATCCAGACAGGAATGGGCCAGCTTCAAGGAGGGTTTCTGTTGGTTCACAGATGGCTACAAAACTGTCCAAGGTGTTGGAGCTAGTGTATACGGTCGAGATGCTGCCATAGAACAGTCTACGTGTATGGCAGACTTGAGACTGTTTTTCAAGCAAAAATATTTCCCATTGACTACTGTGCTAAGCTCTTTTTTGTAGGGGGATTAACAAGTAGGTCAATGAAAATCATCATGCATAGCCAAGCTGGAATGAAGGCATTGGCATCCGACAACTGTATGTCACTAATTGTGCAAGAATGTCGTTCATCCCTCGCCCAACTGGGAGAAAGAAATCCGCTCTGCCTGATACTGGTCCCAGGCCACTCGGGCAATGAGAAGGTGGACTCATTGGTGGCTTCAGGAACAGCCTGGGGATTCCCTGGACTGGCGCCTAGGCTTGGAATTCCCCTGAAGACTGCAATAATGGAAAATAACAGATGGTTCGACCTGAAGGTATGGGAGCACTTGCTGAGCCTCACAGGTCTCAGATACTATCGACTTGCCATATGTGACTCTTTCACTGTGAGATCCAAGCCTTAGCTCAAAGTTTTCAGGGCAGACCTGAGAGTTCTAATTGCCATATTCACGGGTCACAGTTGCCTCAGAAATCACCTAAATGAGTTACTATTGATCGAGGACTCCTCATACAGACTATATGAGGACAAAATGGAATAAATAGAACACAACATGTGTGAATGGCCAGCTGGGGACAGAATCAGGCTTGAGAAACTTGGATCTAACAAACTGGAGCTGCTTAAAAAGTTTTCACCCACAAAGCTTATAGCCTTTGCAAAAAGGACGTAGCTTGTAGGTGAAATTTAGTACAGAGTGTATTACAAAAAGACCACTGGGTTGCAGTGGCAGGACTGTGAATCAGCCCACACTCAATTTTAATATCTTATCTAAGCACAAAACGAAGTAACAAATTGTGCGGATGAAATGTTGGTGTTTGTGTATTTATAAGAATAAATTATTTTTCCATTGTTTAGAGGAATTTTATTATAATTTTAACTGAATTTTCGGGAGTAAATAATTTACTATTATTTTGTTCAATAGTTATAAATTCAAACGATATTGCATTTATAAAAACAAATTGAGAAAATATAACAAATCTCAGAATATAACCTCCCAGTAAAGCTAAAAGTATACCAATTCTACTAGAACTGATTAGTAATGGTAAATATACGAGGTTTGCTCAAAATATATGGCGAATTTTGAAACAATCGTAAAATTTCATCTCAAATAGTCATTGTATTGATAATGGTAAGAAAGGAAATCTGCCTAGTGAACATTCAAATCATTGTGGTGTCCTAGAGAAATTCAATAAGCATATCTTACCAGTACTTGTTGGCGAAATTGAGAATAAACCACACTGCAAAGGAAGATACAAACGTGACTATATCTCAGTGAATTGCTTGTACAAATGGACGAACGCTCATTATCCATTAGTTACTGAATAATTATGTTATAGTCTGGAAAGTTGGGAAACGCCTGTCCTGATTTCAGATTCCAACGCCTTTGCCACCCAACTATGCTTTAACGATTACAAATTCCGAAATCTTTTCAACCATAAATAAATTAGGCTTAATTCTGTACGACAATATGCTGAATTGAAACAAGCCTAACCCTATCTTTGAATTTTCTTCTTTTGCTTCACTGAACCATTCGAACGTTCAAAAATATAATTTCATTATAACATTTTCGTTTCTCTTGTAGGGAATTAGTATTCGGTATCTATCGGATAAATCTTATTAAAAGTTGAAAATTTTCCAGCGGAGTAAATAAATATTATTTATTTGCCTTTGGTGAACGGCTTGTTGTTATTCAGAATAAGTAGTAAATTAAATTTCATTATTAAGACTGAAAATCAGGAAAATAATTATTCTCGAGTATCGAAATTTGTTTTAGATCAACAAATGGTGTATAGATGTCAATAAAATAAAATAATAAATGATATATTAATTAACTGCAAAAGTCTCAGAGTTTGAATTAGAAGCTGATGTTTTCACGGGATCAATAATGAAAAACGGACAAATGGTTTTTTGACCTATAAACAATTATGTCAATTCGAACGACACAAAAGATCCTGTACTAACTTAATTATTTTATTATTAACACAATTCTCAAAAAAAACTTGTTTTTGATGATTTACCAAATAGATATATCCTGATCTAAAAAAAGTGCGAGAAGTTATGAATCAAGACCTAAGTCTTAGTAGGTCCACTATTTGTCCTTGTGATAGGTTGGCATCTTTGAAGTACATATTGATTGAATTTCTTGGTAATTTCGCAACATCAACTCCCATTTTTCGGAAAGAGATAGATAAGATGAAGAAATATAAATAAATTGACCGAACGTTTTTTATTGAAGCCGTTTATTCCATACTGTATAAGGTATCCTTAATGATCTAATCAAATCGAGAATTCCTTGTGAATGTAATAAATTCAATTATTCTCATAAGAAATGACGGAAAGAGGATCTACATGCAGATAAAATTAAAAGTTGTATTAGGAAGGGCTAGAGTTAGAATAATTTCGTCCTAAAGAACACTGCAAATTATGGAAATGTCCTGTGGGGGCAGAATATTAGACGTTTTTATGGTCCAGTTGGACCCAAAAACCGCGGGGTTGAAAGTGAAACCCAAGTATGTGGTATGAGCGCAGTACAGTACATGAAAATGAGGAAGAAAAGCTTATTGAGTATTCAAGAGGCATATCTAGATCCGAAATGAAAATTGGGAGCGTCTCCTTCAACTATATATGCTATACAAAATGGGGGAAATGATAGTGAAATTCGCCCGACTAAGTAGTAAGACTAGAAGGCCAGAGGAGGAATGACAAGTGGCGCCCGATGTCTAGAACTAATTACTTTTTGCCTTCCAAGTCACGTATAAAACGTTGAAATAAAAATACTGTGTTGTCTCAAATCCACTATATTCTATTAAAAAGGAGCAGCCGGTTGCCTTCGAATTGAGAATAATCCTGCAAGGCTATAAGCGTAAATTTCTTTGTTCTGGAGATGATAAAAGTTTTATATTTATCTTTCATTTTCTTCTGACAACGGTGGACTCTAAATTATAACAATAACGTCAAAATAATTGGTTAAACTAACGTTCAGCCTGGAGGTGAAATAAGATGAAAAACGACGATTCTTTCAATAATATTTTATTCTATATACAGTCGTCTGCAATTGATTGGGAACATACTTCAATTGAGGTTTAAAAGTGGAAATATTTGAATGTCTTTTTATCAAGTGTGCCCATCTAAATCAAGTTGTCTGTTGGAGCACCGAACGGTTGACATAACGTTAAGTGTCTACCTAGATAGTGGTGGGTAGAGTTCAGATTCGTTATCTACAAATGTAGCACCATTATACATACACGGTAGAGTGTGACAAAAAAGTAACACTCAATCGAAAACTAGTAACGGCAAGGAGAAAGCATACTTTTTCAGCATCAGTCATCAACAACTCCTTCAGAAAATCAAATGAAACAACCAAAGGTGAGAAGAAGGTTGCATGTGGTTGGTTGAATGACTGGAAGACAAGCCATGCATTCACAGTTACGTATGCAGCATCGTTTAGTTCAACGATATCCGAGTAACATCAAAACTGGATATAAATGAATGGAATTTGCGCTTTTGTATTTGAATTGAAATTTTGATTCTATTATTCTGATGACATCTGAAGGTGCTAGTTACTTGATTCGGTGTTTGAGATGGAATAGGTTAGGGTCGCCTCACAGAAAACAAGTGAGGTTACTGCAAAAAGAGACCACCTATAGCTACGCCAATAGCTAGAGTTCGCTCAAACATTTGACTAGGAACTCTTATAAATTCCTCCCGGTGGGCTTTGAGTAAAAATCGTATGAAGCTCTTAGTGCTTCTCCTTGGAGAATTGGTGTTTGCCTCCTGTGACAGAGCTTCGAATTACCACAAAAAGTCTATATGAAACTGGAGCTCTCTGAAGATTCATACTTCATTTGATGGTGTCTAAGAAGAAAGGATCGGACTGCAAGTAAGCAAGCTACATCATGAAAGCATGCCAGCAAAGTTCAAACTCAAAAATCATGCTCGCAGATGTAATAGAACGAACAGGAAACTATGCTAACATGGAGTCTTTAAAATAATACTGAGGTGAGATCTGCGTCGGCTTGTCCGATTCTTAGATGAACAAAACCTTTTCAATGAAAGACAGCACGGTTTCAGAAAAAGTAGATCAACTACAACTGCCTTAGTTGATTTTATAGAGGCAATCACTGAGGCCATTGACCAGTGTCAGCAAGCACAACTATCAGCATGTGATCTTTCAGAAGCCTTAGACTGCGTGGTTAGAGAATTGCTTTTACAAAAGTTACAGTATTATGGGGTACGCGGAAAAGCCTTATCTATTTTCGAATCATATCTAACAAAAAGAACTCAAGTTGTATCATGGAAAAATATCCAATCACAAGAAGAAGTAATAAATGTAGGAGTCCCACAAGGGTCAATATTGGGTCCAATATTGTTAATCTTGTATGTGAACGATCTTCCTTGTAACCTAACAGGATCAAAGACATTATATTATATGCAGATGATACAACCATTCTCAATGTTGATTCAACAAGTGCAGATACCGAAGTTAAGACTGAACAATCTTTGCAGAACGCAAAACGCTGGTTCTCGAAAATTGGATTAAAACTAAATGAGAGCAAATCACAACGAATGGAATTTGGATCAGAGGCTGATGATTGCGATTGCATAAATATACTCGGAGTATCCATTACCTGTGATCTCCACTGGCAAGATCACATAGCTTTCACCTGCAAAAAAACTAGCCACAGTCATTTTCACCATTAGACAAATGAAAACAACTTCAACGACCGAGAATGCGAGAATAGCCTATTTTTCTAACTTTCATTCGGTGGCAATTTATAGAATATTATTATGGGGCCACAGTGGGGAGCTAAACAGGGTGCTTATCAAACAAAAAATAGGTTGTTAGAAGTATTTGCAGTTGTATGAGTACCACAATCTGCGGGGTACTGTTCAAGAATTTGAAGATACTCACTATCACATCTGTTGTCATACTTCTTGTCTCGAATATGTTCACTCCAAAAAGATGCTGATTTTCGTGGCTATGACACCAGAAATAAAAACTTCGAAACAAACTACTGGTGTATCAAATTTTATAATTCCATTCCTGCACACTTGAGGAGATTGTCCGGTCTGGCTTTTGAGAGACAACTGAAGGGACGCTCCTATTGAATAAATCAATCTATCCGTTTGATGAATTTTTTGAGCAATTTCCAAAATTATTGGAAATTCATGCTCGAATGTTTGTATTTTACTATTAATTTGTATTTTCAACGAAATAAAACTAAAGTATTTAGATTTTTACTATATTAACAAAACTACTCCCACCATATTTCAATTTTATATTCTTTGAATTATATTACTTTTTCAAGATATGTCTCCTCAAATTTTATTTTAGATCTATTGACTATTATTTGAATTTTTTCTTTGTTCTATCTCTAATCAATTTGAATGTCGTGTTAGTTTTTGAAATTAATTGTTATCAAATAATATCGTCGATAATTTAAATAAATAAAGTGTTTGAATAACGGATGTTCTTGATAGTTTTTTTTTCATGGATACTATTGAAAAACTATCCAAGAACATCCGTTATTCCAACACTTTATTTATTGGTTTAGATATGTCGACGATATCATTTGTTTTTTCACTGGCACAAACAGACAATTAGAGTCATTCAAAACATTCATTGACAAAATTCACGATAATATTAAATTGACGTTAGAGATAGAAACAGAAAACTCCATTAACTTTCTGATTTAACTATTACTAAAATCAACGGCAAACATGATTTTTCTATTTTTCATAAGCCATCGCATACAGATATTATTATTCACAGCTCATCTACACATCCTTATCCACATAAATTAGCTGCTTACAATAGTATGGTACATAGACTCATTAATATCCCAATGTCATAAAATAATTTCATAAAAGAGATAAATATAAGTAAACTAATAGCAGTCAATCACGGTTACAGTCCAACTATGATTCAGAACATGATTTCACGCAAAAATCTCAAAAGCAATCCAGGAAGTATTTCCAAGTATAAAAAGTTCTAACACAAAATACAACAGCTTAACTTATATTGGTAATCCTAGTATAAAATTAAAATAATTCCTCTCGCATTATAATTTCAATATAGCATTCCGAACTGATAATTCTTTAGGCCGACATATTAAAAATTGAAAATCTAAAATTGATAAAAGTAATAAATCCGGTGCGTATAAACTGTCTTGCGGCAATGGTAATGAAATTTATATTGGTAGAATTTTCAGAAATTTCAAAGTTAGATAATCCGAGCACAAACGTAGTTTTAATCATCATAAATCAGATTCCCATTATTCTAATCACTTACTCGAAGAAAACCATAACTTTAATGATAATTTCAAAATTTAACACAATGAAAATAATAGAGAAAAACTCAATCTATTGGAAATTTTAGAGATCAACAAAGAAAAGAATTCAGGTAGGTTACTTAATAGTCAATTAGATCTAAATCCTTCTCCTTTACTCAATCTTTTCAATTCATAAAGTAAGAAACTCCGATGGGTTTTCCAACATACCTCTTGTACCTATTGTAATATTAGGTAGGAAATAAGACTAATATATAAGGAATAACTCTGTTCATTAGTTTGTATCTATCTGATGAAGCCACAGTGTGGTGAAACCGGTCATAGTTTTGTTAATATAGTGAAAATCTAAATACTTTAGTTTTATTTCATTGAAAATATGTATATCGATTTTCATAAAGTAACGACCTCCTCAATCAAATTATTGATTTGTCTTTACATATATGTATATTTGGTACTTTCTGACATGACATGGAATATTCTGATGACGAAATATATAATTATTAATATTATCTGTAAGTAAGACCCATTTTGCTTCCTCTTAGCCGGTCAACCACATCCACATCTCCGTGACCATATTGCAAGCGGTTGTACAAATCTAGTTATTTTTATGGAACAATAAAGTAGGAGTTGTGCTTGAAATCAATATTTTACATGACATAATATTGATTACGATTGCATTTTCTGTTCAAGAAAGTGCCTGCAAGAGCATAAGCTGTAATTGATTTCAACCAATGAGGTTCAACTGAAAAACAAATATCAAGAGAAACGTCACTTTTTCTTCATCCTGGTTGCGGTACTCAAAATTGTTAATACTACTCACTTGTTATTTATTTTCTCAGCAATCACCCTGTGTATTGGAGAAACGTTTCGATGTGCACCGAATATGTCAGGAGACAGCCCTAGTGAACACATTAGGGATAGGTATAAAATAAATCCCGGTAGTATACGGTTGTCAGGCTGTGATTTAGTCCTGCTTTTATGGAGGCTATTTCTCCACATAGCTCAGTCAGATTTACTGCAGTGGTTACCCGAAACCGTTAAATTCTATATTTTCCGTAATAATCTCAGATTCCATATCTTGAGCTTGTTTGTGTCTGTATGATTTCAGAAAACTTCCTGTCGATAAACCGACAAGGTAATATGCAACATTGTGGAAAGATTATGACTTACTAACATTATTCTTACAACCGAAATATATCGCAGGAGTAGTACTAGAATGCTTTTTATTAGAAAAAGGGTTTTTTTTCAATACTTGCCTTTGTGTTTATGTGAACATATCTTCGAATATTTCCTATCAACACAGAAACTGCAGAAAATCATCCTGTTACATGTTCTTTCTCGGTCTATTAAACTAGGAATATATGGAATGTAGAGGGTGGTCAAATTTCGATGATTTTGTGAAATGTTGAAATTAAAGAAGATAATTCCCCCTCTCGAAACTCTTTTTTCGAAGCACATTTATTGGTGAAAAAATATTTTGGGTATCAAAATATGAGGTTGAAAAGTTGAGCATACAGACTAGTTTCTTGGAATTTTTATTCAAAAAGACGCCATATCTTTTTAATTACCATTTTGTTGGCAAAATATCTCCAGAGTTTGGGTCGTAGAATGAACTTGGAAGAACATAAAATTCGAAATTGTATCCGAGAAGAAATTGTTTTAAGCAACTCCCACGTTGTTCGTGATTAAAATATAAATTTCTACAGTAGACAATGTTCTTAATTTTATGATTCTATCCAATCGCCCGAGGTGAGACATGTTCTGCATGGAAATTGTCTTATTAAAAATAAAGAGGAGTGTTTTATATAAGAGATACTACATTCAACATATCACGGGGGTTAAGTGGTTAACAACTCGCGAGGGAAATCGGCAGATAGAACATGTTCGTTCCACAGGGTGTTTCTAGCCGTATTCCAGTTCCGCTTTGCGACATAAAAATTCCTACAACCGCTATGAATAAGGAAACATGCTATTTACATTATTTAACCGGCCGTATGCAGATAAATTTTCATTGCAATGTTTACTATGGGAGTATTGGATAGATAAGGTCGATACGTGAAGAAAACCCGTATTTGACTTGAACAAAACGATACACTGTTGCTGCATTTCCACCTCATTACTGTTTTAGGTATCATTTCATTTAGCTATGTAATAACAGTTCAGTTATTAATATACACTGTGCATAAAAATTCAGAGATATTAGTTTGACTATTTCAAATGGAATACCCTATACAGGGATATCCACCGGGACTTTCCGTCTTTTTTGAGTTTCAATAACAATATCAAGCTGAAATTTTATACGCGGCCATAACTAGCGATTTCCAATTGAAGTGAAATATTTTCAAAGTGATACCATTTCCGATTATACCGGAAGTGGGTCATCACTTTGTTATTGCAAATGGAAATCAACCTTTTTTATTATACATCTAGAATCGACATTTGAGCAAGGCATAAAATACCCAAGTTGTTGGCACTTATCTGTCAAAACTTTTGACAGATTTAATTATTTTTGTTATAAACTCGATTTTTGAGGAACATTTAAAAAAATTGTAGCTCGTAGATCTTTTGCACTATAGACACAATTTTTGCTTGGGTGGATAGAAGAAGGATCAAGGAATTTTCTAAGCAGTCTACACATGTCAAATGTATATTGCGTTGTTTTGTATGATTTTTTCAATTTGGCCTTTTTCAAACAGCAATAACTCAATTTTTTCAAATGGCACGTGCCAATTTATATATCGCCATCAGATGAAGCGTCAAATTTCAGATGGAATTGTATCAGCATGTACTATACCCATCTCTTATAGTTCCGAAATAATTTGGAAATATATTGAATTTTGATGATTTTGCAAGAACTAACAGAGAATGCTTTGAAATATTTGAATCAAGTAGCTGAACTGGAATCGCTCACGTGACAGGTGCCTAAAATTAATGTACTTGTCACTTCGTTTATTCGAATTTGATATTTCAACAAGAATTGTTGGTAATTTGAAGTGTAAATTTTTGAAAAACACCAGATTGATAATAAAATGGCTGATTATCAAACGAGGATATGTTTAATCTCTTTTTAATTCATGGCGAATGTCAAAAAGTGGTGGATAGAACTTGCAGGCAATTCAATAACCAATTTTCGCCTATGAATAAAACAAAATGTCGAAGGATTAGAAGCAATTTGGAGGAATAAAATACATAGAAACTAGAAGAAAACCAATTCTCGAGGACGACGACAATCAAATTAATACGCTAGCTTATTTTCGTGCCAATCCACATGCGTCCATTAAGTCAGCATCAATGGATATTGGATTGAGTTATACTTCCATTCAAAGGATCCTTAAGAAACATAACATGCAAACGTATTCTTTTGTCAGACTACAAAAATTGAAACGAACTGATCTTCCCAAACGGCTAAATTTCTGTGAAAATTTATTAATTCGGCTTCAAGAAGATGAGACAATTCTGCAAAAAATTATATGGTCTGATGAAGCCAAGTTCAATGGAAGTGGAATAACCAATAGGAGAAATCGACATTTTTGGGCCACAGAAAATCCACATTTCATTGAGGTTATTGATTTCCAAAATAAATTCAGCGTGAACGTTTTTGCAATTTTAATGAATGATTTGTTGGCTTATCACATTTATGAGGAAAATCTTAATGGACAAAGATACCTGGAAATTTTAAGAGGAAAATAGCAAATTTTTTAGATGTATTACACCTTAACATTCTGAGGGATTGCTATTACCAAATGGATGGTGCACTCGCACTTAAAACACGAGCTGTAGATCGGCAGCTAACAGAAATGTTCGAGGATAGATGGTGGGGTAATCAAGGACCAAATTTATGGCCTCCGCGTTCTCCGGACCTGACTCCCCTTGATTTTTATTTATGGGGAAGAATCAAGATTGAAGTGTATCTTATTCCTGTAAGAAGTAAAGAAGAGTTACTAGAGCGCATTCATAATGCTTTTCGTAATATTGATCCTGAGGAAACTAGGAGAGCAACTCATCATGTTCGTATTCGAGCTGTCAAGTGTATCGAGCAAAATGGGTCCCATATTGAACATTTATTCAGATCGTAAATTAGTTTTCTCTTATGATGTTCGCTATCATTTATTCGTATTAATGTAATTATCTTCGATGATTGGTTTTCGCTTAGTTCCTACAATTTTTATTCATCCGAATTGTAGAAAATTGCTTCTAATGCTTCGAAATTTTATTTTACTCATAGACGGTAAATTTGGAAATTGGGTATTGAATTGCCTGCAATTTCTACCCACTACTTTTTGACATTCTAAAATGAATTGAAAAAAGATTAAATATATTTTCGTTTGAATAACCAGTGCTTTTATTCACAATGTGTTGTATATTTTTTATATTTTCAATCTGAAATAACGACAATTCTTGTTGAAATATCAAATTCGAATGAACGAAGTGACAAGTACATTAATTTTAGGCACCTGTCAGGTGAGCGTAGCCAGTTCAGCTACTTGATTCAAATATTTCAAAGCATTCTCTGTTAGTTCTTGCAGAATCATCAAAATTCAATATATTCCCAAACTATTTCGGAACTATAAGAGATGGGTATAGTACATGCTGATACAATTCCATCTGAAATTTGACGCTTCATCTGATGGCAATATAAAAATTGGCACGTGCAATTTGAATAAATTGAGTTATTGCTGTTTGAAAAAGGCCAAATTGAAAAAATCATACAAAACGCAATAAACATTTGACATGTGTAGATTGCTTAAAAAATTCCTTCTTCTATCCACCCAAGCAAAAATTGTGTGTAGTGAAAAAGATCTACGAGCTACAATGTTTTTAAATGTTCCTCAAAAATCGAGTTTATAACAAAAATAATTAAATCTGTCAAAAGTTTTGACAGATAAGTGCCAACAACTTGGGTATTTTATGCCTTGCTCAAATGTCGGTTCTAGATGTATGATAAAAAAGGTGGATTTCCATTTGAAATAACAAAGTGATGACCCACTTCCGGTATAACCGGAAATATCACTTCGAAAATATTTCACTCCAATTGGAAATCGCTAGTTATGGCCGCGTATAAAATTTCAGCTAGATATTGTAATTGGAACTTAAAAAGTTTTTAACGGACTATCCCGGTGGACATCTCTGTATATTATTCAATTTTACGATTCTAAATAGAATATTAAACAAACTTTGTGCTATAAGTTGAATTAACCGTTTTTAAAATTCCTTATTCAAACATCACTTCTAAACCAGAAACTGATATTTTTATAGGAGAACTGTTTAGGTAATAATTTATGACAAATGTGTTGAATAGGTGCTACCATAGATACTGTATAAAATAACACGCTCGGTTAATATGAGATCTTTCCACTTTCTATCGTCGAAGAACAGCGCAACGAGACTATTTTATACATTGTATACTGCCGAAGAGATATCGTTGTCTGGTCAAGATTGAATGGACCCTAACGAATCATTCCATCAGTAAAAACACACTTTTCTCGGTCAATTTAACTTGTCAATGAAATTTATTGCAAAAAGTGATACCTACCCACCTATCAGCAAAAATAAAAATGAATTCGCCAATATCTGACGGAAATCAATCCATTACAGATGAAATAGAAAACGAGAGCAATCTGACGTTTAGAAATGTTTTGTCACGGCGGGGGACGAAGTAAGCTTTTCTCGAAGTGTGGTTTTTATATGATAGGGCTGCAACTTTCAGATACCAACGGAGAAATATTTCTTTATGACCAGTTGACGCCTCACTAGCCCGTAGGGATAAGTGACCAGGCGTCTCCAAACTGATTTTGTAATTTGAGGGGTTGGCCAATTTGCTTTTTACATGGAAACCGATAAATAAAGATCGATAGGAGATGGTTTGCCGTAATTCGTCAGGTTTGAATTAATTGATGAGCGCTTAAATGTGATGATTTATTATATTTGATTGAGAAAATTGGATAATCACTATGTGCTACTAAGATATAAGTATTGAAGAAATTATTTGAATATCAGAACATGTATTCCAGTTTTCCTTTTTTTATTTCCTCTATATCTCTCGAATTTCAACTTAAATCTATATTAAGTACCTACTATTCAGCGAAGAACTACTAAATACATCAAGTTTAACTTTTTAATAAAGGTTGAAGTTCTTTCGACCCTTGCCTACGCCAGTGATCCAGCTAGTGCGCCGTGGTTCAATGGCCTAGGTTATGGTAGCATGTAGGCATGTATTGACGTTCCGACATACTAACAGTGCTGGGATGAGTACAAAAAAAGATTCGAGTATGAGTACAATTACTTTGTTCGAAATAGTATTCGAATACGGTACTCGATTACTTTCGTGAAAAAGTAATTGAGTACTGATTACAATCGTACTCGAGTACTTGTTCGAATACTTATATGAATACTTCTCTCTCTAATCCTTTTTGTGTTGGTGAAGCACAGTTATTACTTTTATGAATCATTATAATGGGTTCACAGTGGCTAATGAATATCAGTGAAACAAAATATCAAGTTTTCTTGTTATAATATGAAAGGTACTCAACTAACAAATGAGAGGCATAATGAAAATACCAATTTTATTGAAATTTGAAATGAAAAAAAAAATGGTCACAACAGCATAGACATGCTCACTAAACTGATTCGAAAATACTTGTGAAATTTGCTTTCAGTAAAACTAGTTTCTCGAAATTATCGTCACTTAGAGCATTTCGACGTGGAGCGTTTACTATAGATACGAATGAAAACATTCGTTCAACAGGTGCTGACGAAGGTAGCACTGTGTTGAACTTCAAAAAATTTTGAATTTGAAAATTCTTCAGGTTGTCATTCAAATATTTGACAAGCTCTAGTTCAGTTTTCGTACACTGGACTTGTGTTGTATTTTGAACAGGAGATCTGACGCAACTGGAATTTTCTCTGGAATAGTCTTCATTGAAGTCGATAAAATCATCATTGGTGGGGGGAAAACTGCGGTGGAGTTCCTGTCCGGGTGAGGTTAAAGCAATATTTTTAGCACTCATGATGATAATTTTATTTATATCTTCAATTGATATATTCGACTTCGTTATGCAACTGAACCATCTCAGTTTGAATGGAGGACATAAAACAGATACTACAATTGCATCTGTGGAATTCGAAGTTAAGCTAGGTTGGAAATAGCCATAATAGTTATTTTTTCTCCTTGAAGAAAATCTAGAATAGACGCTAATGGTGCCATAACTTCTGCATATTCTTCCAGATATTGGATTTCTGTTTCTCTGAAAGGTTACGCAGTCTATGCCTACTAGATCGAGCAATGGAATTAAACGAGGAACTCGTGAAAAGCGAGGCAACGCCAACCAGTTGCAACGAATTCTTGCGGCGACTGGGGACTGCCAACTTTGTGAATACTCGACAAATCACGTCGGTGCATTCGACGAACTTTTTCGTGTGAGGGATGGTACGGTTATTGTACTCATGGTTACAAATTGTACTAATGAGTACATTTCGTAATCATGGGTACTGAATTGTAATCAGTACTGAAAATGAATACTGAGTATAGTTTCTTCCTGAAAAAAGTATTCGGGTATGCAGAATACAGTTACTTTCTTCAAAAATAATTCATTCCCGAATACTGAGTACAGTAAAAGCAATTTGTTTCTGTACTCGAGTACAACAGTACTAGAGTACTTCCCAGTACTGCATACTATCATGGATTACCACTCTCGTACATTTCGAAGTTTTGGAAAAATCTGTTAGTCGGGCTTCAAGAAGACACAAGCTTACTGCGCTCTATATTTCTCGGTTATACCAGGAATGATATGTGAGGGCATATTTAGAATGCTATGTGGCGTTATTTCAATCAGATGTACTGATTCTCTTAATCTCTTATTATGTCATCACTATTGCCTTCGGCATGTTTATTGCCGTTTGATGTAATCCGTATGTAGATCAAAAAAAAAGAGAATATGAAGAAAAGGTATGAACTAAGAAATGGAATATAACCTCTTTTTCCGATCATTCGAATATGAGTAATTCTGAAACCCTCGTTTTTCTTGTATCGTCAGATATAATGGACAAATACAACACATTTATCGCCTAATATTCCAAATTAATCTTGGGAATGGTTTGTGCAAATGTTTCATTCATGTGATAATTTCAGTGATGAAAGTGCAATTTCAATGCAGCAATCATCAAAAATATTTTACATGGAAGATGAACATAAAAACCCGAATTAAGTTTAATAACTCGACGAATATTTCATTAAATATTTTGATAATTAATATACTATCTCAGAATTTATATTCACATCATTTTTATATTATTCCCCACTCAACTTCATTTGAGGAAAATTAAAGTCTAATTACTTCGAGAGATGAATTATTTTTCTCATTAAGAGCCGACATCAAAATGCAATTTCAAGATTATTCTTGTGTTCTCGCAAATTTTATTATTCAACTTTCATTTTAAACTTCCCTTTGCGGTACTTTGAATGACCCACTTGCTTTGTGTTTCACTTTTTAAACTTGTTATCTCGAAAAATGCGGTCATGAGCAGATCTAAGTTATTAAGTTACTTACGCGTTTTCTAAAGAAAAATAAATGGATCGATTTTAAGCCTAGAAAAGTGAGAGTTTTCGGTTAAGAGGCACAAAAACTCTTTTTGAAACAAAAATTGAGATAGGAAAGCGTAAACGATATTTTTACGAACTATTATGAGGTTATAAAAGTTCGAAGACTCCCAGTGAACGATAAAAGTTCATCAACCTTTTTTATAGCAAATTCCAAAACAAAATTAAAACTGCCGAAGTCCCTGGTTGATTTATGAAAGTTCTTGATACAGTATGGAAAATAAGTTTGCTTCATAAAGTTGTGTTATGCTCTGAAAGTTGCAAATACTTTCTTATAGAATGTGATGTGTTGTACCTTCAAACGAATATTCGACTAAATATGAGACTAAAATATGCATAATTTTTTTCATTGCTACTATGGTGAAATAGATTACAGGAAAAAGGTTGAAAACTAATCATTTAAAGATTTCAGTTTCGTTTGTTGCGAACAAGTCTTTGAAGAAGCGTTGAACAAGTATAGCTAATCGGCTGAAATGAAATAAGTGCCTTTGACATATGAGCTTAAAGAGAGAGCGTTTTTAAAATCATTTTTGGACTCATACTCCTGTTGCCAATATGTTATAACGGGAGTTCAACTCATGTTTATTTACATGAGTTATGGAGTTAAAAATATAACCATCGTTTACTTTTGACAGCAGAATAACAATTTATGCTTACTGGTTGATGTAAGCCTATTCAAGTTTCAGCCTCCTCAAGTTATCAAAGAATAAAACAGAATAAATGATCTTGTCCCAATTTACACTTTCTAATATTGACGGATTCAAAGGCAGCGTTTGTCCATGTGGAGTTTAGACAGTTTCCATGCACAAGTAATACGAATTCATGGAGCAATCCTATACTGTTTGATGAATAAAATCGAGGTCATGGCCAACTATATCAAAGTGTTTTACCAGTTGCGACCAAATGGGACTGGAAAGCTTATATAGGCATTTTGACGTACAAAGAAGAACTAAGGTGTATATCAAAGAATAGATCCATTAAGAAGGCCGAGTTACCGACCAAAACATTCAACACTCCTCAGGTCCCCTCACCTGTCTATCTAGTCCTTCATAACACATATAGATGGCACTAATTTAATCTCGTCAAACTCTGTCAAACTTCAATCGCCGAAAAATTAATTGTCAATTGTCTGTCAATGTTTTCAGTTTCTCGTTAAACCCTTTTATTTTTGCGGTTCGCGCTTCCAAAATCATTTTCTTTTCAGGTGTTTTCGTTGCTGGTGTCTTTGAATCAAGTTTAGTAATTCTCTTGAAAATTTATGGTAAGTAAATTGAATTTGTGAAGTTTTAGCTTATACTTTGTGCAGCTCGAGTTTTGAATGATTCTAAAGTACCTAAATTGGATTATATCCAATTCTTATCGGTTTTACTTTCATTTTTGAGATTCACCCCTTTGGCGTTTGGAAAAGGACTATACCTGTGAATGGCGAGAAAAAAGAGTATCCGAGGAAGCCTTTTTTGGAGATCCGGAAAGATAAGTTGATTTGAATTATTTAAATTTTCTTGAGGTTCCGAACTTTCGAATTTGTCAGGATGACTTCATCAGGGATTGGATATCGCTGCAAATTTCCTACATGCCCCAACAAGTACGTCTTCCGAGCTGAAAATATCAGTTTCCATGTTTTCCCTAAATAAGATCCATCAACTTGTTTGAAGTGGAAAAAGTTTTGTTCAATAAGTGAAACTGTGAACACTACTAACTTTTTCATAGAAGACGACTTTGTTAATGCAAATCGAAAAAGATTAAACCGTGGCGTTATACAATCTCTTCCTATTTTGAATAATGAACCATCCTGTTCTTATAATAAAGAGTATCAGTCAAATGTAGGCAGTACTTCTTCTAGGCTAAGAGCTCTCAACGAGCAATTTCATTTATTATTAAATGATCACTCGAATGTTGGTAGTAGATCATCCTTGCCAAGGACTCCCAATGAACCATCTTGTTCGTTGTTGTTAATTCATAAATATGTTTTCAAGTCTGTGATATTATTTGCTTTCCTCCATGTACCTTTTCCACTCATGGGGTAGAAATTGATTTGTGACCAAATAATTGAATTGTTTGGTTCCTTTACACCCTACTTCCCATTTGTTATCTATAATTCATGTTTCTTTTTTACACGCAGCTCACACTCAAGGTTCTGCGGGCGGAACCTCATATATTTGGTTTATATTTCTTCTATGAATCTATCGATTGAACCCATCAGAATATTAATGCAACCCTAGTTTCAAAAATTGCCTATTTTTACCATGTTCAACATTTTCGAGTGATCCCAAATTCATTTGAATAAAAATTTCTTGAGACGGTTAATACTACGTTTTTTCTATTTTCAGAATCAGTATGGGATAACTGCCATGAAGATGGCAGTGAAGGCAGTTTACCCCCAACGGAGGACCAATGGTAGCAATGGAGGACCAATGGTAGTGGCTGACAACAATATTCCAGAATTCCTTTTTTATTTTGAATGTTAGAATGTTCTTGTTTTTTGTGATATGAGATTTATATTTTTGATTCACATGTGTTAAGAATTTATTTTATTTTTGGGAATGTTTTGCTACATTTTTGTAAACATGGTTTAGGAGATTTTTTTATTCTAAAATAAACGTGTTATTGTGATAAAATACTCATTATTTTCTCAATTTTTCAACAGTCTAATTGAGGCAGAGATAATCTGCATCGATTTGACTAGTTCAATTACCGCCATTTCAGTCAAGTTAAATTCGATCGTGGCAAATATAGAATTCAAATAAAGCGCCTTTCGGTTTAGTTTTCCATAATGGCACGCGCAGAGCTAGTTTCAATGCAGAGTTAGCCATTGTTCCTATGCCGGGGCACTGAGTTTTTATTTCTCATTAGAGTCTGTTCTGTGGTGTAATGACTCAAATAGGAAAAGGAAATAGATCGGAAGATTCATTATAAGGTTATGTGATTCTATTTCGAGATTTCTGAGGCATTCGAAGCAGCAGCAGCAAGAATTTTTTTCCCAAAATGTTTGTGTGAGCTGTTGCATTTGCAAATCTATGAACACTGTCATATCTTTCGGAATATTTTCCTTAATCATTAAAGTCTTTCCTGGTGACGAATACATATTATATTTCCCGAGATAATCAAAACCAATTTTAATGAAAATATTTTCTCTTATTCGATGCCGATTGTGTCGTATAAATTAAATTTTAAAATATCGTATGGAGTGGAATATTTGAATGGAGACATGGTCCGCATACCTGCACCGAGTTGTCGTGAATGAAATGCAATTTAAAAATTCCTCTTTTGTTCGAATTACCTTCACATGATAGCGATGAAGTTATTTTACGATTGGCTCCAAAAGAATTTGCTCATATAGGTCATTGTCTCTGCGCGGTCTGCTAATCAGTGACCAATTCGTTTACACGGAATATTCAATTATCGGTGACTTGCCAGGATTTCACTGCAAATTAGTTTAGTAATTTTTTTACTATTTGGTTTAATATGTTGCACCTAGCGACCATGAGCAAAATTGCCCAGTTATCTCGAGTTTGCCTAAAAAAAATATGTACACAGCTCGTCAAGGTACACATTATTTCATACATGGATAAATGAATGGTTCACCAATATATATATTATATCTTGAAGCTTTGAAACTTTGTCGGCACGGGTTAATGGTGGCGTAGGAAAATAAAATTTTGTATGTAACCTAACCTACCTAGACTTATCTAAATAAAAAATTTTATCTTCCTACGCCACCATTAACCCGTGCCGACAGATTTTCAAAGCTTCAAGAATTTGCCGTCTTTAACTTCATATGGTATTATGGAACTAAATCAATTATTATTACTTTTTTCAAATTTATAATTGAAAACATGAAGTCACGAACATAAGGTCACAAAATTGTAAATAATTAGTTGTGATATTTTATCTTGAGAGTGTCTTTTTTACAGTCTGGATATATATTTCTGTGTTCTTGCACGCATCGTAGCAAATATTGCTTTTGCTCTTCCTTTGCCGTAATTAAACCATGAAAACTTTGCATTGGTTTGATAGCTCATCCAGCTGTATCATTAACTACTCTCAAAGCTAGAGCCTTTCTTTTTGCCTCTAAATAGGCAACATCTTCTTCCCAGGTAGAAATCGGTTTCAGAAGGAAGTTCTTATCCATTCTCAATCGTGAAAATAAATTAAGGCTCTTGATTGATATAGAATCGCTTATGATTTTTCTGAAACAACAAATGAGCAGAATTAATTATTCGTTTAGTAAAAAGCATTAAATAAAACAATTCAATTTACGTAAGCATTTTCACTTACCATACAAATGATGAGACATATCTTCTTTTGACGGAATGTACCTATTCCTAGAATCAGATAAACTCTCTCTTTGCAAGTTTGTAATCATGTTTGCCTTAGTTGGTTCATCAACTTCATCGTCAAAGAGTGATAGAACTACAATTTCTTCCGATAAGTACCAAAGATGTTGGCTAAACTTGCTGAGAGCTGCTTTAGAAATCAAAGAGCAGTCGACAGCTTCATATTCCTTGAGCCTTTTTAAAAAGCACAAATCTTGATTTGTTGCCTTCACAGCCAAACTACATTAAAGCTATGGTTTTACGTATAAAATCGCAATGAATAAACATATGTCTTGAAGTGCTCGTTTATCCTTAGCGCTTAATTTGAATTGTGATTGCAATAAGGATATTTTCAGCGTATAAATCGCTTTTGCCATCCATTTGCGTGGTGCTACGCTACAGGAGTTCTGATTTTAATTTTCTTCTCAATATCTCCTCCTAAAAATACAATAGATAGTTCAATCAGCTCCCGATAATCGTCACGAACAATAGATTTTTGTAGTTCTTGGTTATTAAATGCCAGCAATTCTTGTACTATTGTTATACTGAAATGATGTTTGATGAAGTCGGTGTTAATTTCAATAGCAGAAGCATCAATGTTTTTCCAGTTGTCTCTAACTTTCTGAACATCGGGATACCGGGGCTGCTTGTGACTTGATGGATTTCTGTTTAAAATATAGATTTCAAACCCAGTTCGTAAACGTGATGGTGGAAAGCAGAGAGTAGTAATTCCCTGTCTAGTTTTTGTTCCAGAAGAACACACGCTCCATTCAGTTGTCCGGTATTAGAAGCAGTTGTGTCACAGCACATTATTTGGACTTTGTCATCAAGGTTCCAGTCGTAAAGCGCGTTTGACACTGCTTGAGCTTGCTCTCCATCCCAGTGAACTGTGACCATTTCAGGAATATTATTCTGAAAATCTGATTTTATACATTCCGCTCTATCTTTTCTACTCTGTGCGCGAATACGTTGAATAAATGATTTGTTTATTGGAAAATCATCAGAGCTTCTATCACTGCCTGAAGTATATAGACAGAATCCCTCACACTTAACTGACATCTGTTTAAAGCTGCAACGAACTTGGACATGATAAAGTCCTTTCTTCCTCTTTTTTGAGTAGTTGCAGAGCTTAACATTGATGTTGAAGGCAAGGGTTACTCAAGGCTTTCATCAGACCTGAAAGGCTGATCGCAATGTTCTTGAGTATGAACAAAACTTTGTGTAGTATGAGATGACAATAAACTATCTGAACGCATTCGTTCTTGTCTTCTTTTCTCTCCTTTTAACATTCTCTGTCTTGATCTTTCTTTTTTTTTCAGCCAACTTTTTATCTACATCTGCTAAACATCCTGGACGCTCTGGTTAACTTTGCTCTTGTAAAAATATTTTATCTTCCTCTATTCCATCAGTTGCAAAGCATCAGCGTGTGCTATATCGAACAAGTTATCTAAACTGTTTTGAAAGTCCTGCTCACGGCGCCTATAAATATCGTTCGACTTTTTCGAATTTTTTTGCAACTCTCTCCAAGTGTGGGAAGATCCACAAGTTTTTTCACACGGTTGAGTGAAACTCTAGCTGGGATACTAGCCTTTTCCCAGAATATAATACACTCGCGAACGTCGAGATTTGCGCTTTCACTTACAGTTAATTTCACATCGCGAATATTTTGAAACAGTACTGCGAGAACTTGACGGTTCGACGGTAACTTAGCGCCTGTTATTTGATAATTTATATCACCAACTAAGACAATACTTTTGTTATCACTTCTTAATTTCACTGCCATCTTCAAAGGTGAAACAATCGGTGATAGCTACGATAATAACTGGGAACAACTGACTAATTACCTCGAGCGCGCGCCGCTACTCCCGCGCAACT
Source organism: Cryptolaemus montrouzieri (assembly GCA_013387265.2). Taxonomy (NCBI): domain Eukaryota; kingdom Metazoa; phylum Arthropoda; class Insecta; order Coleoptera; family Coccinellidae; genus Cryptolaemus; species Cryptolaemus montrouzieri. The sequence goes on along the minus strand of JABFTP020000186.1, from coordinate 29,056,045 downwards.
TGTATAAACATGTTTCGATGCAAATCGACACAGATTATCATATTCCTAAGAAGGTAAAAATTTATTTTCTAGTGTTTTAGGTACAAATGAACAAAACTAAATATATATATATATATATATATATATATATATATATATATATATATATATATATATATATATATATATATATATATATATATATATATATATATATATTAATTCAATGTAACGTTCAGCTTGAACGCTATTTTGTCTGCACTTTTCATAAATAAGCAGCATATCGACTTTTTCACTTTGGGTGGAAGGAGATGTTGAGCTAAGCCAAATGTCACTGTTCATGGCCTTCTAGACCGAAAGATGAAAATTGATAAGAAAAAAGATTGTGTTTGTTCTTCTTTCAAACATATGTCAAAAGTAGGATGAGATAAACAATTAAAATAAGCAAAAAAGGGATATCCACCGGGACCGTCCGTTAAAAACTTTTTGAGTTCCAATTATTTTTGTTATAAACTCGATTTTTGAGGAACGTTTAAAAAAATTGTAGCTCGTAGATTTTTTGCACCACAGACACAATTTTTGCTTGGGTGGATAGAAGAAGGATCAAGGAATTTTTCAAGCAGTCCACACATGCCAAATGTTTATTGCGTTGTTTTGTATGATTTTTTCAATTTGGCCCTTTTCAAACAGCAATAACTCAATTTTTTGAAATTGCACGTGTCAATTTTTATATCGCCATCAGATGAAGCGTCGAATTTCAGATGGAATTGTATAAGCATGTACTATACCCATATCTTATGGTTCCGAAATAATTTGGGAATATATTGAATTTTGATGATTTTGCAAAAACTAACAGAGAATGCTTTGAAATATTTGAATCAAGTAGCTGAACTGGCTACGCTCACCTGGCAGGTGCCTAAAATTAATGTACAAACGAGGATATGTTTAATCTCTTTTTAATTCATGGCGAATGTCAAAAAGTGGTGGATAGAACAAATTGCAGACAATTCAATAACCAATTTCCAAATTTGGGCCTATGAGTAAAACAAAATTTCGAAGGATTAGAAGCAATTTTCTGCAATTCGGAGGAACAAAATACATAGAAACTAGAAGAAAACCAATTCTCGAGGACGACGACAATCAAATTAATACGCTAGCGTATTTTCGTGCCAATCCACATGCGTCCATTAAGTCAGCATCAATGGATATTGGATTGAGTTATACTTCAATTCAAAGGATCCTTAAGAAACATAACATGCACCCGTATTCTTTTATCAGACTACAAAAATTGAAACCAACTGATCTTCCCAAGCCGCTAAATTTCTGTGAAAATTTATCAATTCGGCTTCAAGAAGATGAGACAATTCTGCAAAAAATTATATGGTCTAATGAAGCTAAGTTCAATGGAAGTGGAATAACCAACAGGAGAAATCGACATTTTTGGGCCACAGAAAATCCACATTTCATTGAGGTTATTGATTTCCAAAATAAATTCAGCGTGAACGTTTTTGCAATTTTAATGAATGATTTGTTGGCTTATCACATTTATGAGGAAAATCTTAATGGACAAAGATACCTGGAAATTTTAAGAGGAACATTAGCAAATTTGTTAGATGGATTATCCCTTAACATTCGGAGGGATTGCTATTACCAAATGGATGGCGCACCAGCACTTAAAACACGAGCTGTAGATCGGCAGCTAACAGAAATGTTCGAGGATAGATGGTGGGGTAATCAAGGACCAAATTTATGGCCTCCGCGTTCTCCGGACCTGACTCCATTTGATTTTTATTTATGGCGCAGAATCAAGATTGAAGTGTATCTTATTCCTGTAAGAAGTAAAGAAGAGTTACTAAAGCGCATTCATAATGCTTTTCGTAATATTGATCCTGAGGAAACCAGGAGGGCAACTCATCATGTTCATATACGAGCTGTCAAGTATATCGAGCAAAATGGGGCTCATATTGAACATTTATTCAGATCGTAGATTAGTTTTCTCATATGATGTTCGCTATCATTTATTCGTATTAATGTTATTATCTTCGATGATTGGTTTTCGCTTAGTTCCTACAATTTTTATTCATCCGAATTGTAGAAAATTGCTTCTTATGCTTCGAAATTTTATTTTACTCATAGACGGTGAATTAGGAAATTGGTTATTGAATTTCCTGCAATTTTACCCACTACTTTTTGACATTCTAAAATGAATTAAAAAAGATTAAATATATTTTCGTTTGAATAACTTGTGGTTTTATTCCAAATGTGTTGTATTTTTTGGATATTTTCAATCTGAAATAACGACAATTCTTATTGAAATATCAAATTCGAATGAACGAAGTGACAAATACTTTAATTTTAGGCACCTAGGTGAGCGTAGCCAGTTCAGGTACTTGATTCAAATATTTCGAAGCAATCTCTGTTAGTTCTTGCAAAATCATCAAAATTCAATATATTCCCAAATTATTTCTGAACTATAAGAGATGGGTATAGTACATGCTTATACAATTCCATCTGAAATTTGACGCTTCATCTGATGGCGATATAAGATTGGCACGTGCCATTTGATAAAATTGAGTCATTGCTGTTTGATGAAGGCCAAATTGAGAAAATAATACAAAACAACGCAATAAACATTTGACATGTGTAGATTGCTTAAAAAATTCCTTGATCCTTCTTCTATTCACCCAAGCAACAATTGTGTCTGTAGTGCAAAAGAGCTACAATTTTTTTAAATGTTCCTCAAAAATCGAGTTTATAACAAAAATAATTGAATCAGTCAAAAGTTTTGACAGATAAGTGCCAACAACTTGGGTATTTTATGCCTTGCTCAAATGTCGGTTCTAGATGTATAATAAAAAAGGTAGATTGCCATTTGAAATAACAAAGTGATCACTTCGAAAATATTTCACTACAATTGGAAATCGCTAGTTATGGCCGCGTATAAAATTTCAGCTTGATATTGTAATTGGAACTTGAAGAGTTTTAACGGACGGTCCCGGTGGATAGCCCTCTATATTTTGTGAAATTCATTGTGAGCTTGATAGATTTAAGTTTCCATAATAAATAAATAAAGAGAATTGAAAAAAATTGAAATAAATCTGATTTTAATTAAACTGGTTCAAATATAATTTCTCATCGATTTTTCTTAAAATTATATTCCTCTCAAAAGGGACCAACACGCGACGGGTCAGAAAGTATTTGAATAAGCCTGAAATTGCTAGAAAATTCTTTCAGTTGTACACATAATTTTATGCTATCGAAAATGTGCATAAAATGGTATAGAAGTTGTTCATAATTCCTAACATCGTCAGGAAACGTGGTTAAGGAATGCATGCCGCTCGAGAAACATCTATTAATCAACTTGGTCAACTTGGTAAGTGGATAAATGATGCTGTTAATGTTCCCTCTTCACAATATTTGCTGTCAAGCCATAAAAATCTCCGGATTTACCCTGGAGCTAACCTTTCTAAAAGAAATTGCCACGTTATTATATACATTGTGGAAAACCTTCAGGATTTGATAAATTTTCAGTAACATATGTAGATTATTAAATTATCTTAATTTTTATACAAGATTCTCGTTGTAACTGTTTTATAAATACATTTATTATACAGTGTGGAAAAAAGTGTGAGCTATCTCTTAAAATATTGCCTTAAGTGCGGAAAAAAACACGTAGCGCTCATTTAACAACCATTCACAAGTCAGTTAATTCAAAAATTGAAGCCAACAGAACAAAATGAAGGCAGCACTTTAACCATTTGGCTGTGATGAAGCTCATTTTTTCATTGAATGAATTTCTCAAGAAAATTGTTTTATCTTGAACAATAATATCCTATAATGAATTTAGAAGAATTATTGCATCCAGAACAATGCAGTGTGAAATGGGTTTTTGATTGGTGGAGTGTTGATACATTGGTGACATTGAAAAAGCAGTTGCTGTCAGTGGAGAGCCAGATTTGTCCAATTTTTTGGGGTCTTGAACCATAAACCACCATTCGATTATTCCCTTTAAGTATTTTTATATGATTAAATTTTCATAAATAAACTAACCACAGTAACTACAGTCTTGAAAATCAAGCACAAATTGAGGAAATCAATGCGATCATTTTTCGTACGTTAACCATAACGTCGTGCTCATAATGGACATTTGAATAGAGATATTCCTCACATAATTGCTGAGACTCATATTTTGCTGAAAATAAAACATCAGAAAAAACATTCATTTTTCAATTCAGTGATCATCAATAGACCTTTTCATCATAAGATGTGCGCAAGCGTAGCCCCCATGTTGAAACGATGGTAATTCGAAATATTCGTCCACTTTTAAGCAACAATGGCTGGGCAAGGAATATCACCTCCACAAAAAATAGATTATTGAAAAAAATTATAGGTGGTGCTTTACTTATTTATGATTCAGTAGAAGCTCATACTTGTGAACAATTGAAAAGGTGGCTCAAATGTAATGGGCATAAGCAAAAAGGAAACAAAATTAGCTGATTGAGAGTTAAAGATTCAACGTTGGTTTACTATCTAAAATTTATAAATAAAATTAATATTCTGTTATTGATAATGTCAATCAATTTGTAATAATTGAAAATATATTTTGAGTAATATTTATGGAAGTAATTAATGTTTCAAGGCTATAAATGACATTATTAATTAGACAAACGTAAATACTGAATTGAATATGTTCAATAGTTTTTATCATGAATTAAATGTTTAAAAAGAGACAATATATAAAAATTTAAGATATTTGCAGAGTCAAAATGCAATTAGGAATAATGTACCAGTGGACTAAGCAGTTGATAAAGAGAAATGGCTAAATATCTTAAGCACACCCAATCAAAGTCGAAATGTATTGAGTCAAAAATAAATTATCTAAACATTTGGTGAATTCATGTGATTTGATTATTTTTCTCCGATATTCCAGACATAGATTTGAAAAATTTATAAAAAAGTATGTTTGGTTTTGTAATGTGTATCACTTTACATACTCCTTAACAACACCGTTTTGTTGTTTGTTTTCTTACTAACTATGCTGTTAATGTTCCCTCTTCACAATATTTGCTGTCAAGCCATAAAAATCTCCGGATTTACTCTGGAGCTAACCTTTCTGAAAGAAATTGCCATGTTATTATATACATTGTGGAAAACCGTCGGGATTTGATAAATTGTCAGTAACATATGTAGATTATTAAATTATCTTAATTTTTATACAAGAATCTCGTTGTAACTGTTTCATAAATACATTTATTATACAGTGTGGAAAAAGTCTGAACTTTCTCTTAAAATATTGCCTTAAGTGCGGAAAAAACACGTGGCGCTCATTTAACAACCATTCACAAGTCAGTTAATTCAAAAATTGAAACCAACAGAACAAAATGAAGGCAGCACTTTAACCATTTGGCTGTGATGAAGCTCATTTTTTCATTGAATGAATTTCTCAAGAAAATTGATTTATCTTGAACAATAACATCCTATAATGAATTTAGAAGAATTATTGCATCCAGAACAATGCAGTGTGATATGGGTTTTTGATTGGTGGAGTGTTGATACATTGGTGACATTGAAAAAGCAGTTCCTGTCAGTGGAGAGCCAGATTAGTCCAATTTTTTGGGGTCTTGAACCATAAACCACCATTCGATTATTCCCTTTAAGTTTTTTTATATGATTAAATTTTCATAAATAAACTAACCACAGTAACTACAGTCTTGAAAATCAAGCACAAATTGAGGAAATCAATGCGATCATTTTTCGTACGTTAACCAGTGTCGTGCTCATAATGGACATTTGAATAGAGGTATTCCTCACATAATTGCTGAGACTCATATTTTGCTGAAAATAAAACATCAGAAAAAACATTCATTTTTCAATTCAGTAATCATCAATAGACCTTTTCATCATAAGATGTGCGCAAGCGTAGCCCCCATGTTGAAACGATGGTATTTCGAAATATTAGTCCAGTTTTAAGCAACAATGGCTGGGCACGGAATATTACATCCACAAAAAATAGATTATTGAAAAAAATTATAGGTGGTGCTTCACTTATTTATGATTCAGTAGAAGCTCATACTTGTGAACAATTGAAAAGGTGGCTCAAATGTAATGGGAATAAGCAAAAAGGAAAAAAAATTAGTTGATTGAGAGTTAAAGATTCAACGTTGGTTTACTATCTAAAAATTTATAAATAAAATTAATATTCTGCTATTGATAATGTCAATCAATTTGTTATAATTGAAAATATATTTTGAGTAATATTTATTGAAGTAATTAATGTTTCAAGGCTATAAATGACATTATTAATTAGACAAACGTAAATTCTGAATTGAATATGTTCAATAGTTTTAATCAAAAATTAAACGTTTAAAAGAGACAATATATAAAAATCTAAGATATTTGCAGAGTCAAAAATGCAATTAGGAATAATGTACCAGTGGACTAAGCAGTTGACAAAGAGAAATGGCTAAATATCTTAAGCACACCCAATCAAAGTCGAAATGTATTGAGTCAAAAATAAATTATCTAAACATTTGGTGAATTCATGTGATTTGATTATTTTTCTCAGATATTCCAGACATGGATTTGGAAAATTTATAAAAAGTATGTTTGGTTTTGTAATGTGTATCACTCTACATACTCCTTAACAACACCGTTTTGTTGTTTGTTTTCTTACAGACAACATAATTATAATGTTATGTCGACTTTATTTTTTTGAGCGGGTTGTTTACAAAAAACAGTATGAAAAAGATAAAAAACAAGTACTGTGTTTTAAGGAATTTTACTTAATAATTGCGATTCGTAACGCGTTTCACTACACCGTAGCTTCTTCAGACGAATGATTATGCAGAAAAATGTAAATGAGAATATAACTATAAATGTTCTTGAGTAATTAAAAGCTTATTGGTCGCCTCCTCCTAAGTGGTTATTTATGACAGGTATATCCAATAAAATTAAGGAATAGATTGCTCCCCGAAAAGATTCAATAGAGGTGAAGGGCTTAAATCGACTTGTTCATTGATGAGTCTACCTGAGTGTTTGTATTTATTTATTTCTAAAGTTTCCCAAAGATATACCTTCCAATATTTATTATCTGTATGCAAAATTTCAAACTGTGGGTCGAAAGAATGATTATTTTCTAAGAGATGATTCGCGTAATTTGAATCTGATTTTTATTTGAAAAACTGCGTTTATGTTCCGATATTCTAATATTAAAATTTCTATGTGTTCTACCAATGTAGAAATTATCACATTCATTGCAATTCAATCTATAAACACCTGATTTATTGTTTTTACCTGGTTTGGTTTTATTATTTTTTATATATTATCCTAAATTATTATTAGTTTGGAAAGCTATGTTGAAATTATTGCTACTTGAGAATGATTTCAGTTTCTCACTTGTAATGCCAACGTAGGTTAAGGTGTTGAATTTTTGTTTCAATTTATCGACAGGGTAAACTTCATTCAATGCGATTCTACTTTGTTTTTATTTAAAATATTATTTATTAGTTTGGGATTGTAACCATTATTTTGGCTATTTGTTTAATCAAATTTAGTTCTTTGTTGAAATTTTCTGGTGATAGCGGGATGTTAATCAATCTATGAATAAAACTATTGAATGCTGACATTTTATGTTGATATGGATGACACGACGAGTTATGTATTATAATATCTGTATGTGACGGCTTATGGTAAATTGCGAAAACATGTTTTCCATTTTCATTCGAAATTGTTACGTCTAAGAAATTTATCGAATTATTGCTTTCTATTTCGGTTGTGAATGCAATTTTTGGATGTAATGAATTTAAATGATTTTCGAAAATTTTCAACTGTCTATCTGTTCCTGTGAAGCAAATAATGATATCGTCTACATAGCGATACCAGTATAAACAATATTTACTGAGTGGATGATTATGAATTAATTTCTCTAAGTTATTCATGAAAATTTCTGCCAACAAAGGACTCAACGGATTGCCCATAATCAAGCCGTCTTCAATAGTATAATATTTGTAATTGAAATGGAAATAATTTTGATCTAAACAAATTTTTAATAATGAAAGAATATCTGATTTAATGAAAGTATTGACATGATTCCTTTCTAATAATTCTTCAACTAAGTAATACGTATCTTTTGGAGGAATGTTGGGAAATAGATTCTTAACATCGAAAGAAATAAGTTTGGAATTAGGTGGTATAGTGGTACCTTTGATATTGGCAATAAGTTCGTATGAATTTTTGACCGAAAATTCATATTTAAAATTGCAATGTTTTATTAGCAAGTCGTTGAGGAATTTTGAAAGTTTGAACGAAGGTGCCGTTACATAAGAAACAACAGGTCTAATAGGGTAATTAGGTTTATGAAGTTTTATCAACGAATATAATTCGGGGGATTGTGGATTGGAGTTAATGAATTTATATTTTTCTTGGTCTGTAATTAATGATTTTGCTGTCGAAATTATGTTTTTAACAACTTTCTGAAATTTTGCGGTAGGATCCTTAGTTGATGTTATATAGTTTCCGGCTGTTAAGAATTCTTCAGTTTTAGAAATATAATCGGTTTTACTAATCGCAATGACGGTGTTACCTTTATCTGCTTTAGTGAATACTAAATCGTTCTTGGTACTATTTTCACGAATTGTTTTTATTATCTTATAATCGGAATTGCAATGAGGTGATAATTTCGAAAAGTCTTCTTTGATGATTTTTGCTGTTTGATGTTTGGCTAAAATATTATCTTTGGAGTTTTTGAGAATAATTTCGGAGTCTATGCCTAACTGTTCAAAATTAGTTTTATTATGTTTTGGATGTAAATTATGTTTGAATCCTTTTTCTAATAGATCTTTTTGTGGTTGTGTAAAATCGGTATCAGTTAAATTAGTGAATCTTTCAAAAATTTATGGTCTGAAAATTTATCAGTTGAAGGTTTGGGTGGAGAAATTTTGAATTAAAGTGAATTCAACTTTTTCTGTTGTTGCTGAAACTTTTTATGAATTAAAATTTTGACATCGTATCTGGATTCTGAGTCTAAAATGTCAAACTCAACTTAACTGATACCGATTTTACACAACCACAAAAGATCTATTAGAAAAAGGATTCAAACATAATTTACATCCAAAACATAATAAAACTAATTTTGAACAGTTAGGCATAGACTCCGAAATTATTCTCAAAAACTCCAAAGATAATATTTTAGCCAAACATCAAACTGCAAAAATCATCAAAGAAGACTTTTCGAAATTATCACCTCATTGCAATTCCGATTATAAGATAATAAAAACAATTCGTGAAAATAGTACCAAGAACGATTTAGTAACAATTTCGAATGAAAATGGAAAACATGTTTTCGCAATTTACCATAAGCCGTCACATACAGATATTATAATACATAACTCGTCGTGTCATCCATATCAACATAAAATGTCAGCTTTCAATAGTTTTATTCATAGATTGATTAACATCCCGCTATCACCAGAAAATTTCAACAAAGAACTAAATTTGATTAAACAAATAGCCAAAAATAATGGTTACAATCCCAAACTAATAAATAATATTTTAAATAAAAACAAAGTAGAATCGCATTGAATGAAGTCTACCCTGTCGATAAATTGAAACAAAAATTCAACACCTTAACCTTCGTTGGCATTACAAGTGAGAAACTGAAATCATTCTTAAGTAGCAATAATTTCAACATAGCTTTCCAAACTAATAATAATTTAGGCAAATATATAAAAATAATAAAACCAAACCAGGTAGAAACAATAAATCAGGTGTTTATAGATTGAATTGCAATGACTGTGATAATTTCTACATTGGTAGAACACAGAAATTTTAATATTAGAATATCGGAACATAAACGCAGTTTTTCAAATAAAAATCAGATTCAAATTACGCGAATCATCTCTTAGAAAATAATCATTCTTTCGACCCACAGTTTGAAATTTTGCATACAGATAATAAATATTGGAAGGTAGATCTTTGGGAAACTTTAGAAATAAATAAATACAAACACTCAGGTAGACTCATCAATGAACAAGTCGATTTAAGCCCTTCACCTCTATTGAATCTTTTCGGGAGCAATCTATTCCTTAATTTTATTGGATATACCTGTCATAAATAACCACTTAGGAGGAGGCGACCAATAAGCTTTTAATTACTCAAGAACATTTATAGTTATATTCTCATTTACATTTTTCTGCATAATCATTCGTCTGAAGAAGCTACGATGTAGTGAAACGCGTTACGAATCGCAATTATTAAGTAAAATTCCTTAAAACACAGTACTTGTTTTTTATTATTGATAATGGAATTTTACCAAGTAAAAGCCTCCCAAATTCAAATATGAAAAAGATGGCTGCTAACGCATTCGCACAAAAAATATTGTGATGAAAAGGTCTATTGATAGTGAAATCATGATCACTGATTTGAAAAATCTATTATAGAATTTTGACTAACGCTTCTACAAGATGAAAAGTTTTGTTATTTCAAGTTCTCTCAAGTTTGATTGTACGATTAATAATAGTTATATCTAATCAAATAAATAATCTTCATAGATTAGAGGTTATTTTGTTTTCGTCTTACCTCTGGCAGCCGTTCGGCTAATGAAACTCTAAGCTGTTTCATTCTGAAGTCTACCCAACTTCAAAGAATTTCCCCTGCAAATACTGTTTTCTGAAAGAAATTAGTTTTCCGTAAGATGAAAAACAAGGTCTCCGATAAAGGACGATATCTTAACAATTAAAAAAAAAAGGTGAATATAAAGGACGGGTTGCATTGAGTTCTGTTTGGGTCGTCTGAAGACATCATCTTAAAAACTTTGCACACTAAAGGAGACTTTTCGGTATCGATAGGGTAATTATAATTAAAAAACTTGCTTGAAGGAAGTTTGAATACCTAATGCAGCAGCAGATGCGGGGCGGCATCGCGACAAGCAGAATATATTAACGGAACCAAGTGAAGCATGAAAAAGGAGAGAGAGAGAGACAAAAGCGAGAGTTGAAGTCTGTTTTACTCTTATTAAATTAGGTTTGCTACGCTCATCACCCCTCAGTTTTTTATTCTTTACCTTGAATCGTGTAACGAAACTTTGGGGAACTTCTCGTAGATATTGATTAACATGAATATCACCATTATAATTTACAAGAACAATACGATGATAATACCGAAATGAATGTAATATAATTTTCCATAATTTTTGTTTCGTTTTCATTTGTAGAAACCGCTAAGACTTAAATTGGAACATCTTTTTTATACAGTTTGTGTGAAGATTTATAATTTCAATTAATGCACTCTAAAGTCTGAGTAAAGTACAATGTTTCATAATTTCTCAGGCTTATATTTGATGAATATATTAATAGCAGCTAAAACATTCTGTAGAAAACTAGCCAAGTCTCGATGGAGCTGCTTGTTTATCTCTAAAAAGTAATGTCTAAGGTTCCTTACTGCCATTTCTTCGTTATTACAGTTAATGTTGTGTGACTTGGCCGTTGAACATTCTTTTTACGTTAGTGGGTACGTACAAGTCAATTTTGTTTACACGTAATGTTATATCTGTTGTAACTACCTATGTTTGTTCAGCGTGATAACAGCCCATACTGGTATTGGTAATTTGACGCAAGTGTCTTATTTTAGGATGTTGTTGATATTGCAACACATGCATTCAGCATTGACAATGCTGACTTCTGCTCTTTTCTTTTTGGAGCGTCAAATCCGCCACCGATCTAACATAAAATAGACGTACAGACGGATTTCTATCAATGATTAGAAGTCCGTCTGTACTGGAAATATTTTTCTATACTGTTTGTTTTAGGCTCGCCAATACATAAGTATTATTGAAATACGCAGTTTTATCAAGCCTACAATTGACTGATTATTCAATCAACGTTTTCAAATGGCAATTTTCCATCGTAGCGGGTCTGGGGACAGATTGATGCAATGGTGTCATGGAGCACCTGGTTTTGTACCCTTGTGTACCTTCCAACGTCCAAGTCACACAAAACTAACTATAATAATAAAGAAATCGCAGTAAGGAACCTTAGATTTAGCACGACTTTGTCTAGATTTCATTACTTTTTAGAGATAAACAAGCAGCTCCATCGAGACTTGGCTAGTTTTTACAGTTTTTTTTGTCGAAGCGTTTGCATATTGATTTATTTCATTAGATTTTCTAATTTGACATTTTTTTTTCTTTTTAGGAGTAGTTTTTTATTATTACAAATCTTTCTTTTCTTTTTTCCAGTTCTGATTCTTGTATATTAGCAACAGTTGTATTGCCCATTCGTTATTTCTTTTTGTTAACTTGTACGTATAAGTATAGAAGCCAGTCTAGTCTTATCCAGAGTTTTCATTTAATTTTATTCATATGTGTATTAAAAACAGAAGGGGAGGCATTCGCCCAGTAGTGACTTTGGGACGCTATAGGCTAGATTAAATTAGAAGATGTGTCACACTACGCCTGATTTTTGCGATGGCAGTCAATTTTTTTCAGCTGAGACCAACTGATCGTTCTTCATCAGATACTTCAGACCTTCGATTTTTGACATCAAATGAAGCGGCCCACCAAGTTGAATATTTTTTATAAAGGCGGTATGTAGATCTTCAATACTTTGGTTGGGCTCTTGTGTTTTCTAATCAGGGTCACCGGTTACTCCAGATTTTCGATTATCCTAGTTTTCTAGTTTTCTATTTATGTTGCCATCAAACCCTAACTCTGTACCAAATTTCAGCTTTATGAGTTTATGGGAAGTACTAGTTCCAGTCTGATGATCATGAGTGAGTGAGTGAGTGAGTAAGTGAGTGTCATGAATTCGAAACTTTGCTTTCGCTTAACTTGGAAACGAAATGACTTACAGATTTGAAAATTTGGATTTTAAGTATGTGATTATAGCTTACTGGATAAGTTCTGATCTTATCCAGATGTTCTCAAATAGGGGCCTAAAAATGCAGCGAAATGGTTCCAGTAAAGAATGGTACGGTAGTATTTTCTTCGCGCTCTACTTGGCGGGGGCACTACAGTGCCCCCTTATAAAACAAATATTAAGTTTAAGGTTTGTTACTAAAAATAAATTAACATTAGCTTCTTCCGACGATGAAGTAAGCATAAGTGATGGTAACTCATTCATTAGGTCATTATTTTTCAACAGAAATTATCAAAAATAAATGATAATAACAATTCTCTGAAGAATTATCAAGTTATATTAAAAAATCGTCATGAATGACAGTAGTGACTTGAATGTCTTCGATTCCAAATTTCTTGAACTTTCGACTGCAAGTGCTTGAATAATTTTTTTCTTATTGAATATGTATTTTGCGAGGAGAACAAAGAAATTGTGGCAGAATCGTAATCTTGGCGACTAGGGCACGTGACAAAAGTAGGATACACAGCTGCGCAAGAATACTGGCAAAAACTAAGCATTAAAAAACTGTTTTTCTTACCAAGGGGTTCGATTTAATCACTTCAAAAGGTTGAAGAATTAAATTTTTTTCAAATCTAAAATTAAGGTTTGCACGCTGGCGAAATGGCAGACTAAAAGAACGGCAACCTCTCAGGAAATTGTCTTGAAAATTGTACGGTTGGTATGGGTTTTTCGATGAAATCGTTTATTGTCTTGATGATGATTAATTGGCAGTCACACCGTATCATAACCATAGTAAGAATGAAGACTAAACACTGCACTTGAGAATGAATATCATAGATTAGTGATCGTCTAGTCATTGTGTTTATTATAGAAAATAGAGATGTCTATCCCTGATATAGCCTCTATAAATTGGTAGGTAACTAATCAGATAACAATTTATGAAGTTGGTTTCATAGGAGAGCTCACAAACGGCGAGATTTGGCATTTCTTTCCATGTAATGTTTTAGATGGTATACTACTTTCCGAAAATGTTCTCTTAAGAATACGAAAAAGGGTGGCAAAATGCACTTATTTTCAGAGAAGGTACATGAATAAGATAAAAGTCTTCAGTAAATTAACTATTTCTGCAGAAGAAGTTGATTCGTTCTTTCGTTTGCGAAGAAAAAATTAAAAATTATAGTCTCTACTGTAAAAGTTTTTTGGTGAATACTCCTCTATTTAGTTGAAAAATCACCACCTAAAGTAGGTCCACGTAAAAATCACTCAGTATTTCAAATTCCTAATTAGTTCAGTAATGATCGTGTTTCAGAATTTTCGTATGAAAATGGATGGCTGAAGTTGAAATTCATCCCGAGGTTTATTTGAGTTACATGAAAATGCTCATTACAATTACATGAAAATATCGGCGGAATAGGGAAGAAATTGATGAAAAAGGACAAATACCCTCGCGGGCAATAAAGCATTGCGCCTGTTCCTCGATAGGGACTTTTATTTCGAGAACAAAGGGATTTCCGGATCAGGATGATGTTGATATTTTTGCTGCTTTATCTGCGATCTAAAAAATCATTAAGAGACAACTTTGCTATTCGAATAAAAATGAAACGAGGGTTATTATGCCAAGGCTATCATAAAAATAAATGATTCTTTAATTATTGTTGAATGGCCATTCATAGGAAGTTGTTCGTTAATTCGTAACCCTCCGTCAGTTTTGCGTACTTTTAAATAAGTTTGGTTTGGGAAGGAGGGAACTTTTCGTTTATTCATCAAAGTCTCCATTCATATTTTTTCAGATACGAATATTTGTTGTGTTGCGAGTGTGCTTTGATTTCTTTAAATTCTTCGTTTCTCGAAGAAGGGAACAAGATTTCAACAATTAGATGTACATACACTCCCCACAAAAATTGTCGCATCACCCTACTTTCACGACAATACTATATAAACTTTTAGGTTGGTCATTCATTCATAATTGGTTACGCTTGGTAACTTTCAAAAGTGTAAAATAAGAAGATATCATTCAAAAGAGATGAGTTTATGATGGAAAATATCCACAATTTTCGAGTTAATGAAAAATTAAAAAATTCTACCATCTTCAAGCATACGCGAAGAGACCAATCAACTAGCATCGAATGGTTACTAATCATTTTCATAATCGAGTGTTTCCTCCCCCGGCCCTAATGACTGCCAGTATACGTCTCGAAAGCCCCTCAAACAGATTTTGGATGTACTCTTGAGTCAATGAGTTCCAAATTTCAGGAAGCAGATTTTCTAGTTGTTGGAGTGTTCTACAAGGCATCCTAGGTTGCTGAATTTGCCACATCATGTTGTCCCAAACATGTTCTATGGGATTCAAGTCGGGACTTCTGTCTGGCCATCTTAAAATATCAATTTCGGCATTTTGCAGAAATTCTGTAACTACTCTAGCTGCATGAGGCCGAGCATTATCATGCATATAGATGAAGTTTTTGCCAATCAGTGGGCCAAAAGGTACAACATGGGGTTCAAGGATATCTGCGATGTATCTGGCCTCTGTCATTTTTCCATTATTCACTAGGACTAACTCAGATCGATCATGGAAGGAAATGCCTCCCACACCATTACTGAGCCCCCTCCGAAGTTTTCCGTTTGCCGGATATTGCATTGGTGATACCGTTCCCCAGGTCGTTTGTATACAGGCATAGTCTATCATTTGATACTAGACAGAACCTGGACTCGTCGGAGAAGAGAACATTCGACCATTCTGGAATACCCCAATTTGCATGTCCTTTCGCAAACTGAAGTCTTGCAACTCGATGCTCTCTGGTGAGACGCAGGCCAGTAGAAGCCACCCTTGGTCTGATATCTTCTTCTCTGAGCCTGTTCTTAACAGTTTGCAATGAAATATGCACATTTCTGGAAAATGCAAGTTCATTTCGTAACATTCTAGCCGTACAGTGCCGAAGTCTTAGTGCAGTTAAACGAAGCCAACGATCATCAACTGGTGTTGTTATCCGATTTTTCCCTGCCTGGCCCTTCTTCCATATTCCCCTGTTTCGTGGTATCGATTAATTGCTCTTTAAATAGTGCTTTGGTTAACATACAAGTTAGCCACGTAACGTTGGTCCCTCCTCTAGAAGTGTTACAATTCTTACCACTTCATGATCACTCAAATAGCGTCCAGGACGTTCAGCAGCCATTAGAATAAATTCAAAAATTCGAAAATCAACAAGAAATACAGAAAACTTGCATTAATTTAGCGTGAAAACTGAAGAGAAATTGAATGAATACTGATATTCAAATAAACTCTTTCTTGTTTCAGACGTGTTTGAGATCATATGGAAACAAATGTTACTACATAGATGAGATTTTTGGCCTCATATGTCAGAAAACATATGTTGACTGTGATCGAGCTGGTGGTCTGTGTATGTTGGATCAAATTATCTGGGAAAGTTTTGATTATAAAAAGGAGATCCGCACTACGTGCTAGGTCTTGTATATCATTGCGATGTTAAATTCAGTGATAACTTAGGAAATAATAGTTTGGTGGCCTGAAATTCAATAGATCACAAAAAACTGGTTGGACAAAAATACAGTACCTTGTTGATGGATGCTGTTCTTGATATTCCTCGATTACATTTAGCCGATCAGTGTAAGAAAGATTCAAATTGTCGAGAGAGCCGGGCCTGGCATACAAACGGTTCCAAAACTACTCAAAAAGCAAAGTTGACTATAAAAAATCATACAACGCAGGTATTGGAAATTTTGTTTATTTACCAGAGAGATTAATTCAAACAATTTAACAATGTCATTTATTAAAATTGAAATCTCTTGATTTGAGGCCTTTGTCATCGATGTAGTGCTGAAGACGATTTCTGATTTTTGCTCTCACCCATATTTTTCTAGGAAGGGTGTTCGTTTCTTGATCCATTATTCCTTGATGATTTGTGGCTGATGTAGGAAACTTTTGATTTTAGGTTGCCCTAAAATCCGTTCTTCTAATACAGCATTTCCCACACCAAAAACGACGACTTTTCCGATCTCATTCATTGTGTTTTTACGCAAAAACCATTTTGTATATGTCTTATGTCGTATTGTCGACTCTCTCAACAACCTCACAGCAAAAAGATGTTTGCGTGCTCACAGTTGATGTTGTTTCTTCTAATTAAGTGAGCCTCCAAGGATTCGCGTTCTGGTTTGGTACGTTCTCAGTTCAGTGAACGACCTTTGTAAAGCACCCCTTCCCACCTCTGTAGCCTGAACAGTTGTTTAGGGAAACCCGACCATGCTTTCGGGGCCACCTGTACAAATGAAGGCCAAAAATGACCTTGCATTTGAATGGAACTTATACGGCCTATACAAGTGTCTTTAATTTTTTATACTTGGGTTGTCAATGCATAATACACAGCTTCTCGCATCAATCTGTCACTAGCATCTTGTTTGTGTTCTCAAGTCTACCTTATTCAACAACGGATAGAGATGAAAGACAGTCCTTACCAATAAAGGAAGAGTAGAAGTGAGCCCTTTGGGATGTACGACTAGGAAATCTGGCGTAACGGATAGCGCTTCGGTTACTCATTAACAAGAAATAACTTGTATAATAAATAATCGACCCAAAATTTTTGAGATTGAATCACAACTACAAGTTTGCACAGAATTTTTCAAGTGCGAGTAAAACTTAATTTTTTTAATATATAAATATCACCCCATGAATAACTTTTTACAGCTCCAGTGAAGTCACAGAGTCATTATTGTCAAGAACTTTGTTAGAAAAGAATGCAAAAAATTGAGGACAAAAACAAATGAAAATAATTGCTCTTGTCCAGTAGCGGTCGGCTACGGTTCTGGAAAGTTCTTATGTTCGAAGCTACAAATGATTTAGAGAGCGTGTATTCCTAGACAATGGAACTTCTAATGAATGCCATTAGCATATCTTCCTCGTTACTTGTGTCTCCTGTCGAGTTATGTATGGAACTATGTAAGTAATCTTCGGCTTGTTCCAGATAAATAATTAACTTTGTCAAACAGTGTAAATCTGGGACCATGTCATCTCGATATTAAGGTACACATAGGTTTCTGTACCGCAGACCTGAAATACGGATGATATTAATAATAATCATTGCATCCCAAGTTTCGACAATATTTCAGCTGGATTATTACACTGCCATTAAAACTTTCTCGAGACTAAAAAAAATTTATAAACTACCGAATTTTTTCAACCTTTGTAAATTAAGTTCTGCCGAATAACAGCATAATATAACCGGCTCGGTGGCGTGGAAGAAACGATGCTCGTCTCCTGCGCAGAGTTACCTGGGTTCAATCCCCACAAAGTCGGTGCGATTTTTCGGATTCTGGGAATCGCTTGAGCATCCATCTTTCGGAGGAGATGTAAAGCCGTCGGTCCTGTCTAACAGAGATGGGTTGGACATTAAAGACCCCTCCCCTCGACACGAAAGGGGTTCGGAAAAATTACCGGGTTAGTGAGGTGACAGAATTCTCCGGCGTGTCATTGGCCGAAAGGCGGAAATAGAGCACGTTAAAGGAAAAACCAACAAACAAACAAACAGCATAATATGTTTATAATTTGTTGAAAATGTCGCGTTCGTGCCTGAAAATGTGCATATGCACATTTCTACTACGCATTTCTTTTCTTTCATCAAAAAGAAAAAGCCGCTTATAGTCATCATTTACTAGTACTAGACACTCACAGTAAGCATGCTCCAACCACAAGAACATGTAATACTTAGTTTTGAGAACTCAAGTGTTGTGTTTTCAACGATTAAGACAAAGAACGTCATAAGAGTTATAAGAAGTAATTTGAGCATCAAATAGTAGCCGTTGAATGAAAATGTATTCATTTCGAAAATCAAATCCGGAAATCAGGGTGTCCTCCTGAAGAAGCCGGCTCATTGATTGCAAAGCCAAATCGCTTTGGTCGTAAGAGTATGCTCGGTGTGTGGTAGAACCAGATTAGTGTCTTATGAACTGTTGAAAGCTAGAGCAACAGTAAACACTGATCGTTACTGACAAGAAATGATCAATCTGAAGTGTACAGAGTGGACAAATTTCGACGTTTTCATACTGTAGCTATGAGAAATATTGTGAATAGAAGAAAATTACATTTCATCTTCGTATTCTTTCTGCGTGAGGAATTAATTGCCGCAACATATTCGAACTAGCTTTTTTCCTTTTCAAGTTATTTGAAAATTCTGAAAATGTTTGGAATCACTAGAATGCTAATATCTCGGTTGTTTTTGAAATTATGTAAAAACGGTTTCGACATTCCACAGGCACTTCGTCACGTAGAATGCAACTACGTTCGGAAAATTTCTCAGACCAACGGTTTTGAATTATAAATTTTCTTTAATCTAATTATATGTCCATAAATAGAATTTACACGAAATGATTGAAATAACATATTCTGTGGTCTCATTACGTAGGTTGCTTTTCAAATTTTGCGCTTCCGGTACTTTTATTGATGACAGCTCTAGTACGACAAGTGCGTTGTATATTTTGAAAATTTTCAACCTAAACGTACTAACAACAATTTGAAGAACGAGTGAAATTTGTTCTGTTTATTTTATTGGAAAAATTCAACTCTACAAATACAAGTAAACGATAATTTCTACTAAAATATATTATTAAATGCTCGACGCGTTTGGTTGGATAAACAGTATCTTTGTCAAGAGCGAATGAATAGTACAAATATATCTTACTAACAAATTTTTATATATACTTAAGAGGCAATCCATTCAGAGCTATCCGTACTTGAACTAATGTTCAGGAAATAAATTTAATAAGAGTGAGTTATTTATGTCACCCGATCATTAAGAATTTCCGGTGAATACCTAAATCTGTTAATTTCAAGTACTTCCAGAAGGTTGAGTTTTATACCTCTATTCTCAGACATTAGGATTTTAAATTCTGAATTGAAAGAATGACTATTTTCCCTAAGACGATTTGAATAATTTGAATCGGTTTTTCCATTGATGAAACTGCGTTTATGTTCAGATATTCTAACGTTAAAATTTCTTCCTGTTCTACCTATATAAAAACAATTGCAATCTGCACAATCCAATCTATAAACACCTGATTTATTTTCTTTATTAATTGGAGATTTATAATTGATGATAAATGAACCTAAATTTGTTGATATTTTGAACGCTATATTTAAATTTGAATTTTAAGAAGGATTTCACATTATCGCTAATGTTACCTATATATGTTAAACTATTGAATTTCTTGTTTTGGTGTTCACCTATTGGATATATATGTTATATGCTGCTAACTAAATTTGCATCATAACCATTATTTTTGCGATCTGTTTTATCAAATTCAGTTCTTCGAAATAATTATCATTAGACATCGGTGTGTTCAAGAGTCTATGTATATAGCTGTTAAATACTGCAACTTTATGTTGGTAAGGATGTGCCAATGTATAATGAATTGTCATATCTGTATGAGAAGGCTTATGATAAATTGAAAACTGGTGTTTATTATTTGACCTTGTTATTGTTAGGCCTACGAAATTGATCGAATTGTTCTGTTCTATTTCAGAAGTGAATTTTATTTTTGGGTGCAGGTTGTTGATGAAATTTTCGAATACAGTGAACTGTCTGTTTGTTCCTGTGAAACACACAATAATGTCATCGACATATCGATACCAATATAGGAAATGTTTACTAAGAGGGTGTTCATGAATAGTTTCTTCTATGTTATCCACGAAGATTTCTGCTAAAAGAGGGCTTAAGGGGTTTCCCATTATAAGTCCCTCATCACTTTTATAAAAACAATCTTTATATAAAAAATGATTTTGAGATATGCAAACATCTAATAAAGCCATAATGCCGTATTTAATTCGTGGATTCGTCATATTTAGTTTTAACAAATTATCAATTATATTATACGGATCTTTCGGTGGAATAATTGGAAACAAATTCTTGACATCAAAAGAGACTAACTTTGCATTACTTAGAATGACAATATTTCCTTCTTTTCTGATCAAATTATTTGAATTAAGAATTGAAAAACACGGTTTAAAACTACGAAATTTTTCCTGCATATGTATTAAAAATTTGATTTGGAAATCTTGAATGCTGGGGCATGTGTGAATGATACCACTGGTCTTATTGGATAACCATTTTTGTGCAATTTAACTAAAGAATAAAGTTGCTGTGGTAAAGGATTCGGTAAGACAAGTTTAAATTCTTCGTGATCTGTAATGATGGATTTTGAATTCTCAATGACTGTCTTCACTTCCTTATTGAATTTATTAATTGGATCTCGGGATATAACTGAACAATTAGAATCATTAATGAAATCTAATGTAATTTTAAACCGGTTTTTTCAATTCGTTATTCAAATGATTTGATAAGAAAAATAGAAAATATTGTCATTTCAAGTAATGCAAAGTTAGTCTCTTTCGATGTCAAGAATTTGTTTCCAAGTATTCCACCGAAAGATCCATATAATATTATCAAAAATGACGAATCCACGAATTAAATACGACATTATGGCTTTATTAGATGTTTGCATATCTCAAAATTATTTTTTATTTAACGATTGTTTTTATAAAAATGATGAGGGACTTTAATGAAAAACCCCTTAAGCCCTCTTTTAGCAGAAGTCTTCATGAATAATATAGAAAAATCTATTCATAAACACCCGCTTAGTTAACATTTCCTATATTGGTATCGTTATGTCGATGACATTCTTGTGTGTTTCACAGGAACAAACAGATAGTTCACTGCATTCCAAAAATCAACAACCTGCACCCAAAAATAAAATTCACTTCTGAATTAGAACAGAACAATTCGATCGATTTCCTAGACCTAACAATAACAAGATCAAATAATAAACACCAGTTTTCAATTCATCATAAGCCTTCTCATACAGATATTACAATTCATTGTAAATCGGCACATCCTTACCAATTTAAAGTTGCAGCATTTAATAGCTATATACATAAACTCCTGAGCACACCGATGTCTAATGATAATTATTTCAAAGAATTGAATTTGATAAAACAGATCGCAATAAATAATGGTTATGATGCAAATTAAGTTAGCAGCATATTATATAAGAAAAAACAGAAATTAGCTTTACAACATATATATCCAATCGGTGAACACTAAGACAAGAAATTCAATACTTTACGATATATAGGCAATATTAGCAATAATGTGAAATCCTTCTTAAAATTCAAATTTAAATATAGCGTTCAAAACATCAACAAATTTAGGTTCATTTATCAGAAATTATAAGTCTCTGATTAATAAAGAAAATAAATCAGGTGTTTATAGATTGGATTGTGCAGATTGTAATTGTTTTTATATAGGTAGAACAGGAAGAAATTTTAATGTTATAATCTCAGAACATAAACGCAGTTTCATCAATGGAAAACCGATTCAAAATATTCGAATCATCTTAGGAAAATAGTCATTCTTTCAATTCAAAATTTGAAATCCTATATTTTGAGAATAGAGGTATAAAACTCAATCTTCTGTAAGTACTAAAATTAACAGATTTAGGTATTCATCGGAAATTCGTAATGATCAGTTAGACATAAATAACTCATCCTTATTAAACTTGTTTTCTAAACACTAGTTCAAATACAGATAGCTCTGAGTGGATTGCCTCTTCAGTCTATATAAGTATATGTAAGATATATTTGTAGTATTCATTCGCTCTTGACAAAGATACTGTGTATCGAAACGCGTCGAGCATTCAATAATATAGTTCAGTAGAAAACATCGTTCACTTGTATTTGTGATGATGGAATGTTTTTTCTCAATTATTTTTCAAGAATCTTAGCGCTGTAGATATTTCACTCCTCGGTATATTCACGACAATCCTGGTTACTTTCTGTGAAATTTTAGCCGCTCTTTATCGATTCAAGGCAGCTTCGTGCAGTGAAAGTATCTGAATTCATTCCTTTAGCTTCTCTCGTTTCAGGTAGGAAAATCAGAAACAAAGCTTTACTTACCCCAGGTTCTCGCACTAATCGCCTCATCCTTCCTATTTCAAGCACTTCCAAACGGGGCTTTAAAAATTACTTCGTGAAAATTTCATCAGTGGCGTTGCCTTTATAGCAGGTTATGTTATTAATTTTTTTCTTTCAATTATATTCGGATCATTGAACACTCATGATATACCTTTTTTTTCAAAGATTTTGAATACTTGTAAACTTACCAGCAGAATGCTTCTCCATAAGTTCGGTATCTCCAAGAGTTTAAAGAACTCAGTTTCAAAACTGGACAACTCGAAAAATCTAACAAAACTGAACCAAGAGATGACTGCATTATTCTCTTGTAGTTGAAAACGGAAGTTAATTTTCAATTGTCGCCTTGGTTGGAATATCGAAAGACTATTTGGGCCCAAAAAGAAAAACAAGGGAGATAGTCGTCGCGTTGAACTGTGTGAAACGGTGGCTTCTTATTATTAGGATAAACTGAAATGCACTATTAGGGGTGATGACACTTCGATCTGATTATCAAGCCAAAGGTGAGGCAAAACCTAAAAAAATCATGGCAAAGTCACTCACTCAAAATCCAGAACATATCGATAGTTATCATGGTTTTTTCACTTTAGTTTTTCCCATAGCTAGTATACCAGAACTTGCATCTAATGTACTACACTTTAAACATCAGTTCTTGGAGATTGATTTTGAAAATCCTGTACTTCCAAAGCCAAAGAAATTCAAGAGAATCATTACTTGAACAAAACGTGATAATTTTAATTGATTTAAAATTGTTGAAAACTAAAGTTGATCAAACTTCTTCATTACTTAAACATCTGAGAATAAAGCTAAATTTAATCCCGAAATAGATCAATAATATAGTAGTAACGAAGATCTATTATCTCTAGTTTTCAACCCATTTCATAATTTACGGGTGCGAGCCAGATTTAACCATTTCACCAATCCACGTGCTCGAGTTCCTTCCATGTCAGTATATCAGGGTTTCTAGATGTCTATACCGGGTGGGGCAACTAAAACGAAAAAGACTCAATAACTTGATCGAGGAGGTCGTTACTTGATGAAAATCGATATACAGAATAGTTTAGCAGTTATGGAGTCAATAAAACTATGGTATTAAGATTTTCACTATATTAACAAAACTGTGACCTGTTTCACGACACTGTGGCTTCATCAGATAGATACAAACTAATGAACAGAGTTATTCCTTGTATATTAGTCTTATTTCCTTCTTAATGTTACAATAGGTACAAGTACAAGGGGTATGTTGTCTTTTCAATTCATAAAGTATGTTTTCCAACATACCTCTTGTAGTTGTACCTATTGTGATATTAAGTAGGAAATAAGACTAATATACAAGGAATAACTCTGTTCATTAGTTTGTATCTATATGATGAAGCCACGGTGTGGTGAAACCGGTCATAGTTTTGTTAATATAGTGAAAATCTAAATACCATAGTTTTATTGACTCCATAAATGCTAAACTATTCATTTCTGGACAAAAAGCAGAAACAGGTCAATTTTTCCCTGACAGGGGACATCTTTTAACACACGGTGATTTTATTTTTCATCAATACCTCTAAACAGGGGTGCACAAAACTCTTTTTTTTTAAATAGGGAAGATAGGTCGAGTAATACCTCATTGGAAAGCTCTTTCGATTTTCAACACAAATGTGTAATGATTTTTAAGTTATGACATATTCCGAAGAATATACAGGCTTGTTATTTTTGGGTGATTGCAAAATCTGTCGATTTCGAATGAACATTCACCGAAATACTGTTGAATTTAGGGAAAAATATCAAAGAATGATGCTTCTATTACATCCTCTTAGATGAGGGTGTCAACCTCTCAAATCTTCGATTTTTTTTATTGTTTAATTGAGGGTGTTTCGACTTCTAGATCATTCACACCCTGACATAAATATAACAGTTCAATTTAAGGTATATCTCATGTAAGTTACATTCTGAATAAAGTCCACATAGTTAATTCTATTAAGGTACTCGAACAGTGTAGCTATTTTGTGTGAGTTATTGCTGAGAATGTCCTTCATGTTTTTATCTACTTGTAACGCTCTTCTATATTTTTCAAATTTGTCACATTGTAGGAGTATATGTTTCACAGTGAGCTGAACATTATAAGTATCACACACATATCGATGATTCGCTGTTCTCCAAAAGGTTTTTGTGGCTGAATTTAGCATGTCCAAACCTTAGTCTCCGTAAGATACTCTGTTCTTTTCGATTTGACGATGTTAGTGGTTTTAGTTTAACAATATCTTCCAGCTCTCTTAATTTTCCTGTTTGTAATGACCATTGAAGTTGCCAATTATTCAATAGTTTTTCTCTGAAATATGATCTGAGGTCATAATCAGTTTGAGTGAAATCTGTTTCGTTATCTAATTCAGTTGCTCTCTTTGCATTTCTATCTGCCTCTTCATTGCCTCTAACCTCAATATGGGATAGAATCCATATCATACTTATTTTCCGTCCTCGAGATATTAATTCGTGAGCTACATTAGGAATTTGGCATACTGGTGTTTTGATACAAACTGTTTTTGATGGATAGAAGAGCTGAGAGTGAATCTGAACAAATCAGGATATTTTCTTGACTGAAGTTCAAAGTTTTTATGTATAAAAGTGCTTTGAGGATTGCTATAAGTTCAGCTGTAAATATGCTGCAAATTGTTGGCAGTTTCTATGTCAATTCCAAGTTTTGTGATATGATTGCACATCCAACCAGGTTATTCTGCTTTGAGCCATCCGTATATAGCACTAAATCATAGTGTTTACTCTTGATTTTTTGTTGCACTGCTTGATTGAGAAAAGCTGGTGTGTTGCTTGCTTTTTTGGTGGCTGTCAGACTTATATCAATGCTGGGATTCTTCAAAGTCCATTGTGGTACATCCGGATGCAAAAATTCTGTCGCCTTTGAAAATCTATATGGTATTCTGGTTTCAATTTTTGTGCAGCAGGTTTAGGAATGCGTATCTTCTTTTCGTAATGATTATAGTATGGTTTTTGGAAGATTGCTTTGTAAGCAATGTGATCTTTCCTAGCTGATATATTGGCTGCATTTATTCTCTATATATTTTCTCGTCTGAGGTTGAGTGGTGCTTCGTTCACTTCTCTGTACAAACTCTGAGCAGGACTTGTTGGGAATGCTTCAAGGCATATTCTGGGGGATGTATTTTGTATTGGGTCTAATTCAGCGAGGTCCGTCTGACAAGCTGATGAGTAGACTAGTGAACCATAATCTAATTTTGATCTGACTATTGACCTATATATTTTGAGAAGAGTATCTTCGTGTGCGCCCCACACATGATGGGACAATGTTTTGAGTATAGTCATCCTTTTCGTACAATCAATTTTCAACTGTGTTATGTGTGGACTCCAAGTTAATTTTCTGTCAAAAGTCAAACCTGAGAATCTGTGTTGGTCTACTTGATCCAAGTTTCAACCATACATTTTAATTTGAGATGGTGGCTCAGGATTTTGCCTTCCTGAAAAAACCATTATTTTTGACTTAGTTGTCGAGAAAGCAAAACCTGTTTCTTTCGACCATGACTCCAACTGGTCAAGGGCATTTTGCATTTGCTTTCCAACGGTTTCCACTTTTTTCCCTTACACATATAACATACATCATCTGCAAATTTAACAGTCTTTATCGGCTTGTTCACTAGATTTGGCGCGTCTAGATCATTGATGGCTATTTTAAATAACGTTGGTCTCAATACTTCGAATTGATCAGTTAGTTTGAGTAATAACTCATTAGAAAAGTTTTAGAATTTCTAGAATATTGTAGACAAAATTTTTACTTCGTCTGCATGGTGATGAAGATACAGGGTGAATTAATAGGGAGCGATACAGTATTTGCGAGGTCTGCTGATTTTGGATGAAAATTCAGAACACGTTTTCAAATAAAAGAGCTTATTTATAGGATTACCTACATGTTGTTGACTAGGGAAAAATAGAAAATTGAAAAAACAATTGAACTTATTATACCTGATATATTTTATAGGTCAACTCGGTATCAATCAAACAAATGTTCAAAGTGTTCGCTGCCAAATTCCAACCACAAATACAGATTTTGCTCGAAACGTTCCCGGGCATTACGTAGCATTTCAGGGGTTAAACAATTACACTCGACTGCAATCTGTTGTCGTTAATCCACCGAATCTGCTGGATCAGTTTTATAAATTGGACCCTTTAAGTGGCTCCATAAAAAAAATCCAACAGTAATAAGTCGGGAGAACGCGTAGGCCATTCTGTAGGGACTCCTCTTCTGATCCATCTATCAAGAAATTCTCGATCTAGATATTGTCGAACAGGAAGTGCAAAATGAGGGGTTGCATCATCTTGCCGAAACACAATATCCTCTTCTAAATAACTAGGAGCATTTTCCAAAATTTCAGTTATGACCGGATTGATTATTTGCTGATTTAAAATGCCTTTCAAAGAAAAGTCAATTCATAAGGGAAGCAAATATCGTAGAGAAATTGACGATTTTTTGCGACTTATTATTCCACAGAATTGCACTCTAACATACAGTCGAAGTCATCCTCATCCAATTTCTGGACTATCTTTATTTTATACGGATGGAATATGTTTGGTTTGAAAACTCGTCTAATAGTATTTCGACTCACACCAATTTCACTTTCCAATTTTCTTGTACTCAGAGTGGGATCAATCACTATTTGCCCAGCAACGCAGTTTCCATTTCCTCATTTCGTATTTCATTCATCAGATACAAGCAATCTGGAAAAAACAAAAACTGCCGCATTTGTTGTTGACAAAATCTGCATCATACCTGTGTGATTTCGGATGAGTATTTTTCTGTAACGAGAACTTTACTTCAGTTCGTTTCATTTCAACCTTGGATACCATGCTGTTAAGAGGCTTTTCACTTACGACGATTGGTTGAGTATGCGGTCGTGAGGCCATTACTCTTGTGGTTGTCTTCACATGTCTGCGTTCCATCAGTCCACCGATGGGGAACATTCTTTGCGATTCAACCGATGACACGGAGTGATGATCGTGAAGAGGCTCTTATACTATATATGAATTTCTCTATGATCCACCCTGTATCCTCATTGAAATGTAATCGGATTTAAAAATTCTTTCACTATAATCAGATAATTCTGAATACCTATGGGCTATAACTCGGACTAACTAATCAATTCGAAGATTTAAGGGGTTGGCGCCCTCATCTGGGAAGGTGTAGTGGAAGCACCACTATTTAAAGATATTTTTCCTCAAAATACAACAGTATTTCGGTGAATGCTTATTCGAAATGGACAGATTTTGCAATCACTAAAAATAACTCGCCTTTGGACGAAGCAGCCTGTATCTTCTTCCGAATATGTCGAAACTCAAACAAACAGATTTGCTTATGTGAAATAAAATCACTGTGTGTTTAAAGATGTCCCCCTACACAAAAATTGACCTGTTTCTGCTTTTTGTCCATAAACGAATAGTTTAGCAGTTATTGAGTCTTTTTCGTTCTAATTGCCCCACCCGGTATAAAATGAAGTTTTATTGTGCTACATACATATATCAATTATTTTGGGGAAATAACTACTGAAAGTTGTTAATCTATATAAGAACATAACATAAAATCCTGAGATTCCTTAATCCTACTCGTTCAACTGAAATCTAGTAAAAAACATATTTCAGAACAAATACCTTCAACGATGTTTAACGAAGGGAGCGGAATTCATAGCCAATGAAGGAGCCAGCTTCCATTCTAACAAAATCACGTCACGGTTCTTAATTTATTTCTTAAGCTGAGGCTTATCCTTTACTCTTCCTTTATATAAACTCTTTGAAGACTGACGTTTACATTTTCAATAAAATTAGAAAATTTATTGGATTCCGGCTAGGTGGCACACAACACATTGAATAATTGAGTCGAGTTGAAAGGCAGGATTGAGTTTGCTTAATAAAGAGTCCAATATTCTCTTACGTTTGGTTTTTGACAATAATAATAGAAGGGGGGTTTTATTCAATATGAATTTACATCGAATTTTCTATTATACAATTTTAATTTAGTGTATAACAATGGTCTGTATTCATATTCTTTCATTTACGTGTTTCAATTCATGAACCAATCAAATCATGAATGATATTAACTGTAACCAATTAGTCATGAATCAAAATAAAAGGAATTGGAAGATTA
This sequence comes from Cryptolaemus montrouzieri, assembly GCA_013387265.2. Classification (NCBI taxonomy): domain Eukaryota; kingdom Metazoa; phylum Arthropoda; class Insecta; order Coleoptera; family Coccinellidae; genus Cryptolaemus; species Cryptolaemus montrouzieri. Next base: position 29,027,091 of record JABFTP020000186.1, on the reverse strand, counting down.
TGATTCTTGAATCAGGTTTCATTTGGAATTCTCGAAAAAGAAACAAAAATCATAGCTTACAACAACGGCTTTGGTTGCGACTTATTGACAGAATAGTGAAGCGAAAACAATTACATATGTATAGCTATTAGCTGAATATATCCAATCATAAGTATCTACAGAAACGAAAAAATCCTCTGTTTACATATTTTGGACAAATAAGTGTAAAAAACCTTTCCAAATTGAAATCGGAAATTGCATTCAGACCTTAAAATTAATTTTCGTCACTCATAGTAATCGCTAAAATCCAAAGAGAATTTAAATTTATCAGGAGTTATAAGTTATCTTATCTAGATTGTAATAATTTCTGTATAGATCAAACTTGTCAATTTGAAATTAGATATAAGAAACATTGAACTTTTTGAAAGTCATCAAGAAAGAACATTAGATAACTTCTGAATCCAAAACTGTCACTTTTTTCCAAGTAATGATTATACAGTGTGTTCCAACGAAAATTTGACCCCCCCTATAACTCCGAAATGAGTAACATTAGCGAAAAACACCAAGACACGTCGATTTTTGTTTCGAGGGGGAGCATTTTTCGAAATAATTCGAAACTTCTCAGATCAACCCCCTACCCCCAGCAACCCTAACTTTGAAATTCATCATAGGGAATAAGGGTCGAGTGGCACCTTACTGAAAAGGTCTGTCAATTCTCCACCTTGATTTGCCATTTTTAGAATTCTAAATTAACATACAGGGTGTCCCAACCAAGGGTGAAGTTGAATTCCTGGAAATCCCAAATACTAAATGAAATAGATTTATTTTGGCATAATGCAAGCGCAGGTTTATGCTCGGTCTAGAAAAACGACCTACACTTGTGAATTTGGAGTTGGTGCAATCAACTCCCTATTTCCAGCATCCCCAACTCAAAAATCATTCGATCGATAATAGGTCAAGTGGCACCTCGTTGGAAAGGTACTGCAATTTTCTCTTCGAATTTGGTATTTTCGAAATTCAGAATCATCATACAGGGTGTCCCGAAGCAGGAACATTGAAAATCCAAATAACTTTTGAAACTGGTTCATTTCGGTATACGAGAACATGTTTGATCCGAGAATAGGACTTTCTTGTGTGGTTATAGAATTTTTGCAATCAACCCTTCCATTCAGCATCCCCAACTTGAAAATCATACAAATAATTCAAGTGGCATATCTTCAGAAAGGTTTTTGAATTCCAGAATGATTAAAGCATTTCATTCAGTTCGGCTCTCCATACAGGATGTCGCTTTCGAAAAATTCAATATCGTCATTTGAAATTATCAACTAAAATTAATTCGAAACTGTTGAAAGTATTGGGGTACGATGTGTTGAGCATCAATTACGAAGAAATAAAGCTGATTTCTGCATTGAAAATGTTCACATTTTTTCATTTCCATCTGGCGTGCAGTCATCTGTTATTTCTCATTTTGCAATGAAATATTATTATTATTCAGATCAGTTCCTCATTATTGTTGTTGTTCGTCAGTTGAAATTAATCTGAAAATGGTTTATTCCACTGAGGAAAGGGTCGAAATTGTATCGACGTATTTTCGAAATAACAGTTGTGCCAAAGAAACGGCAAGGATATTCGATAGGAACCATCCTGAAAGAGAAAGGGAGTCAGTCACCAGTACGTTAAATATTTGGTTGACAAATTCCTATCTACGGGTTCGGTGGCAAACAAAAACATGAAGTGGCATGTCCTGTCAGAAATGAGGCAACGGAAGTGGCAGTAGTGGGTCATCTACAAATGGAGAATACTACTTCGATCAGAAAACTATCTCGTCTGACTGGTGTATCAGCTACAACTGTCCATAGAATCGTGAAACATCACAAATTTCACCCCTACAAGGTAAAATTAGTGCATGAAATAAACGAAGATGATCCAGATCGTCGTTTACAGTTTTGTGAAAATCTAAGTGAAAACCTAAACGCTAATCCAAATTTTCTGAATAACATCTGTTTTTCTGATGAAAGCACCTTTATGCTCAGTGGTGAAGTGAATAGACATAATTGTCGATATTGGGACACACAGAATCCTCATTGGTTTAGAGAGGCCCACACGCAAAGGCCTCAGAAGTTGAACGTTTGGACAGGAATTTTGGCAATCATCTAGTTGGGCCTTTCTTTATTGAGGGTAATCTGAATGGAAATGGCTACCTACAGTTGTTAGAGGAACACATACATCCTAGATTGACAGAAATTTTACAGAACGATCCAACTCTTTCTGAGGACGAAATGCGTTTTCAACAAGACGGTGCTCCTCCGCATTATGATGCTCGGGTGCGCCAATATTTAGACGAAAATTTCCCAGGAAGGTGGATTGGTAGAAGAGGACCTGTTGAGTGGCCAGCCAGGTCACCAGATTTAAATCCCCTAGATTTTTTTTTTTGTGGGGCCATCTAAAATCTAAAGTTTATGCCACAAGACCAGAAAACCTGGAGGAGCTGCGGATGAGGATTATCACAGAATGCCGACTTTTGACTCCTGAAGTTTTCGCTAATGTGAGAAGAGAGTTCGAAAATCGTCTGTATAACTGTATGGAGGTGGGCGGAGGTCATTTTGAACAATTGTTGTAATAATCAAGTTAGTTTTTGTTTTCAATTGAATACAAGTTCAATAAATCTCGTTTTACTGTTTAGATGAGCATCCAATCAGTTTCTCCATCATCCCTCATCCTGATCCTCACGCCAGAAAACCTCGATTGCCAAACTGAAACCAATGCCTCAGTGATTCAGAAAATAGAAAAATCTTTCTGGAACTTTGCCACTCAACCTTTAATCACTTGTATGATTTTTGAGTTGGGGATGCTGAATGGAAGAGATTGATTGCAAAATTCCATATTCACGCAAGAGAGTCTTATTCTCGAATCAAACATAAACATGTTCTCGTATTATACCGAAATGAACCAGTTTCAAAAGTTATTTGGGTTTTCAGTGTTCCTGCTCCGGGACACCCTGTATGCTGATTCTGAATTTCGAAAATACCAAATTCGAAGAGAAAATTGAAATACCTTTCCAACGAGGTGCCACTTGACCTATTTTCGATCGAATGATTTTTGAGTTGGGGATGCTGGAAATAGGGGTTGATTGCACCAACACCAAATTCACAAGTGTAGGTCGTTTTTCTAGACCGAGCATAAACCTGCGCTTGCATTATGCCAAAATAAATCGATTTCATTTAGTATTTGGGATTTGCAGGAATTCAACTTTACCCTCGGTTGGGACACCCTGTATGTTAATTTAAAATTCTAAAATGACAAATCAGAATGGAGAATTGACAGACCTTTACAGTAAGGTGCCACTCGACCCTTATTCCTATGATGAATTTCGAAATTAGGGTTGCTGGGGTAGGGGTTGATCCGACAAGTTTCGAATTATTTCGAAAAATGCTCCCCCTCGAAACAAAAATCGACGTGTCTTGGTGTTTTTCGCTAATGTTACTCATTTCGGAGTTATAGGGGGGGTCAAATTTTCGTTGGAACACACTGTATGAAAATCCTACGCATTGTCTCAAACCTAGAATCAGTTTTAATTTCAAATCACTTTTTAATGAAAACAAATAATGAACGACCAGATTGATTTATGTAGATCCCAAATTTTGATATATTCAAATAACAATTCTCTTTTATTAGATCATGAACTGCATACCTATTATTTGGTTTTTCCAAATTCAATAAAGACCTATACATAGATTCAACGGCAGTTTACACTCAATTTCATATTTTCCTATAATGAACGATGATTCGAAACAGTGATCTATTAATTTATTACTTGGTTGTAAAACATAATAGAAATTTGATTCGTGTTTTAATCATATTGTTAGCAATAATAATTTTGAAGGACTGATGCAAGTTAATATTTGTATATCTTACTGGAAAAATTTATATATTTCTATATTTCACAATTTTCCTTTTATTAATAATACGTCATTAAATAACGGAGTAATCAGAATATAGCTGATATGGCTGCACCAGCTTGTGTTTTCGCCTCAATAGTTTTTAATTTTCCAAAAACTCATTAATATTTTCATATATTCTGATTAATATCAGGTAGTTATCGAACCATATCGGTTCCCAAATAATTACTGGAATAATTAATGGTTGTCGGAAGCCATAGTTTATAATTCAGAAATGTTGTTGTATTAATGAAATTTTATTCAAAACAAAGCTTGGAAAATAGAGCTGTTCGCAATAATTAATGATAGACAACAAGCCTTTCTGTTTCCCGAAAAAATTATAGCTTGCATGGTTTCACTTCGAATAACATAAATTTGTAGTGGAATATTTTACTGTGTAAAACGTATTTTCTGGCAATGTGATTCCATTTGTTGAAAATGCCTTTTAATTTTTTATGTGCTATAAATTTTATTCTGTTTTGTTTACACGTGAAACTGTACTTTCAAATACTTATATACAGACTGCTTAATAATTGATTTTGAGTGTTTCAGGTAGTAAAAAGTGGAAAACGCACCGTTAATTTTCCAATGTTTAAGATATTCTGCTGATATTCAAGATAATATATTTCTGTAATTTCGTACAACTTGGTATGCTGTCCTGCTTCGAAAACTTTTTTGCAGTGCGTCAATTACCATATCAATTGAACTAATTCTATTAGTTTATTCTATTAACTATTCTTTATCCTGCAATTTTCCGCATCGGTAACCATTTTCAAGGAAAAATTGATAATTAACTCCTAAGGGGAACCTCATTTAGACTATTGAGATCTGTAGACCTAGGAGGCTATACTATGGTTCGCGAACCTTTTATTTTTCGAACATTTGATTGTCGTTTCTAGTTATGAGTTAGTGGTCTTCTGTACATATAGTAACAAATGTTACAAAAATGCCGTCAGTCAATAAGATAAAAGTTACCAGCCGCATAACTCTCCCTTGTCAGCACTCTACAATGTATTCCAATATAAATTAGCCATCCCCTCTATCTGAAGACGGACTGATATAGGTGGGAAAAGCTGAGGAACGTCAATTTTTGATTGAAGGGGAAACAATTTCTGAGTTGGTTCGGAAAACAACTCCCTTCCTTGAGCAGCACCTAAGTCAGAATTTATTGTAGGGAAAATGGGTCGAATGACATATCTTTAGAAAGGTATTTTTATTCTCTATTCAAGAAAAGTATCTTTATGAACAATCAATGTCACACAGAAAATCCAAACACAATGAAAGTTTGCATTCCAACAAAAATTTGTCACCCACCCCCTATGTGTCAAGAAAGACTGATTGTAGCGGAAAAACCTGAGACACGTCAATTTCTGATTGGAAGGGCACCAATTTTTGAGTTGGTTCTGAGCATAGAAAATCAACCCCCACCCACAGCATCACCCGAGTCAAAATTCATTATGAATAAAGTGGGCCAAGTGACATATCCTTGGAAAGGTCTCTCTATTCTCTATTCAAAAATAATATCTTTATTAATATTTAATATCACACAGAAAATCTAAACACCACGGAAGTTTGTATTCCAACAAAAATTTGCCACACTCTCTATGTAATGAAAGACTGATTGTGGTGGAAAAAGCGGAGATATGTCAATTTATGAATTGGTTGGGAGCATATGACATCAACCCCCTACCCTCAGTAGCTTCTAAGTTGAAATTCATTATTGGGAAAGTGGATCGAGTGACATATCTTTGAAAGGGTTTTTTTTTTCTCCTCAAGGATTTCATCTTTATGGACGTGTGAATCATATTCAGAATCCTATTGGATTCAAACAGGCATTCACACTAACGACGAAATTGAATGATTGGGCATTAATTTCTGCAAACCATATTGTAGGACCTTTCTACGTCAAAGATAACCTCACTTATTTGCAGGTGTTCTAAGAATTAAAAAATTATAGGCTCGTAGAAATTTTTAAAAATGATGAAACTCTTTCAGAGATGAGATACGTTTCCAGTATGATGATGCTCCTGCACATTTCGTGTGCGACAATATTAAGATGCAAACTTCTCAGGTCAGTGGATTAGCAGAAGACGAACAATTGAGTGGTCAGCCAAGTCACCTGATTTCATTTAGTCCTTTAGATTTCTTCTTAGGGGGTCTTCGTAAATCGAGAGTTTATGCTACACAACCTGAAAACATGGACGGGAAAATGGAAGCGGAATAATCGTCACCAAATGCAGATTCTTGACACCAGAAGTTATTCAAAATGTTCGAAGAGAATTCGAGAATCGTTTGCATAACTGTATGAAATAGGTGGATGTAATTGTGAGCATTTAATTTGATTTTTGGCATTGTCAAATTCTACACTCGGAGGCAAAATTAGCGGAACACTCGAAAATTTAACCAAATTCGAAGTTAGATATTTTTCCTAATTCTCAACCGATTTAGATGATTTGTTCGGCAAGTTATAGATCAACTCTTCTGCTTTGTAGAAATCATAAGAGAAAACTAAAAAAAAATGAAAAAAATTTTATACGGGAGCAAAACTAAAATTGTTTTTTTGGCAAAAATTCGTAACACCCTGTGGAATTTCTTGGTCCGAGTTGAAACGTACAATATCATGGTCTGTCAAGACACATCTTCCTACAGTAACGCCCTTCTTGTTTCATGCGTTTATCTTTATTTTTGCAAAATATATTTAATTTCAAGTGGAAAATCACCATTTTGGAGAAATTCCATTGAATCAAGAAATTGTCATTAAAATTCGTCTATCAATTTGGAATTTCCTTATTATCACTCAGGCGTGTCGAAATTGTCGTTTGCGATTTTTGTGTTCGAATTGCATTAGTTATTGATGACAATTTGGTTAATTTGGTGAAAATTAGGAATTCATAGGAGATAACAGTCGGTAGGTATTAAAATACACAAACGAATTCTGGGACCATTGATGAAACTTTTCATTTACACATGTGCACACCTTTTTTTATCAAATATGAAATACAACACACGATTTTTTGTATATGACCACATTTGCACTTGTTTAAAAAATGAGAGTTTTCCATTCTTTGATTTGATACAAATTCGATCGGTTGCGGTGTTTTGTGATTCTTTTACAGTTTACGATTCGAAACGGTATTTTTCATTCAGAATGAGAGATTTACCACCAACCTCAGTAGCAAGGGCAGTTACATTGATCGAGGAAGGGCGCACCTACCACTCAGTCGGTACCATGTTGGGTGTCTCGACGTCGGTTATCCATCGAATCTACCGACGTTACAGGGAAACTGGATTGTACGTGAGGAGGCGAGGACAAGGAAGAAATCGGGCAACCCGCGCTATACATGACCGTTTCATTCTCAATCAAACCATAAGAAATCCTCGTCTTACTGCTGTTCAGCCACGTAACCTTTTACAAGCAGTGGATAACATTAACGTCAGTGTGAGGACAGTCAGAAGACGATTAAATGAAGTTGGTCTGAGATCATACGCGCAAGCAAGAGCACTAAGACTCGATAGAGCCCATCGGGTAGCAAGATTGGCGTTTGCTAGGGAGCATGTAGCATGGACAATCAATCAGTGGAGACGAGTTTTATTTAATGATGAGAGCCGATATTGTGTGAATTTCGTGGATGGTAGAGATAGAATATGGAGGCACGAGTGGAACGGTACAATCAAGCGAGCTTCGTAGGAACTGAGCAATACGGTGGAGGATCAGTTATGATATGGGGTGGCATATGCTTGGGAGTACGAACAGAACTGGAGATTATTGGCAATGAATCACTTAATGCTCATGGGTATATAACAGAAATCTTGGAGCCTCATGTTGTGCCTCTTGCTACTTACATAGGGGAAGATTTCCTTTTTATGCACGATAACGCGCGCATTCATACTGCTCGCATAGTGATAGAATATCTCAATGAAGTTGGGATCACACGAGGACTGGCCGTCGCGGTCACCGGATTTAAACTCGATCGAACACGTTTGGGACATTCTTGGAAGAAGGGTTCGACAACGGAATCCAGGCAACGTTGAAGAGCTGACATTGGCTTTGGTGGAAGAGTAGGACAACATACCTCAACAGATGATAGACAACATCATTGGGAGTATGCGAAATCGTATGCGCGCTGTAATAAGAGCTCTGGGGGGTCATACTCGCTACTAAAATCAAATGTTTTTTTTTGTGGGTCATCATGAACATTCTTCTCAATATGTTCATTTCATTTCACGAGTGTATCGCCAGGATACACACCTGCTCTCCATTTTGGACGTAAATGTGCAAAATCAACGATTTTTCCAGTGTACTTCGAGTTCTCCCGTAGCGTGAAATTGGCCAGTGAATTTCAAAAATTTTCATTTCGTTAGATTTCCGCTTCTCTAATTTTAATTTTATTTTTTGGCTAACCTCCGATGTTATGCACCTACGCAAGATTAAAAAGAAATTCTTGAAATTTGTGACTTTTCGCTTCAAATTGGATATCTCTTGTAAGAATAGAGATAAATGCATAAAACAAGAAGGGCGTTACTGTAGGAAGATGTGTCTTGACAGACCATGATATTTTACGTTTCAACTCGGACCACGAAATTCCACAGGGTGTTACGAATTTTTGACAAAAAAACACTTTTAGTTTTGCCCCCGTATGAAATTTTTTTCAGATTTTTTTGTTTTCTCTTATAATTTCTATAAAGCAGAAGAGTTGATCTATAACTTGTCGAACAAATCATCTAAATGGGATGAGAATTAGGAAAAACATCGGATTTGGTTAAATTTTCGAGTGTTCCCCTAATTTTGCCTCCAAGTGTAGTTGAAATACAAATTCTCGTTGTGTTAGGACTTTCTGTGTCTTATTGAAAGTTCAAAAAGACACTATTTTTGAATAGAAAATTAAAAGACTTTTCCGAAGATGAGATGTTACTCGACTCACTTTCCCTAAAATGAATCTTGACTTAGGTGCTGCTGTGGATTTTACATTCTCTGAACCAACTCAGAAAGTGGTCCCTCTCCAATGAAAATTTGACTTGTCTTTTTCCGCCAAAATCAGTCCATCTTGAGATAAAGCGGGTGTCAAATTTTTGTTGGAATACAAAGTTTCGTTGTGTTTGGACTTTCAGTGTTCATGAGGATACCATTTCTGAATAGAGAATCAAAAGTCCTTTCCAAGGTTATGTCACTCGACACACTTGCCCTAGTGAATTTTATGCTGCTGAGGTTACTGATTTCATATGCTCCGATCCAATTCAGAAATTGGGCGTGTTCATTGGAACACACTGTAGTATAAACACACTTCATTTCCATACAGAACAAAGTATTAATCATTGGGAACCTACGGTCGTGACAAATCATCTTATTATCGCAAGGAAATTAACTTCCATAAAATAACGACCATCTCGAATCCAACTTTTAAATCTCAAAAACATTGAACACTTTTCGAAAGGTTTCGACTACGCTAATTCGTCCTCATATTATCACGGAACAGAAAATTGAACTCGCCAATTGACCTCGAAATAAAAATTCCAAAATGATTAATCTATGCGCCCCCTCGTTTTCTGTGATCGTTCCAGCAACCAATTAGAATAAATCGCGATGTCGACTGAATCGTGAAGCGGTTTTAAAAATAAGACGTCGCTTGATATATAGGCTGAAGGTTTTGTCAGCTGAAATAGCGAGCACCGATTCTCACTTTCTGGCTGTTTTCAATGGGTAGGGGCGGCTAGCTGGCCGCTCCCGGTCCTTGCGGCTGGCAGCTGGGAAAGACTGACTCCTCTTCGACGAAGTTATTGCCGCTCCAACGTTCCATTTACACCTGCTACTCGAATTATCTCAATTATAAGCAGATTTGACGTGCTCGCCTCGATCGGTATTGGTAATTTGGGTATTCGGTTTATGGCTTTTTTTCGATAGATTGGGTTCGTTATTGCACACTTAAATCGTAGATTTTTTTCTTTGTATAATTAATACATGAATTATTCTTTCGAAATCATTATTATTACTACTAATCAAGTGGATGCATATGATAGTAATGAAATATTACTTGTCGAAAAATATTACCATTAAAAATCAATAGAAATGATATATTTGGAAAATAAACAACGAAAACATCATACGTTTGTACCAAAATATTCTTGCAGGGAAAGAAAGTGTCGCCCATAAAACATATCCAGATGCTGAATAATACTTGAAAATACGAATTGGTTGGACCTATCTCCTGATATAGGAGATCATAAGCTTCGAATTGTACAGATGATGTTGGTTTGTTTGTTTTTCCTTTAACGTGCTCTATTTCTGCCTTTCGGCTAATGACACGCCGGGGAATTCACTAACCCGGGAATTTTGCCGAACCTCTCTCGTGTCGAGGGAAGGGATCTTTAATGTCCAACACATCTCTGTTAGACAGGACTGACAGCTTTACATCTCCTCCGAAAGATGGACACTCAAGCGATTCCCAGAATCCGAAAAATCGCACCGACTTTGTGGGGATTGAACCCAGGTAACTCTGCGTAGGAGACGAGCATCATATCCCATACGCCACCGAGCCGGCAGTACAGATGCTGTTATCCTTCAAAAGCGAGATCAAAATGAATTATACTTCAAAAGTTTGTGACCCCCTAAAGAGAGATTTACTACTTACTAAAAACTGGACATCTCCTACATTTAGATGTATGTATATTAAAAAATCCCGAAAATATTAACTTGACGAGATAACAACTTGAAATGAAAAGAAGAACAAAGTGTAGCTTACTTCAATCGGAACACCTCACGGTTGTCACTCTATCAGTATGATATATTACCGTTTCGTGATTATATTGAAACTTTGCTAAATAATAATCTATCAAGTTTTCAATGAGTTAAACTGGTGCTATATTTCCTAAGAAAAGTTAAAACTTTCAAACATTGAACATTTTTTTTCACAAATTTAAGTAAACGATGATTTCTACTAAAATATATTATTAAATGCTCGACGCGTTTCGATACACAGTATCTCTGTCAAGAACGAATGAATACTACAAATATATCTTACTAACATAGCGTACAGTCTTTCAGCTAAGAAACAGTTTTCCATAGCTTCTCCAATGGTCAGAATCATATCGACTCGTTCTTCCAGAGCATACTCAATTTTCTAAAGGCTTTTTTCCTTCTTCTTTGTCAACACTAATGAATTCAAGAATGACCACAGTTTTCACAGTAAGGGTTTACAGAATGTAGAATACATTTATGCATAGAGCAGAATGGAAGCCATTTTGAACATTTTCTGTAACATTTCTATGTATTGGTTCAATTATTCATGCTATCTTTTCTTTTCCGTGATTTGTAGTAATATTCTCCATTGTCAAACATTTCGAGATGAATATTGAGACAAAGTATCGGAAATTTCCAGAAATCTCGGAAACCGTTAAAGATAGGTATGAAGAACATGGGTATCGTTCGATAGGTATAAGAATAACTGTACTGTGCACCCTGTGTCTATTTCAGAGTTTCCCAACGTTGGTTAATCAGAAATGGAGTATTAGTAACATAATTTTTGCAAAATCACAATTGAAAAGTCACAATGAGAGAGGCAAAACATTTTTCAGAAAAGTCATCAAATTTCGAAAATTCTCAAATATTTCGAAAACCATTGAACTTAGGTATAGGGAATATCGAACAAAGTCACCTTCATTTGATCTCACAAGGCAAAAATCATCAAAATATTGTGTTCTATTTAAAAAAACATAACTTTGATTCGTTCCTCAGAAACGGACCATCCTGTATATACGAAATTATTTTCAAATTGTGACCGTAACAGAAGTTCATCATATCGCAATAAAAAAACAAAAATCTATTATTTTCTTGGCATTATGCTACTTCCAGTGACTCGTGTGCCACCCTGTATGTTGCATGGATAATATTACACACAACATCTACATTGTCTTGAGTGACCACTGTTTTTTTGTGTAACTGCCCTGGAATCGTCACTAAGCTTAACCCTATTGCGTTTAAATTCTCCATACTAACGAATTGTTAAATGGTGTGGTGCTTTGCTGCTGAAAACAGGAAACCAACTCGCCGAGAAATTCTTGTTGAGATAATTATCTTTAAAAATTATAGAAATTACGCACAGAAACTACTCACGGTTCGATACCATTTTTTCAATTAGCTTATCAGCTTTGACAGTTTGTTGTGGTTAAAACACAGCACGCATTGAACTGAAATTTTGGATTTATATTGACAACTCCTAGAGGTAAATTTTTAGCACTAACAATTGATTAATAGTGTTCTCTATGCCCGTGCATGCAGATTATTAGGAACATCCCTCGTATGTCGATTACGTTTTAGTACAGAATCAATTAGATCTATGTCACCAGCAGAAACTTATGAACTGAAAAAGGAAAAGATTTTTCTCCCAACTCCTACATTAAAACTAGACGTCAACCTTCCATAACGGTCACGAAAAACTGTATCCCTTGTATAGATCCTATATCACTTTTATTATTTCCACGTATTTGGATTAACGCCACCAGAAAATTATAAACTTCGATCCATTCAACATTCAGAGGCCTTACTTTTCCTATTTCAAGAAAGGGGCATCGAAGCTGCGAGAGATGAAAAAGACGAGTATTTCTGATTTCGTAAACGGCATGTAGGGGAAATTTCCATTTCCATGGTGTGCAAGCAGCTTTATGTTGTCTCCTGCAGTCTTTACGAGGTGCCGAGCCAAGCTTAGGGGGCTGGTACACGTCATGATTTACTGTTTTCGCGAATATCTGCTTAATTCGTGGGATTCGCAGGGATTGAGGGATATCTAACATTTCAGTGCGACCGGGCTATATATTACTCTGTGACAAATACCAGAACGTGAAAACATGTTCTGTGTCCACCCCTAGCTCATATATTCATCGATTTTATTATGAAAAGGGCGAGGGTACGTACGTTTTTAATGGCATATAACTTCAAAAATCATCCCAACCACAGGCCGTTGAAAATTTAAAGAAGTAGGTAAAAAGAATGTTCAATTGACGAGGCTTTTACGTGAAATCCATTTTCACAGATACAAGTAAACGATGATTTCTACTAAATTATATTATTAAATGCTCGCGGCATTTCGATACACAGTATCTTTGTCAAGAGCGAATGAATATTACAAATATATCTTACTAACATATACTTATATATACTATAGTGGCAATCCACTCAGAGCTATCTGTATTTGAACTAGCAGCGTTCAGGAAATTCATTTAATAAGGATGAGTTATTTATGTCCACCTGATCATTAAGAATTTCCGGTAAATACCTAAATCTGTTAATTTCAAGTACTTCCAGAAGGTTGAGTTTTATACCTCTATTCTCAGAATGTAGGATTTTAAATTCTGAACTGAAAGAGTGACTATTTTCCCAAAGATGATTTGAATAATCTGAATCGGTTTTTCCATTGATGAAACTGCGAGATTCTTACATTAAAATTTCTTCCTAATGTACCTACATAAAATCATTTGCAATCTGTACAATCCAATCTATAAACACCTGATTTATTTTCTTTATCAATTAGAGATTTATAATTTCTGATGAATGAACCTAAATTTGTTGATGTTCTGAACGATATATTTATATATTTTTAATTAATTAATAATTTAATAATTTGGTTTCTCTTATATAAGATGCTGCTAACTAAATTGGCATTATAACCATTATTTATTCCGATCTGTCTTATCAAACAATTCGAAGAATTGAATTAATAAAGAAAATTAATCAGGTGTTTATAGATTGGATTGTGCAAATTGCAATTGTTTGTATATAGATAGAACAGGAAGAAATTTTAATGTTAGAATCTCTGAAGATAAACGCAGTTTCATCAATGGAAAAACCGATTCAAATTATTCGAATCATCTTAAGGAAAATGGTCACTTTTTCAATTCAGAATTCAAAATCCTACATTCTGATAATGAAGGTATAAACTCAATCTTCTGGAAGTACTTGAAATTAACAGATTTAGGTATTCACCGGAAATTCTTGATGATCAGGTAGACATAAATATCCCACCCTTATTAAATTTAGGTGCTAAATACTAGTTCAAATACAGAAAGCTCTGAGTGGATTACCTATTTAATATATATAAGTATTTATTAGTAAGATATATTGGTAGTATTCAGCATTCAATAATATATTTTGTAGAAATCATCGTTTACTTGTAATTGTGAAAATGGATTTCTATCATGCAAAAGCCTCGTCAATTGGGATGGTATCAACAACGGACTCATTTAATTGATGGCTTATGCAGCTCTAATTAATTCTAGAAGAACAATAATTGGTAAACTGTCCACTCAAAACATTGTGCAAGGCCGCTTTTGCTCAAAAAAATGTAGCAATTTGTTTACGCTCTGCATATCAAGGAAGATTATATTCCGCTTTCTCTATTTTCTCCAGATTTAAAACCTACCTAATTATATAACGTATAATGTTTCTTTTATTTCATATTCAGCATTTATTCTTGATACTTTACTCCTATTTAATTTCAATATCATATATATTCTTTTGGAAAAGAGAGGATTTACAAAAATTCGGATAATTGTATTTACAATGAATGCTTATATCTATAATTTTGGTGTGTGTCAGAAAAACACGAGGAAATGCTACAGGGGAACCCTTCTATCCTGCGTATGATTCAATAAACGAGTGAGAAAACCTGAGGAAAAAACTCGTTTCCCTGTCGCTATTGCACTAGCAATAGCTTGTCTGTTTATGTTGTGTTAGTGTCGTGTGTACATAAAGAGTACCAAAGATTTTTCTGCATAGCAGCTTTATTTTCTCATTCTCATCCTGCACTTCATGATTCCCAGACGAAGACAAGGGTGAAAGGAAGGGGGTTTGTGACAGGAATCTGTAACAATGGAAAGAGAAAACCAGCAGAAAAATATTTCAACAATCATACCTGACTTTTGTTTGTCTAAACTCACTTCTTGAATCTATGAAAAAATTTTACATAGCAAGCAAGGCCATAAAAAGGACTAAGGAGATAATCAAAAAGTACATAACCTGCGATATTTCCTCTTTCGCGGTGATGTTCTTCTGTCGCAGTGTGAGTCTCCTGAAACATAATCACTTCCTTGTTCTTGCTTGCCAATTTCGAAGTATAATCGCAAAATCCCCTCAATATTCAAATTCAACAAAACAATTCCCTCTCTGTTTGACCTAGAGAGCCCCAATGGCCAGGTTCGGTCTTCTAAGTGAATTCGATTATGACCTATAGATGTTCTAGAATCATTATGAACCCAATAATTTGAGTTGACATCTCCCATATATTATTTCTTCGTGGATCTTGTTTAACTTGAAGAAAAATTGGCGAAAAAATTTTGACAGTCGTTTTAAAAATATGACAAATGTCATTAATCTCTAATTTGATTTAATTGATTAATAATCTAGATTGATTCTCTCGAAGAAACTTTTAGCACACAGTGTAGATATCAAGTAAATTTACCACACCGTAATTATAAATTTCTCAATGAAGCTTATTTCAAATTCAGCTGATTGTTTACTTGAGATGAAGTTACGAGGAAATTAATGCTTAATTAAAAGAAAACATTATTGTTGAATATAAAAATACAAAAAGTGTAATGTGAACCGCGTCTACTTGATTATTTGGCGAAATGCTCGAGAAAACACACGAATAACTCAAGATAATCAACAAACGTTTTTCCTCAAATTGCCTTGTTTCAAAGGGCAAATAGTACCGTTGTTTTCAAATAGATGGCTGATTAGGAAAATCTCCCGGGAATGATGATACATTCAGAAGCCAGTTTGTATTTTGAGATGTTTAATATTGATTGTCTTTTGAATAATGTATGATTAATTTCCGTTAACTTGATTTGCGTAGACCGAGTTGAATATTCGAACTTAGTTCGCCTTTCATTCCATTCATTTCTAATTCGCCAGTGGCAAACAAACGATTCGTGCCTTTTATATATTAATATCCAATATAAGGTTCGCGGAAACCGAGCTGAATGTTGCCTTTGGTTCTGCTCAGAATGCTGAACCATTGTTGCCCTTCAAACTAATTAACAATGGCTTTGTCGCTCTGTTATTTCTCTTTTTTTTTGTATATTTGTTCAGCTCTCGAGCTATACCTCCCTGCTCATTGACTAAATTCATGTTTATATTATTCCGTTTTCATCTCCATCAAAATATTGGAGATCGAAACGAGGAGCTTCATTTTGTTATATTTCTTTAAACTAAAATATCATCTTGTATTGCTTTGGAAGTAGAAGTAGAAGAGTTCATTCATTTTCCTTGAATAAAGCTTTAGAGATAAAGTGATGTGAGCGCTAAAACTTGTTCTTTTAAGCTAACTCATCTATTAATTAACATTCTTATTGATTCTATTGTGTGAAGGATGTCTTTTTTGAGACTTTGTTTTTCGAAGTATTCTCCGTGAAGATTAATACACTTCTGCATTCATTCGTATCAATTCTGAAAGCAGTTATTCCTATTGTTCGCTGTTACATTCAAAATGATATTTTTGAGGCATCAATAGAAATCAAAAAAATCGTTGAGGCTTAGGTCCGGACGGTACGCAGGATGAAATACCAATTCGATGTTATGAGGGCTGTGTGCGTACTTGTATTATCTTAGTTGAGGATGATTCGCAGTTTGGGGTTGGTTTCTCAAAGCTAACTTATGACCTGAGGCAAATAAAAGGTTCTGCACCAATCGGCATAACTGATCTTGTAAAGGAATTGTTCTACATGACTTGTTTTTGAAACAAGTGTTGCGACTATCTTTTTGATCACCACTGACAATGTCATAAACTCTTTCAGACTTTTCAAAGTAAAAACGGTCCAGAGTTTTTTGATAATAAAAAACAAGTACTGTATTTTAAGGAATTTTACCTAATAATTGCGATTTGTAACGCGTTTCACTACACCGTAGCTTCTTCAGACGAATGAATATACAGAAAATATAAATGAGAATATAACTATAAATGTTCTTGAGTAATTAAAAGCTTATTGGGTTGCTTCTTCTTAAGTGGCTATTTATGACAGGTATATCCAATGAAACTAAGGAATAGATTGCTCCCCGAAGAGATTCAATAGAGGTGAAGGGCTTAAATCGA
Organism: Cryptolaemus montrouzieri; assembly: GCA_013387265.2. Lineage (NCBI taxonomy): Eukaryota > Metazoa > Arthropoda > Insecta > Coleoptera > Coccinellidae > Cryptolaemus > Cryptolaemus montrouzieri. Next base: position 29,010,095 of record JABFTP020000186.1, on the reverse strand, counting down.
CTTGCTCATTGATAAGTCTACCTGAGTGTTTGTATTTATTGATTTCTAAAGTTTCCCAAAGATCAACCTTCCAATATTTATTATATGTATGCAAAATTTCAAACAGTGGGTCGAAAGATCGATTATTTTCTAAGAGATGATTCGCGTAATTTGAATCTGATTTTTTATTTGAAAAACTGCGTTTATGTTCCGATATTCTAATATTAAAATTTCTATGTGTTCTACCAATGTAGAAATTATCACAGTCATTGCAATTTAATATATAAACACCTGATTTATTGTTTTTACCTGGTTTGGTTTTATTATTTTTATATATTTGCCTAAATTATTATTAGTTTGGAAAGCTATGTTGAAATTATTGCTACTCAAGAATGATTTCAGTTTCTCACTTGTAATGCCAACGTAGGTTAGATATATATATATATATATATATATATATATATATATATATATATATATATATATATATATATATATATATATATATATATATATATATATACAGGATAAACTTCATTCAATGCGATTCTACTTTGTTTTTTATTCAAAATATTATTTATTAGTTTGGGATTGTATTCATTATTTTTGGCTATTTGTTTAATCAAATTTGGTTCCTTGTTGAAATTTCCTCGTGATAACGGGATGTTAATCAATCTATGAATAAAACAATTGAATGCTGACATTTTATATTGATTTGGATGACACGGCGAGTTATGTATTATAATATCTGTATGTGACGGCTTATGGTAAATTGCGAAATTATATATTATAATACAAAACTCATCGTGTCATCCATATCAACATAAAATGTCAGCATTCAATAGTTTTATTCATAGATTGATTAACATCCTGTTTTCACCAGAAAATTTCAACAAAGAACTAAATTTGATTGAACAAATAGCCAAAAATAATGGTTACAATCCCAAACTAATAAATAATATTTTGAATAAAAACAAAGTAGAATCGCATTGAATGAAGTTTTCCTGTAGATAAATTGAAACAAAAATTCAACACCTTAACCTACGTTGGCATTACAAGTGAGAAACTGAAATCTTTATTGATTAGCAATAATTTCAACATAGCTTTCAAACTAATAATAATTTAGGCAAATATATAAAAATAATAAAACCAAACCAGGTAAAAACAATAAATCAGGTGTTTATAGATTGAATTGCAATGACTGTGACAATTTCTACATTGATAGAACCCATAGAAATTTTAATATTAGAATATCGGAACATAAACGCAGTTTTTCAAATAAAAAATCAGATTCAAATTACGCGAATCATCTCTTAGAAAATAATCACTCTTGCGACCCACAGTTTGAAATTTTGCATACAGATAATAAATATTGGAAGGTAGATCTTTGGGAAACTTTAGAAATCAATAAATAGAAACACTCAGGTAGACTCATCGATGAACAAGTCGATTTGAACCCTTCACCTCTATTTAATCTCTTCGGGGAGCAATCAATTCCTTAATTTTATTGGATATACCTGTCATAAATAACCACTTAAGAAGAAGCAACCCAATAAGCTTTTAATTACACAAGAACATTTTTAGTTATATTCTCATTTATATTTTCTGTACATTCATTCGTCTGAAGAAGCTACGGTGTAGTGAAACGCGTTACGAATCGCAATTATTGAGTAAAATTCCTTAAAACACAGTACTTTTTTCTTATTATTGATAATGGAATTTTACCAAGTAAAAGCCTCCCAAATTCAGAGTTTTTTGACTTCGGTCAACAGATGCGGTAACCAACGGAAAACTGATTTTTTTACACGCACTTCTATGTGGAATTTTTTTTTGTAATGAGGTCTTCAAAATAAACAATTATGCCTCAATATGTCGATATGTATATGACATTCTTTCTGGGATAATTAAACTTGAAATTTGTAGAAAATTATTCCTCGAAAATGTTCACGGTTTAATTCCAGTTTTCAACTGATTGTCAACTTTGACAGTTTGTACTGGCTAAAATACAGCGCAAATGAGCCTGAAATTTTTATTTTATATCAATAAACCGTAAATATTCATTTTTAGTTCTGACAGTTGATTGATGACATACCACGTATTGACTTGAATCTAATCAGTGTGTTATTAATCATAACTTTGTTCCCCTTATAAATACCGGATGTCCGCCCAAGAAATGAAATGACCGATTCGAGGAGTTTTTTTTTGTTTTCTTCAATCATATTCGAACTAAGTTCCGAAAATACACACACCACAAAAATTGTCGCATCACCTGGTATTCTGAATTCCACAATCGATTAAGCAGCTCGATCGCAGTTTCTTTGTCAACATACGTTTTTGGACATATGAGGGGAAAAATCTTATCTATGTAGTAACATTTGTTTCCATATGATCTCAAACACTTCTGAAACAAGAATGAGTTTATTTGACTACCAGTATTCATTCAATTTCTCTTCAGTTTTCAGGCTAAACTAATGCAGGTTTTCTGTGTTTCTTGTTGATTTTCGAATCTTTGAATTTATTGTTATGGCTGCTGAACGTCATGGATGCTATTTGAGTGATCATGAAGTGGTAAGAATTGTAACACTTCTAGAGGAGGGGCTAACTTGTGGAATGTTAACCAAAGCACTAGTTCAAGGGCAATTAATCGGTACCACGAGACTGGGGAATATGGAAGAAGGGCCGGACAGGGAAGAAATCGGATAACAACACTAGTTGATGATCGTTGGCTTCGTTTAACTGCATTAAGAGTTCGCACTGTACGGCTAGAATGCTACAAAATGAACTTGCACTTTCCAGAAATGTGCATATTCCATTGCAAAGTGTTAGGAACAGGCTCAGAGAAGACGATATCAGACCAATGGCGGCTTCTACCGGCCCACGTATCACCAGAGAGCATCGAGTTGCAAGACTTCAGTTTGCGAGGGAACATGCAAATTGGAGTCCAGGTTCTGTCTAGTTTCAAATGGTAGACGCATGCCTGTATACAGACGACCTGGGAAACGGTATCAGCAATGCAATATCCGGCAAAACGAAAACATCGGAGGGGGCTCAGTAATGGTGTGGGGAGGCATTTTCTTTCCATGGTCGAACTGAGTTAGTCCTAGTGAATAATGGAAGAATGACAGCGGCCAGATACGTCGCAGATATCCGTGAACTCCATGTTGTACCCTTTGGCCCATTGAATGGCGAAAACTTCATTTATATGCATGATAATGCTCGGCCTCATGCAGCTAGAGTAGTTACAGCATTTTTGCAAAATGCCGAAATTGATATTTCAAGATGGCCAGAAAGAAGTCTCAACCCGAATCCCATAGAACATTTTTGGGACAACATGGGGTGGCAAATTCAGCAACGTAGGATGCCTTGTAGAACACTCCAACAACTAGAAAATCTGCTTCCTGAAATTTGTAACTCAGTGACTCAAGAGTACATCCAAAATTTGTTTGAGGGGCTTCCGAGACGTATACTGGCAGTAATTATGGCCCGGGGAGGAAACACTCGATTTTGAAAATGATTAGTAACCATTCGATGCTAGTTGGTTGGTCTCTTCGCGAATATTTGAAGATAGAATTTTTTAATTTTTCATTAACTCGAAAATTGTCGATATTTTCCATCATAAATTCATCTCTTTTGAATGATATCTTCTTAGTTTACACTTCTGAAAGTTACCAAGCGACTCTTGAATGACCAACCTGAAAGTTTATATAGTATTGTGGTAAAAGTAGGGTGATGCGACAATTTTAGTGGGGAGTGTATTTTCAATGCTGTGGAACTTCCGGTTATATCGGAAGTTGACACCATGATTGTTATTTCAACTGACATAATGTATGTTTCTATTATTTTAGAAAATTAAATTCTGAACAATATCTTTGTCACCTGAAATGAACAGAAAGGAAAATATGAATTTTTCAGTCGGAAACAGCGATTTTGGTTGTCTCTTAGAAGGCATCATAAAAATACTGAAAATCATTCTATATCGAGTATTTTAGCTCGTTGTAAGTAAAGAGCAGAACTAAAAGCATTTAGAGGCTTTACGGTATACAGGGTGTTTTCAAAGCATCTGGCAAATCGTAGTACATTCAAAGGAACAAAAGTAAGTTTTTTCAAATAAGACTACCTAGTTTTGCACACACCATTTGAGTCGTAATTTTAATAGGTATCGATCTGTTTTAGGTTTCCCTGTGCCTAAAATGCATCGTTCCCGAATAATTTGCGATTTTATCCCAAAAATTACGATTTTTCGAACGAGGACCCCGAAATTCACAGATTAGATGACCGGGAATCTTTCAAATAATGCATTTCGATCTCTCAATACGAAACTCATCTCAAAATTTTCATCGAAGTAATTCTGGTTAGAATTCCGCGAGAAAAAGTGCGAATCAATTACTATTGAAGTGGATTGAATCTGACTTTCTTCTTCTTTTCTTGTAGGTATTCTCGATTACATCAGTTACTTGTCAGGAAAGTAATCTCCGAATTGTTATTGACTCTGATATTTTTTAGCATAATTGAAGGAATACGTCCATGGTTTTTTCGGTTGGCGATAATTTGAAAAGTACCTACATCTTACCATAAAAAAATCGACATTCTTCATCCAGCGAGATATTTCTGGTAATTCAAAGATGACTTTACTGATGATTTGCCACATGCTCTGGAAACACCCTGTATACCGTGAAGCCTCTAAATCAGGAGCGATCGACCAGTCGATCGCGAGTGCTTCTTGAGTAGATCTCGAGAAGAAAAAATTTTTGATAAGTAGGTAACTAAACTACAAAAATTTTTAAATTATCTCATATATTGGCGAAACACAAGAAACCATTCGCAGATCGATCGGTTGTAAAGGAATCATTTATTGAAGCGGGAGAGACTTTATTTGGAGATTCTAAAAATAAAACAGACATCATGTCTCCTATTAGAGAACTTCAGTTATCTCGTCCGACTGTCACAAGGCGTATTGAAGTCATGAGTCAGGATATGGCAGATAAACTAAAATATGATATCATGAAATGTACATACTTTTCTTCACAGTTCGACGAATCCATCGATATGACAGACATTGCCCAGCTGTGTATTTTTATTCGGATGGTATTCAATGACATGTTGGCTAAGGAAGAATTTTAGACAATCATTCCTCTGAAGGAGAAGACCCGTGGCGAAGATATATTTGACGTTTTCTTCAATTTTGTAAAAAACTACAAGTTACCAATATGTAAATTAGTGTGCATTACAACCGATGGAGCACCAGCAATGACTGGTAACAAAAACGGTTTTGTGGCATTGTGTCGGGCTAATGAAGATTTCCCTTAATTTTTTTCATTTCATTGCATTATACATGAACAAGTTTTGTGTTCCAAAGTTTTGAACACGGAGGAAATTACGGACATTGAAACAAAAATTGTGAATTCCATCCGTGCCAATAGCTTGCAACGCGCTTCAAGTTGCAGTTGGAAGATAGGGAGTCAGCTGAACACACTGATTTAGTTCTTCACAAGGACGTCAGATGATTGAGTAGCGGAAAATTCCTATAAAGGTTTCAAGAATTGTTGCCCGAAATAACAGCTACTCTAGACAAAAGGGGTGATGACACTCAGAAAAACGAAAAATGGCTCACTGATTTGGCATTTTGGACTGAGATCACAATGCACTTAAACACCGTTAATTTGGAGCTTCAAGGTAAAGGAAAAACTATTATTGAGATGATTAGCTCAGTAAACGCATTCGAAAGTAAATTGCAACTTATGATAGATCAACTGAAAAAACAGGATCTGAAACATTTTCCGTCTTTGAAAGCAAGGATCCTTCAGTTGAACTATGATACGTATTAGGCTGAATTATCAGATATTTTGGGACAATTCGAAATGCGTTTTTATGATTGCAGTAAATTGGCATATATGCCATCATTTATGAGTTATCCTTTTTCATGTAGAAACATTGAGGAATTAGCTACTGAGATAGTTAGTCAGTTTGATATGAACTCATGTTCTGTTGAAAATGAGTTGGTGCAACTTAGTCCAAATATCATTCAAGACTACAAAACCAAAATTTTTCCAATCGGTCATTTCTTTCTCCCTATACTTTTAATGTCCCATCGTGCGTGGACACCCGGTATATTGAAGAAGTATATATAGAAAGAGTTAGACGCGAATTTGCTGCACATCCTAAAATTATTGTAAATTATACAGGCTGTTCATTACAGAGATTCATATCATTTTTTCAAATAGGACATTCCAGGTTTCTCATAATTTTTGAATGTGTTTCTTAAGATCAGTAAATGCTTAACTGAGCCGTTTTCGAATTAATGGAAAGATTTTTTTGAATTGAATAATCTGCAGTTGGCTTTTATGTTTGTAGAATAACATGGTGTTGAACTATTTTTATTATTTTGCGTAAGCGCAGAAGCTGGGAAGTTGAGTTGAATGGCAGAAATATCTAAAAATCATCACTAAGGTATTTTTTTAAAATGAAAATTTTCAGTTCCATATTATGTAAGTAGGATTTTATAATATTGAACGAATGCACACACATGTCGAAAATTGAATTTTCTACACTAAAAGACAAAAAACCGCTTTTTCGCATTCTTGAAGGTAGTTTTCCATCAGGAAAAATCTGAAAAAATTCAAAGAAGTACTTTTCAACAACAGGAACCAAACGCCGTAAAAACTTAAACTACCCAGGCGTAGTTAAAAAATTTTGAAGGATGAATAGACCTGAAATTTTCGATTTGTATTAGTGAATAATAGATATTCAGTTTTAGTACTGACAAATGATTAATGGTGTCTGGTATGTCATAAAATACAAAACATAAAAGACATTCCACTTATTGACGTAGGTCCATTCAGTGTGTTATCACCCCAAACTTTCTTCCTCTTATCTACATTGAAGAAGAAGTATATATAGAAGATAGAGTTCGACGCTAATTTGCATCAGGTCCTAAAATTATTGTTACTTATACAGAGTGTTTGATTGCAGAGATTCATATTGTATTTTCAAAAAGGACACCCCTGGTTTCTCATCATTTTTTAACGTGCTAATCCGAAATAAGATCAGTTTCTTCAGAATCAGTGTGGTATATGCTTTTACTCAGCCGTTTTTGAATCAATCCTGTGAAAATATGACTTTTTTCGATTTTCTCCTATATTAAATCGTCTTACAATTTCAATCATAATACTAAATTATCCTCATAAACTTAGGTATCAATGAACAATGGGAAAGTGTATTTTTATAGCAAAAGGAACACCCTAAATTTAGTGATTGTAAATGAAAGATAACTCCAATGTTTATTCGAATGTCTTATACATACTTCCAAGAGATTCGACGTTAATAATTATTATGTTTCTTATCAAAGAGTACCCCCCGTTAAGATAATGGAAATACCCTCACCCGCGAAACGGATTTTTCCATGACTGCATCATTGGGGTGATCAGAATAAAAACCTTTGTCGTAATACTAGCCCCATCCCCCTTACCAACAATGAAAGAACGTGTTTTCTTAAATGTAATTTTTTTCTTCGGATTTCTGCTTAAAAATTCTGAAAAAAATTACGAACTCTAACCATTTCACAAAACAATCAAGTTTTTTCGTAATAATTGCGTAATATTATTCAAAAAAGTTTAGTGATGATTTCAGATATTTTTGCAATTAATATTACTTTTAAGTTTCTTCTAGTTCGAAAACTTAACTTTTCTTCTTCGCTTCTGCACTTGAGGAGAGGATGGAAATAGTCTATTACCATGTTATCCTACAAACGTAAAAGTTAACTGAAGATTATTTTCAAATTTTTTAGTAAAGAATTTTAGATTTATTCGCCATTGATCTTACTTTTTCTCCACATTTTAGGTTCCTGAAGTAGAGATTATAATTCACAAAACATACTTACTTTCGTTGAAATACAATTATTTATGAAACCACAATTGCGAAATCTAACCTAGACTTTAGGTGATTTTTTAGTTTGTAGGTTATGCTTTCAGATTGCAATTTCAATTCACTTTTTTTTCCCGAAACTTCTTTAAGTTGTTTTGCATTCGTCATTGTGAAATTCAGTATCACTTGACATTTCTTTATCGAAGTCATAGTTTTTTTGGCTATGTATAGTACCAGTTCTACATTGCCCCTAATATCGTAGTGTCGATACCGTAATATCTATGAATGAAGCCAAATATTGAAAGATGTTCGATTCATTTTGTATAGAAACTTGAGATTTCCTCACAAAAAATTGTCACTGAAGAATTTTTTTGAGTTGAATAATCTGCATTTGGCTCTCATATTTGTTGAAATACATGGTGTTAGACTATTTTCATCCTTTTCCGTAAACGCAGAAGCGGAAAAGTTGAGTTTTCGCACTGAATAGGCCTGAAAAGTAATATGGCAATAATATCTAAAAATCATCTTTGAAAAATTTTGTTGCATTAAATAATCTTTAGTTTGATATTATGTTTGTAAGAAATTATAATATTACACTGTTTTCATTGTTTCTCGTACGCACAAACATGAGGTAAATAGAATTTTCCGCACTAAAAGGCGAAAACCTGCGTTTTCTCATTCTCATAAGTATACTTTTCAACAACAGAAACCAAACGCAGTAAAAACTAAAACTGCCAGGCATCCATTAAGGGTAAGGAAAAATTTTGAAGAAAAAAATAGTTACAAAAATATTCTGCATGTTTCGTGAGGTGGTTAAAGTATTTATGAATTTTCTCAGATTTTTTAGGTAATCAAAAACCAAGCAAAAAATAAAATATGATAAAATACGTTTTCTAATGTTGTGAGAGGTTATGTTAAAGGAGGGGAGGAGTTGGAGCTCAAATTACGATGAAAGATTTTCTTTTGGTTCCACAATTATGTAATCAAGTACAAAAAAGGATTTTGCAAGTGAGGCCCTTTCGACTATCTTAATGGGGGGTGGGGGTACCCTTTCGTACCAAGACAAAATATCTTGAACTAAAGTTGAAAATACATACATATATGACTAGGTAGATACAAAATTCATAAAAGTGCTAACAAGAGGTAATAAACTAATTATGATAAAAGTTGGTATTATTTGAAAATATTGAATAGGGACCAATAAGCCGGACCATACTACTCGTTCAGAAGATTATCTCTATGGAGAATTCGTTGCAGTTTGAAAATTTCGAAGATTCCAAGAAATCTAACTTTCGTCCCTTAGGTATTCTGTGAATAATTTGAAGGTGATCTTTGGTCGGAAAATGATGGCCATTTTCGATACAATGTGAAGCGAAAGTATATTGTAATCTGATCGATGCTCTTTGTATTTAGTTTTGAATGAACAACCAGTCTGATCTGTAAAGACGCTTTCACAATCCATTCAGGAAAACTTGTTAGCTTCAGTATTGTCAAAGTTATCAGTTTTATCTCTACTATTAAAAAATACTTCGTTCCATGGCTCTCTTTGTCTGTCTATCTTTGTCCGTCTATCTTTGTCCGTGATGGCCGTGGTGAGTATACAGGTTTGACAGCCGTGTTGATTGACAAAATGCACTGATCGAAGTCTTTGGTTTTGAGATATTCGGACATTTGGTAATTTTGAAGGAGCAATTTCAGTTTGCCGAACCTGCAAATTGTAATCTTTCTCGCCTACTTATTTCTGCAGTCTGATTTTCCTTATTTGGTTTCATTAATTGTCTCAGGTATATATACTCCTCAAGCATATCGAGTGTGTGTCCGTTTACCATAAGTCTTTTATGTCTGTGATATTAGTCATTGTTTTTGTCTTCTTCATTTTTATTTTCATGCACATTTTTTCAGATGCATCTGCTAATTGTGTTGTCACAGTCCCGTTTATAAATAAAATCAATAGACGTAAAAGACAAACTCGCATCACAATTATTGAATTGAATTCAAGAAAAACTCGAAAAAAGGTATAATAGTTCCAATTATGTTGGTCCACTTTCTGATATTATAAAAGATGATTTTTCAAAATTCAAAATAACCACTTCATTCCCAAGCAAGTTACTTTTCAATGCAAAACAGAAAACAGAAGAAGTCCAACAATCTGGAATTTACAAAATCGAATGTAACGAATGCTCTTCAGTTTATGTAGGTCAAAGAGGTAGAAATTTTGAATACATGTTCTAATAACATATATTCAGATAGGAAATCCCCAATATTTGAGCACATTCAATCAACAGACGATACAATACTTTTAGACAATCTCAAAGTTATCCACAAATGCAATATAGGATGTGGAATCTGTTGGAAAGTTTAGGAATTAATAACTTCAGGAAAACCCTACATTATGCTACTCTTAATAACTTGAAAGTGTGTTATTTTCATGAGTAATTGTTAGGTCAAAAAAGTGAATCTGATTATCGACTTCTCTCCTATTTTGAAAGCTATTGATGTTAAATTTATTTTAGTTGTCTAGCGGTTCCTATGAAAGATGTAAGTATATCGTCTACATATCTATACCAAAAATTTGGATTTGGAACAATATGATTTCTTCAATATACGCCATGAAAATGTCAGCTAGTAAAGGGCTCAATGGTGATCCTATCGGTAGACCGTGAAGTTTTTCATAGTTTGTTAATTTTAAATAATTCATTTATACGCACAACTTGAACAAAACCATGAAATCATTTTGTACAAACGTATTAACGAGTGATTTGTTCAAGATATCTGAGACCAATGGAATGTATTTGTCTCCTGCCAGGTTGGAAAACATGTTATCTACATCCAAACTGATTGAATATGATTTGATTAGGGTTTGAACCTGTTTCAATTTTTGTGTTAACTGAAATGAGTTTTTTATTGAATAGGTGTGGAATGTGTTGAATTTTTTCAATGCAAGATTCAATTTCTTTTGCCAATCTGTATACTGGGCCATTGACCATTGAGCTAACCTCTTGCTTGCAGAGGGATTAACAAATAGGTCAGTTAAAATCCTTATCCATAGCTAAGCTGCACTGAAGGCATTCGCATCCGATACCTGTAGGTTACTCATGGTGCAGGAATGTCACTCCACTCGAGCCAAACTAGGAGGGCGGTGCAGGCTCCGTCTAATATGGGCTCCCGGTCACTCGGGCATTGAGGGAAATGAGAAGGCGGACTCATTGGCCGCTTGAGGAACAAGCCTGGAGTTCATAGGACCGGAGCCTAAGCTCAGAATTCTCCTGGAGACTGCAAGGATGGAAAACAGCCGATGGATGGACCTTAGGGTACGTGAGCATTGGATGACTCTCCCAGGTCTCAGACACGCTCGACGTGCCATGAGTGGACCTTCCACTGCGAAAGCCAACGTCTGGCTCAAACCCCTTGGTTGGAACTGAGAGTTTTAACTGCCATACTAACGGGAAACTGTAGACTCAGGAAACACTTAATTAAGTTAGGATTGATTGAGGATCCTTCATGTAGGTTATCTGCGTGCGTAGCTGGGGACAGAGTCAGGATGGAAGAACTTGGATCTTGCAAATTATAGCTGACTGAGCTTATTAAGCTCTCACCCACGAAACTCGTATCCTTTACGATAAGGATGAAGCTCGTGGATGAAATTTAGGACAGAGTGTGCCACAATAGACCACTGGGTCGCGGTGGCCAAGCTACTAGGCAACCCTCAGTCATATAATATAATATAATATCTAATCGATATTGGGCTGTTCATGAATGATACTACTGGATGTATTGGAGAATTGTATTTGTGATTTTTTATAAGCTCTTCTTAATGTTCGCTGAATATCTATGGTTCCATTTTGGGTATTTCACTTATATTCTCTTTTTGAAGAAAGTCTCTGATTTTCGATATATATATATATATATATATATATATATATATATATATATATATATATATATATAGGGGTTTTACCCCGACGAGTTGCCCATATATCTGTTCATGCAATCAAACTGATTTCATGAAAAATATAAATGCACCACCCGGTAATTAATACCATTGCCAGGCAATGATTATAATCAAAACATATCCTGGAATAATTATATATTAGGATAACGTAAATGTAAAATGTAAATGTAAAATGTTATGAGAATATATCAATCTACCAGAATATATACATACTATAGCATCATCAGACAATGATATCAATGTACCAACGAGTAGTGTCAGAGGCTTTCTCCCCGGAAAAATCCAATGTACGGACCTTAGTCAATTAACACTGAATGTTACTCATTAATAGTTTCCTTTGTGTGAAGTGGTGAACGATCGAATAGAATACTGCTCTGAATATAAATATGACAAAATTGTCAATTAATTATATCACATTTATATAAACAAATAAATAAAATATGAAATGAGATTCTGAGCAGTATAAGCTAAAGAAAACCTATGACTCTACCTCATTATTATTTTCGGAAAGAAACCTACGAAGAATATTACAAGATTTGATGACTGTTATCTTCTGTAACTGTTCCAATAAATTAATCTTCAGACGCAAAATCTCACTACTTTTGTGAAGATTTCTAGGAATAACACCTGTTGTGGAAATAATAATCGGTAGAATAAATATTTTCTTCATTTTCCACATTTTTTAATCTCGTCGCCAAGCATCATATATTTAGAAATTTTTTCATTGTATTTATTTTGTATATTATGTGTGTCGGGTATAGCAATATCAATTATATATGTTATTTGATTCTGTTTATCATTAAGAATGATATATATATATATATATATATATATATATATATATATATATATATATATATATATATATATATATATATATATAATGATTTCGGTGTTTCATTTGTCTGTTTTGGTTAAAACTAAATCGTTGCTTTGAATTTTTGTTTCAAAGTTGTAACACTATCTGTGATATTTGGATTTGTGTTTTGGTGATTTTGTGTCAAAATATCGGTAATATTGAATGATATTAAATGAGGCTCATTAAGTTTTGGTGCAATTGCGGATTCCGCGGCCAAGGTTTCTTTTATGTTTTTGGATGAGATCTCGATCGTATTACTATAATACATAGTTTAGTTTCTTATTATAATTACTATGACACAATTCTGTGCCCTCTGAAATATGGTATAACTTACCAATATTCACTCAATATAGCGAATTTTGTACAAGGCGATTTTTCATGAAACGTATTGGAAAAGAGGTAAGGAAGAGATTTGTTTCCTTGTATATATTGAAAATTTTATGCATGACAGGAAGGAAATACTCATTCCATCCGGCTTAGATGATAAAAACTATTCCATAGTAATATGTTTTTTTCTAAAAAAGACGTTGAGTGAACAAGGAAAAATGAAATGGAACAAATAAGCATCAGTTGGCAAGAAACGCCAACTGTTTGCGTCACAAGTGAGTGATATCCATCATTACATGCGAGTATTCCCCAGCTAGATATGAATATAATATCGTCACATATGTGCCAGCGCAGCCGTTTTCTCCCAAAACTTATAAATATCTTATTGCCATCTGCCACTTGCTATTGTGCATGCTAAAAATTCTGTTCGGCAGGATTTTGAATAAACACTTTCCACTTATTTAAGAAACACTATAAGTCATAATTTATTATACGTAGGAAATACCAACATAATATACGAGGGATGTTTTTTATGTTTCACATGTTGGGACATAGAGGACAGCATTAATCAACTGTCAGTAGTAAAAATGAAACTCAATGATTCGTTGATACCAATCCAAAATTTCAGTTCTATGCGTGCTGAATCTGCTAAAGTTGTCAAGGTATTATTTTCTACAATTTTCAAAGACATCTGAACAAGAATGTCTCGGCGAGTTTGTTTCAGCTTGCGGCATTGAAGCACCACACAAGTCAAAGATTTTCCTTGGTAGGGAGAATTGAAACGTAAAAGGGTTAGGCTTAGCGACGATCCAAGGGCAGGTGCACCAAAATCTGGGGTCATTCAAGAAGATTGAATCATCATTGAGTATTTCAAAGACCTAAATACGAAAATTTTGAGAGAAGACTTGCGTGTGAAAAAATTAGTTTTCCGTTAGATACCGCATCTGTTAACCGAAGACCAGAGTACTGTAAGGGTGAATTGTTGTAAAAAAACTCAGAACCTTCTTAACTTTCGAAAGTTTTAGAGCGTTTACACCATTATCAGTGATGATGAGTCTTGGGTTTATTTATAGGAGCCAGGAAATAAGCGCTAGTCTTCTGTTTGGTTGTTTCAAGGGGTAGAAAAACAAGAATCATCCGTAACCGAAGTATCTCCGAAAAGATGGTCACAGATCATTTATGAGATCAACGAATGGTTACTTCCGATTGGTATACAACCATTTGTTTACCGCACGTCGTTAGCAATTAATCTAACCGAACGGCGAATCATCCTTTACCAAGACAATGCACGTTCGCACATATCCAGGAAAGCAATTCAATATTCAACGAGAGAAAACACCGAATAGTATCATCACCGTAATATAGTCCGGACCTAAATCCTTACGAATAATTTACTTATCTGAAAATCAAGAACGGACTGCGTTGTCGAAGATTTCAGTCTTCAGAAGAAGCTGTTGATGCCTTCCAAAAGGCCAATTTTAATGTAGCAGTGAACAATTGGAATAACTGCTTCCCAAGTTGATTCGAACGAATGCAAAAGTGTATTAATCTTCTTGGAGCATACTTTGAGAAACAATAAAGTCTTTAAAAGTTTTCAATTGTTCCATTCTAGCTCTATATGCAAAATTTAAGAGACATACCTCGTACGAGGTTTAGTTAGAATATTCATTTTTTCGTGGGTGAAGTTGAGTTGTCTCAATTCGACAGAAAGAATGCTGATTGAGCTATTGAAAGTGGAAAAAGAATCCAGGAAATTACGAACACATGCTACTTGATCGTTCGAGAGCATCTGGAATTCGCCAAATCGAGCAAAGCAGCTTTCTTCATCTCAAAATAGGTGGGAAATTGGGAAAAATTGCGACTCTTTTTGAAAGTTAATTGTCTGTGGACATGTGGAGGAATTATATTGCAGGTGACATGAAGTCTGAGTTAATGGTACCACTAATGATTTCAAGAGCACAATTCAGTTGGGAATAAATTTTACTCACATGAGCACTTTTCAAATAGACAAAACAGTAGTTAGCTGTTAATAGGGCTAGAGCCAGAGCAGCTAATGTTTATGGAATAATGTTCCTAATAGTTAGGTTAGGTCAGATATAACATATTCTCGAATATAGAAATGGAGATTTTTGCAAGTTCAGATTTATTAATAGGAATATTAATTTATAATTGCTGTGAATCCACTGAGCTATCGCTTTCATCTCTAGAGGTCTTATCAACAATTAACACCGGTTTGAAGTTGTGAACTAACGACAAAGTTAATTTTCTTCTTCGCGATATTCGGACAACTGGAACGTTACTTAGTGGCAGTTTCCTAGGAATTATAAATGAAAATCAATATTTCCTTTCTTTTATTTTTCATCGTTAAAGGTATGTTTCTAGAATTGTTCGGTTGGTTAGATATCATTTCATTTTCAATACAATTTCACCCATAATTAAATATGCCGCACACTTACTCATTGTTCAACCTCCGTATAAAGTCATTTTCATTTTATTCACTACCTTCAAAACACGGATAATAACTGGGGAAGTATATAAAGAAGAAAGTTGTTGGATGACTTGAAATCATTTTCAAATCTATAGGGTGTGCTACTACAGAAATTTATACAAAAGTTAGGTTTTTTTGAATAGGGTACCCTAAGTTTCCTATTATTACTGAACGTGTTATCCTGATGTTGAGTTTCTTCAGATCAGTATATGCTTGAACTGAACCGTTTTCGGTATTTACGATATTTAGTGAAAATATGACTTTTTTCGAATATCTCATGTATACAGGATGTTACATAATGGTATGTCACAACTTGAGGGGATAAATCTACGTGCAATTTCAAGAAAAAAGATTATATAAACACAGGTCTGCGAAAGCTTCGTTACGGAGCTACAGGGTGTTGAAATTTCCGGAAAAAATTGTTTTTCTTTTCAAAACTCCTGAAGTTTTTGAGATATTTTGTATAACCTCCATCAATACACGTCCTAAATTTTAACTAGAATCTACAAGACGTTTTCTTTTCCGAAGCCATGTCTTTTTTTGCCCATCCAAACTTTTTTGCAGTACGCCACTGATCAGCGTACAATCAATACTCGTCATCTCCGTTCAATTTATAAACTTTTTTGACACCTGTAATTTTTTCGTATCTCCGACCATCCTCGAGCAAAAAATTATTAAACGATTGTATGGATTCGCTGAGAAGCACTTCTAATTGAAAAACTGACTAGTAGGTTTTATTTTTTTTCATTTATTAATTTATTTCGACGATTACTCTCGAGACTTTTGAAGTTATTGCTGTAAGAAAAAAATGGCTAATTTTACTAACGCCGAATTGGCTGATATCAATTACATGTACTAACGGCTAACGGAAACACAACAGAAGCTAGGTGATTATATCAGGTGCGCTTTCCAAATCGAGTAAGATCAGACAGGCGAACATTTTTAAATATACACAGAAGGTTGACGGAAACTGGTACTTCTACTGCAAATAATCATTCGAAAGGTGCAACTCAAACAATGAGAACTCCAGATATTGGGGAAGCAGTTTTGAATTGTATTGATTTGAATCCTCATGTGAGTACAAGAAAAATTGAAATCAGTTGAATATTTTACACGTTCCAGTTTGGAGGATTCTCCACGACTTTTTATTGTACCCGTTTCATATTCAACGCCTCCATACTTTACTTCCTCGAGATTTTTTTTTAAGACTGAATTTCTGCCGATGGTTCTTAGATAAAATTAGAGAAAATGGTCATTTTGATAGTGAAATAATGTTCACAGACGGATGTAACTTTTCATGAACTGCTATCACCAATTTTCATAATAATCATTATTTGGCTGAGGAAAACCCCTATTTGATTGAAGAATCTCAACATCAAGAACAATTCTCACTAACTGTGTGGGTCGGAATAATTGGAAATTATTTGATTAGGTCATTTTTTTGCCTAACAGACTAAACGGTCCCGCTTATCAGCAATTTCTTCAGGAGTTACCTTTATTGCTCGAGGATGTGCCACTTTTGGTGAGAAACATACCACACACCAGCACATTTCAGTGAAGAAGCTAGGGAATTCTTCAATAATACATTCAACAACCGATGGATATGTCGGAGTGGGCCTGAATCATTGCCTCCTAGGTCCCCAGCTTAAATAATTTAGACTTTTTCTTATGGGGATATCTCAAAAGTTTAGTTTATATCACTCCAGTGAACACTGTAGAAGAATTGAATAATCGAATAATAATCAATAAATTTTCACTCGGAAAACGGTTGGAGATAAGAAAAAATTACATGTGTCAAAAAGTTTCTAAATTGAACGAAGATGACGAAAATTGATTGTACGCTGATCAATGGCATACTGCACAAAAGTTCGAACGAGCAAAAGAAGACATGGCCTCGGAAAAGAAAACACCTTGTGAATTTCAGATAAAATATAGGACGTGTAATGATGGAGTCTGTGAAAAAAGCTTGCATTCCAAATTTGGGCTGAATATCTTAAAAACTGCGGAGTTTTGAAGAAAAAACAAAATTTTTCCGGAAATTTCAACACCCTGTAGCTCCGTAACGAATCTTTTGCGGGCCTATGTTTATATCAACTTTTTTTCTTAAAATTGCACCTAGATTTACCCCCTCAAATTGTGACATACTATTATGTAGCACCCTGTATACTGAAATCGTCTTATAATCTTAAGTCTACTATATACTGAATTATTCTCATAAATCAAATTATACATGAACAATCAGTAATAAGTAATACAGCTAGACACGGTGTTCTGTGATGGATGTTAAATTTGGTTTATTATTTTATATTTGAAATGGAATACCCTGTATTTAGTGTCTGCAAAAGGAGAGACAATTCGAATACCCATGGAATGCATTAGAAGCCCATACACATTTTCTCAATAGATTCACACAGATATTAGAAATCCTTTTTCAATATATTCAATAAGAGCAAAGTTCGAAGAATCGATTTCAAATTAAATGGACACCCGGTATAGGTGTCAATATTTGAATAAAACATGTCTTAATTTGGATAACACCTCGTGTTGCTATCGAAGGTTTTAAAAATATACCTGGTCGGTTGAAAGAGAATTCAGTGTGTTGATTAAACATTGCTTTTTGATGAAACGAAATATAGTTGAAGCCAAAGCATGACTGATAAACATTATTCAGACTCAGTCTAGGAAAATAAAAGGTGAAAATGTAGTTCGCAAAGTTCAAACGAGGTGATATGAGCATCCAACACGATGCAGTTGACGTCCCAAAGAGGCTGATATCGATGGAAACATAGAAAAAATTCACAAAATTGTTTTAAATAATCGAAAAATGAAATTGATGGTGATAGCTGAGAGCTGAAGAGATTCAAGAAACGTGTTGGTTTTATTCTGAACGAATGTTTGGAATGAAAGGGGTGTCACGCTTATTGACTCTTGATCAAAAACAACATAGCGTCGATGATTCTGAGCACTGCTTGAAAATAATTAATCGTAATAAAGCCGAGTTTGTTCGTCGATAAATCACAATGGATGAAGAATGGATTCATTATTACACTCCAGAAAGTGATCGACAGTCAGCCGAGTAGACTGAACGAGGTTAACTGCATCCAAAGTGTCCAAGACCGGAGCAGTTAGCTGGCAAGGTTATGGTATCGATGTTCTGGGATGCGCAGGGTATTATATTCATCGATTACCTTAAAAAGGGCCACACGATAAGCAACAACTATTCGATTCGACAAAGTTTGGCACGAAGGACTAATCTACAAGATGAAGACCACAGGATACCCAGCGAAGCTTACCAACATCACGATGTCATATCTACAAAACAGAAGATTCATAGCCAAGATACAGGACCAGAAGTCAACAGCGAAGAGGATAGGAGCCGGTGTACCCCAAGGATCAGTACTAGGACCACTACTATTCAACATATACATCGCGGATATACCGAAGATGAAGCACTCGAAGATGGCGCAGTTCGCAGACGACACGGCAATATACGCATCTCACAGAAACAAAGCAGCAGTAAGAAAATGGCTACAAGAAAAGATCGACCAACTAACCAATTATTTCAGAAGATGGAGGATCAAGGTCAACCTAAAGAAGACGGTAGCAATGTACATCGACCACAAGAAGAGAAGACATCCGGAAACACCAAAAGAAATCACCATAGAAGGACAACAAATCGAATGGAAGAAGGAAGCAAAATATCTCGGCGTAATATTGGACGACCAACTGAACTACAAGAGGCATATCGAGGAAACTACAAGGAAAATAGGAGCAATTCACGGAAAATTATACCCGCTACTCAACGGAAAAAGCAAACTCACATGGGAAAGCAAGATCAAGATAATCAAGGCAATAATCATTCCAGGAATAACATACGCAAGACAAATTTGGCATCTAAAGGACAGATTCGAGAAGAGGAAACTACAAGCTGCACTCAACAAGATCATCAGGACAGCAACAAACGCCCCATGGTACATAAGCAATGACCAACTCAGGAAGGAAATGGACATCAACACGCTGGAAGAAATCATCACACAACTAACGACGAAGACAACCGACCAGATGGAAAACCACAAAAACAAGGAAATCAACCAAATAATGGAACTACAACCGAGGGCAACAGGAAAGAGGACATCCCTAGTACAATGGAAGAGAAAACTATAGGCCAGCATAGATGCTCCACAACATAAAAGAAGGAGGATAACCAACCAGTAGAACCCCAGGACAAACCAAGGAGATGTAAAAGAAGCGAGATGAAGAGGAAAAAGGATAGAACCTCACCAAAATTCAAGGATCTACGCACGCAGCAACTACTACACCGAGTTATGGGATCAATTGAAGGATTAAATCACGAAGAGACGACCCCATTTGAAACAAGAAAGTGCTGATTCATCAAGACAATGCACGTTCTTACAAATCTGAAAAAAAGTGGCGAAATTGGACGAACTAGGCTTCAAATTTCTTCCCCATCCACCTTATTCACCAGATCTGCTCGCTGAAAAAAAATTCTAGAACAGGTAATCGCCTATAGGTGACTGAATTGAATGCAAAAATTTAATTTTGCCAAGAAAAAGTGTTCTACTGTTAGCCAACCAACTTTTCAGCCCACTTGGTACACATAAAAAATTCAATGCGAAAGTGTATCAACAAAAATTCATTTGTATCCGAAAGTATTTAAACACAAAAACTTTCACATCGTCGCAATACATCGAGTTGGCTTTTAAAATCCGAGAAATTGAATGAAAAGTTGACGATCATATTACTGAATTCGAACAGGTCTACACCTGATAACGGCATGAATCCATGGCGGGTGAAACAAAAGAAATTTTTTTGTATCCAAAAGTATTTAAACACAAAAACTTTCACATCGTCGCAATACATCGAGTTGGCTTTTAAAATCCGAGAAATTGAATGAAAAGTTGACGAACATATTACTGAATTCGAACAGGTCTTCTCCTGATAACGGCATAAATCCATGGCGGGTGAAACAAAAGAATTTGAAGATATTGAGATGTCTTATAGAATATTCAATTTGATTTATTGGGCAGACGCTAACATCTATGACAGTAGGTTGGATGCCTAGAATATTTCGCGGCGAATTTGAGAACTCAGAGATATTTCAACTACAAAAAGAGCGAGTATCTAAGTTGATACATAAAGAAAAATTGTCCGCATGGGTCCTATTTACCAGCGAAGAAGGCACAGTGAAAAACGCTGAAAAACGTGAAGGGAATTTCCGTAGCACGTAAGGCTACGAAAAAACAATTGGCATTTGGGTTACGGAAGTGGTCGTTGTATTCTGTTTTTATTTGGAAAATGACAATGAAACTGGGTTATTTAAGGTGTTAATTTAAAAATTATGTCCGGGGGGGATGAGTAGACTGAAAGATACCAAATACTCGTGTTATATACTTTGAAATTCATTTATGAATTATTGAATGAAAACATATGGGGCATTGTTTACATATACACATTTTAAATTTTACTGAAACTTTTTACGGATTCAATATTGAAAAGAAGGGCCCGTGTAAGAGGATTTTCTTTTATTTTCTATATTTTGGAAAATAAACAAGATCAAAAATTCGTAAATTTGATGATTTTTCGATAATAGCCTATTTTTCAAGAATTCATTACTCAGGTTCTATTTGAGCTTAAAATCAATTTTTTCTCAATTTGAAGGTAAAAAACAAGCTTTGAGAAAAATAACAAATTGTCGAAAAATTCAAATTGTTATTAAATTCAAATGTTTAAATCGGTTTTTAACAGTTGCCCCACACATGAATCAACTTTTTACTGTTTTTATCGTATTCTGCGTTAAATTTTCTATCAAAAACGCTTTTAAAAATGATGGAGAAGTTATTTTTACTGTAAGAAAAAAATTAATTAATTTAGCGCCGTACGTCATATCGACACGTGGGTCACATTCTACGGCTCATATTCTTGTTTTACACCGTTTATCTCTTGAATACAAATAATTGT
The DNA here is from genome assembly GCA_013387265.2 of Cryptolaemus montrouzieri. Taxonomy (NCBI): domain Eukaryota; kingdom Metazoa; phylum Arthropoda; class Insecta; order Coleoptera; family Coccinellidae; genus Cryptolaemus; species Cryptolaemus montrouzieri. The sequence goes on along the minus strand of JABFTP020000186.1, from coordinate 28,988,651 downwards.
TTCATTTTTTAAATTGAAAAACATATTTTCCTAGCCAAGAAGATGAAAAAATAGAAAAAACAAATAAATGAATAACGACAAAATATTTTTAATAAAATAGTATGAAATTTTAATGTTAAATATTAATGCAAGCAATCAAAATATTATATAATATTCCTTAAAGATTTTGAATTTCCTACCACTGACAGGGATTCAATTTTAAGGAGAAGGGACAGTAGAAAGGGGAAGTAGAAGTTTAGATCGCATCATTTGTCCTAGTAAATCTACTAATTGCTTTTTAGGAGAATGTGATACATGTCTTGGCGTAACTAATATTATTTATCATCTCGAACAAACTTTTCAAGACGAAATAATTGAAAATATTACATACAGACAGTGGATTACAACCGAAAGAATAACTTTACAAACACTAATATCATCTGTTAACGAATTCTCACAAAACTCAAGTAACGGTTTGTCCAAATTATTGACACATTCATTTTCAGTAAATAAACAGAGAGATTTTTCAAATGAAAAAAATTACATTACTGAAAAATGAATGTATTTTGATTTGTGATTTTTCTGAGAATTATTCTTTTATAATTCAAAATTCTGTACAAGGTATTCACTGGAATAACGATCAAGTGACGATACATCAATTTCTTATTTATTACAAAGATGATAAAAACGAATTGCAACTCAAAAGTTTAGTATGTTTGATTGTTTACGACATGACACAATTGCAGTCCATATTTTTCAAAAACAATTAGTACAATTCATAAAATTAAATTTGAAGGGGGTAGACAAAATAATTTATATTTCTGATGGTGCTAGTAGACAGTATAAAAATAAAAAAAATGTTATTAACCTTTCACACCGCGAAAAAGATTTTGAATTATCAGCAGAGTGGCACTTTTTCCGACTTCACATGGAAAAGGGCCATGTGATGGACTTGGGGGTACTTTGAAAGACTTGTAGCTAGAGCTAGCCTGCAAAGGGTAAATAACCCTATCCATAGACCAAAAGAGTTATTCGACTGAGCAACAGAAGCATTGCCGAATATAACGTGTTGTTATTCGACAGTTAATGAATACAAATTAGAAGAAAAACAATTGTCAGAACGTTTCCGAAAAACTTTAACAGTAAAAGGAACTTTAAAATATCATTGTATTAATCCGATTTCTTTACAACAATTGGAAGCGAAACGGTTTTCATCTTGCGAAAAAAAAATATTGTAAAAATTGTTAAATAGAAAATGTAAACATTGTCTTATTTATAAATATTGTATTTATTATTATATTCCAAATATTGTTTTTATTAATTAATGCATTATCGAAATCTCATTAAAAATTCATTTTCAACAATGTATTTTATTCATTTTTATTTATGTATTTTTTCTATTTTTTTCCATCTTCTCGGCTAATAAAATATGTTTTTCAATTAAAAAAGGAATGAAACAATTATTTGTATTAAGGAGATGAACGGCGTAAAACAAAAATATGAGCCGTAGAATGTGACCCACGTGTCGATGTGACGTACCGCGCTAAATTAATTAATTTTTTTCTCATAGTGAAATAACTTCTCCATCGTTTTCGATAGAAAATTTGACGCAGAATACAATAAAAACAGTAAAAAGTGGATTCATGGGTGGGGCCGCTTTTAAAAATCGATTTAAGCATTTAAATTTTCAATAACAATTTGAATTTTCTGACAATTTGTTTTGTAAGTAATTTTCTTCTTGAAGCTTGTTTTTTTACCTTCAAAATGAATAAAATAGATTTTTTAGCTCAAATAGAATCGGAGTTATGGATTTTTGAAAAATAGACGATTATCGAAAAAAGCATTAAATTCACGAATTTTCGATCGATTTTTCAAAATATCGAAAATGAAAAATCCTCTTACACTCATCTCTTTTTTTCGATATAGAACGCGTAAAAAAGGTTCAGTTAAATCTAAAATGTATCGAGCAGAAAGTTGTTTGTAAAAGAATAACCCATATACATGTTTACATATTCACGATTTGATGTGACTGACATTTTGTGTTAATATTATAGCTCTAGTATATACTGAAATCGTCTTAGACTTTGAATACTAAACTTCAGAAACCTAAACATCCATGAACAATAAGTAATAATAAGTCGAAACACATACCGATCAGAGTGAAGGATTTACAGTTTGCTGATAATGTTATATATTTCGATAAATGACCCTCAGGAAGGAATTCTCATTGAAAACATTTTCAGGTTTGGAACTTGCTCCAAATAAAACGAATTTTGTTCATTTCAATACGCGAAAAACAGGACCAGGAATTCTAAGTCTCCGAATAGGAAATGATACCTTTGAGTCTAAATGCTCGGCAAAGTTTTTGGGTGTTATTTTGACTATGACATGTCATTTAATACACACATTAAAAACACGCTAGTCAAATGTAATAGGTTGATGAATATCGTTAAATTTCTTTCACGTATTACTTGGGGTGTGGACCCCCCCACGCTATTAACATTCTACAAAAGTTTCATCAGGTCCATCGTAGATTACGGCTTTTTCATTTACTATCCGATAAATAAAAATGGACAACAAAAACTTGAGAGACAACAATATCAGGCGATTAGACTCTGCATGGGATATAGAAATTTTACTCCTAACTGTGTATTACTTGCTGAATCGAAGCTTCTTAGTATAAACGCTCGCATAAAACTTTTGTGTGAAAATTACTCGATGAAAACTGTCAGTAAACTAGATACTCTGGCACAAAAACGGTAGAAAATTATTTCTCTGTAATCAGAAAACATGTAAGAAGAGAAAATATTCTTCACTCTTGTATCAAACACATAATGTGTTATTAAAATCAGGTTTTACGTCAAAACGGTTGTAACATATTCAACTTCGATTACCGAGCCTTAATCAATCCAGTTGTCATTGACACCAAGTTTGGAAGAAGTCAAAATAAATAATTTATTTACACACAAATTTTCAGGTTCGTATCAGAGTCATATCTACACAGATAGTAGTAAAGTTAAAAATTCCAGATTAGTTGGTACGTCTTGTATCTGTCCTGAATTAGATATTAGTAGGAGTAGAAGTCTTCCTCCTCAATTTTCACCGCAGAATATATCGCTATTCTAGATGCTTGTGAAATTGCTACACAGAATAAATCAAAGACCTTTTTCGTTTTCACTAATTCCCTAAGTATGTTGGAAAGTCTGCCATTCTATTGTTAATTGCTACATTTTGAAAATTAAAGAAAAGTTCTTTGAGGATTCTGAAAACAATGTTTTCAAAACAACAATAGAGTTCGTATGGATTCCATCACACAGGGGAATAAGTGGAAACGAGAAAGTGGATCAACTTGCAAAAAAAAGCTACTGAACTACCCAGCAATGACATACAATACATCATTCCCTATCAAGATCTGAGAGAAAGTTTTAGGCATACTGCATATATAGAAACATCCAATTCAATAATTAAATTGAGAACGGGGAATATAGGAAAATTTTATTTCAACAATTTTTTAATGATGAAAAAAATCCATGGTTTTTTAGGAAGAACCTAGAAAGGATTTTAATTGTCGTGATAAGCCGATGTCGTTCGGGACACATTAATTTGAAACAATCTTTATTTTCAAAAAATGTCATAGACAGTAATTGTGGACACGAGTTTCAAACTTTGAATCATAAAGTGTTCCAATGTTCACTTCACGATAATGGAAGAAACAATGTTATCAGAAAATCTTTAGACATAGGGCTGTTTTTACCTTTGGACATCAAGTGTTTATTATTTGAACCTAATATCGTAGGTATGAGAATTGTCTTTAATTTTTAGATTAGTGTAATATACACTTGTGAATACATGTATTTTTGAAATTGTCACTCTTACCATAGGATAAAATGTAATTTATTGCTGTACTTATTAATGTTAAGCTTAATAACCCTTGAAGGGTTCTATAGCTCTTATTAAAAAAAATAAGTAGGTGTCGAGCTATAGAACTTGTTTTGTGATAGATGTAAAATCTTCTTCTGGTTGAAAACTTATCAGTTTTCTTATCCAAATCTAATATCATGTGTTTAGTGACTGCAAATGATAGACAATTCCAATACATATTGAAATGCATTAGGAGTTCCTATTCCCATTTAACATTTATTATCATTAACATTTTTCAATTTATATAACAATACAATAGTATGAGAAGAAGGTCCTCACTCAAGAACGTCAGTATTAATTGGGTTATTTATTAATTAGGAATATTTTTGTTCATCCCAATTAGATTTTCATGCAAAAATTTGGGAGCTGACGGAAAAATTCAGAAAAAATTATGGGAATAGTATGAATTCAAAATCATAATTCTTCATTCTTGATCAAAGCACGGAAACTCTGTTTCCATCCAGAATGAAATGTGTACCTCAGAAATAATTTACGTTCTAAATTCATTTCTTAATATATATTTGGAGAATAAATTCATGTTTAATGAGAATCAAATTTTAATTACTTGGTTTGAACTGCCGAATGCAAGAAATTAATTAAGGAATTAAAAGTTACAAAAGTTTTAACTCGGTCAGAAACGTTATATTCTTCAACTTTCGCAGAAGCCTGTCTTTAGCAGAAAAAGTGCTTCGAACAGAAATTACTGATTATTTTAGGTTACAACTAGCAACAAAATTAAACAAAAATCAGCTAAACGGAAAGAAATTATTCCTATTCTTCTTCAGGAAGAGTATGTTTAGATATAGTTGAGACTGCGTAAAGTTTATATGAATTTTCTTTGTCATGGTACCGAATTTTTTCTTTTGAAAATTTTTCTAAAATAATGTCGAACAGAATTTAGTTATGATTTTGCTCTTATAATAAAATTCTTCTTTTTCTCATTTATTAGCGAGGATCACCACCATAGCTTGACACACTGCAGTTAAGTCCTTATTATGAACGGTTTCAAACTATCTCGCGATTTGAAAAGTCCAACTTACATTGATATCAAAGGCAAACAAAGTTAGATTTGCACGTAAAATAAATTATCACAGCATATTCGAAAGTGTAGAAATTAAATACAAAACTATCGAAATTTTGATTTTACCTAAAATGCTTGGTGACGATTTTAGAAAGACCTCCTTAATCCAATTGATATAAAGAAAACAACATTACTTGTAATCCAGATTTTGCACTTCAAATTGGTTGCAAAGGTTGAAACACAAGAATGCTAATAATTTACTCACTCCCCAAAAATACTCCTTTTTTGCTATAGTCATCAAAAACGTTTTTGATAGGTCCAATATCAGAAATCACAATCTTCGGAGCACTTTGAGTTGATCGAACAAAATGAACACACAAGATGAAAAATAAGGTAAATTTAGAGGTTGCCAGATTATCTATACGTATTTCTGCAGAGTCCTTTTTTTGGCCATTTGTAACATAGCACCCAAATGAAGTATATGATACATCCTTCAAAGTAATCAATCAAAACTAAATTGAAATACAAATTTACATTTTATGTTTTTCTTTTTATTATAACCAGAACTACAGTAAATTTGAATTAATAATTATTTCATGAATGGATGAAATATTCTAATAAATCATTTATCATTATAACGTAAAATTTTATAATATTGGAATCAAAAAGGAAACAAATTTTCATTCAATGGAATCAGATGGAGAAGACGTATCTTCATCATTCTCTTCACAACTCTCTAACCATTCATGGTCGACGGAATATTGATCATCACGTTGGCTCAGTACCTCATGAGGAAAACCTGTCAAGCTTATTACACCTCTTCGATTTTTTTCAATGTTCAATTTGTCAGCAACACATTTTGATACCTTGTATTTTCTTATGAGAGTGGTGAAGAGGAATGGATATTCTTTTCTCATATAATTACATGCCGTTTCAAAATCTTTTTGTAAGTCTTTATTCTTGCCACCAAATTTCAGTTTGGTTTTGAGTAAGTCAGAATTTTTCTTGCCATGAATTCTTTGAATATTTTCTTCCTGTAGCAAGCATTTGCAGGATTGTATGATATTAACTTTGCAGTCTCTCTCTTTTGCAATTTGTTCAGGATCAGGGAAAATGTTGTAAGTTTCACAAATGTGTTCCCAGAAATAAGGGTAGTTCATTTGAAATAGAAATTCGGCATCTGCAAAAGCTTCATCTGTTGTTGGTTGTCTGATGAACATTTCATAAATATGACAGGCTTCCTTATATGGCCGCAGTGTTCTGACGTCATTTACATGTTTCATGCAAATGAAATCTATGTCTTCGGAATATTTTCGTAGCTCGAAGCAACTTTCAACTCGATGAATTCTTTTGCCAGTACTTTCTTCTCGTTTTGATAGTTCCGTGCATGAACTTGAAGAGGGTATAGCTTTGTCTGAACCACAAAAGCATTTGGTTTTGGTGGAAAGCCCATATTTGGACACTATGACGTAGTGTTCAATATTCCTCTCAAAATCTGAAAGTTTATTTTCAATATTCACTGATGTGCATATATTTTATATCTTTCTATCAATTTTCACACAAAAAATTAAATAGTGGTTTTTGCCTTATATATTTTTTCAAGGGTATTGCTATCATATAGTATGCATCTTTTTGGGTCTGCCACTTTCACCTAATCAATTTACATATTTTGGGCTGAAAAATGGTAGTTCTTACGATTCTAGAGTTCATATTTCAAAAAGATTAAAGATTAATAAAATCTCTGAAAAATTGTTCAGAAATTTGGCAGTTTCATCTGCTATTCTCTCATAAGAACTTAACAAATTGCGTCATGAAAGCATTTATATCTCATAGATCTTGTTATATATTTTCAAGATAACGGAAATAAAAAATCACATCAGTTTCGCCAAATTCAAAAACTTATAGTCAACAAGATCAACAATAATAGTGTATTAAGTTTGTTCATACGAAATATTAGGTGTTCATTTTATATAGTACACAGATTAGACTAACGGTATTAAATCAGGAAAACGGTAGGCCATTTTAAGTAATTCCTAGTAAACTTAAAGAAACGATATTAAGTTTTCCTCAAATGAATCATAAATTAATGATGATTTACAAAAACGACTCTCAGACACTTGAAAATTTCTTAACTCCATAAACGCAATCTTTTTAATTCATATCCTTATTCAACGTTGAATATAGGATTAGTACTGCACTCAGAACAATTTTTCAAATAATTTCAATTATAAAATCTGGAAAAATTCTGTTGAAAAGAAAATGAGTAATTAAAGTTGTCCTCCTCTCCATTGAAGACAAAAATTATTTGTTGGTCCAAAAATATATACTTTCTCATTTCCTACGCATACTCAACGAGTTGACCATAAAATTGAGCTAAACTGATGAGTTTTCTATATTTTCGTTATTTTGAAAATTGATTACGAGACGAATTACATATAAATACTCTTCTGACGTAATCTTGTTGAGTTTGAATGTGAGAAGGGAAAGTAAAAATTGTTTTTCAGACTCATAGATAAGTGCTCTTCAATGAAGAACGAAGACAACTTCAATTACCATTCTTTTTCCAACAGAACTTTTCCCAGATTTTTATTTCAAATTTAATACTATAAAAATTGTTTTAAGTACTGTGCCTAACCTGTTTTCAACGTTGAATAAAGAACTGAATTAGAGAGATAGAGTTTCTGGAGACTTTTATTAAAACATTTAAACATCTTTTTGAAAATTATTATTATTTTCTGATTCATTTGAGAAAAACGAAATATCCTTTTTCTGAATTAACTAGGTATTTACTTAAGATACCCTCCCGTTTTCCTGATTCAATACCGTTGGAGTAATCTATGTGCTATATAAAATGAACACTCATATTTGGTATCAACCAACTTACAACTTGCAGTATACTGTAGTGAATGTTAAAAGAAACCAATTCTGGTTTTCATTTTACTTTCTTAATGATTAAAAATAATATCAAATAAATTACCATTTGGTTCTTCTTCATAAACACCCTCCAAATTTAATCCATAGGACGATCCATTTGCAGAGATTGAATTATTTTCCATCAGTAGTTCGCTAAAGTTGATTCCAAATAAACTGTCGATCACCAACTGAATACTGAGATCTTCAGATGTAACATCGCGCAATTCAAATTCTGGAAATCATAAATAAGTAGTTTTATGTAAAAATAGAAGCTTAACTTACCATATTGTGTATTATTCTCGGTCAAACGAAGAAGATCTGTGTCAGAAGAACGACGGAGACATGCAGGTTTTTGATTTTCCATCTTTGAGATTCAGTGAAAATTAATTCGTTTATAAATCCTGAAAAATATAAAAATTTAATTGAACTTTCTTTAATCATGATAAATTGTGACCTTTTAAGTATATGAGATTGAATATTTTGCTATTTCAATTCCTTATAGCTCCAATATAAAAAAAATTCACAAAATAGATATTGTCAGAAAGAATTAATTTGACAATGTCATGAAAAACTTCAAACTCTCCTTGGTTACTCTTGTAATGTCAAGAACTATTTGTATATACAGGCTGGTCATACTTTTATGTCGGAAATGAGTATTTTATCTTAAATTGAGCACTTTCTGGCAGTGAACTTTCAGTTTGCGTGTATACATGGGGATTTCGAAAAAGAAAACTCACTGAAATGATAAGATGGTAAATTGGCTATTTGAAATTGAAGAATATATCGTTAATATATTATTATTATATCGTATTATGGTTCAGAATGAATTGATACAAGATATTTTTGACTCTTTCAAGGGTTGACATTGATTACTTCCTTTTATTTGTTTTCTTTATTAATATTTATGATGTATTTTTTTTCCAATTTATCGTCTTCCATAACTCTTGAATTCGTATCTCAAGAACTATGAAAAACTCAATAGGTGTTAAATCAGGTGATGTAAGTGGTCAGCCCATATTCATTTAATTCCGGTGAATAGGGTAAGAGGGCTGGTTCCAGTATTCATGCAAAATAAGGGATGTCAAAATTAGTGAATACATCACTTCGTTTTGTTATGAATTTCGATCTTCTGTAGAATTTTGATGGAAAGCAATTTAATCTAAATTGTATTTGGGCCAGTCAAATTGTGTTGTCGAACTTTCATGGCAGATATGCGAAAATAAAATGAAATTTTCAGAATTTTGCTATTTGATATAAAAATATGCTCCCTACACTAGTAGGAAAATTAAACTGTATCATACTACCACAAGAGATTTCTTGAAAATCAGGATTGCAATTTCGGTCTCTCGACCATCTACAGCTGATAACAAGTATTGAACTGAAGTTTAAAATACATACATATATAAACAGGTATATGCAAAATTGATAAAGGTGCAAATAGAGGGCCATACTGGTCGTTCAGAAGATTATCTTTATTGGGGGTTTGTTGCTGTCTGAAAATTTCAAATGAATTCCATGAAATCTAACTTTTGTTCCTTAGGTATTCTGTAAATATTTAGAAGTTGATCTATGAGTGGAAAAAGATGGCCTTTTTCGATACAATGTGACGTGAAAGAAGATTCGTCGGGTGTCTGGTTATTGTAATCTGGTTGATGCTCTCTGCATTTACGTTTGAATGAACGATCTGTTTGACCTATATAGACACCTTTAAAATCCATACAAGACCACTTGTTAACTCCAGTAATGTCAAATTTATCAGTTTTTCTTTATTATCGAAAAATTCCTGGAAGAGTTTCATGTCCGTCTTGAAATCTACATTCATTTGCAATCTTTCCACTGATGGGGTCAAAATATGTTAATTGAATTAATTTATCTATATCAGTTGATTCTATACGTGGGTAAATATTATGATATGCTATTTGTATTTCGTTTTCTTTTTTTTTGCTGACCATTCCGTTTATTCTATTTCAGGGATAACCATTGTTCTTGGCTATTACTTTAATAGTTGTCACTTCCCTGGACATATTTCCTTCGGATGATGGTAGATAGGCAGTTGAATATGATTTCTGCAATATACGTCATGAAAATGTCAGCTAGTAAAGGGCCCAATGGTGATCTCATCGGTAGACCGTGAGGTTGTCCATAGAATTTGTTATTAAGTGTTATTGGAATCACCATTGAGCCCTTTACTAGTTGAGATTCTCATGGCGTGTATTGAAGAAATCATATTCAATTCCTCCAAATCAAAAAAAGTTCATTTTTGGTATAGATAAGTAGACGATATACTATCATGTTTCATAGGAACCGATAGACAACTAAATCAATTTTTCAACTTACATCAAAAGCATTCATCCCAAAATTAAATTGAAAATAGAGGTAGAAGTGGAAAATCAGATTTACTTTTCAGACCTAACAATCACTCATGAAAATAACACTCTAATTTTTGATATATCGAAAACCTACCTTTACTGATATTTGCATCCCTTATAGTTCGATTCACCCAAAATTTCATAAATACGCCGCGTGCAATTCACAGATTCATTGGGCTTATCTCTGCAGTTATTTGAAGAAAATATGTCCAGGAAGTGGCAACTGTTAAAGAAATAGTTAAGAAAGATAGTTACCTCTCAAATATGATGAACGGAATGATCAGAAAAGATCAAACACAAACAGCATATCATAATATTCACCCACGTATAGAACCAACTAATACAGATAAATATATTTTATTGACATATTTTAGCTCTATCAGCTAAAGGATTGCTAATGTCATTTCAAAACAGAAGAGGAAAGTAATTTTCAAGACCCTTATGGAACTATCCCAGTAACTTTTTAATAGTAAGGATAAAACTGATAAATTTGACGATGCTGGAGTTAACAAGTTGTCCTGTATCGATTATGAAGGAGTCTATATAGGTCAGACTGGTTGTCATTCAAAACTAGATACAAAGAACATCAATCAGTTCACAATAACCAGAGAACCAACGTATCTACTTTCGTATCCTCGTTTTCTGGAAAATATGTTATCTACATCCCTATTTTATTTAATTGCATATTTTAGTAATCAAGCGTGATAACTAAAAATGAAAGATGAAATAGTTTACACTGCCATTCATTAAAGGCTTATGAAACTCTAGGAATAGTTGAGTGTGGACTTAGATGCATAATGTACAAACTGTGGGCAAACACTCAGCAGAATGTTGTTATAAAGTGACAAATTCTCATTTATTCATCAAAATTTTTTCCAACGAAGGAATAATTAATAATAATCATAATACAATGCATTTAATGCAACGTTTCCTTCAATTCTCGGTGCAATGTAGATAGCCATTTCAGAGATAACCATCATACGTTGAATCTCTTCAGTCCACTCAGACCAGTATTCTCGGGATGGTGCTTAGAGTTTGGCAATAGCGCACGGAGCTAAATCAGGCGAATGCGAATTTGAAATTTTCTGCATGAACGTGATATCGCCTTTTGCAATATTCTGGATGATTTTTCAGCTTGAATTCCACTCCACAAACTAAACTTAATGGTACTTCTTCGCTCAGCAAAATCAGTCGTTTTTAGTCGTCCAGAAAAGTAAAGTTTTACTATTTGATGATAAAAATTTACCTTTGTGTTTGCCTATAAGCAAGATATCAAACATATTAATCTACACTCTTAAAAATACGATTAAAGAAATCATGGGCGTTATATCGCATATTCCAAATTTCCATATCGAATCAACTTTATTCAACAATTCCACAGTATTCACAAAGTCGATACGGTTACGCGTTATTAAGTGCGATAAAAACGGACATGGGGGCTCCTTATGGCTACCACACATGAGCTTTTGGAATGTTTCATCTGACTATAAACTGCGGCTGAATCACATTCGATAGGGACCATTTCCTTGTTTTCATTCGTTGGCCGCAAACGATTTCAAGATGTGTTCTGTACTGGCCGAGGAAATTTGTTTTTCAAGATTGTGTTTTGCCTTGAAAGGACTCAACCAACCCCCCATTTCTTGTGGCCTGATCACTTCGATTACAGTATATTGACGCAGGAGGAATACTGCTGTTACATTATTTGCTTACACAGGGTTGGACGAATGTGTCGCTACTAAATTCTGCTTAAATTACGAATTTATTACCGAAACAGAAGTTAACTCAAAAGGTACGAAAATCTTACACTAGAGCCATGAAAGTTAAACAAAAGATATGAAGCTTCTAATTCAATGAATGATTAGTTTTGAGGAAACAGATTTCTTTACAGAGTTATTCTAGTATAAAGTCCCAATTGCAGGCTGAATATGCGGATCTTCTTTAACAGCCAATATAACGTCGAGCTCGAAATTGTCTCCCACTTTTTAACACGATCCTATCCTTAATATATTTTTTCAAGATTTTGCAAACAGTGGACGCGAAAGTAGTGTTCAGTCTGGTTGGGTTTGATTGAAGAGCTCATGTATCTCATAAGTACACCTCTCTAACCATCTCCGTAACAAACCATCATAACAATTCGTACACGCTATAAGTGACGTTTATTAAGATGGAATTTCACGTCGAATCTAACCGCTGATCAAAATTGATCATGATGTTTATTTGTTCTTAGATTTGTTTCAGTCCATTATGCAAGGCCTTTTCATGAGATCATGTAGATTCTTTTCAGTGTGTTACACGTTATATGTTTCTCATACTTTCAAATCTACATCTTCACCCATTACACCAAAATGTCTAACAGCTCATCAACGTGAAAAGCATTTTGTATCACATAGACGCAACTATAATACACTTAATATACAGGGTGCTTCAACGAAAACTAAACAGAGGCTATATCTACCAAGATATTCATTTCTGATCAAAACGCAAAAACAGGTCAATTTCTGTTTCAAGGGGGACATCTTTTGGGGTACAAAACCTGCCTGAAATATCAACCTCCCAAACGGAGGTTGCAATCCTTGAACATTTTGAATAAGGAAGATGGGTCGAACAATAACTCATAAGAAAGGTGGTATCTTTCTCTACATCGCTTTGAACGAATTTCCATTTTAATTGAAAACTGTAAAAGATACAGGGTGAGCAACTGAAACATAGGGAAGACTACTTCCCTGAAACTATTCAAGTTTCAGTTAAGTAAAATGGAACTTATCCATGCTGATCAATGGTAGTCATCATCAAGTACCATCCTCATCTGGAATTTGAACCCCTAGAGCAGGGGTGACCACCCTTAAAAATTTGGAAGACGGTAGATGGGTCGAGTGATAACTCGAAAGAAAGGTATTATCTTTGTCTGCATTCCCGTGAAAGAATTTTCATTTTTGATCAAAAACTGTAAAAGATACAGAGTGAGCTACTGAAAAATAGATTAGACTATCGCCCCGAGACTATTGGAATATAAGTGCGAAAAACTGGAATAGATTATTTTTAGAGCAAAAACTGTCATCTTTCTATTCTCATTGAGTTCCATAAGGGTTAGATTAGCTCACTCTGTATCTTCTCGCATCTACCCTCTTCCAAATTTTCAAGGGTGGTCACCCCTGCTCTAGGGATTGAAATTCGAGATGAGGATGGTACTTTATGATGACTGCCATTGATCAGCATGGATCTGTTCCATGTTACTTCACTGAAACTTGAATAGTCTCAGGGAAATAGTCTTCCCTATCTTTCAGTTGCTCACCCTGTATCTTTTACAGTTTTCAATTGAAAATGAAAATTCGTTCAAGGCAATGTAGACAAAGATACCACCTTTCTTTTGAGTCTTCACTCGACCCATCTTCCTTATTCAAAATGTTCAAGGATTGCAACCTCCGTTTGGGAGGTTGATATTTCAGGCAGGTTTGGTACCCCAAAATATGTCCTCCTTGAAACAAAAATTGACCTGTTTTTGCGTTTTGATCAGAAATGAATATCTTGGTAGATATAGCCTCTGTTTAGTTTTCGTTGAAGCACCCTGTATATTGAGTGTATTATAGTTGCGTCTATGTGATACAAAATTCTCTTCACGTTGATGAGCTGTCAGACATTTTGGTGTAATGGGTGAAGACGTATATTTGAAAGTATGAGAAAAGTGTTGTTAAGTCTCCTTTGGAGCAGACCGATGATGTAAACACTAAAATAAATAATCTTTTTTTGATTTCTCTATGGAATTTTAGAGGTAGAAGGAATCACAAGATTCGAATAACCGATTGAGGAATGATTTTGCCAAACAGTTTATAAGGGCGAAGGTAAGGTTTTAAATCCCAAAACGTGGTATATCTACATTTATTCGTTTCAGGAATATTTGAAAGAAAAAAATTGAATAGTGATTAGGAAGATGATTTTTGCCGACTTTCTAATTTTCGGTAGCGTAGGTAGCAGGTAAAAAAATACAGCTTGAGGTGCGCTGTATCTCCGCTAGTTTCAGTTCGATGAACTCAAAATTTTGGCATAATGCTCTTGTAGACGCTGAGAAAATTTTAAAACAAAGGAAAAAACCCTCCTTCATCGTTACAATGGTTTTATGTTATGTCACACTACTGTGTTGAAACCACATGTCGTAGCAGCATGCAATTCAGGCTACAAAAAATCTATCAAGAAAACAAAAAGTGAACGATCCAAAATTAGAAGTTAAAATATAAATTTCATAATGTATAAGAGGAAATCATAACTTTTTTTGTTCTTTCTAAAATTTAATAAATTAAACTAGAAGCTGATTTTTTCTGACCTGTTCATAATGAGTAAAACTTATCGTTCTTCAAGAATTCAGACAGAACTAAGGATTGGCTTCGAAAGAGAAGATTCTATCTTTTTTTAAGTCTTGATTCAAATGAAATATGAAAAAAATGTATATATTTTTGGAAATGTGTTATCTCGATTTTTGAGGAACATTTGAAAAAACTGTAGGTCGTAGATCTTTTGCACTATTGACACAATTTTTGCTTGGGTAGATAGAAGAGGGATCAAGGAATTTTTTAAGCAGTCTACACTTGTCAAATGTTTATTGCATTGTTATGATTTTTTCAATTTGGCCTTTTTCAAACAGCAATAACTCAATTTTTTCAAAAGGCACGTACCAATTTTTATATCGCCATCAGATAAAGCGTCAAATTTCAGATGGAATTGTACCAGCATGTACTATACCCATCTCTTATAGTTCCGAAATAATTTGGGAACATATTGAATTTTGATGATTTTGCAAGAACTAACAGAGAATGCTTTGAAATATTTGAATCAAGTAGCTGAACTGGCTACGCTCACCTGTAGGTGCCTAAAATGTACTTGACACATCGTTCATTCGAATTTGATATGTCAACAAGAATTCTTGGTAATTTGAAGTGAAAATTTTTGAAAAACACCAGACTGATAATAAAAAGGCTGATTATTCAAACGAGGATATGTTTAATCTCTTTTTAATTCATGGCGAATGTCAAAAAGTGGTGGATAGAACTTGCAGGCAATTCAATAACCAATTTCCAAATTTGGCGGCTATGAAAAAAACAAAATTTCGAAGGATCAGAAGCAATTTTCTGCAATTTGGAGGAACAAAATACATAGAAAGTAGAAGAAAACCAATTCTCGAGGACGACGACAATCAAATTAATACGCTAGCGTATTTTCGTGCCAATCCACATGCGTCCATTAAGTCAGCATCAATGGATATTGGATTGAGTTATCTTCCATTCAAAGGATCCTTAAGAAACATAACATGCACCCGTATTCTTTTATCAGACTACAAAAATTGAAACTAACTGACCTTCCCAAGCGGCTAAATTTCTGTGAAAATTAATTAATTCGGCATCAAGAAGATGAGACAATTCTGCAAAAAATTATATGGTCTGATGATGCCAAGTTCAATGAAAGTGGAATAACCAACAGAAGAAATCGACATTTTTGGGCCACAGAAAATCCACATTTCATTGAGGTTATTGATTTCCAAAATAAATTCAGCGTGAACATTTTTGCAGTTTCAATGAATGATTTGTTGGCTTATTACATTTATGAGGAAAATCTTATTGGACAAAGATACCTGGAAATTTTGAGATGAACATTAGCAAATTTTTTGGATGGATTACCCCTTAACATTCTGAGAGATTTCTATTACCAAATGGATGGTGCACCAGCACATAAAACACGAGTTGTAGATCGGCAGCTAACAGAAACGTTCGAGGATAGATGGTGGGGTAATCAAGGACCAAATTTATGGCCTGCGCGTTCTCCGGACCTGACGCCCCTTGATTTTTATTTATGGGGCAAAATCAAGAGTGAAGTGTATCTTATTCCTGTAAGAAGTAAAGAAGAGTTACTAGAGCGCATTCATAATGCTATTCGTAATATTGATCCTGAGGAAACTAGGAGGGCAACTCATCATGTTCAAGTGTATCGAGCAAAATGGGGCCCTTATTGAACATTTATTCAGATCGTATGTTAGTTTTCTCCTATGATGTTTGCTATCATTTATTCGTATTAACGTAATTATCTTCGATAATTGGTTTTCGCTTAGTTCCTACAATTTTTATTCATCCGAATTGTAGAAAATTGCTTCGAATGCTTCGAAATTTTATTTTACTCATAGACGGTTAATTTGGTAATTGGTTACTGAATTGCCTGCAATTTTTACACACTACTTATTGAAATTCTAAAATGAATTAAAAAATGATTAAATATATTTTCGTTTGAATAACCAGTAGTTTCATTCCAAATGTTTTGTATTTTTGGATATTTTCAATCGGAAATAACGACAATTCTTGTTGAAATATTCAATTCGAATGAACGAAGTGACAAGTACATTAATTTCAGGCACCTGTCAGGTGCCATATTTCAAAGCATTCTCTGTAAGTTCTTGCAAAATCATCAAAATTCAATATATTCCCAAATTATTTCGGAACTATAAGAGATGGGTATAGTACATCCTTTTACAATTCCATCTGAAATTTGATGCTTCATCTGATGGCGATATAAAAATTGGCACGTGTCATTTGAAAAAATTGAGTTATTGCTGTTTGAAAAAGGCCAAATTGAAAAAATCATAGCAATGCAATAAACATTTGACATGTGTAGACTGCTTAAAAAATTCCTTGATTCTTCCTCTATCCACCCAAGCAAAAGTTGTGTCTGTAGTGCAAAAGATCTACGAGCTACAATTTCTTTAAATGTTCCTCAAAAATCGAGTTTATAACAAAAATAATTAAATCTGTCAAAAGTTTTGACAGATGAGTGCCAACAACTTGGCTATTGTATGCCTTGCTGAAATGTCGGTTCTACATGTATGATAAGAAAGGTAGCTGCCATTTGAAATAACAAAGTGATGGCCCACTTTATTACCGGCGCATTCGCCATTTTGAATAATTCAGTTTTTTAATTGAATCTTCATATGCAATTGATGATATCAAAATAGCGATCATCTTGAATATGAAGAATAGATAATTAGAAATTTTTTCTATATATTTTTCGTGGATAAAAATTCCATAATCATGTAATAAATATCTATTGATAAAATAAAATGTCAATTCAATATATTCGCATTATATGTATAACGTTTGAATTAAAGATCATGATAACCTCTGTCTCTATTGAATTTTCCTTGTCGTTTCCGCAAAGTTTTCAGAGGAAGCGACGTCGTGCCATCCATTCCCCCTCTCTCGTTGTTTATGTTTATACTGTAGGCGATACAGACTGCTACACACTGCACAACGGTGCTGTGATCTTCGCCGGTGTCAGCCGCTTTTTTAACCGCAACGCTGATTATCGGACTCAATCAAATAGACTCATTATCACTATCAACAATTTGGAGGCTGTCCGACGGATACATAAGATACTCTGACGTCATTGGAGGCGTTGTCTGCCACCCAATGCGCCTGGGAGGGTGTGGCGAAAGGTCATTTTAATCTTTTTATGCCATTCAAATCCTAGGGGTGGTACGTGTGCAATCCTGCGCCGATTTAAGATATTGAATCTTCGTTTGAAATAATGTCAGTATTTGACATGAGATATACTTAGCTTGGTTGAAAATGCTCTTATCTCTGCTTGGAAATTGTTCCTGGCTCAACCTTATACTAAGTTTTCGCTGCAACCCTTCAGTTTTCAAATAAAGATTCCTTGTTTTTCAATAATTGAAAAAATGCAAATTTCATCTGCACCATCACAATTTCGACAATTTCGAGATATTTGATATCTCATGATTGTTATATAGAATAATCAAAAATAGAGGTTGCTTTGGGGTGGAGTCGTGCAAAGAAGAATGCTTCTCGAAGTTAAAACTGAGACACAGTCAAATATCTGAATGCTTCCATCATTCATTTTTCCTTAATTTCAATTCTAATATTTCACTCCAAACTTGTATTCTTGAAACAGTTAAGTTTTTCCTCATTATATTGTCCTACATAAATTTTTATTCGAATAATTCGTCATTGCAGCAAATACTCAACAAATAACGAAGGAATTCATTTGCACTCGAAAATACGGTTGATTAACTAACGTTAAAGAATTTTTTAATCTTAAGTTTCTAAATTCAAATTAAAATAATGGCCTCATCGATTGTTCTAAAACCGGCGCATTCGCCAATTTGTAACTATTTTCTAATTCGTTCTGTTTTCTATTTAAAATCTGCATAAAAGATTGATGAAATGAAAGGAAAATAATAACACTAATTAAGGAGAAATGCTCATGAATATTCCTTCGTCAATATGCAGCATATTTTCTTTCGTGTAAAAAACTCTCCATTTTGTATAGATTCAATGAAGAAATGCAAAGTTTTCATTGGATAATTTCCACTGAAATTATAATGAAGGATAACATGGTTTCGAAAAAAAATGGGTTAAATCATTTCAAGTTGGATATACAGCATCATACTATCAGGTTAACACCCCGGAGCAAATTAAACTTGTAGCAAAATTGGAATAGTTAAAAATAAACTTAATGAAAAATTATGCTCGGCTAAAATTTTTTATATGATTCTAGTCTACTGTTGGAATAGGTTTAAGATTCCCACAGTCTTATTTTAATTCTTTGGAGATGGATAGTTTGGTTCAAGATAAGAAGATTTTCAGTTTTTCCAGTTAAAAATATATGAAACTAAATACTTTTTTGATACAGGCATTGACGGTATGTTTGTGGATCAAAACTAGATAACTCATGATCAACATTTGATTGTTTTGTATTTATAGAAGTTCAGACATTTTTTGTCCAAAAACTTTCCGTTGAGAGTTGTGCTGAAACCATATGTGATAGAGTAATTAGTTTAGTTTCAAAAGCGGATATTTACAGGATTCAAACATGATGTGTAACTTCTCGTGAAACTTTAAGTTTCATAAAGCTATCACTTTATGATTCTGAATTGCTTATTGATTTCGGTTCAATATACATTTCGAGAAGTATATCAGCAATGGTGTCATCAAAATACCATACCATATATATATATATATATATATATATATATATATATATATATATATATATATATATATATATATATATATATATATATATATATATATATATATATATATATATATATATATATATATATATATATATATATATATATATATATATATCATATATCATCATCATCTTTGGTGATATGTCAGGTTTCTCACATGTCTTGAAAAAGGATACCCAGTCTAAACCAATCCAAAAATCTTACTTTCAGTATTTTCCTTTATATAATATTATTATTTCTCTAGTTCTCACTGAATATGAAGTATTACCCACAACTCTTTTCAATGAAGCAGTGAAGAGTTTTCTAATTTTGACAAAAAACCTCGTTCAACATTTCTTCAATTCAAAATATCAAGTTTTTGACAGAAATCGACAATTTGAATCAAGTGTTTTCCAATTCATGTCGAACATAGGGGAAGCGTTCATAGTTTCCGGGGAAGCACCGCAAATGTAGATTTCTACGATGAAAATCGTGACCGCGCTCGTCGTATTGATTTTCTCAAGTTCAGCGACTTGAATTCCAAGTTCTGACGCAAGATGTCCTTACTTCCGTGCAGAATTGAATCTCTGAATTCCGCAAACTGCATTGAATAGGACAAAGAAATCTCACGTGGAGTTCCCAAGAGAAATATAAATCGGATGTTATGTTTTCAGAGAGATTCCTGAATGACTTTTTCAGGACTTTGTTTTGTCGTGAATTTTAATGTACTACAGAAGTATTTTTAAGGGGCAAATAGCATAAAATACTTGGAAAAAGAATGGAATCTTCTGAATGTTGTATTTTATACACATAAATCATTTTATTGTACACAAAAAACTGCATCCATTCGTCAACAGCCAAAGCTTCTTTTAATGTTTCTTTCTGTCTGGGTATCTTTGAAAGTAGAAGAAAATCGTGACAAGTATGTTTGGTTTTACGAATGTTCTTTTTTAGAATGTCGACATTCGAGTATGATCTAATATTGATACGTTCCAAAATGAATGGTACTATCAAACAACACCATTATTAAACTCATATATTTAAAGTCGTATGAAAGTGGAAAATATAAATTAAATACTTCGAAAATTTTGTTACAAATTATTTGAGTGAAGAAAATATAAGTTTTAAAGAAGGTAGCGTTTTCTACATAATTGTTTATTATTTTTCCATTATGGTATTCATAGTCTTCATTATGGGTTCCAAAACGACCAGAAGTTCAATTAACTTTTATGTGTTCTGTCAGTGAACAATCGAGTTAAAAATAGTTCAGGGCGCAAATCCACCCTAGTCCATTCGAAAATAATTGATTCCGATATAATTGAGCTAGCCTACGTAAATCACTATTCGAAATAAACTATACAACCATTGAAAATTGGACGTTAGCACATGTATGCATTTGCATTTCTATTGACTGCTGCATTGAAAAAAGCTGCATTTTCTGCTGTTCTGCATCTCAATTTTATTCAGGAAAATAAATGCATATCTCGTCAACCGTGAACTGTATATCGATTTCATCCAAATCAATTTTCAGTCGACTTACAGATCGGGAACCCTAATAACATTTGACCTGGATCTGGAAATAATATTATGCTATACCCATCTCTACTACATATGATACGGAAACAAAGGAATTGCTTCAAATAAAAATCGCTAAAGCTGAGAGAAGCCGTCACATTCAAGTTTACCTCGACGAAAAATAAATTATAAAACTGAAAAATTATGAAAACTATATGTAAATCTTTTCTAATAATTTCATATACTGTGAACAAACTTTAGACCTTTCGTACTGACCTTGGTATTAGTCTATTTGTCTTCCTTTGGACCAAGAACCAGCTTGAGTATTACTAGGTGTTTTACTAGATTTTGAGCTTCCACGATGTATTTTTTCATCGTGGGAACAGCCAATACTTAGACGGAGCCGAATCAGGTGAATACGTTGATTGTGGGATAATATCAGTGAAACTTTTGATGAAAAATGTTTGAACAACCAAAGCTGCCTATTATCGTGATGAAAAAACCCAAAATAGGTTCGTCCAACATAGTGAAAAAGATTGGTAGTGAGCCACCCCGTGAATATCGTTGTATTAATGATATTCATGGATTTTATTCATGAACAATTTCGAAAACTAACTGAAACCACCCCTGTAACTTTTTTTCTATTTGAAATATTTTGATGAAATTTGGCAATCAGATAGAAGACAATATTTTAAATTTGATTACATTATTATGTTTGGCGTTTCGTTGACGTTATGCCGGAAACGATACCAACTTTCGATTTTCAAATGGGACACCCTGTAAATTGTTCATCTCATCCTACGACATTTTGACATATTTAACAAAAAACAAAGCACAAACTTTTTTTTCTCTATTTTCATCTTTCGTTCTAGAAGGCCATGAACAGTGACAATTGGCTCAGCTCAACATCTCCTATCACAAAAATACAAGATTGTAACCAAAAATTTGATTGCTCATATTTTATGGAGTGTCAAAGTTTTAAATTTTAGTTTTTCCGCAAAAAGTAGGTTTTCTTATGAGACAAACATATCGGGCCATCAAATATTACAGAAGCAATATTTTTTTTCTTTTTTTTATACCACTCATGTCATTCTATTCCTAGCGGTTCCGGAGTTCTAGTGGAAAACACCTAGGCAATTTTTGCACAGTTACCCCATTCGTTAATAACAATAACTACGTTGGCGATGCAAAATTTTTGCTCATACTACTTCAGTTTTGACTATGAATGAATATACCCAAAGTGAAAAAGTCGATATGGTCCTGATTTATGGAGAGTGCAGGCAAAATAGTGTTCAAGTTGAACGATTATACTGAATGCTATCCGGAGAGACTTCATCCGAATAGAAACTATTTCGTGAGGTGCAACCCGCTGAAGAGGAGGATTTCGTTATCGGTGAAGATACCGAAATAGCCGTATTGACATTTGTTGATATTAATCCAACCACATCAACAAGGGAAATTGCCGAAAAGCTTGAAATTAGCCACCAAAGAGCATGGAGAATTTTGAAAAAAGTACCGCTTACTTAAATATCAACTACACCAACACCTGTATGTAAACGATAGTGTTAGGCAACTCCAGTACTGTGAGGAGTACTTTAGGAAAATGGAGGGTGATACACAATATCCCACAAAGATTTTATTTAGTGACGAATCACGTCTCACGATCAATGGGATGTTTAGTAGGCAAAATACCAGGTACTGGTCGCAACAAAATAAGCACAGATATCAAGATGGAAACTTCCAAGAATGTTTTGGGTTCAGTGTCAGGATGGGGATGATGGGAAGCTTTCTAATAGGGCCTATAATTTTTAAAGTTCATTGACAGGGGAGAGATATTTGGAATTTTAGAGGACCCAAGTACAAGATGAAATGGACGAGTTGCTAAAGCTGAGAATGAAATATATTTTCAACAAGATGGTGCACCTCCTACACAAGGGAGGTCTCGCGGTATCTCGACGAAATTTTTCCCGAAAAATGGATAGGTAAAATAGTCGCAAAAGATGGGCAGCTAGATTGCCAAATTTGAGCTCACTAGATTTATTCCTGTGGGGCAATTTGAAGAATGAGGTTTACCAAAGACCCGTTAGAACCCAACAAGAATTTGGAACCATTTGTGATAGGCTATCGCAGGCATTGCAGCCCAACAGTTAAATAATGATGTGAAGGAACCATCAATCCCATAACATGGCAATGTTTGTGAGAATGGAGGTTCGCTTTTTTGTTATTAACTTTGACACCCCGTAAAAAATGAGCAATTATATTTTTAGATACAATCTTGTATTTTCGTGATAGGACATGCTGAGCTAAGCGAATAGTCACTGATCATGACCTTCTAGAACGAAAGATGAAAATTGCAAATAAAAAAGATTGTTTCGTTTTTCTTTCAAAAATATGTCGTTTCTTTCATCAAATTATTCCAAATAAAAAAAAGTTACAGGGGTGGCCCTAGTTTAAGTTACACCCGGTATAATGAATAATAAATTAGCACAAAAACATATTATTTTTCGGTACCGATACGTTGATGATATTCTTGTGAGTTTTCATGGCTCAAACAGACAAATAGACCAAATTTTTCATTTTCTAGATAGACTGCATAATTAAATGACCTTCACTGTGGAAATTGAGAAATTGAACGCAAAAATTCAATAAATACTAATACTCCATAATAATCTCACTTTCAACATATATAGAAAATTATATTAAGAAAATTGCATCGCATAATAATGTTCCAGTCCCCCATCTAGACAGTATTATGAAACACATAAAAAACAGTATTATGAGACCCAAAGAAATAGTTTTCAATTACAATATTCTACAGGTTGTTTGAAAAAGACACGGCATTATTCGAAATATATAACCGCAAACACTTTGGTACTGATTTCAAGGCGGTTAAAGTTCAAAAGAAAGATTTAATATAAATTTTTCGTAATCCGCTTGAGATATTAGGGTAGAATTTTGGGGGTGTCGAAAACATTCAGAAACGCATGATTTCAAATACGAAACAATATTTTGGAATAAGCAGTGGAGACAAAGCAGGTTTTTCTCAAAGAAAAAATGAGAACGCTCTTGATATTTTCAACAATAAAAAATATTTTTGAATTTTCCAATTACTTCTCAAGAAAAAAGCTCTTTTGAAAGTATTTTGTACGATGGTCAGGTTTCGAGTAAAAAATGTTGAAAATAATAGGAAAAGAAAGTCCGTACAGTTCATTGTAAGACATGTACACAACACCAAATTTATATGGAAATACTCGGTATTTCATATTATTGAAAGTTTTAACCATGGATCTTTGACTACTCGTGAATAATGAAGTTTTTGTTGTAAAAAAACTGCATAGTATGATAGGAAATATTGAATTATCACCACATATTCGGGATATTGTACTCAGTTACCACTGAGATTTGAAACTGTGAATTTCAAAATTTAAAAAAGGCTATAATCATAATTGTAAATGCCTTACGTTGGATTGTATGATGTGCAGAGGGATCGAATAATTGTACTCGTTGAAGAAGAGATGACACAGAGCGATATAACTGCCACAATGGGTGTATCATAGGAGGTGATTTCAAAAACCTACGCCCGATACGTGGAGCTACAATCTATGCAAAACACGCCAAGAAGAAGACGTAGGAAGATCACTTCTGAAGAACAAGACCGCTTTTTTGTGCCAAATTCCAAGAAGAGACCCTAATGCGTCGCACCTTACTCCAAAGGCAATTTCTGGAACCAATAGACATCAGTGTATCAGTCGAAACGATGCGTCAAAGACTTCGTTCGAGAGGTTTATACAGCAGAAGGCCCTTAAGAGTTCCAGATCTAACCAGACAACACAAAATTAACAGACTTAATTTTTGTATCGAGCACCAAAATTGGAATATTGACAATTGGTGAAATGTTCTTTTTTCGGACCAGAGTTGGTGTTCGATCAGATGACCGCCGGATACGGGTTTTAAGGGCAACCTCGCGCGACATTATCTTGAAACAGAGACCGTTCAGCTTACACTCCAGACCTAAATCCTTTTAAACATTTATGGGGTAATCTCAAAAGGAAAATTAGATCGCGCCAGGATAATTCAAGAACCCCGCAACAGCTCATTCAAGCCGCTACAGAAGAGTAGAAGAATACCAACCCCAGAGGTGGTCGAAAACCTAATCCAAAACATGCCTGGACAGATTCAGGAATCTATCAGGGTAAGAGGAAGTAATACAAGCTACTAAGATCGAGAAAAAAAATACCTACTGTGAGAAAACAATTCTCAATTTTTTTACTACATGAGGAAAGTCTGTTATTTTCTTTTATTCGTTTCTTTCTTGAAATAAACCTTAATTAAATTCTTATTTCAATTGAAATATCTTAAGAAGAATCAATTCTAAAAATCCTTCGAAATTTCTGCGATTAAAAGAACCATCGTAGTGTATTTCTTTTCATCATTAAATCAAGAGTTTAATTGAAGGGCAAAACGAAGACTTCTGAGTCTCACCGATAACTTTAAAATAATTACAAAAGCTGTTCATTCTCCTCCAGCTCGGAGGCAATATTCCAGTCTTCTTTCAAAAACACCAGGATCTGTTCTTATCGAGTTGCACTCAGCGATAATTCTATTCCTTAAGACCTCAACATTTGTCGCGGGGGTAGTGTAAACCAGAAACTTCGAATGACACAACAGGAAGAAATCAAGGGGAGGGGTGTGGTTCAAGTCTGGGGCTAGTGCAGACCAAAATTGAGATCCACTCCGACCAATCCAGTGATTTTCATACTCTTGGGTTAGGAAGTCATGAGCAAGTTGACTAAAATAGGCAGGTGCGCCATCGTGCATACACCACATCTCTTGTTTTATTACCAGAGGTACATCCTTCAAAA
Source organism: Cryptolaemus montrouzieri (assembly GCA_013387265.2). Taxonomy (NCBI): domain Eukaryota; kingdom Metazoa; phylum Arthropoda; class Insecta; order Coleoptera; family Coccinellidae; genus Cryptolaemus; species Cryptolaemus montrouzieri. The sequence continues at coordinate 28,963,061 of JABFTP020000186.1, read as the reverse complement.
ATTTTGAAAGCGTGTATTCCATAAATGGTAGAACATCTCCCTCGTAAGCCTCCCTAGTAGAAATACTGGTCCAATTAGGCAGTCGCCCACAATGCCGATGCAAATGTTCAACTGATGTTGAAATCGATCTTCATATGTTTGATGTGGATTTTATTCACGCCACATATTTATTATGATAATTCTTCATGGCATTTCTTGAAAAACTTGCTTTATCAGTGAACAAGATCAGCATAAAAACTTGAGAAATTTGAATTAACTTACGCAATACGCAATATGGGCAGGAAAATCGGTAAGAAGTGTTTGTATGCGTTGCAGGTGGAATTTATACAACAAATTTTCATGAAAAATTTGCCAAACAGTTCCATTGCTGACAACTAAAGCGTCAGCAATTTTTCGAGTAAAGTTACCGGAATCGTCTTGAATAATTGCAAGAACCTCAATTTCCAGCTCTACCGTTCTTACTTCTCTTGGCCTTTCTGCGCTTTCATATCGCCTTGAGTGCCTTTCTTCATATAGGCGTATATGAATGCTTTCAAAAATTTTTTCTATCGGGAGCAATATGGTTTGGAAATCTCACAATGTAGAGCCGCCGAGCTTCTAATGCATTTCCGTCAGCACGTCCATACTTGAAGTGCATGTCGTTCATTCAAACCTCAAAATTATTGTAAAACAGAAACACTCAAATGACACTGACGTTCATTATTTGCGAACACATCTATGACTGAGCATAAAAAGGTATTATCAATGGAATTGATAGGATTCTTATAAAACTTTTCAACATTTTTATTACTCAAAAGGTAGGCAACGTACAAAAAATGTCGAGAAAGCTTTTTTCTTAAAAATAATTGGAAAATTCAAAAATATATTTTACTTTAGAAAAAATCAATAGCGTCTAAGTTTTTTCTTTGAGAATAACCTGCGGTGTGCCCATACAGGCGCCACTGTTGAGTCCAAAATATTGTTTTGTATTGAAAATTATGTGTCTTTGAAAGTTTTCGACACCCCCAAAATTTTACCTGAATATCTCAAGCGGTTTACAAAAATTCAAATTTAACTGCATGTCTCTCATCTAACCTAACCTGTTACACCACACGAGTGGACGCCTGGGAAGAATTGAGGTGTCTGTTTACTCTCTTGTTGAAGAAGGCCAAGTTGTTAGATGTTGGGCGGAAGCGAGTTCCACAGCTCACTGGTCCTGTAAACAAAGGAATTCTTATAGAGAGAGGTTCGAGGGGTTGCTAAATGTACCGCCATATGATGAGAACTCCTGGCGAGCCTAGTGTTGCGGCAAAACATGAGTTTTCCTGGAACAAGTTCTTTCAGTTCCTTGGAGCATCTTCCGTAGAAGTATCTGTGAAACAGAGAAAGATAAGCCACTTGTCTTCTGAGATTCAGCGGTTGGAGATCGCGGGTGATCTCCAGGTGGTCGATGAGGCGCACAGCCCGTTTTTGCACACTATCCAACATCTGCAACGAATGTTTGGGCGCCGATCCCCAAACATGGGAACAATATCACAAAGCAGGTCGAATATGCACCTTAGATAGAAGCAACAGCTGAGATGACGTGAAGTATTGCTCGGCTTTGAAAAGAAAACTAAGTTTAGCTGATGCAGACTTAGCTATTGTTGATACATGTTCTCGCCAGCAAAACTCGGAGTTGACCGTTATTCCGAGAAGGTTTATCAAATCTTTAGATGCAATTTGTTGTCTTTGCATCGTTAGAGAAGGTTCTCCAGCGGGGACCTTTCTAAAAACCGTAGTTGCTTGCGTCTTGCTCCCGTTGAAGCTCACCAGGTTCAACTGACCCAACATCGAAGTCTTCTGTGAGTCAGAGTTTAAGTTATTAATTTTTTGACATATCTGACGCTGAGATTACGCAGCTGTAATCGGCCGAAGACTGCTGCAAGGTGAAACCAGGGTACAGTCGTCTGCAAAACCGAAGATCTTGTTCTCTATAGATGACAGAAGATCGTTTATCTGCAACAGAAACAAGGTTGGCGAAAGAATGGATCCCTGAGGTACTCCTGCTTGCAACTGGAAACAATCAGATGTTATACCGTAGAACACAACTAGTATTGATCTATTTGAAAGAAAGCTACCTATGAAACCCTGCAATTTTTCGGTAAGCCCATACACAGTAAGTTTATTCAACAAGGCTGCATGCCAAACCCTCTCGAAGGCTTTAGAGATGTCGAAAGCAATTGCTCTAGATTCCCCATACTTTTCCATCGTGGGTTCATAGTTTATGGCTCTCTCCATCACTTTGGACATAATGGGAAAAAGTGTAACAGGGCGGTAGTTTTGGGGTAAGGACTTCTTTCTTTTCTTTGGGATCGGTTGAATTCTCACTATTTTCCAGCTGCTCGGAAAAGTCTGCGTTCCATAAAAAATCTGAAACAGACGGTTAAGAATGGGTGCCAGTTCGGAAGCACACTTTCTCAGGACGACTTGCGGTATTTCGCCTCCTTGCAGTTCAGCTGCTCGAGAGCCCGTCTTACAGTTCGAACTCTGAACTTGATTTCTGCTATGGAAGAATTTGTAAGTGGAATGTTCGGTGGTATTGCGTTAGATGAGTCCAGCACAGAATTCTTTGAGAACAAGAGAGCAAAGAGATCGGCCTTCTCTTCCGGAGATACACACAAAGAACTAATTAATTCAAACAATGCAGAATATACACAATTGAATGCAATGAATGTCCAACAGTTCACGTAGGACAAATATTTCGAAATTTTGAATCAAGTTTCAAAGAACGTCTCTCCTCAGATAAGAAATTCGCTGTTTTCGAACATATCAAATCTACAAATGATATAATTACATTAGATGATTCAAACATTGCAATAAAGGTATAACAATGAGTTTGTAGGAAAGTTTGGAAATTAACAAACTTTGTGAGAACTCTGAATTCACTATTCTCAATAGTCAACTAGAATTTACTCACTCAATATTTATAATAGGTATGGGTAGCATATTCTTTCTCATAACTGTTGGTTCAACAAACTTGAAAATGAGGTAACTGTCGAAACCGGTCGTGTTTATCTCAAATAAACATTCTCGGAAATCAGACAAAAGAGTTTAATGTCATTTAAATTAATACGGAAGAAAACTCCCAACATAACCTTTAACGTACAGTTAATATTACTACGGTGTAGTAAAACGCGTTACGAATCATAATTATTGAGTAAAATTCCAAAAACACATTACTTGTTTTTATTATTGATAGTGGAATTCTATCAAGTAAAAGCCTCCCAAATTCTGATATTAGTACCTTGAAATCAGCTTAAAACTGTACAGATTCAAGAATCTTCAGAGAAATTATTCTGTAATATACAAATTCTTCCATATCATATTCATCCGTAGACATAGTCACACTAAGAGCGGTTTATTATTCTTCAAAATGAACAATCTCATAATTCTTGAAAAGTATATCAATTGAGGAGTGGACTAGTTTCGAAAAAGAGAACAAAATATCGAGAATACCGTCCAAAAGAAATGATTAATATTATTGGCTCAGTACGTTGCCAAGTTACGAATGAATCGTGAAATATCAAATCTGAATAAATTTACAAGAACAGGGATAATCTTCGCCCCAACTGACCCTTTGTTTTGAAAGGTTGGTCGTGTCAAATAATGTTTACTTTTAATTAAGTATCCAAATTTTCTGAAAACATTCGACAATTCATTGGGGATGTTCGGGTAATGTTAAGAAATGATCTCGAGATCCTTAAACAAACGAGAAATTACACTGGACAACAAAATCTTGGTTCGAAAGGATGACGGATATGAAGGGTTCAATATTATGAACTTTTTGTTTGTTGAATCCTAACCTAAGATCATTATCTAGAAGTATTTGAATGAATCAAATCATTTCTGTTAAGAATTCATTTTGTATGGAAATAATTTTTATTTATGAGTCATAATTTCCAAGACATAAGCAGCAAACTGGAAAAATGCTCTTTAACCCCTACCATTCCTATTCAAATTTTCTTCAAGGGTGACTCTTATGACGAGGCTATAAAATATTAAAATATTTAGGCTAATAAATCAGCTGCAATTTTCCTAAATATTTCTTTAGTACCAAAAATATTTCAGTAGATATTGTTGTAGTAATTTGTCTCGATACTTCTGAAATTTATAAGAAAGAATAGTATATATTTCTATGTTAGAATTATAAACTGATCTTTGGCTGAACTTTGTTCAATATTTTGAACTGTAAATGATGAATATCGATATTGAATATACTTGATCACAGTATCTGATATCTCCTTCATATTGAATTTCAACAAGTAGTCGATGTTTCCACTTCGATACCCTAGCTTGGTTTAATGTGTTATAAATTCAGTTATAACTTCATAAATAATTGATCTAATGAATTAATTAGATTAAAGTCTCAGACCAACTTCGTACAGGTGTGCCGAGCTGTAAACTATGGAGAATAAGGCGCGTTGAAATTGTAGTAATATTTCAATATTTTAGACTATCGGGAACAAGCTAGAACTATGACAGATCTCACGTTTAAGACAAACAACACGGAACATACTATCAAGTCTGGAGACAATATTTAAGAAGCGTTCGGTCGTGGGACTCCGTTCAGGAACAAACTTTCTCTGGCGAATTCATTTGTTAATAATTGCCTAACATTTTGAGAAATTAGATGAAAAATTTATTTAGGCTTTCAAATAACAATATAGTTTCCCTTATTTTTGAATTGACACATAATATAGGAAAATTGTTTTAGTATAATAACTGTTAGAATTTTATTGCGCAAAAATTTATTTTCCAGATATTTTATCGTTCCTATTTGAAATTAATTATAAACTAAACTATGAAACTCGGCTTATTTTTATTCATTTTCAAAGGTTAAGTTAACTACAAAAATTTATTACATAATAAAATAAAGCTCTGCTAGCGGCAAAAGGTGGCTTTATCAAAGGAACGCGCGGTACTTGTCAAAGAACAGCTTTTTTTATTCTTGCCACTTTTATAAAAATTTCGGGCTAAGCCTTTGACGAGAATATTCGAGACTTTCGTTCACGCCGATATAAAAATTGTAACTTGAAGGCAATACTACGTCGATACAAAGTTTATTATTAAATAGTACAAAATGAGTGCAGCGAAGTAATCTGAAACATATCATTTTAATAACGATTGGGAGGAAGAATTTTTCTTTTATATGGTGAAGGATAAGTGCATTTGTCTTGTTTGTCGTGTGTCAAATACAATACCTAAGCGTGGTAACATAGAGAGGCTTTATAAAACGGTTCATAAAAACTATGAAAAGGATTTTCCGCTACAGAGTGAATTAAGAAAAATACGTGATTTGATGTCTTGTTTGAATCGCGTAATTTAAAATATCTCATATATTGGTGAAACACAAGAAACCGTTCGAAGATGGATCAGTTGTGAAGGAAGCATTTATTGAAGCGAATGATACTTTATAAGTCCAAGAAAAAGTCAACCATGAAAGAAACAGCTAAGAACAATGGTCATCTGTCAATATAATGAACGGAATGGTCAGAAACAAAAATACAAACACAAATAGCATATCATAACATTTACCCACGTATAGAATCAATTAATACAGATAAATATATTTTATTAACAGATTTCGGCCCTATCAGCAAAAATATTGCAAATGTCATTTCTAAACAGAATAAAAAAGTAGGTTTCAAGACTCACATGAAACTTCCCCAGGAATTGTTCAATAGTAAAGATAAAACTGATAAATTTGACAATACTGAAGTATACGAGTTGTCCTGTATGGATCGTGAAGGCATCTTTATAGGTCAGACTGGTTATTCATTCAAAACTAAATAGAATGAGCACGAATCAGATTACAATAAACAGAGAACTGACGATCTATTTTCGCTTCATATTGTATCGAAAATGGCCATCATTTTCCACCCATAGATCAACTTCAAATTATTCACAGAATACCTAAGGGACGAAAGTTAGATTTCTGGGAATCCATCGAAATTTTCAAAATACAACAGACCTTCCATAGAGATAATCTTCTGAACGACCAGTATGGCCCGGCTTATTCGTCCCTATCTGATATCTTTGAATAATACCTGCTTTTATCGTAACTAGTAGCCCATTCAGATCGCATCTTCTATCCAAACAGCTAATAAACTAAACGCCTGATATACAAAAATGCCTAATAAACTGAAATTTGTATGGTTTATGAGTCAGTATCCATGAAACAATACTGGAAGCTGCGTTACCCTAAGGATGTGTGAGGTAATATATGAGAGAATTCCATGTTACATAAAAACAATTAAGTATAAATAACTGTGAATATAATGGGGTGGTCTGTATAGATAGAGTTGGATATGAAAAGGCTTTCAGTATATTTGGGGTTATATATTAGACGTATAATACTATACGCCTAATATACATATTGATATATCATATCCAACTCTATCTATACAGACCACCCCATTATATTCACAGCTATTTATACTTAATTGTTTTTATGTTACATGGAATTCTCTCATATAATACCTCACACATCCTTAGGGTAACGTAGCTTCCAGTATTGTTTCATGAATACTGACTCATAAACCATACAAATTTCTACACTATTCATTACTATCCCAATTCAAAGAGATCCATACAATTTGAAAATCTCAACTTTCTCCAATTGAGTTAGCATAAGATGAAATTAAAAATTTCCAACATTGATACAAAAACAAATTGCTCAATCACCCTTAAGCATAAAAATTCAATCATCAACAACTCAAATATTAATTCGCAGTATCCCGAATTTTTAGTTCCAAAAATATATAATATATACTTCAGAAATATCGATATATACAGATCTATAGTTTCAAATTTTTAATTTTTACTCAAAAGTTCTGATTCGTAATAGATCCGATAATAATCGAATAAGATTCATGAATTATAATAATTAACAAATATGAGCTTAAAACAGCAAGATGGAAGAATTACTTCTCAAGTATATTGATGAAATAGGAAATGAAAGTTCTTTTCAAAGTAAAATTTCTTGGGAGTATCTTAAAGATAAAGGCGAGAAATTAGTAATGAAATGAAGGAACACCACTGAATACATAGAAATTTCACCTCATGTGATTGCCCAATACATAACTATTTCGTATAAATTCAAATTGACCAAAATTCACACAATTTTCTAACCAGAAAGAACAAACATCTTCTGAATTGAAGTGTTCTTGTGAAAAGCAGAGATGAGATTCAAACATACACCAATTTGTAAATTACGTTATGAACCTTCATATACAATACAATGAGGTTAACTATATATATATATATATATATATATATATATATATATATATATATATATATATATATATATATATATATATATATATATCAGTCTGGGTACAACTGTTTCTTGTAACTCTTAGTTTCCTAGATCCTTAACTAGGTAGTTTATTTCGAGCAGTCAGTTTCCTGTAAGCATGCTCTCATAATTGAAATTTCTATTCTTCAATTTTATTTCTCTTCAATTCATGTTCTTGTGAAACCTTATAATATACTGTGAAATGAAAACGAAAGGAAGAAATTGCATTAAAAAATCTTCATATTTCCATATAACGTGATGAGCGTACACATTTTACATAATTATATCAAATACCTAAAGCACAACTACATCATGAAATCATAAACCTATAACAAAAATTGTCAAATATACATAGCATTCTCCAAGCAGTAGTTGAAATCTCCAAAACATGATTCACATAAGCAGCAGCATCTTTCTCGTGACTTATATCAAAAATTGTTGTTGCACAAAATGTAACGTCATATACAACTTCTACAGATTTGAACAACATGTTTCCCACTATCAGACACCTATAAAAGAGAAATGATGAGGAATACCTGTTATTCATTCAACAGTTTTGATAAAATTTCCTGTGAAACAGTAACAATGTGTTATGAATCGAAGGAACTCACAATAATTACGTTTTGAGCAAATTGTGATGGCACAAAAGAATATCTGATGGTAAGTATAGTAGGTAAATTTCAAGCTCTCTATTCAATCGCCTTCCTTCGGAGATGTATAACATTTACATATTACTTAACATTTCCTTTGCTTATTTTTATGATTTTACCCTTAAGTGGTCCCACATATTAGATTGAATCATATTTTTATCTTATTTTCCAATCTTCTTTCAGTGGATCTATTTTATACTTCCTCTTCATCAAGTAGATTGTAACCTAAAAATAAGTATTTCACAAATAATAACTACTAAATTTGTATTGAAAATAACAGCTCACCTTCAAACCACTGACAAAATGATCATTCAACTGAAAGATAGATGAATCACACTTTTGTATATTTCTTTCATATTTTCCTAATATATTTTTAGGTTAGCTTTCAAAGATACATAACCACAGAGTTATGAGATATTATTTTCTTTGGTTCAAACTTGAACATTGTCAAACACATTGAATCTCATTTACTTTCACATTTGGATAGTTCTAGAATAGAAACGTACTTCCTCTTGAATAAACTGAAATGAAAATTTAATTTGAAATGGACACAGTCTTAATGACATTTAGTTCAAATTATCTTAATACAGAGATTGTCAGGTGAATAGCTTTCAATATTCATATATAAATGCTCCAAATGACCTTACTAAAACTTAATCGAATTCCTTTCAGAAAAAATATTATTATATAGAAGAGCTCAATACCTATTAATAGCAATTTGAAAAATATTTCATCATTCTGTAATATAGTGTCAATTGAATAGTTAAAGAATCCTACCAATTTGGGGAACTCTTTCAACGCATAAAGGTTAGAATAACCATGAAAAAATATGAAACATGTAAATCCTGAGTACATTTTTGAACATGCTGAAAAAATATACATTAAAATGAATAAATAATCCTCAAATTACATTCACCTACCTGATTATTTTAAGTCTCCTTAACTCCTTTTTATTATAACATTTCGTTTGAATCACTTTATTTAGGTTAGAATAATCTCAAAATGCTAAATTCATAAATTTGGAAAAATTGTCACTTCTTTCCTTAAACAAAAACTATATGAACATCGACAAAATAAACATGGAACTACGTTCACTTACCTTTAAAAGTTTATTTCAAGTTTCGTTGAACTTTTCATTGAAATAAAATTCGGTGATATTCATTTTGACGGATCGAATATAAGAGTAACTGAAATAATGTCATTACATAGGGTTATTTTGTTCCGTCCGCGATTTCTCTTCGCGGACCCGATCTTGAGATATGTAGGAATCGTTCGACACCTGAATCCTTCCTCCCGTTAACACCGTATAAGTGGACGGATGAAAGAAAAACCCCTATTTTGACAGCTCGACGTTCATTCATTTCTTTAATTTCTGGCCTTCAAAGATTCTCAGTCAATAGCTCTTCGTTGAATCAAAGATTTTCCAGTTTTCCCGGGGTTTTACGGGAATTAAATTATTGGGGCGCAATATGCAAAACTCTAGGCTTGCTCTCTGTCCAGGTTTTGAAACGATCGAACGCGATGGATAGAATTGTATAGACATAAAAGTCCGACGAAATTATTCCCTTTACTCGCGAAAAATCGGAGTCCTTTTGTATTTTCGCTTTGTCCGGGCTGTTTTCGGAATTTTCGGTCCATCGATAGTTTCGATCGCTTTCCAAAAGACCGAAGATTCTGATTCCGAAAAAATCTCGCTGTTTCCACTTTCCGTTTGCTCTGGGCGACGTCTCGGCGAAACTTTCCGAAAAATCTTCAGGGCTCCATTGTTCGAGCTGGGGGCTGCAGATTCGGTATGGACTTCCTCCGATCCCTTCCTACTGGAAAAAATACTGGCGGGGGCCTTTGGCCCCCCCTTTTTCTCCGCGTCCCTTCTTCTCCGCCCGGTTCAAACCCTTATTCCCTCAGATTATTCCCGAAAAAGGTCTTACGAGTTTAATATTATATATTAGTTTATTACCTCTTGTTTCCACCCCTATTAATTTTGTAACTACCTGTTTAATTATGTATGTATTTTCAACTTCAGTTCAATATTTGCTTACAGCTGAAGATAGTCGAGAGACGGAAATTGCCTTCCTGATATTCAATAAATTTCTTGTGATAGTATAATAAATAGTTTAATTTCTAATTAACATTGTCAGTATTATTGTATCCATTCCCAATTCTTTGCATCATATCATCCCTTGTGGTAATTCAAATAGTTCATCCTATATTCAATGACTACAAATGTATTTGTTCTGCTATTCATATTTTGCACAGATACAGAAGTTGTTGATGTTATATTTTGACAGATATAATCAAAAATACAAATTAATGTCATCAGAAACGGGGTAAATGTAAAACAAAATCGATCTATTCGAACATTTTCGAGTTGAAGACCTTCAAATTATCATGGTAAGTCAATAATTTATGAATTTCAACTAAAAATTCATCGGATTCATAGCAAGTAAACAAGTAAGTAGTTAAAAATCTCCATATGAATTAAGCATTTAGCACGATAGCAGGGGTTGGAGTTTCTATTTTCAGAACAGTTTCATGAGCGTTAACTCCAGAATACTTATTTGCATATAATGTCAATATTATATCTCACTCTGATTCAGAACGAAACGTCAATGAACAAGGCTGGGTGATGTGAATAAGAACGAGTCTCGCCCCATTTCACTCCATTTCCTCGACGCTAATTTCCTTTATAAAAGCTTCTCGTTCTCCCTTAATGCATATATCGAATCGTTAATATGATTCTTCGATTTTAATTGAAGAGAACATCTCGAATTCCATACGATTTCAAGATGCTAAATTAAGATGAAACCTTACACGGCAGACACGATTAAGTTACACTGTCACTGATCGAATGTTATTTGATTCAAATAATTCTAAATATCTAATTAATATAAACATATAATTATATATAATAATAAAATATATAAATATAATTATTAAAATCTAAAATAATGTATCAAGTTATCAAATTTAGCGAATATTCATCATCACAGTTTCATCTAGTTTCAAATTCGAAAAATTAATTTTTATATACAGTGTGTCTCTGAATACGGTAGCAATCTACTGGAATTCGTTGAATATAATATTTTCTCCAAAGACTGCTGAAATATTTCCCTTTAAATTCGAAGAAAGAAAAAAATTGTTTCGTTCAACCAATTTTGATGAAATTCTCGAAAATGAAACAATACGCCCGAGTTTATTTGTGAGCAAAGATATTTGATTATCATGTTGTTACCAAGTCACGTATTATAAAAATAAAGATGTCCAAAGTCGATACGATGACTGTTAATGTTGGTAGGGAACTAATTGTATATCAGCTTTTACAAAGAGAATTATTCAGTGGTTTTGTATTTTATGTTGACATAGAAATGTGGAGCAATTGCGTGTGCTTGGAATACTCTGTTTAGCCATAAAAATGGGAAATTGAAAACTGGCAGTAGTAGAGAGTTGGGAGTTCGAAAGAGGAAGGATGAATAAATATGCAGAAATTACATTTTGGCGGAACATTGCTTGAAGGATCTTCGATCCAATATTTGAGACAACAAAATATACATTTCTTTGCTTCGAGGTGTGTTCACTTTTGTTTACGACACTGATGGAACAACAAAACAACGATTTTTAACCTTAATGGGCTCCAGGCGGTCCCGTATTCAGTTACCGCATTTGAATATCCATTCTTCTGCGAATATTCTCGCAAAAGGGACATAACTTCACAAAGTAATTTTCATACCCCAGTCAAAGACTGAGTTGAAAACAGCTTTCAACAAACTTTGCAGCAATATGGAATCGCAAGCAGATCGAATGAATAAAAGAAAACCTATTTCAATTTTCAGTCACTGGAAAATTCAATCACTTCTTCGGGGACATACAGCACGTAGCTTTCGTATTTAATTTGCTAAAAAGAGGACCTCGAACGGAAAATTGCGAGATTGTATATACCTTCGCAGCAGAAATTTTTTTTGGGGTGATTAAACCAGATTACATTCTTGATTCCCTTCATTCATTCACAAGTGAACATCGCAGCATGAAAGCCATTTTCATGTTGGAATATTCGACCAATTTAACAAAACATTTTTTCGTAGGATTAAACTTGTTGAATTAGCTGTGATATTTATGGCCAATTCCTGATGTAATAGTTCAAGCTGGAGTTTTTAGTAACTGTAGTTTTTTATTGCGGCATACTGATTTTTGTTTCTCTCAATTTTGGCTTCATATCTTCTTTTTCTTTCACTATGTGAAATTCAAGAGGTGTTGTTATTAATTTGCACACGTTAGTGCTGTTGTCTTTGGCTTCTTGCAATCCTTTGTGCCATGTTAAACTGGCATCTGTATTCCTAGAAGATCTCTATTTTAGTAAACAGGCTTCCTATATATACCGATTACCTTCAAACTTGACGTCTCTTTTTCCCTTCATCCTGACCGTCTCAGTTAGAAAATATTCTTGCCTTCTTAGGTCTTTTGCGATATTTCATTCTTTCTTTTCGATTGTACACCCATCGAAACTATCGGTAACTAATTTTCGTATTTCAACTCATTAGTGTAGAAAGCAATTGCTGGCTTCATTTCCATCCTTCGCGAAATCAATTTCTTCCTCGTGTTGTTGATCTTCCATTTTTTCATTGCTTTCGATCCACCTTTTCTCTTTTCGGCGAAAAATTGGAGCGATCTTTCCTTTTTTCCTTTCTCTTTCCTCATTTTTCATCTTTGCCTTATATTGAAGGCCATCTTCTCGTGTTCTTCTTCCTTGTTGTTGTACAGCACCTCGAAACGATCCTTGATCGTTTTTGTAAGTAATCGACCGGTTTTTCCTCGTGATCTATACGTCCTGTATTGATTTGGTGTGAAACCATATCGTATATGCGTATATGTATAAACGTGACGCCTCCTACGAACCGAAACCGATAACCTGCCAGAGGCCTCTTGGGAAATGATGACAACTATAAATAGATTGCAAAAGAGAAGAACTTCAAATGTGGATTCAATCTATTTGTTATTTTATTTTCCAAAACACTACACACAGTACTGTAGATGTATTTAATGATTATAGCTCGGTATGATGCATGCAATTTAAGAGGTTTTCCTTAAATTTTCGTTGTTTTTATTAATTTTGATTCCCCAATTCTCTGAACTGAACATATACATCTAGACATCGTGATAACGAAAACGTCTTCTTGGTGGACTATTACTTTCGTTTGAAATGCAGTGATGTGTTAATCCGCCTCTGTTTCACGCAGGGCAAAGAGTATAGGAACGGCCAACAGCTGGGAATATTTGAACACAACTGAAATTCCCTATCAAACAGCTTTACAGAATTTAGCTTCAGGCAATGCGGTTAGCGCATATTGTTACTAGGGCACATACATTCACCTAGGAATCACGTAGAGTGAAGCCAATGTTAATTATTTCAGAAACGTTCCAGTTGCAAGAGACTTCAAATACTCGATTACAGTTTAAACAAACAAAAAACTGTATTTCGAGGCTTTAACGAGGAGATGTGAAAAATTCAACCTTGTCGGAAATTGGAAACGTTTTTGATCCGGAAAATCCCACAATACGTTTGAAAAACTTATAAGAGACGGCATGTTCATATTTTTTATGTGACATTTATCTCAGCGGCGTAGTTAACATTTGACATGAAAGAAAAAGGGATGAAGGAACACGAACTACAAATAAAAAATTCTAAGTTTTTTTTCGACAAAACTGGTATTTTCTTCATAAGGTTCTCAGCTATATACCTTGTAATCTCTCCTTCAAGTTGTAGAATTGTTCTTAGTTTTTCGTCATAAACTTCACATTTGAGGAAGAACTCTAAAAGCGCCAAATCGCATGCTTTCGGTTTTTACGACCAATTGAAAAAGGTTCTCCACGATCCAGAGGAAAATCTTGAAATTTATCAAAATTTTCTCTGGGGTTTTTGCGTCAGTTAGCTTGAACGTATTGTATTTATCTATATACCGGAAGTATTGGAATATTTTGAATCAGAAATCCAAAAAAATTATTTATTTGTCAAACCCAAGCAAAACATTAGTGTACCTACTATCGTATTAAAGCTTCGTTGAGAATTTTGATCAAAATGTTTCTTTATATCAGTATACTCGTCAGTAGACCAAAGGTTATTACAAAATATCAAATTGAATATTCAATATTAATATCTATGACAATTTATGCCAAACAGTTAATCATTATAATATGTCAAGTATATTTAAATTAATCTGCTGATTTCGCGGCATCCGTAATAGAAGATATGGGTGGAAATTTGATTTCATTATTTCGATAGGAAAACTTGAGGCTTTAAACGCTGGAGCTCTGAATTAAGAAACAACAGATCTGATAGGAAACCCAGTCCTGTGGGCTTCAATCAGAGAATCATTCTTATTCTCTAGGAACAAATTTATTAAAAAAAGTGTACAATTCATTTTTACATAAAAAGACAAATTTTCATTTAATGAAATGATGCATTTTGCTTGAATGACGAATGTAGAGCTAGAATAGGATGTTGTATGCTATTTAACTAAACCCTCAATTAGTTTAGGTAAGGGTATTTTCAATATGTACGGTATGCTGTACTTCTGGCACATTCTCCAAATTCTATTAGATTAATTTAATTGAAACAATTACTGGGTATCAATTCAGTGAGTAATCGGTCCATAGCTTTCTTCCTGTTGATTATATTGAAGAAATATATGTATAGACGAAATATTGTTCGGAATTATATTATGGAATGTATCAAATCACCCCAGTGATGGTTAAATCTGTATTTATATTGAATTTGATGAATTTGAGGAAAAAAATTCCATTACTTATTTAAATGTTCAGTAAAGGTTCATACGGTCTAAAGAAACTCTCGTTATTTCGGGTTAACACGTTCAAAACTGATGGAGAACATAATTCGTTCTATTAAAAAAATTTTGAAACAAATTTCTATAACGGAACACCATGTATATTTGTAAATAATCATGAGACATGCAGCAGAATAGCATCTAATTTTTTTGTACAAACTTGCCCAATATTCAATATAAACAAGGTTATGGACCAATAACCGATTGTAGTAAAGTGCTCTACCATAATTCAAGCAATAATCATCAAATAATCTCCAGTGCTTCTCGAACATTGGTCAAAATGAATCACATACCTAGAGTTGGATATAGAAGGAAGAATATGAAAAATAATTCTATTTTCATAACGTGATGCAGTCCAATTTCAGTGATATGGCGTTTGGAACACAGTATTTGCAAGAAACAAATACAACAAGAGTCGAGTATGGTATTTCCTACCTAACCATAAAATCATGAGAGCGATGATGATTAAAATAAAATGCTTTAGTTTCTGATGGTTGGTCACTAGAGTTTGAAAGTCTTTCCAAATGCTCATTATACAAACGTTCCAAGTTGGCATCAGTAGATGTTCATACAAAAGCTTGAGTTGTAAATTTTACGCAATTAAGTTATGATTTGTTTTGATAAAAAGGACAAAGTTTACTTGAGTCACGGGCGCCTTTTGTCTTACTTGAAATTAATTGGATTTCATAATTCTCTGAAAACTTTTCTTGAATACGTTACTGTGAAGGTGTACTTTCACACATAAGAGTAATTGCGTAACATACACTCACACTAATAAACATCCGTTCGTATTCATTTGTGATACTTAGTATATAGAACTATATTCCCTGGACCACTTTCGAAAATCTTCTAATTTACCTAAAAGCGCTATCACTAAATCAAATATTTAACGACCGTTCTCGACTGGTATCTGACTAACTAGCCTGCGTGAATTATATGTTTCCGAAATTTGTTTGATTTATAATTAATCACCGAATAGTCTTTGATACAAATTATCCCATGGCTAAGTAAACAGTGACTTGGAGCAAACACAGAAAGTTAGAACAAAATCCTTTAGGTATATGAGGAAGATACGGCTATTCGGTTAACATATCTGACCACACGGAGACGGTAATTCTGCAAATACCTACCGAATAACCTCGTCCTCGAATCAATATATTTCTGCAAAATATTCGAATACTTAACCAATTTCATTCTACAGTGTGTTCCAACGAAAATTTGCCAATTTCATCTTATATTCTATTGTATGGTATCTATTTCTACTGGAATTGAGTAAAAATTCAATTCACGAGGCTTTTTCATGATAGAAATCCATTTTCAAATATAATTAAATAAAATTTCCACTAAAATATATTAATAAATGCTTGACGCGTTTCGATACACAGTATCTTTGTCAAGAGCGAATGAATACTACAAAATTATCTTAACAAACGTATACTTAAATAGACTAAAGAGGCATTCCATTCAGAGTTATCTGTATTTGAACTAGTTTAGGAAACAAGTTCAATAAGGGTTAGTTATTTATGTCTATCTGGTCATCAAGAATTTCTGGGAATACCTTAATCTGTTAATCTCAAGTACTTCCAGAAGGTTGAGTTTTATACCTCTATTCTCAGAATGTAGAATTTTAAATTCGAATTGAAATAATCACTATTTTCCCTAAGATGATCAAAATAATTCGATTCGGTTTTTCCATTGATGAAACTGCGTTTATGTTCTGAGATTTTAACATTGAAATTTCTTCCTGTTCTACCTATATAAAAATAATTGCAATCTGTACATTCCAATCTATAAACACCTGATTTATTTTCTTTATTCATTAGAGACTTATAATTTCTGATAAATTAACCTAACTTTGTAGATGTTTTGAACGCTTTATTCAAATTTGAATTTTTGAGAAGGATTTCACATTAATCACATAAATATGTTGTAAAGCTAATTTTTGTTTTGTCTTATTTAATATGTTGCTAACTAAATTTGCATCATAACCATTATTTATTGCGATCTGTTTTATCAAATTTAATTCTTTTAGATAATTTTCACTAGACTGTGCTTAAGAGTCTATGTATATAACTATTTAATGCTGCAACTATGTGTTGGTAAGGATGTGCCGATGTATAATGAATTGTGATATCTGTATGAGAAGGTTTATGATGAATTGAAAACAGGTGTTTATTATTTGATCTTGTTATTTTTAAGTCTAGGAGATTGATCGAGTTGTTCTGTTTTATTTCAGAAGTGAATTTTATATTTGGGTGCAGGTTGTTGATGAAATTTTCCAATACAGTGAACTGTCGGTTTGTTCCTGTGAAATACACAATAACGTCATCGACATATCGATACCAATATAGGAAACTGAACGGTTGTTTATGAATAGTTTTTTCTTTATTATCCATGAAGATTTCTGCCAAAAGAGTACTTAAGGAGTTTCCCATTATAAGTCCCTCATCACTAAAAAGAGTCGTTAATTAAAAAAATAATTTTGAGATATGCCAATATCTGATAAAGCCATAATGTCATACTTAATTCGTGGATTCGTCCTATTTTGTGTTAACAAATTTTTGATTATATCATACGGATCCTTCGGTGGAATACTTGGAAACAAATTCTTGACATCGAAAGACACTAACTTGGCATTACTTGGTATGACAACATTTTCTATTTTTTTATCAAATCATTTGAGTTACGAACTGAAAAAGACGGTTTGAAATTACAAAATTTTTCGAGGTGTGTATTGAAAATTTGGAAATGTTGAATGCTGGGGCATGTGTGAATGATACCACTGGTCTTATTGGATAACCATCTTTGTGCAATTTAACTGAAGAATAGAGTTGAGGTGGTAAAGGATTCGGTGAAACGAGTTTAAATTTTTCGCGATCTGTAATGATGGATTTTGAATTCTCAATGACACTTCCTTATTAAATTTGTTAGTTGAATCTCGGGCTATAACTTGATAATTAGAATCATTGATAAAATATAATGTTTTGGAAATGTAATCTTGTTTATTTATCACTACAACTGTATTGCCTTCATCTACTTTGAAAACAATGTCATTCGATGTTGATTTTGTTTTTATATTTTTGATTAATATGTGATCTCTAATTGGTCTATTAAGGTTTTTGAGGTATTCTTTCTTAATCGCGGACGCAGTTTGTGTCTCACCGAACTATTGTTTTCAACATTTCTGAGGCAAATTTCAGTATCTATCGCTAGTTGTTCAAAGTTTGATGTATGATGTTTAGGGTGAATATTATGTTTGAATCTTTTCTCCAATAACGCCGTCTCATCAATTGTGAAATTTGTCTCAGTTAAATTCATGAATCTTTTGAAATATTGAGGATTTGAAAAGTTGGTTTTGATTTCTTTAGTTTTAGGTTTATTTCTAAAGAGGTTATTAAGTTTAATCAATTAAGTTCCATATTTATTATGGATAATTTTATTGACTTTTTCTCTGATTTTCCGGTCTAAAATATCAAATTCAATTTTATGTAGTCCAATGGGAAGCTCTGATTGAATTACCTTAACATAAGTGTAACAAATATACCGTTTGTTTCATTGGATTGGAAAGAAGACAAAAGAATCCAATAAAACAAACGGGATATTTGTTAAATATTAATTATGAAAAGTTCTTTGATAGAGTAAAACTGAGAATTGAAATTTCATTGACAAAGAAACCAACTTGGATACATGTTTGCAAAAACTTGTAAATATCGTGAATGGAAACTTAGAAAATTCCAGAACGATAAGGATTTCGAATTCAAAAAATAGAAACCGAAAAGAGTGGATAACTGAGGGAATAATAAAATCGATCAATATAAGAGACAAGCTACACCAGGAATACTGCAATGATAAGAACAATGCTCACGCGAAAGAAAAGTACATACAGTATAGAAATAAAATTAATGTTTTAATAAGGGAAACAAAAATAAAGTATTTCAGACAAAAAATTGAGGAAAATGAAAATGACTTGGGCTATGGAAAATTATGAATAATGTTACGAATAGTTAGAACAAAAAAACTGAAAAGGACGAAATCTAAACGGAAGAAGGTTCAGTAGTAAGAAACGAACAAGACATTGCAGAAAACAAATTAATTTTCTGCAGAAATAGGTAAAAATATGCAAGAAAAAATTCCTAGAATTAAGGGCCAAGCAATCAACAACGTTGAATTGAATCGATATACTATATTTCTGGAGCCAACCGTTGTCTCGAAATAGAAAAAACGATAAAGGAACTAAAAAACAGTTCTGCACCAGGAAGTGATGGATTAGATTCGAAGTTATTGAAGTCAATATCAGGACAAATTACGAAACCACACATCAGAAATGATCAATAGATCATTCGAGTTAGGCTACTTTCCGAAAATATTAAAAACAGCAATCGTGAGACAAATACACATAGCTAAAGAAAAAAATGAAATTACGAATTACAGACCTATCTCACTAATTATTACCATCGCGAAAATTTTCGAAAAAGCAAATTGAAGAGTTTTTCTGCGATTATACTTTGAAATTGGCAAGCAAGAACAAGAAAGTGATTATGTTTCAGGAGACACACTGCGACGGAAGAATCTCCGCGAAAGAAGAAATATCGCAGGTTATGTACTTTTTGATTATCTCCTTAGTCCTTTTTATGACCTTGCTTGTTATGTGAAATCTTTTCTTAGTTTTTATTAGACATATAAGAGGTATGATTGTTGAAATATTTGTCTGCTGGTTTTCTTTTTCCTAACCCCCTTCCTTTCACTCTTGTCTTCGTTTGGAAATCATCGAATGCAAGAGAAAATGAAGCGGCTAAGCAGAAAAATCTTTGGTACTCTTTATGTACACACGACACTAATACATCATAAACAGACAAGCTATTGCTAGTGCAATAGTTACATGGAAACGAGTTTTGTCCTCAGGTTTTTTCACTCGTTTATTGAATCATATGCAAGATAGTATGGTTCCCCTGTTACATTTCCTGAGCTCACACTTTTGTTTTTTCTGACACACGTCAAAATTATTGATATAAGCTTTTATTGTAAATATAATTATTCAAATTTTTGTAAATCCTCTCTTTTCAAAAGAATACATATATATCTTACCTTGCATTAACACAATCTGTACTTGCTTATGGTCTTATTGGTTGGGGCGGAGCTTATAAAATATATTTGGAGAAAATAATAGTATCACAGAAGAATGTATTGAAAGTAATCTTAAAAAGACCTAGAAGATATTCATCTGAGCTAGTTTTCATGGAAGCTAAAGTTTTACGCTATCACAACTATATGCGTTAGAGATCTATAGATATTATTATAAAAATAAAAAAGTGTGCATATTATAAATCATTCACATCAAACTAAGGGCAGAACTGTGCAGAATTCCCGGATAAATTTGATAAGATAAACAATTGGTAAACAAAACTTTATAAATATAGTACCTAAGCTCTATGACATACTGCCAGAAAAGTTGAAGATTCACGTATGATATATCAATATATTTACGAGGCAAATAAAAAGATTCATCCTAGCGAATAATGAAGATATAATTCAAACCCTCTGTTCTGAAATGAATCATTGAAACATTCTATTCTTATTGATAATTAGAATAAAAAAATAAATAAGTACTTATTCTCTATTCATTTTGTATAGATAGTATTGCGGGTATATGAGAAGGAAATGTATTTGAGTGAAATATGTTTATACTCAAAACTTGAATTGAATTGAATTAAATTGTATTATAGTTAAACAGAGACAAATTTATTACTCATTGAAATGTATTTGATGAAACAAAGGCCAAATACTTTGGCTATGGAAAAATTAAAGGGTAGATACAAAAGGAAGTAGTCACAAAATATACAATTTTCAAATTTGATAACAATTAATACGTGACGAATTTATTTTTGGGAATACTGGTATTGTGAATGTTAGGTAATTGCGACTTGAGTGGAATGTCCTGTGGATTTGAATGCAGTTCAGCCTATTTACGAAACAAATTTCAATGGCGATTGTATTTTCTCAGTCTTCCAAACACAACTGTAAGATAAACTTAGTATGACTTTCTCCAGGCATATAATCCTAAGCTCGGGAGAAATACGAATATACCACCTGTAGTGTCGTGAACGTGACAGAGCTAAGAATTTCGTTCCTAAAATTTTGTTTCGCCTAATTTCCCAGAGGACCTATAAAGAATTATTTCACGTTTCATGATTATCAACTCCAGTCATGAATTGAAGATTTCAGCCGTTTTATCGCAAAAAAGACACACTGTATGAAATAGAAGAAGTCGGAAAGGCAATTCTGACTCTTCTGCATCCCAATATAATGAAACCGTATTGCAGCCAAACACGAAACGCTAAATATCCTATATTTTATTGATGTCACGATTCCATCTGGGTGCGGAGTAGAATTTTTTCCTCGTGAATTTTCAGTCTGTTAATTTAATTTAGTGCCATTAGAACTCCAATTGCTGCAGACATTGTTGAAGTTACAAATTTGGTATGATAAATGTCTTTCCATAAATTAAATGAAATTCTTTATTTCGCGAAGCTGTCCCCTTTTTCTTTATTATTACAAGATAACAAAGCATTTCGTGTTCCTCCACTTTCAAGGGGTTTGCGTCAACTCAAACTTTCGGTATTTAGACAATAAGTAAGAGCAATCCATCTTTCAGAGGACGTGCTTCTGCGAGGCGAAGATAGCCTTCCATTCGACTCTCTTCTTTCTGCTAATTAAAAAAATATTGCGTCCATTGGCGTTCGATGCCTTCTTTAGCATTAGGCGAATTTCCCTCTGCATTCTTCAACAGCAAAATGAATTAAATTTACTGTTACTTGACTAAGATCCGTATACTGCAATTTTTCGAAAAAAAACCTTTTACTATATATATATATATATATATATATATAAGTAAGATCAGATTACAATAGCTCATCGTGACTGGTGGTCGTAGGTGAATAAGTGATCAATTTGCACGGTGAAAGAATTATTATTGACACTCAAGAGCTGACAAAAAGTTCACAAGAAACACACACTAAAATTGAATGAATATATTTAATCTATTTCCTTCACACAAAAGCTGAATAAAATTTAATTACAATTTGAAGAAAAAACTGACGAGTTGACCCTCTAAAACAAATTTAAAATGATTAATTTTAATGTGGAATATATATATATATATATATATATATATATATATATATATATATATATATATATATATATATATATATATATATATATATATAATACAAATGTTTTTACTGGGAAATCGGGGTTAAGAGAACGGACAGTATTAGAGGTTAAAACTCATAATTTGCAGAGTGTTTTTACGCGTTTCGGCACAAGGCCATCATCAGAAAACATTCATCTCTGCAAAATTATTATCTTACACATTCTCTCTTGACATCATTATCATCAATCATTATCAGTGATGGAGTACTTCACCACAATACACTCCACCATTGCGTCCTTGTTACAGCAACCACTCAATGACCCCACCACGATAAGCAAGGACCTAACCCTTGGCATCACTTACCTTCTTCTGAAAGGAGGTGTGTCAGGAGACCCAAAACTTTATCGTCCTATCACATGTTTGCCAACGGTGTATAAATTGCTCACAGGTGCCCTGGCTTTCCACATCTACAACCACCTCAAAGCGCACAATATCCTCGCGCCCGAACAGAATGGCTGCCGGAAAGGAGCCAGAGGCTGCAGGGAACTGCTGGTGATCGATCGTATTATTACAAAACAAGCTAAGAAAATGAAGCGCAATTTCACAGTCGCTTGGATCGATTACCGTAAAGCCTTTGATTCCGTACCTCACTCCTGGTTGTTGAGAGTTTTGGCTATGTATGGCATATCAGAAGCTGTTAGGAACCTTCTCAAACAACTAATGAGCACTTGGCGTACCTCTCTGTGTATAAGAACAAAAGCGGCAGAAGTCAAGACGGCAGAAATTTCAATCAAAAGAGGAATCTTTCAGGGGGCATACTCACAGTCCCTCGTAGTTCTTTTTGGCCCTTAATCCACTGAGTTGCCTCCTGAATGACAGTCCGAACAGCTACATGTTCGGCAGGCAGAGGAAGATCAATATCAGTCATCAGCTGTAATTCGATGAACTCAAATTATACACAAGCACAGTTAGCTAAATGAAGCGACGGCTGGAAACGGTAAAATCCTTCAGCGAACCATTTGCATCCAACTCGGCCTTGTAAAGTACGCGATGCTGAGTACGAGAGAGGGAAAAATTGCTGATATGGGAGTTGAATTGAACTTGCATGATCAAAGCCTGTTTCCTGCATTGGGACCGCAGGAGACGTACAAATATATTGCTATACAGCAAGCCCTAGACTTCAAAACTGCGGAGGTCCGTCAGGCCTTCAAGGACAAATTGGTGGAGAGAGTTAAGCGAGTCCTACAGTCCAAATTGAACGCAAAGGCAATGGCCACGGCTCTCAACACATGGGCTATACCCAGTATAGCGTACTCTTCCAGTGTGGTAAATTGGTCGACCACGGAGCTACGAAAACTGGAAGAGACTATAAGATCAATGCTCACTAAATATGGTATGCATCACCCCCACGCGTCGGTTAATAGGCTTTATCTGCCAAGGAGCGAGGGTGGTAGAGGAATTACCAATATTGAAGCAGTCATGATGGAATTGTTTCGGGATTGAGGAAGTTTTTTGTTTCGAGAAACTCCATTATCATTTTAAAGATCCATTCGTGCGACTGATGATATGCCACCACTGCAATTAAGAGCTGCAGAAGTCCTCCCCCAGTAGCCGAACAGTAGCCGAATTGATGGAACAGTGGTTATTCAAAGAACTCCACGGGCGATACCCCAAAACACTGAAAATTAATAATGTGGATAAAAAAGAATCACTGACTTACCTTACAGAGGGTTACCTCCATCCAGAAATTGAGGGCCGACTTTTCGCTATTCAGGACCAAGTCGTTGCGACTAGATCGTATCAAAAAATTATTGCTGGTCTATCTATTCCATCAGACCAATGCCACCGGTGCTCTCGAAACTCTGAATCTATCCAACATATAACATCATCTTGTCCGATACTTGCTCCGAAAGAATACCTTTATAAACATAACTCAATGGCTAAGATATACCACCAACATATAGGATTGCTTCTTGGGCTAATTAAAGACGAAATGAAAAACTATCTATACCAACCAGAAGCTATCTTGGAAGATCAGCGCTTTAAGTTATACTGGGACACCACAATCGAAACGGATCGACCAATATTACAAGATAACCTCATAACAGACCCGATATAGATATTTTTTATAAACAGGAAAAGAAGGCAATAATTCTGGACGTTACTATTCCAGTGGACGACAACATGAGCAGGGCGCACACTGAAAAGACCGACAAATATCGCGACCTAGCGTTCGGAATAAGGGAGATATATGGTTACGCCTCGGTTGTCGTTATGCCCCTGACAACATTAACCAAAGGCCTTGTTGAGTCACACCTCGCAGAAAACACAAAAAAACTGGGTTTGGAGGGAAGTTGTGCTTGGCACCACTCGCATTGTCCGAGGTTTCCTAAATGTTGAATAATATTATACAACGATAATCATCTTGGCGAGCAATCGCCCGATGGCTCACATATGGAATATATATATATATATATATATATATATATATATATATATATATATATATATATATATATATATATATATATATATATATATATATATATATGAACGGTTGTATTCTTGAAAAACACATTGAAATTTAAGCAAACAATTATAAAATTGATAGAATGAAAGTAATGCAACTTATAATTCACATCACTGATGGCATTTCTTATCAAATATTATCGTTATATAGATCATCTTCCTTAGAAATCCCAAGTTTTCTTGCAAATTTAAAACAATTTTTACTCAATTGTAGAGGTGATTATGATGTTTCGGCAATTGTTGGTGACATAAATATCGATATCCTTGATAACAAGAATGACTTAGTGCAAGAGTATCTGAATATAATGTATAAGGAGGATTTCTCCCCTTCTATTGATGTTCGTTCATACTAGAGCTCAGGGTTCCTCAAAGACATGTTTGGATCATATTTTTGTCAAAAGTAAGCTTCCTTTTGTATTATTTCGTGCCTATTGCGTGGCGTATTGGCTTAACGGATTATAGTCCTGTACTTCTCGGAATCATGTACTCTGGAAAAAATAAGAAAACGGATAAAAGATTGAACGAAACTAAATATAAGGATGTTATCAATTAGATTTATTTGAAGAATAAATAAGACACAGAACAGTGGCAAGATATATATAATGCTGTTGATTCTCCTAATAATTTCGTCAATAAACTCAAAATGCACATAGCCTCTTGCACTAGAGGCATTAAACTTAAAAAAGCGGAGATAAAAAGAAAACCGTGGATTACAAACGGAATATAGAAGTCTATAGTGCACAAAAACTCCTTATACCAACAAACAGTGGCCAAGCCGTAAGATCCGATTTTAAAGGCTGAATATAGTAAATATCGGAATTATCTCCATGAGTTAATTAAGTCTACAAAAACTTCTTATATGTCATCGATGATTGCTGAAAACCGCAACAATCCTAGAGGTCTATGGAAATGCGTCAAGGACCTGCGCGAGGAAACATGTAACACGGGTATTGAAGAACTGAAGTTGGAGAACGGCACGCTTACTTCTAAGCGACAGGAAATTGTGGAGCAGTTCGTCACCTATTTCACAGATATTGGAAAAAACTTGGCTGCCAATATCAGAAAACCTACTTTTACAGTTTCAGTGCCAAGAAGAACTGTGAACTCTATTGGGTTAATTGAAACTACTACACAAGAAGTGAAATCTGTGATACGAAATTTAAAAAGTGGTAAATCGGCTAGGGTAAATGGTTTGAGAACAGAGACATAAAGATAGTGGTGGACTTCATATTGGAGTCGCTAGTTTATGTTATTAACCGGTCTATGATTAAGAGCAGATTCCCTTCTATTTTCAAAACTGTCATAATCAAACCTATTTATAAATCAGGAGATCGGAGTTTGGCTTCAAATGATACCCTCATATCAATCATTTTGGTATGAGGAAAGATATTCGAAAAAATCGTATAGAAACATTTCTTGATAAGTATAAGCTTCTATCAAAGAAAAAATTTGGATTCCAAAAGGGGAAATCTACGAATGACGCACTAGAAAATCTCATGAAAAAAATGTATCAACCAATAGATGAGGACCGACCGGCGATATGCATTTTCGTTGATTCGTCTATAGCCTTTGACACTATCCCTCACGATGTTTTATTGAAGTCACTGGCTGATATCGGTTTAAAGGGCGTTGCATATGACTCAATGTCTGATTATTTAACTAATCGGGAACAATTTGTGGAAATATCGGGTTGTCGAAGTTCGGGAAAGAAAGTTGTTTTTGGTGTACCTCAGGGTATATTGCTGGGGCCGATGCTCTTTTGCATATATGTTTACGAAATGTTCTACTCACCCATGAAGGGTGATGTTACTTCTTTCGCAGATGATGGCGCCATATTTTATTTGACATCCTCGTGGTTGTCACTGAAATTGAAACAGACTTCTATACTTTTTATGCTGATAAAACATCTTATATGCCTTTTTGTACTGGACCTACGAGGATGCCCGACTATGCAAGTTTGAATTTTAATTTAACTGATTCTAAAATTGTTATTAAAAGTCTAATGATAGTCAAATACCTGGATCCATTTGTTCGGTTGGGATCAACATGTTTTACCTGTGACTAAAAAACTAAGGCGACTCTTACCTCTTCTTAGAATATGTTAGGGCTTTTGCAATTTAGCACAGCTCAGATCCTTATATTACTCACTGGTCCAATCCATCTTATGTTATGGAATTTTGGTATGGGGGGGGTGTGGAAAAAGTCCACCTGAAAAAGTTAGAAGTCATTCAAAAACGCTTCATTACAATAATATATGATGAAAGTCTTACTTACCCATCTGATCAACTGTATGCTGGGTCTGAGTTATTGGATATGAGACAGCTTTACTGCTACACTATGCCGTGTTATTTCTTTAAATACAGAATTTCTCATAGCCTTGTGGCTCAGTCATAACACGTGATATTCAGGTCGCAGACACTGTGTACCGAGAGTCCTTAAATTGGTTGGTCATAGGTTTTTCTATTTAGGCTCCACGAACTTTTAATTTACTGCCTACAGAATTACGGCATGTTGAATCTTTTTCTCAGATGTTATCGAGTTAAACAACGTTCGCTAATGAAAGAATAATCACATTGTCGTTGTTTTGTTAATAGCTCAAAAAGAATTTCATTTTTTTTGTGTCATATCATCCCATTTACAAGGTTTAACCTTCAATGGGTTTTTAAGGGAAAGTTGAAATAAAGAAAAAACATATTACTTTAATGTAGATATAATATATTACTTGAAGTCATTAGTTCTATTACTTTATTTTGTTTGGGATAAAGTTTATTTTACTGCTGGTTAACCACAGCATGATATGAAAATTCGTTTATATCCATCTGAATAAAGTTATTATTATACAAAATGATTTTTAAGGTTACAAAGTCGAAAGTTATTTCACAGAAAAGTTCAAAATTTGAAAATCAATCAAAAAAAGAACATGTTAAATACCAGAATCAGTTATCTAGAGAGTGGAGATGCTTCTCATGGTGTTATGGGGCTCAAGAACACAGCTTCTTCCAAAAAGAGTATTTTCGTTAAAATACAGCCTCTTTCAAAATGTATATTTGGGTGAAATACAGCTTCCCCCAAAAAGAGTATTTTTGTTGGCCAAAACACAACCTCTCACTAGAAGAGTATTTTCGTTAAAATACAGCTTCTCTCAAAAAGAATTTGGGTCGTTAAAATACAGCCTTTCCCAAAAAGCTAAAAGAGTATACAAAAATTACTACCTAATAAAGGAATGATACATAAAATATCTTTGATTAATTCCAAATAACTTATATTACATTATTACATAGGAAACAAAATTAATTTTTTCAGAAGCGAATATGACAATTTTCTACAGTTGTCAAGTGAAAGCTTTCTATCAACGCTAACATCTGTCATCGTCAACGGCCATAGAAAAAACTTCAAGAGATGAATGACATTCAGAAATAAGAGTAAGCAAATGAAAAATATGAGAATAAAAAAAACAATATAATTTGCTATAATGAAAGGTTAGGTACTAAGATGATGAAGAAATTACCGTAATGCTGGAAAAATACGAAATATAGATAATCTGGGCCTGGTATCTGAGCCTGAAACTGTAAGTAACTAATAAGTACAAAAAAATGTGGACGAGACGTCTTATGATTCTCCTGATCTAAAATGCATATCTGCAAAGATCGCCGTAACTGAAAGTCATCGAAACTAAATCAGATGATAATTACACTAACCTCGTATATATTGAGCGAAAACGAGCCTTAGTCTCACAAAAGTCCAAAAAATTCCAAAACTATAATCCCAAAGGTATAAAACTAAAAATCTTCTCCGAAAAGCCAGTAGTTGTTGAAAGGCAGGGACCAGAAATGAATCAATGTCGAGTCGTTCCGAAATCAAAGAATCTATAGCATGCGCAGGAAGGGCACGGAGCACAAAACTAAAAGAACTACTGTTCGTACTCGGAGTGGCGACACACACCCGAGGTAATGCCAGTTTTACACGGTCCGAGGGGCATTACTCAAATACGAAAGGATGAAAGCCTAGCGTGTTAAATCGAAAGTGACCTTTTAGACGCTACATAATGATTTCTGATTTTCTGAATTCATAAAATGTCTAAAATTTAGATTGGCTCATTAGGAATTCAGAATTTTAGTCATCCAACATTTGAAACAATCCAGAAAAAAATCTGAGAATCAATTATAACAAATGAACTCAAATCGAACTCAAATTATGTACATACACAAACCCTGTAACATATTTTTCCTTGAATTCAGTAAACGTGAACCTCAACTTGACTTTATGTCATTAGTAATATCTGACATTTGTAGGGACGAAGAATAATTTATTCATCGACAGTTCGAAATTACGAAGCTGAAATTACTTCATTGCTCTGCTACCGTTTCAATTTTTAATGAGAATCACGGAGGATTTGGCTTCATTATCAACTATATTCAGTCCAGTTCTTCCCAAAATATTGCTTCTATTTCACGGACCTCTAGCATTAACTTCGTTTTTATTTTGAGTACGTTCTAGAGCGAAAATTTTTACTCGAGTTGATCTTTTTTTCATACATTTCGAATATATTAACGTCAGTCGGATGCAAATGGACTTTTATAACAGAAAAAAACTATTCGAAATATGAATTATACAGGGTATATTACACTATCATGTTCAAGCAATAAATTTTTTCCGCACATTATTCACAGCTCAAGACTTTATGAATTTTACAGAAGCACTCTGTCTTTTTATTGTCAAATCGATATATCTGCAAAATCATACTAGATGTGTTACATTCTGCGATTTTCAGAGATCTAGAAATCTCATTCTGACGATTTGGAAAGGATTAAAGATATCAGTATTTGTGGTACTTTGAAATTTCATCAGTTTCTTCAGTTTTGGTATTGTTTCCTAAATTATGAGAACAAAAATTATTGCTTTCATTTTAGATACTCTGTTTGGCCCTCAGTGTTTCCATTACTCCTACCTACTCACAATTCAAAGTATAATTCGAAGGGAAGGATGATGGAAGATGTTTTTTTCATAACCAAGGGAGTCCTTGGGTACTGCTGAATTTCTGAAAATTGTCGGTGGATGGACGCTTTGTTGGAAGAGAGGGTTATTCAATACATGTTTTCTTTCAGAAAAATTTCCTTGCACAACGTGAAAACTGGAAACGAAATCTTTCAAATTCATATTCTCACTAAAATTTTCCGAATCAAGGGCTCAAAGCCTGAAGTTTCGAACAGTGATGAGGATGAGCCTGCATGAATTATTAAATTCTAAATTTTTATGTTACATTCTTCATAATACTGATAAATATCCAAAGAATTGATACCGTGTTGAAAATTAACTTTACAAAGAAAACTGCACCAACAACAGTTTGAGGAACTCTGTTCGGTGGAATACAAGTTCGTACTGAATATTTCTAAAAAGTTTGTATGTCAACTACGCCATTAAAAACAAGGTAACTCACTCTTTCGCTCATACCGAATATTTGCGAGCTTGTTCTTCTGCATATTTAATATAGGTAGCTCTCAGGGGAAATTGTAACTTCATTCTAGCTCCCTATTTAGGTACACCGTTGCCTTTGTTAGGGGTAATACTGCAGTTACACCCTCAATACATATTGAGATGAATAATATACTGGCGTGGGTACAGATTGTAATATACAGGACGATGGGGAGAGTTGAGAGATTCCAGAGTTATAATTTCGAGCTAAAAGTATTTTGTGAAGGATTAAAATCACTTCCATTCAGAAATATAAGCTTTGTCAGGAGTATTCTTCGTCTTAGACGAGGTATACAACAATGCTATAAAGGTTTAATTAAATATCTCGGCATAGAATACTTGTTTTTAGACGAATCGATTTATATTCCATGTTATGTATATTTCAAATCCCCAAAGCACTAAGTAATATGTAAATATAAATCATATTGTTTTGTTTTGCCGTCATTGTTGTAGCTCTTGTTGGCACAATTTTCGCAGACACACCAGATTCAAACTGTCCAGGAAAAACCGGGATTTCTATTCATAAACTGTTTATAATGCGTAAAATTAGACGGAATCACTTCGTATTTCTTCAATAAGACACTACTTTTAGCAGAATTTCATGAATCTATCTGTAGGTAATAATATAAAAATGAGATAAAAAACACAAGGTTTAACTTTAATCTACACTTTATTTGAAAAAATTCGACGACGTTTCGCTGACACAACAGCTTTATCAAGAATGACAAACAGAATGAAGAGTATGGTATTATAAACAAATCGTAGAACAAGTTCGATGAATAACAGGAAAATCCACACCGAGCCATTGTACAGTTAGTATGAAAGGTAATAAAAACTAATTAAACAAGTTAAGTAGGGGTGAATAATTGACATCTACCTGCTCATTCAAAAGCTTGTCGGAATGTTTGTATCTACTTATTTCTAATGCTTCTAGGAGACCTAATTTTAAACTTTTTGATTTTATATGTAATATGTTTTTATTGAATGAATGGTTTTCTTTTATTAAGTGGTTTGAATAATTTGAATCAGATTTATTTTTATCGAAGCTACGTTTATGTTCAGATGTTCTTATGCCAAAACTCCTATAGGTCCTACCGATATAAATTTTATCACAAGAAACGCTATTGAGTTTATAGATTCCTGATTTATTTGATTTATCAACACGAGATTTATTATTTTTAATATGTTTACATAAGTTATTAGAAGTTTTGAAGGTTATATTAAGATTTTGTTTGACGAGAAAGGATTCAATATTTGTACTTGCAGAACCGCAGAATGTTAAACTGTTGAATATTTTATAGTCTTTATGAATAGGATATACTTCATTTATTGCTTTCTGATACAGTTTTTACGAATGATTCGATCTATCATATCCGGATTATATGAATTATTAATGGCTATCTGTTAACTCTTTATTATAATCTTCTACTGATAAAGGTAAATTGAGTAACCGATGTACCATGCTGTTTAAAGCTGCAACTTTGTGTTGAATTGGATGTAATGAGTAGTTATGTATAATTGTATCAGTATGTGTTGGTTTACGAAAGACCGAAAAACATGATTATTATTTCGTTTAGTGATTTTCAAGTTCAAAAATTAATGGAATCGTTCTGTTCAATTTATATCGTGAATTTAATGTTCAAATGGATGGAATTAATGAAATTAAGAAATAAGTCTAATTGACGAGTAGTTCCAATGAAATATACTAAGATGTCGTCAACATATCTATACCTATAAAGAAATTTGGAAATGAGTGGATGTGTATGAATTTTCTGTTCAATATTATTCATAAAATCTCTGCTAAAAGTGGACTCAAAGGATTTCTCATGAGCAAACCATTTTCACTACTGTAATAGATGTTGTTGAAAGAAAAATAATTTTGTTCAATGCAAACGTCCAACAGATTTAATTATGTGCTTTTGAATGAGCAGGTAGATGTGAATTATTCACCCCTACTTAACTTGTTTAATCAGTTTTTATTACCTTTCATACTAACTGTACAATGGATCGGTGTGGATTTTCCTGTTATTCATCCAACTTGTTCTACGATTTGTTTATAATACCATACTCTTCATTCTGTTTGTCATTCTTGATAAAGCTGCTGTGTCAGCGAAACGTCGTCGAATTTTTTCAAATGAAGTGTAGATTAAAGTTAAACCTTGTGTTTTTTATTTCATTTATATCATGGATCTACATCAAGTAACGGCCTCCACAATTAAAAAATAATATAAAATTCAAAATAACCGATGTTGATTACTGGTAATAACAATAATCGCGAACTTTACTAAATGAAAACTTATTGAGAAAAAATTACCTGAATGATATTCTGGCAAAGTGGAAGTACGAATATAATATGATCTCAAGATTATAATCATCAGTATGAGAGATGGGAATACTCGGTTCTTTTTTCTTTTATATAATATTTATATCCTTGATATATAAATTAAAATCCTAAAATCATAAATACAAAAGTTCTTACGAGGGTATTTCAAGTCAGGCATAAGATGATTTCATTAATATATTTTCTGTTTCAGGTAAATATCTTGTCCTATTTCGGTGAGTGCATTCTTGTTTATTCTGAACAAACACTTCTAGCTTAATTGTATCAAGCAAAACTCCAAGTATTCGTACTTTGGATGCTTTTTCAAAACATTGGGCAATGAAATTTTGAATTCATATTCATTAACATTGCAGTAATTTTCGAAAGAATTTTTGGTTTGAAGCAACTAGATATGAGGCTTTCCGGAAATCATTATACACAGATAAGCTAAAGGACTAAACACAACAATAACAAAAATTTACCGAATTGTTATTTTACAAGTTAGACCAAATTCGATAATAGTACGGCAGCTATTCCAGATAGAGAAAAACTGATTGGTGAAAACTGATTTCAGCCTATAGGCTACTGTACTTCGAAGCAAACTTGTGTTTTTTCAGATACGAACTATAGATGATTTGGTGAAAATAGAGAGGATTATTTTTTCTTTCAAAATTTATATCACATGCCTCATTATTCCTTCAACATCAGCCTCTTTCACTAAATATTTGAAGCTCGTATCTATCCACTCGGAATATCGCTGATATTCGAAATATTATTGTATAAGAGGTTTGTTTATCTGCGTCAAAGATCCCTTTCATATATTTATGTGTTAAAAACAATGGAGGTCATACCCTAGAACATAAATTTTCCTTCGTTTATGACACTATTTCAACTTTTTAATCGTGAATTAATTCAATTCTGTGTTTGATAATATTGCACTTTTCAATAAATAGCAATGATTCTGTGAAAACAATTATCTATCTCTATTTACTTCGAAAATTTCTACTTATAACTCTATTGTTATGGGTATTCAATTTCAAAGTAACGTATGAGATGTTGGAATGTTATATACAGAATGAGTATGATTCGGAAGCTGCGGAAGGTTCTTATTCCAATGGATTCCCAGAGAGGAGACAGCCGCATAAGTCTATTTCCAAGAAACTGAAGGCCAATTGAATTGTTGGAGGTTCTTTTTAAGCATAACGGAACTCTATGTTTCAGGAGAAATGGCAGCCCAACCTCAAATTTCGAGCCGTCAATTGAAAATGGCAAAGGACACGGGCTCTCACATTTCTGAGGGGAATAAATTCAGACCTTACAGAATGAGAAAATCGCAATTCTTCTAGCATGATGATGATCAACGACGACATAATTTCAGTTACTGGTACCTGAAAACAAAAGAAAACCCAGAATTCTATCGATGCCTTATATGGACGGATGAAGTTCGCCTTAAAAGTGACGGAATTTTCAATACGCATAGTGAGCACTATTGGAAGGATGTCAATCCCCATCAACAGTTGAATATTCAACACCTAGGGCGATACCCTTTCTATGTGTCGTGCGCTTTTTAAGAAAATCATGCCTTTGAATTAATGAGATAATTAGTTTATTGATTCATTGTATTGTGTATATACACACAACCAAATTTATATGGAATCACTCGATAGTTTCAAAAGTACCTCAGGGACTTTGGAAATTTCGAAGGATTGTTAGAATTGATCCTTTTAGAGATATTTCGATTGAAAAAAGAAATAAATTAAGGTTTATTTTAAGAAAGAAACAAATAAAAGAAAATAAGATAGTTTCCGAATGTAGTAAAAGAATTGAAAATAGTTTTCTCACTGGGTGGGTGTTTTTTTCTCTACCTCAGTAGCTTGTGTTACCTCCTCTTACCTTGATACAAGTCTGAATCCGTCTAGGCATGCTTTGGATTAGGTTTTCGACCTTTCCTAGGGTGATATTCTGGTTCTTGGATTATCCTGGCGTGATCTATTTTTCTTTTTGAGATTATCCCATAAATATTTAATAGGATTTAGGTCTGGAGACCAAGCTGGTCAGTCCAAAATAGCGATTCCCTCTGTTTCAAGATGAAGTCGCTTGAGGTTGCTGGTATGCGGAGGAGCATTATCTTGCATAAAAGTGAAATTCTCATCGTGGGCACCTTTCAAGAATCTCACCATGAGCTCCAGTACTAGTTCTAGACGTTAAACTCGCAGGAAACGAAACCAAATCTGTTTTGCGTCCTAGCATAATGCCACCCCAAAACATCAAACTGCATCCTTGGTATTTCGGAATATGTCTTGCTTGATTGGAGTCTAGCTTGTCTTCCACGACCCTTCAAAACCCAAATCCGACGTTCATCTGATCGAACACCAATTTTGGTCTCATCCAAAAAAATTTCATCTCGCCAATCTCAATAATCCAATTTTGGTGCTCGATATACCAATTAAGTCTGTTAATTTTTTGTTGTCTGCTAGGCTCTGTTACTCTCAAGGGCCTTCTGCTGTATGAACCTCTTGAATGAAGACATTGACGTATAGTTTCGACAGATACACTGATGCCGGTTGCTTTCAGAAATTGCCTTTGGAGTATGGGGTGCGAAGCACTAGGTTCTCTTCTTGAAATTTGGCACAAAAAGCGGTCTTGTTCATCAGAAGTGATCTTCCTAAGACTTCTTCCTTGCCTATTTTGCAGAGATTTTAGCTTCACGTATCGGGCGTAGGTTTTTGAAATCACCCCCTGTGATACCCCCATTGTGGCCGTTATATCCCCTTCTTCAACGAGAGCAGTTATTCAACCCCTCTGCATATCGGACAATACAACGTGAGGCATTTATGAATATAGGCTTTTTTCAGTTATGAAATTCACTTTCAAATCTCAATGACCACTGAGTACAATATCCCGAACATCTGGTGATAATTCAACATTCTTAATCATACTATTCAGTTTGTTTACAAGAAAAAACTTTATTCTTCACAAGTAGTCAAAGACCTATGATTAAAAACAATCAATAATGTGAAATATCGAGTGAATCCATATAAATTTTGTTGTGTGTATATAGTTATGACTTTTAAGTCGAAATATAAATTTTTTCCGTAATCCAAAATTATATCTTCTTACGAAAAAATTTATGTTTTAGGAGGTGAACACAGAATTGAATAAATATCCGATTGGCAAAAAAACGTCCAAATAAGTCCCTATATTCTTCTTGAAGAAGGGTTTGTAGAATGTGCAAAAAATGTTTTGTCTGACTTCAATAGCATTCGAGATATCGTCACATGTCAGAATCCCGAAAATCCAGAATTCCAGAATAACTTGAAAATTAAAAAAGATAGCTTAAATCCGTTTTCACGAAAGAGGTTTTCTGCAAAATTGAGCTGGATAGAGGGCTATCATTTTTCTCTATCTGCAATATTTCACATCGCTGTTGTACCAAAATATCAAATTTGGTCCACTCTGTACATACACGTCCATAATTTAGGGATATTTGAAAAAAAATAAATTAGGGATACTACATAATTCGAAGGAAATTGAATAGTATGAAATTATAGAGTTTCTTCATTCAGAGGATTGTGAAATTGTCTGGTATAGGTGAAATTGAAGAAAAATAGAAACTTTACTCACTGAAAAATTGATTCACGAGTTTCAGAAACATTATTTCCCGAACTAATAAAGAATATTTCAATTTATTGCTCAAATGACTGCTTCGCATCTTTATTTCATGCTCAAATGATCTAGCTTCATTTGAGGAATGTTATTCTAGTAATCTTGAAAGGTTCGAACAGTTACTGCTTGTTTTCAAAGTGAGTTTGATTTTGCATAACGATTACGCCATCCCTTAAAGAACTGATAAAGAAAATTTTTTGACACTACAACGGTGTGAGATGAGCATTATCATGCATGAAAATTCAATTTTCTCCAACAAAAACAAAGGAATGTTTTGAACATATGCATTTGCAGTAACAAAATATTATAACAAAATAATAGGTATTATTCGACCATACAATGACCTTTCTGTACATTTGCGAGCCCCGTAATTTCTCTAGAGATATCCATATTCTTTATCTTCTAGAATCTGGTTGCAAATCAAATCTCGACTCATCGGTGGAGACCACATTAGTTCACTGCTCATTATCCATTAGAACATGTTGCATCGAATGAAGACGATGTGTGCGATTGTCTCTGTTTAGGGGTTAACACCTCCAAGGCCTCTGAGAAAAAATTGGTTTCTCCTAATCTTCCATAAATGGTTTCCCAAAAAACTTCCTATCTACGTGTCTGTTGAAGCCGGTTATTCTGTTCTGCAGCAGTTGATGTACGATTCTTTCGAGCTGTCAATTGTGCAGAATGATTCATTGCTGATGCTGTGAGTCGTGGTCGTCCTGCATACCAGGACCAAAATATCACTTCGTGAAAATTTAATAAAAAATCGATAATAATGTTTCTTAAGAACCTGAATTATCCATCTAATCGTTACCTTCATTATATATTTGGAACATACTGCTGAAGACTGATCTTAAACTGTATATGCTTAAATTATGGAGATGTGTGTATTCGTTTTAATTCACGTACAAGAAATAACGCTAAATATCCATAAATAAGTTCATGATAAAAGTTGGAATTTCCCTCTACAAAAATAGTTAACTTAAAGTAGATATATTATATCAAGAGATTCGTCATGGATATGGACACCTGGGCCTTTGGCTCTCTGTGTCCCCATTCTTTGTAAGTACATCCCTTGCTAAATCCTCACAAAAAGTCTCAGTCTATCAGTAATGCCTAATGCGGAACCATGCCGAGCATGTGGTGATTAAGTGAATTGGTGTTTCTACTCCAATTTCAAACTACCTTCACTAAGGATTATTCTTCGGTCCTATCTCGCACAGGTGTTATCTGAATTTACAATGCATAAGTTTGACAGCTTTCAAGTGCCGATATTGTCCAGGCTTTGCTAAGTGATGTACATAGCATTGCTTTGGACTGGCGACAATCTAGTCCACTATACTTGTCTTCACAAAAAAGGCTGAAATCCCGACTGTGGGCCATGGCCCCATTAGAGTATTCCTAGGCTCTAGACAGGCCAGCAGAAAAAGAAATAAGGTGGCAGGCCCCTAGTGTAATACCATCACATCCAGCTATAGGTACCGAGAATTGGTCATCAGTGTGAATAAGTTTCGGGATCTGGCGGATGGTCCGGTTTCGAGGGTGGGAAGGATTGGCAACGAAGCATGATGATTTCTTCTGGGACAAAATTATCTGGAGTTAAAATAGTCTCCCATTCGGATCTCCGAGGGGGACTGCCTCGAGGTGTTTATGATGCAGGTAAGTCGAGCTGTTGCATGTCAGAGAGAGGACACGATGGAGGACAACGCTTTCGACCTTGCGTGCTTTCCAATCTATTTGCAGAATGAAACACTGTTCTTATACTG
This sequence comes from Cryptolaemus montrouzieri, assembly GCA_013387265.2. NCBI lineage: Eukaryota > Metazoa > Arthropoda > Insecta > Coleoptera > Coccinellidae > Cryptolaemus > Cryptolaemus montrouzieri. Next base: position 28,925,351 of record JABFTP020000186.1, on the reverse strand, counting down.
TCTATATCGCTCGCCAAACGATATTCACTTCCCTAAACTGTTTCAGTATCTAGGTGATAAGGTGGATTGGATTCAGACACATCACCTGGCAGCTGAGTCATTGTACTGAGTGACTTCAACGTTCACAACACCAACTGGCTCCGCCCCTCCAATAGAACAGATGAAGCAGGAAGACAGGCTGAAACTTTCGCAATCAGCCATAATCTTACGTAGCTAGTCGACGAACCGACAAGAATACCTGATCACCGAACTGACTTCCCGAGCACCTTGGATCTCTTCTTGATGAGCTGCATGAATTCTTTTCGTGCTTCCCATTCAGTGATGTTTTACTTTCAGATCCTGACATCAATGTGTGCACTGAATCTGATACAGAAATCATTCATGCCATGGATCTTTACATCCCTCATTCCATGAAAAGAACAACAGCACAAAAGCCATGGTTCAAAAGAGACTGCGAAAGAGCCTCTGCAGCCAAAAGCAGAGCCTACAAGTCATGGAAGATAAATCCAACAGAGAACAAGAACAACCTTTGTACGAATACGGAATGTGTGCAACATGACAACTGCAAGAGCAAAGGTCAATTTCATCGAAGGGGTGACTTATAAACTCCTTGAACAGGCAAGCAGGACTAGACAATTCTGTTCTATGGCGAAAACTGTGAGTGCCAGTTTCTGCAAATCTGCGTGTCCGCCTCTTGTTAGAGAAGACGAAAATATAGCATCATCTCCGAAAGAGAAAGTCTATTGTTCTCAGATAATTCTGTGCTAAATTCATCTAACGTAATACTACCGAACATTCCACCTTCAAGTTCTTCCATGGCAGAAATCAAGTTCAGAATCCGCACTGTGGGACGGGCTCTCGATCAGCTGAACTGCAAGAGGGCAGTTGATCTAGAAGAAATACCGCCAATAGTCCTGAGAAAGTGTGCTTCCGAACTGGCACTCATCCTTAACCGTCTGTTTCAGATTAATTATGAAACGCAGACTTTTCCGAGCAGGTGGAAAATAGTGGGAATTCAACCGATCCCAAAGAAAGGAAAGAAGTCCGTACCCCAAAACTACCGCCCTGTTGCTTTTCTTCCCATTTTGTCCAAAGTGATGGAGAGGGTCATAAATGATGAACTCATCAAATATCTTGAGTTGCAGGGAATTACTAACGACCGTCGGTATGGTTTTCGCAGGCAAAGATCGACAGAAGTTCTGCTCGCCTACGTCAGTCATGTTTGTACATCAACGATGGAGAAGCATGGGGAATCTAGAGCAATAGCCCTTGACATCTCTAGAGCCTTCGATAGGGTTTGGATGCAGCCTTGTTAAAAGAACTTGCTGTATATGGCCTTCACGACAAACTGCGGGGTTCGATAAGTAGCTTTCTTTCAAATAGATCAATACAAGTTGTGGTCGAAGGTATAACATCTGATTGTTTCCGGTTGCAAGCAGGAGTACCTCAGGGATCCATTCTATTGCCAACCTTGTTTCAAATGTAGATAAACGATCTTCTGTCATCTACAGAGAACAAAATTTTCCGTTGTGGAGACGATTGTACCCTGGTTTCGTCTTTCAGTAGTCTGCGGCTGATTACAGCTGCGGAATCTCAGCGTCAGAGATGTCAATAAATGAATAACTTAAACTCTGACTTACAGAGGATATCTGAGTGGGGTCAGTTGAACCTGGTGTGCAAGACGCAAGCAAATACGTTTTCTAGAAAGGTCCCCGCTGAAGAACCTCCTCTAATGATGCAAGGCCAACAAATTGCATCCAAAGATTCGATGCACCTTCTCGGAAAAGCGGTCAACTTCGGGTTTTGCTAGCATGAACATGTAACAGCAATAGCTAAGTCGGCATCAGCTAAACTTAGTTTTCTTTTAAGAGTTAAGCGATACTTCATGTCATCTTAGCTGTAGCTTCTATATAAGGCGCAGATTCGACCTGCTTTGGAATATTGTTCCCATGTATCGGGATCTGCGCCCAAACATTCGTTGTGAATGTTGGATAGTGTGCAAAAACGGGCTGTGCGCCTCATTGACCACCCGGAGATCACCCGCGATCTCCAACGCTGGCTCTCAGAAGACAAGTTTCTGACCTTTCTCTGTTTCATAGATACTACGGAAGATGCTACAAGGAGCTGAAAGATCTTGTTCCGGGAATACTCATGTTTTGCCGCAACACTAGGATGGCAAGGAGTTCTCATCATATGGCGGTACATTTAACGACCCCTCGAGCCTCTGTCTATAAGAATTCCTTCGTTTACAGGGCCGGTGAGTTGTGGAACTTGCTTTCGTCCAACATCCTTCCAACATCCTACAATTTGACCCTCTTCAAGAAACGAGTAAGCAGACACCTCAATTCGTTCACTCATGTAGTGTAACAGGTTCGCCTATTCCTGGGAAGAGCGCATAAAAAAAAGCCTATTTGCAATCTCATTTTTTTTTTGATCCCAGAGTGACCCGAACCCATAGGGTATGGATATGGTTGTTCGTCGCCAGTTATTCGAGTGCTTGAACGCACTCCTAGAATACCTTAGAAATAATCCTGTGTGCAGTTAGAACAGCCCTGTCGGAGCAGATCATGATCCACTCCTTAGTTGTACCCAGTTCTACAAGCCTTTGAGCACAGCCAAGTATCGCCATGATCTCCGACTGAAATACTTCCATTTTTCCGGCAGTAAACTCCGCTACCTTATCCCTTTCTGAGAACAATATGTAACCTCCACCTAGCAAGAAATCCTTCTTTTCCATCCGTTTCAATCTGAATAAGTTAATTTTGTTATCTTATTTAGAAAAATTTTAAGATATTCAAGATGATCGATTGAATTACTTCAACAGTTTTGTTTTCATTATTTCTATTATTAGATCCTCCGAAAGATATTCCAGACGAATTACAAATTCGCATCTGTTCTCCCTAAGGGGAAAAAATGATATTTGTTTCATGTATTTCCCTTAATGGAAATGTGTGTTATTGTTGTTTTCAACCTCCGCCTCAATTTAAGTAAAGAAAATAAAATGATTACGTCCATTGCTTTCAAAACATAATTCTCATAAAATTTGGGTTTGCATTTGCTAGTGTTTATGTTATCGATTCGGCGATTGTATGAAATTTCACAGAATAAATATTTTTTGTGTGGTGAAAATGTTCCATTTCCAGCGTTTTTCCAAGCAAATGTGGATTATTTTCCACGCTTTAAATATTCATGTGTTGTGGTTCGATGTTTTCTTATACATGTTGTATGAGAGACTAACGTGATTTCTAAGTCGAAGATGAATATTTAATACAGATGAAATAACTAAATTTCTGAATAGGCGATGCCTATGTATGAAGGAAACACATATTAATTAAATTGAAATAAAATACTGAAAGCAATCGTAGATTTCCATTAACTATTCAAGATTTCAGTATGACGATGTTTCGCTTCCACTTTGCTCTTCAAAATGCCAGTGAATAGTATTTTATCACGATAGAGTAACGTTATATTCAAAATCCTGAAATTTCATATTCGGTAAACTAACCAATAATAGTTTTGTTGAGGGCTCCTTTGGTATGAATGTAAATTTAATATTGTATGGATTAAACCGTTCGTATTTGGTAATTAAGTATTTAGTATTATAACAGTGGTAACTACATATCAATACTAAAGAAAATGATGGTTTTGGCTGCAGTAATTAACCAATGTTGAATCATGTTTATTGTTGATTAATGAAGTTTGATGTTCTTTATACGTAGGTTGCCTTTCAATTCTTGCGCTTAACAAAAAAAAAACAAATAACTTAGAAAACATAGCTTTATTTTCAAAGTATTCTCCATGAAGAAAAAAACATGGTTTTGGAAGGTTTTAAGTGCCTCTTCTGCCGTCAAATCGTAGCCCAAGCAGTTTTTCTTGATGTGCGCAATCAAAAAGAAGTCGTTAGGTGCCAAATCGGGACTATAAGGTGGATGGACCATTAATTCATTGTTTTGGGTGTTAAAATACTCCATCGTATGCACTGATATGTATGAGCTTCCATTGTCATGATGAAGCATAATTCTAGTTCTTCGATTTGATTTCCTACACTCATCAAACACTTGTGGCAAATAAATGGTTGTATACCATTCAGAATTGCTAGTTCTACGTTGCTCTAATACTATGGTGCGACATGTCCGGTTTTCCTGAAAAACAGGCGATCATTTTCTTCGAAGAACTTCGTGCACGAACAACGTTTGTTGGCCTTGGCTCGTCTTGAAAGATCCTTACTGTCGATTGTTGTTTAGTTTCGGGCTCGTACGCATACATCCAAGATTTTGTAAACGTCTCTTGAAGCACAGTGGTCGAATTTTTCAACATTTGTTTGAACCAAATGACACAAGTCTTCTTTTGAGCAATTATCAAGTTATGTGGGATCCAACGCGGACAAATCTTTTTGACAGCCAAATGTTCGTGCAATATTGAATGTACGCTGGTGCAACTGATGTTTAGGTTTGTCTCAATCCCACGGTACGCCACATGGCGATCATCGTGTATCATTTCGCGCACTGCATTGATAGTTTGTGGCCGAACAACTGATTTTGGATAACCTTCACGAAATTCGTCACTGAATGAAGCACGGCCTGGTAGAATTCATTATGTAAGCGTTTCACAGTGACCAAGTGTGGAGCTTCATCACAAAAAGTCGGAGCAATTTGATCGCAGCACTGTTTTCGAGTTAATCTACGTCGAAAATCGTACAAAATTATCACACGAAAATGTTCGCGTGCTACTTCCATTTCTTGTACAAGTTGAATTTTTCAATAACTATAAGCAAAACCAAAACTCGTACGTCAAAGTGTTGTAACAACGTTTTGGTTAAAAAAATGTCAAAATACACGACGCAGTTGTCGGATGGGAGCTCTTGAGAGTAAAAGTGTTAGAGACGCAAATCTTATAGGGCAACCTACGTATACAATTTTGAAGGAACGATCAGTCTGAGAGGATAACTTATTAACGCCTGGTTGTTCCAAATTCTCTATAGAATTTTTGGACTTGAATAATAGTGACAATTTAATTGGTGGCCTGAATACACTTGGGGATTAAAATTGGAAATATTTCACATTACACAAAAATAGAGAACAAAACAGATGAATTTTCAGATTTTTGGAGTTTATAATTGCGCTAAAAATTAACGCGCTATTACAATATTTCAATTTCTTCTTTGGTGGGCAACTAAATATTAACATATGATGTTTTCCGAAATGTCCGGACATATGCCAAAAAAATTCCTTGCTTTTTCTTGAAGTACATGTTCCTGTCAAGCGAAACAACATGAAAGATGTTAGATGAAATTTTACGAGAAACCAACACATATTGATGACAGCAGTTGTTGATCAATTTTTGCAAGAAACGTTGGATCCTTTCGAAAATTTTTATTTTTGGTATCAATACAACGCAAATCACGAAATTTGACCCCGGCAAAATGTGCTAGGACAGTGGTGTTACATGACCTACAAGAATAGGTTAAAGGCTTGAGGTGTTTCGTTCAATGGTTTCCAGAATGATCCGCAGGTACAGAAACACTGGTAGTTATGAAAGGAGACCTAGGTAAAGACGACCTCGAGCAACAACGGCGATACAAATGGAGCTTCGACAGAACAGTGGAGTGCAAAATACCACTGCAACGATACGGAAACGACTCAGTGAATTTGATTCGAGGCTTCGTGTCGCAGCACAATTAATTTATTACCTCTTGTTAACACCCTTATTAATTTTGTATCAACCTCTTTATACAGGGTGCTTCAACGAAAACTGAACAGAGGCTATATCTACCCAGATATTCATTTCTGATCAAAATGCAGTGTAGGTTAATTTTTGTTTCAAGGAGGACATCTATTTGGGTATAAAACTTGCCTGAAATATCAACCCCCTAATCGGGAGTTGCAATCCTTGATCATTTTGAATAGGGAAGATGGGTCGAGTGATGATTCAAAAGAAAGGTGGTATCTTTGTCTAAATTGCCGTGAACAAATTTTTATTTTTAATTGAAAACTGTAGAAGATATAGGGTGAGCAACTGAAAGATAGGGAAGATTATTTCCCTGAGACTATTCCAGTTTCAGTGAAGTGAAATGGAACAGATCCATGCTGATCAATGGCAGTCATAATCAAGTACCATCCTCATCTCGAATTTCAACCCCCAGAGCAGAGGTGACCACGCTTGAAAATTTGGAAGAGGGGAGATGGGTCGAGTGATACCTCGAAAGAAAGGTATTATCTTTGTCTGCATCTCCGTGAACGAATTTTCATTTTTGATTGAAACTGTAGAAGATACAGAGTGAGCAACTGAAAAATAGAGAAGACTATGGCCCCAAGACTATTGGAGTATTAGTGCGAAAGACTGGAATAGATTCATTTGGATCAAAGATGACAGCCTTTGATCTGTAATGAATCTGTTCCATTTTTTGCACTAATACTCGAATAGCTCAGGGCGATAAATAGTCTCCTCTATCATTCTGTACCTCACTCTGTATCTTCAATCAAAATGAAAATTCTTTCACGCAGATAAATAGTCTCTATCTCTTCCAAATTTTCTTCACCTCTCTCTAGGGGTTGAAATTCGAGATGAGGATGATAGTTGATGATGACTGCTACCATGGATCTGTTCCATTTACTTCACTGAAACTTGAATAGTCTCAGGAAATAGTCTTCCTAATTGCTCAACATGTATCTTCTACAGTTTTCAATTAAAATGAAAATTCGTTCAGGGCAATGTAGACAAAGATATCACCTTTCTTTTGAGTTGTCACTCGATACATCTTCCCTATTCAAAATGTTCAAGGATTGCAACCCCCGCTTAGCGGGTTGATATTTCAGGCAAGATGTCCTCCTTGAAACAAAATGGACCTCTTTTTGCGTTCTGATCAGAATTAGTAGATATAGCCTCTGTTTAGTTTTCGTTGAAGCACCCTGTATATGTATGTATTTTCAACGTAAGTCCAATACCTGTTGTCAGCTGAAGATGGTCGAGAGATAGAAATTGCAATTTTGATTTTCATAAATCTCTTGTGATAGTATAATTTTCGATTCTGTGCCTTAATTTCTTGTCGCAGTGTATTTGACTAATAGCTGTATGTATTTATTTTCGTCTGACTATTCTATAAATTAAATTAAGATCAAAGCCGTTGTTTAGTACTAAAGTTTCAAAATATTTTCGTGATGATGCAGGTAGCAAAAATGCTCTTTGGATCATTTATTTGTATGCCTTAAATTTGTGTGAATATGGTTGGTTGGAATTCTTAGGACGATACATGTGAATATCCGTGCTAGTAGCAAAATAGTAATATGAACTTCAACATCTTAAAAAACCTACTAACACGGATGTATATTTTCCTTAGTATGTATTTTCTTTTTGCATAGCATACACAAGATGTAATCGAAAAATTCTAGAACTTGTTCTGTCATCTGACGAGAACTCTTCAACACAGCCTGTACATTCCGATTCTGGACGAAATCGAAGTGGAATTGCCTTTAGTTTGAGTTATATCCACGTTAAAATTCACTTTTCCTTGGAACTAATTGGGTTAAAGGGTAGAGGAATTGAGTGGTACAGTTCATATTGTAAATCATTCGTGACTTTAATTGTTAGCAGCAAGTTCGGAATTAACACAGTCTCGAAACTTATTGTCTGTTTATTAAATTGTTAAAACGATATATTCTAATGGAAATGCGGCGCAAAAGATAAACTACAGGCTGATGCAGCGTTATTGTCTTCAAGGTTGGACAGAAAGAAAATACTTCAGAGATGCATTTTTCATGTATTGATGCTGCTCGCACTATTGTTAACCAAGAGATATAGCATTTCTTTGAAGTGAATAAACCTTCAACAACTCGCTATTATATGTACTTCGTATAGTTACCATATCAAGAAGAATCGAAATTGATATTGAATTCAAACAACGCAAAGGAAACGAATTTTAATGACCTCGTGTTAAGGGCAGCTTTCAGGTTCATCAGAGCGAATCGATAACCGCGAGTGGACATTCTGTATATTGTCAATGACCTTCATGAGATCATTTCACAGTCAAACTTTGGGGTCCTATCTCTTACAATTGATCTAGTATGAGCCAGAGTCTCTCTGCAGAAAAGTTCTCTTAATAAGCTGCTTTTGTATTTTCAAATTTATGAATAAATATTAATTATGCAGAAAACTACTATTCGAATAGGTACAACTAAGAAACAAAGAAGCTACTTCCTGGGTATTTATGTGGTAATTTGCCAAGGAAATGCTAATATGAATATAACACTGAACAAACGGAATAACAATTTGCATTCATCAGCTATTGCTCCCGAGTTATTTGCATGTTGTAAAAAGAAACGTCTATAAAAAGTGAAATAGCAAACTAAAGAAATGACGTCACAAAGAGAAGTGAGCGCTCAACACCGCTCTTTGAAGGAAGTTTTACGCGTTCCTACCAAACCTAATATTTTTACACGGAAATCAACAAAATATTTTCGCCGAGTAGGGAATATCGCGAGCTTAAGGTAATTTACTCCAAGAACAAATAAAAGTGGAATTCAATTCGCTATAAAAGTGAGCGACGAGGCGGAGAATTTGTTTCGAACTACATGGCATCAATAAACATTTGACTAACATCATTTGGAATTTTCATTTATGGAATGAAACCTTTTGGGGAATGTAATATTGGTATTTTTCATCTCCTCAATTTCTCAAAGATGCTTTTTTCGCGACTCACACCAATGTGAGTGATGCTGCAAATATAAACTGTTAACTTGCTTTATGTGAAGAAAAATAAAGATCGGTGGAGACTTTGACAATTATTTTTATACGCTTAAGTTAAACATGTCTACAATGTACTTAGATATACCTTGCAAGCTTGACTTTGAGGTTCTCCAGCATTTGTATCAAGTGTTTTGGGATAGGTGTTTGCACAAGCTCAAGTATATATGCTGAAGATAGCCTAGATTCACTGATGACCCTAGGATCTGTTCCCAATTTTCCAAATGAATATATTATCAACTAGACAATTATGTTCATGACTAAATCATTGTTTTATCAGTTGAAAGCTCCCGATTTTGACATCAACCCACTTGATTCTTTAATGTAATCTTCAAATAATCTTCTTTGCATTAAGGATGGATCAATCTGGCCTGAGTCTGCTTCTTGTCAAGGGGAGAAGCAGAGTATTAACATTTATGAGGAGCATATATACCTCTTATTTTGTGGAAAACCCCAAAATCCATTTGCCTCATTTTTTGTTGCATCATTAATATTTTACAGACAGACTATAACTATTCATGTTAAGATCCCATAAATATTTCTGATAGCAGGATTTGTTTGACGAACATACCCTCAATGAAAAAAATCATAACGAAAGAGTTATGGATTTTGCGAAATATTAAGGAGTTCTTCCACTGTTGAACACTTTATTTGAAGAATGTTAACGCCTTGTGTTCATTTCTATAACGGTTGAAATTATGATTTGATTCTTTCAAAACTTAGAACTGAACAATTTCATCCTCTTGTGGTTTTTCGAAAACACTCATAAGAATAAAGAGAAGCGAAAAAGTTGTTTAGTGCAAAATCTTATTTTCACCTCAAAACCTAGCTTTTTACGTACTGAGCTCATTGTAAATGTGAAACGTTCAGCATATTCGCAAATGTATTGTTTGCATTTGGACAGCAAATCCTCACTACTAGATTGCATTCATTCATTATTGGATGCAATTGGATGAATTCCCCGCATTTTTGTTGCTAATGTTAATTCATCGATCGCGTGATTATGATGAATAATTGAGTTAAGTCCCGTATTTGTGTTCGCATTCGTCAATGACATGGTTAATACAAAATCTGTCACAATAAAATCAGTCACTGGTAAACATTCAATTACGTTTTCGAGCACCGAAAACAAATATGTTTCAATTTCGGGAATTTCGTTAATATATTCACGAATATCGGCACCCCTGTATCTGCTCGTTTTACCTTCACGTTGCTCGATAGCACTAGAACACGAAACGATGAAAAACCGTGAGGACGTTGGAATGCATCAAATGAAAAATGTTCTGATAATCTGAAACCCAAATTCTTCGGCAAGTCTACCCTATTTCAGAAAGGAAAATATATTCCATCTTGAAAACGCTTTGCTGAATATGATGCCCACAACTATGATCGAACGAAAATGAAAGTTCGACGAATTTTTGCATAAAACTTTTATATTCATTTTTCTTGAAGTATTAAATACAGAGTGTCCCAGAATAAGATAGCAATCTCGCAGTTACTAATAGACTCGTCAAAATAATACCACAACTTTATTTTTTTCCTATGACCCACCCGTGCTGAAATATATAATTTTCAAGCGATAAAGTCTGTTTTGTTCAACAGATTTTAATGAATTTTATGGAATGTTAAGATATTGATATAGTCTACTAAATTAATGGGATCTTATCAATCTGTTATTTCAAAGTAACCATCGGTATGTCTGACACTTTTCAACTGCCGATATGTGAATGAATTGCCAAGAAAAATTGATTGCATCCAATGTTAATCTCTTTGAAAAACTTATATCCTAGAAACTGCCAGAGAATTTCTGATGTAGGAAGAATTTTCTTGAAAACAGATCAATCAAAAGTGTAATCGATATTCGTTACTATCAATTTTCAAGGAATACCGTAATCTGTTACCAATTCCTCCTCTCCAATTGAATCGTCATTCCATAATGCAAAAATTTTAAACTGTGTATAGTACAACGTTTCCTACGTATTTATACCACTATCACTGAAACAATCCTTCTTCTCAGTAACAACAAAACAAAAATTGATTCTACCATATTTTCATAAGGGTTACTTCGGAAGAAATAATATCGACTCCAATTTATAATGCGAATGATTCAGTCGAACGCAGCTTTCTAATGAACTATTCTCACTTCAAGGCTAATTAAGTTTCACTGAAAATAAAAGACATTAAAGTGAAATAACAGAATTGACATTCCAACCTAATGATTACTGGAAAATTTAAATGCTATGCCATTATTTCGTAGGAAATTTTCAGTAGTTTAACAGTATGTTGTTTTCAAATTCTTAATGCCCGATTTGTAAGCGTATTTCTGCAATGGTTCCGTCCCATAATCATAACGGATACATTAGAAAGTTATTTATCGGGGGAATTGTAGGGAATCGACCAACGCGTCAAGTGATCCAGAGGCGTGCGTCTGCATGAACTGGAAAATTGTCGTAAATGAATTCCATGCATTTCTATTAGGAATCAAACACTACCTTATTTTCAATAGAAGGCATTCAGTTCTGTTGAAAAACGTAGTAAATTGTGGACTCAGTTATACAGTTATATACATTTGTTTCCAACATATTCATAACATTCTCATGAGTGAGAAGTTAGCTTACACTAAGCCTTTAAAATACAAGCTCAGTAACAAAACATGGAAGAAAAAAGCTGCGTGCCGCTTATCACTGAAGAATCAGTAACAACTAGTCTGTAAGTGTGTTGAGAACAAAAAGAGCTAGCACAATGTTTTTATTTACGTTTCATTCCACATTTTAACTAGAGCTCATGTGGAATGAGAGGATGATAAAAATCTGAAAAAAATAAAAGGAAGAACAACAGAATCCATTCGGTAGTACTTATTGTATTTTAAATTTCCATCCAAAACTAGAAAGGAATCTGATAAAATATGTATGTCGAGATACAGGATAATCCATGATATATATTTTTCTCAGAATCACCACTCTCCAATGTGACCCCTCAACAGAGTTTCACTTGATAAGCATACTATAAAATCGCTCATGACCTGTTCTCAAACAATTACACCAAATCTTCCTATTGAGAAGCAAACCAGAAGCATTTTGAGTAAAATTTTGTATGACGGATTAATTGAAAACATTAGTTTCATTCGATACGTTCTTCCCATCGGTTAACGTATCGAAAGAAGTACGCAGAAGGCTAGTGACCAAATTGGTTTCCGAGATTTCAATCTCAGAGGAGAATAATTTTAATGTTTGTGGATTATTCAGAAAAGTTCTGGCAGAGAATGACAGTTATACTAACTATGCTTCAAAAATGATTGTCTGTGGATATGTGGAAGAGTTCTATTGTAGAAGGCATGTAACCAGGAAATTAGATTTGAGATAATGGTGCCGTTTATAATCATCTTAGCATAATTCAATTCTACTCAAATGAGCCGTATTCAGCTAGACACCGTAACAGTACTCAGCTGTAGAGAAGATCAATGCAAGAGCAGAAGTTCAAAGAACGTAAGCATCCGCAACTAAAGGGAAACCAGCTAGTTTGTCTAGAATGTTGTTTCTTGTTCTCTCAGTTTATCGATATAGGATTTAAAAGTCAATGAGGAGTCCAGTGTGACTTCAAGATATCTGAGATTGAACTATGATTCAGTAAAAAATCGTTAAAAAATTTCCAACCAATCCTTGAAAACAAGACGCCTCAAATTTCGAAGGAATTGGGAGAGAAACGACTCTCCCTGAAGCTGCAGTCAAAACTTCTTGTTATTGGGACGAAAATATCGTCAATATTATAGGAATATGGCTTATATATAAATTGAATAGTAGTGGCTCAGGAATACTTCCCCGTGGAAGAAAATCATTGAGAATGCAAAAACAAATACTTTTCTCTCCATTAAAAACATGATTCCTTCTATCAGACAACATTTAACGTATAAGATTGATTAAACGGCCAATAGGAACTGTCAATTAAAACACATTAATTTATACGCTGAGTTTGTCATACTGATAAAAGCAGCAAGATAGTAATTTAGGTTTGAAGAGTTTTTCTATCATATCTATATATATATATATATATATATATATATATATATATATATATATATATATATATATATATTAGGATATATATAGAATATATATACCAGAATATATATATATATATATATATATATATATATATATCAAGTAACACTGATGTTACTCATATATATATATATATATATATATATATATATATATATATATATATATATATTCTGAGCAGTATATATGACTCTACCTCATTATTATTTTCGGAAAGAAACCTACGAAGAATATTACAAGATTTGATGACTGTTATCTTTTGTAACTGTTGAAACAAATTTTTTCAGACCCAAAATCTCAATACTTTTGTGAAGATTTCTAGGAATAACGCCTGTTGTAGAAATAATAATCGGTAGAATAAATATTTTCTTCATTTTCCACATTTTTTAATCTCGTCGCCAAGCATCATATATTTAGAAATTTTTTCATTGTATTTATTTTGTATATTATGTGTGTCGGGTATAGCAATATCAATTATATATGTTATTTGATTCTGTTTATCATTAAGAACGATATCTGGTCTATTGTGTTTTACAAAATAAAGTTTATATTTGTCATTTTCACAAATAATGTCAGGTTCATATTTTTGAAATTTTTTCTTTTTGGGAATTAGGTCATGTTTAATTCCTAGATTGAAGTGAATAATATTATTATATATATATATATATATATATATATATATATATATATATATATATATATATATATATATATATATATATATATACAGGGTGCTTCAACGAAAACTAAACAGAGGTTATATCTACCAAGATATTCATTTTGATCAAAATGCAAAACAGGTCAATTTTTGTTTCAAGGGGCATCTTACCCCGAGCGGGGTTGCAATCCTTGAACATTTTGAATAAGGAAGATGGGTCAAGTGATGACTCATAAGAAAGGTGGTATGTTTGTCCACATCGGGTTGAACAAATTTCCATTTTTAATTGAAAACTGTAAAGATACAGGGTGAGTAACTGAAAGATAGGGAGGACTATTTCCCTGAGACTATTCAAGTTTCAGTGAAGTAAAATGGAACAGATCCATGCTGATCAATGGCAGTCATCATAAAGAACCATCCTCATCTCGAATTTCAACCCCTAGAGCAGGGGTGACCACCCTTGAAAATTTGGAAGAGGGTAGATGGGTCGAGTGATACCTCGAAAGAAATGTTTTATCTTTGTCTGCATCCTTGTGAATGAATTTTCATTTTTGATTGAAAACTGTAGAAGATACAGAGTGAGCTACTGAAAAGTAGAGGAGACTATCTATCGCCCTGAGCTATTCAAGTTCTAGTGCAAAAAAATGGAACAGATTCATTCCAGATCAAAGGCTGTGATCTTCGATCTAAATGAATCTATTCCAGTTTTTCGCATTTGAATAATTGTTTTTCAATTAATGCTTATATCTATAATTTTGGGTGTCAGAAAAAACACAAGTGTGAGCTCAGGAAATGTAACAGGGGAACCATACTATCTTGTATATGATTCAATACATGAGTGAAAAAACCTTCAACAATCATACTTTTTATATGTTTAAACAAATCTAAGAAAATATATCACATAGCAAGCAAGGTCATGAAAAGGACTAAGGAGATAATAAAAAAATACATATGAGTGGCTGATAAAAATCCTAGAATGTATAAAATAGACCTCAATAAATTGTCAATTTTCGATACTCTATGTCATTATGGCAAACTTAGATCCAGCTTAACGCGACACTGTCAATTTGAAAACAACAACTATCTCCATGAAAAAAGGAATGTTTCAAGGAGACTCCTTGAGTCCACTATGGTATTGCGATGAATCCACAGTAGCACTGTTTGAAGTCGACAAGATACGGATTCAGCGTATTATTATTATGATATAGAGAAGCCTTAATCTAAATCTCGGAAAATAAGGCTCTGAACAAATAAGCGCACGTCACTGCTTTCTACCCGCTGTCCTTTTCACGCCTTTACTGTTTATTTAATACGAGACCCCATTCTGGCTCCTCGATCTTCCACTTCGTTCCTCGGAACACTCGCAGCCTTTAACTATTTTGCAACCTATTTCAACTTCCACCGCCTTATGAATATTATTATCCCGGTTATTAACCTAAAAATATATCGTGCGTACGACACTACGCCCTTCGGCGATGGACTGTCCATTCACCTATTTTCAGCATAATTAATTACAACTATATTCGGATCTCTATTCATCAAGTTAATGGTGATTAAATTTGCCAACATAGTTTGTAACCTAGGCCATGAGGAATATAGAAATATAATGAAGCAAAATTATATTCCCAGAAAATATGGCATATTCAAAACTCTGCGGTAGATTCACAACTTGATATCGAATATTTCACTCAGTTTCAATGAAGTTGGATAGATTTATTTAGTCCTAGTTTGACTATTCGTGAAGCGGGTTTGAAGTTTCACCTTTGCGGTTTGTTTTTCTGTTAAACCCTTAGGCCCCGACCATTATTGCGTTAGTAATGCACAGTGACGCCAACGGAGTAGTAGAAAAAGACGAGTCACAGTTTAAAGGAGCGACCACACATTCTCTGTTCTATTTTCTATCTTTCATAAAGCATTTTCCATGAAACTTGAAGGCAATCATATTTATTGTGTAACTCAAAATATGTTGAACATATTATGCTGTTGAAAATTTTTTTGAGATACTTCATGACTATTGGAACCTCATATGACTTAATGCTTGTCTCTCTTGCTTCCACTTCACTAATGAAATTGTTTTTAATTCAAAATTTATAGAATTCTTTTCTCAATGATACGCACATCGCGTAAACAGTACAGGCTTTATATAGTTGTTTTCTGCAATACTCTAATATTCACACAGTATTTCACAGCAACAAAGAGATATTCATCACTATTACCAGAGTTGTCACCCTATTCGTACAAAATGCCATTTACTGCCCAAAAGCATGCCATATTCCCATTTCATTACATTATGAATATTTCTAACAGAGCTACTTCATTTCGTGAATGTCTGGCCTACATGCTATACTGTGAAATGGACTGTATTCTACGCGAGTTAGGACACATGTTCGATTACCCTAATTCCAGATGATATAAAAAAGTAGGGTATCCAGCGCGTAGTATACAAAGGACTGAAATTTTAATTCGAATTCTTCACGAGCTACGCTAACAATTTTATATAACTCTTTTTCACTTGTAGAGGAATACAATTCCTGTTTCGTTATCGTAAATGATTTTATCTATTTGAAGAGACCATTCTACAAGTAAATTATATTGATTATCGATATCTAATATGAATTGACTATGATCAATCGACTACGAGCGTCTAATGAAACTATTTGCGATACCTGCTAATCTCATGTGGAGAAGGTGGGAGCATATCTACCCAAGCTACTATTCTTCTGCACCTTATTTGCGGCTTATTCCTGGCATCCTATGTATTCCGCATACGTTGCTTATGCGAGTAAACTGCTTATCCAGGATCTCTTACTTTAAGGGAATTCAATGAATACTTTTCTAAGGTAGGTCAACAGCTGGTTGAGGATGTTACAGCATTCAATTCCGGGCAATCACTTCCAGATATCACCGAATATTCAAAATTTACGGATTCCACCTTGTTCCTCACCCCTATTACCATTGAGGAGCTGCGAAGTGCTATTATGTGACCCTCAAATTCCTCATCTCTAGATGTGTATGGAATGAATAGTAAGTTTATCAAATTCCTGTGGGAGATCATAGAGCTTCCCCTTTGTACATTGTTTAATCGCTCATGGAGGACGGTTCCGTTTTCAAAAGATCCAGGGTAATTCCGATTTTCAAGAAAGGCGATCCTAATGATCTGAACAACTATAGACCCGTAACGACAATACCAACTATCGCAAAAGTATTCGAACATCTATTGAAAACTAGATTTATGAAGTTTGTTGAAAAGAATTCGGTTTTTGCTTCGGATCAATTCGGTTTTCGATGTGGTCGGTCTACAATTGGAGCTGTTCTCTGCGTTATTGAGAAGATTGTGTGTGGCTTGGAGGATGGTGCGATCACTGACCTGGAGCTATGCGACTTAAAGAAAGCTTTCGATATGGTTGTGCACAAAGGACTCGCAATGAAAGCGGAAATATGTGGCTTCAGAGGAATATCATTGAGGCTGCTGGCCACCTACTTGTCGGGTCGCCCTCAGTGCGTTTCGGTTCGTGGTGCCGTCTCTGAATTCATGCCGGTAAATCACGGGGTTCCCAGGGTTCTGTCCTGGGTCTCATTTATATTAAAGATCTTTCGAACTATTTGGATCCCTTTGATTACATTTTGTTCTCGGAGGACCCACGATCATAGCCTCTGGCACTGATGCCGGGTCAGTAACTGATTCGAGGGATATATATATATATGATTGTGGCGACGTTTCGACAAGTTGTCCTTTTCATATATATATATATATATATATATATATATATATATATATATATATATATATATATATATATATATATATATATATCCGCGCATACTACCTTCTATAAATCCAAAGAGAATATCGCGATAGCACCACAAGATGTTCGAGGGAAAATGGGCTTTCAACCAGTTGAAAATGGGGCCTAGATCTACACAAGCCGTTATCTTCGAAATCCCAGAAAGATGAGAGACTTTCTGCCAAACAATTAAGGGATTTTATCAGAATCAAAACTTCCTATATACTGGGTGATTCACCAGTGGCGCGGTGCTCTGTAGCTCGTACACTCTTGAAGATTTCATTTTTGTTCGAACGGTATTGTATTCAGAAAATAAGCGATTTATTTTGTAGTGAACAGGGTCCAAATTTTCCAACAAAAAAAACATGGGTGGTATTTTTCATATTGGAAGACCACTTTTTGTTCAAGATTCAGGAGCGGCCTAAATACTGCTATAGTGTCTTTAAGTAATAAGTTCTTTGGTGAGTAGTTTCGTCACAATATTTTTTTCCGTAAAAATTCATGAAAATGGGCTCTCACATCATCGCATGCTCTTTCGGCCAGAGAGGATGAATACTTTTTTCCTTTCGTTTTCTTATTGCTCATATCTATCATATCTTGATTTTTTCAAACAGAATACCCTGTATTTTATTATTCATGTCAACGCATAAAATAATGTGTTATATTTTTCCAGAAGTAATCTCATCTTTATCTGCGATCCTTTTCGAATTATTCGAATATTTGTAAAAATTTTCGATAAAATTCTACAAACTCATCAACATGCATCATTATTCGCACAGAAGTTTTTTTTTCTGTAATGATTCAAGTAGTAAAAAATGAAACCTAAACAAGAGAATTCTTTTAACGAATCACAAAATCAAGATGATTAAAACGTAGATCGAGGTATATGTTGGCATTTTTTTTTAATTTGTGCCTTCTGTCAGGTGTCCGGACATATCATATTCTGCATTTTACATGGGGAACTTCTCAGTGTTTCGTTAATGAACATTGTTGAAGTGAGGTTTGAACCCAATTTTCTCAATTGACTGCCATGATGAAATGGTTGATATGATTTTTATTCTGGGTGAGTGTGATGGAAATTCGTTGTTGGCAAGTAGAGTTTATGCACAAAGGTTTCGTGATGAGAGGTATCCTGATGCTTTGAAAAACTTCTGATTATATTTATCGAAACGAGTAATATCGCTTACAAAAAACAAGTAAAACTGAAAACTGCTACAGCTGAAGATAACCAGTTATCAGTTTTGTTGACAGTGACAGAGGACCCATATAAAAGCTGGAGAGAGATTTCTCAATCAACAGATAGAAATCAAACTTCCGTCCAGAGAATCTTGAAAGTGAATAAATTTCATGCGTACCATGTACAGCTGCACCAGGGACTGAACAATCAAGAATATGAAAATCGAATCAATTTTTGCAATTGGGCAAGTGACAAAGTAGCGGAAAATCCAAATATGTTCAGCAGAGTTCTTTTCTCTGACGAGGCAACTTTCCACAAGAAAGGGCTTGTTAACAGGCACAACTTTCATTATTACGGCACGGAAAATCCACACATCATGAGACAAATAGATCACCAGCATCGTTGGTACTTGAATGTATGGGGCGCTCTACTAGATGGATATCTAATTGGGCCGCACTTTTTCGACGGGCACCTAAATAGTGAAATGTATTTAGATTTTCTGCAAAATCATCTACGAATGTTACTTGCCGATGTACCAGAGCATATAAGACAAGATTTGAGGTTTCAACAGGATGTATCACTGGCACAGTACTCACATCAGGTTAGGGCGCATTTGAATCATTTATTTCCAAACAAATGGATAGGACGTGGTGGTCTTGTTAGATGGCCAGCTAGGTCTCCGGACCTTACAAATCTAGATTTTTTCTTGTGGGTTTATATTAAGGGCATCGTTTACCAGACACCTTCTACAAGACAGTCGGATATGAGACAGAGAATAGTCGACGCCTTTCAGTCAGTTGATCGGCAAATGTTGTCGAGAGTTCAACGGTCTTTCCTCAGGAGGATTGAGTTGTCTCCACAAAGAAACGCGCAACATTTCGAACACTTATTGAAATAGTTCAACACCTTGTAGATCATCTCACCAAAAACCAATCTATTACGTATGTCATACACGACTATCTTACAATATCTCAATTTCTCTGTTCAAGTATAATGATATGTACTAGTAAACTCTTCTTTCGAAACCTCTGATTTCATTATTTCAGTTTTTTTCATTTCGAAAATGGTCTAAGATAAAGATAAGGTTACTTCTGCAAAAACATGGCACAATATTTTATGCGTTGACATGAATAATAAAATACATAATGTTCTATTTGAAAAAATCAAGATATGATTAAAATTACAATATTCAATAGTTTTTTTGAGTCACTCCTGTATAATCTATTTGGTCGAAGGAGCATGCGATGATGTGGGAGCCTATTTTCATGAATTTTTACGGAAAAAAAATATTGTGACGAAACTACTTACCAAAAAAACTTATTACTTAAAGACATTATAGCAGCGCTTATGATGCTCTTGAATCTTCAACAAAAATGTGGTCTTCCAATCTGAAAGAACCTCCCAAGATTTTTATATAGAAAATTGGGACACCCTGTTCACTTCAAAATAAATTTCTGAAGTAGATTTTTACTTTTTAAATACAATACCGTTCGAACAAAAATGAAATCTTCAAGAGTGTACGAGCTACAGAGCACCGCGGCACTGGTGAATCACCCAGTATATCCCTGAATTTGGATACTTTCAGAACCATGAAACTTATTCTTTGGAAGTCAAATTTGAACACAGGAAATACGTTAGAATCTGAAATAAAGATGAAACATTCAACTTTTTACTACCAACTGTTGCCGAGTCAACATCTTATATTAAAATTGTTTCTTAGGAAACATGTATAGCGATGCAAATGAACGAAGAAGGTGCAGGGCAGCAAGGGCGTCCAGCAGTTTTGTATCTTGTACCTTATCTTGCGTCTATAGTGTTCGGTGTCACTGCAGCCAAGTGTTTATCCTCCGTTGACACTTATTCCTAAATGTCAAGGTTTATCCATTGAACAAGGTTTAGATTATCATTTATCAGTTCCCTTTCGTTTAGTTCTTTTACGGTTTCTTTGGCCCTGAAATTGTTTATCTTTTCCATGCTAGAGCTCTGCATTCTTCTACAATTTACACATAGGTTCTTCACGATAAATGCCTATTGTGTTTAGATGTTTTCTCAGACTCCCATGTCCAGTTATTCGGCCTGTTACGGTGCTTAATTTTTCTCTACTCAGTCGTATAGCTTCTGCAGTGAACTTCTTGATAGGTTTTTCCTGCAGAAGTTTGGTTCATCTATGTCCTAAGATAAGAGCCCACCTATCAGTGTGTATCTTTCTTATGCAGGTGTTGATTTCATCCTGTGCCTTAAACTTAATTATACCGACAACTGGTTCCGGACTTCCCTGACAAGAAAATCCACCTCCTCGTTACCTGCAATCCCGTTGTCCCAGGTACTCAGACCAAAGTTACCTGATTCCGTTAGTTGGATTAGATTTCTGTCAAATAGTAACAGCAAAATTGCCGTCTGGCTGTACGAAAGAATGTTTACCGACCTACTTTTATAGCGTCTTCTGAGGCTCTGCCGAACACAGGTTGTTCAGCATATATTTCTGCCTGAAAGATGGTTGGATACTCCCCTAACGAAATTGTCAGACGACATTATGGGTTTCGTGAGTACACTCTAGCTCCAGTTCCCTTTTACATGCTGGATCCGTCCGTTTACCAATTTTTATCTGCACGGTAGTCAGAGCGGATCCAATTGATCAATCCTTTCACCGTTTTATGGTCTTTGGTCTCTTTAAGTTTTTTAGTCATTGTATCATTCCCCATACTCAGTACTGAGTTTTTGATTATACCCTTAATTCAGGCTAC
The DNA here is from genome assembly GCA_013387265.2 of Cryptolaemus montrouzieri. Classification (NCBI taxonomy): domain Eukaryota; kingdom Metazoa; phylum Arthropoda; class Insecta; order Coleoptera; family Coccinellidae; genus Cryptolaemus; species Cryptolaemus montrouzieri. Next base: position 28,904,190 of record JABFTP020000186.1, on the reverse strand, counting down.
GCGTATATGGTTTTCCAGTTTCCATTCATCTCCTGCCTGAATGGTCCTTTTTCTGCCCCATCCCCAATTTGAATATCAAAGAAAGGCAAATACAGATTTGCGATTGGTTCTTCGAGGATGCTGAGATGCAAAACCTGCCTAGTCTTTGAAGTTTACTCAGCTTCTCTGTATCACTTTTGGCCACCATGTAAAAGCATAGTGTACACTCATGGGCCTCACCTCCGCAATATACAGCCAGAGTACATTTTTTGGATTCAGTCCCCATTTATTGCCGATAGCCCGTTTACTGGCCATAAGAGTAATTACCCTTATTTATGACTTAAGGTAGTTACTCCATGTAATGGGCTCCATACACAATACGATTGCCTGCAGGCGAACGTATGACCAAATTGCTGAAATACCCTATCAGTTAACCGCCTGTAGGCAGACGTATTAACCTGCAGACGCTTGTCTGAAGATGGCACACTAACGTCCAGTGCATTCAGGTGGACAGTGGATCGCGTTTTGGACTACTGACAAACTATCCCCGACACCACTCAGTTTTCCATCCTGCTTTGTCGGAAACGTTGCGCTGTGTTCCTTTTATCCGTTTTTGGGAACCGCCCTTCAAAAATGGCACATCAGTTCCAAAGAAGAGTGAAAATTTTTCTTAGAAGATTATGATCATTCTGAACCTAAATCACATTTCAATCACATAACGATACATAGAAGACGGAGGATCGCCCCGTACATGACATTTTCGATATGATTTGAACTAACAATTTATTTAATATTAGGATTTCGTCAGACACATCTACAAATCTTTTTGAAAGAATGTGACAAAAGTGTCTATGTTAATATGTATCTGTTTTTGAAATATTATTTTACTCATCGTCGATTCATTTTCTCGAGAGATGCACAACTATGTTTAAGTTATCAACATTGATATTTGAAAGAATGTTGTAAAATATATATCTTCTTCAATACAAAACTTTCAGTATAACGCTACGTTTCTATAATTATAAATTTGGCAACTTATTTGAATCATTCACTTCTCTGAGGGTATGTGTTTCATAAATGTAAACTGAGAATATTGAAATATTTAAGAGGAGCATAAAATTATACGTTTAAAGCATAAAATTCAATCATTTTTCTATTCTCCTGCATTTTCTGAAGTCATTAAGATAGGTATTGAACTAAGAACACTCAAAATATCACTGAATTTAATTTAACTTTACAGTAACATCAGTCATATAAAGTTTTCTACATGTATATGAAAACTTACAGAAAATAACAGAATACATAATTCTTTTTATGAGGCTTTCTTGTACAGTATGTATGTGTCTTGTTTATTTAAAGCAAGAATCGAAAGACATACTTTGACTTTCTATTTAGATTTCCTTGATTTGAAAACTCAAATCACCATAAGCTCCCTCAAATATATTAAATCTCCATTTTCATTTGAATTTGAATAATTGAACAGCAGGCTTCCTGTTGGATGAACTGAAACAAAAATAATAAAGTGAACACAGTTCGGAATATTTTACTTATTCTTGGTCCTGAATTTCTTGTTTTATTTGAAGTCGGAAACAATAACAGATACATACTTCCAAAACAGGTACGATTAAACTAGTTTGAAGTCATTTAAAACCCTGGTACATTACTGAATTCATAATTATGAAATTTTGGATCTTATAAAAGTTATAGTTCAACATTCCAGGGCATCAGAATTACAAAATCAGTTAGAATAACCTCAAATTGTAGAAGTGAAATATATAAATCACGAAAAATTATTTCTTCAATACGCTGTAACGATACATACGTTAAAATGGTCAAAATTAACATGGTCCACTTTCCTCTAAAACATTTCTTCGAGATTATAAAATAAAAATAACCCAGATCCTATAATGATACTGACAGAAGGAATGTATTTGTATGACTCTACTGCCAAACTAACTTTCGGGGAAGAGTTTCATCAGCCTGCATGCTTACGATTCCTTACTCGATAATCTAGGTCTAACAAATGGTGCCAATCAGAAAATTAAGACGTGAAATGACGATTTCCTTTCACGAATCTATTGCCGAAATATGTACGAATCTTTTTACACTCGAATTATACCTCCTGGTAACCTCATGTGGTATAAGTAGAAAGAATGAAAGAAAAATCTCGATTTTGACTTTGAACGTTCATTTATCGATCAAAACTTGGATATAGGAAAGAAATGCATACAATGCATAATAAGGAAAATATCGAAATATATCAACGGACGATTTCACCCAAATCCGATCTACAAATACGTTTTTGAAAGGACCGTAAGCGCCTATTTTGCAGGGCGAAAGTAGATACTACCACGGCACTCTATATGACCTAGGAAAAGTCGTCGGTTTTGCCGTTTTCGGCGGTCGCTCGAAAAGGACCAAATTCGGAGGCGGATTTCTCCGGAATGGTTTGGAATATCGAAATGAGACTACGCTATGAAAACAGAAGAATTCTTGGGTAGCGTTTCTCCTTCAGAAACTGCGGCTCGATATCCGGCCGTTCGGGCTAACACCCCTCCCCCCTACCAATTTGGTCTAACCTTCGAGGGAAGAATTAATTTTTTTTCGAAATCCTCTCGGAGACGTGTTTTTTCAACGTGTTCAACCGGGTAAGAAGCGTAATTCTCGTTCGGAAGGATCAAATTTTCGTTTTCCGGCGAAATTTTACCCAAGTTCGCCTAGTGCGGCCGCACCGCGCTCTCTTCTTTTTTTGGAGAGATTCTAGCGCAGCCCCCGGACGTCGTTGGGACTCGAACGGGGAGTCGTCGGACGGAGAAACCTATCTCCGAGAAAATTTCAGCTACCTGAAAAAAAATGTCTCCACCAAAAATATTTCCTCCCGATATCCTCAGTTTTTCCACACCGAACTCTCTCATTCGCCTACGCTCATTCCTTAAGGTTTTAGTATAGTTAAAATATATACATTTTGAAGTCTTTCCGGATTGTGGTTCAGGTAACATGCAGGAATTCAGTAGTAGATATTATAGATAGATATTATCTTGTGAGTGAGGGCTCCGGCCACTGCAACTCAGTGGTCTATTGTGGCACACTCTGTCCTAAATTTCATCCAAGAGCTCCATCCTTCTCATAAAGGATACGAGTTTCGTGGGTAAAAGCTTTATAAGCTCAGTAAGCTTCAGTTTGCAAGATCCAAGTTCTTCCATCCTGACCCTGTCCTCAGCTGGGTACTCGCACATAACATGTTCCATTGATTCTATATCTTCTTCACATAGCCTACATGAAGGATCCTCAACCAATCCTAATTTATTTAGGTGTTTCCTGAGGCGACAGTACCCAGTTAATATGGCAGTTAAAACTCTCAGTTCCAACCTAGAGCCAGGCCTTGGCTTTTGTAGTGGAAGGTCCACTGATGGCACGTCGAGCGTGTCAGAGTCCTGGGAGGCTCATCCAATACTCACGTACCCTCAAGTCCAGCCATCGGTTGTTTTCGATCCTTGCAGTTTCCAGGGGAATTCCGAGCTAAGGCTCCGTACTAACATTACTTTGATATACAAGACTTTGAGTAGGTTTCAAAGAATGTAGTGAAGTATATTATTATTGATTCACTCTTTATTACTTCAAATTTTCATTGAAAGCACTCTTCGAATTATAAATTACGATAATAGGGCCACACAGTTCTAATAAAACTCATTTCGTGACAAGTTATATGATGTTTGATCCGTCGTTGGAAATATAAGCTGGATATATATGCAACAGTAAATTTTCACTCAATATTGATACAGATGTTCAAGGCTAGCCATTAGGTTATGAGAAAACTTTATACTTGGGCTATAGTGATAGCTGCATTCAATCGCGTCATTATTATTTGATAACGTTCATTGGCAATATAACTCTGAAACCCATTCGCCTTTATGAGGTCGTTACAAATACGATGTTATTCAGTCCACTTTGGAACATCTGCTCTCCGTAATTTTTCGTCAGATATTCGCATGATATCGAAAATGAAAGTGTGAAATAACAAATAAAACAAATATTCCTACACCTTTTTCTGCTTCTATTTTTTCCGCTCGAGTAGGATCAGTTTTGGTAGCTTCACCCCTATATATCTACAGTATCTTTAAATTTAATTTTCAACGAAAATCATCGGGGCTTTCGCTTTATTATATACCAACACAAAATAACTTGGAAAATTTAAATCAAACAGAAAACCATGGGCGCCGGCAGAAGGGTTCGAGGAGGTATGCTTGCTTCTTCTTGCTAGATATTTTTTCTTTGAAGTTCCTTTTGCTTTGTGAGTTTTCTCGTCACTTAGAAGGATTTATTATCAACTTGTGAGCAATAAATACGTACAGCTTGCTTAATCCCACCTGTCTCATCCTAGATGATTATTATTATTATTATAACATTGTAATATGGACGAAGAATCTTTATAAAGCCCATTTGAAAGTTAAATTAATAACATGATTATATAAATGAAGATAATAAAGAATAAATTCCTAACAGTAATATACAGAACAGAACTAGACAAGTGATTGTCTAGTTATTGAAAAATTGGGTGATAAATCAAAACAATAGAATAGTAAAATATTATAAACTGAAGCTCAAAATTTTAGATACAAAGTTATTGCTGAAATGGTTCTAACATAGGTTAGAGATAATTGATTGATTTGCTTAATTTTCTCATATCTAAAATGGAGCTGCATAAGCAAACATACTTTCTGTATGAACAGATTCAGCCAAAAAGAAGAGATCAGTCTCTCAGGTTACAGTTATTGTATCATTTATCGTTTTCATGAATCATAATTTCACCAGTTACAGTGATGAATTAATGAAAATATCACGTGAAAAAACTTGTTCTAATTGAATTTCTCTCTTTCCGTTCAATCAGTGGTTCACTGATGAAATTACAAATGCACTTTCACATAAATACAAAATGAAATCCGAAGGACCGTGTCATGAATATTTTCAGTTTCGAAATTGATTGGCAATATATATAACGTTGCTGGTATTGAAGAGTTTTCTACGGTAGTCTGACATCGTTATTCCAGTTTACGCGTACAATGCTAATCTGTCCAGTGAATGCAGTTGAAAATACGAAATGCCCCTATGAAAATACGGAGCAAATGCCCAACAATGTGAGATGCATTGCATAGTAATTGACGTGTGTTGTGAATACCTCATTGATATGCTGAAAAGGGAACTGCCATGATGGTAGCAGAGATATCGGAAAGTTACACTTGGAGCACGTTTCTAACCAGTCGACACATTAGTTTACTTGGCAAAAGAGAAAAATACTTTGGGAATCTTAAGAGAGCTACCATATAGAAGAGGATGTTTGCTAAGTTGAAAATCATATGTATTCAGTTTCAAGATCCAACATTTCCCACAAGAATTAATTCGAATTCGAACAATAAATCATATCATTCAGATATCAACAGAAAAGATCAAAACTTACAGGATACTTCCTATTGACCTAGAAACATGAAGAATAATGAAAAGAAATGCCTTTCAGCACGTATACAGAAACAAATTCGAAATCTATAATGCAATTGTCTCCAATTTGCTTTTGCCTATTTTTTGTATTCATTAGAACAATAATGAATAATCTAAACATTTTGAATTTGGATATTCGAGAAGAACGATGCATTTATATCCACAACATCGAAATATCCCAACTAAACTAATGCACTTAATCATTATCTGCTTTATTTTTCAGTTTTCAAGTTCGAGTTTGTACCAATAAAATATTTGCGAATGGACATATATATCATTAAATACAGAGTCTGAATTTAGTTTCGGACTTTTTCAGGCCGTATGTGTGTTTGAATGTGGACCCAGTTAGCCAAAAGGGTAACTTGCCAACCGGGTTGGATATATTTGTTCGTTTTGGGGTCAGTAGAATAATATCGACGCTCATTTGTTATGCTGGTATTTCCATTTTTATCCGAGTACCCAATAACGCAAAATAAGAATTTAGATGGAGTTGAAATCATAAATATCGCCAATTCGGAACGAAACTATTCAATGTACAGAGTGAACAAGTTTCGAGGCAATTGCGATAGGGATGCACGCATCCCTTCACCATCAGCAAAATTTGTCTTCCAAAATATTTAGTATAATATACTTAAACTTTTTGAGATTTCAATTTCCCATAAACCATGCTGAAGTCACGTGAACGTTTCTCTTCCAGAAACTTAATAAAGAATAATGTATTCCTCTTTCGATTAAATCAGGAATTAATATTGCATTTGAATTTGGGAGGCTTTTACTTGGTAGAATTCCATTATCAATAATAAAAACAAGTAATGTGTTTATAGGAATTTTTCATAATTGTGATTCGTAAAGCGTTTCACTACACCGTAGCTTCTTCAGACGAATAAATGTACAGAAGTTAAGAATGCGAATATAAATACGAATGTCCTTAAGTAATTAAAATCTTATTGGGTTGCTCCTTTTTAAATGGTTATTGATGACAGATATATCCAATTAAATTAAGGAATAGATTGCTGCCCGAAGAGATTCAATAGAGGTGAAGGGCTTAAATCGACCTGTTCATTGATGAGTCTACCTGAGTGTTTGTATTTATTGATTTCTAAAGTTTCCCAAGGATCTGTCTTCCAATATTTATTATCTGTATGCAAAATTTGAAACTGTGGGTCGAAAGAGTGATTACTTTCTAGGAGATGATTCGCGTAATTTGAATCTGATTTTTTATTTGAAAAACTGCGTTTATGTTCCGATATTCTAATATTAAAATTTCTGTGTTCTACCAATGTAGAAATTATTACAGTCATTGTAATCCAATCTATAAACACCTGATTTATTGTTTTCATCTGATTTGGATTTATTATTTTTATAAATTTGCCTAAACTATTATTAGCTTGGAAAGCTATGTTGAAATTATTGCTACTTAAGAATGATTTTAGTTTCTCACTTGTAATGCCCACGTAGGTTATGGTGTTGAATTTTTGTTTCAATTTACCAACAGGGTAAACTTCATTCAATGCGATTCTACTTTGTTTTTATTTAAAATATTATCTATTAGTTTGGGATTGTAACCATTATCTTAATTTATGAGTTTAATCAAATTTAATTCTTTGTTGAAATTCTCTGGTGATAACGGGATGTTAATCAATCTATGAATAAAACTGTTGAATGCTGACATTTTATGTTGATACGGATGACACGACGAGTTGTGTATTATAATATCTGTAAGTGACGGCTTATGGTAAATTGCGAAAACATGTTTTCCATTTTCATTCGAAATTGTTACGTCTAAGAAATTTATTGAATAATTGCTTTCCATTTCGGTTGTGAATCCAATTTTAGGACGTTATGAATTTATATGATTTTCGAGAATTTTTAACTGTCTATCTGTTCCTGTGAAGCAAATAATGATATTGTCTACATAGCGATACCAGTATAAACAATATTTACTAAGTGGATGATTATGAATTAATTTCTCTAAATCATTCATGAATATTTCTGCTAACGAAGGACTTAATACATAATCAAGCTGTCTTCAATAGTATAATATTAATTGATAAAAGAATATCTGATTTAATGATCGTATTGACATGATTCTTTTCTAATAATTCTTCAACTAAGTAGTACATATCTTTTGGAGGAATGTTGGGAAATAGATTGTTAACGTCGAAAGAAATGAGTTTGGAATTAGGTGATATAAATTATTAGCAAGTCGTTGAGGAATTTTGAAAGTTTGAAAGAAGGTGCCGTTACATAAGAAACAATAGGTCTAATAGGGTAATTAGGTTTATAAAGTTTTATCAACGAATATAATGTCAGCATTCAACAGTTTTATTCATAGCTTGATTAACATCCCGTTATCACCAGAAAATTTCAACAAGAATTGAATTTGACTGAACGAATAGCTAAAAATAATGGTTAAGATCCCAAACTAATAGATAATATTTTAAATAAAAGACAAAGTAGAATCGCATTGAATGAAGTTCACCCTGTCGATAAATTGAAACAAAAATTCAACACCTTAACCTACGTGGGCATTACAAGTGAGAAACTGAAATCATTCTTGAGTAGCAATAATTTCAACATAGCTTTCCAAACTAATAATAGTTTAGGCAAATATTTAAAAAATAATAAAACCAAATCAGATAAAAACAATAAATCAGGTGTTTATAGATTGAATTGCAATGACTGTAATAATTTCTACATTGGTAGAACACATGGAAATTTTAATATTAGAATATCGGAACTTGAACGAAGTTTTCCAAATAAAAATCAGATTCAAATTACGCGAATCATCTCTTAGCAAATTGTCACTCTTTCGACCCACAGTTTCAAATTTTGCATACAGATAATAAATATTGGAAGGTAGATCTTTGGGAAACTTCAGAAATACACAAACATTCAGGTAGACTCATCAATTAATAAGTCGATTTAAGCCCTTCACCTCTATTGAATCTCTTCAGGGAGCAATCTATTCCTTAATTTTATTGGATATGCCTGTCATCAATAACCACTTAAGAAGTATCAACCCATTAAGCTTTTAATTACTTAAGAACATTTGTATTTATATTTTCATTCTTATGTTCTGTACATTCATTCGTCTGAAGAAGCTACGGTGTAGTGAAACGCGTTACGAATCACAATTATTAAAGTAAAATTCCTAAAAAACAATAAATATTGCTTTCAAATTGCAGAAACAATAAAAGTAATATACTTTTACCTCTCTATCTTCGGTAACCAATACGGTTATTTACTTTCTCAACTGAAAACTAATGTCTAGAACTCGGTACTAGGTTGTGATGATAGCCATCAATTATTTTTGTTTGCAATCAGACCTATCCCCCAAAAAAAACAGTGTGATCTGAGAAGCATTCGTGAGCACGTTTTGCTCGATCTTCAGTTAATTTTTTTGCCGTACATTTAAGAAACCCCCTATACTACTGAACAGTTTGCGATAAAAGGAACATATTAGTTTCACTTGAAATTTCGTTAATTGCTGCTAAAATTTCAGTTGGGAATCAATTGCAATAGAACCTTGTTTCAATGTTAGTTTATTAAGTTTCCTCGAGAAATAGTACAGAATAATTGAATTCCAATCGTCTTCTGGAGCGTGGAGAACATATTCCGCATCATCTTCGTTCGAGCCAAACTAATCTAACGAAAGTCCCCGCACATTCAGTGAATATATATCGAATTCGTAATAAAATTTATCGGAAGAGGAAAGCACACAATTTCCTGTTGTGAGTTCTTGCCAGAATAGACTCCCAAAAGATTAACTACATGTTCTAATCATTGGTCAATCTACCGGACAACTGTATAGAATCTGACTGTCTCGTATGTTTTGTACAATCGACAATTACATGGTTCAGATAACTGTTGATAATTTCAATTGATTATTTTTTTTTTGTTCCACTGGAAACCCACAGAGTTGTACTCAATAATTTTTCAACGGTTGGCTATTTGATTTATTTTGGCGAATATCTTCAAATCATGCAGTGTTATACTACCAGTATGGATTCCTAGGTCAGTTCGCTTGCAACGATGACAGGCGGATGGTAACGATGCTTGTCTACTTCACCAAATATTTTTATGTGAAATATTTCATGCTAATGACAAAATGAATCCTAATATCTAGGAGGATCATTCATACAATACAAATTGTCATTCCTAAACCTGACAAAGCAGCAGAACTGTTATCAAGTTATAACTCTCATTCGCTCTACACCCATTTCCGTCATGGAACTGATATTGGGCTTTGGCCCTCTTCATCTTGTGATAAGAGGAGTGGCTAGAATGGCTTTCTTCAGATTCCATAATCCTTCCATAATGTAGAGGGTAACTTCGGCTTTGTGCCTGGCGCCCTATAGTCTGAAATTGAGGACAATGAAGTGCTGAGTATGAAGTCGGACCTAGCAATACCTAAACTCAACATGGAGAGGCCATTCTAGATCATCATTCCCGACAGACTGGAATGGATCAGCTCCGAGGACCGTCTAATTGAGGGTCCCTGTTGGTACACGGATGGCTCGAAAACTGCGAAAGGTGTTGGCGCAGGTGTCTACGGTCGAGGTGCCGCCAAGGAACAGTCGATCTGTCTTGGTGGGCATGCGACTGTCTTTCAAGCAGAAATATTCCCCATTGACCACTGTGCTAACCTCTTGGTTGCGTGGGGATTAACAAATAGGTCAATTAAAATCCTCACTGACAGCTAAGCTGCACTGAAAGCATTGGCTTCCGATACCTGTACTTCACTTATGGTGCAGGAATATCGCTCTACCCTTGCCAAACTAGAGAGCGGAGCAGGCTCCATGGGTTCCTGGCCATTCGGACATTGAGGGAAATGAGAAGGCGGACTCATTGGCCGCTCGAGGAACTAACCTAGAGTTCATAGGACCGGAGCCTAAGCTCGGAATTCCCCTGGACTTGAGGGTACGTGAGCATTGGATGAGCCTCCCAGGACTCAGACACGCTTGACGTGCCATCAGTGGACCTTCCACTACAAAAGCCAAGGCCTGGATTAAGCTCTGTAGGTTGGAACTGAGAGTTTTAACTGACATATTAACGGGGCACTAACGCTTTAGGAAACACCTAAATAAATTAGTATTGGTTGAGGATCCTTCATGTTGGCTATGTAAAGAAGATATGGAATCAATGGAACAAGTTATGTACGAGTGGCCAGCAGAGGTTGCAAACTGAAGCTGACTGAGCTTATTAAGCTCTCACGCACGAAACTTGGAGCTCGTGGATGAAATTTAGGACAGAGTGTGCCACAATAGACCACTGGGTCATAGTGGCCGGGCTGCTAGGCGGCCATTACTCGAAAGATAATATCTATAACTCTCATTACTACCTGCCATTTAGAAATAGTTTGGGGATCTACTCGTAGATCGTCTCAAAGCTCATATTGAGTTACCAGACCCCATTTTCTCATTTTCAAATTATCACTCAATAATGGCTAATGTGCCCATAGTGACAACAACAATGGAAAATATATATGAAAACATAACTAGTGTCATGAAATTTCCTGGATGCAACACAAACCTTTGACAGAATCTGGTAGTTGATACTCTTTCACAAGATGCAGAAATTTTCATACTCACAATAACTTGGGTCATATATTTCTAGAAATGTTAGTTCCACTTGAACAAGTATTCTCAACAGTCATTTTGGCTGTATTTTTACAGATTAATGTTTTTGAACCAGTCCTTCATCTGTTTTACACCCCCTATATTCCTGCAACATTCAAATTGTTTCAATTGAGACCATCATTGTTACTCTTTTACTTTGGGGTGATGAGGACTGTATGACTCCAAAGAAAAAACATTGTAACTTTTCTAAATAGGTAAGAATACCAAATTGTGTAAGATTACAAAATAACATACGTTTATAATGAAAAATGAATTTTTTTTCGGGAATTCCATCTTCTTGTACTCGTGGAAAGAATCATTTGTTACTCAGTCATTATGGGCAAAAACATCTCTAAAGCCATAAAAAATTACAAACTCTGTCAACAAAATACTCAAAAGAACTAGACACTTGAAAATACAAGGAGATAGCCGATATTTTCCCTTGCACACTATGTTCTATTTGTATTCAACAACACAGCGCTTAACTAGTGTAAGGATTGCTTTGCATGTGCTCTTTATATTATTTGTTCATTCAGTAAAAGCAAACTGAGGGAATCATGAAAGGTTTAAAAGTATCCCGACAGCTTTCCACTTCCATTGAATCAAAAAAGTCGGTTTAGATAAAGTGCATTAATCAAGTGAATTCGAATTCATTGAAGCCACTCAGACAGTATTACGCAGAACTTTCGATGTATCAGGAAAAATGGGATTTGCAAGATACACTCGAACAGAAGTAGATGTACAACTTCAACAAATGAATGATACATTGGAAGCTATGATTAAGTAGTTCATGAGGTAATTCAAATACAACCATTTCCACGCTCAGAATAAATTTCTGTGTGTCTTGTGATGAAGCAAGAAATAACTGTTTTCAATTTTGAAAATGAGAACTCCTCATTGAAGCATGTCCCTAGCATGCTTAATGGGGTTGGGATTTGGAGATTGTGGTTGCCAGGTTAAAACGGTGATATTTGATTCTTTTTATTGTCCTGCATGTGACGTCGCGTTATCAGGGTGAAATCTGCATCGACAATATTGGCGTTTGAAACTTTTATCGATAGAAATTATTCCAGCAAAACGGCTAAGCGAAATTCCAGTCCACATCATGATATGCCTCTATTGTAGCTGTAACCGTCCTAATAATGTCAAATGTGATTTTTCTTGCCAGGTGTACCTCTAAGAGGCACTCTTTGTGAATCTGAATACAAAGCAAACCCTGATTCATCACAAAATAAAACATTCGTTCCTTGATTTTATTCCCAAGGAACATCTTCTTTAGTCTGTACTACTCAAGATCCGCGATTTACTTGATTTAAAGGCTGCACATCCAAGATCTTCTATTTACTTCTTGACTTTCTCTCAAACTTCTATAGAAAGTATGACTAGAACCACTGAGCTTCACACGGAACTTCTGATTGTACAAATGGGTAAATACGAGTAGTTGTCATTCATGGTCGGCCCAAAAGCACTTCTCTTATCTGGGTTTTCACCCACTCGCGCACCTACCTCGCTAACGATACCTCACACCGTGTAGATAGGCCTCCTCTCCGTGAGTTCCCTCACGGAGCCGGCGCCAGTCGGTTTTCAGTCGCACTTCAAACGAAACTCACCGTGTTTCCTCGCGTTATTTGAACGACCAACTGAAGGTGAAGCCAAGTTGAATTCCCGAACGAGACTGATTACTGACTCACCGGTCCAGCGGCTCACTCTCCCAAGTGAGGAAATGCGTGTCGAATGAACAATGGGGCGAGGATGAGCTTGATACGCTAGTGAGTGCCGAGGTTTTATGCGCGAATGAATGCGCTTCGTCTAAACCCACCTTTACACCTCTAGCTTCACGATAACTATTCCAAAGGCGCCAGATCACGTTCGAGTGTTTTTTTGATTGAAGAAATTATCAGCAATTACCATTTTCGGAACGTATACCGTAATTTTGCATTGTCGTGCAACAATACAACTTGTTGTAATTCTTTCAATAATTTTATAAATATTCTTTCCGAAATCAAAATTCAATGTGATTTTACTTTTATTTCCAAAGCCCATGTCGTCATCGATATTCTCACTGCATTTCGTGCCAAAATTTCTGCAATATACGTAAATCTTAAATTATCAAGGAATTTCTCGGTTAGGAGTCAACGGCCAGAAATTGTTCCGGAGGTGGTAGAGTACATAATCGTGAAATAGACTAAAGCGTCACCGTTCCAATTATAGAAAACAACTCATCGCCATAGAACTAATTTGTCTATCAATTATTCTAGATGTTTCAATATTTCATTAATGAGAATTGTTTTTGTTCTTGATGTAACTATATCAAAACAGGAAATTTCAACTAATATATAAATGAGCAATAGCAATACGCAGTTCTATTAGTGTTTTATTGTCTGGAACACGGTGTAGTGAAAGGTATGATAACTGCCATAACAGATTCACCTGCAGATCGGATGGAAATTCATCATGCTCCGAATGAAAATTTGATTGTAGATAAACAAGAGATTCATATGGAATGAAAACATTGAATTGGAGGAAAATACGCTATATAATGGCATAGTTAATTAAAAACCAATACAAACTGGTGGGTCATGTTGTTTCGATAGTAGGAAAGTATTCACCACATTTATTTATTTTGTTGAGGGAGATAACAAATGGATATTTTGCATTGACATGGGATCATTTGCTGGCTGGGGACAATTTAAACTGCTTTAAGGTAGGTGATTGGTGGAAGGATGGGCGAGGGATCACAAGAAGTTTACAATAGCGTTAGCAGTAGGTATGTGATAGATTGTGGTGTTTCTAGTTAATGTATCAATTAGGAGGAAATAATGAAGTAGACCTTACTCGACTGATTAAAACAGTGGCGGACTAGGGTGAAGAAGATGCAGCAATTTTTAAATCAAAACCATTATACTCATATTTTATTCTCATTTCGTCATTTTCGAACGACAATAATTGAATAAAATAATGACAATTTTGTTGCTAAGGAACATTGGTACAAACTTTTGCCCACGGTTGTTTCTGAGATTTGACGATCGAACTTGTGGTTACTTCACAGAAGTTATTATTCGATTATTAGTTCGCCTGGTTTATGTAATTTATCAACACAAATGAATTTCATAGTTTTATGCATCAGCTCGACATTTAATATATTTTCTACTATATAAATATTCCAATATTCATTCAAAAATACACTACGGCAATAAATCAAAGCACAATTTCAATATTTCTAATTTTCGTTTTGGTAGGCAACTCATTATCAACATTCTTTTTCGGATATGTCCGTACTTAAGCCAATAAAAGTTTTTTCTTGGCTCACATGTTCCTCTTATGATAAATAAAATGAAATAAATGAATTGAGATTTTGCAAGAAACCACTGTATATTGATAACAGCAATTATTGATCAATTTTCTCGAGTAGAGTTTGTTCTTGAAAATGCTAATTTTCGGAGATAATACAACACGGATCATGACATTTGAACACGGCAGAATATGCTGTAGCAGTGGTGTTAGATAATCTATATTAGACTTATACAAGAATGGGACAAGGCTTGGGGTGTCCCATTTAACTGTTTTCAGAATTATCCGCAGTTACAGGGAAACTGGTAGTCATGAGGTAAGAAACCCTCGAGCAATAAGCGATGCATGACCATTATTCCAGAATTTCCCTATTGAGACAACTGTTTGCCACTGCAAAGCACCTTCAGATGTAACTTCAGCAGAACAGTGGAGTGCAAATTAGTACTCAACGTGCTGAAACCATACTACAACGTCTGAAAAAATAAGGTTTGAAGCCTTGTGTTGTTGCTCGAGGCCTAGCTCTAACCCCAGCACATCGAAGAACCAGATTGAATTTTGCCAGGGTACATGTCAAGTGGATAGAAACTGACTGGAAGAGACATCTGTTCACAGATCAGTCAAAATTTTGTCTTTTCGATTGCGATTGACGTTATCTAGTGTACAGACGTCGAAATAAGAAATTTTCCAGCGCAACTTCTTACCTACCTATGGTTTTGGTGGAGTTTGAATAATGATGTGGGAAGGAATTGCTTTGAACGTCTGCACTGATCTGGTTAACGTATATAATGAAACCCTGAATGCTAAGTGGTGTAATTATAATAATAATAATAATCTTCAATCGCATGTTCCAAAAAGCAATACAAGCAGTTTTTGAAACAACAATTTCAAATTTGTGTTTCCAAAAATTCACTCATATTATACCTACATTCTATTCATACGACTAAAGATTCAAAACGAAAAAAGGAACACTCGCAAAGGTTGAAAAACCTGTGGCGAGATAGTTTTACAAGAAATTATTTAGTTTTCAAACACAGTAATATTCAAAAAGATCGATGTTCAAGCTTGCAAGACAGCAATATCTAAAAATATTACCAATTCTTTATGAATTGAACGTACATTGAATTTTTACTCGAAAATTCTATTGAATAGGTTCATTAATGCATTATTTATTTATACGAATTATGTTTAGATCAAAAAGATTGTTAATATATTCTCTTTCTGTATTAAATAACCAGTGTTTTAATCTGTTTTTGAATTTCCTTATAGTTACTTCTATTTTGAGTTCTGAAGGTAACCTCTCTGGGGCTAGAAAAAAAATGGCTCCTTTAACAGATGGCTTTTGAAACTTTGAAAACAACTAGCGAATATTTGCTATATCTGGTACCCAATGATTGAATGATAGGTGTCTGTTTATGCATGTTATTTTTCAAGCACATCAAAAATGCTGAGCAAAACATTTGTTCAAGTATCACACCCCAGACATTTCGAAACAACTCCTTCGAGAGAAAGGTGATTTCTTTTTGAAAACTATTTTAAGCAGTTATTTTTGCTGCACAACAAGTTTGTTCATGACAGTATTATATGCACCCCTCAAGCTATTATCTATATCTTAGTTGCGACTCTACAAGAGCCTGATTAGGTGAGATGTATCGATTATATGTGACAGGTATTTAAACTTAGCTACCAGACCCTGAGCCTCACATTCAATTTATATACAAGTGCTTCCCAGCTTAAATGAGCATCAAGTACAACTCCCAGATACTCAATCTTGTAAGAACAAGGGATTTAGAAAGCTGCATTGTCACTAACACGAATCAGAAAAGGCGCACCACTTGGTACAGTACGACTATCTATAGAGAATGGGATATACCTACTTTTATTGAAGTTTTGTTTGTTTTTCCTTTAACGTGCTCTATTTATGCCTTACGGCTAATGATACGCCGGGGAATTCTGTCACCTCACTAACCCGGGAATCTGGCCTAACCCCTCTCGTGTCGAGGGAAGGGATCTTTAATGTCCAACACATCTCTGTTAGAAAGGACCGACAGCTTAACATCTCCTCTGAAAGATGGACACTCAAGCGATTCCCAGAATCCGAAAAATCGCACCGACTTTGTGGAGATTGAACCCAGGTCTCTCTGCGTAGGAGACGAGCATCATATCCCACACGCCACCGAGCCGGTTTATTGAAGTTAATTGTTAGTAAGTGCTCATCCATCCAATTCTTCATTTGAATGAAGTCTAATTCAACGATATTCGTCAGTTCCTCCCTACTATTTCCTTCATAAAATATGCAAGTATCATCAGCAAAGCCAAGGCATTCACCTTTTGTATGTATGAACAATGAGTTGTTAATGTACAGTAGAGGGAGTACAGGGCCGAGCACATTACCCTGTGGAACCCCATACTCAACTGTACAAAAATCACTACACACCCCATTCTCTAACTTTACACATTCCTGACGATTTGTAAGGTTAGATCGCATCAACGCCAAACCGACATCCTCAATTCCCAATTCTTTCAACAATCTCAACAGTGTAGCATGCTCCATTGTATCAAACGCTTTTTTTAAGTCTATAAGAACGCATAAAGATACCTTATTTTCATTGAAAGCTTTATAAACCATTTCTGTGGTGAAGCGATAGCATCCTGTATATATCTTTTTTTTGTGAAACCGTATTGTCACTCTGATAATATTTCATTTTCATTCAAATATGATGTTAATCTATCTTTGATGACTTTTCCTATAATCTTTGACAAGTTGGAAAGCAAGGATATCGGTCTATAGTTCTCACATTTTTTTGTCACCGCCCTTATGGAGAGGTATTTCAACAGCGGTTTTCAGTACGTCAGGAAATATACCAGTTGGTAGGATAGAATTGACTAAATGTGTAATTGGCGGCACTAATGAGTCAATACTCGCTTTTAAAATTTCTGACGAAATCTTGTCAGGCCCACTACTTCTATGTTTTTTCAAATCTGTAATGATATTTTTGATTTCTTCAAAATTAGTTGACATTAGTCTTAGCTTACGTTTCGTATTACTCTTTCTATTTGTGGATTTTTTTCTGACTCTGATTTTCTGTGCCAATTTCTTACCGACTTTTGTAAAATATTCATTCAGCACCTGAGATATTTCCTGTGTCACCCCATCTTCAAACACTAATTCATCAATTTTTCTGTCTACATGACATTTGGGACAAAGTTCTTTCATGTATAATCACATTTTAGCAAAACATGTTTTATCATTTGAGGCAAACATGGGTGAACACCAAGCTCATATCGTAAGAAACTACCAAGATCACGTAATCAGTTCAATGGAGTGGTCTGCATGAAATCCAGTACTCAATCCCATGGAACATGTCTGAGACATTCTCAATAGAAGGTTTTGAGTTTGACTATGAACCGTAGATGTCATGTAGTAATTCTACCCAGAAGTGGAAATACTCTGTTTTCGGGCAGTAATTTTCTGTGCAATACTTAAATTTTTTACAATAAGTTTTATTTCAATATCATATATCGGAATTCTTGGCAATAAGCTTGCAGATCGAGCAGCTAGAGAAGCCACATCTGAAGATATCACCGAAGAGATTCAAATATTCAACGATCTTAAATCAACCATAAAGACTCAAACCCTTGCGGTGTGACAAAACCTGTGGAACACTGCTAATACTAAACTCCGTACTGTACATCCAATTATAAATTCTAGCAAACTTCCCCCGATGAGCAGGAAGAATAAAACCATAAGAATAAGAATACACACCTGTCACTGATAGTTGCCTCATGGCATCAGACAATCCACCAGAATGTGAACACTAACACACTGCTATCAATAGAACACATTCTCGCGGAAAGCAATAACTTTAGAGATGCTAGGTTTTACAACAATCTCAGCAGGAATAGGATATACTAAGTTCAGAAGATCAAATTCCTGAGTTATTTGAATACCTCCAGAATATCGACATATATAATCTTATTTAATTCATAATGTACTTAAATATCATATATTTCAACTAATGTATGGTTTTATCGTGTCAATGATCAAAGCAGTCGGTACACGTAAATTTCCTAAATAATAAAAATTCTCATTTCGATCTTTCTCAAGCATTAGTGCTAGTAGATTACTGCAAGAAATAATACTACAATATATCTAAACTTCTGAATAATTTTGAATATTTGATTTTATGCTTGAATTTCTTGGCTCAGTGTATATAAACTATAATTCGAGATTGGACTTTTATACTCATATTTTTAATGAATGTGTTATTTGATCAAAACTGGTATTTTCCTCTTCATCCTGCAATAAATAATTGAATAATATTTTATTTCTTTTGTTCGTTCATCAACTGAATATTCTGGAAAATTTTTAATTTTGACACGTAAATAACGAATATAAATATAATATGGGCAAGTATAGAATAACTTTAAATTTCATGCAAATTTTTCGGTATCCCCAACTTTTGTGCACTGTGTAACTTGAGTATGTATGTGTGATATTAATGCTTTATTCATTTTTGGAAATTCATTTTGAACGGAGATGAAGTAAAATATATTTTATACTTTCCACAATTCTATTTTCACAAACACGATCGGTTTTGACCGTCAAGTCATTTTCAAGTGATCAACTACAAGAAACGAAATAACTTATATAGATACTAGCTCAATTACAAATTAAGATTTCAATTAGACCATTGAAATGTTACATTTGCTTTGCATTTTTTAGAGGACGCAATTTTATTCTTGGCACATGTTGGTGGGGGGAGGGGGCTGTGCTCGATGGAAGCTTAACTCCAAGTATGTTCGGTTATATTATATATATATATATATATATATATATATATATATATATATATATATATATATATATATATATATATATATATATATATATATATATATATATATATATATAGTCTAAGGAACACTTACCTATATCTTTAAAATATGAATTGGATGATTCGAATTTATAAAATCTTTCGGTTTTGGTTTGTTTGATGTATTGTATATAATGTATTCTCAAGAAAACAAAATAATATTTGACTTCTCCGAAGCAGCTTTTATAAAAAAACATTTGAAATTTGAAAATAACGAAATTTGGTAAAACACAAAAAAAAATCCTGAACTAATATTTTCGAAACGATATGGAAGCACTTATATTTTTCAGTACCCAGAAGGTCCACCTCTGTTATTAATGACACTCTGGCATCGTCGTGGCATGCTCAATATTGAATTGTCTATTACATTTCGGCCTAAGTCATTCCAAGCCCCCTGAACTGCTAATCGAAGCTCCTGTTTATGATGGAAGACGTTTTGACGCAGGAGATTTCTTTTTAGGGTGTCCCACACATGCTCGATGGGATTCAGATCTGGAAAGCAGGATGGCCACGGTAGAAGATCGATATCATTCTCTTCAAGAACATTCAAGACAACTCTTGCACGATAAGGAGGGCATTATCTTGTTGGAAGAGTGGATTTTGACCCATTGTTTGGAGATACGGTACCACTATAGGTAAAACTATCTCATTTGCTTAAGTATTTCCCTTGAGATTGTTCTGTATGAAAACGAGGTCAGTTCTTCCACCAAGGCGTATACCTCCCCAAAAAATCACCGATTCGCCTCTCTGTCTAACAACTTCTCGAGCATGCTGGAGACGGTTTTGCTTTCCAGGTTCCTTCCATATTCGAATTTTTCCCGAATCGGGATAGTAACTAAATCTCGATTCAGCACTGAAGAGAACTGTGGCCCACCTCTCTTAATTTCAGTTTACGTGTTCTTGGCACCAAGCTAAACGAGCAGCGCGATTTCCATGGGTCAGTTGTGGAACTCTTAAAGGACGTCTGGAGTGGAGTTGACCCTCGTGCAGTCGATTTCTCACAGTTTGTTCGGAAATTTGTACATTATGAACTCGTGATAGCTCTTGAGCTAATTGAGATGCTGTGGTAGTACGATCTCTTCTGGCTTGTAAAACCAGAAAACGGTCTTGGGCGACTGTAGTAATCCTGAAACGACCTGTATGGCGTTCTTCTACGCAACCTGTTTCATTGAAACGCGACCATAAACGGTTAATGACAATTGGGCTACTTCCCAGAACCCTGGATAAACTAAACCTAAACTAAAAATGCAGCGTCGCATCTGCTGCATTTTGAGTTTTTCATGAAAAAAAACTGAACTCTGTTGCGGCACTCTACATAATTTGGTGAGAAATTGATGCAGGTTAGACTTTTTCAGGTGTTTATATATATATATATATATATATATATATATATATATATATATATATATATATATATATATATATATATATATGCGCTCAAAACGCAAAAACAAGTCAATTTTTGTTTCAAGGTGGACATCTTTTGGGGTACAAAACTTGCCTGAAATATCAACCCTTTAAGCGGGGGTTGCAATCCTAGAACATTTTGAATAGGGAAGATGGGTCTAGTAATAACTCAAAAGAAAGGTGGTATCTTTGTCTACATTGCCTTGAACAAATTTCCATTCCAACTTGAAAACTTTAAAAGATACAGGTTGAGCAATTGAAAGATGGGGAAGACTATTTCTCTGAGACTATTCAAGTTTCAGTGAAGTAAAATGGAACAGATCCATGCTGATCAATAGCAGTCATCATCAAGTACCATCCTCATCTCGAATTTCAACCCTTAGATCAGGGGTGAACACCCTTGAAAATTTGGAAGAGGGTAGATGGGTTGAGTGATAACTCGAAAGAAAGGTATTATCTTTGTCTGCATTGCTGTGAAAGAATTTTCTTTTTTTATTGAAAACTGTAGAAGATACAGAGAGAGCCACTGAAAAATAGAGAAGACTATCGCCCCAAGACTATTGGAGTATTAGTGCGAAAAACTGGAATAGATTCATTTTAGATCAAAAGCTGTCATCTTCCGAAATCACTCTCATCTCTTCCATTTTTTGCACTAATACTTGAATAGCTCATGGTGATTGATCTATTTTTCAGTAGCTCACTCTGTATCTTCTACAGTTTTCAATCAAAAATGAAAATTCGTTCACAGGGATGCAGACAAAGATAATACCTTTCTTTCGAGTCATCACTCGACCCATTTACCCTCTTCCAAATTTTCAAGGGTGTTCACCCCTGCTCTAGGGGTTGAAATTCGAGATGAGGATGGTACTTGATGATGACTGCCATTGATCAGCATGGATCTGTTCCATTTTACTTCACTGAAACTTGCTCACATCTTTTACAGTTTTCGATTGAAAATGGAAATTCGTTCAACCCGATGTAGACAAAGATACCACCTTTCTTTTTAGTCATCACTCGACCCATCTTCCCTATTCAAAATGTTCAAGGATTGCAACCCCCGCTTAGGAGGTTGATATTACAGGCAAGTATTGTACCCCAAAAGATGTCCCCCTTGAAACAAAAACTGACCTGTTTTTGGTTTCGATCAGAAATGAATATTTTGGTAGATATAGCCTCTGTTCAGTTTTCGTTGAAGCACCTATATATATATATATATATATATATATATATATATATATATATATATATATATATATATATATATATATATATATATATATATATATATATATATATATATTTCTTGTGTTGAGTGTTTGTGAAAATAAAATTGAAGAAATATATTTTACTTCATCTTCATTGAGTATGCATATTTTGACAATGAATTATTGGTTACAAGTTACATATGTTTGTCCTATTTCTGAATGTTCAAAGATTAAATATTGCAAGTATTGTACCCCAAAAGATGTCCCCTTGAAACAAAAACTGACTTGTTTTTGCGTTTCGATCAGAAATGAATATCTCGGTAGATATAGCCTCTGTTCAGTTTTCGTTGAAGCACCCTATATATATATATATATATATATATATATATATATATATATATATATATATATATATATATATATATATATATATATTCATCTTCATTGAGTATGCATATTTTGACAATGAATTATTGGTTACAAGTTACATATGTTTGTCCTATTTCTGAATGTTCAAAGATTAAATATCTGTCCAGAAAGAGATTTGTAGGTGTTCAGTTCAAACAGACATCCACAGTTTCTTTTGATCTGTGTATGTCGCTTTTTCGAACAATTCCCATCAAAATCTGTTCGTACAGGATATGCGAGGATACCAAGAGGATTAGAAAGAGTCTCCTTTGTGAATCCCATTCGGGAATGAGAAAGTGTCATATTCTGCCTTCTCAACGGAAATCCAAAGAATGCGATAAAGCAAAAGAAACAAAGCAATGATAGTCGATGCGTGAGGCTCTCAGTTCCCAAATCCAACTTTGATCGTGTATTCAAATATGTCTTTGTATTTGAAAGCATCCTTAAGTGCCTCACTTCAAACGGACATCACGTCGAATTCGGAAAGCACACTGGCCAGAATTTGTGAAAATCCCTTTTTCATCTCTCAGGGCTCGAAATTCTGCTAATAAAAGTGTTATATCTCTGCTACTCGTTCGTGGAGAACCGGCGACGATTGTGCCGTTTTGTTTTAATAGCAAAATAATGTTAGGTAGGGAAACAGTTTCGTGTTTAATTAGCGTATACATTTTATGTCTCGTGTTTTATATTAAAATTATTGCGTTATCAATTATTAATGGAATGCTTTTATGTCACATTTTTTTCGAGCGTAGGATGAAGTTGATGATTAATATAATACTTGGCATAAAATTACAGGAACGCATTTAATATCTTTTAAAACATGCATCTCAATTACTAAATAAAAGAATTCAGTTAGACAATTTTGCGCTTAGACTCTGTTAAGTTGCTTGGGACGAATTTCCTCGAAAAACTCTAAATGATGAACTCTCATAAACAAGTGCGACTCTCCCATATCGAGATTTGACCAAAATAACCTAGGCAAGCTCCGATTGTATAACCTAGCCTAACCTTAGCATTCCTAAAATCTACAGCGACGTTGTGTTTTTTTCAATTCTCAACTCTTGGGAGAAGACGATGCCTGTCTTTTCATAGATGTGGCCGTGCAAGATGATTTAATTTATATGTTCGATCGCTTCTTGAAGACAGCCAAATTCTAAGTTATCAGAAAGATGTTGGATGGAAGCGAGTTCTATAGCACAGTAGTTCTATGAACAAAAGAGATAATTGCTAGTTAGACCGAGCCTGGTTTTTCTTTGGATTTAACCAAGGTTTTCAGTTCTTCACAGCATTTACCATTGGAGTATCTATAAAATAGAGGGAGATCGGCAACCTGCCGCCTTTGAGCGCGAGGCTAGAAATCACAGTTATCTACGTGTGGTCGATGAGGCGTACTGCTCTCTTCTGAATACTATACAATATATAGATGTAATGAATGTTTGGGTGCGGGTTACCTAGCCCTGAAAGGAAAACTGAGTTTAGCATAATCAGATTTGGCAATGGCTGACACATGGGCATACCAGCAAACTTCGGTGTTGACTGTGATGCCGAGTAGACGCATGTTCGTTTCTAATGAAATTCGATGTCTTTGCAAGATAAAGGAGGTTCTCCACCAGTGACTCTTCTGGAGAACGTTGTTGATTGCAACTTGTTCTCGTTAAAATCGACCAAGTAAATTATTGTCAAAATACGATAACCTTGGTGAAGCATTATTCCCAAAATGTTTGAAGAATTTTGACAACATACCATCGAAACCTGCAGCTTTGCGTACTTTCATTGATTTCGGAGTATTTTTGAGATCTTCCGATTTTTAGATTGATTCAAATTGGCCAACCCATTACTTGATAAAATTTCACAATCTCAATTTGAATGAAACACTGATTCAGTACTTTGTAGAGATTAAACATTTGATTATGAATATATATATATATATATATATATATATATATATATATATATATATATATATATATATATATATATATATATATATATATATATATACATATATAAGCATTAATATTAGATAGAGTGACATTATATTTGATATAACTTGCGTCAGTATTAGAACCAAAAAGAATCGTACAATCAAATTTATCACAATGATTATCTTTAATGTTGTTCGCTAGAGCAATTTTCATCCAAGAGATATTTATTATCGTGGACTTATGCACTATCTCAGCTGTTAGCTGGATATAATTTATCTTTCCCAGATTCAGCAATCAAAGGAAATAGGCTCGATTACAATATACTTGAAATAAATTTCCTAACTATCCTACATGTATTAAGAATTACAGATTTTTGCATTTCTATATAGGTATTCTTATGCAATTTTAATTTCTTAAGACTATCATGCAAAGTTTTGGGTATTAACCCAGTCGAATATACGATGACAGGAACAATATCTATTTTCTCGAGGTGCCACATCTGCGTGATCTCAATAGCAAGGTCAGTGTATTTGGACTTTTTCTCCTGGAACTTATTCAGCACGTTCTTATTATTCGGTATGACGACATCCACCAGCATTGCTGTTCTGGCTCTCTTATCATACACCACTATGTCCGGCCTATTATTCGTCACCATTCTGTCAGTGATAACAGGCCTATCGTAGCATAATCTGATAGAGTCATTTTCCAATACGGGTGCCGGTTGATACTTGTAATATGGCTGGAAGGTGTTCAGAAGTCCGTACTTGTGTGCAAGTTTCTGGTGGATAATGTTGCACACTAGATTATGCCTGTGAAGATACTCCGTATTGGCCAGTTGTTCGCATCCGGACGTAATATGCTGTATAGTCTCCGATCTTATATGGCATTTTCTGCACTTATCTGTTTGTACTGTTCCGTCCTTCATTATAAATTTTTTGTAGTTGTTTGTAGCGATCACTTGGTCTTGGATGGCCATAAGGAATCCCTCTGTTTCTGCGAATAATTCTCTTTTCATCAACCATTTGTTGGAGGCTTCTTTGTCGATGTGTGGTTGATTAATCTCATGGTGATGTCGTTCATGCAATTCCTTTCTTGACCATTGCTCTTGTTTTTCAGTATCTGATAGGAACGGTAGATTCAGCTGGTTATCTCTGGTAGCAAGATTTAGTGGTGTATATCCCCTATCAGCCAACGATACCACTCTATGAAGGTCAGAAGTGAAAGCTTTTGCAGAGAAGAATTCTCTGAGATTTTTTTATCTGTTCGGTGTGTAAATTGACAACATTTATTAATCCGCGTCCTCCTTCTTTCCGCTTCAAAGTTGTTCGTATCACAGACGATTTTGGATCATGATTGTTGTACTTTGTCAGCATCGTTCGGGTCTGCCTTTGAATATCATCCAGTTCTGTCTTAGTCCATCTGATTATTCCAAATGAGTAAAGCAACACTGGAATGGCGTAGGTGTTAATTGCCTTGACTAGATTCCCCGAGTTCAACATCGATTTCAGCACAGACTTCAGATGCTGACTGTATTCTGAACGAATCTTCTCCTTTGATTGTTTTTGGTCTAGCAATCTGGCTTGTTGGTATCCCAGATATTTGTATGTTTCGCCAACTCTCATGCACTGTATAATATCACCGTTTGGAAGTTGTGTTTCACCATCTATGACTTTCCCTCTTTGAATGTTCAGGGTCTTACATTTTTCAATCCCGAATTTCATATGAACATCTGCCGAGAACTCACTGACAGTTTTCAGCAAATCATCCAATTGCTTCTTGTTCGAAGTATATAATTTGATGTCATCCATATACAGTAGGTGGGAGATTGTATGATAATTCCTTTCTGCTTTTATCCTAAATCCGTATCCTGATCTATTGAGAATTGAGGACAATGGGTTCATTGCCAAACAGAACCATAGTGGACTCAAAGAGTCTCCTTGAAAAATTCCACGACGTATGGGTATCTCGTCGGTTTTAATTGATTTATTGTTCATGTTGACCTGCAGAGACGTGCGCCAGTGTGTCATTGTTGTCTTCAAGAACTCTACCAGGGCTGGGTGAATTTTGTATATCTGCAATACTTCAACAAGCCAAGAATGGGCGGTACTATCGAATGCCTTCAGATAATCGATAAAAGCCGAATGAACATTCCGAAGCCCTACGTGTGCCTGTTTCATTATCACAGAATCGATAATGAGTTGTTCCTTGCACCCGTGGTGTTTCTTTCTGCATCCTTTCTGCTCCTCTGCTAATATATTGTTGTCGTCAAGGTGTTGGTATATTCGATTGGATATGCATGAGGTGAGTATTTTGTAGAGTGTTGGCAGGCAAGTGATTGGCCTATATTGAGACGGATCCTGTGTTCTATCGCTCTTAGATAACATATATGTTAAGCCTTGCGTTAGGAAAGTGGGTGTTTTCTTGGGATGTTGAAGAACATACGTGAGCTGTTTCGCTAGGGCTCCATGGAGCTTGTCAAACTTCTTGTACAAGTAGTTGTGGATATTATCTATACATGTAGCCTTCCAATTGTTGGTCGCTCGAACTACTGTTGTGATTTCTTCCTCCGTTATTCCATCGAAGTCCATATGTCTGATATCGAGGCGTTCTTTTTCATTCGTGATCCATTCCGCATATCTATTGTGTTCTTTGGGGTTCGACCATAGTGATGACCAATAGTCGGTCAAGCATTGTGCGTCAGGTACTTCTCTGTTATTGTTGGTCGCAGTTTTGTTATTTTCCTTATGAAAATTGGCCGCGTTTTGGAGAAACCTTTGGTTTTGGTGTTTCCTTTCAGTACACTTGACGTATCTTGAAAGCCTCTTTGCTTTTGCTTGGAGTTTCTGTTTCAAAGTGTCCATATATACGTCGATGTGTTGTTTGTGACCAGGGTGTTTTGTGTTCGTACCAATTTCCCTATAAATTTTGCTTATATGTGATTTCAAGCGCCTTGAGGATTTTCTGTTTCTCAGGAATTCTGTGAGGCGACCGATTTCTGCTCTAATATTATCAATAGCCTTCTCCAGTCGTTTTTGCCATGGTGGTTCTCTGACGCTTTTTGGCTCAGCTTGAATCAGAGTTGTGGAGATTTGTTGTTTGTGAAGTCGAAGAACCGCTACTGCTCCACAGTAAATCAAAGTGTGAATCTTCTCCAAGGTGTTCAGATCAGTATATTATTATTTATTATCGTGGACTTATGCACTATCTCAGCTGTTAGCTGGATATAATTTACCTTTCCCAGATTTAGCAATCAAAGGGAATAGGCTCGATTACAATATACTTGACATAAATTTCCTAACTATCCTACATGTATTAAGAGTTACAGCTTTTTGCATTTCTATATAGATATTCTTATGCTATTCTAATTTCTTAAGGCTATCATGCAAAGTTTTGGGTATTAAACCAGTCGAGGATACGATGACAGGAACAATATCTATTTTATCGAGGTGCCACATCTGCTTGATCTCAATAGCAAGGTCTGTGTATTTGGACTTTTTCTCCTGGAACTTGTTCAGCACGTTGTTATTATTCGGTATGGCGACATCCACCAGCATTGCTGTTCTGGCTCTCTTATCATACACCACTATGTCCGGCCTATTATTCGTCACCATTCTGTCAGTGATAACAGGCCTATCGTAGTATAATCTGATAGAGTCATTTTCCAATAAGGGCGCCGGCTGATACTTGTGATATGGCTGGAAGGTGTTCAGAAGTCCGTACTTGTGTGCAAGTTTCTGGTGGATAATGTTGCACACTTGATTATGCCTGTGGAGATACTCCGTATTGGCCAGTTGTTCGCATCCGGCCGTAATATGCTGTATAGTCTCCGATCTTATATGGCATTTTCTGCACTTATCTGTTTGTAATGTTCCGTCCTTCATTATAAATTTTTTGTAATTGTTTGTAGCGATCATTTGGTCTTAGATGGCCATAAGGAAACCCTCTGTTTCTGCGAATAATTCTCCTTTCATCAACCATTTGTTAGAGGCTTCTTTGTCGATGTGTGGTTGATTAATCTCATGGTGATGTCGTCCATGCAATTCCTTTCTTGACCATTGCTCTTGTTTTTCAGTATCTGATAGGAATGGTAAATTCAGCAGGTCATCACTGGTAGCAAGATTTAGAGATATTATTATTATTATTATTATTAGAAAATACAAGAGTTGAGGCATTAGCCTATGAACTCGAAAGAATATAAATTTAAATATAAAAAAGAATAAAAATCGACGACGAAGTGTTTCATGCAGAAAGAGTACAGCGGCAAAATCGGGCCTCGTTCTAATTGTTCGATGATATCCATGCATCTAAACAGTTTTTGAATAGGTTGAGGTTTTCGGAGTTCACTATTTTTTTTTATTTATTCATTAGCCAAAAAGCTCTCAGAGGAGCTACAACGGTATTACAACTCACATAATATAAAAATAGACATTGTTGCAAACTAAAATAAGAAATAAAATAAAACCTAAATTCTATGTTTAAACTCAATTATGTATTATCCTTATTATATTTTCTAAGAAATACTTTTTCGCATTAATAGAGAATATCTTTATATTATCACAATCAGTTATAGGTTTGGGAAGTTCATTATAAAGTGATGCAGCTTGATAGGTTATTTTTCTTTTCCCAATGTTAGTGGCTGTTGGTAATATATGGATATGCTGACTTGACCTAGTTGAATGATGATGAATATTATTGTTATAAAGAAGGCAAGCCACTATGTTGTCAATCAAATTTTGTTTCATCTTATAAATAATTTTAACACTATCTAGTTTTACAATTTCATGTACCATCAAAATTTCTAATTCGTTATATAATGAAGCACTGCTGTGTAAAGGAGATTTTTGAAAAAGAACTTTAATCGCTCGATTCTGAATAGTCTGCAGCCTATCCAAATTCGTTTTACATGACTGGCCCCAGAAAGCAGACATACACCAGATGAGAATGAATATATGAGTAGTATATTTTATATCTCGTTTTCAGACTAAGGTAAATTGAGTTTCGATAGAAATGATATGTTAAAGCACTGAGCTTCCTAATAAGTGTATCAACATGATTATGAAAATTTAGCTTAGTGTCCGAAACAAGACCCAAATATTCAATGCAGTTCACTTCTCTCAAGTGTGTTCCGGATAAAATTAGTTGACAGAGGTTATAATCTGGATTATTGAAGAATATAAAGTTGTTCTTTTCTGCATTCAGTTTAATTCTATTTTTTTCAGTCCATTCTAAAATTTCGTCCAGATCACTCTGAGCCTGCACAGCTACCTCCTGTTTACTGTCACCTACATAAAAAGCACCGCATCATATGCGTATAACATTAGTGTACCTCTTTAATCACAGTTATTGAGATCATATATATATATATATATATATATATATATATATATATATATATATATATATATATATATATATATATATATATATATATATATATATATATATATATATATATATATATATATATATATATATATATATATATATATATATATATATATATATATATATAAATATATATCAAAAAGCAGGGTCCTAGTATTGACCCCTGTGGAACGCCCAATATCACTTCACCCCTGTCACTAGCCACACCACGAATCACTGTATATTGCTGTCTCTTCATAAGTAACTCCTGTGTCCAGTGCCAATCCACTTATTCCTAACTTTCGCAACTTTCTGAGTATTATTTCGTGATCGACCACATCAAAAGCTTTGCAAAAGTCAAGAAATGTCGCCATTACTGTTTTCTTTTTATCTAGATTATGGTATATTAGGTCTGAGGCTTTCATTATTGCTGTTTGTGTACTTTTCTTGTTGACAAAACCATGCTGTGTTATTGTTTTGAATCCAGATGTCTTTAAAAATTCCAAGAGTCGAGTCTTCAGAACCATTTCATATATTTTCGAGAAGGTAGTTAGGACTGTTATTGGGCGGTAGTTATTCATATCCTGTTTATTTCCTTTCTTGTATATAGGAGATACTTTCCCTATTTTCAGTTCCTCAGGAAATTTTCTCAACTACATTTCTCTATTTCTTATTAGAGCAAGAACAGGCGCCTGTTCATCTTTCATCTTTTTGATTAGAATTGACTTGATACCATCCCACCCTGGTGCAGCATTAGTTTTCAATGTATCAATTATCTTTTTGATTTCAGCTGTATTGGTTGGCTTTAGGAACATTGACATTTTGTTCTCTGTTCCACAAGTGTTGGTACTCTGTTTCCTATCAACTGTTTGAGAGGGTATTAAATTTTTCACTATGTCAATAAAATGATTATTAATTGCATTAGCAACTTCTCCCGAATCCACTAGTTCAACATCATCAAGTAGAATGGTATTTCTCATTCTTGTTGTCCAAGAATGTCACATCTCTGATGACATTCCACTTTTGTTTTTCATTCACACCTGCCAAAGAAAATTTCGCGCCAACATTTTATTTCTTTTTATCATATTTTTTAGTTGTTTATTAAAGTTTCTGAAGTCCTCCTCATATTGGTGTAGCTCTGGAAACCTAAATTTTTCAACATAAGCTCTATCTCTTTCTGTTATTTTGTGTTTAATGTCCGTTGTGAACCAACCTTCTTTTATATTTTTTGAATTTGGGAGGCTTTTACTTGGTCAAATTCCATTATCAATAATAAAAAACAAGTACTGTGTTTTAAGGAATTTTACTTAATAATTGCGATTCGTAACGCGTTTCACTACACCGTAGCTTCTTCAGACGAATGATTATGCAGAAAAATGTAAATGAGAATATAACTATAAATGTTCTTGAGTAATTAAAAGCTTATTGGTTGCTTCTTCTTAAGTGGTTATTTATGACAGGTATATCCAATAAAATTAAGGAATAGATTGCTCCCCGAAAAGATTCAATAGAGGTGAAGGGCTTAAATCGACTTGTTCATTGATGAGTCTACCTGAGTGTTTGTATTTATTTATTTCTAAAGTTTCCCAAAGATCTACCTTCCAATATTTATTATCTGTATGCAAAATTTCAAACTGTGGGTCGAAAGAATGATTATTTTCTAAGAGATGATTCGCGTAATTTGAATCTGATTTTTATTTGAAAACTGCGTTTATGTTCCGATATTCTAATATTAAAATTTCTATGTGTTCTACCAATGTAGAAATTATCACAGTCATTGCAATTCAATCTATAAACACCTGATTTATTGTTTTTACCTGGTTTGGTTTTATTATTTTTATATATTTGCCTAAATTATTATTAGTTTGGAAAGCTATGTTGAAATTATTGCTACTTAAGAATGATTTCAGTTTCTCACTTATAATGTTAACGTAGGTTAAGGTGTTGAATTTTTGTTTCAATTTATCGACAGGGTAAACTTCATTCAATGCGATTCTACTTTGTTTTTATTTAAAATATTATTTATTATATAATAATAATATTTATTATATAATAAATAATATTTTAAATAAAAATAATAATATTTATTATATAATAAATAATATTTTAAATAAAAAACAAAGTAGAATCGCATTGAATGAAGTTTACCCTGTCGATAAATTGAAACAAAAATTCAACACCTTAACTCCAAAGAATGATTGTTTTCTGAAGAGATGATTCGTAATTTGAATTCTGAAAATCACAGTCATTACAATTTATAAACACCTGATTTATTGTTTTTACCTGGTTTGGTTTTATTATTTTTTATATATTTGCAAATTATTATTAGTTTGAAAGCTATGTTGAAATTATTTAATTTCAGTTTCAAATAATAACGTAGGTTAAGGTGTTGAATTTTTGTTTCAATTTATCGACATAAACTTCATTCAATGATTCTACTTTGTTTTATTTAAATATTATTTATTATATAATAATATTTATTATATAATAAATAATATTTTAAATAAAAATAATAATATTTATTATATAATAAATAATATTTTAAATAAAAACAAAGTAGAATCGCATTGAATGAAGTTTACCCTGTCGATAAATTGAAACAAAAATTCAACACCTTAACCTACGTTGGCATTACAAGTGAGAAACTGAAATCATTCTTAAGTAGCAATAATTTCAACATAGCTTTCAAACTAATAATAATTTAGGCAAATATATAAAAATAATAAACCAAACCAGGTAAAAACAATAAATCAGGTGTTTATAGATTGAATTGCAATGACTGTGATAATTTCTACATTGGTAGAACACATAGAAATTTTAATATTAGAATATCGGAACATAAACGCAGTTTTTCAAATAAAAATCAGATTCAAATTACGCGAATAATCTCTTAGAAAATAATCATTCTTTCGACCCACAGTTTAAAATTTTGCATACAGATAATAAATATTGAAGGTAGATCTTTGGGAAACTTTAGAAATAAATAAATACAAACACTCAGGTAGACTCATCAATGAACAAGTCGATTTAAGCCCTTCACCTCTATTGAATCTTTTCGGGGAGCAATCTATTCCTTAATTTTATTGCATATACCTGTCATAAATAACCACTTAAGAATAAGCAACCAATAAGCTTTTAATTACTCAAGAACATTTATAGTTATATTCTCATTTACATTTTTCTGCATAATCATTCGACTGAAGAAGCTACGGTGTAGTGAAACGCGTTATGAATCGCAATTATTAAGTAAAATTCCTTAAAACACAGTACTTGTTTTTTATTATTCTTTTATATTACCTGTCGTTCTCCTTGTTTCGTGGGTCGTTGCATTCTTTATTTCACCTCTTATAATATCAGTTAGTGTCTGGAAGTCCATTTCATTCATTTTCTTTTTCATAATTTTTTGGGTCACCTGTTCACAGACCTTCTCGTAGTAAACTAGTTTAGATTGATAAATTTGCTGATTTTTTTCAGTCTTAGGCATCGATACATCGATTTCAAGCAGTCGACGATCACTAATGCAATGGTCTGTTAATCCAATGGTCAGATACATTTGTAATTCACATGAATGTGGTCTAGGGTTGATCTTTCACCTGTTCTTTTATCTACTCTTGTATAATCATCCATTTTAGTAGAATTTTTCGTCTCATAGCAATTACTCTGTAGAATTGATATGTATTCCTTATAGATTGGTTTTTTGTCTAGAAGACAGATATTGAAGTAACCCAGACAAATTGCATTTTTCACATTCAGAAAGTTTTCAATTTTTTCAGAAAGTTCTTGTCAGATGCTTTTGGTTGTTTGTACATAGCTATTATATTCACTTTATATGCAGGTATTTTTATGTGTATATGCATTGTTTCCAAAAATCTCTGCACTAACAATATTGAAAGGAATGTGTTGTTTGACATAAATTGCAACACCACCCTCCTTTGTTTCTCTACATATATGTGGTGATTTATAATATTTTATGTTCACTGAGTTAACTTGTGATTCATTCAACCATGTTTCTGAAAGAACTAAAAATGGCAATATTACTCATATTGATAAGAGTTTCTTATTCACCTATTTTCCTAGCCATGCTATGTGTGTTAATGTAGAGGAGGTTGAGATTCGATTTTTGGGCAAACCCTGGAGCATTTGTACCAGTAATCGTGCCGGAACAGATGAAAAAGAGCAAGACCTAGTTGAAGGAGCCAGATTTTGCTTTCTGATGAAAAAACTTGAATCTACGAACCAATACACCCTCAGGCAAAACTGCTGCGTCCATCAAGCTTTCAATATCATATAATTCAGCTTTTACTTTGAAGGAGTCAAAGTACTCTCTCTCAGAATTCAAGTTTTCAATAATAAACGAGGAGTTGACATACTTCTGTTTCAGATAATTTTTGCCAACAAAGCCTGCCTCACGGTCCACTTTAGCTGTACCAATAATACCAAATGTTCGTCGAGTTTGTCGGACTGTTTCGGTTTGATCTTTAGGTTGGGCCTTACCGAAAGTCTCCGGTCTTTCCCCGTCCCCCAAACTGATTATTTCATTCATCAATTGGGAATGTTTACTCTCAATTTCTGACATACTTGTTGATTTTCCTTGTTTGAATTTTGCAGAATATGTCGCCTTGTAATGATTAGACGATTTTGAGGACGCTTTGTTTCTCTGTTTCATCTTTGATAGTCTTCAACTCACTGAGGATATCACCAAACTTAGTGTCTATTTCCTCCTTCTTATAATACATATCCGGTTCAGTATTAGGATCGTGATTTTCAGATGAGTTCTTCTCCATTTCGATTATCCTAAGAATTTCGGGGTCGTCAAGTTCAACATCCGACATATCGGAAACCGAGACATGACTCGAACGACCGCTCCGAGATCCATCGTTACCTCGAGTACCAGCCATCTCGACCAAGTTAGGGGAGACAAAACAAGCGATCCTAACAGCACAACTCGGATGCAACGACTTGCTGCACGCACTGCAACAGGTGATCTTCTTAGACACTTTTTTTGCAGTAGGCACAGATATTACTTCCATAGGATGTACCACGAGAAAAACTGTTTATCACTTTCAGATAAGAATTTCCATATTGAATCTGGCAGGCGATTCCATAAGACGAAAACGCGGTTAGAAAAGAATCCCTGGCACTGATTTGTTTTGAAGTTTTCCTTGACAAGTTTGGAACGATGCCCACGAAGATGATTGTCGTTCAACGGAAAGAGGTCTCTGATATCCGTCCCGAGGACTTCTCGCACAGATAAGTAGGTGAAGATGAGGTCGCCTCGCGTTCGGCGATTTCGGAAGGATGTGAGTCGGAAAATGTAGAGTCGATCATCATATCCTGGGGAGTCCTACCAAAAGGAAGTCTTGTGATCCAACGTTGCACTACCTCGAGGGCAAATTCATCGCTTCTGAGGGTGGGCCACCAAGCCGGACCTGCATACTCCATAATTGGTCGGACATAGATTTGATAAAGAAGTTTTGCAGTCTGTATGTTACAGCCCTTGAAACTACGTTGAAGGCAATAAATAATTCTACGAGCCTTTGAAGTGACGGCCGAGGTGTGCTTAGACAATGATAGGTCATCAGATATGGTCAGTCCGAGATCTACGTGTTCTGATACACTTTTTAGAGGATACTCACCAATTGAGTATGGTAGTTTCGGGTTCGATTTATCTATATGCACAATTACACATTTTTCCAAGTTCAACAGGAGAAGCCACTCATGCGACCAGCGATTGATGCGATCTAGGCCATTTTGTACGGTAAGAGCATCTGTTGTTGGGACATTGTATATTTTCGTGTCGTAGGCAAAGAGGGCACAGTTTGACTTGATCAAGCAGGGATGTCTTAGATATAAGAGGAAAAGGATGTGACCAAGAACTGAACCCTGCGGAACACCACTACTCGCAGCCCTTTCAGTTGTCGAAAATGCACCTCCTGCTCTGACACGAAAAGTTCTGTCGCTGAGAAATGCTCTCAACCACTCCAGTAAGTGGCCTCTAATACCTAGATGTTTCAGCTTGGTGAGGAGGCGTTTGTGTGATACACGATCGAATGCCTTCGAAAAATCTGAATAAAGCACATCAATTGGAATACCAGCACCCCAAGCCTTCGTCCAGTCGTTGATGCATACGGCTAGAAAGGAAACCGTGTTGCACTTTTGGTATTATGTCATTGGTTAAAGCAGAAGTAATGATTTTTTCGCATATAATCCTCTCAAAAACTTTCACTACAGCAGATGTCATGCTTATTGGGCGGTAGTTGTAGGGCGATAGTTTATCACCTTTTTCGAAAATTGGCGTGATTGTTGCCCTACTCCAATGGCGAGGGAGGGATGCAGAAGAGAGTGATTTTGAGAACAGTATGGAAATAGGCCTGACGAGTTCTGCAGCACATCTTTGAAACAAATAAGGGACATACCATCAGGACCTGGAATCCACTTCAGATTAGTTTCCTCAGTTTATAGCATTATACTGTTACTTATGATTATACATTCAAGAAACATGAGTAGTAGTATCAATCATCTTAAGTCGATGGCTCGTGTTCAATGCATATATAAACATATATAATATGAATATTTTGATAACCCATAATGTATTTTTCGTGGAGCTGCTATGCTACATCAAAATCCTGGACATAATGATCTCCAAGTACTTCTAGTTACTGATTTGAATGGAAGGCATTCAACATCCAAGCTGGTCGAATATGATTTGTTTCCCAACAATTTTGGACTTTTCATGACCAGTTTTGGTGACACAAATGCTTTGATCATAAGTGCCTATATTTTTAGAAGATTCAGAGATCTGCCTCGGAAAGAGGAATATAATACATGAAGTAAAATATAGAAGTTGATATATCAATACTAAATGCTACATAGTGATCATGAAAAGAAAACCGTTGTACCTACGTATGTATTTCATATACAGTAGTGACAATATACCGTACAGGGTACAAATAAAGTGAATAGAGGAAAATCATTCCCTTTCGCCGAGTTCTTTTTGCCTGAGAAATTCTTTACCCCAAACAGATTCAAGCTAGTTTTTTCAGTTTTAGACTTATTTGGAAATTTGGAAAATTTTTGGAATTGGTCAAGTGCCAATTTTTTGCAATGACAGTTCAGATGAAATACACTCCCCACAAAAATTGTCGCATCACCCTACTTTTACGACAATACTATATAAACTCTTAGGTTGGTCATTCAAGAGTCGCTTGGTAATTTTCAGAAGTGTGAAATAGGTAGATATCATTCAAAATAGATGATGATGGAAAGTATCAACAATTTTCGAGTTAATGAAAAATTGAAAAATTCTGCCATCTTCAAACAATCAATTAGCAAATTTCTGGAAGCAGATTTTCTAGTTGTTGGAGTGTTCTACAAAGCATCCTACGTTGCTGAATTTGCCACCCCATGATGTCCCAAACATGTTCTATAGGATTCAAGTCGGGACTTCTGGCTGGCCATCTTAAAATATCAATTTCAGCATTTTGCAGAAATTCTGTAACTACTCTAGCTGCATGAGGCCGAGCATTATCATGCATATAAATGAAGTGTTTGCCAATCAATGGGCCAAAGGGTACAATATGGGGTTCAAGAATATCTGTGATGTATCTGGCCGCTGTCATTCTTCCATTATACACTAGGACTAACTCAGTTCGAATATGGAAAGAAATGCCTCCCCACACCATTACTGAACCCCCTCCGAAGTTTTCGGTTTGCCGGATATTGTATTGCTGATACAGTTCCTCAGGTCGTCTGTATAAAGGCATGCGTCTATCATTTGATACTAGACAGAACCTGGACTCGTCGGAAAAGATAACATTCTACCATTCTGGAATGCCCCAATTTGCATGTTGCCTCGCAAACTGAAGTCTTGCAACTCGATGCTCTCTGGTGAGGCGCGGGCCGGTAGGAGCCACCCTTGGTCTGATATCGTCTTCTCTGAGCCTGTTCCTAACAGTTTGCAATGAAGTATGCACATTTCTGGAAAGTGCAAGTTCATTTTGTAGCATTCTAGCCGTATAGTGCGGAACTCTTAGTGCAGTTAAACGAAGCCAACGATCACCAACTGGTGTTGTTATCCGATTTCTTCCTTGTCCGGCCCTTTTTCCATATTCCCTGTTTCGTGGTATCGATTAATTGCTCTTTAAATAGCGCTTTGGTTGACATTCAACAAGTTAGCAACGTTGGCTTCGCTCCTCGTCTAGAAGTATTACAATTCTTACCACTTCATGATGACTCAAATAGCGTCCAGGACGTCGAACAGCCATTACAATAATTTCAAAGATTTAAAAATCAACCAGAAACACAGAAAACTTGCATTAATTTAGCCTGAAAACTGAAGAGAAATTGAATGAATACTGATAGTCAAATAAACTCATTCT
This sequence comes from Cryptolaemus montrouzieri, assembly GCA_013387265.2. Classification (NCBI taxonomy): domain Eukaryota; kingdom Metazoa; phylum Arthropoda; class Insecta; order Coleoptera; family Coccinellidae; genus Cryptolaemus; species Cryptolaemus montrouzieri. The sequence continues at coordinate 28,866,245 of JABFTP020000186.1, read as the reverse complement.
TGTCTCAGACGTGTTTGAGATTATATGGATACAAATGTTAATACATAGATAAGATTTTTTCCCCTCATATGTCCAAAACCATATGTTGACAAAGAAACTGCGATCGAGCTGCTTAATCGATTGTGGAATTCAGAATACCTGGTGATGCGCCAATTTTTGTGGTGTGTGTATTTAATATTCTTTCATCAAGTTGAAACTCTTTTGTGAATATAGTATCGTTCGTAATAACAAAGTGACGATGTAACCATTTTGAAATGTAATCGATATTTTAAAACAGATATTCTATCATAAAAAATGAAATTGAATGTAAACAATCAATGTAGGTATTCAAATGTATTGTCATTAATTTGTATGCATAATTCTCAACGCCTGAGGATACTCCGATAGAGACAGTTTGAATATTCGCAACCGAAGCAAAACAATGTCTGAAATGCTTCAACTCTTAAATATTTCAACTAGCTCTTCTATATAACAGATCATCGATATTTCTCCGGTTATCTTTTTGCCCCCCTAGTTCCAATTCAATTATTGCCAAAATTTAAGGAGGTAAATCTGCATCGGCCACATTTTGTCATCTAAAATATCGTGAATGATCAGGCTCAAAACCACACTATTAATTAACTGATGTTCCAGGTGATGGTAATTATGTGCAGAAGCAGAAATTCTATGGCTCTTGAACAAGGGATACCATCTTTCAATTTTCAATTACAAATATTAAACTAAAAATTCATGAAAAATTCTTGATGAAATATTTGATAATCGAAATAATTCCAATGACATATGTAATTTCAAATAATCTTTAGAATATTCTCATAAATGTATAATCTTTGAATCAAGAGAAGTATACTAGAAGTTTGTTTAGTCTATTGTGATAATGATTTCGTTCAATACAAGTGGGGCACTTATTATTCTCCGCCTATTTTCACTCGATTTCCTCAAGAGGAGCAAATAATGGAATGGTTAGAGAACGGTGCAGCCAATTTAGGCAAATCGAGCATTGGGGATTGAGATATGAAGCGAGGAGGTGAACGTAAAAAAAAATCTAATTTCCGCCGAACTCTTGGAGTAAGACTATAAAATTTTCTGTGAGTCTGTCCAAATGATTACAAAGCGTCGGTCACCTAGATTTTCAGATAGATTGCGGGGCCAATTTTCTCTAACCGACGAGAAATGATTCAGTCGATTACTCTTCCGTGTTCCTGAAACACACGCTGATTTTCATCTCTGTTTCGTCGATAAGTACGCGGGTTCTAACTAGTTGCCTCGAAAATAGTTTTAACTTGGGAAATTTCCGTTCACCTTACTTTCGAAAGATATGTGTTAGATGTAAAGTTCGTCAGTATCAGCGCATTGTTTCTTTGAAGAAGTTTGATAAAGGGAAGTTCAATGTCTAGGAAGAAATTGGTCTGAAATTGTTCAGGAAAATTAATTTTTCTCTTAGGGTTAAACATAAAATTCAATCTATTTCCTTCAATTTAAATCTCAATTTCTAATGCATCTAACCTAACCTAACCTAAACGAATCCGTGATGTAAGAAAAAATCTAATCACATATTTATATCCAAACATAATGGATGATAATTTCAAGTATTTGATGTATCTTTTTATTTGGTACCATTTAAGAATAAGATCATAAAACTTGAAATGGTCTACTAATCTTGTTGCTCCAACTGTTTGTGAATATATAAGAGATCTTGATCTAACCTTGACAGCAACTTATACTGTGAAGAAATATGAAATCTTTAACTAGAAGAGAATGAAGTAATTGAGAAGAGCTTACATGTTGGAGGAAAACAATGTGCAGTCGAAGTCAATCTCTGCAGAATTAATTGACCATTCTGGAATCACGCATTAAAAACAACTACCCAGAAAGAATTCTAATCAGTTAAAGTAGTTGTAAATTTGATAACCAAAGAAAATAGTGTCCATTTTTCAATTATTCCATATCAATATCACACAGTCGAATTTCAATTTGTTTTCTTTGTAGAGAATGGTACTGTATATTTCTTTCTTTTCCGATCCCCAAGCTTGGAAAAAATTAATTTCTGTCGTTGCTTCAATAAATTTTTAATAGCTCGACAGCAGCTAGGAAAAGGAAAACACATATCTTGGGGGATTCTCCCTAATGAAAAGTAAATATTTTGCGGTAACGGGTAGATTCGAATGGATCTGAAATAATAATGAAAGTTGCTGAGAAAAATGAACAAAATTTAAAATTATGACCCTGGGCAGTATTTCTGATTCAGATTTATTCAACTACATTCTGGCTTTCTCATGGTATAATGAATTAATCAAAACAAAATTGAATAGAAAATTAAATAGAGTAAATTTAAGTAAATAGCGAAACATTTCTGGTTTATGCCGTAACTGGAAATTAGTACATTTGGTGAAACTCTGTTAATGTTATAACTTGTAAATCCTGAAATATGCTGTAGGAAACGATTAAATTAAAGTAGAATATTTCGAAATTCATCAAATCGAGATTTTTTATTCTCTCAAATCGAAACTAAACGGATTTCTTCTTTTCCAACGGATCCTGTTTTCATACCCAATAATTCAGGATATCCCGTATACTAGTACCTGGCTTACGAAATAAACTATTTTTACATTCCTTTTTTTTTCTGTACTTCACGAAGAGCTAAGACCTAAATGACGTCAGCAATGAGTAAATCGTTTACCACCGTGGGTGTATTCTGACTAATCTTCTTCTAGATTTTTAGTCGTATTTTATTTTATTATTCCTGACTAGTTTGTTAATTAATTCCTCTTGGATAATTTTGTAAAGGAAGTTGGTATCATCAAATAGTTCAATGTACAATATACACCATTCGAAATCAAAGTAGCACACTGAAAACCTTCCTTCGAATAACAGACAATGAGATTTGAATTTAACAGCACTTGGTACTTCAACGTAGTCACGATTGTCGATAGAATCGAAAGAAAATATAGAATCAAGTATCGTGTAGCAGATCGAAATTTGTTTATGCATAAAGAAGCTCTTTACTAGATAGCTGGCCCGTTTACTGATGCTCGAACGTTTCTTGGGAAGACAAAATGAGATGGTGACGAATCTGACAGCTTGTTATTTCCTTCAAAATCTCTTTGGTAGCATATACAGACAGGCGATAGGTCCGGCCATAGTTAAACGTCCAAAACACATCTTATGTTGTACTTTTGAAGCTTTATGTGAACTATAATTGGTTTTTGATGGAAACGAAGTTCCACAATAAACTAGCCCTGTAAACAAAAAAGTTTTATAGAGAGAGGTACGTGGTTGTGCTAGTTGGACCGTCAGCTGATTAGAGCTTTCCGTGAGCCTAGTTTTCCTTTTGAACTGGATTCTTTGCAGGACCAGGCCTTTCAGTTCTTCAGAGCATTTACTATGGAATTATCTGCAAAAAAGATAGTTCCGCAACCTGCCGTCTTTAACCGAGAGGTTGGCAATCATTCGTGATTTTCGGGTGGTCGATGAGGCGTACTCTCTATTCTCTGTTCAGCCCTAAAAACTGAGAACAGAATTCCAGGCCAGGTCGCACCTGTACCTTGTATAAAAGCATCAGCTATGATGGCGTCAAGAACTGCTTAGCCTTGAAAAGAAAACGGAGTTTAGCAGATTTGGTAGAAGCTGACACATGGTTATGACAGTAAACTCCGGTGTTGACTATGATGACGAGTAGATACATATTCGCTTCTGAGGAAATTCGATGTACTTTCATGATTAGAGAAGGTTCTCTAGCAGTGACTTTACTGGAGAACGTTGATGATCGCGTTGTCATTGTCCAAGCTCAACTGGCTCCACTCTGATATATTCTCCAAGTCTGAATTCAGTGACATGCTCTGGTATCTTTATCGCATAACCAAATATTCTGTTTTCAGTGGAGTGAAGCACATCATTAATCTACAACAGAAAAGAGTTCGCGAGAGTATGGGGTCCTCCTGTATTAACCTGAAAAGATTCACTCGTTACACCATCAACTACCCCCTGAATATGCGAATAGTTCATTCATCAAGGCTGCGTGCCAAACCCTGTCAAAGGCATTTGAGATATCAAGATCAATGGTTCTGGATTCGCCCTACTTTTCAATTGTTGATATCCACAAATGCGTAATTTATGCGAGGAGGTCCCCAGCTGATTGTTATCTAAGAAAACCGTATTGTCGATCACTGATGATAATCTGCAGTTCGAAATATTTAATGAGATCTTCGTTTATCACTCTCACTATGACTTACGACATAATGGGCAACAATGCAATTGGACGGTAATCTGTTGTTCTCTAGCAAATTTTCAACACTACATAAAAGTTTGGCTCTCATACCAAATCTGAAATAGACGATTAAAAACAGGTGCTACTTCTGGAGCACATTCTTCAAAACAGTGCGTGGTATTTCATCAAGACCTATTACTTTCTTATCATTCAGCTGTTCAAGAACTCGATTTTCCATACGCTCTCTGAATTTCACTACTTATTCAATTGAAGATGTAGGATGCTTTGCGGCACTGCACTTGATGTATCTAAAGCAGAATTTTATAAAAATATTTTTGCAAAGAGATCTGCTTTTGTTTTAGGCGATAAACCGATAGAACCGTCATCTCTAATCAAAGGTGGAAAGGATAATTTGTAAGCTGTTGCTGACTGCCTTCGCTATAGACCAGAACTGACGAGTTCCTCTGGCCTATTCCAAGAGTATTTTCTTAACTCTTTCATTGTAGTAGGTTTTTGCTGAGTTACATATGTTCCTGAAACGCACATATTCATCATTATTTTCATCTGTTGGATTCTTCCTCCAGTTCTTAAAAGCTCTGTTCTTAACTGTGACAGCCGTTTGACAGGTTTATGTCAACCAACGTTCTTGTGCAGATGATTTTTTTGTGAAGTGTGCAGTGTAAACTTCCATGCCCGCAAGACTCATTTTAGTGACGGGCTCAGTGCAGACATTAATGTCAAGATCTGAAAAACAGACATCTTCAAGTGGTAACAACAAGAAAAACCGACGCAGGTCCTCCCAGCTGGCTCGCTTGTGCTGTCATATCTTCCTGAAAGGCATTGGATCTTTATTGCTTGGCTGTGCGAAGATGCTAGTAGCAGAAACAAGGTTGTGGAGATGGAGAGTATTAGGAAAATCGGTTATATTGTCAAAAATTCTTGTCGACTTATCGACAAGATACGGTTAATCGCGAAGGCTTCTGCTTGCCTTCTTTCTTCGTCGGTGCTATCTGAGTATTAGAGGTTGTTGCTGTTGTGGACGTTTAAGCCTCCCATTATACTCACCTCAGCTGACGGATGCTGTATTTGGATTGTGTTTATCTTGTCGCATAGAAACTAAAACAATCCAGAGTAGTTGTTATCGTGAAAAGATCAATACAGACATAGAAACATGATTTTGTTATATAAACAGATTTTGAACTATACCAGGTCGAAGCGTTTTCCTCTTACGTATCCTCCCTTTGAAATGTGACGTGGTTCGATATGGCAAAAATACGAAGCCCTCCCTCAAACCGAAGCCTTGAGTGCAATTCACAGCCATTGAAGCAGAGGTAGCTGGTGTCTGTTGCATTATTAGAATTTCCATTAGAGCTAAGACATTAGGTTGCGTGTGTTATAAGTTCTGGTGTTCTGCTCTCACGTTCATAAAAGTGGGTCCTAATTCTCTTATGTTGCAAAACAATAACGAATTGGCTTCTGTCATCGTATTTAGCGGAACTCCAAGCGTCCGCCAGAAGACCGTTGCTAGTTACTCCCGGAGATTCGACTGAGGAACGAGTTTACCTCAGGATAATTTTGTCCCAAGAGAGCTTATCATGTCTCATCTGAAAAATCCTTCCCACTCTGAAGAGCGGACCAACTACCAAGCATCTGAAACTAGTCACAAATAACCAATTCACGGAGCTTTTAGCTTGATGTGGTGGTTTTACACCGGACGACGAGAGTGGGACTGTCATCCACCCTGAAATATTAAATACGACTAACGTTCTACTTCTTTTTCGACAATAACGAGTTTGTTTCTCTACCTCAAAAAACGCTTCGAAGGTTTATGCAAGAGGACAGCTTTATCATGTCAAAAATAGAACACAACTGAAGCAAACAGCTCATCAATAAGCTGCAGCTATAGCCAGTTATGTTTTAACATATATCGTGAAAAAGATACATCAGCCTGAATTTACGATGACGAATAATATAATAGAGGAAAGAGCCCATCTCATAATAAGGGGTTAAATGGAATTATCTAGTTTTCCAGCAAAGTATATGACATTAACGGAGACATAATGATGTTACGCGTTGAAGTAATATTTTCATAACGAAACTGTGGAACGCATAAAGTTCTATAAAACACCCCGACCTCCCTATGAAGGGCAACGTGTTGAACATAATTCGGCTGTATCAAATATTCAATAAAAGCAGCAATATTTCACAGGCTCTGGAAATAATAAGGATTTATTATGATTTCCATGCGTGCATTTGCATGGTCTAGGCACGAAAAATTTATAACAATTTGAGAAGACGAGAACTTATGTCGCATTAAAGCTCAATTCCCACTTTTAGCTTAATTCTCTAGTTTTCCGGCGAGTATCAGAAATTGAATTACATGACATTCTAGATTTCCCCTCGGAATTCATGGTGCTTTCATCAATGTTTTCGGCTTAACTCTATTAGTCTAACTTCTTTCTTGTCAACTGTTACTTCAAAACCTTTTCAGTCTCAATAAACGGAAACGAATTACGAAACTTAAGGTGAAATGAGATAGTTGGGAGGAAAATAGTTCAATTTGTGAAATCAACAGCTTAACTTTTAACACTCTAAACATTTTCCATTATATTCTGTAATCAGGATATCCTTAAGAAACAATTTAGTCGGACATTGATAGAGATCGCAGTAGAGCATATATATGAAAGGGGGACTAGGCAAAAGATTCTAGAGTAATCCGATATACCGATGAGATAACCAAGAGCATGAGTGCTTGACGGCTACACCCTAGAAAATTCTGAACGTGTTGGTATGAAATGGTAAGCTGTAATAAAGGAATATTCCTTAGTGAAAACCACAACAAATGTCAGGGTGCAAACTATGATGGAATACCAACTGGAAATTGTTCACCGAGAGAACATCCCTCATGATAGGAGAAAACGACACGCTCTTGATCAAAGTTGCAAGCAGATAGAAGAAAAGATCGAACACATTCCGATTGAATGTGAATGCGCAACATTGTCAGCTTCCTGAGAAAGTCAAGGGCCCGGATGTATAAAGCGATGTTCAGTTCTATGTAAAATCAAATCTAGTAGGATGTTAACATTGAATCAATTTCAGTTGGGTTGTATAACGCTTTGTTTACTTCTTGTCAACTGAGATGAAGTTGAAGAAAGACTTGACATAGAACTTCAGTTACTTTTCGTTCACCAACGCGAGGTTGGTACTAATATTAGATTACAGAATGTCAAGGTCATTTATATGTCGTTTTAAAAACTCAAATTCTAATATCCAAAGGAAATTGGAAACTGGAACCAAAAAGGATAGAACGTTAAGTTGTTGTTTTTTGTTGAGAATATATTTTTAATTCAGAGGTAAATGAATTCACAAAAGACATCCGCAAATTTCACCCTGCGGGAGAACAAATTCTGATTAGTATTGTACACAACTGAGTATCTTTTCAAAGGTTTATCGTATTAATTGCTGCTCATTTTTTGATATTGAAGAAGTTGCCACTTCACACTTGAACGTTGGATGATTTTTCATGATTCTTCTTCCAATGTTTTCTTTTCTACTCAATGCAATGACACTGGTGCTCAAATATTGGCAATTTTAAAGGATCAGATTGATCCTCCACCAAATGAATTTGAAGACACTGCTATTTTTTGTAAAAGTAATGTTGATGTGATAAATATTTGACAACGAAGTCAACTCTCTAAACATTTTTGTTTATTTCACTTCTTATAGAAGTTGCTCATGAAATTTCTTCTCAAACACCTAAGCCCATCCCGAATTATACATTATAACATTATAAGCAGGCCAAGTGCTAAAACTAAATCTTTGAAGAGAAGAATTGAAAAAGAACGGATTACAAAGAAATATACCAAGAAAAAATATGAAACTGCATGTTTCGAATTAAAGTCAGAAAGATTTCTCCATAATTTAGAGGTCAAACTAAAGAAAAACAATTACAGCTTCTGAAAAGAAGGTTTAATTCTAACATTTTTCTATTTTTATTTTTGTTTTCAATTAGTGCTAGAATTTTATTACGATTTCAAGACAAACTAGATTCATGATAGATCAAAACTGAATTTATTATGGCTATGCAAACTACTACATTGTCTTCATTATGCAATTCTGGTTCCTCTTAGAGTAACTTCACTGAGATGGCTACTATAACGTAAAGAGTAGTGTCAAGCTGTTAGTCTAGCTCCTTAGAACAATAAGGAAGTTTTCTCTTCAATACAAGAAAATCATCGAAACACTAAAACAACGTTAAATTGCATTATATGCATGTTGCTATACCTCATTTTGAAGATCTTATCGAGTACTATCTGACCCTAAATTTTCGTTTCAAAATTTTCATCGTTGACGAAATGGCAGCTAAAAAAGTGGAAGACTCCTTACTTTTGTGATTAGATTATTTAGTGTTGAAAATGGGCACCATTCACTTCCATGCAGTAAAGAATGCTGGTGTAAGGCTAGCTTATGTTGAATTTTTCTCGAGGTGTGCAATGTTTTTATTTATTTGTTAATTTTTTGTTCGAAAAAGTTGACAGACCATGTGTTTGATTTACCTTAGCCTCTCGTTAGTCTATCGTGAATTTTCAGGAACGTTGAAACTGTGCCAAAGCGATTGTAAATTTGTAGTAGGATTAAAATGGTGTATTCCGTAAAAGACAGTGTAGAAATGATAAAATTATTTTTTAGAAATAGAAACTCTGCGCGATTGGCAGCGGTTTTTTCAACGAACAACCTCCTGAAAAAAATGTATCCGCTGATTACGATGTGCAACTGGTAGCTAAATTTGACGCTACTGGTTCAGTCGGCAAGAAAAAGAAGGTGTATGAAGGAGATCATTGATCAAATTGAGGAAGTTGCTATCTTAGGTCACGTAGCGATGGATCCGACCCTTAGTATTAGGAAATTGTCCAATGTGTCTGGTGTTTGACGTACAACGATCATGAGAATTTTAAGAAAACATAAGTTTCATCCCCTTATTGGATTGATTCCTTTGCGTTTGCGCAAATTAAGTCCAAAACTTCAGTGAAAGTATTTTTCCTCGGTCGATATCTTAATTTATAATTATGTTCATCATATTTTGTAGGTGGATCTGTTCTCTTAGTAAATTGTCTTGTAATGCGAACAGGGTTGACTTGAGTTTCTAAATCATTATCATCACTGAAAGATGACAAGCTCGATATAGAGACATTTTTCTGAAAAATGAATTATGGTTGTAACCGCAAAATTCAACAAGTTTTTACATACGATATTACTTATCATCTATTTTTGAGAATATTTTGCTTTCAAAATATTCAATTAAATTATTTGTATTTATCATTATATTATTGTATTTATTTGTCTTTCTCAATTCGTAATTCAAATGATTTGATAACAAAAATAGAAAATATTGTCATTCCAAGTAATGCAAAGTTAGTCTCTTTTGATGTCAAGAATTTGTTTCCAAGTATTCCACCGAAAGATCCGTATAATATAATCAATAATTTGTTAACACAAAATATGACGAATCCACGAATTAAATACGACATTATGGCTTTATTAGATGTTTGCATATCTCAAAATTATTTTTATTTAACGAGGTAAAACACAAGGTTTAACTTTGATCTACACTTTATTTGAAAAAATTCGACGACGTTTCGCTGACACAGCAGCTTTATCAAGAATGAAAAATAGAATTGTTTTTATAAAAGTGATGAGGGACTTATAATGGGAAACCCCTTAATCCCTCTTTTAGCAGAAATTTTCATGGATAATATAGAAAAAACTATTCCTAAACACCCGCTTAGTAAACATTTCCTATATTGGTATCGATATGTCGTTGACATTATGGGGGGTTTCACAGAAACAAACAGACAATTCACTGTATTCTAAAATTTCATCAACAACCTGCACCCAAATATAAAATTCACTTCTGAAATAGAACAGAACAATTCGATCAATTTCCTAAACCTAACAAAAACAAGATCAAATAATAAACACCAATTTTCAATTTACCATGAGCCTTTCCATACAGATATCACAATTCATTATACATCGGCACATCCTCACCAACATAAAGTTGCAGCATTTAATAGCTATATACATAGACTCTTGAGCACACCGATGTCTAATGATAATTATTTCAAAGAATTGAATTCGATAAAAAGATCACAATAAATAATGGTTATAATGCAAATTCAGTTAGCAGTATATTATATAAGAAAAACAAACATTAGCTTTACAACATATATATCCAATCAGCGAACACCAAGACAAGAAATTCAATAGTTTAACATATATAGGCAATATTAGCAATAATGTGAAATCCTTCTTAAGAATTCAAATTTAAATATAGCGTTCTAAACATCAACAGCTTAGGTTCATTTATCAGAAATTATAAGTCTCCAATTAATAAAGAAAATTAATCAGGTGTTTATAGATTGGATTGTGCAGATTGCAATTAATTTTTATATAGGTAGAACAAGAAGAAATTTTAATGTTAGAATCTCAGAACATAAACGCAGTCTCATCGATGGAAAAACCGCTTCAAATTCTTCAAATCATCTCAGGGAAAATAGTCACTCTTTCAATTCAGAATTTAAAATCCTACATTCTGAGAATAGAGGTATAAAACTCAATCTTTTGGAAGTACTTGAAATTAACAGATTTAGGTATTCACCGGAAATTCTTAATGATCAGGTAGACATAAATAACTCACCCTTATTGAATTTATTTCCTGAACACTAGATCATGACTGATATTTTATGCTAATTTGGAATTAAAAATACTCAATTATTCTTTAACAAGAAGCTGATTTAGGAAAAAGTTTTATGCAATTCAAATACTGGTTACCATTGGTTTGACGCATTGCTAGCTGATTAATTTTTAACTTCTTGTTGAATAACTTATGCAACCCAAATATGAATTTGACATACAGTTGACACATTGTATAAAACTGGGCCAAGGAGTGCCCAATGGAATCTTATACTAACAGAATACAACATAAACTGTACTTGTCGTCTCGTGAGTAATTCCTAGTAATCTTAACATCTCACATGAAACAATTCAGCACCTTGTAGTATACATTTTGGGCATATGATGCTTTGCCGATTTTGCGTTTGCTGAGAAAGAGAATCTTTGCGCAGAATCAGAATGGGGCATTGTTATGTTGTCCTTGAACAAAAAAGTGAATTTGACTAAGAAATCATTATCGACTTTGGATACATCAGCTTAGATCTGGGTCCATACGATCGAAGGCCAGATAACTTGTAATCATTAATAGTGTCAGTTATCATTGCAAGGTCTAGGTGAGTGGTTCGGAGTCCACTATAAACTGTAGGTCCATAGAAAAAAAATGTTGAGTTCGTTAAAATTTAGAAAATCATATTCCCTAGACATATATTTCTGGCAAATCCTGTCTTACGATATCTTTCTTTTATTCAGTCAGTAATATATAGTCGTTAACTATCACTTTCATCAGATAAGATTTTACTTTAGATAATACATGCCTAATATGATAAGGACAAAAGAAAATTCATAATTCCTTAAATATAACAATATTGCCCTGAAATATATTCAATTTATAACTGAGGGTTTAAAGATCCCAAGGCAATTTTCTTGGATGAAGTTGAGCTCTCGAAGTAAAACAAATCTCAGCCAAGTTTATATGAATTCCGACTAGCGGAATTAAAGAAACAATGGAAATCGTTCTTTGCAATTCCTCGTTTTTAACGTACGAAGATTAAACGTTTCACAAACCGTGATAAGAGGATTGGTTATTTTTAATGGTTTGATTTCCCACAGGCTTCAGCCTCGATGTTTTTGCTTATTTTCTACAAAATAAACTCCAGGTAATTGACATATAGGAACTGTTTTTAATTTTCCGCTAAAAACTTCACATGGTTCAATTTCAACTCCACAAAGTATATTCTGATATTATGTATAGAAAACTGTAGGCACCAATTAATCGTATTCAATTGAAATAATTCAAATAAAATTCTGAAAAGTTTGCGACTTTCACATGAAGATGCAGTACTTTACTGCACGGGAATATAGTTGCGTATCTCTTCATTCTATGAGCTCGACAAAATTCACTGATTCACATAATTTTTTATATTGTTTCACTTCCAAATTCAACAGATATGGAAAACAGTTTTATATGGGTTCTAAATATATATGACATAAAATGTCAAGCTTTATATTTGTATATCACATACAATCTAACATTATATGTTTGTTTAGTTTCGACTGTCTGGTAAGTGAAGGTCATATATTTCCAAACAATATACAAGCTTACAATACTTTCGAAAAAATATTGGATCGACTACCTGAAGAATGCTTTCACATATGAGAATTTCTACCGTCTTTACAATAGAAAAATTAACCGTTCAAAGTTGGGTGCCTTGGCGATAGAGGTCTAAAAGAGTCTGCAAGAAAGTAAGCACAGAAAAGTAGGAATGACGAGCATCTCTTAAGGTAATTTGAATAAAAGCCGATCACGTGATACTCTGTCTACGGTGTAAATATCAAGTTACTCAGTTGTGATACTTTGTCATCTGTAATTAAAGACTAGTCTTCTTCTCGCATAGCTGGATGCACGAGGATCTGCTTATCCATGAATTTACTTCAATGGCGCACAGTAACGGACTAAGAAACATACTAAGGATTCTATAAATATATATACATATCATTCATTTGAACTCGAGGGAAGTTATTCCCAACAGACTAAAATATTTCAAACATCATCCTACTAAAATCTCTGACAAAAACTGCAATACCCGATACACATACAACTGTGAACATATTAAACTTTTCGATGACATTGAAAAAAGAATTGGATAAGAAAACTATTTATTTTAGGATCAATGTTCCGACAAATTTAACCAACTTTATATACTTCATAAATGATATTTCAAATAGGCGTTAAAGTGGTAATATATATTCGCTAAGATTATATCACATTCTCAACAATTGTTGAATTACTGGACATTCAGTGTGAGTTTCGTCATTTATCGAAACAACCCCAACACCGGTCTATGAAAATACATGGCTTTTACGTAAAGTGCATTACCTGACTTATATTATTTTTATCACCATATTAATTACACCTGAGACCGAATAAAATCGGTCAAATGAAAAGCCATGTGATCGTCTATTACCTGTACTTGCCTTGAAGTTCTTTTTATGAAATAGAACCTTTTTCTTTGGTATGTTGTGTATTTGTAGTAACCTATTCAACAAGTTCTTATATGTGATTTTTGATGTGATACGACGAACTCTTCGTGGCTTAAACCATAGGTAAGGAAATTAGAAAAAACAGATTCGGTAACAATGTCTATTTGATCTTTGCAACATTAGTATCTTATCCTGGCATCCTTTGGCGCCTTCGAATGAAATTAAGTGAATATCAGATCATTCAGATACAGGCTAAATTTACTCTCACCCATATTTTGAGTGGTAACTGACCCTATCTAAGGGTTTTGTTAATATGATATCATAATTTATGAATGGGTTGTTGCCCTTATACTCCAAACTCTAGAAGATTTGATTTTAAAATTCTAAGGAACACGTCCACAGCTGACAACTTGCTAGCGTTAATTTGCTCGTGTATTTTTAATCGAATTCAGTAATTCGCATAGTATTAAAACGTTATATATGGAACTAGATGTAAGCCCGTGAAGCCGTACGTGATTCTTTTTGCTCAACTGAGCGCAAACGGGCAATATTAATTATATTATGTCACTGACTGCGGAACATACTCTATTCCCATATTGTGGATTTGCCAACCAGGAAATCATGCCCTCTATTCATACACCTGTATGTACCACAAACATCACATACAATCCACCAACACAGACATTCTTCGAAAATTTTATACCCACAACATACAAGCCTCAATGTCTGTGGGTTCATACATGCGTATCGGTCCTAAAGCCAGTTTTTTATACAAATGAGACATGATATAATTCGAAGGCGATTATTTCACCTAAATAGAGGGAAAGTTCCCTTATTGAGCTAAGGCGTATGGAGCATCAAGTCAGTATTTTTGAAGTACGACTCTTCCCCATAGTTGGACAATTACGACTCAATTACAATGAATAATATTAATATTTTCGTTACAGTTCAAGTAAACGTTCAGCTAAGTTATAAAATGAGATGAATATAAATACTTAATAAATGGACTATGTTATTTCAAATAGATAATAGGCCCATTTATAGAAGTGAAGACAAGAACAATATTAAAGGTTTCTCACATTCAAATTTATCATTCTTCAAATTATAACACAAATGATACCATTCTTTACTAGATCCATTTCGCCGCATTTTCAAGCCCCTATTTGAGAACCTCTTTATAAGACCAGAACGCAGACATTTTCGTCATCCAGTAAACTATAATCACAAACTTAAAATCCAAAATTTCAAGTCTGTAGGTCATTTAGTTCCGAAGTTAAGCGAGAGCGAAGTTTCGCATTTATGACACTCACTCACTCATGATTATCAGAATATAACTAGTACTTTCCATGAACTCAGAGAGCTGAAATTTGGTACAGAGTTAAGGTTTGATGGCAAAATAAAGGCAAAATTATAAAAACTAAGCTAATCGAAGACCTGGATTACCTGGTGACCCTGATTAGAAAACACAAGGGCCCAATCAAACTATTAGAGATCGACATACCGCCTTTACAGAAAATATTCAACTTGGTGGGTCGCTTCTTTTGATGTCAAAAATCCAAGGTATCTGATGAAGAACCATCAGATCAGCTGTCATTGCAAGAATCCAGCGTAGTGGGAGACATCTTCTAATTTAATCTAGCCTATAGCGTCCCACCAATACTGCTGGGCGAATGCCTCCCCTTCTGCTTTTAATACGCATATAAATAAAATTAAAGGAAAACTCTGGATGAAGCTAGACTTGCTTTTATACTCATACTCACAAGTTAACAAAAAGAAATAACGAATGGGTAATACGAAAAACTGTTGCTAATGTGCAAGAATCAGAACCGAAAAAAAAGAAAGATTTGTAATAATAAGAAACATATTCCTAAAAAGAAAAAAATTGTCAAATAGGAAAATCTAATAAAATTAATCAATATGCCCACGTTTCTACAAAAAGCACAGAAAACCCACCAAAAACATTCTGTAAAATACTAGTCTACCCAGAACAGGGTATATTTTTTTGTTCATTTGCTAAACCTATCCATATATTTCTTGATTTCAATCTAATTGAATTTTATTATCAATTGTGAATACTTTATTGTATAGATCTATCTGCATAACATTTCATATAGTTCATCTGAATTCAAAATTACAGTGAAAAGACGGTCATTCTCCAGAATAATTCAATAACTTCATTTTAAATTTTCAATGTATTGAAATATTATGTATTTTAAAGCACTTAAAATCACCCAAAAACGTAAAGATCGCGACGAGGGAATTCATCCAAACTTAGATAAGAAATCCAGCGAAAGCAATATTCGACTTCATTATCGATAGCTATTAAATACGCTTTCGTATCCACAATCACAGACACCATCTGGTATTTTCTCAAATAGCAAAGGAATGCGATTCTAAATGATTATGTAATAGGTACTTGAGTACCAAGGGCAGAGGGAAGTACGGGTGTGAGTGCTTCTGGGCCAGGCATATATAATGGCCGCGATCGCGACGTTAGGGGATTATTATCGAGTTATGCAGTTATTCCGTTATTCATTCTCGAAGATCAGTGAATTTACTCATACGCATAAATCAGGATCGAAAGTAAAGTTATTCAATCATACGTAACATGAGTCCAGAAAGCTGTAAGTCGCAGATTGTTCCTCTTCGAGAAGCCCGACAAATGAAGAAGAATTACAGTTCCTGTTGTGTCTCACAGGTGATTCTTTTCTGAATTTTTCTTCAATATTTCTGTTGACTATTTAATTTTCACGAGTTTTCTTGAAATATATGCTTTGTACTTTCTGAATGCATTGAGCAGAGTTGAAATAATCACTTATCGAATTCTAAATATATTTTGCATGTTTTACTTGGCAAATGATCTAACTGAACTGCACTGATACTATCTAGTACTTATTTTGAGGGAGTAATTTTCATAGACTTATTTAAACATTTGTTTTCATAACTTGGCAAAATTTAAAATGTACTGAAATTATTTTATATTGATATTCACAGTTGTTCTCCTAACTTGACAAATTATGTGAAGCGTACTCAAATTCTTCAATATTGACTTGCAACATTATCGAAACGCAATGCAACTATTGTATACCGATTCCAATAACTTGGTAACCATTTGAATTTGAACCGTTATGAAGTTTAATGTTGATTTGGAATTTTACCTGATAACTCAGAAATTTGATTTGATTGAAATGTTACAAAACAATTTATATCCCACAAAAACATTCTGAAAAAAACTAGCCAAGTCTCGACATAGCTGCTTGTTTATCTCTAAAAAGTAATGAAATCTAGACAAATTCGTGCCAAGTTTAAGGTTCCTCACTGCAATTTCTTTATTATTATAGTTAATGTTGTATGATTTGGCCGTTGAAAGATAAACAAGGGTACAAAACCAGGTGCTCCATGACATCATTGCACCAATCTGTCCCCAGAACTGCTACCTATTGACGATGGAAAATTGCTACTTGGAAAACGTTGATTGAATAACCAGTCAATTGTAGGCTTGATAAAACTGCGTGTTTCAATAATATTTATGTAGAGGCGAGCCTGAAACAAACTGTATAAAAAATATTTCCAGTACAGACGGAATTCTAATCATTGATAGAAGCCGATTAGGCGCTCCAAAAAGAAGATAGCAGAAATCAGCATTATCAATGCTGAATGCATGTGTAGCACAATCAATACTAGCCTAAACAACAAAAACGTGTAAACAAAATTGGCTTCTGCCTACCCACTAACGTATAAAGAATGTTCAACGGCCAAGTCACATAACCTCAACTATAATTAAAAGAAATGGCAGTAAGGACTTTGTCTAGATTTCATTACTTTTAAGAGATAAACAAGCAGTTATATCGAGACCTGGCCATTTTTCTACAGAATGTTTTTGGTGGGATATAAATAGTTTTGTAACATTTCAATCAAATTAAATTTCTAAGTTATCAAGTAAAACTCCAAATCAATATGAAACTTCATAACGGTTCAAACTCAAATGGTTACCAAGTTATTGGAATCGGTATACGATAGTTATATTTCGTTTCAATAATGTTGCAAGTCAGGTAAATACAAGTTGAAATCAATATTAAATAATTTGAGTACACTTCAAATAATTTGTCAGATTAGGAGATCCACTGTGAAAATCCATATAAAATAATTTCAGTACATTCTAAATTTTGCCAAGTTATGAAAACAAATGTTTTAAGTCTATGAAAATTACTCTTCTAAATAAGTATTAGATAATTTCAGTACAGTTCAGTTAGATCATTTGCCAAGTAAAGCATGAAAAATATATTTAGAATTTAGAATGATTATTTCAACTCTTCTCAATGTATTCAGAAATTATGAAGCATATATTCAAAGAAAATTCGTGAAAATTAAATAGTGACCATAAATATTCCAGAAAAATTCAGAAAGTGTGGGACACAACGGGACTGTACTTCTTCTTCCCTTGTCAGGCTTCTCGGAGAGGAACAATCTTTCTGGACTCATATTACATATGATTGAATAACTTTACTTTTTATTTGATTCATGCAAATTAGTAAAATCACTGATCTTCGAAAATGAATAACGGAATAACTGCATATCTGAAGAAAAAAATAACTCAATAATAATCCGTAGCGTCGCGATCGCGGCCCTTAGATATGCGTGGCGCAGAAGCCCTTACACCCGTACATCCCTGTGCCCTTGGTACTCAAGTACCTGTTACAAAATCATTTAGAAACGCGTCCCTTCGTCGCGACGTGGGAATTGCTGTTTGATAAAATACCATATGGTGTCTGTGATTGTGGATACGAAAGAATATTTAATAGCTATCGGTAATAAAGTCGAATATTGCTTACGCTGGATGATCTGTTTAGATGAATTCATTCGCCTCGATCTTTTCACTTTTGGGTGATTTTAAGCTGCTTTAAAATACGTAATATTTCAATACATTGTAAATTCAAAATATAGTTATTGAATTATTCTGGCAAATGGCCGGTTTTTCTCTGTAATTTTGAATTCAGATGAACTATACAAAATTATTGCAGATAGATCTATACAATACAATATTCACAATTGATAATAAAATTCAATTAGATTAAAATCAAGAAATATTTGGATAGTTTTAGCAAATGAACAAAAAAATAGACCCCGGTTCTGGATCGACTCCTTAATAATATTTCAAGTAGGCGTTGAAGTGGTAATATATATTCGCTAAGATTATATCACCAGGAAAACTGTTGCTCCGAATGTCCGAATCGGTGCAGACGACACGAATCGAATCGCTTACCAGAAAACAACCAGATCATTATTCTTTACAGCTTCAATATTCTCATAATTGTTGAATTACTGGACATTCAGGGTGTGTTTCGTCATTTATATTTCCTCACCCTTTCATGAAGAGCCTGTTGATTTTTTGCTCATTGTAGACTTGATAAATACTACAATTAATGTTGAAATGGGTTGAAATACTTGATTTTTGTTTTTGAAGAAATATTGATACAGATTCATTGATAGCAAAAAATCACCAAACGCACAAAATCATGTCAAATCTTTATACCAGTTGAAAAATCTCAGAATGACCTACTATCGTCCTAGGGCGCCCCGGGCTGGTTAACGAGTCGTTGCTACCTCCAAACCTCAGAGTAGGCCTTTTCTTCGAGGTCCAACCTGGGACTACCAATGCAATGAGTAAAACAATTCTCACCCCTCAATGCACCTGTTCTGTCTAATTACAATTATTCAAGAACAAAGAATTCACAATATTTTAACTTACAAATAATTAAACAGAACATAGCTCACTGAAGTAAAAAGCGAAAGGAAATAAAAAGAACAAAAAAAAATTAAAAACGCGAATGTTGAGATTTCGAAAAAAGAGAGAAACAACGTGGATTCAAGAGATAAAATTGCTTACCCCGAATTTTCGAGGGGTAAACTAACGATCCACCTTTCACACTTGAGATTTATTTAAAAGTTGGACATTTACTTCATTTATTTGAGATATTTTTCTAAAACTCTTTAAATTGCTTGACTTTCACAAAAATCTGATCACTATTGCCCTGAGATAATAGCGGAGGTAAAATGATTAATCAATTTAATTGATAGAATCATCGGGAAATGGAAAGGATACAAGAAAATAGAATACTAGGGAAATTATGGAGACAACGCACTCGAATATGAGATCACGGTATAGTTCGATCTGAGCAAAAAAATGAAAGTTAGATTGATAGAAATAGCATGGAATTTGAAGTAAGCACGTTACAATTAGAGATATGCATACCAATATAATAAACAAACGAAATCGGATATAAGCCGCAATATTCTAAAAATCGCTCTTCAGGAAGACTTCGTATATAGTGAATTGTTTTCCTTTTATATTCCAAGTTCATGAGAAAACAATAAATTGACGGAAATATTTCTGTTCAAGCAACCACAACCAGAATAATGAATATATTCCTTCAAATACATATTCGTCTGTTTAATTAGCGAGAATAGGAAAAAATGAAACAAGTATAGTGGAAAAGAAGAAAACATATTTTACATTGTCATGGTTCAACACGCGACATTGCCTGACGTCCGTTTTATTATGAAATGAAAGATAAGATCTTTGCTGGTCAAACTGGATGAAATGTCGGTAAAGGGACTCATTTCCCATTTCGTTTCAGCTAATATTTCTTTCAGACTGTTTAACTGAAACATTTCTCCATTTATCGCCTATTAACAACTTGTTTACTCTATTGGAATAGATTGAGCAGGTGGAAACTGGGGTCGATTGACCATTTGCCACACGTATATGCCCGTTTCTGCCCCATTGCCTTAATGGGCTGATTACTATTCATAATCGCGTATGATTTATTCAAATCATACTGGTTGATATACGTTTAAATATATGGGTATGTCCATGCATTTCCATGAGTTCGATTATCATAGTATCCCATACGTATTATGCAAATATTTTTTCAATGGCGGCCGCGTCTAATTTATCTACAAACTGGACACGTATTAACGAATCATCTCGACTGGTTTTGAAAATGCTCATATTCCTCAGATTCGATAAATTTCACAAGAAAAGTCAGTACCATCTACAAGATTGTTTATGTATGGAATAATATTCATAATTATCTTAATGAACCCATATATATATATATATATATATATATATATATATATATATATATATATATATATATATATATATATTTCTAAAATATTTTCACCTCAATAGCATCTCTGCTTATACCGGAAGTGCCTACCAACTTCATTATTCAATACTGTTTCGATAACACTTGTTATTCCAATTACAAAAACAGCTTACACAAAAGTCTAGCTTGTTTCGTTCATGAAATATCCTAGTTTTACTTGAAAATGACCGCTTTTTGCTTTTCAAAACAATTGATATATCTCGAGAACGACGTGAGCTATAAAAATAATGAAAAGTGTTTTGCGAAAAAGAAACCATTCGGGATATAACTTATATCCGACTGAATCTCAGTCAGTATAATGAGTGCTCTTTTTCCGCCTCATATTTCGGAACGAAGAAACATCGAAAATTACGTGTTTTCAAATTGTAACCCATATTTTTTTCAATTCACTAGATTCGCCGTTAAAAACTAAATGTAGTACATATCCTGTACCTGAGATTTCAAGTTTTCAAATTATGGCGAAAAAACGAATTTACATACCTACCTGAAGTTGGCAAAGGAGGCTTAGATTTCTGCACGTGCATTGACATATCCCAGAGCATAGACAGGCTCCTGAGCATAGATAACAAACTATTATTATTTTGACTGTCAGTTGAATTAATCTGGCTAGCTACCCAAATGAGCAAATACTGAATTTATCTTTCATTCGTGGAGATGATAGACGGAATGTGAGTAGAACTAGTAGGAGATTCAACGAATTATTTCCTAATATGCCGTCTATGACATCTAAAAAATTCAGGAGATACGTTACAAATTTTCTTTCGACTGGAACGGTCCAGAATAAGACATCATTTTCATCGCCTGTAGTCAACAATGAGGACAATGAAATTGCCGTTCTAGCTTATTGTGATGTAAATCCAGGTGCATCATTGGCAATAGCAGAGCATGATCTAAATTTACCTCATAGTAGTATTCACAGAATGCTAAAAGAGCATAAACTGCAACCTCATAAATTTTCGAATAGCAGTGTGTAGGATCTTTCTTCTCAGAACACAAGACGATCCCGATTTTCACAAAAGGATTATCTGGAAGGATGAGGCCAAATTTTCTAATGAGGGGGTTTCTACCCCTCATTAATCTCCTAAAAATAAATTTAGTTTTAATGTGTTGGCACTTTTGAAGGACCATAGGTTCTCATATTTTGTGTATCATGTAAACTTGAATGGTGAACTTCATATGGAGATTTTGAGGACGGTAATAAGTGACTTCGTTGACACTTTATAAGTAGCTGAATCAAGGCGTTGTAGGTACCAACTCGATGGAGCGCCAAGTCATCGCACAATTGAAAATTATCGAATTTTAACTGATATGTTTGAGGATAGATGGATTGGAACGAACGGCTTGTATTTGTGGCATCCAAAGTCACCTGACCTATCGCCTATGGATTTTTATCTTTGGGGAACGCTAAAAATAAAATTTATTCTGAACCAGTGACTTCAAAGATATGATTCGCAAAAAAGACTGCAAAATGATTTCATACAGTTGAATGTGGAGGAACTGGGGCGAGCCACATAACAGGGCGTCGAGTAGAACTATGTCTAGAAGTGAATGGTCATCACTTTGAACAATTATTATGAAATTAAGGAAAAAAGAGTTTAATACGTTTTGTTATTTTCTCAATTGACTTTGGAAATTCTACAACAACTACAGTTTTGCATTTTCCTCTCTCAATTTATCAATTATCCAAGGACAAAAATACAGTTATTTTTTAATGCTCTGGGAACTGTCTATGCACGTGCAGGAATCTGAGCCTCCTTTGCTAACTTTAGGTAGGAACGTAAAATTTGTTTTTTGGCTATAACTTGAAAACTTGAAATCTCAGGTACAGGTTAGGTTAGTTTCTTAAGGCAAATCTAATGAATTGAAAAAGAAATATGGGATACAATTTGAGAAAACATAGTTTTCGACATTTCTTGATTTCGAAATGTGAGGCCGAAAAAAGAGCACTCTGTATACTAACTGAGATTCAGTCGGATATGAGTTATGTTTCGCATGGGTTCTTGTTTGCAAATCACATTTCATTATTTTGATAGGTCACGCTGTTCTCGAGATATATATATATATATATATATATATATATATATATATATATATATATATATATATATATATATATATATATATATATATCTCATGAATTAAATGTTACTAGTTTCGGCTTCAAATTAAAAAGTCTATCAACTGAATTCAAATTAAGTCACTTAATTTATTTAGGTGATATTAAATTATATGCCGGAACCAGATCTCATTTAAAAAGTCTACTTGAGATTACTTTCAGCTATTCCAATGATATTCATATGGAATTTGGGCTTCCAAAATGTAAAAATCTTTCTATTTAAAAGGAAAGATTACCTCTGATTATATAAAGATTTCCAATATCGAAATCGAGCCATTGCATCAAGGAGATACATATAATTATCTTGGATTTTGTCAAGAGAAGACAATTAAGCATAGCAGCACTAAAGAAAATATTAGAAGTTCATATTACAAAAGACTTAGAATTATCATCAAGAGTCATTTAACTAGTAAAACCTTTTCAGAGCTATCAACTCCTATGCAGTTCCTATTCTTACATCTTCAATTAATTATGGAATTATTAAATGGTCTAAAACTCACTAAAAATCTATCGCAAAAGATATATGACAAAGTAGGTGTGTCAGAAGAACAACAGGGATTCCGATCAAATAGATCAACAACGGATGCAATTTTTATATTGCGGTAACTGGTGGAGAAGTCCATAGAGTTTGACAAACCGATGTTTATATGTTTTATAGATTTGGAAAAGGCATTCGACAGAATTCAAATGAACGATGTGATCACTATCCTAAGAAATAAAAACTTAAGCAATAAATACATAAACATAATCAAAGAACTAAATAACTCTAATAAGACGAAAGTAGGATCTACACAGGGACTTACAAGCGAGATCAAAATTAACGCAGGCATTAGACAAGGTAACAGCCTCAGCCCATGTCTATTTAATTTAATCATGGATGAAATAATAGCAGGTGGTAACCAAATGAACCAAGGCTATAGGATGGGTAACAAAACTATGAGAATACTGTGCTACGCAGATGATGCTTTACTAATAGCCGAGAATGAGGACGACCTACAACGCCTACTACAAAAGTTCAAAGTAACAGCAGAAAAATATAACATGGTAATCTCAACACAGAAAACCCAATCGATGGTAATAGCGAAAGATCCAATTAGATGCAAACTAGTAGTGAACGACCATATAATAGAGCAAGTTTCACAATTTAAATACCTAGGAGTAGAAGTATCGAGCGATAGGCAACTATCACAAGAAGCAAAACAGCAGACAATGAAAGCATCGAGAATATCTGGCTTCCTGAGAGATGTGATCTGGCGGAATAAGTACATAAGCACAGAAAGCAAAGTCCGAATCTATAAAACCTGTGTGAGACCCGTGATGACATATGCGGTTGAGACAAGAGCTGAGACAACAAAAACAAAACAACTAATGAGGACAACAGAGATGAGAACACTAAGAGTTATAAGAGGTATTACACGCAGAGATAGAATAAGGAATGAGGATACGCTAAGGGAGCTAGGTATCCAGGATGTGGTGAGGTGGACAAGAGCACGTTGACGCCTATGGAGAGATCACGTAGACAGAATGGGCCCCGAACGTATGGCGAAGTGGGCAAAAACACAAAAACCCAACACTAGAAGACCCATAGGAAGGCCGAAAAAGCGATGGCATGAGTGCTGGAGCTCCGGTTCGCAGCAGGGGCTGTAACAGAAAAACAGGACATCGTCCTATTTAAAGAAGAAGTCTAAAACTGATCTAAATGAATTACAATGTCAAACGAGGAAAATGCTTTGTAAATATCATAAGCACCACCCAAAGTCAGCTGTTCAGAGAGTTACACTACCTAGACATCTTGGAGGTCGTGGATTAACTGATTTGAATAATCTTCATAGTGAACAGATTTTTCATCTACTTTCCCATTTTCATGATAAACAGAGAACGGCTAAATTACATGATATTGTTGTTGCTTCAGATTATAATCTTACATCTCTGAACTTGACAATGCAAAAGGTAGATTTGGATATATTTGATGATAATTCTAAAAGAGAAAGTTGGATGCAGAAGGAATTACATGGAAAGCACCCTAAAGAATTGAAAAATGATTATATTGATGAAATCGCATCGAATAAATGGTTAATATCTGGAGAATTGTTTGCTGAAACAGAAGGCTTGGCAATTGCGATCCAGGATCAGGTTGTTCTCACGAGGAACTATAGAAAAAACATCATCAAACAAAATATAGATGATTCTTGCCGTAGATGTTTCTGTTCTTCAGAAACAGTTTTTCATATATTATCATCTTGCTCAGTCCTTGCTTCAACAGATTATTTAGAAAGACATAATGCCGTCGCTAATATTATTCATTTTAATCTAGGAATTAAACATGACCTAATTCCCAAAAGAAAAAAATTTTACGAATATGAACCTGAGATTTTTGTGAAAATGACAAATATAAACTTTATTTTGATAAAACAATTCTTTGCAACAGAGCTGTAAAACACAATAGACCAGATATCATTCTTAATGATAAACAGAATCAAATAACATATATAATTGATATTGCTATACCCGACACACATAATATACAAAATAAATACAATGAAAAAATTTCTAAATATATGATGCTTGGCGACGAGATTAAAAAATGTGGAAAATGAAAAGAATATTTATTCTACCGATTATTATTTCCACAACAGGTGTTATTCCTAGAAATCTTTACAAAAGTATTGAGATTTTGGGTCTGAAGAAAAATTTGTCTGAACAGTTACACAAGATAACAGTCATCAAATCTTGTAATATTCTTCGTAGGTTTCTTTCCGAAAATAATAATGAGGTAGAGTCATAGGTTTTCTCTTTAGTTTATAATGCTCAGAATCTCATTTCATGTTTTATTTATTTGTTTATATAAATGTAATATAATTAACTGCTAATTTTGTCATATTTATATTAGAGCAGTATTCTATTCGATCGTTCACCACTTCACACAAAGGAAACTATTAATGAGTAACATTCAGTGTTACTTGACTAAGGTCCGTACACTGGATTTTTCCGGGGAGAAAGCCTCTGACACTACTCGTTGGTACATTGATATCATTATCTGATGATGCTATAGTATGTATATATTCTGGTAGATTGATATATTCTCATAACATTTAACGTTATCCTAATATATAATTATTCCAGGATATGTTTTGATTATAATCATTGCCTGGCAATGGTATTAATTACCGGGTAGTGGATTTATATTTTTTCATGAAATCAATTTTATTGTTTGTTTATTTTGTTTTCTTCACCACAAAGTAGGTTGGCCAAATGAACACCGGGCGATTGCTCGCCAAGGTGCACATCGGTATGCAGTCACATAGTTCACTCGGAATTGAGAAAACTACGAACAATATGAGTGGTTCCCAGGACAACCTCTTTCTGAAAATGATTGAATTGTCAAGTCCCATCTTCTTGGTGTTCACTATGAGATGGGACTCGACCAAGCCATTTGTGGATATTATGAGCGGCAGAGCTCAGTCCAGAAATCTCTCTAATCTGAAATGCCAAGTCTCTATATTTATCGACCTTCTCGGTGTGCGCTCGAGCCATGTTGTCATCAGCCGGGATTGTCACGTCCAGGAGGACAGTTTTCTTCTCATTCTACTCATATATATATATATATATATATATATATATATATATATATATATATATATATATATATATATATATATATATATATATATATATATATATATGAGAAGGAACTGTCCTCCTGGACGTGACAATACCGGAACTGTCCTCCTGGACGTGACAATACCGGCTGATGACAACATGGCTCGTATCTCGTATATACAGGGTTTTTCTCAACCGCTTAGGTGAGGTCTAGACTTACAATAAACCACCATAATTGAATAAGGAAAATTATTTGGACTGTTTGAAAAGGCATATATTAGTCTCAGTTATATATATATCATCTTTCATTTCTGTACACACTAGCATGATTCCTATTTTTTATCGCTATTATAAGAGACATAGAGTGGCAGATCACACAAAAAGTACTCCATAATACGAATCTCCACCACAATGAATTTCATAAATGTACCTTAATCGGTTTTGATAGAGTGATTAATTTTGTCCAAACTGGCTACTGTTTGACATGAATGGCGAAAACAATTTTACATTTATAAATGGGAATCTGCGGTATATTTATCCACCACGGCCGTATTTTTTGAGATGCTGGCTCTGGTAGATGACAGACTGTGGTCAGACCTGCTACCTTCAGATCAAACGTAAGACTAAACATTCCTTGGCATGATCATGTGTATTTTTATAGCAAACAAGGCTCCGCAAAAACTTCAAGTTTTATTTCACACAGAATACCTTCAGACGTCCCAACAGCTTCTGTGGCACAAACTCGAACATCAAAAGAATACTGCTCCTATGTTTGGGGTTGTGAACTTAGTTTAAGCCTAGATTTGATCTGAGGATATGCCTCATTGGAAACTCCTAACCCTTGATTCATTGGACAATCGCAGGAGGGTTGGTAAATCAAGCTTTTCTATAGATACTTTTATAGAAAAGTTTTATTATAAAAAATATAAAACGTTCAGTTTGTTCTATCCTTACGAGGTTAGTTTTAATGAAAACTTCTTATTTCTAGAATGAACTCCTCACCGAGTACAACCAATGATTCAAGACCTACGTTAAACGCTATTTTTCGTTCAGTCAGTGCCTTAAAAATTTCTCGCAGCGCGTATGCACTGCACATAAAGAAAAAACCCTTATTACCGGCGCATTCTTGAATAATTCATGTGGTATATGATGCTTCTAAACAGAACCCACAAAAATCTAACCCCCTAGTAACTTTTATGCGTAATACGCCCAAACTATTATGAATCATAAACTTTATACATCAAAATCATAGAATTATTATTATGTAGTAAAGCGCAGAAGCCAAAACAAATGACAACCCTGAAATTAAGTTTCTAATATCTCTAGATATAATGTATCCGGCCTGTCACGCGGTTAACCAGAAAATAGAGCCACATTTATTGCAAATAAAATTGTTAACGAGTAATTTCTAATTATCGCAAATTTAATAAGTACTTGAAATATCTTTTATTTAATAATGTATGATGCACTCAAAAGAGGATTATACAATAAAAGGTCCAGATGAAGTTGGCTAAAATTTTCATTTTCAAATAGTTTTACTAAATAAAGTATTTTTGGAACAATTGATGGTCAAAGTAGAAGTTTTTAAAATTAACGTGCTGGATCTAGGAAATGCGTACTAAGAATGAAGTCTATTTGTACGAAAAGAGACTGCACAGCTTATACAGTCTGATGTTCTCCTCCCTCGTGTTGACCGGTAAATTACACCAGGCATCAATTACTTTTTTATCGGTATAGTTTTATTTTTATTCCTGGCGCATTCGCCAAATTGTATATTATTACACAGTTTTTTTCAAAAGTACCTAATATATGTGAGCTGGTACATTAGCCAAATGCAGCCGTTTCTTCCTGGAGCATCACCAAAACCTTGCAGTAAGCTTACATAATACTTGCTGTTGATATTTTTTCCTGTTTGAAGATAATTTTTGAGAATTACTCCTCTCGAATACGAAAGAATCGACACCATCATTTTACAGATTAACATAACTTGTTCTGTTTTCCGGGTACAACCATTATCTTTTTCAACATACGATATGTGGGTTGTTCAGTAGTTTTCTATCCAATCAACAAAAGACGTTACAAATAGTCTGTTGGCTGAGCTAAAATCATATCGTGTGGATGCATATACTAATTTACATGTGAAATAGGTTGAGCCAAAGTGCAAATGTTGCGAATCCAACAGGATTCGCCAATATGTGTTTTGCGCAAAAGTATGCAGACTTCTCGCAATCTGCCCATTTCCACTTCGAGTTTGGCTAAAGTCCCTTTTCCTTTAATTTAACCGTCTCTGTACCTAATGAAAGATAAATAAGTGGAAGTCACTTTGACCGTAGTTCTCTTCGACCGTCCCATAGGAGACGAGTAGAATGAAAAAACAGTTTGAAATGCGACATCTGCGAAAGATAGACATCTCTAGAGAGCAGTGTACGCATAGGGTTTTTACGCAATCGGCTCCCTTTGCAACGGTACACCGGAAGTTCGTCCATACACCCCACCTGTACATCACGGCGAACTGAACAACAGGGACGCTAAAGCTCTTTATCCACGAAGAGATTCGAAATGAATGAACTCGGACATCCCTTGTGGATATGCTTTCAGACCATCCGAAATTCAATGAAAATTTCAACGATGAACTGAATCGATATTTTGTAAGAGATACAGCAAAAAAAGGAGTAAAGCGAGAATGCTTGAATTTTTCATAAAGATGAAATAATAAGTCGAAGTTTTTTAGCCAACACTCGTAGTAAATAATTTATTGGGTTAGATTACAATTACAAGAAACAACTAATATGATACTGTACATTCCAGTCTATTGCTCCTATTCATGACATCCGACCGGACTGTACCATTACTGTGAGGCGATCCTGGTTCATGATGATTATGAACAGTGAATCAGAAAACCAGTTCTTTCAGGGAGAGATATTTAACATTCTACAGAAGGTTGAATATTGTTCGCTGAAAATAAATATTCTTCAAAACTTGATATAATTTACTATTGATTCCACTATATAATTAAAAATAAATGATGAATAGTTGGTGTGATCAGCCTTGATAACTCCAAAAAAACTCGTTCAACAATCAACTTGTGATGCAATTCAAAGTTCATATTTTCTATCATATACTACAGCTTTGATGTTGATGTGTTTAGCAACAGAGTGTATACTATCGGTTAATACTTGTTATATCACAGTGCTCATGGTTTCAGCACAAATTTGAACGCCAAAACTCGTGTATAAGTAATCTACTTTAAATGTATGACAAACAATTCGAAAAGTAAAATATCAACATTCTGTATTTCGAATGCGACTTACTGCGAATAGCATTCTTCATATTCTTACATGATCTGTCTGCAGTAACGGTGGCAATCTGTAGAACAGAAATTGAACTCAACATTTTTTCTTGAGTAAGAACACCTGTACTTTTTCGTATGCACAATATAACAAATAAACCGAATTTATTTGTATAACAAAATAACACAAAAGAATCCGAACACTTCGTGAAATCTTTGTCTCTGTATGAATAGGTTCGGGAAAAGTTGTCTCTCATAAATCAGCCTCTGTGTGAAGCTTCTTGTTAAGCGTACGTATATTTACCCTGTTTTCATTTCTCGCTTGTAGGCTGAATTGTCCTCGATCGCTAAAAGCTATTTAGCAATGAAAACGAACTGAAAGGCTAAAGTATTCCGGATTGTATTGGACAATATCATTGTTGAGTGCCTTTTGAAGTGTCTGACCGAACATTCAGTGGCGAATATAAAGCCGAATTATGTTGATAGCTTTATAACAAATGATTTTAGGGCGATGTGCTCGTTTCGAAGCCGTTTGCAGAATACACTTCCTATGATTTTCGGTTGATAACAAGAATATGCGCTGACCTGCTTGCTCGTTAGGCGTCACATGTTTTGACTGAATAAAGGATAACACAAAAAGTACGCTTGGGCCTTTTATTTATTTGACAAATCATATTATTCTCACCAGAACCTCGCATTTCAAATGGTTTTTTAAAATATACGATACAATGTTGACAATACAATAGGATCAAAGAACGCCTGAGCTACGCAGAATTAATGAATTATCTGGAATTTCTCCTTCTATCGGCTTTACTTCGTTCTGTTTTTATTCCAGTAGACCCTCAATTTATGCTTCGAAATGAATCAAACGTCCATGCAAGAAAGGAGATTCTAGAAGACGATTACAATTATTACAATTATTCTATGCAGCAGCACATACAGTCAATACTGAAAAATGGCATCAAATGCGACAAGAACCACAACAGTATTCAATGCCGGTATGCATTAAAATGCCGCAAATTGCTGTGGAAAATCAACAAAGCCACCTATTTTTATTGTTTGTATAATTGGCTGAAAATTGAAATTGATATTTGGGTTCGTTCGAAAATATAGAGGGCGTGAGAAACGACGAGTTATTTGATTGATGTTTGTTCAATTAAATAAACTCATTAATATAGAAAATGATATTACTGTTTATTATATCCACAAAGGGATTTCATTAATATTTACAATTATATCGACTGATGAAAAATTATGGTCCAAAATTTTTTCTCAATGAAATTTGTTTTGATTAAGACGAATTCATCAATCGGAGAGCTCGAATGAAAAAATGGCAGCCATCTATAATTCTATAATATGATACTTATAAAATCATGATATTCTAATAATGGTCATATCACAAACACTTCGTTTGGACTTATGAGATGTTGTTGGTTTATACAAGGGAGCCTCAAAGACTTATTGGCCATCTTTTGTAGGTTATGACTTAGCAATCAAAAGCATTTGGGAGAATATGTTCCACTTCTCACAGCAAAATGTGCATATTAATTCAACTTGGTAGCACTCAAATGGCTGCATGTGATTGATAACTAGCTCAATTCCTGTGCTCAGTTCATTTCCATCTAATCCCAGATCCTCTTCTGTAAGCTGTTTCTTTGGTTTTTCAGAAATGCGCCTGCTCGGTTTGTTGCCAGATGCGGTTACGTATATGCACCTCATACAATTCATTTTGCCAAGTCTAGATGGATTGTGTATTCTGTACAATTTCATTATGATTCAGAGGTCTAGCTCCAAGTCTATGAAACTTATTGATTAAACCTCTCTACCAAAACGGTCAGTCGCATTGATTCTTGCAAATTAATTGTGCTAAGACATCCAGATTAAGATTATTCTATTTATGATTGTTAGTGTTGTGAGCTCATACAAGCATTCCCTATGACTCGCTTCTTCAGGAAACCTCTTTTAGATGCTCGTGTTTAGGTCAAATATTTAGGTCATAAACTCTCCGATTTTTAAGGCCTTCAGTATCACTCTATAGCACGGATATTTTCAGACTCTTCCCTCTGTACCTTGGATTGAAAGAATGTTGTATGATTCCTTCTGATATTTTTGCAGTGCAAGTGGTAATAGATTGTGTTGGGTTAACTTTTATATCAACCAACACCTTTACGATTTTCAGAGCTGTTTGATGCAGGTGTGAAGCGAGATTGGCTTATTTTCCAGTTATTACTATGACATCTGTTCTGCTCCGTTCGAACTCTGTGAGTCACCTGGTTCTACAGGAAGGGGAAATGAAACCCTTCTGCGGGCATCATCGATAGATTTCTGTCCTTTCCAAATGTCCGAATAGTTTAGCTATAATTTTTGTGTCTCCAACCTCACGCTCCTCGACTACTTCTAGCATTGATCTTGTGGTTTTGTGTAAATTGTGAGTGGGATTTTTTCAGTTTAATCTACCATTCATACACATTTTGAGTTCTTGAAAGAGCTTTTGTAACAGCTTCGCTTTCTAGCTTGAAAATGGTTATCAACGGGAAACTAATCAAGAATATCTGCAACAATACAATAATTCTGTGACTCAATCAAGCAATGCGCAATGGATAATGTCAAAAATGAGTTATTCGGTTTAGAAAGATTCTTTTTGTTGAAAAATTAGAATAAACGACATATATTTTTAAATAAGGATTTTATCTCATCTTGTAACGTGCTAAAATCCAGTTACATCAATTTGAGTTAAAACACCTGATTCCTGTCAACCCGCTATCTGTGTCACGCCACTGGTTAACAATCTGACGCGCATAATCCGGCTATCAGATAGCTAGATATGTGCATGTGCAGCATTCTTCAAATTATTCATTTTAGGCGTTCTTTTCTTCGAAGACCTTCAAGCGAATTAGTTGAACTTGAAAATCCTCCTAAATTGCAGTTAAAAAAATTAAATTATATTAAAATTCATATCTTTATCTTGTAAACTGTGTAGTGACCTATATCAAAATATAGGGTGAGGACCCGTAGCTAGAAAGTCCTAGGTGAGGAGCCCTAGATAGACATTAGTAGGTGGAGAGACCTAGACTGAAATTCCTAGGTGGAGTTTCCTAGGTAGAGACTCGGACGTGAAGCTCAACAGCTGAAATAGAGGTTTTCATCAAAGGCAGACCAAGAACCACCAAGATAAGTCGTATTGCCTGTTTTAACATATAAAGAAGTATTTGTGACACTATGTATCAGTATCATAATTTATGTAATTGATTAAATATCTAAGCAAAACTCACTTGACTTTTCTTCCAAGATTTCTGTGACGAATATTGAATTAAAGTCTCATTGCTTATTTTTGTCTGAGCTTAACCAGAGTATTAAAGTTAATTTTGTTACAATCTTGACATGTTTCACATACAGAAATATAAAAATCAATTGAAACTGCACTCAACTTTTTATGTTGACAATTTCCGAAAAGATTTCTAATCCATCATTCAGTTCAGTATGAAACCGATAAATGTTACCAGTTGACCTCTGAAGCGGTATACAAAATATATAACAATACGTTTGTAATTCATGCCTCGAGTAGGAATATTGCGTACATCTACCAAGCCCCTGTTTCAGTATTGATTGTCTAAAAATTAAAATG
The DNA here is from genome assembly GCA_013387265.2 of Cryptolaemus montrouzieri. Classification (NCBI taxonomy): domain Eukaryota; kingdom Metazoa; phylum Arthropoda; class Insecta; order Coleoptera; family Coccinellidae; genus Cryptolaemus; species Cryptolaemus montrouzieri. The sequence continues at coordinate 28,833,083 of JABFTP020000186.1, read as the reverse complement.
GATAGCAAGGCAGTGTGTTTGCAATATTTACATGTTCTACACTTTTTCATGAGAATGAAACAAGTCGATTGTCGATTGTAGCAACTTATAAATGGAAAAATTGAAAACAAATTTCATCAATGGGAGATCTACGTACACAAAGCTACGAAAGGAAAGAAGAGGAGGGAGGATTTTCGCAATGCACCCCTTGGCAAAGTACACGTCTATACATCAGTGTGCTGAAATATAGATATATGAGGAATCGCTGCTCTGAGGAATCGTTTTCGCTTTTTGATTTCAAAGTTGGGTTTAGTCAGTTTTCAATTGGGTCTTAACAAAGTTTATTGCTTTGGTGCATCAATAATTCCAATTGAAAATAGATAGGTCAATATTGGAATAAGCTACGTGGGTTTTCTAGATATTATCTGTACCAAAAGAACTTTTTTAGGTTTTTTCAATTGTTGACTTTAGTTCGTATTGTGTTGAAAGAAACACATCATCTGATATTTTTATTTTATCTCTGAGATATTTGAACGAAATGAGGGCCTAATATGAACATTCTTTTTTTTTTCAAAATCCTTAAAATACCCTGAGTCAAGGAGTAAAATGTCCTAAACTGTTGGATTTAATCAAAAGCAATTCATTATTAGTTTTGAAGTCGTGGATTATTATAGTTAAATGAGAAAATTGCTGAGAATATATAATTCTTAGAAAATCATGATTTGCGTTTATTGCCTGGTTAGATGATATAAACCCCTGAACTATCGATAAGGATCATTCCTGTAATGAATGAAAATTCACGAAAGACGAGATGATATACTTTTCATCTGTTGGAAATTAATTGTCGAGAAAAGAAATGATGACTTTTCAATACATATGGAAACAAGCGTTTATATGAGGATATGAGGAACTATTTCGTCTCCACTGGCATTTCAAATAAACTCTTTACCAAAATACCTTGATTTCCTTCGACGAGCTGATCAATTATTTCAAAGTTCAACATCCCAATTATAATTTCGAAATGGAAATATTGTGTCGGCGCAATACAATTTTCCAAGTAAAGGAAGTGGGAGCGTTTTCTTCCATTCACAACACAGAATAAGTTGTACTGATTATTAATCACCTTAATTTGAATTTCGTCATTTATTCATCCCCTTTTGTTTCAGTTGAAAAACACTGATTCAATATTTGGAAGCTGTAGAGAGAAATAATTCTTTTATATTGAAGATTTGTTTCAACAGCTCAGTTGAAAAATTATTCTCTCTTTGTTGTAAACAATAGTACTGGCTTACCTGGAGTAAAAAGCCATTTTATATAAAAATTATGCAAATGATCATTGATGCTTAATGTCATATTGCGAGCCCCTAATTTCAGTAATTAAAAATGGATATAAAATGTAGCTTTTAAACGGTAACAAAATGATCTAGATATTTCTCTGGAGATTTTAACTATTAATGCAGCATTGAAACCTTCCCCACTGTTTATTAAAAGACCTATAATAAACGTTGTCAAGAGTGGAGAATTTGATATCATTAATTCTTAAGTACTATCTCCTTCGTTTCCTTGTTCGGCTGATGAAAGCACTTTGTCTCGTTAGTTATAGACAGAATCTTATCAGTTTAATTGTGTGTACCTACAGCATTCTGAAAATAACTATTCAAACAAAATTTCCTATTCCCTAATGGCGCCCGTTAATTGAAATATCATCATATATATATATATATATATATATATATATATATATATATATATATATATATATATATTTATTGAGTAACTAAGCTAAGAGTCTTAGTGTTTAATAGTTTATTATAAATAAAAATGTTTTTGAGGAATAATGACTCAAATTTTACTCAATCAATTCTAGTTTATTCTATACTGAGCTTTTGCACCTACTTCGATGCTTCATTAGGGTTGCTGTAAAAATACAAAGGCACAAATAAGCATATCAATCGAGATTATACAATTTAAATTTCTGTTACCGAATGTGAGGTTGATATGGTCACTCTGTTTATGATGATGATGATATTATATACAATATATATTGGACAAAAATATAAAAGTATTGTGATTTTGGGTCTAGAGAAAATTTGTTTGAACAGTTACAAAAGATAACAGTCATCAAATCTTGTAATATTCTTCGTAGGTTTCTTTCCGAAAAAATAATGAGGTAGAGTCATAGGTTTTCTCTTCAGTTTATACTGCTCAGAATCTCATTTCATATTTTATTTATCTATTTGTATAAATGTAATATAATTAAATAACAATTTTGTCATATTTATATTCTATTCGATCGTTCACCACTTCACACAAAGGAAACTATTAATGAGTAACATTCAGTGTTACTTGACTAAGGTCCGTACACTGGATTTTTCCGGGAGAAAGCCTCTGACACTACTCGTTGGTACATTGATATCATTGTCTGATGATGCTATAGTATGTATATATTCTGGTAGATTGATATATTCTCATAACATTTAACGTTATCCTAATATATAATTATTCCAGGATATGTTTTGATTATAATCATTGCCTGGCAATGGTATTAATTACAGGGTGGTGGATTTATATTTCTTCATGAAATCAGTTTAATTGCATGAACAGATATATGGTATATATATATATATATATATATATATATATATATATATATATATATATATATATATATATATATATATATATATATATATATATACCTGACAGTGGTATATAATTACCGGTGGTGAATTTATATTTTTCATGACATCGGTTTGATTGCAATATATATATATATATATATATATATATATATATATATATATATATATATATATATATATATATATATATATATATATATATATATATATATATATATATATATATATATATATATATATATATATATATATATATATATATATATATATATATATATATACATTGATGCCATTTATATGTCATTTATTTGTAATCTTTACCAGTAAAATTAAAGAAATCTCCATTTTTGTTGTATTCTTCAGATTCCATCATAAACAAATATTTTTTATTATAAATAGTAATTTGATGCATATTTTCTCGAAAATATGTGTTTTTTGAGATAGTGATTGTTTAGTTTTAAACGGAAAGGGCTAGTGCGTATCTGTTCTCCCATTCGTAACGCCGGGATCTCTTTGCGGTACACCGGCTGCGAAATGCACTTGATTAATGCTAGGTGTTGGTTCGCAGGACATGAAAGGTGGATGGTCTGCCTCCTCCCCTGGCAGTACGACCCCCGGAAATCCCCCGCCTCCTACGCTACTGGCCGTTCAGCCACTTCTCGCTCAACCTCAGCCTGGTACTCCGCTACAAGCAACACAACAGTCCACACAGCAACTCAAATTGGACACCTCAAGTGAGTACAGAACCGGCATTGACCCTCTCAAAAACTTTCACTGATTTTCACAGATAAACGTCAATTATGAAAAATATTCTTCAATCTTTACTTTGTGGAAAAAATCCTGTTCTGAAAATTTGAGATAGTTCGTATATTAGGTTGTTTCTAAGTAATATTTAGCGAAAGTAGTAAATTATATATTATTTGATGGAAAAATAGTACTGGAAAAATTTTATTTCAAGTTTTCATTTAAAAAAATAAAGATTTCATAGAAAAATTAATGCTGGAGGCCCTTACAAATAATAAACTAAAGGTGCAAACAGTAAAAGCTGAATTCGGGGAATAATCTAGCAACAATAATAATAATGAAGCTAATTTTTGAAAACTTAACTTTGTGTTTCAATTTATTTCATGATAGTTTTTATTTGCATCAATCAATGTCTGTTTTCATTTTCTTCAGCTTTTCAGAAGATTGTGCATTTTGATTATTAAAATTAGAGAAATAATAAATAAACTCACCTCCTCTATATAATTCAAATTATTCATTTTCTTTTCACAACAGTTTCAATTTTTTTCCACTTAATTATTTTCGACTTCCAAAAAATACTATTACGCAGAATCACACTAACTTTTGGCATATCAGCTGTTGGAATATAAGAGTTGAATTATTTTACATCAGCAACAACGTTTTATCGATTAAATTCGGCTTGAAGTTTGGATTGAGTTTGACAATTTGCTCTTTGTTTCTATATTCCAGTGAACTTTCTAGTGACTATTATAAACCGCCCACTCTGTACCTCCTGAAATTCGTAACAATACCCACTTATCACAAAGAAATTTACTGAAAAATTCTTCAACAATTCGAAAGGAAAACTCAACCAACAGACGTTTTCTGTAAGTCACGTGCCCCATTTCAGATTCTTAACACTCGAGAATGTCGAAGTGGAACGTTAAGAAACCTTATTTTGTTTTGGAGCGAAGCAATGGCTGACAGAAGTAAAAGCAAGTCGGTTGACAACTGTTTGACATCCTAAAATCCCACTTACGACAATAATGCGATTCTCAAAATCCTTCACGCTGCTCAGCTGTCAGGACCGTCAATGGTTCGGAAGGAAGAACTGAGGACTAACGACTACGCAATCTTTTAATTTTATTTTGCCCGTTTTTCCGTCTGAAGCCCTGGGAATTTTCATATTGGAAAAGTGGAATGCTGAAACTATATATGCAGATTTCAGAGCTACAGCTTTCAATCAAACTTAATGCCATGAAAATCGTGTAAATAATTATAAAAACTAGAAAGAAAAAACTGAAAATAAAATTGACCAGGAAACGAAAAGTCCCTATTTTATGATTCGCAGAAGTACCCTTGATCAAAAAAGAGATGTATTCAATATTTAATCAATTGATTTAGATCATACGTTCAATATTTTCTACTTTCTTCGGATTCAATTGCGTTAGGACATAAACATAGAAAATTCTAATTTTTAATCATATTTATGAATTTCTTAGTTTTTTCTACACTCGGAGGCAAAATTAGCGGAACACTCGAAAATTTAACCAAATTCGAAGTTCGATATTTTTCCTAATTCTCAACCGATTTAGATGATTTGTTCGGCAGGTTATAGATAAACTCTTCTGCTTTGTAGAAATCATAAGAGAAAACAAAAAAATTTGAAAAAAAATTTATACGGGGGCAAAACTAAAAGTGTTTTTTTTGTCAAAAATTCGTAACACCCTGTGGAATTTTGTGGTCCGGGTTGAAACGTACCATATCATGGTCTGTCAAGACACATCTTCCTACAGTAACGCCCTTCTTGTTTCATGCGTTTATCTCTATTTTTGCAAAATATATTTAATTTCAAGTGGAAAATCACCATTTTGGAGAAATTCCATTGAATCAAGAAATTGTCATTAAAATTCGTCTATTAATTTAGAATTTTCTTATTATCACTCAGGCGTGTCGAAATTGTCGTTTGCGATTCTTATGTTCGAATTGCTTTAGTTATTGATGACAATTTGGTTAATTTGGTGAAAATTAGGAATTCATAGGAGATAACAGTCGGTAGGTATTAAAATACACAACCGAATTCTGGGACCATTGATAAAACTTTTCATTTACACATGTGCACACCTTTTTTTATCAAATATGAAATACAACACACGTTTTTTTGTATATGACCACATTTGCACTTGTTTAGAGAATGAGAGTTTTCCATTCTTTAATTTGATACAAATTCCATCGGTTGCGGTGTTTTGTGATTCTTTTACTGTTTACGATTCGAAACGGTATTTTACATTCAGAATGAAAGATTTACCACCAACCTCAGTAGCAAGGGCAGTTACATTGATCGAGGAAGGGCGCACGTACCGCTCAGTCGGTACCATGTTGGGTGTCTCGACGTCGGTTATCCATCGAATCTACCGACGTTACAGGGAAACTGGATTGTACGTGAGGAGGCGAGGACAAGCAGCGGAACGGTACAATCAAGCGAACTTCGCAGGAACTGAGCAATACGGTGAAGGGTCAGTTATGATATGGGGTGGCATATGCTTGGGAGTACGAACAGAACTGGAGATTATTGGCAATGGATCACTTAATGCCCATCGGTATATAACAGAAATCTTGGAGCCCTATGTTGTGCCTTTTGCTCCTTACATAGGGGAAAATTTCCTTTTTATGCACGATAACGCGCGCCCTCATACTGCGCGCATAGTGATAGAATATCTCAATGAAGTTGGGATCACACGAATGGACTGGCCGTCGCGGTCACCGGATTTAAACCCGATCGAACACATTTGGGACATTCTTGGAAGAAGGGTTCGACAACGGAATCCAGGCAACGTTGAAGAGCTGACATCGGCTTTGGTGGAAGAGTGGGACAACATACCTCAACAGATGATAGACAACATCATTGGGAGTATGCGAAATCGTATGCGCGCTGTAATAAGAGCTTCGGGGGGTCATACTCGCTACTAAAATCAAATGTTTTTTTTTTGTGGGTCATCATGAACATTTTTCTCAACATGTTGATTTCATTTCACGAGTGTATCGCCAGGATACACACTTGCTCTCAATTTTGGACAGGAATGATAATTATTATAGAGTGTCACTCAAAAAATTCAAAAATAAATGTGCAAAATCAACGATTTCTCCAGTGTACTTCGAGTTCTCCCGGAGCGTGAAATTGGCCAGCGAATTTCAAAAATTTTCATTTCGTTAGATTTCCGCTTCTCTAATTTTGATTTTATTTTTTGGCTAACCTCCGATGTTATGCACCTACGCAAGATTAAAAATAAATTCTTGAAATTTGTGACTTTTCGCTTCAAATTGGATATCTCGCGTAAAAATAGAGATAAATGCATAAAACAAGAAGAGCGTTACTGTAGGAAGATGTGTCTTGACAGACCATGATATTGTATGTTTCAAATCGGACCACGAAATTCCACAGGGTGTTAGGAATATTTGACAAAAAAAAACACTTTTAGTTTTGCCCCCGTATAAAATTTTTTTCAATTTTTTTTTGTTTTCTCTTATAATTTCTACAAAGCGGAAGAGTTGATCTATAACTTGCCGAAAAAATTATTCAAATCGGTTGAGAATTAAGAAAAAAATCGGACTTCGAATTTGGTTAAATTTTCGAGTGCTAATTTTGCCTCCGAGTGTAGTTACTTATTGTTGAAAAAGCATTTCACTAGTCAATTGTTAGTCATTAATTCGAAATTTTGAGATTATTTTTAATTCTTCATCATATGTTGAAGAATGCGATGCAATTATATGTAGAAAATTACTCAGTTTCTATTCATTTTTTAATCGTAAATTTGTAGGATAGACTGCTGAGTGAACCCACATTCGATTGATTTGCAAATTTTGGTAGTGGGTTTAAAGAGAGCCCTGCAGCTACAATCTAACCGAGACTACGAATCTCAAGCCATACTGATTATTTTTTCTGAAACCGTCCCTGGTTGAGATAATTAGATTGTTTAACCACCCTAATGAATGACTGTACCAGCATATAAAATGATAAATTCATCTCGTTAGAAATGAAGGGTGAAGATATTTGTTCATAGCGACAAAGCTCCACTTTTGTGTGTAAATGTACAAATATGTCATCCCAAGAGTTACTATTTAACTACAAATTTTTTCTTCATTCTGAACACTTGAATCTTCAAAGCTATGGCAGAGAAAAAATATTTTAATTACTGACTCATATTGCTTTTAAAGGATGGGTGCTTTGAATAATTAACGTATTCGCCTTCTTGTGAAAGGTACTAAAAATACATACCTGAAGATATTCGGAATAAATTTGAATTCAGATTAGATATTCAAAAAAATTGAAGTGAATGAAATTATAGAGTTTCTTCATTCAGAAGACTGCAAAGTTTATAGTTCTGATTAAGATTAAATTAAAGAAGAGATAAAACAGATGACTAGAATGAAGAATTGCAGGATTGATTCACAATTTTCCGAAACATTATATATCAAATGTATACGGAATATGTGAACTTCTGGCTCAAATCACAGCTACCTTCTCGCCATGCTCAAAATCAAATGATCATGCATAAAAATGAAATTCGAATTGAAATTTTCTACCTATTCAACAATAACATTATGAAGAATGTTCGGACGACGCAGTGATAAAACTTTATATCCAAATGTGAGATGGTCTTCGCCCCATACCATAAATGAACCGCATCTATTATTGTGAACCTTCTGTATATTTGCGAGTCTTGATCTATTTCCTGGAGATCTTCACGTTCTTTGTCTTCTAGAATATGACGGAACGGATCTCGACTCATTGGTGAAGAGCAATTTAGTCTACTGTTGATTGTTCCATAGAACATATTTTTGTGCCCAATGAAGACGATGTGTGCCATTGCCTCTGTTTAGATGTTGATACTTCTGAGGCCTCCAAATGAATTGCCTTTTCTTAATCTTCTGTAGATAGGTTTCTACCTCCAAGCCTCATGAGTCTGCGGCAGCCTTTCATTCTGTTCTACAGCAGTTGATGGACGACTGTTAACTTTACTGTTTTGTGAGTCGTGGTTGCCATACATTTCTTCACGATACCTAAAACGAAATCTCGAACTACACCCACTCTATTCTACTTTCGACTTTTTCCGACTTGCGCACAATTAGAAATCCTCTTTCACCAAGTCCTGCTATATCAGCTACCATAACATTGAAATTGGTGAGAAAATTTCTGGTCCATGTTTCGACTTGATTCACTTCTAATACACACAACCAAATTTGTATAGAATCACTCGGTTCTTCTCATTATTGATTGTTTTTAACCATGGATCTTTGACTACTTGTGAAAAATGAAGTTTTTTGTTGTGAAAAATCTGGATAGTTTGATAAGAAATGTTGAATTATCACCACATGTTCGGAATATTGTACTCAGTCGTCACTGAGATGTGAAACTGTGAATTTCAATATTTAAAGAAGCCTATAATCATAGTTAAAAATGCTTTACGTTGGATTGTCCGATGTGCAAAGGGGTCGAATAATTGCTCTCGTTGAAGAAGGAATATAGCGGCCACAATGGGTGGATCACAGGGGGTGATTTCAAAAATCTACGCTCGATACGTGGAGCGATTATTTCTACAAAGTAGGCCTAGAAGAAGTCGTAAGAAGATCACTTCTGCAGAACAAGACCACTTTCTGTGCCCAATTGCAAGAGGAGACCCTAGTGCGTCGCACCCCATACTCCAAAGGCAATTTCTGGAAGTAACAGGCATCAGTGTATCAGTCGAAACGATACGTAAAAGACTTCATTCAAGGGGTTTATACATCAGAACACCTTCAAAAGTTCCAAAGCTAACCAGGCAACGAAACATTAACAGACGTTATTGGTGTATCCAGCACCAAAATTGGAATATTGAGGATTGGCAAAAATTGGTGTTCGATCCGATGACCGCCGGATTCGGGTTTTGAGCGATCGTGGAAGACAAGCTAGACTCCGAGCAGCAAGACAAATTCCGAAATACCAAGGGGACAGTATGATGTTTTCAGGTGGCATTATGCTGGGAGGCAAAACAGATTTGATTTCGTTTCCTTCAAGAAAACGGCTAGAAATTACGTGTAACTAGTGCTGGGGCCCATAGTGAGACTCTGGCGAGGTACCTACAGTGAGAATTTCACTTTCATGCAAGATAGTGCTCCTCCGCATACCAGCAACCTCGCGCGGCATTATCTTGAAACAGAGGGAATCGCTATTTTGGACTGGCCTGCTTGCTCTCCAGACCTAAATCCTATTGAACATTCATGGGATAATCTCAAGAGGAAAATTAGATCGTGCCAGAAAAAATCAAAGAATCTCATCCAAGCCGCCACAGAATAGTGGTAGGATATCACCCCAGAGGAGGTCGAAAACCTAATCCAAAGCATGCCTAGATAAATTCAGACTTATATCAGGGCAAGAGGAAGTAATAAAAGCTACTGAAGTCAAGAAAAAAACACCTAATTCGTGAGAAAACAATTTTCGTTTTTTTACTACATGCGGAAAGAGTCTTTTATTTATTTCTTTCTTAAAATGAACCTTAATTTATTTCTTGTTTCAATTGAAATATCTCAAAGAGGATCAATTCTAACAATCCTTCGAAATTTCCAGAAAGACTGAGGTAAAATTCAAAATATCGGGTGATTCCATATAAATTTGGTTGTGTGTACGTTCGTTTCATTGATATAAAAAAATTAATTGAACCTTCCCAGAAGAAAGACAATCATTATATCTAAGAAAATATATGTCTTCCAAACTTTTATCTCGAATACTGGTACACTCATGAAATAATCATTCTGACTGAAATATTTGATGAACACCAAAACTTTATTTTAACAACGTAACACTGAACGTCAGACAAACAAATGAAGTTTCGAACTATTCTCAAAAGAAACCAAACTTTTGTATTAATCCTGAAAATGAAATTTATTTCATTCTATTTTTTGTGTGAACTTACGATCGATCGAAATTCCTCTGAGTTATTCCTCGAATAGCGAAAGGCGCAGATATAATTTAAATATAAAACGAAAGATAAATGCGTACTTGGACTGCATGTTGTATCTGCAGGATCATGTTTAGAAGCGGTAGAAAAATAATGGATAAAAGTATTACACTTAAAGGAACATGTAGATTCAGTCCCATCTGTTCAATGGAAGTCGATCTCTTTAATTTGAAAGTGTGGGGTGCAGATGTTTCCTCAGGTTCCCGATAAAGGTTATGTTGTTGGATTTACTTACAACATTCGAAGTTTCTTATACTATGCATGTCGTTTGTATATGGTTCAGTATCTAGAAAGAACACTTGTATGGAAAGAATTGATACACCGCCTTCTTTCTACTGACGAGGTTGTAAAAATATCAATTCATTACTAAATAATCAACACAAATAAAATTTCCAACCATTATTCTCTTGGAAAATTTTTGATGAATATAATCATGATTATTTAAGTCGAATAATTTGAATAAAAATACAATTCGTAGTTTAATCTATCAGGTAGTTTTCAGTAGTAATTTCAGAAGAATGCCCAATTTCCCTGAAAGAGTTCATCTTTTTTTGCTTTTTCCAAATATTCCTTTAGAAGACATGAAAATCGTATAGTGAAATCTGAAGACAATAGGAAAAATGGTCAAGACCAGACTAGTTCATTTCATCTTATTTAACGATTGTTGAAGAAGTGGTGTCTTATACTTGGTAGATGTATCGGATGGATATTTTCGACCTACAAGCTGATCAGGAAAGTCACTGTACTAGACAGCGTTTCCTAAGCCACTTTTTCATCTTAAATGCACCTCATACAGTTGAACCTAAATGTTTTCAAGTTATAAAAACACGTTACTTCATTATTAGAGGAAACAAATGGCCTCTGGGTACTCACTCCAAATACAGGCTGACATCAGATGATGGTGTCTGAACTTCAAACTCTGATTCTTCTTGTCTCATTAATTTCTTCTACAATATTCTGCGATATTACTTGGCGTAGAGTTGGAGCATTGACATTTTGGATAACGCACGTTTGCCACTTGGTCACACCAGTCTATTAAGTGGAATCTGTGTAGGTTGACTCCACCCCATTTATTTCAGAATTCTCTTTCTGGCGAATATCACAGTAGTGGTCTTCTAGGAGTTTATGCTTAAGCCTTCACTGATTTCTTAGGTGAGTGATTTTTAGAGCAGTTAATATTCAACGATCAAGTTTTGTGGTCGTAAGGTGATTGACTTTTTTTCAAAAAGAACCGTTCGTCTGATAATCCATAATGAATAAAAGTGTTCAATCTCTTGTTCTTTTTAATTGGTTGAATATTCCACGTCAAATATATGACATATTCAACCCCTTCTCAACGAAATTTTGCCCGACCAGAATTCACAACGAAAAACTCGACATTGTTCTGAAAATTTTCGTCACAATGTCATCGGAGACTTATAATGCCCGAAGATTACAGATAACACGACGGGAAGGAAATAATTACAGCATCCTAATTGAATGTGACATACTAAATTCCGTGAAATGCTCATTCCGCCTGTTTGTGTCAATGTAAGGTCTCGAAGGCCCCGCGAGAAATCTTATTTCACGAAAGCAATAAAGAAAAATGAGAAGCAGCTGAAAACAAAATAAAGTATACGCAAATATTTCATTGTGTGACCCAACCAATAACTTTTTCATCAAATGTCAGAATGATGCGGCAGAACTGTCTAATTTTTTATTTTATTACTAGAATGAGTATACAGGCTGTGAACTACACAAGCATTTTACATTGGCCTTTTTTCTGGTACTGTTCAAGAATATTCTTGTTTTTTATTGCCATAGTTTTTTCAATGAAATAAAACTAAAGTATTTAGATTCCCACTATATTAACAAAACTATGACCGGTTTCACCACACTGTGGCTTCATCAGATAGATACAAACTAATGAACAGAGTTATTCCTTATATATTAGTCTTATTTCCTACTTAATATTACAATAGGTACAAGATTTGCAGTTTTCTTTAGGCCGACATCAAAAACTGCAAATCTAAAATTGATAAAAGTAATAAATCCGGTGTCTATAAACTGTCTTGCGGGGATTGTTATAAAATTTATATTGGTAGAACTTTCAGAAATTTCAAAGTTAGATTATCAGAGCACAAACGTAGTTTTAATTATCATAATTCCCATTATTCTAATCACTTACTCGAAGAAAAACATAACTTTAATGATAATTTCAAAATTTTACACAATAAAAATAACAGACAAAAACTCAATCTATTGGAAATTTTAGAGATCAACAAAGAAAAGAATTCAGGTAGGTTACTTAATAGTCAATTAGATCTAAATCCTTCTCTTTTACTCAATCTTTTCAATTCATAAAGTAAGCAACTCCGATGGATTTTCCAACATACCTCTTGTACCTATTGTAATATTAAGTAGGAAATAAGACTAATATATAAGGAATAACTCTGTTCATTAGTTTGTATCTATCTGATGAAGCCACAGTGTGGTGAAACCGGTCATAGTTTTGTTAATATAGTGAGAATCTAAATACTTTAGTTTTATTTCATTGAAAATATGTATATCGATTTTCATCGACCTCCTCAATCAAATTATTGCCATAGTCTTTGCTAACTTCGTTAATTTAAATAAAATATTGAATAATTGTCAATATTGAGAAACAGATTCGGAATCTACAACCTTAAGGATTTCACAAAATTGTGACCAAATGGGTTGTTTTAAAAACCGACCAAGATATGTTCGATTAAGAGTAGCTACAATTGAAGATAATCAATTCACTGGATCTTCTTGTTAATGATGAACCAAAATCATCAGTACCAAATATCAGCGCAAAGCATTCGACTTCATAAAACATCAAAAGCTATTAGAAATTCTTAAAACTACTGGAATAAGCAAGAAAGACATTCGCATGATATCTGAATTATACTGAAACCAAACTGCAGAGGTTATGGAAGATCAAATAACATCTGAAACAATATCAATCAAAAAAGAAGTCCGTCAGAACTGTATTCTGTCGCCTCTATTATTTAATATATTCTCGGAGGCAATATTCTGAGATGATGGTGAAACTGGTGGTATCCGAATCAATGGATACAATGTAAACAACATAAGATACTCAGATGATATCGTCGTACTTACCAGTAGAATTGACGAACTGCAACACATAATGAACCACATTACTGAATATAGCGAAACATTTGGTCTGTCTTTGATTGTCTCAAAAACCAAAGTAATGGTATACACATAAGGAGAGAAGGTGGAAGACCTACTCATTTGAGGGAGCAGTGTCGGACAGGTGACGTCCTTCAAGTACCTAGGCACAAGCATGAACGATCGGTGCGAAATTAAAAAGAAAATTAGATCACGAATAGAGCAGGCAAGAAAAACTTCTTAACATGAAAAATTTCTTCACCAGAACAGATATCAACCTGGAACTCAAAATGCGGATGATAAGATGTTATGTGTTCTTGGTTCTTTTGTACGGGACTTGGACTCTTTATTCGGTTATGGAGAGAAACATTGGTGCCTTTGAGATGTACTTCTACAGAAGAATACTGAAAATACTATTAAGACGTATTATAGAAGGAAAAGTCCAAGGAAAGAGATTGGTTGAAAGGCGTCACAACTCCTTGCTGAAAGACTTTCGTAGGTGGATTGGTTGCACATCAACATACATTTTCGTTCAACAGTTAAATATTACTGTCTCCAGTGTGTGTGTAAAGTATAGTATCGAGCGATATATGTTGTGCTCAATCGCCGATATGGCAGCATTTTTTGGCTTTGTTAGTCGGCAGTCGTTTTACTTAGTTAGTTGTGTGTTGATGAGTCTAATTGGGTGCACTATGTGATTCAAACGAAGATTATCGAAGCAGGAAAACTGTATTCGTTCAAGAGTATATACCTGACAATAGTAGGATGTTGATAACAGGATGTTTACATTATTTTTACATGTTTTATTTACATCACGGAAATTTTTAATAATAAGTTCAATTATTATTTTAAGACCCCCAATAATGTTAATTCATGCGACGAAATATTTCTGGAAATTGAAAGAGTTTCTGACTACTGAGGAGCAAATGTTAGACAACGCGATTATGATAATCATTTGAATGAAGTTGAAATAAATGACATTCCTTGAAGACACAAGATAAAGAAATCGTAAAAACGAATGAACGAAATTAAAGGTATAACGTCTGACCTAGAAAAACCACTACTTCAAACCCATGCTCAAAGTTTTCATTCTATCAAGTTATGGACGTTTAATTACGCCATAACAGATTCCACAAAAAATAGGGAGGTTGCCTCATGAAGGATGAGATTTGAAAATATCATAACTTTTGCATATACCAAGATCATATCACATTGGTACAGTTTTTCATAAAAGTATTTTTGGTTCTCAAAGTTCTCGATTTGAATCGAATTTCTCGTCTTCCAGTTTTCTAAGAGGAAATTCCACTAATGAGAGGCTCGCTGAAACCACTGAATAAAAATAATTATAAAGACCTCTAGAACCTTTCACCATGGGTTCCAAGAATGGTCTACGCCAACTTCCAAAATAGTTTCTATTCCAGCAATGAAGGGGAGAAAGATTAATCTTATCATATTTCATTTCAAAGTTGAGTTAATATCTCTTTAATTTTCGATGTTTTTTATTATTATTATTATTAGAAATAATTTAAGGCTGAGGACATAGTCCTATGAAGCCTAATAACAGAAGATAATTCATAAATTTGTATACACAGCTTATACAAAAAATTAGTAAAATTAGTCTCGTAATAAACTTCACTAGAGCATTGACACACTACTACGAGTCCATTTGGTTTTTGAATTCATTTATCGATTCCGAGCGGACCACATCACCTGGAAACCCATTCCAATCATTGAACACTCTATTGACCAACATGTGCTGTCTTTGCCTTGTCGAAAACTTTTCTTTTCTCAGTTTGAGACAATGGCCACGCATGCGAGTATCATCGTTTAACGCAAACAAACTCTTGAGGTTGGCGTAGTTGTGTTTAACCATTCTGTAAGTTAAAATCAAATCTTCGCGACGTCGACGTTGCTCGAAAGTCTTTAGACCAGCTGCAGTTAACCTGCACGTTCTTATCCCGAACGAGAACCGGACACCACACCGCACCCGCGTACTCCAAAATGGGACGCACATAAGTTTTGTAGAGTGAGATTGAGCTGGTGAAGGATATGTGTTCGAATGATTTGCGAATGAGGTGAATCAAAGAGTTAGCACGTTTACAAACACTAAGGATATGTTTCGACCATGTGAGGTCTGAAGTAATGGTTACACCTAGGTCGATATGTGAAGACACCGAGCGAAGGGGTTGATTGTCAATCGAGTACTGATACAACGGATTGTTCGGTCCTATACGCAGCACTACACATTTGTCCACGTTCAATGGTAGGAGCCAATCTTTGCACCATCGATTTATTACATTCGAGTCGTCTTGCAGAAGCTGCCTCCCGATTAGCGGGTTTGCATACAACTTGGTGTCATCAGCGAAGAACGATTTGCTAGACCTAATTCGATGAGACACGTCACTCGCGAAAATAATAAATAACAATGGCCCCAGGACGGATCCTTGTGGCACCCCACTCTTAACCGCCCTTTCCGAAGAGTAAGCACCACCAACTTTAACTACGAATGTTCACTGCGACAAATAATTAGCAGTCCAAAGAAGCAACTTCCCCCGAATACCTACGATATTTCATTTATACACTAATCTCTTAGCTGTGACTCTGTCGAAAGCCTATGCGAAATCGAGATATATTACATCGATAGGTGTTCTATGGTCGTAGGCGTTTGTCCAGTCGTTAAGGCAAGATAACAGATTGGTTGTAGTCGATTTTCCCCTAACAAAGCCATATTGCTCTAGTGATATGATGGAGTTTTTTGTAATAAACTCTGTCATCGCTTCAACTATTATTGACTCCATAACTATTATTGATTCCATAATTAGGAAACTAATTTTGAAGAAAACTCTCCATACCTAATTTTATGGAGCTTCTTCGTTTTTTGATTTGTTTAATTTTGATGAAACATCGATTTCATTCGAAAACTGGGCTAATCCTAGTACTAAAACGTTTTTTCGAGCAATCAATACTATATTCGATCTCAAAAGAACGTCATTGAACGTGTCTATATAACTCGCCCAACTGAAATAATTAATCAAAAATTCGAATAATTGTATTTACAATAAATGCTTGTATTCATAATTTTGGTGTGTGTCAGAAAAACACAAGTGTGAGCTCAGGGAATGTAACATGAGAACCGTACTATCTTGCGTATGATTCAATAAACGAGTGAAAAAACCTGAGGAAAAAACTCGTTTCCCTGTCGCTATTGCACTAGCAATAGCTTGTCTGTTTATGTTGTGTTAGTGTCGTGTGTACAAAAAGAGTACCAAAGATTTTTCTGCTCAGCAGTTTCAATTCCCATATTGCACTCCATGATTTCCAGACGAAGACAAGGGTGAAAGGAAGGTGTTTTGGGACAGGAATCTATAACAATGAAAAAAGAAAACTAGCAGAAGAATATTTCAACAATCTTATCTGACTCTTATATGTCTAAACACACTTGAATTTAAGAAAAGATTTTACACAGCAAGCAAGGCTATAAAAAGGACTAAGGAGATAATCAAAAAGTACATAACCTGCAATATTTCCTCTTTCGCAGAGATGTTCTTCCGTCGCAGTGTGAGTCTCCTGAAACATAATCAATTTCTTGTTCTTGCTTGCCAATTTTGAAGTATAATCTAGCAAAATCCCTTCATTATTTAAACTTAACAAAACAATTCCCTATCTGTTTGATCGAGAGAGCCCCGATGGCTAGGTTCGGTCTTCTAAGTGATGCCGATTATGATCTATAGATGTTCTAGAATCATTATGAACCCAATAATTGGGGTTGACATCTCCCATATATTATTTCTTCGTGGTTCTTGTTCAATTTAAAGAAAAATTTGTGAAAAAATGTTGACAGTCATTTTAAAAATATGATAAGGTTGAACGCAAACAAAAATGAAACGAAAATCGGAATTTAATTCAAATTTTTGCCCTTCCTGTGTAGTTGCTTAACTGTGACTTATTATAATTGACCTCGAAGTTACAGATATTGAAATAATCTGGAATCGAACAATTTGGGGATATAAAAATAAAATGAGTAACATGCTTTTCAAAATATATAAAATTTAGTGTTTCTATCATAGTGAAGAACTTCTAGAATAATCTGAAGCGTTTTCACTACATATATCAAAACCGTAAATCTGATGTTGAGAAATAGGATGGACAAATCTTCTCATATTCTGTAAGGTCTATTTTACCGGCTAAATCAAGTGTATTTCTGGAAGTTCTGGCTTCATACTGAATTATTTATATTCTCATTTTTATAGTCAGTGTAATGTGACGCATGTGTTAAATATTTCATTCGACGCTGGAAAGATGGGGTTTGTCGAGTTGCATTAACATTTTTCAAGGGAGTGTACAGATAACGAAGACCAGAGAGCTTAGTATACATACAGCTTGTCAGTATATACAACACGAAAATTGTACAAATGAAATATGAGAGGTGGAAACAGATTTCACACCCTTTCGCTAAATAATAAAGAAATATTTCATTCAACTCCTCTAGTCATTTGAAAATATCAGTTCAGTAAAATATATGTGTATGAGGACGGTTTTCAGGTTGAGATGTCTAATTATTGACCGTATTCATTAGGACTGACCATACTTCTTGTTTACCAACCTTGGCTCAACCCCACTTTAGATCAAGAAAGTCGTCAGTTGAAAACAAAATAGATCTTATAAAATATTGCATTTTTTAATTTAAAAGTAGTATTGATGACGAACACAGTTGAAGTTGCGAAAATTATCGTGAAATTGTCATCGAAATTTTCGAATTAAAAGAGAGTGAAATAGTTGGGACTATTAAGACGTCAACTGAATTTACTTCCAATATTATACATTCATTTCCTGATATTCAAGATGAAGAAGCTCTGGTTTAGATTAGAGTCACTCATCTATAAGTTGTTGTATAAAACGATCATTTATTTTTCACTCTCGAAAACTGAGTGGACGATACAACTAGAGAGAATACTTAAAATGCATGTTGTTATGTGCCGAGTTCTAATGACTATTGCTTACGCTGTATTGGTCAGAGTGTGGTAAAATACAGGCAAACCATAAGACTGCGAAGGGGTAAGAGATCTCAAAAAGGGCATATAATGTCAGTAATATCCACTCTTTTCGGAATAGTCAATTGAAGAAAAAAAACCTGCACGGAAGTAGACTAGGCATATTTATTTATTTCGGAAAAACACGGCCACATTTACATTGGGGAAATACGCATCTCACCTCAGCAATTGGCAGAATCTATGTATTATGTGTTCTCAATGCTTCACTACTGGTTTTATTCACAAGGTCCAGCTGTGACTTCTTTTCTTTTCCTTATTCTAAAGTTGCATTCAGAAGAGAAGGTCATCATACAAAAATAAATTCAAAATGTTCAGTATCTTTGATAAATCAAAAACTTCTAAGGCTACCTTCGTATATCGATAAGTGGATATCCCAAATCATACCGTGATTTCTAGTCTAAAATAGATATACTTCTATCTAAAACACTTGAAAGTCCAATGCGAATATAATTGTTGGTTCTGATTTATTCAGGTTTTCTATTAGCTGGTAACAAACTATAACTCCCAATAGATTTGTGCATTAACTGATCATATGCAACTTTCATGAAAGCCCGATTACTTCAGCTTTAATCAGAGATATAAGAGAAAAGCTATTACCTGTACAAATATACACGGTTATGCTTCATAATAAATTAAAAGGAGCAAAGAGAATATCTTAGCAACCTAGCACCAAAGTGCTGTTTATTCCATGAAATTCAAATATAAATGAAGAGAATTATTAATTTTCTAATAAAGGAATTACATTTCGAATGAGCTCCTGAATGCTCTGAAGAATATTAATCCTTAGGTGCCGTGCTCAAGGCATTAAGTTATATATTATTGATAACGCTTAGAGGAGGGATGTTCCAAGGAGCTTTGATAATATGTACGTACATCCATCACTTTAAATTTCTTCGACATCTTCATTAAGGATCATCTCTAGATTTTCCGGCTCTTCCCTTCCAAATATGATGCGAAAAGTTGATGTCGCAGTAACGAAAAATGATTTCTACGGTAACTGGATGAAATATTAAGATTTATTACAGAATATTCTTAAAAATTCGTGCAATATGAGTGAACTTATTTTATACTAATTTTTGAATAATTTTTAGATTATCGAATATCTTGTCCAGATCAACATCATGATTTGTTGTTTTACTGAACGATAACAGTTTCCTGTATCAGCTTATATTATTGATGGACTTTTCAGTAGCTGCTTTCAGTATAGGTATACGAATTGCCTACTCCATTACTCCTTCGCTTCTGAATCCTTGTGTTTGACACACATCAAATATCTGTCAAAAAATTTTATATGGTTTGGACGCACGTGGTAGTATCTAATTGAAAGACCAACAATGTTTCTTATTTTTTCTCCACTCAGTTACGGCCAAAGCTAGCCTTCAGAAAGCCTTATTCTCAGATTTCTCATGTTTTTATTTTCTGGCATTAACTGCTATATTTAACGTTCAGTTCAACTAAATACTCCCATCAGTGTCTACGCTTCATATCATGTCTTATCCTAAAGAAGTGATGCTCTATAATTGGCATATCGAGTATATCAGTTTTACCATCGCATATTTTTCTATGAAATCGATATAGTTATAGATGATTCACTTAGATGAGTGACAGATATGTTTATTCATGAAAAAAAAAATAGATAAAATATAAAGAATATACAGCGTGTCCGTGAATTGCGTGTACAATGTTATACCACAGATTCTTCAGCTCGAAATAAGTCGATTTAGGCCAACTTATCTATATGAAAAGTTTCTTCGTTCGGCCGCTAGAGGTTGCCAAATGCAAAGTCTTTTTATCTTTCAAATAATTCAAGAACGACTCGATCGATAGAAATCATATTTGGTATGCGTAATCGGATGCATTATTCACGTTTTTTAGTGATCCACTGAATGAAAGTTTAACAAGTGTCCCTGAAAACTCGAACGTGTTTTTAATCAACCATAATTTTTCAACTGTCTGCGTTTGAGCAAAATTGTTTGAAACATTGAGTAGCTAGACTAATTATCAAACATTTTTGTCTCCTGAGAAATTTTGATATGATGAGCGGTTCAATCACAAAAAAACAATTCAATTTTTCAATTTCATGATTTAATTTCTTCAATCACCAAGAAGGTCAAAAATATCACATATTGACCATGTTGGCTTTGAATGTGTTTCTGTAGTCTGGCAGATTGTCATTTTATTAGGCTTGACAACCAATTGTTGACACAACAGTGTTCCTTAAGTTCTTGACCAAGGTACTTTGGTGATTTTTTCATCACTATTAGGCACGGAGATCTATTGTAATTAACTATGAAATGGTTGAAATGGTTATGGTGTGCGGATTTTGTCAAGGCAATGAACGTGAAAGCGCGAGAGTATATGCTGAAAGATTTCCAGATCGCATAGTGCCGAATCACCAAACGTTTGGAAATCTGGAGAAGCGTATTAACGTATGGCTTCCAGTAATGGACAATTTCATTATTGGTCCGGTAGTGATCCCAGATCGATTAAATGGAAAGGCATATTTGAATTTTTAGCAAGAAATTTTGCCGGATTTATTTGACGATATTCCAGTATTACTGCTTGCAGAAATGTGATTTATGCACGACTGTCACCTCCTCACTTCACTTTAACGGTTTGCGAGTTCTTACATGCACAGTATGCGAATCGTTTGATCGGAAGGGGATCTGATGCTCCTGCAAGTTGGCCAGCACGATCTCCCGACTTGACACCGTGCGACTGCTTTCAAATGAAATTGAAGAACTGTTTTTTGTGATTGAAGCGCCCATCATATCATAATTTCTCAAGAGACAAAAAAGTTTAATAATTAGTTCAGCTACTCAATGTCTAAAACAGTTTTGCTCAAACGCAAACAGTTGAAAAATGATGATTGATTAAAAACACGTTCGAGTTTTTAGGGACACTTGTTAAACTTTAAGGTCATTAAAAGGATCACAAAAAAACGTGAATAACGCACCCGATTACGCATACCGAATATGGTTTATATCGATAGAGTCATTCTAGAATTATTTAAAAAATAAAAAAAAACGAAGAAACTTTTCATATAGGTGAGTTGGCCTGTGGTATAACGATGCACCCTGTATAAATCAAAAAATTATCATATCAATGTAAAACTAACAAAATTGCATCCTTAAAACTATATGATGCATTGAAAAATTGAAGAAAAATGAAGTGAATGAATAAACTCTACCACCTCTGCACGCAGTAAAAAATTGTATGAGGGGTTTTCTACAAAATTTATACTCAACCTCAAATTAACCTATTTACTTTCTTTATAAAAAAAAATTATTCATGATTTATGTTCGGACGTAAGCATTTTTTATAACAACTGCCTGGTATATGAAAGCTCGAGTTTGCTAATATCCACCTTTTGAGAAGCTTTGAAAATTTAGGAATCTCCCTTGTTGCTCTAACATCTACTGGCAAATGGTTGTACGCCTTTGGGACAAGAAAAGTAAATGATCTTTGTCCTACCGTCTTATTAATTTTAGGCACTCTTAACAGTTCACCGCTCGTTCGTGTACCATTGCCATGGATATTCCATGTCGCTCGGCTAATATTTCTGTTCTGATGCACAGAGACTTAGAAAACAACTGACGAAAATCCAATATCAACGCTTCCCGTTACAAATCATCTGGGGGAAATTTGTGAGGTTTTCCTAACATGATCTTAATTATCCATTTCTGACAAATTGAAATCCTATTTTCATGATAATTTGTGAATTGCAAAACCTCCGTTTGAGCTCAGCCCGCGAATCGCCCGAGTATAAGATAGCCGTGTAATCAGCAAAACTAATGATATCTCTCTTGGCATGAAGGGAAAAAATTGAATTTATGTAGATTATGAAAAACAGGGGACCCAAAATGGTCCCTTGCGGCACTCCATAATTCACGGACTTCTCCGGGGTAACAGATTCCCCTTTTGACTCTTCAATGTCTTCCACCCAGGTAACTGGAGAACCTACAATGCGCGTGACCGCGGACTCCACTCTGGTACTACATACTTAAGAGTTCCTCATGAATCATACTGTCGAACGCCTTTGCCAGATCTATAGAAACTACCATACAGGGTCTGGATACATCCAGACTATCATATACTTTAGCTGTTATGTAAGATAAAGCGTCTTGGGTTGATATCCCCTTTTTAAAACCAAACTGTCTAGTTGATAGAGTCCCCGATCTGTCTAAGAAATACTAGTCTTGTATGTATAACTTTTTCTAATATTTTTGATACATTTCAAACTAGCGACATTGGCCGATAGTTAGTCATCAGCGGTCTATCTCCTGCTTTGAACAATGGCACCACAAGAACAGTTTTTAAAGAAAATGGAAACAATCCATTTTCTAAAGACTTATT
The DNA here is from genome assembly GCA_013387265.2 of Cryptolaemus montrouzieri. Classification (NCBI taxonomy): domain Eukaryota; kingdom Metazoa; phylum Arthropoda; class Insecta; order Coleoptera; family Coccinellidae; genus Cryptolaemus; species Cryptolaemus montrouzieri. Next base: position 28,810,202 of record JABFTP020000186.1, on the reverse strand, counting down.
AACCATGAAAGTTATTGGTCAACTAATGTTTGGGGCCACCTTTTTCAAAGAGTCTGATCCAATGTCATCTATTTCACCACTTTTTTTTGATTTTAGGGACTGAATAAACTTTAATATTTCGAAGTCTATCCAGGAATATGGACGACGGATTTCTTTTTAAGGCGACTTCAAGTTTTGCCTTCTTTTTCGGTGTAATTTTCTCAGGAGAGTTTGCGCCAACTTTTACGAAAAAAAGTGTTAAAAGCCTGTACTATTTCTGATTTATATGTGATCAATTCACCAGAAATTAATGTTATTGATTCTATATTTTCATGTACTTTTTCATTGTTAATTAATTGCCAGAGTTTAGTTGGATCTTTAGCTGATCTAATCTATTTTTATAGTTTTTATGGTTAACTGCCTTAATGTTTCCTCCGTAGTCCACTCATTTCTCCTAACGTTCGCATTTTTTATTTTTACTGTCCTAGTGTGCAATTTACTACACGCCTCGAAAGAACGGATAAAAGAATTTTTAGCATCATTTACATCTGATGCTTGAAAGACCTCATCCCATGTAAACTGTCTTAGGTTTTCGTTCAGAGTGTCATAATTTATAAACCTGCGATAATGATTTGTTTGCCTTGTGTTTCCATGGACTGCATCTGCTGGAAAAAATTTCAAAATAACTTGATAGTGATCAGTAATATCAATTTAAAGGACAATAGACTTTCAAGCTCAGTTCTGACAAAAATATGGTCCAAACATGTTTCACTAACAGGTCTTGTTATAGTATTTATACTGGGTGATTCACCAGTGGTGCGGTGCTCTGTAGCTCGATTTTATTTTTGTTCGAACGATATTGTATTAAGAAAGTAAGAATCTACTTCAGCAATTTATTTTTCATTTGAATTTGGGAGGCTTTTACTTGGTAGAATTCCATTATCAATAATAAAAAGCAAGTACTGTGTTTTAAAGAATTTTACTTGATAATTGCGAATCGTAACGCGTTTCACTATACCGTAGTCTGAAAGAAGCTACGGTGTAGTGAAACGCGTTACGAATCGCAATTATTAAGTAAACTTTCTTAAACTCCAGTACTGGTTTTCCATTATTAATTTATTTTGCAGTATACAGAGTGTCCCAATTTTCTATAAAAAAATCTTGGGTGGTTTTTCCAGATTGGAAGACCACTTTTCTGTTGAAGATTCAGGAGCGGCCTAAACTCTGCTATAATGTCTTTAGGTAATAAGTTTTTTTGGTGAGTAGTTTCGTCACAATATTTTTTTCTCCGTAAAAATTCATGAAAATAGGCTCTCACATCACCGCATGCTCCTTCGGCGAGAGGAGATGAATACTCTTTTCCTTTCGTTTTCTTATTGCCCAAGGATAGCTTTATTGATGCATTGATATAGATTATCCTCATTTTATACAGGAGTTACTATACAAACCGTACCAAACTCATCAACATGCATCATTATTCGCACAGAAGTTTTTTTTTCTGTAATGATTCAAGTAGTAAAAAATGAAACCTAAACAAGATAATTCTTTTAACGAATGATAAAATCAAGATGATTTAAACGTAAATCGAGGTGTGTTAACATTTTTTTTATTTGTGCCTTCTGTCAGGTGTCCGGACATATCATATTCTGCATTTTATATGGTGAACTTATTAATGTTTCGTTATTAAACTTTGTTAGAGGTTTGAACCCGATTTTCTCAATTAACTGCCTCAAGTGGAAAGAAGAAATGGTTGATATGATTTTCATTCTGGGTGAGTGTGATAGAAATTCTTTGTTGGCAAGTAGAGTTTATGCACAAAGGTTTTCTGATAATAGGCATCCTGATGCAAGATGCTTGAAAAACTTCTAATTAGATTTATTGAAACGGGTAATATCACTTACAAAGAAACATGAAAAACCGAAAACTGTTACAGCTGAAGACAATCAGTTATCAGTTTTGTTGACAGTGACAGAGGACACATATGAAAGCCAAAAAGATACTCGGTTAATAGGTATAAGTCAAACTTCCGTCCATAGAATCTTAAAAGTGTATGAATTTCATGCATATCATGTACAGCTGCACCAGGAACTGAACAATCAAGGCTATGAAAATCGAATCAATGTTTGCAATTGGGCAAGTGACTCAGAAGCGGATAATCCAAATATGTTTAGCAGAGTTCTTTTCTTGGACGAGGCGACTTTCCACAAGAATGGGCTTGTTAACAGGCACAACTTTCATTATTACGCCACGGAAAATCCACACCTCATAAGACAAATAGGTCACCAGCATCGTTGGTCCTATAGTAGATGGATATCTAATTGGGCCGCACTTTTTCGACGGACACCTCAAAAGTGAAATGTATTTAGATTTTCTGCAAAATCATCTACCAATGTTACTTGCAGATGTAGCAGAACATATAAGACAAGATTTGTGGTTTCAACAGGATGAAGCACTGGCACATTACTCACATCAGGTTAGGTTAGATTTTAGCTAGGTCTCCGGACCTTACAAGTCTAGATTTTCTTTCTTTTGGGCATCGTTAACCAGATTCCTTCTACAACACAGTTGGATATGAGACAGAGAATAGTCGACGGCTTTCAGTCAGTTAATCCCCAAATGTTGTCGAGAGGTCAACGGTCTTTCCTCAGAAGGATTGAGTTGTGTCTACAAAAAAACGGGGAACATTTCGAAGACAAGAACCAATCTATTACGTATTTCATACACGACTACCTTAAAATATCTCCATTTCTCTGATCAAGTAAAATGATATGTACTAATAAACTCTCCTTTCTTTACCTCTGATTTTATTTTTTTTTTTATTTCGAAAATGGTCGAAGATAATGATAAGCTGACAAAATTATGGCACAATATTTTATGCGTTGACATGAATAATAAAATACAGGATGTTCCATTTGTAAAAATCAAGATATGATATTTTAAAATCACAATATTCAATAATTTCTTTGAGTCACTCCTGTATAAAATGAGGATAATCTATTTCAATGCATCAATAAAGCTATCCTTGGGCAATAAGAAAACGAAAGGAAGAAAGTATTCATCTCCTCTGGCCGAAGGAGCATGCGATGATGTGAAAGCCTATTTTAATGAATTTTTACAAAAAAAACTATTGTGACGAAACTACTCACTAGAGAATCTTATTACTTAAAGACATAATAACAGAGTTTAGGACGATCTTGACTCTTCAACAGAAAGTGGTCTAAAAAAAGACCTATAAAAGATAATTTCTTTTATAGAAAATTGGGACACCCTGTTTACTTCAAAATAAATTGCTGAAGTAGATTTTTACTTTCTAAATACAATACCATTCGAACAAAAATGAAATCTTCAAGAGTGTTCGAGCTACAGCGCACCGCGCCACTGGTGAATCACCCAATATAGGAGACATTTAAATATTCCACACTATAGTTTACCCAATTTGGTAGAATATTTATATTTGTATAACCTATAAAGATATCAATATGTAACTTTCTGATCTGACCCAAATACGCGTTCAAGTTCTCGATAAAAGAGTCACACTGTTATACAGTGTGGTTTATAAACCGCCGATACGGATATATTTTTACAGTTAAAAGATGTTTCCAGTCTCAAAATTCTCACCTGGTTATTCAGATTTTTGATGGAATAATTGTATGAGAATCTGTTTCTAACATACATTACAATGCTATCATTGTGATTGAGACTTTCATAGTTATATAATAATCTGTAATCAGGCAAGTCATACAAATTTACATTCGCAATGCGCCAGGTTTCTGTCAATACTATACAGTCAAAGGAACAAGTTAAATAGTGAACTCATTCAAATTTTCATTTAAGCTTCTTGTGTTAAGATGGATAATTCTAAAACTATTTCCGCTGAACTCACCCATGGCTGCATTTAAGTGGTTAAGGTCTGAAGTACTTTGGTTCCTTATAAAAACTATATCTCTATGACATGCACGTATATAATTATCTGCCATTTTTGTAGAAATCAATGACTCCATGATCTGTCCTACCTTTGAGTAACTTCAACTGCTGTTTGTAGAATCCACACTCCTCAGCCATGGTTTCGTGACCTGTATCGAAGCTGGTACCATACTTCTCATTACTTTCCTGGGAATTCATGCATCTGAGAACCTCAGATTTACAATTGTGTATATAAATGTAAGCTTTTTCTTTCTCCATTACTTTTTCAAAAGTAGAACCATTACATTCTTTCAACGCATTTTTGGAATCGCCTTTTCTTGATGTTTTCACAATTTGTAGATTCAATTGATCCTCCTTAGCAATAAATGAATTTTGACTTCTCAGTAGATCTATTATATCTTCCTGCTCAATATTTTTGTCTATATTACTTATTATTCCACAAGGGTTTCTCACCTAATACTATATCCATCTTTTAGTTGTGCTTCTAGTTCTTCCTTCAATTTTTCATTTGAACTTACTCAATCACATTTGATAAGAACACATCCACCTCCCTCATTCTTCAAAGAACTTATTCCCTCTTCTTTATTTTTCAAATTCATTCTGGACTCGATATCCCTTCTAGTTTTTGTGTTATTTTCCTCCTTCACTTGTTGAACTCGTGTTATCTGTGCATATCTCTCAACTTAAATTTCATTTGGTTTATATCTCTTTCCAGAGTTCTATTATCTCTACTTTGGTTTTTATTAGGTTAGTCCTTATCCTCTATTATTTTATGCAGTAAGTTGTAGGTTTCATTTTTCAAGCATTTCCGGCAATGAAAGAGCATGACTCTATCCCCCTTAAGCTTGAGCACAATCCGGCACAAGTTTTGCATATAAAAACTACACTCCTTAATGGTAAATTTTGGTGAAGGAGAAAAAAAAGATTAAGGGTTCATTCAACTGATTCTTGATAATTTAAAAATGAATAGTACATACTTACAGCAAAAACTTATTTCTAATTATTTGATTATATTGAAGGACCAAATAATAGGAGCTAACTCAAATAATCCCCTGGTATTAAGAAGAGCTTTGAACCATATGTGACATCTAGGATTCCCTAAACAAGCTACACTCGGATAATGGAATCAGGAATAGACAAATATAGGGCAACTCCTTGAGATTTTAAGCCATGTCATTCACAACCCCCAAAACAAATTGTCACTCGAACTTTAACATCCAGAAATTTCACCGAGCATTTGAATCAAAGTCGGGTTTTGTTATTATAAAACTTGAAAATTAAAAAAACCGTGTATATTTTGCATTATTAATTTGTGCTATGAAATTTAGTTTAGGTTATACAGGGATATCCACCAGGATCGTCCGTTAAGAACTTTTTAAGTTCCAATTACTATATCAAGCTTAAATTTTATTTGAATGAATAAAATAAAATTTCGAAGCATTAGAAGCAATTTTCTACAATTCGGATGAATAGAAATTGTAGGAACTAAGCGAAACCAATCATCGAAGATAATTACATTAATTCGAATGAATGATAGCAAACATCATAGGGGAAAATTAATTTACGATCTGAATAAATGCCCCATTTTGCTCGATATACTTGACAGCTCGTATACGAACATGATGAAATGCCCTCCTTGTTTCCTCAGGATCAATATTACGAATGCGCTCTAGTAACTCTTCTTTACTTCTTACAGAAATAAGATACACTTCACACTTGATTTTGCCCCATAAATAAAAGTCAAGGGGCGTCAGGTCCGGAGAACGCGGAGGCCATAAATTTGGTCCTTGTTTACCCCACCATCTATCCTCGAACATTTCTGTTAGCTGCCAATCTACAGCTCGTGTTTTATGTTCTGGTGCACCATCCATTTGGTAATAGCAATCCCTCAGAATGTTAAGGGGTAATCCATCTAAAAAATTTTCTAATGTTCCTCTCAAAATTTCCAGGTATCTTTGTCCATTAATATTTTCCTCATAAATGTGATGAGCCAACAAATAATTCATTAAAATTGCAAAAACGTTCACGCTGAATTTATTTTGGAAATCAATAACCTCAATGAAATGTGGATTTTCTATGGCCCAAAAATGTCGATTTCTCCTGTTGGTTATTCCACTTTCATTGAACTTGGCTTCATCAGACCATATAATTTTTTGCAGAATTGTCTCATCTTCTTGAAGCCAAATTATCAAATTTTCACAGAAATTTAGCCGCTTGGGAAGGTCAGTTGGTTTCAATTTTTGTAGTCTGATAAAAGAATACGGGTGCATGTTATGTTTCTTAAGGATCCTTTGAATGGAAGTATAACTCAATCCAATATCCATTGAAGCTGACTCAATGGACGCATGTGGATTGGCACGAAAATACGCTAGCGTATTAATTTGATTGTCGTCGTCCTCGAGAATTGGTTTGGTTTTCTTCTAGTTTCTATGTATTTTGTTCCTCCAAATTGCAGAAAATTGCTTCTAATCCTTCGAAATTTTGTTTTACTCATAGGCGCAAAATTTGAAAATTGGTTATTGAATTGCCTGCAAGTTCTATCCACAACTTTTTGACATTCGCCATGAATTAAAAAGAGATTAAACATATCCTCGTTTGAATAATCAGCCATTTCATTATCAATTTGGTGTTTTTCAAAAATTTTCACTTCAAATTACCAACAATTCTTGTTGAAATATCAAATTCGAATGAACGAAGTGACAAGTACATTAATTTTAGGCACCTGTCAGGTGAGCGTAGCCAGTTCAGTTACTTGATTCAAATATTTCAAAGCATTATCTGTTAGTTCTTGCAAAATCATCAAAATTCAATATATTCCCAAATTATTTCGGAACTATATGGGTATAGTACATGCTCATACAATTCCATCTGAAATTTGACGCTTCATCTGATGGCGATATGAAATTGGCAAGTTCAATTTGAAAAAAAATTGAGTTATTGCTGTTTGAAAAAGACCAAATCGAAAAAATCATACAAAACAACGCAATGAACATTTGACATGTGTAGATTGCTAAAAAAATTCCTTGATCCTTCTTCTATCCTTCCAAGCAAAAATTGTGTCTGTAGTGCAAAAGATCTACGAGCTACAATTCTTTTAAATGTTCCTCAAAAATCGAGTTCATAACAAAAATAATTAAATCTGTCAAAAGTTTTGACAGATAAGTGCCAACAACTTGGGTATTTTATGCCTTGCTCAAATGTCGGTTCTAGATGTATAATAAAAAAGGTAGATTGCCATTTGAAATAACAAAGTAATGACCCACTTTCGGTATAACCGGAAATGGTATCACTTCGAAAATACTTCACTCCAATTGGAAATCGCTAGTTATGGCCACGTATAAAATTTCAGCTTGATATTGTAATTGGAACTCAAAAAGTTTTTAACGAACGGTCCCGGTAGATATCCCTGTATATTCTAACTTGAATTTCTGAATCTCTTCTTTATATAAAATAAATTGAAGAATCATAAGAATCGTGAAACATGATGCGATATAGAAAAATTATTTCAAATTCGGCATTGTAAGAACCACTTTTACAAAAGCGGTTAACGTTCAAGCCGATACTATAAAAATAGCCGAAATACGAGAACTCTTTCAGAGTTTACAAAACGAACAAAGGTTTAAAGGAGTTTTTGCAATAATTTGAATCTCCCAATGATTTTTTGTGGTGAACAACACCGAACATTCCCCAGGATGTGAGAATTGATATGATATCTCAGTGACCGATATTTTCAAAAAGGGAAGGAGGACCTTGTCTGCATCAAAGCAATCCGAACCGCTTTCAATTACGCATACACTATCCGAACCGATGTTTTTTCCGTCCAATGAACCAGTTTCAGTGAAAATTTCGCAGTATCAAAATAAACTTTAAAAAGCATTTCAGTGTTCTGCATATCCTCTATTCTCCGAACGCGAATAAAAAGGCAACGAAAAACATTCCCGAATTGACATCCAAGTATTAGACCCTAGCTTTCCAATTTGTAATATGATATATAAGTATCGGGTTCTCTCAAAAGCGCCATCCTCAAACACGATATCTAATGTGCTCGCTTGTGTATCCGTTCCAATAGTTGATGAATTTTACTAAGCATCCCTTTTTATATCCTCAGAGCCGATATCGTTTCATATTCACCCTTCGAATTTTTTCATTTTCGCGAACAGAGGAAAGCAGCTACATTCGATATACCAGGCAACAGAAATTAAAGCTGAAAAGCAAGGGAGTAAGAATTCTATCAATATTTTTCAGACTACTGCTTTCGAAGCAATTAGATGTACAGGGTGGACAGATTTCGGTGTTTTGGCACTGCAGCTAAGGAAAATATTGTGAATAGAGAAAATTGATCCTCCCTTCCCCATATTCTTGTCAATTTTTGAAGTTATTTAAAAATGGTTTTGGCATTTCACAGGCACTTATTTACTACGTGCGAAATGTCTTATTTGGTCCATTGGCTTTTGAATTATAGTGCAAATTTGCATTTCATTAAATGTGAACCATAAGTAACATCGGTTTCCTTGTAAAAGTTTTTTCTCCTTCTTCAAAAATATATCAAACGAACATTCTATAACTCTTCCCTAATTTATGTAATTATTCACAGAATTTACACGGAATGATTGAAATAGTATGTTCTGTGCTCCCTTTATGACAGTTCGAAAATTAGTTATTCCAATGACAATCCACATAAATTATTTAATGTTTTCTCATCAAGTTAGAACTATTGTGTGAATATTGTATCGTTTTATAGTAACAAAGCTATCATGCCGTACGAAAATTTTATTCAAAAAAGTTCAATACGAGTGAATGATGCGGATGCCGCAGAAGCTACTCATTTAGTTCATTTTTTTGAGAAGCGACAACGTCATTAAAGTATATTCGATGAATTGAGGCAACACCTCATAAAAAATGTTACATTCAACGTCCTGCAGAAAAAATAATATAAAGTATTTGATGGAGAAGATGCAACAATTGATGCAATAGGTAGTGTAAACAGCCTCTATTTCAAGCAGGCAAATTAAACTGGAACCAGGTAATCTAATAGTTGAACGTTCAGTATTCTCGAGGAAAATAAATATAAACCTTATAAAATGACAATATCTCAGTTTTTGCAACCAGGAGATTTCCTACTTCAACTCAATATTTATAACTGATTTTCGCAGAATTTGCTGAAGAATAATTTGGACTGATGACGTTCACATCAGTAGTTATGGAATATTCGATCGTCAAAATGAACATTCGTGGTTGGATATAAGCCCATATCGCCATATAAATATTCAATCGCAAAGCCCATACGGGTTCAAGATATTGAAAGATAAATGCGTATAAGACTATATATGTAAATTTGAGACAAGAAGAATTCTTCGAAAATCCGTAGATCAATGAATAATCCTTCCTGACAAGAGCTAGTTCCCAAATGTGCCAGCCATACACGCAGCCCGCAAGAGCCACAATAGTGCAACTCAGCAGGATGCCGAGAAACGAAGCGGCAGACTGCAGTTTTGTTTTTATTAGGAGCTCATCAGTGTCGCATATCACTTCTAAGAATCCTAACAAGCTACATCGGGGTACCCCATCGATTCCAGAAAGGACGCATCTCGTACATACGTACGAGAGTCGCCCTCTATGGACCGAGACGGTGAACCCGCTACCGGACTTCGAGAAAGATACGAACGATAACAAACAGATGTGAGAACGTTAAAAATTTCAACACCTGGGAAACATCTTTCGCTGGTCCGTGAATCATATCAAAAAAAAAAACGAGCGAAATAATCCCACTGAAATGGTGCTCTGTTTCCGGGATAAAACCTCCCGTCGGTAAATATTTGATGAGACAAAAGACTTCCACGATACACTTCGCGAGGAGTCTACATATATAAATTTGAGACAAGAAGAATTATTCAAAAATCCATAGATCAATGAATAATCCTTCCTGACAAGAGCTAGTTCCCAAATCTGCCCGCCATGCACGCAGACCCCAAGAGCCACAATAGTGCAACTTAGCAGGATGCTGAGAACGAAGCTGCAGACAGCAGTTTCGTCCTTATCAGGAGCTTATCAGTATCGCATATTGCTTCTCAGCATTCTAACAAGCTACATCGGGGTACCCCATCGATTCCAGAAGTGTTAGAATTTTTAACGTTCACACATCTGTTTGTTATTGTTTGTATCTTTCTCGAAGTCCGGTAGCGGGTTCACCGTCTCGGTCCATAGAGGGCGACTCTCGTACGTATCGAGATGCATCTTTTCTGGAATCGATGGGGTACCCCGATGTAGCTTGTTAGGATGCTGAGAAGCGATATGCGATACTGAAGAGCTCCTAATAAGGATTAAACTGCAATCTGCCGCTTCATTTCTCGGCATCCTGCTTAGTTGCACTATTGTTGCTTTTGGCGGATGTGTGCATGGCGGGCAGATTTGGGAACTAGCGTTTGTCAAAAAGGATTATTCATTGATCTACGGATTTTTGAATAATTCTTCTTGTGTCAAATTTACATATGTAGACTGTATCGCGGAAGTTATTTGTCTCAGCAAGTAATAGACTATGTGATTTTTCATCAAAACCTTCGTGTTGAATTAGATCATGAAATTGTAGATAACAACATTATTGATGGTTATTCTCATAAATTATCTTTTGCTGGAAGAAGAAATATCTATTTTCAACATAATGGAGCTCCTCCTCATCAATTAATCCTTTTAACTTCAGTTAAATTCTACCAATAATAAGGGGGCCACTAAGATGACTGGCCTGTTCCCCGGATTTGTCACCGATGGACTTTAGGGATATATCAAGGATTTATTATACAGAAGAGATATTATCTTGCTTTGGTTACCAATATTACCATTTCCAGTGGGTGTCGGAATATTCACAAGCGTTGTGAATCATGCAACCAGAATGATTGCATTACATTGAATACCTACATTGGTTATTTCCATTAAATTTCATTCCATATAATAGAATATCTCGTTAGATAACGATTGCATGTTAGTTTTCGAAATTTTCGTACGGCATTGTCGTTTCGTTATCACAAACGATACTTTATTCCACAAAAGTTGTAACTTGATGAAAAAACCTCAAATGATTTTTCTGAATTGTTATAACAAGAATTAATTTTTGAACTGTCTTAATGGGAGCACAGAACATTTATAAGCTATTCCAAAGATTTAGTGTAAATTCTGTGAATGGACATAGCGTTACTAGATGAAAATAGGGAAAGTTATATAGTGTTCGGTTTTCCATGAAAACACCTCTGGAGGAATTGAGAGTATATGTAATATATTCGTTACAACCTGTACAGTGTTAAAAATAATTTTGTTCCTCATTTTATAACATTCTGTTGAAATTTATTTCCACCGCTGATAATAAATTTCGAAAATATGACTTCATCGAAATTTTTTCAAACGAGAAAACACCATGAAAAGATCATGTTTTACGTCTTGTTAAACGTTCTTAGATTTTCGTACGACTCTGTAGTCTCATTTCACAATAGCGACGATTTGAGTATGAAATTTCCTCTAAATGTGATCCCAGTGAAGAAATTACTCTTTCTCGTTCTATCAGAAAAGAAAACATCATCAAAAAATATGAAACTATTCTATGTTTTTGTATAATTGAGTAACGAATATTCAACATACAACCTTTTGCAGTAGTATGATGATCTGATAATTAACCTTATATAATTGAATCCATCGTATTTTATGAAGCTAACGTTTTGGTTAAACGCAAAATAATTATGTTATTTACGATTTTCTATCAACACTAGTAAACAAGTAAAACAAGTTAGAAGCAATTTCCGCCAACGCCCAAGTAAGTATAGCGTTGAAAAAGTTAATTCAAAAAGTGTTTCCTCTTCATTCAGTAGCCAGAACAATCACGAGTTGTGTTAAATTACAGAATGAAGCAGATTAGGAAATTAAGCATTTATTGGATAGACTCTCAGGTGAACCACACGAATTAAACATTTACAGCATTACTCATTTGAAAGTTCAACACTTTCTCAATTTAGCTCGGCGAGTTTTACCGGCTACGAGAACGGGAATATTCAAGAAAACCATTTAAAAACTTTTAATAATAAGCTATGATATACTTTCAAACTAGTTCGGAAAAATTCTGATAATGAGAATATGAAAAATATAATACAAACTTGAGAAAAGGGAATTCGGATCCAATTTATGAAAGTTGAACCTATATCAACAACGTTGAAAATAGTAGAAAAACTTTTTCTGACCTGAATAGAAAAAATTTATAATTCGAAGGACGGAATATAAAATAAAAATAAATATTAGTATTGGGACCCAAAATACTTCCCAAAACCGAAACAAAAAATTAGTTTATATCGATTTCCTTAATCTACCAGGAATTGAAAATACAAAAGAAATTCGCGAATAGATTCATGCCATATTAACCATTCCTTATGTATTAATTTAATACACATTTTGACTGGAATTTACGGAACAATGAATATCGTCTTAAAAATATTCAAAAACACCTGAGGCATGTGCAAAATGGCGAATGCGCAAGGATCAATTTTACTAATTAACTCTCTTCAATAGAAAAGTGTGTGAAATACATTTTCAATAAATCGATTTCAAAACGAAAGAAAATGTTATAAATTTTAGTTGAATAACGAATATAAAATTCTTTCGAATTCCCTTCGAACCTCCTCTGGCATTTCTATTTTCAATGGATATTTAATTCATACTAATATTCAAATTTCCTGTTCGTATTTTACCCTACATACGGGACGTCCGCACTGCTATTAACTAAATACCACCATACTTCCGATATTGGTACAGCCTGGTTTCCCTTGAGCTTTCGAAAACCCTGGCGGACCCAGTTCGAGGATATCATTGATAAAAGCATGGAACTCCTATCGAAGTAATTATATCTATAAAAACATTCATCAATTCCAGGGAGAAGTACTTCATTTCAACACAAATTCTCATTTTGTTGTTTTCATTTTATATACAGGCCGTTGAGATATTTTGGTTCAGAAGTGTCAGCTTTCACTCGAAAAAATACCGAACCTTTTCTTCAATATACACTGTGAACAAAAACTTAGATTTGCTATCAATTCAATAATAATTCATATGGTGATTTATTAAATTCAGTGAATACTTTGATGTATAATAAATATTGAACTGAAAGCTTGAAATATCGAGATAGTATTGAAATAAAGTATCAAGAATAAATGGTAAATGTGAAAGAATATAAAGAAAGAAATCATTGATGCTGTGTTTTTCTACGGCTAACTCTAATACTTGCACCAAATTTTCTAGCGGATGAATAGGCCAATGTTTACCGGTGGAGTTTGAGCATATACTAATAAAGTTCTGTCAACTACTCAACGTTTTTTGGATGTGACCAAGATAGATATCTCGTCCCACTAAAAACAATGCGTATTTGATAGAATTTAGATCCGGAGAAAGAACGATTGGAGTCACAAAAATCAGTAATACCCACAATGCCTAATGTTTTGTTACACTATTCCATTTATCAGAAGATAACGAGATGCTTCGATAACGGCCCTCGTATTCTTCATTCAACAATGTTAGTTTCCCTAATTCCGTAATTGTTACTTTGGCAGAAGTTGAGACATTCTCGTGAAAGTGATTAAACATTGGTACGGAGATAATTAATTTGGGAATTCTAGATATCTAGAACTGACCCGGTATGCTAAGTATCATATTCCTGGGAAAACGAAGTTGATATCCAACAATGTCAGAAGACAAGTTTTCATGTAGTTCGTCTTTGCGTGGCAGGGGCTTTTACTTTGATGTCTGCAGGGATAATTTAGAACGTAGGATATATCCACCTCCATATTTCAGATACCGCCACTAACGGTAGACCGACAATTTCCTCTATATCAAGGTGTTTGTATCAAAATATGTCCCTCGATAACTTAACCGTATTACCTTCTAGTCCCTACAAACTTCGTCCCCCCTTTTCCTTACGGTATTAACCGTAAAACGATGTTTTCTACAACCGCTGTCCCCAAATACGCGTCTTACGCATTTTCTACGTAACTTAGGGAGATAAGATATGACCAATGGGGATACTTTCCTCTGTACTAACCACAAGAACACTATTGCGACGAGTATATCGTCGGCACATTGGGTAAAATAAAATTCCAGTTTCATGGCTGAATTATTTCTATTTTTCCGAATGTGTCTAAAATAAAAAAATGATAATTGAAAAATCGATCGAATCTATTAGCTTGAAACTCAACATGATTTTTGTTCAGAATTAATAAATGCTGATAAATTTCTTCTCCGACAAAATATTAATTATCGAATAATTCATTGAACTTGGCGAAAGTTTCGGGTTGTTAGCCCATTATCAAGAGTAATACTAAATTCAAAATGACTGATTTCACTTATGTATAATGGTATTCACAACAATAGGTTAATTGAGGTCTAGTTGATCGTTGCAAATGGTCTGGTTTTTTCTATGAACGTAATTTCAATAATATCCAAGATGTCCATCCTTCGAGTTCAATAATCTCGAAATCTATGAAATGATTTTTGTTGATGCAGTGGTACGAAAAACCTTAAGTATGGGCTCTCTATTGTCTCCGTTATTAAGTCAAATATTTATGACAAATTCAGAAAATGAAATTTTTAGTTCCTTCAGCATCCTAATTAAGGATATCTTTTTATGGAAAAGATATGTAGATGATATCTTCTGTATTGGGATTAGCACAGACAGAGAACTAAATAGTTTCTTACAGTTTTTAAATTATTTTCATCGATCGATTCAATTTACAATGGAAAATGAAAATAATGAAAAATCTTTGAAATTTTTATACTTGTCGATTAGTAGGGCTCATGACTCTATCGCCTTCAGAAAACCAAACTATTCAAATACCCTGATTTATAACAGTAGTTCCGAATCCCAAAGTATCAAATTGAGTGCTTTTCATTCATTTGTGCACAGATTGTTCTCTATTCCCTTGTCAGCTGTCGATTTTAAGAATGAAGTTCAAGTTTTGAAATTAATTGCTGGGAACAACGGCTATAAACCAAAATTAATTGATACCTCAATAAGACAAAAACGGCAGAAACCTCTATTGCAGAGCATTTATCCGTTGCATACTGAGAAATCTAACAGAAAACTTCCAATTAACTATATTCCTAATATTAGCAACAACATATGTAACAGATTACAGAGAAATAATATTAACACTATCAGCACTAATAAAAGGAATTTGCGTTCATTGTTAGTTAATAATAAAGATAAAACAAAATTATTGAATAGAAACGGAGTATATAAAATACACTGCAGTGAATGTGAGACATTCTATATAGGCCAAACCGGAAGATTCATCGAGAAGAGAGTTGAAGAACATAAAAGATCTATTTTCCAAAATAAAAATTCTATGGTCTTTTCGGACCACTGCGTCAACAAAAATCATCTAATAGATTTTGAGAATATCGAACTTATGCATCTAGGTAATAAAGGAAAAAGGATGGACAAGTTGAAGGTCATTGAAATTACGTCAGCTCATAGGAAAAACCCGCCAATTTGCAACGACCAACTAGACTTCAATTTACCTCCTGTTGTGAATGCCGTTATACATAAGTGAAATCACTCATTTTGAATTTAGTAATGTATTACTCTTGATAATGGACAAACAACCCGAAACATATGTCGAGTATTTTAATAAATATTTGTGAAACCTTTGTCAAGTTATAAACCAATCATTTATTCATTATGTTTCAGCAAGTGTTAAGCGAGAATTCCATACATTAATTATGGTATTTTCATTACTGATTGCATTCCATTTTCAGATGAACATTTTCTTATTTAGCAAAGGAAAACAGGATCATATAGTCAGTTAAAGACAAATTATATGAAATTCATAGCACTGTACGTATTTCCGGTCAGGGAAAGGTCACTTCTCCGCTGAACGTTCTATGTATAACTAGTTGATAGAGTGATGCAAAATCAAACAGCCCAAATTGAGTGAAAATATTTTGATTAGCGTCACAGTAAATTGTTTGCTGATAATTTACTACATAGAATATGATGTAATATTCTGAAATTCATTACTCAGTTCAAATCTACATACAAGTAATAATATTTACGTTGCAACGAAAAATTTCGTTTAAAAGTCTATTTTGGTTTTTTGATCTGAGTCAATCTCAATTTGGGTTATCTATATTCCATTGAAAATATGTGAATCATTGTCATTTCCTCACGGAACTAATAATATAAATTGCTCTACTTCACTTTCATAAGTCGATAAATTCCTTAATATTCGCAACAAGATGAGAATCAAATTATTTTGCAATTTGAAACACTTTATACTAAAATCTTTTAGTTAAAGAGTCGGGATCTGAACCTTGCACCTCATCTTATTATCGCAACAAGTTTGCGGTGTTCCATATTACATGTTTTAAGTATTTCAATTTTCTATATGCAATCATGATCTTTTCTATATATTTACCAAAAAATGTTCATAAATCACATGGGGAAATCCAAGCTGGGTCTCTCACCTAATTTAGCTCATAACTTCCAACAGATTTGATCTCTGTAAATTTTTGAATCTTGACTATTCCATTATCATTCGAAAATGGCTTGGGTTCGAATATAACATTTGTCGCACGCATAAAGTTTGCGCTGTTTCACATCTTCACCAGTTGATAGAAATAACTTAATAATGAAGATATTTTGAATTTCTTAGTTTTATAATCAGAAAAAACTGTTAACTTACAGTAATGGGATTCGAACCTATGATGCAACCGTTTTGCTAGACTTGCATGCTTCATGGTATCCACTAGGCCAGTAGACATCCTACCAACATGTCTCAAATATTTCATTCGAACCTGTGATGTGTAAATTTGGCTCACAACTATCCACAATTCAGAATAAAATTTCATTCAGTTATTTTGAATCTTTTACATACTCAATCATTCGTGAATTGCCTGCTCTGAATCTGAATATGTTGCCATATTTCCTTGCTCAATTCGCAATAAAATTGTGCTGTTTCATATCTTCACCAGTTTATTGAACTATCGTTATAATATTTAGCATGACGGTATTTTCAGTTCTTTGCTCTTATAATTTGAATCTCTTCGCAATTTAAAACACTTCATCAGTAAATGTACCTAATTACATTACCGGGATCCGAACCCTTGATGCAACGACTGCTACATCGGCATGCTATCCACGAGATCATTGGAATTTTTTGTACATGTAAATTGAATCTTTTCTCACTCACGCATTTACCAGGAAATTTCTATATAACACATGGTCTTAATTTGGCTCATAACTAACAATTTCGAAAATCATTTTTCACCTAGTAATTTTGAATCTTTTAGATTCTCGTTAATCTTGTTGCTTGTTTTCATTGTAATGTTGCTACATTTTCCCTTGTACATTTCAATATCTCGTACGAAAATTGCATTGTTCCACCTTTCTCCTATCAAAAGGAATTATATTTATATTCGCAACGAGACGAGATTCAAGTCCTTAAATTTAACAATTTGTGTCAATCCGCAATTTGGATCACTTCATCAGAGAAATATATGATGAAATGATCGCTAGACCTGCTTCCAATCCACTAGACCATAGGGACTTTTGGAAAATTCATTGTACTAAAGCTTTTCAAATATTTCAATGTATAAAGAATTCCTCCATTAACTATTACTTCTTGTCAATACTATAACTCACTATAGAGGTAAAATATTAATTAAACTGAACATAAGTGAATTTGTTAAATATATTCAATAATTTGAAAAAAATAATTTACTAGCAAGCTCATATTTTTGTGGTTGAATTCTAGGTTGAGTTTGAATACAGAAATCGATCCTACTTGATAAAATTACACTGATAGACAAAAATGGCCTTTATGAAAGTTAAATGGAATTGAATGGTATATTTTGTATCTACAACTAGTCTGTAACTAATCTGCATTTTTAGAAAATTTTGATCACATTCAGTTTTTTGAAAAAGCAATTTATCTTTTTCTTAGTAAAATTGGTAAAAAACATGTTTCAAATGAAGAAAAAAATAACTCATATTTACTTTTATTCGTGATTTTCAAGAATATTCAGCGTCAGGTACATCCCTTTTAAGTTTCCAGGAGTAGTTATCTAACATGTTCGAACACCACTTGCCTTGGTACCTTTTTTCCATGTTGGATATGTCCTGATGGAACCGCTCACCGTGTTCGTCGCTAACGGCTCCTAAATTTTGAGGGAAAAAATCCAAATTCGAGTATAAAAAGTGAATCTTGAGCGATATATTTCATCCCATGTCCTTGTAAGCCGCTAAGAGGTTGTTGACTAACTCTTCATAGTTTTCGGCCCTGTGGTTTCCAAGAAAATTACGAACAATATTTCGAAAACATGTCCAAGCGGATTTTCCGATCGGATTAAGTTTTTGTTCAAACTCTTCATCAGCCAGTAAGTCCCTTATTTGTTGCTATACAAATATACCTTTTTTTATTTTGACATCACTGATTTTTGGGAATTTTTATTTCAGTAACAAAAACCATCTCCATTTTTATCCATATTCCGAGTTTGATATGCAATGGAGGTAGCAATACATCTTCAGGATTTATTGAAGGAGTGTGAAGAACATTTCGTTGACCTGGTAAAAGAGCCTCTCGCTTAGGCCACTCCTTTTTGACATAATGATTTTTTTTTACCCAGACTATCCCAATGACAGAGGAAACAACAAAACTTCGTATATCCAAGCTGTAGACCTAGCTAAATAGCAATCACTTTCAAATCTCCACATATTTTCCAGAAATATTGGTTATATTCAATATGTTCTAACAGTGATTTCATATTTTCATATATTCTTTCATTTCAGTAGCATGAGCGACCGGTACGGAAGGGTATTTATTAGCATTATGTAACAGTACAGCTTTTAAACTTACCTTTGAGGAACCTATAAACAACCGCCAGTCAGATGTTTTATATTCAAACGTCAACTCCATCATCACTGAGGGAATGTCTTGGCAAAACACTATATTGCCATCTTTAGAAAAAAACTTGAGAAGTGCGTATGTCGAGTTCTGTATACGGATATTCTGTTTTTTTTCTAGTAAATTCCAGTCATGAAGTCGGGACGCCAACAGTTCTGCCTGTCTTTTACTGAGATCCAAATCACGTACCAAGTCATTGAGATCGTTTTGAGTTATAAAATGAGGTTCTGTTTTTGAAGTACTGGTCTCAAAACTCGGATCGCAGTCTGAACTCTCGGATATATTTACTTCGGTTACGTCATCCATGTTCACTTGAGGCTGGAACAGGTTAATCATCACTGTGTGGGATAGGTCTTTGAGCAGATTGTAGATTTGGATAGTTCACAAAGTGCCTAGATTTGTGATTAATATCTTTTATAGAAGTTTTACAGAAATAACACTCTGATATATTTTCGATATCAGTACACATACAAAAATTTCATTGCAGCAGAGAAGAATAATGCTCCGGAATGAAGAAAATCATAAAGAACTGAACAGAGAAATCTAAGGAACTACAATACAAGACTAATAATGGATATTATTAGATACAATAAGAATATGAAAGTTCTAAAATCCAAGCTCTCTTGCTCCAACAGAAGACAAATACTGAACAGCATTATAAACGAACCGGGCATTTTGGTGAACAATAGATCAGACATCATTGAAGCAGTTAAGGAGTTTCACACATGTCTTCATACTTCGGAGAGAAGTGACCCCAATACATTTCAAAGACCAGCACTTCACAGATGAAAAATCGCAAACATCCAGGCGAGGATAGGATAAGTTGTGGAATGTTGAAAATGGGTGGCGGGGATTTATTGGATGCCGTGAAAATTCCCTTCAATAAATGTCTTTTCAATAGAAGAATTCCTCAAATGTGGCAAAATGCTGAAGTAATTCTACCTCATAAAAGAGGGGATAAAAACAATTTGGAGAACTTTCGGCCCATCCGCCTTCTTTCACACCTATACAAGCTGCTCACTAAAATTATCACAAATAGACTCACCCACAAATCAGACCTATACCAACCTGTAGAGCAAGCCGGATTCCGAACAGATAACAGCACCATTGTTCATTTACAAGCAATTCGTACTCTAATAGAGAAGTGTACCGAATACACTATTCCCATATACTTGGATTTTATAGACTTCCAGAAAGTTTTTAATCTTATAGAAAGTAGGCAATAATGGCATCTTTCGATAATACAAGAGTCGACTCTCGGTACTCGAATTTGCTGAAAAACGTTTATAATCATGCTTTCATCACAATTCATTTGGATGAGAATAAGATAAGAGATAAAATCCGCATAGAGGGGAGTACGTCAAGGCGACCCAATTTCTCGGAAATTGTTTACGCTGGCCCTAGAAGACGTCTTCAAAGGTTTAGAATGGAACGACAAAGGAATCAACATCAATGGAGTAAATTTAAACCATCTGAGGTTTGCAGACGATATAGTTCTTATTGGTACAAAACCTGAAGAACTCAAAACCATGCTAGAAGAACTGCACAAAAATCTAGAGAAGTCGGCCTTCGAATGAACCTGAATAAAACCATAATTCTGAGTGCAGAAAACATACACATTTCGATTGAAAATCAGGTGATAGAAAATATGACCGAATACATATATCTAGGCCATAAAATAAAACTTGGGAAAGAAAATCAAACCTGTGAAATTTCCAGGAGAGTAGGTTTGGGCTGGGCTGCATTTGGAAAACTGGGCTTTGTTTTGAAGTCCCGAAATATTCCTCTCAACCTAAAAAGAAAAGTTTTCGATTCGTATGTTCTTCCTGTCCTTACATATGGCAATTTCATTGAGACATAAAGTGAGAAATGAGGATATTAGATGGAGGACTGGAGTGACTGATTTGCTAAGAACAAAAACACAATTGAAATGGTGATGGGCTGACCATGTAGCCAGGCAAGACCCATCGAACTGGGCCAACAAACTGCTCGCATGGAGACCAAGAACTACCAAAAGGAGAAAAGAACCACAGCTCAGATGGAGAGATGACATCCAGAAGATCGCGAGGAAAAACTGGATGCAAACAGCTGCTAACAGAGACAGATGGAGAAATTTGATCTATATCCAGGCGTGGATTAATACAGACTGAGGAGAGAAAGGAGAAGATATGACGAGATCATTCAGCCCATAATGTTAATAAAGTGACACACTGTGCAGAGCAAACACTAGGAGTCCAGGTTTTGTCCAAATTTCGTGCCAGAAAACCAAAATAATTAAAATAACATCTTAGTATGATGTATAACACTAATCTAAAAAAAACTGTTTCAATTTCAATAATTTTTCGTTAATTTATTCGGAAACACACTTCGGTAAGCAAAATTCGCCTAGTCGATGTTTTATGAATATTGGGGGTGATTGACCAAAACCAAGGATGAGGTTTATATGCAGGTAGGTAGTAGTGTTTCAAAATATGACTTGATTTCGTTTAATAAATTTACTGTTTATCTGTGTTATTATTTCACATTTTCAAACAATACATTTACTGTCAAAAAATAAGTCTTCTGTCAAATTCATGTTAAAATTCAAAAGATGTCGTGAAATTATTATGGAGGCCACGACTAAAATTTCGATGAACTAGATAGCTATAACATATAACCGTTTTCATTATTGCATGAAATGTTCTTCCGAGTTTTTCTCTTATTTCGATTCTTCACACTGTCTAAAATTAAGTTCATAGTATTCAATATCAATAATGATGAAACCTTCTCCAAGTTCGCATCAACCCAAATCAGGAATTCATTTGGACTATAATAAATATTCAAAATGATATGTGTTAATAGAACTAGAAATTTAGTAGGTGGTAAGTACCTCAAATTATTCAAACAAATACGAGTCGATTATCGATTAGTGGTAAACTATTGCCTTGATTCGAAAATAGAAAGAAAAACTGAAAACCAAATATCGAAAAAGAGGACATGCATTTTCATTCACAAATTAGTTAGTTATGAAATAGTCCATCATTTTCTTGACTTTGTCAACCAACATGACAGGAGCTAATTTGTTTGAATGACATAGCATAGAACGACAGATTGAAGTTTTGTCAATTTTACTATCTAGGAATCATCCTGAAGAACACATTTTTTTTTTTATAGATCCAGATTATTCTGAATATATACGCGCATTCAATTAAAAACATGGGCATTAAACCAAAGCAGATCAGCTGGCTACACACTTCTCTCGATCTAATAGTATTAAGAGCTCTTGATTCTTGTAGCTGTGGATGAAAATGACATGGAATTGTCGAATTACTCAGGGCAGTGGACAATGGAGCTACCCTCGTCTGGTTAATGAATTACAACTTGCTGAGGTAGCCAGAAAACAGATCAATTGAAACAATTCGTTGTCTCACTCCCTCTAGTAAGGCCAAAACCATGTTTGGTTACCCCACTTCAAATTATTAACCATTAAGTAAGAGGATTAAATTTAACTCGATCTGGCTGAGTAGTCTTAGTTACTCTACTAGGACTGAAAAAATCGATATCTCTACACACCACTGCAAAGAAGTGTAACAGTATAAGTGCACAGAATCACTAATGGAGACAAATGCTCAGTAGCGAATAAAACAGGTTTAGTGAGATTATTCTCTATGAAATCGAATCAAATTAATCCAGAAAACCCCACCTAGAAAGAGTCTTTTTTAGTACTATTATAAACTCTCTCTTCCTTTGAATTTATTTCTATCGACCTCCTCACGAAGTATGATCGTACACCTTTCAGCTAGTGTATGAGGCCCAGCTCACTTCATTGAATAGTAAAAAAGCAATGTTTGTCTTTGTGTACTCGCTGCGCCAAGAGTGTTTACTTTTCATATTCGATTTTCATATTTCCAGTATGATGAGAGATAAACAAAACAAATTTTCTGAAAAAACTGTAATAATATCCGACGCATTTCAACAATTCGGGGAGTTTGATCAATCTAGTGAAATCGGAATATATTATGAATGTTTTACTCATTCCATCATAAAAGAGAGCCAGCACGATACACATCACCCCCGGGAACGAAGAGAGTTAAACATAAATGAATATTTATGTAATATTTAAATTTTAATATACCCAGCTACTTGCAAATGTACTTAGCTTTTATGGTGCTATGTTAGAGCAGTCTTCAAGAAGGCCAAGTGCATAGAAGATTAAATTAGAGATAAGGGGAGTTCGCAAAAAACCACTCTCTGACTTCTGCCTCGAGATGGAAACATTTTATGTTAAAAGTTCGACACATCGGTATAATGAATTCCTCTACACGAAATATGAAATGTAACATTTTGTCGAGTCCGGAATAACAAATGACAAACGAGATCCAGCGAATATTTCGTGAATATTAAGATTCTTGTAGCATCGAAGTAACAAAGACACTTCTCCCCCTACTTCTGATTATTTCAATTTCCATAAGAAATTCAGGATCGTACGAGTAGAATAGCGTAAATTGAAAGAGTGTCAGAAGTGAAACAAAAGATTTCTGGCACTCTGGATATAAAATTTCTTCCAATCTATTGATTTAAAAAAGTATGATTTTGTTGGTGATTTCAGTATTATACCAAGTTTCAAGAGTATACTGACGTTTTAATTGAAAACAAATTTAATTGTACAACCCATTTTAGTAATGTCTGAAATAACTGTGAACAATTGTTTTGAACAATTTCACCCAGTTTGCCAAAGCGACGAATATTCACAAACTTATAATAAAATTTGCGTTTATCGCGTAAACTCGCCAAGAATTTTCACCTTCTATATCTGATAATCGCCATTTCTTAATGTTATGTATCTTTTTGGAGTGTCTCCTTCAAACTGAGCGCAATTTTCGAGAACTTCAAACAACACATTCTGATTAATTTTATACTCCTCTATCAGTGGACAAAACCTGTTATTGTTTTGATTTTAACACGCGCGATAACACTTAATTCGGCACTTTCTAGAAACAGGGTAAAAAAACTGCTTTAGTTGGTTGCAGTAACAAAAGAATTGACATTTCTCTCAATTGAAATGATTGGTTTGATCATATCCAGCTAATTTTATAGTAATATTGAAGAACTTCATCAAAAATTTGTTTTAATATCAAAAACAAATGGTTTTAGCCGTATAAAGTTTGAAAACTTAGTGAAGATACACGAAAAATGCAGCAAACAAATCTCATGTAGAATGATTTTGATGAAGTTTCCCAAACTGGGTATAAGATATAGAAAAAAAAGTTACTGATGATCTCGGACTTAATCTGAGTCTGTGTTGCTTTGATATCACCCAACAATTATTCAATTGCCTCGGGAAATAGCCAATTTCAATCTCCATGGGGAGCATTCAATTTGTTGTTGCTCCCTTTCAAACACACAAAGGGATGCGGTTATCAAAATTATTCCGTGGGAATCATTATGGCTCCGACAGTAGAATTTATGCTCGCGTGAGCTTCCACCTCCAATTGTTCTGGTTTTTCATTCATGCCCACTGGATATTCCGAATTATACAGCCTGTGGCAGTTTCAGAATGACTAGTTATGTAACGAGATGAAAAAGCAGAATAAAATTTACTTCCACACAAGAGGCAAGATGTTCATGAAGTGTATTTAATTCACTTTGTAAATTCGAATTAATCTTTCCTTGTGAGTTAATTTTGTCTTTAACACAACAAAAGTACAAATTAAGGGTGCATTTCCATTTCAGCTAATCCATCTAATAAAATATAATATTTTTCTCCTCTAGTAGGAATTATTAATTATTTATACCCTAGAATTTTTTCAATTCATTATGTTAAAGAAGCAATTCATATATCAAATAATGAGTCTATCGATTTTTCCCCTCCTGATTCATGAATAGTTTTAAGAGAATGACTCTGTTGGATTTTCAAAATTAGTGTTTTTGGCGCCCCTTTCAATTATCAATGTTACCTACAATTATTCTGTTCCTTCTCTCCTACCAAAAATTGAGAAATGAAAATGCGTTTGTAACCTTTTAGACAAAAACACCGATTTCAGTTAACGTATTGAGTGTATTAAATTTCCTTTTATCCAGTTTCTATTTCATATGCTGAATCAGTTTTTTGCCCCAAGCGCGGCTCCCATTCGATCCTCGATCAACGAATGGATGAATATTTTTAACCGACTTCATCGAATACACTCGAAACTGATAAAAAAAGTTGGTTGTATGCAATGGAATGCGAAAGTATGAGTCAATTTTAATTTTCATCATTCGCAAATGAAACAGATGAAGGCCCTGAAGATCGGGAGCAAACTACCCTTAGGGTGAATATTATACCAGCTTTCCTCCATGAATTGCGGTTGGTTTTTCGTTTCCCTTGTATTTCAGAATAGCTTCCGGGTGAATGAAGTTGGTACCATGCGACACGTTACGCATTTTAGTTTTCATATTCATTTAGGGAAACTTTTAATGAAGGCAGAACATATTTCTGCAATACAAGGATATTTGTCAGGGGTTTTAACAAGGGATAGGCAACTAGTGACACGCTTGCCCCACTGGATTACACGGAAGTCACGCGAATGAGACGAAAAAAGTTTATCATATTTAGCGTAATTTGAGCTGCATAGAATACTTTTCCTATTGGATTGAAAAAAAAACAATCAATTCTCATACAGAAATGATAGTGTCGGAAAATTGAATTTCATTTCATTATTCGACCTTTATATATCGCCAGGTAATTCATGAATTCCAACTTAATTGAGAATAATTTTTGATTCAATTAATATCATTGAAAGGCCTCTAACATTGGTGAATGATTTGATTGAAACGCAGTTGGAATGGACACTATACATTCTCTGTAGCAAAACTTTAACAGTTTATAGAATACGTTGTTTTTATATGATTAATCTTCCCAAACATGTCTGTAAAAATGCTTCGTTTTAGAAAGTGTTCAAGTTTTTATTCATTACTTTTTCAGTGTTCGACATACTGAATCATAATTTGAAATTGAGATCACCTTTTTGGCCCTACACGAGTCAGTTTTCAAAATTGTTATGAAAAACAAAGTGATTCTTTTAAGGGGTCAATGAACGAGGTTCAACGCTTTAACCAAATTGAATGGGGAAACTGTTAATACCTAGCTTAAGTCTAAAACTTCAGCGCGCTTGAATCGATTGATTGAAATGCACTACTGTACTATTCACAATTTCCTATTTATCATATTTACACTTTATAATAATGTTCGTTGAAAATAAGAGTACACAAAACCAAATTTATATGGAATAACTCGGTATTTCACATTATTGATTGTTTTAAACCATGGATCTTTGACTACTTGTGAAGAATGAAGTTTTTCGTTGTAAAAAACTGGATAGTATGATAAGAAATGTTGAATTATCACCACATGTTCGGGATATTGTACTCAGTCGTACTGAGATTTGAAACTAACAATTTCAAAATTTAATAAAGCCTATAATCATAATTGTAAATGCCTTACGTTGGATTGTCCGATGTGCAGAGGGGTCGAATAATTGCTCTCTTTGAAAAAGGGTGACACAGAGGGATATAGCGGCCACAATGGGGATATAACAGGGGTGATTTCAAAACAAACACCCGATACATGAAGCTACAATATCTCCAAAATAGCCTAGAAGAAGTCCTAGGAAGATCACTGCTGAAGAACAAGACCGCTTTTTGTGCTAAATTACAAGAAGACTAATTGATAGTATTGATGATTTATTCATTTTAGAAGTAAATCGAAATGAGACACTTTTGTCACTTTTCCACAATTTATTCAATAATCACGACCGGTTTCGACCCTACTGTCATTTTCAAGTGAATAACAATATAATACATGAGTAGGCAGAATGAAATTTATCCTAAATATTGAGTAGTGGGGATCCATTATGCTCTAGTTGGCTGTTGAGGGTAGTAAATTGTGGGTTTTTACAAAGTTTGTTAATCTCCAAACTTTCCAACGAATTCATCGCTCTCCCTTTGTTACATTTATGAAGGATTTCAAGATTGTTCAATGATATCGAGTGGTTAGTTGATTTTATGTGTTCAAATATTGGCGAATTTTTATCTGAGGAAATATGTTCCTAGATTCTAGCTTCAAAACTTCTCCCTGTTTGTCCGACATAGGCTACCTGACATTCATTGCATTTGATTTGATAAATTCCTGATTGCTTGAATTTATCGTTTTTTTGTTTGGAATCGAATAATAATCTGCTTAAGTTGGGGCCGCTTGAGAATGCGGTAGTTATGCTCAATTTAGAAAAGTAGTTACTGATTTTGTTAGAGAGTACGCCGGTGTTTCTGAGACTAGTGTATCTTTTTTCTGATGTTTCTACGATGCTATATAGTAATTGGTAGGTAATACGTTACTCTTTGCATTTAATGATTGTATTTAGAAAACGTTGTGGTATGTTGTTATTTGAGGCAATTTTTCTGATGATATTAAGTTCAGTTTGAAAATTTTCTTTCGAAAGGGGAACAGAGTAAGCTCTATGAATAATGGAGTTAAATGCAGCTAGCTTGTGACCTAAATTACTGAACGTGTCCATTGGAATCGATGCGTCTGTGAATGTTTCTTTTCTGTAAATTTTAGAAATGAGTTGGTTACGTATCCATTACAAATTCAAATAACCAACTCACTTAAAAAATTTTCTGAAAAGAAACATTCACAGACGCATCGATTCCAATGGACTCGTTCAGTCATTTAAGTCACAAGCTAGCTGCATATAACTCCATGATTCATAGAGCTTACTCTGTTCCCCTTTAGAAAGAAAATTTTCAAACTGAACTAAATATCATCAGAAAAATTGCCTCAAATAACAACATACCACAACATTTTCTAAATACAATCATTAAACGCAAAGAACAACGTATTGCCTTCCAATTACTATATAGCATCGTAGAAACCTCAGAAAAAAGATACACTAGTCTCAGATACACCGGCTTACTCTCTAACAAAATCAGTAACTACTTTTCTAAATTGAACATAACTACTTCATTCTCAAGCGGCCCCAACTTAAGCAGATTATTATTCAATGCCAAACAAAAAAAACGATAAATTCAAGCAATCAGGAATTTATCAAATTAAATGCAATGAATGTCAGGTAGCCTATGTAGGACAAACAGGGAGAAGTTTTGAAGCTAGATTCAAGGAACATATTTCCTCAGATAAAAATTCGCCAATATTTGAACACATAAAATCAACTAACGACTCGATGTCATTGAACAATCTTAAAATCCTTCATAAATGTAACAAAGGGAGAGAGATGAATTTGTTGAAAAGTTTGGAGATTAACAAACTATGTAAAAACCCACAATTTACTACCCTCAACAGCCAACTAGAGCATAATGGATCCCCACTACTCAATATTTATGATAAATTTCATTCTGCCTACTCATGTATTATATTGTTATTCAGTTGAAAATGACCGAAGGGTCGAAACCGGTCGTGATTATTGAATAAATTGTGGAAAAACGACGAATGTGTCTCATTTCGTTTTACTTTACAAGAAGAGACCCTAGTGCGTCGCACCCTATACTCCAAAGGCAATTTCTGGAAGCAACAGGCATCAGTGTATCAGTCGAAACCATACGTCAAAGACTTCGTTCAAGGGATTTATACAGCAGAAGACCCTTATGAGTTCCAGACTTAATTGGTGTATCGAGCACCAAAATTGGAATATGTAGAATTGGCGAAATGTTCTTTTTCGGAAGAGACCAGAATTGGTGTTCGATCATGTGACCGCCGGATTCGGGTTCTAAGGGGTCGTGGAAGACAAGCTAGACTCCGAGCAGCAAGACAAATTCCGAAATGCTAAGGGAGAAGTGTTATGTTTTTGTGTGGCATTATTCTGGGAGACAAAACAGATTTGATTTCGTTTTCTGCAAGGGTAACGGTCAGAAATTACGTGGAGTTAGTGCTGGAGCCCATAGTGAGACTCTGGCGAGTTTCTTTCGGTGAGAATTTCACTTTTATGCAACCACGCGCGACATTATCTTGAAATAGAGGAAATCGCTATTTTGGACTGGCCAGCTTGCTTTCTAGACCTAAATCCTATTGAACCTATATGGGATAACCTCAAAAGGAGAATTATATCGAGCCAGGGTAATCCAAGAACCCCACACCAGCTCATCTAAGCCGCCACAGAAGAGTGGCAGAATATCACCCCAGACTAGGTCAAAAACCTAATCCAAAGCATACTTAGACGGATTGAGGCTCGTATCAGGAGAAGAGGAGGTAATACAACTAACTGAGGTTGAGAAAAACCAGCTACTACGTGAGAAACAATTATCAATTTTTTCAATACATGCAGAAAGAGTCTCTTATTTTCTTTCATTCGTTTCTTTCTTAAAATAAACCTTAATTTATTTCCTTTTTCAATTGAAATATCACAAAAGAACAATTCTAACAATCCTTCGAAATTTCCAAAATCCCTGAGGTAATATTCAAAATATCGGGTGATTCCATATAAATTTGGTTGTGTATTACTCCAGAATAGATAAACAAGATAATTCTTCACAATAAATTATAAGTACATACGAGTAACCGTCTCGAACCGGGAGCTAGTTACTTATGCTAAGATGAGTTGAAGACTAAAAATTAAATTGTAGTTTAACGAGATGGAGAAAATGATTTACTCCCCTTACCCATGACAGTTACTGGTTGAAATTCCAAAAACAGTATCAAGAAAAAGATGAACCGGAATTCCCTATAATTAATAACATTTATGACTGAATTGGACTGGCTTCCAAGTTTCCATTCAAATAAAGCCGGAAATTCTGTAGATACAATGAAATTGCAACATTTAGACAAGTTCGAAAGAAAAGGACTGGTATATTCTTCTCTTGAACTATTTTTGTACTTAAAATTATTATTTACAGTATTTACAAATTTAGGTATCGTACTCAACCCCTGTTGAAAGTATCACCTTTCAAAATAAAATTTTAAGGAAAGAAATAAAACTCCGCATATTCTTGGCGGCCATTGGCAATACACTCAGTTCATTTGATGCTCGAGTAACTTCACTGCCAGGCGCCGTCTTCACTGTAGCTGTTCGGATTATGCCATTATTACCGGGATGCACGGTTATCACTCGACCTCCCTTCCAATGCAGCGAAGGGACATTCTCTTCACGGAGTAGAACTAGTTGTCCCACTACTAAGACAGGACCGCGAGAGCACTTCCATTTTGATCGTTAATTGTGTTGAGCCAGGAATTTTTGGATCAACGATTCCAAAATCGTCTACTATACATATTCCCAACGCGTCAAACGATTGATTGGTGTTGCCATAAATTGTGACTCCTCTAACTCCATCAGTGAGACTCCAACCAAGAAATGAGTAGAAGTATGGATTTTATAATCATCAGGATTCACGGAAATTGGAGATAGAAGACGAGAGTTCAAAATTAGTTTAATTTGAGCTAGGAATATTCTCAACTCTTCAAAAGTTGAATATGCACCCGCAGCAACTCTTTTTAAATGATGCTTAGTAGATTCAACTACAGCTTCCCACATACATTCGAAGTGAGGGGAGGATGATGTTATTAAATGCCGATCAAGTGGTTCAGATAAGGACTCTAATACATTATCAATTTCAGATTTCGATAGAATAGTATTAAATTCTGATCACTTTCCTCTTGTCCCAACAAAGTTCGAACCAAAAACAGCAGTATGGCACTTACGAGTACTCTTGCTTTTTTAATACGCTCTTTAATGATGAATGGGCCACAAAAATCTATACCTAAATGAGAAAAAGGTCTAGAAGGTCTTAGGCGAGACACATGTAAGTTACAATTCTACGCTGCCCGTTAAGGAGACAGCTGATGCAACTTTTCTATATGCTTCTACTCGTATCACGAGCAGAAATTGACCAAAAATTCATTTTTACAGCAGTCAGAGTAGCGACGTTACCCGTTTGTAAGTTTTTTACATACTTCGCCTAATAATCTTTTTTATGAAGAAATGTTTACTCGAAAATAAAATAGGTTGAGGACAGTTGAGACTTATCTGGCCATTTCTTAACCTACCACCTATACGTATTACGTCGTTGTCATCTAATAATGGATTTGATGAGCTAATCTGGCTGTTCATTTTTACTGATTCATTATTTTTCACAGCCTTTAGTTCATTTGGAAGATGAAATTGCTGTACTATGTGCACCAATGAAATATTTGCCGCCCTCATTTTCCATTGTTTTCAAATAACTCACTTCTGACTTTGACTACTTACGTGCATTATTACAGAATCATCGTAAACGATAGGCCAGGACTCTAGTCGGCTTTAGATTGAGAAAAATTCAGAAAATATGACTTCACAGTTTTCGGAGCGTCTGTAACTGAATGAATCAAGACGTAATTTTCCTTGCATCTTCTTTCTGGCAATTCTATATTTAGTGATACTATCTTGTAAATTATAGGACCTTTGGTTTATCATAGCCATGTCAGAGAGCTATATACGAAGCCAGCTACTCACTGGGATACATACTCCAGTCATGGAAGAAAGTCAAAGTATTATTTATACCGAAAACGGGCAAAAGGTCTCTAGATGAGCCTAAATCATATCGCCTGATAAGCTTGACATCCTTTCTCCTAAAAACAATGGAGAAAATTCTCGACAACCACTTGAAAGGTTTCATAAAACTTCATAAGAAACAATTGATGCCCTACACGATCTAATCAAAAAAGTGGAAGGAACACTAGAGGCTAAAGAAATAGCCTTCGTTCTATTTGGAGACATTGTAGGAGCCTTCGACAATACCTCCTATACATCCATTAGCAATGGTGCAAACATCAAGGGTGTCGAAACCCCCACCATCAAATGGATCAGAGAAATGCTCAAGGTCTGGATCATAACGGCCACTTTTGGAGCCACTGAAATATCGGTGTCATCAGTGAAAGTATCCCCTCAAGGAGGTGTCCTATTGCCGCTACTTTCGTCAGTAGTTGCCCTTAACATCGTGAATGAATGGTGTACTGAAGAGGAGCTCAGCATTCATCCAGACAAAACCATTCTAATTCCGTTCACAAGACGTAGAATGTTGAACTTAAAGCCCCTTTTCTGAATGGACATACTCTGAAATTTTTGGAACAGGCTAAGTATCTAGGGTTAACCCTAGATCAGAGACTCAACTAGAGTTTACACATTAACAAAACTCTTTCCAAGGCTACATCGTGCCTATGGGAATGCCGTAGACTCTTCGGAAAGACCTGGGGGCTACAGCCAAAAATAACCTACTGGTTATACATAGCGGTTATAAGACCCATTGTCACATATGCATCGTTCGTATGGTGAACGAAAACAGAAATAACTACGCAAAACAAGCTGCAAAAACTGCAGCAGCTAGTGTGCGTGGGCATAACAGGTGCTATGAGAAGCACCCCGACTACTGCCCTGGAGGTAATCCTGAATCTCCCACCTCTTCATGTAAAATTGAAAAAGGAGGCGTTGATGGCGGCATTACGGCTCCAAGACACAAAAAAATTATTACCTGGTGATCTGAAGGGACACTTGGGGATTCTGGGTTACATGGCGCCAGAAATCTTATCACAACCATCGGATATAATGCCGCTCAAGTTTGATTTTCACACACCCTTCGAAGTGGCCATAGAAGACCACACCATCGTAAAGGGAAAAGTAAATCAATTAGACCAAAAATCCTCCATTTTGTACACGGACGGATCAAAACCGATTGATGGAACAGGAGCAGGCATATATGGAACCAAGTATTCGTCATCAGTGCCTCTGGGCTCTACTCCCACAATCGTGCAAGCAGACACACTTGCTATAAACCTGTGCTGCCAGGACTACGAAGGAAACTCAAAGGTGCAAAGATTTACATTTTCACTGACAGTCAGGTAGTGGTTGAAGCTCGAAACTCTTAGAGTTATCGGAGCATCTCTGTCTGGGAATGCCGTCAATTCTTGAAGCAACTTGCTGAGGGGAACAAACTTTTCCTGTGGTGGGTGCCTAGCCACGAAGGCATACAAGGAAATGAAGCCGCTGACGAACTGGCTTAATCAGCTGATGGAATCACACCCATCGGACCTGAACCGTTCTGCGGTTTAAGCAAGCCGCACAGACCACAGGAACTGGAATGGTGGGAGGAATCTAGCAAAAACGAATACTGGAGGAAAACTCCAGGCCAAAAGCAAGCGAAAAAGTTCACTGACTATTCGCCAAAGAAGACAGAACAGCTTCTCGTTCTCTCTAGGGACGAGCTGAGGATTATAAAAGGCCTCCCTACTGGACTCTGCCCACTGAGATACCATCTCAGTAAAATGCGCAAATCGGAAACGGCAACATGCAGAATGTGTACAGAGGGCGATAAAACTGCCGAATATATTCTTCGCAGTTGCATCGCAACTGCTCGTCAAAGACATATACACTTCGGTAGCGACAAGCTAGAGCCGCACGAAGTAAAAGCGAAAGCTCCCAGGGAGAGTCTTAATTTTGTAAGGGAACTAGATCTACAGGGAAATGAATAGTAAGGGTTACGAACAAAAGACCAACTTAGTCGCAGTTCGGAAAGGCTTGCAAAGCCAAACGACCCCCTCCAATGTAATGTAATGTATCATAGCCATGAAGCTCCATGCTACCATAATTCATTATTTGTGATTTGAGGTACCCTTGTACTCCTATAAATTATGTCTGCGGAATAATTTTCACGTGTTCGAACATGATCCCACCATAATCACATACATTCTTCAAATGACTATAAGTCTATTGGCGACGAATACATTAAAGTCTCTATTACTTCACCACATAGCTCCAATCTTGGGATATTTAGAGCATCTTTGGATTTCGAGCACAAAAGATTGCAATGGGCTTGTCCATTTTTGTCAATTATTGTTACATATATGCAAGCTCCATAGGCAAGTTCACATGCGTATGAAGTCTATGAGCCTCTATACAATATGGAGAATCACAATGCACCACATTACAATCGATAGTTAATTGGTTGTGATCAACAATCGATCTTATATAATTTATACAATTAGTATGGATATCCAGGGACAGATTAATCCCAATCGATTTTTTAAGGCCAAATATTTTGCACTTATTGCTACAGTTATTAATAGACCCAAAGCATCGAATATTTTAGAAATTTCTGATAGTGTTGTTGTTGGTTATTTCCTTATCAAGCAATTCTACTGAAAATTTGAAAATGTCATCACCAGCATGCCTAGCGTTTTGACTTTTAATTCTTTGTCTAATTGCAAGATCATATTGTTTGATTCAAACTGTTCTTTCGTTGAAAGCAAACTTATGTAACTCGAATCCTGCACTTGCTAAGATTTTAACTATAGCCTCTCTAATGTATTCTAATTCTTCTATCGACAAATCATCAACATAAAGTCCCTGCGAATAACGGCAGAGTTTTCAGCCGAGTGATGATTTTTATCCAGTAAAACTTAATGTAACGCTCTCCAGTTTGCCAAAAACGAAGCTGGTGCAGTGCCGTAGTTTACCGTTGGCAATTCTTAGGTTTTCAATTCCTCAGGGGTATCAAATCTCCATAAGATCCTCTGCAATAGCGTCAACAAAATTTGGCGATACTTTTGAAGATGACGGCATTCAGTGCAACATGTGGGTTCTATACTAGTTAAAATTGCAAAAAAGCTTTCTTTTATGCGACAGACCAAATGTCATTAAGCGATACCTTCGTCATTGATTTAGCTGAAACATCAAACACCATACGTATCTTATTTGTCGTGCTGTCTTGTTCAAAACCGGCATGATGGGAAAGATGAAACACTATGTTCTTATTAATGTCATCATTTCTTACAAGTTTTGTATGGCCTAAGTCTGAATTTTTGCGCACAAAGCTATTGTACTCGCTATATAATTGTGGATGAGCTATGAAATTGTTCTCTAGATTGTGTTTTAAGGCCAAAATAGGAAATATAATGCAGTGTAAGGGTATTGGAATGGCTGTAGACTTACCTCTAACTGGTTTGTATTCAATGTAGTACTACGGACAGGTTTCGTTTCTAATGGAATTCGACTCGACAGACCCTGAACGAGGTTCAACGCCTTCTTAATCAAATTGGATAAGGAACCGTTGGTACCTATCGTAACTGGGGAATGCGCTCTTGAATTGATTGATTGGTAGACACCACTGTAATTCCTATTTATTATATTTACACTTCATAACAATTTTCGTTCAACGGATTGGAGTGTTACTCCAGAGTAGAGTAATTGTTCACATGAATTATGCGTACATACGAGTAACCGTCTCGAACTGGGAACTAATTACTTATTCTAAGTTAAGCTGAAGACTGAAAATTAAATTGTAGTTTAACAAGAAGGAAGAAACTATTCACCCCCTTACCCATGACTATTATTGGTTGGAGCTCCCAATTTCAACAGTTTCCAGAACAAGATACACCAAATTTCCCCATAATTAAATCATTCACATTTATGAGTGTATTGAACCGGTTTCAAAGTTCCAATTTACAAATAAACCACAAATCCTCTGGAGCGGTAATAAAGCAAATACAATAGAAAGAAAGGGCCTGGTCTATCCTAAACTTACAAACTATTTATCTACTTAAGATTGTTATATACAATATTTACAAATTAAGGTATCCAACCGTCAATACTTCAAAAAATAATGGAAACCGAATGCAATCACTTAGTTTTCTGTCTGTCTGTCAAGACTCCTTTCTGAGGAACAAGTGTAGACATAGAGTTGGAAATTATATCAACTATTCATACCGGCAATCTACTGGAAAGTGAACAATAAATCTCTTAAGTCAACGCAATCGAATACTACGACCGTTTATGCTGAATCTTGCAAGGCAATATAGGCTACTTTTTATATCGGCTCTTCTTTCACTTCTGAAAATGAAATTTACAATGCCAAGAGAAGCATTGTATGGTAGCACGAATGGTTTGAAAATCTTAAAAGTTGGCATTCAGAAAGTTGTTAACCCTAAATCACTAACCTTCTTTTACAACGCTTATTACTAACCTTCGTCGTTTCGACTACGCCGTATAAAAGGGAGACTTCTAAAGTTTTATGGAATGAAATATTCATGTGTTTTACTTATTTATTACAATAATCATTTGTTAACATGTATATAAGTTTTTTATTTACTAAGATCACATTTTAATCACTTTGACAGTCTTTCAATTGAGATCAGAATTTGTACTCATTTGGACAGTTTTTGGTTTTGAAACTTATGAACTAAAAAAAAATGACTTAAAAAAATATCAAAATATTAAAAAAGTAATACACTCAACAAAACAAAGAAAGATTTCAGAAAAAAACTATTAATTAATACATTCGTGACAAATGTCAAGTTAGTTTTCGACGACTCATGGTGGCTGAAACGGCGCGACACGGCCCTTTCACGAAAAACACACGCGCGCGCCGCGCAAGCTGCAGGTTGACTGAGATTAGCCGGAATCTGAAATGCCTGCGACGACCCACTCAAAATTTATACTACTTTTTTTGGGACCGCATCGTCGTTTCGACGAAGGTTAGTGATCTAGGGTTAAACAAAACGAGAATAATTCGGTGAGTGAGAGAGATTCCATTCCCAACCATCACAGTACTCCCTCTGCAGCTGATCATTCTTGAACTTCTCTAAAAAAACTAACCTGCATCCTCCAAGGTCTTCTAGAGTCAAGAATTTTTTTGTATGGGTAACATTGTATACAGTTCTTGAAATATTCGGTATAGGCGTTTCAGTAGGTGAGATTCTGCAGGGTTGTTTGTTGAAGAAAGCTGTCCTGTGCAACTTTCATAACCGATTTTAAAAACACGATTCTATGAGTGAGAACCGTATCGAAATCTGTCACGTGGAGATATTCGATAGTGTTTTAGCTCGCAGTTTTCATTAAACTACTAGCAATGCCTTATTCGCAATCTTTCCATTGTTTCCAACAACCTTGAAA
Source organism: Cryptolaemus montrouzieri (assembly GCA_013387265.2). Taxonomy (NCBI): domain Eukaryota; kingdom Metazoa; phylum Arthropoda; class Insecta; order Coleoptera; family Coccinellidae; genus Cryptolaemus; species Cryptolaemus montrouzieri. Next base: position 28,773,487 of record JABFTP020000186.1, on the reverse strand, counting down.
ACACAACTCATGATTACTTACAAATTTTTTCAATGAGAAAACAACTTCGACAGAATCCAAATCAATTCCTACTAATCAGATAGAAGCCAGAAGGTCAAAGTTAATGCATATCAAGATCGCATTGGAACAAAACATGCGACCAAGCTTTTTTTGATACCATGGAATAATTCAGAATTTGTGCGGTTTAATCAATTTCACCGGTCAAAAATTTCATCTCTCTTATCCGGCATTTTAATTTAACCTGCTACGCTGTTGGAAAAATGTCCGTCTGAAAATAAGCTTTCTAGTCTGGATGAATTCAGAGCTGAGCGATTAATAAAAATATCATTTACATATTCAATTTACATCTTTGACTCCCTAATTAGTTAGCCTTGCATTCATAGTGTTTCTATCCTATTTAAATGAAAGCTTGATTGATTTATGCTGAAATTTATGTATAATGTTCTGTTTGAATTGTTTTATTGTGAGAGTCATGGTAAATTTGATTAAAATGTGTACTCGATAATTTTATTTTATCTAATTTTAACTCGCAGGCACAATCAACCGTTCATCTCTTCAAAAGATAACCATAAATTAAATTTATTCGGATGAATTTGCAGTATTGATACATTTTAGATATTTATCCAGTCAACCTTTCAATACTGTTATCGTAAATGCTTTTTATCAAATACTATTTTTCTGGGTTTTTTTGCTTACTTCGAATTTCTTAAGTTAGACCTATATCTGGTGGTGGGTTCAGCCAACGTCAGATTGCTGGGATGCTTGGTTTGAACAACTGGACGGACGGTTTCGAGAGACTGATTTCCACACGCCCAGAATTGACCAAGGACCAAAGCAATACAAATCAGCCTTGTACAACTATTGTATTGCCACCAATACTGTTCATGAAGTTCGTGTTCAACTCCTAGAAGTGCAAAATGTCAACTTTCCTTCACATAGAGGCACGAATAGGGCAACATTCTAGGAAAATCTCTTCCAAGTATTTTTCAGGTTTATGATACACCTATCAAACACAGCATGAAGTAAACCTTTCATAGGTTGACATGAGTATATATGTAAGGGTGCTTCTGTAGCAAATTGAACTACTTGTAATGATGATAACTTATTAAAGACGAACTCGAACCAGTTTATTATATCCACCTTTTTTCACAATATACAGACTGTTTTCTGAATGCTGTTAAAATTTTTATGAGACATATCTTCCAAACTATCAAAGGCATTCTGAAAAAAAACTTGTTAATCATAAACGAAAGAAGAAGTTTCGAACAACCACTCGTTTCGAATTCGCTACTTGATCTTTAATGACAACCTGAACTAGTTTCATATATTCCTAATGTATACAGGGTGTTACAAAATAGTATGTCACAACTTGAGGCAGTAAATCTACGTGCAATTTTAAGAAAAATAGTCCATATAAAAATAGGTTCGCAAAAGCTTCGTTACTGAGCTACAAGGTGTTGAAATTTCCGGATAAAATTGGTTTTTCTTCAAAACTCCTGTATTTTTTGAGATATTCAGCACAAATTTGGAATGCAAGCTATTTTTCACAGCCTCCATCATTACACATCCTAAATTTTAACTAGAATCTACAAAGTGTTTTCTTTTCCGGAGCCATGTCTTATTTTGCCCTTTCAAACTATTTTGCAGTAGGCCACTGATCAGCGTACAATTAATTTTCGTCATCTTCGTTTAATTTAGAAACTTTTTTGACAATTGTAATTTTTTTGTATCTCCGACCCTTCTCGAGCAAAATATTATTATACGATTGTATGCATACGCTGAATTGAAAGCACTTCTAATCAAAAAAATGACTAGTAGGCTTTGATTTTTTTCATTTATCTATTTATTTTGACAGTTGCTAAGGTTGAACCAGTGTCTGCGCGAATTGTTCATTAAATTAACGATTACTAAGGGTTTTAAAAATATTGCTTTAAGAAAAAATGGTTAATTTTACGAATGCCGAATTAATTGGCTGACATCCATTACATGTAAGGTCTGGCTGACGAAAACACAACAGAAGCTAGGCGATTATATCAGGTGCTCTCTCCAAATGGAGTAACTAACAAAATGGGGAACTGGTACTTTTACTGCAAATAATCATTTAAAAGGTGCAACTCAAACTATAAGAACTTCATATATTCAGGAAGCAGTTTTTAATTGTATTGATGTGAATCCTCATGTGGGTACGAGGAAAATTGGAAATCACTTGAATATTTCCCATGTTCTAGTTTGGAGGGTTCTCCACGACTTTTTATTGTACCCGTTTCATATTCAACGCGTCCAAACTCTACTTCCTCGAGATTTTCCTTCAAGACTGAATTTCTGCCGATGGTTTAGAGAAAATGCTCATTTTGATAGTGAAATAATGTTCACAGACGAAGCTAAAATTTCGAGCACTGCTATCACAAATCTTCACAATAATCATTATTGGGCTGATTAAAACCCCCATTTGATTGAAGAATCTCATAATCTAGAACAATTCTCACAAAATGTCTGGGTCATTTTTTTTGCCTAACAGACTAATCGGTCCCGCTTATCGGCAATTTCTTGAGGGGGAGTTACTTCTATTGCTCGAGGATGTGCCGCTTTTAATGAAGAATATAATGTGGTTCATGCATGACGGGGCACCAGCACATTTTAGTGAAGAAGCTAGGCAATTCTTGAATAATACATTCAACAACCGATGGATAGGTCGGGGTGGGCCAGAACCATGACCTCATAGGTCCCTAGATTTAAATAGTTTAGACTTTTTCGTATGGGGATATCTCAAAAGTTTAGTTTATACCACTCCAGTGAACACTGTAGAAGAATTGAGAAATCGAATAATAACCTTTTGTGACACGATAAGAAATACCCCAGGAATATTTCAAAGAGTACGTGATAATAAGCGAAGGACAGAGGTCACCTTGCAAGTGGAGGACACTTCCGACAATTTTTTTTTAGGTTTACACTTATCCTTTTTTAGTTTCATATTGAATAAGTATAAGTCTCAGAAGACAAGCTATCAAAATAAAAGCAAATTTTGGGCATACCTATCAATTATTTCTAATATTTTTTTTTTAATTAGGGAATAACATACAATTCAAGTATTCAAGTTGGAGATACGAAAAAATTACAAGTGTCAAAAAAGCTTTTAAATTGAACGAAGATGACAAAAATTGATTGTACGCTGATCAGTGGCGTACTGCAAAAAAGTTTGAAAGGGCAAAAGAAGACATGGCTCTGGAAAAGAAAACACCTTGTAGATTCTAGTTGAAATTTAGGACGTTTACTGATGGAGGCTGTAAAAAATAGCTTGCATTCCAAATTTGGGCTGAACATCTCAGAAACTGCAGGAGTTTTGAGGAAAAAACCAATTTTTTCCGGAAATTTCAAAACCCTGTAGCTCCGTAACGAAGCTTTTGCGGACCTACGTTTATATGAACTCTTTTACTTGAAATTGCACGTAGATTTACCCCCTCAAGTTGTGACATACTATTATGCAACACCCTGTACAATGTATTCCAACGAAACTTTGCTACCGCTTCAATCTCAAAATGAACTGATTCTGTCAGAAGAAGCTGCAACACGTCAATTTTTGATTGGAGGAGAACTTTCTGACTAAAATCAAACCCCTAACTTCATCAGCTCCTTAGTCAAAGTTTATAATAGGGAAAGTGGGTCGAGTGACATATCTTCAGAAATGCTTTTTAATTCCCTATTCAAGTTATAATATAACTTTCAAAACTTCTAATAACTTAGGTAAACATATTAAAAATAATAAATCTCGTGTTGAAAAATCAAGTAAATCAGGAATATATAAACTCAATTGCGGTTCTTGTGATAAAATTTATATTGGTAGGACCTATAGGAGTTTAGGCATAAGAACAGCTGAACATAAACGTAGCTTCGATAAAAATAAATCTGATTCAAATTATTCAAACCACCTAATAAAAGAAAACCATTCATTCAATAAAAACTTTGACATATTACATATAAAGCAAAAGTTCAAAATTAGATCTCCTAGAAGCATTAGAAATAAATAGATACAAACATTCTGACAAGCTTTTGAATGAACAGGTAGATGTGAATTATTCACCCCTACTTAACTTGTTTAATTAGTTTTCATTACCTTTCATACTAACTGTACAATGGCTCGGTGTGGATTTTCCTGTTATTCATCCAACTTGTTCTACGATTTGTTTATAATACCATACTCTTCATTCTGTTTTTCATTCTTGATAAAGCTGCTGTGTCAGCGAAACGTCGTCGAATTTTTTCAAACAAAGTGTAGATTAAAGTTAAACCTTGTGTTTTTTATCTCATTTATATCATGGATCTACATCAAGTAACGGCCTCCACAATTCAAAAAAAAATAATGTCTTGATGTTTTTCAACAGGGATTCGGGGGTGTAGCCCTTAATAACCTCAATATTCAAAACTAATCTCCTAAATAGACTTGAGGTTTTCGATCCAGTTAATGAAATTATCTGAAACGGAATGAATTTCTTGAAAACCACCCGTAAAATGGTAAATAGGACAATCGAGGACTAAATGTCTTATTGTTTCTTCAGCTGCGCCACATTCACATGCCGGACTTTCTACAGTATTCCATTTGAACAACATACTATTACTACGACCATGTCCTATCTTGGGACGATTTAATGCATACCAATTTTTCCTAGTTATATCGAAACCTGCAACTCTTTTGGAAGGATGATCTATGAGAACTTTATTGAAAACATCATCTTTCTGTCATTCAGTTTTTGAAAGATCACCAGTCTTCACCCGTGTACGCAAAAAGTCAATTGACCGAATAGGTTTCCTAGATTTCAATCTCAGGTTAGGTGGATTTTCAAGATCGTGTATTATCGGAAAAACTTCTGGAAATGAGTGATACTTATCCTAAGATGATTTAAGAGCTAATTTCCTGCGAATATGGGAAGAAACTATATTACAAATAACCGGAAGCCATGGGGTAGTAGTTTAACTGATACATCCACTTATAACTCTCATAGAACAGTTCAAGTGACAATCAATCTTATTGACATGAGCACTATTCAACCACACCTGACAGCAATATTATGCTGCTGAATATACTGAAGCTTAAGCAGTAGTTCGCAAAGTAGAGACTCCGGTGCCCCAATTAGATCCAGCTAGTTTATGTAGTAAATTGTTTCTTGTTTTCAACTTCTGATATAATTTATCAATATAAAATTTGAAAGTCAAAGACCGATCTAGCTTTACACCAAGATATGTTCGAGTGAAATTATGAGTTAATAGTGATTGATCGAAGAATACTCTTAATTACCTATCCTTCTCATGATTATTCAGATCAAAACAAGAAACCTCAGTTTTCGAAGGGTTTGAACATAAACGCCATTTTCTGAAGAATTTCTAAATCGAAAGTCAGTGCTTGCTCAATTGTAGTCATAGTGTCGAAAATCCAAAGTAATATCATGAGCATGAGTAAACTTTGTAGAGTAAGTTTTAGGGATGTCAGACATATATAAATTGAAGAGAAGAGGTGCAAGAATAGATCCCCGAGGTAAGCCATCACTTAGAGTGTAAAATCTACTGCTCTTCTCACCGATAAAAACTCGAAGACTTTTATCAGATAACATATTTTCAATCAACTTCACAATTTTTCAACATTGAACTACTTCGAAGAGTTTATAAACTAAACCATCCTTCCAAACTGTGTCATATGCCGAAGAGAGATCTACAAATACAGCGCCTATTTCAAGTTTACCCTGAAATCCTGTCTCAATGCAAGTGGATAAACCTAAAAACTGATCAGAACAATTCCAATTTTTTCGAAAACCTCCCTGAGAAGTGGACGGAGCTCTGTCAATGATTGATTCTAGCCTCTGATAAAGAAGTCTTTCTAAAATTTTGAATTAAACAGAAAGTAAGCTGATAGGTCGATAACTACTAGGAAGATCTGGATTTTTCTCAGGTTTGAAAATGGCAATAACTTTAGCCTTTCTAAATTCAACGGGAATACTACCTGAGCTGAGAATGTCATTGTAAAAGGATAGTAACCACCTTTTAGCGTTATTTCCTAGATGTTTAAAAAATGCCATCAAATCCTGGAGCTTTACGAACTTCAGTAGATTTTATTGCAGATTTGAGCTGCTACAGAATTCGGATTCATATTAGACGTAGTTTTTGAATCCGAATTCTAACACGATAATATCATACAAACAGTTTAATTACATCAAAAGTTCGTTTTCCAATTTGAAAATGGTCAAAATCAAATTGAGTTCTCAAAATGACCTCATCCGATATCCTTTCAATGATGCAATTCTCAAGTTACGAGTCTAGTGCTCAGCACATCCAAGTTGTTCTTAATTTTCAGGGAAATTTAATAATTTGTGGTGTTGATAAACATCAATGTTTGTAGGGAACGCACAACTGTTTCAAAGCATCTGATACAAATTTCTGGTGTTTTATATCTGAAGATAAATATCCGAATCTAAGGCAAATCGCCCTTCAACTGACGGCAATGTTTGGGTCAACTTACTTGTGCGAGTCTGCATTTCCTGAAATGAAGATAATTAAGTCAAAATATCGCAATCGACTAATTGACGATCATATGTCATCATGTTCGCGATTAGTACTCAGTGGTTATGTACTATCTTATGAAATGTATGATGAGGACATGCAGTGATATGCTTCAACATCTCAAGTAACTCCTTAGTTAAGTTTAACACCATATGTAACTCTTTCGTTTTGTAGCAACCAATAAACTCGCAATTTTGAATAACTATGAGTTTTTCCATTGATATTATAGAGAAGAACATAACTAAACTTAACCTAAATCTTTACTAAAATAATGTAAATGTGCGGAAAGCTAATATCTATATATGCTACGGTACACCCTACCTAGGTAGGTAGGTAGGTAGGTAGGGTGTATCGTGTATGTACGACAACCCTGCATCACACATATTTGCATTCTCTCAGAGTCGATCGTAAGAGTCTAAAATATGGAGGTAGATCTCCAGCTGTTCAAGTTTGAGCACCCCAGCTTTACATGCTCTGTATCGAAATAGGTATCCTTTCTGTTCACTAAACTTGTATGTCTCGTGATCTCCTACTAGGCCAATTAAAGAACAGTATGTGTTTCTGTTTTGTTAACTCTATTATTATATTTCGTGGAGAAAAAACACAATAGGTTGGTAAAATTATGACGCGAGAGACGTAGGTGTCTGAGTGTCGAGGAGTATGCGACAATTTTTTGCGTACACTAGATATGAATTGTAAAACTTGAAAAGATTGAAAGAATAAAACGAATACTGACTATACAACACTGGGTTAAGGGTTTTAAACAAAATACAACGACTTCCCAAAGAGTGGGAAGATATTTTTAGATGTAAAATCATTGACACCCGAAAGTTGGGGGTAGAGAAAACATCTCATTGGTCGGCAAGAATTGTAGAGAATTCCCTAGTTATCGAAAATTTTGGTTTTCTCCGAATTTAATTCAGTATTATTTCAAGAAATGAACAATGAATACATTCTAAAGCGCTCTATTTTACATGTTGTGCCATGTAACATAATAACCCAGAGAAATTCAAATGAAAGATTCCTTTTTAATGCAAAGCACACCCCATGTTGAGAGGGTCAGTTTAGGATAGTCCAAGTAAAACAATCATAAACCATGAATTTCATTCGTTACTCAAGATTCAGATTCAGAAAAATTATTGAACAGATTCATAAATTAAGAAATGGAGTTACCAGACTTGCAATAAATCAGGGTTCGACCATTGAGATGTTCGTGAGATTATATACAGCCCTTTACTTGAATAATCTATAATTTCATTCTGTATTGAACACTTTCAATTAAAAATGACGTGTCTCAGCTTTTTTTGCCAAAATCTGTGGGTGGCAAATTTTCGTTGGAACACACTGTATATTTAACTGATATGTTGTAATATCAGACATAAATATCGCGAATCAGAGGTCTTTGAGGAATATTCAATAATTAATTATTCAATGCAAAATTGTACTCGAAAAAGTTCTTTCAGTATTTTATTCGATTTTCTTCTTAAATAGGCGAATCACGGCTAACCAATTCCAGACAGAGGTTTCACAGAAATGATAATTCGCTGCTGGATAGATTGGGTGTTTATTCGATGTGCATGGAAAATATTCCCTGCATTGGCATCTCATAGCGACGTTGGGGGAGTTTCTTCATCCGACGCCACAATTTGAAAACTGAATGAAGCAGTAAAGCCACATCTGTTACATGAAACAAATTTACGACACGAAACTGTGAGGGTCAAATAGCACAGACACTTGTTTCATCAATTTCCAGCGGTTTCATAACTTCTGTACGTACAGAAGGATACGTATTTCCGTCTAGGGAATAGTGTATCTACATTGAGGTCATTTTGTCTATTAATATTCTTACTGTACAGGGCATTCATATGTACGTCTTCTGGAATTCGCAGACAATGTGAATGCGGGAGATACCAAAGGGAAATTTTATTTCTTATGTGCTCCCAACAAACTTGCAACGGCAAGAAATTAATAATGCTTTCTGTATTTCATTTTATTCGGCATAGTTTTGTTTGCATGAAAGAAAAGGCTACTTAACCTATAACAAAATTTATAAAATTGATGTTCATTTTAAATAGTATTCGGCATATGAATTGTATATACCGGGTATTCACTCTTATGCAATAGGTGCAAATTCTATGCGTTGTCGAAATGTAAGCAAAATTAGTTTAATTTCATCAATGACAACTTGCGAAATTATCGCTATATGTGTAGACACATTGAAGCATTTTTATTCAAGGAGCAATATTCAACCTTCCGTAGAATGTTAAATATCCTTCCCTGAAGGAGCTGGTTTTCCGATCCATCCTTCATAATCATCGTTAACCAGGACCATACAGCAGTATTACAGTTCGGTTGAATGTCATGAATAGAAGCTATAGACTGCAGTTTTGGTCCCATTTGACCTCGTCAGTATTGCATACCCATTCACAACATCAAGTCAGACTGCCACCTACTCATCTCAATCCGCTGGAGCGTAACAAAACATGTTAATGCTATTGCGCCATTGAACGAACCGACACAGAGGCCACTCGTCTTCGCCACCGGGAAATAATGAAAAGAAAGGGCAGATAAACAGAAAACCTCAAGGAGTCACACTAGTTCGACTATTTACCGCAACACTACACACCGTGTCGGCAAGAAAGCGATCTTCAGGGAAGGATGATAAACATTCTGCGGAAGGTTGAATATTATTCCTTGAATAAAAATTCTTCAATGTGTCAACCCAAAATTAGTTTAATTTCTGAAGTTTCCTTCACCTATCACCTTTAAGAAATATTTGAAAGCAAATTAGCAACGGAATGAAAAAACACAATACCTTACAATAATTGTAAAGTATATGTACTGATTTATTTATATTCCATACCTCTCACTTTTGAGGAAAAAGCTCTGCAGACTTTGAATCATCATTTTCAAGTCACGATTATTTGGTGACAAAAATTCAAGCATTTTTCGGTGTGACTGTTTGAAATTCGCTGAACTCACGGCAGGAAAAGAGTCGCCAGGGTTTTAACTCGGCGGCGGTACACATGGCCAAGCCTTCCCCTCAATTAATAATTTACACGTACCTTTGCGTGCGCCACACATATATCCTGACGCATTCTACGTATACCTTATTCAGGCAAAACAGGGTTACAGTCTACCTTATAATGGTTACGGCAAGCGTGATGTTATCACTGCATTAATTAATTTTCCTAATCTACCAAACAACCGTGTCCTAGGCGTAAGGACGTAAGTTGGCCTTTTTAACCTGATAGAATGCATAATGAAACTCAGAATTGGTATAGCGTGCGAAAGCTCATCTAAGGGCATCATTTCAAACTCTTTATGTCAGTTCACCATACGTGTCATAAACATTGTAAAAGGCCAGTCTCATTTTGTCTCAATTAAAAACTCCAAAGTTGGAAAACAAAAGTTTTGCTTTTCCATTTTCATTCTTTCGTATATAAAACAACCGTGTTCGGTAGAATGCGAGTTAGCAGCTTTGCTGTGGTTTTTCTGTTCGTTATTTATTCATTTTATCGATTCCTCATATATGTTGCTACGAGTTATGAAACGTTTATGAATAATTCTGAGAAGTATGAAAATTTAGGTTCTCGTCAATCTAGTTCCAAGAAAATATTTGGGTCTGATATGAAATGAAACTTTATTCTCCAAACGGTATACCTGCAGGCATAACATTAAAAAATCATTCTTTCTTAAATTTATTTCTGAAAACCACCAACCTTTATAACCTATTAAATAATTTTCCTTCGACTGCATATAAATTTCATAACAGAAATAGTTCGCGAGGTCATCATCCAAGATGATTACTCACAAGGTCTTCAATAGATATAAGCCCATTAGTATCGTGTATGCTCCTGTGACATCGAAACAAAATTTACCTAGACTGTAGATAGAGACCCGTATGCGTAACTTTCCCATATCTATAATAATGAAGAAATGGGAGGACAAACTGGGAGAGTATCAATATTTGTTTCAAATTAATCTGATCATACTTTGAAATGATTTGTACACTGTAAAAAATAAAATTCTCCCGAGGAGTTTGAAGTTTGTTTTTTGAGTAAAATTAATTTCATTTGAACCAAAGCGAAACAGAACTATTGTTCTTGAATGAAAATTTCCATTTGATCGTGAAAAATTACTTGAACATTTGTCTGAAAGTTTTTACATGTAAGCGTAATTGAAACAATGTTTGATTGAATACAAAAATATATTTGAAATAAAGTATGTATGCACATTACTCAATATTACAAATTGTTTAAATGAAACCCTTTATTTTAAAGAAGTTTCATCGAAACTTCTGGACGGTTCATTTCAAATATTCAAATGGAACAGAAGAAGATTAATAATGCTTTCTGGACCACATCAATACAAGTTGTGGTCGACGGTATAACATCTGATTGTTTCCGGTTGCAAGCAGGAATACCTCAGGGATCCATTCTTTCGCCAACCTTGTTTCTGTTGCAGATAAACGATCTTCTGTTATCTACAGAGAACAAGATCCTCGGTTTTGCAAACGATTGTACCTTAGTTTCGTCTTTCAGTAGTCTGCGGCCAATAACAGCTGCGGAATCTCAGCGTCAGATATGTCAACAAATTAATAACTTAAACTCTGATTACAGAGGATATCTGAGTCGGGTCAGTTGAACCTGGTGAGCTTCAACGCGAGCAAGACGCAAGCAACTACGTTTTCTAGAAAGGTCCCTGCTGCAGAACTTTCTCTAATGATGCAAGGCCAACAAATTGCATCCAAAGATCCAATGCACCTTCTTGGAAAAACGGTCAACTTCGGGTTTTGCTGGCATGAACATGTATCAGCAATAGCTAAGTCGGCATCAGCTGAACTTAGTTTTCTTTTCAGAGCCAAGCGATACTTCACGCCACCTCAGCTGTTTCTTCTATATAAGGCTCAGATTCGACCTGCTTTTGAATATCGTTCCCATGTATGGGAATCTGCGCCCGAACATTCGTTGCGGATGTTGGATAGTGTGCAAAAACGGGCTGTGTGCCTCATCGACCACCCGGAGATCACCCGCGATCTCCAACAGCTGGCTCTCAAAAGACAAAATGCTGACCTTTCTCTGTTTCACAGATACTTCCACGGAAAATGCCCCAAGGAGCTGAAAGGCCTTGTTCCGGAGAAAAACTCATGTTTTGCCGCAACACTAAGCTGGCAAGGATTTCTCATCATTTGGCGGTACATTTAACGACCCTTCGAACCTCTCTTTATAAGAATTCCTTCGTCTACAGGCCCAGTGAGCTGTGGAACTCGCTTCCGTCCAACATCTTCATAACATCCTACAATTTGGCCCTCTTCAAGAACAGACACCTCAATTATTCCCAGGTTCCCCTATTCTTGGGAATCAACGCGCATAAAGAAAATGTTTTTATAAACCTAAACGTGTTACATTAAACGACTTCAGTTTCTTGCGACAAGAATCTGGTGAAGTTATAGTATTTTATATTATTGATTTAATGAAAAGTTGTTCATTTATAAGAAAATTTTTGTTTATTGCAGCTTAAATATCGTACACTTATACATTTAGCTGTCAATTTACAAACTGTGATCATTTTATTTTGATGAAATCCGGAAATCATTCCTTACGCCTTTTCGTCTCATTTTGTCTTTGTTTTACTTCTGTCTCAATTAAAAAAAGTTTTACTCTAGCCTACTTCTGGCGGGTGCCAGCTTCTCCATGAGGATTCAGGTCGAGTGAAGATAACTGAGTTATCCTCCTCCTTTTATTTGAGTCATCGATTCTGTTGGTATCTTCGTGTGTTCTCTTCCATTGCAGTAGTGAAGTGATTCTATCTGTTTTACTCGTCTTTGAATTATTTTCTTAATTTCTTCGTTTTGGTGTTCTTCTATGTTGGCTAGGAACTTTTCCGTTTTTGTTGTAACAATTCCTTGTAGCGTCTTTATGCTGACTTCTTCTCTAATTTGTTGGTTCGAAATGTACCAGGGCCCCCCTGTTGCAGTTCTGACTATTTTGTTTAGCGTCTCCTGTAGTGTTCGTTTTCTGTAATTTTGCGTGGTTGTGTGCCAGATTTCCCTGGCGTATGTTAAACTTGGGATAATTATGGTTTTAATTATCTTTTATTGCCGCGATGTGTTTAGGTTAAGTACCGGTATGATAAACTCATAGGACGCTAAGTCCGCGTTAGTCATTTTCGTTTGTTACTTAGAGAGATATAGTTCAGTTCATTTCACTTTCAGTGATCTACGATGCTTTAAAAGTATGATTACTTATTCACATATACATAAACGAATTCATTTTTTAAATATTTAAAGGTGTTTGAATGATTGGGGATTTGTTGGTTTAGTGGATCTAGTTTCAGGTTGCTCCAATCCCGAAAGATGAATATGCAATCGCAAATGGACAAAATTACATACTTTGTTAAAATAAATACAAGGTTTATCTAATTGTTAATTATAATTATAACAGCCAAACCATAATGATAAATGTATAAAATGAAATAATAGATAATACGTTTGTATTATTTATATTTCAAATAATTAATCTCAAATAACAATATGATCTTTCTCTAACCGAATTAATTATCTACAATTCAGTATAACTTCATATTCCAACTAAACTACAAATAAATTGAACCTACTATTCCTCACACTTTCATTCAATAATAATTCAATTCTAGAATGATAAATAAATGTATATAAAGTACTAATTATTATTAGATGAGAAACATAAATGATTAGATTTCGTTTTGCTTACATTAGATTATGTTTTTAGTTATGTTAATAACTATAGACTTGGGTTGAACTATTCATTCTCTCTACTCAGGAAATTTGCATTTGGAATAAACAAAGGGTCAAATGTAGAGGGCGGTACACTCCAGTACGCTGTGACTGAACCGTACGGATTACTTGGGCCAAATGAATTTGGTTTGACGTCAGGGTTTTTTTTACAGTGTAGTACTAACCAATGAACAAGAAATATATAAACCAAAACCAGTCAAAATATTGGGTGGGCTAAGATTAAGAACACTTTCCCACCACAAACGAACTGATGGCTACCACATACCCACTTCGGAAAGTCCACAAGCATTATCAACTCTGGCTAAGCCAAGTGTTTCATTTAAGCTAAGAATGTCACCACACCCTGATCAAAACCTCATGAACCAACGTAGGAATCGTAGATTGAAGGCCGCTCCTTGGAAAACCAACTGAATAATTAACTTCTAAGCAAATTCAAACAATTCAGGAATTATTGGACCATTGACTATCAAATTCAATCCTGAAAGAATTACTCGACAAAATCATTCACAGCAATTTTAAAGAACGGTTAATAGAACTAACACTTAGCTAGCATGAGCTTGTAGACTAAACCAGAGTAGGAGCCTATAAATACCTTGATTGTTGGTTTAAAGCATTAGTTTCGTGTCCTGAATTTTCTCTCTGCTTCCAATAATATCATTATTATAGTGTCACCTTTTTTGATAGCTATGTCTTTAACTCTCTCTTAGAAGTTTATATAGTTTTTACATATATTAATTTTTAATAAAGTATTTCTTTTTGTCCAATTTGCAATTATTGCAAATCAAAGTTTTACAAAACATTAAATATTAAACATTAATTGTTTCTCGATAATCAAAGAATATCTCGTCAAAATTGTCACATTATATTTGATTAAATATTGCAGAATAAGCATTCTAATTCACACCCAATTACGAACATCCGAAACTGTAATTCAGAATGGTATATTACGGTTAGTGCTAAAATACAAGTAATTCTCTACAGATAAGGAATGTGGAGTTTGCATATATATGTACATGTGCAAGGACCGGAAGTGAAACATTGTTATAGGGGATGCGTTCTAACATACATTTAACCATTAAACGTAGAACTATGCGTATCTGCAATGTTATTTTGATGGCATATCTGTCTCAGTGTCTCCTTTCAATTCTATTCGTTCATTAAAGTAGCATAGTTGTTTCAAACTTTTTTACTTTATTGCTTTATGCCCTAAAGGAAGTGGAGTCAAGAATAGAATGGAGTTTGCTTCCACATTTTCATAATTATGTTTATAGTTGTCCTTAAATAGTAACTCCTTATTAATAGAAAGTTGTAATATGCATAACTTCATTCATCGATTTCTCCTTAACAATTTCAACTTCATTTTTGCGAAAGAAATGAAGGAACGTTGGGTCATGTGTACGTACGACGAATTCGCTGTATATTTTGAGATGCCCCTAAAGTACAAGAGTGATATCTGGTAATATTTGGCAGTATTTCTTGTATCTCAAAATACACACATAAACACAAAACACTGTCAATGCAGTGATATTCGTTCATCGTCATGACGGCAGCACCCCTGTTTGTTGCCAAGTAGTGCATCTATGCCTAGAGTTTGACATTTTGAAAATAACAGGTCCCCAGTCCACGTTTATTATTATTATTTTATTATTAAATTATAATGAGGACAGAGGACAAAGTCCTCTAAAGGCCCAATATAAAATAAAGATTACACAGTGCAAATTGATAAAGGAAACAACGAAATTTTAGTTATGGAAAGCATGCCTGTAGAAAGAAAAACAACAACAAAAAATCAAGTCCAGTCCAATCTATAAATTGAGCAAAAACATCAGAATCTTCTAACCTTTTTTTGAAAATGTTGAACGACGGGGCCTCAACAATCTGATCACTTGGGTTGTTCCAAACGTGAAAAATTCTGATACTTAGAAAATGTTGACGCTGTGTCGTCTTGATTACTTCCTTTTTAAGCTTCATTCAGTGACCTCGCAGATGGATATCCGTATTTGATGTAAACAGATAGCTCAAATTTACATAATTAAACTTAAGTATGCGAAAAGTGAAAATAAGATCGCCCCTGAGCCTGAACTGGTTGCATGAGAAAAGTGAAGCGGCACGAAGTCGTTCAGGATATGATAATCGCGTTGTCCGACGTTGCACTTTTTCTAAAAGGGCTTTATCGCGCACCAAGACAGGACACCAAGCCGGACCGGCGTTCTCCAGCAACGGACGCACATAGCTTTCATAAAGTTTTCCGGAGGCACTGAATGAAATCTCTGTGAATGATCGACTGATAAGAAGAAGCAATGACTTGGCGCGTTTACACACAACATTTATATGGTCAGACCAACACAAATCAGTAGTGACGATCAATCCTAGATCAACGTGCGAAGATACCGTTTGCAGAGACGTGCCATATAACTTATAAACAAGCTCAGGGTTGTTTCTACCTATATGCAAAACAACACATTTCGAAGTGTTTAATGGAAGCAGCCATTCATCACACCAGCGGCCTACAGAGTTCAAGTCTGATTGGAGAATGGCATGTTGATTTAACGGGTTGACGCAAAGCTTCGTGTCATCGGCGTAAAATGCTTTTTTACTCCGTATATGGTATTTCACATCACTCACATATGAAACAAAAAGGAGAGGGCCGAGCACTGAGCCCTGCGGCACGCCACTTGTTATCTCCCTCTCCTCAGAAAATGTACTTCAAACCCTTACAACGAATCTTCTGTTTGTCATATAATCCCCAATCCACAAGAGAAACTTACCTCTGACGACAATGGTCAATTTTATAAAGAAGTCTGCGTGGCGGTGTACGATCGAAAGCTTTGGCAAAGTCTAGATAAATCACGTCGTTAGGTGCTTCCGAGTTGAGAATCTTTGACCAATCATTAATTGGTTGAGGTGGATTTTCCCTTGACGAACCCATGCTGTTCTTCGGGTATTACTCGGTGATGATTGAGAAAAAGAGTTATTTCGTCCGGAATAATAGATTCCATTATCTTCGATGGTATAGACAAGAGACTTATTGGACGGTAATTGAGATTCTTATTGTTGAAAATATAATTACAATAAATGTGTTGTATTCAACGAAACAGTTGTTTTGAAATGTGTTTCATCATACTTATTTCATTTAATTTCTTCTAGTCATTGTTTCCAATCTCTGCTTCAACCTTTCGAATCTGTTTCGTTTCTTTTTTATTCTCAACTTCTGGTTGGAAGTAGGATTCTCACGCCATTTGTGGCCGCCCAAGATGATTTAACGTGTGCGTTTACTCGCTTCTTGAAGAGGGCCAAATTGTAAGTTATCAGACAGATGTTCGACAGCACACAGGCCCTGAAGCATTTGTCTAGTATCTGCAAACAAAGAGAAAGATCAGAAAATTGCCTCCTTTGAGCGAGAGGTTGGAGATCACGCGTGATCTCTCTGTGGTTGATGAGGCGTACTGCTCTGTTCTCGACACTTTCCAATAGATATAATGAATGTTTGAGTATGGAGCCCACACATCGGTAGAGTATTCCACACCAGGTCGCACCTATGCATTTTATAACATCATTAGTTATAATTACGTGTATTTCTACTTAGCACTGAAAATAAAACTAAGTTTAGCAGAAGCAGATCTAGCAATGGCTGATACATGATCATACCAGCAAACTATGCTGTTGACTGTGCTGCCGAGTAGATGTATATTCGTTTCTGAGACAATTCGATGTCCTTGCATGATTAAGGAAAGTTCTAAAGCAGTGATTTCTCCGGAGAACTTTGTTGATTGCGTCTTGTTCGCGTTAAATTGACAACGTTCATTCGGCCTCACTCTGATACCTTCTCCAAGTTTGTCGGTGTGACTCCTAATTATATAGAGTACTGACTAGAAAATGAGGACATCACAGTGCAGTTGCTACAAACCCAAATATTTCGT
Source organism: Cryptolaemus montrouzieri (assembly GCA_013387265.2). NCBI lineage: Eukaryota > Metazoa > Arthropoda > Insecta > Coleoptera > Coccinellidae > Cryptolaemus > Cryptolaemus montrouzieri. Next base: position 28,756,243 of record JABFTP020000186.1, on the reverse strand, counting down.
TCTCTGTGAAGTAGATCAGATCATTAATCTGCACCAGAAAAAGAGTTGATGAGAGTATGGAGCCTTGGTGTACTCCTGCATTAACCTGAATGATTCACTCGTCGCACCATCAACTACCGCCTGAATCGATCTACTGAAGAGGAAGCTCCTAATCCAACCAATCAATTTTTTGGGAAGTCCATATGTGATTAATTCATTTATCAAGGCTGCGTGCCAAACCTTGTCGAACACCTTCGAGATATTAAGGGCAATGACTCTTGACTCACAATGCTTTTCGATTGCTGCAGGCTCAACATCCAAATAATAATTCAGAAATGCGTTTGATTGCCTAGTATTTATATTAGAGTATTTGTGATGAAGATCTTCTTTGCGGTGAATCTTGCTTCACTTATATGATCTTTCTTTTGACGTCATTTTTCAATTCATCTTTCTCATTGATTTAAGGTAAAATTCTGAAGAACCGAAAATTGGATATCTCTTAATTCTTGACTAATTGTTCAATTTTTTTTAATTTAGATAGAACTTTATCTAGGTTTACTTGTCTGCCAGAAGAAATTAAATTGTTACTATATTAGGATGTTATATCAAGATCGTGAACTAGTTAAATTTGGGTGATTATTGAGATGGATACTAATTAACTTAAAAACCTTCAACTGTTGATTTTAACGTTTAAAATATTAAGCCGGATATTTTCCACGCATAACATGTGGGTGTATAATAAAATAGAGGATCCAATTCAGTCTGTATTGTTTGTTATGAGCTCTAAAAAGCCCCTCATGTTTCCTTTACAAACGACGAAGGATTTCATCGACTTTGCATGAAAACATTCCACAATCCAAAATGCGATTAATTCACTTATGTGCTGTTACACCAAAACGAACACTTCAAAGGATGATACCCTTTGTATATATTTTGCGTGTGATATTCGACGTTCGGACTATTTCAAAATCGGTCATCAAATTTAACGCCTTGTTGCCGACACTATTTTCGCTGCCACCTCTAAAACGGGATGAATTATTCGTTGTATTTATATGTGCATAAATTTCGAGGGTACTGGCAGATTATGGAAACATTTACGCATCAGCTATAGTCACGAGTCGCCACAAGTGTACCTATGTCATCACAGGAATATGAACACGTTACACGCTCATATATGTCTGTCTAATCTACGTATTTTTGACGGTAAAATCGATGAAGGGTAATTCTATTTCGTGTTTTCAGGTATTGTGACGTTTGAATTAGAGAAATGCTACTAGCTTTCTATTATGAAATAAGGCTGAAAAAAATATGAATTCATCAAAAATTCACTTTTATCTAAGCCAAAAAAAGAAAACGACCTAAGAATTTTCATACTTCAATCTTGAATTTGCAGTGTATTTATGAAACTTAAAGCACAATCGAAGGGTTCCCTATAAAAATAAGACAGTCGTTATTTTCTTGAGATCTTATGAATAAATGAAGTCACAAATTCCCAAAACCATCAACAATATTTTTCGCATGTTCAACAAGGTTTTATGAGTTGACCTGAAATTAGCTTATCCCTGTAATTGATTAGAATAAATTATTACACCTCTGAGATTATTTTTTCTTCCAGTCTCAAGGCCCTCAGATTTAAATAACGTCAACTCTGAGCGAGTCATCTGTTACCAAGTGTGTGTTTAGATGTTCCCTTCAGTTATACTTCCAGTTGGATGAATCTTCTAATGGACCTAAATGATCTTCTCTAGTGTTTTTCTTCTTTGTGATAAGCGAACTTGGAGCCTAAAGAAATTACAGGATTTGGCTTTGGTATTAGAGACTAGCGCTGCCTTGTGAACGAAGAGCCTATGATGTTTTTTGGAAAAATCTCCAAACGTAAATTCAGTTTTTTCTATGCCAAGTACCTCTTATGATTGACTGTGCCAAGCCCCATCTTTCTGTCCAAAAACCGCACAGAAAGGATGCAATAGAAATTACTTTTAAAAACAGTATACAGTTAAAATGCCTACAATTTTACGCTTCATCATTTAAATATAGACCACACCCAGTTTCTCAATCATAGAAAGATCGCTAGAAATATATCTGCTTCGATACTACATAAACATAAGAAATACTCACCATCTCAATAGTAGAGGTGGTAATGGTGTCGAATGTTTTGTATTGGTCTGAATATTACCTTGTATTCATTCTTTACCAATAGCGCTTGTTAAAATGTGTGCATTTGCATTGTACATTTCTCCGAAAATCGTTTTTGCTACAATGGTTGAATCCGCAGAGTAGTTGTGTTCTTCTTTCATGAGATTTTCCTTCATTTGTACTCTCAGTGAAAGTTTTGATGATAGTCTTTACTTTGCATTGTGTAAGGTTATCTGTGATACAGGCTTCTTAAAAATTGGCTGTATAAAACCGTAATATAATTGTTAGTAATATATACTTCAAATGCAAATACCAAACCAAACTGAAAAACAACAAATTACAATTTTGGCAAGTATTTATTTCTCGTTCAATTGTTCATTCGTTTGAAAGCGAAAATTACTTATAAAAATTGGTGGATTTTATTCTCGTTTTAACCATATATTGGTCAGATCAAATTATAGTCGTATTTCATTTAAGTAGCAGTTCTACAGAGGGTAACATAAGTAATTCCTGTTTTCCTTCAAAAAGTTTTTCGCTTATTCTCCATTGCACGTAAAATGGACCATTATTTCCGTATTTACCTGTGCTACAATCATATATCAAGCAACCAACTAATAAGCATAATTATTAATAATTAAACTTACGTGCTCGGCAAATAAACGGCGAAATTGAACAATAATAAATTCATATTTGAGCAACCAAACAAGAGTTAGGTAAGCGGCAGAAACACTGTTAATCTGTGTTGTGAAATGATGATATAGTACTTAGTTCATTCAAAATGGCTGGCAACGTTTGGGAGCTCTAGCGATCATTTATTTGCCCCATAAAGGGCTTCAATTCGATTAGATGTGGCTGCCAGTATGATCGTATTTATAACACAATACCTCCTTTATTAACAGGAATAGGGACAGAGTTTTCAGAGATAAGGGTTCATGATATTAAAGATGATTTATTTTGAAGTAATATAAGTGAGATTATTCAACTAAATTCGATCTTACTAATCAGCGAAGTTTTACTTGTAAAGACCCTGGAATCAGTTCTTGGTATATATATTTTCCCAGCTCCCTTTCGTCTCAAGTTACTCTAAACATCCAATTGAATCGATATGTTCTGGCATTTCGACTCCGTGTGGAATATGGAGTGCTTTTCGACTTGAACTTGTAACATCCAATGCAGTTTTTTTAAATATCTCCTTTGATGTGACCTTTTGGATATGCAGGATGTTCCCCAATTTTCTAAGTAAACAACATATCTGCTATTAACAGGAAAAGCAGAGTATGAGAAAGTGCAGACAGGAAACAATTCTAATTCTGAAAGATGATTGGTCAAAGGGATTGTGTGTAGAATAGACCCCAACACTTCCTGATACGACACTATTAAACTATTGTTTAATTACAAATTAATGGTGGAGAGGTATTAATGTCTAGCTGGCTATTAAGAGTGATTTCATTCTAGTTTTTACTAAGTTTATTGATTTCCAAACAGTCCAACAGATTTATTTTTATTACTAAGTCACAATTATGAAGAATTTTGATATTATCAGATGGTATTGAATGTTTTGTGGTTTTTATATTGGAGAATTATTATCAAAGTGTTCTTTAAATCTGGTTTCGAAATTCCTACCAGTCTGCCCAACAAAAGCTACCGTACTTTCATTGCAAACAATTTTGTAAACTCCTGATTTTTTGAATTTGTCTGTTTTTTGTTTAGCATTGAATAATAATTGGCTCAAGTTCAGGCCACTTGAGAAGAAGGTGCTTATTTTGAATTTGGAAAAATAGTTGCTCAGGTTATTGGAGAGAAGACCAGCGTAGTTGAAACTAGCGCATTCTTCATAATTGTGACAAAGTAAAGAAAATAAATCCGTTGGAATGTTCAGAAATCAATAAACTTTGTGAAAACCCAAATTAAATCACCCTTAATAGCCAGCTAGACATTAATAACTCTCCACTACTCAATTTTTAATTGGGCTAGTATGTTCGTTTCCTGTAGTTGACCACTTGAAAATGACTTGACGATCGAAACCGGTCGTGTTTGTGAAAATAAAATAGTGGAAAGTATAAAATATATTATATTTCATCTTCATTGAACTGTTACGTCAGCTTGCTCGGTGGCGTAGAGGATATGATGCTCATCTCCTGCGCAGAGTTACCTGGGTTCAATCCCCACAAACTCGGTGCGATTTTTCGGATTCTGGGAATCGCTTGAGTATCCATCTCTCGGAAGAGATGTAAGGCCGTCGGTCCTGTCAAACAGAGATGTGTTGGACACTAAAGATCGCTTCCCTCGGCATGAGAGGGGTTCGGCAAAATTCCCGGTTTAGTGAGGTGACAGAATTCCCCGGCGTGTCATTAGGCGTAAGGTAGAAATAGAGCACGTTAAAGGATCAAAAAAAAAATTTTACATCATCCTGCTTACAGTCCGGTCTTTAGTTCCAACGATTTCTGCGTGGTCAAAAGTTTCAATCTTCAGAGAAAGCTGTTGATTCCAAAAGGGCAAACGATTGGAATAACTGCTTTCAGAATTAGTTGGAACGAATATAGAAGTGCATTTATCCTCGCGAAGAAAACTTCGAAGAACAATAAAGTCTTTGAAACCTCTCAAGTGTTTCATTCTTGCTCTATATGCAAAACTTAAAAGACATCCCTCGTAGTTTCTAGGAAAAGCAAAAAAATTATAATGAAATTTAAGTTAAAGCAATTTTTGCATGAAGAAATGAAAATTTTAATTGGCTGAACCGACAGTGTATGATTAGTTTCCTCCATATCTCCGTTTTTTTCAATAGAGTTATTAACTAAACAAAACAGAATAAGACTTTCCTATGTACTCAATTACATTTTTCCTGGAATTACACGCCATGAAGAAAAAATATCATAATTAAAGGACAAATAAATGTTATTACAGAGTTTGAAAATGGAAAACGAAGTCGACCCGTTCAATCGCTTTCTGTTTACTAGATGACTGCTTAATTATTATGGCCATACTTTTTTCTATGCTGTAGATAGGATGTAATAATTGTCATATTCGATCACAATATTTTTATCTAAATTCCCGTCAAACGGTTTTATCACTAATGTATTACCCCATTAAAAAAATAGTGAAATGATATTATTTCCGTATTCATATAAATTATATCAATTCCTCATTCTAATTTCGAATCAATCGATTGACTGTCAAAGCTCTCTGTCGTGTGAAATATGTTACCATTAATGTAATAATGAACTTATCCCTTTTTCGCCATTTCCAATAAAATTCCACATTCTTGGCATTCTTGTAATTCAATTTTACTAATAGAAAAATTTCATACAATCTCTGAAATCATCATGAAAATTTCAAAGGTATTGGTTCACCTGAAAAGCGTGGTTGTAAAAAATGATATTTATTTTCATTGAAGGAACGGCTTTCGGTATCTTTACAACCCTAGGTGGTCTGGAGTCACAAATTATATTGATCTCAACTATATATTATTCTGTGAGTGGAAGGAAATACAACTCAAGGAAGAGATAAAATATAGCTTTTTGTTTTAGCACGTACCGAAACATAGATTTATAAATACAAACGTGCAGTGCACCGGAAAATCAGAATCTTAATCAAATATAAAGTGTAAGAAATTTCTTGAGGTTTTTATGAATCGCAATTAGTGTGAAAATATATAAGACTTTTTCCAACTATTCGGAAATAATAATTAGTTTTTATTTATAATCTATTCTCCTTGTTGATTGAATTAGATGAATGCAAATAAGATGAGAATTTTCGGAACGAATCTCCTTAACGCTACTTCGTTAGGATTTTATTGGTAAAAAACCACAGGAAACAAAACAGCGTTGTTCCATCCATGCAACTTTCAGAATATACGATTAACCAGTATGGTATTTTTTTACAGAATTCAAAGGATGGCTCGAGGCCGATCGTACAACATTACATCTAGAAATTTCATTAAAACTTATTTATCATTTATTAATTTAGGTTTCGAATGACGGACCCTAATAAGCACGAAATTGTATTATGTGACATGATAATGGTAGAAAAACCAGAGTGCTAGATATCATATCAATTCATTTGATAATTTAGGACTGATTGAATTTGTATTTGTTTATATGATTTCTTGAGGTGTTAATCACACATCCATTCTTTAATAGTACTCGAACATAATATTACCAGTAAAGCGTGTTTATTCCATTAAGAGAAACTCAAAAGCTGTAATTAAGGCATCGTGGTTTCGATTTTCCGAGTATATCGGCTCAAAGAGCTCGTCAGGCAATATCATACGGTTCATTCAACAAAGTTCCATGTAAAATGAATTGATATAAAAGAGGTGGAATACGGCAACCGCGTCCTAATTTGTTGTTTCCTTGTTTCCACCTACCCTCATCAATCTTTCAAAACCTTAGCACATAAGCGGCCAATTCACTCCTAAAAATGAATAATTCCGAGCCAAAGGCACGTGCCTCCAAACAGCGAATTGATTTTAAAGGCTTTCCTACACGGAAAGATTGGCTACTCGACATTTTCGTTAAAATTTTACAGCTTCTTTTGTATCTATATTATGAACAAGAAATGAATAAAATTAATAATTTAAAGAATTCAGAACTCAAAATGGACAAAACAATTTTGATAAATGATATTCTTCACAGAGCGAAAAAATGGATAGAATATCTTGAATAACGATATCGAGCGCTCCATACTTTTTATCACTTCATTTTTATTTTTAACCCTGAAAATTATGTATTGCTAGTTTCTCTTATAGACTTCATTCCGTAATATAAAACATTTCACAGTAGCTAGATAAGAATACCGAGGAGGCTGAAAATTGATTTCGTGTGTGTAGTTGTCCTATTCTACTGAAACCATATTCTTCGGTTACAGCTAGTCGAAATTTCTAGTTCAGTCGTCTATCATATTTCTATGTATTCACTATAACTGCACTATACTGTCTGATAATTCATTGCGCTAATATGGATATCCATAAGGTCATAATTACAATTACTTGGAGAATCGAACGTAATCACTTGACCCTGCTGATTAGTAACAGAAGATATTACGTTGTTGTGCAGTCGAGCATCAGCATCGTGAGGAGGAAAGTGTAGCAGGTAATGTATTATTGGATTATCTTCTTATTACCATAATAATATTCGATTGGTACAAAAGAATATTGATTACTTGTTGCCATCCTACTACGAATCGAAGATTTGGTTGAATTGATAATAAAGCGTAAATACAATTCTGATTACACTTTTTGTTCGCTAGAGAGGGCAGTGTTTTTCTCCCTGTTCTGTTGAATCAGATAAATTTCACATAACACTGAGCTTAAATTTAATGGGCGATTATTAGAGGTTACATACTTTGCCGTCCTAGCCTAAAAATTAGTATCTCCACATTTGACTGTTCAGTAGCTCACACCACTGAAGTGTTACCTGTATGTATGTTTGCTCTTCTACCAGGTAAGAAGATCCTAGAAGTGATCCTAGGCGTTTCTTACTTTGTACTATATCTGATACACATACAGGCAACCCGTCAGTTGTCAGCTACGAAACAAATGTGAATATTCTACCTTTTATGTTAGGACGGCAATACTGTACTTTCGTCTAACCGTGTACTGTCTCACGTCAAAATTTGACATAATGGCATAATCCATGTAGTCCTCCAGATAGTTGTTACCTACTCTCTTTTTCATTCCATTGAATGAATGGTCTTGCGTTCTGGAATCATTGAATACATGTAGCGAAACTTACGCTAACCGAGAAAGAAATGAGCTTCAACCAAAAACAATTTGTTGGTATATTATAAAACGTGAGATTATTCCGTTTGAGAAGCAAGACAGGAAGCCTGTGGCTTTCATTTTTATACCAATTAAATTTTGGATGTAGATTCAGGTTTTTGTTTAAATAGGTATGTAATAATGATCTCACATTTGTGTCGTGCCGTACTTGGTATTCTTGGTATCTTGATAGCTCGGATTTCGGTTTTTTGCAATGTTTTATTGTATTTCCGAATGATAGAAATTTTCATATCATCTACTTTTCACACGCAAAAACAGGATACTGATTAAAATACCGTTCGCGGCTGCATGAATTTGTTACTGTTGGATTTTATCCATCAATATTTATTATCGTGGACTTATTATTTCAGCTGTTAGCTGGATATAATTTACCTTTCATAGATTCAGCAATCAAAGGGAATAGGCTGGATTACAATATACTTGACATAAATTTCCTAACTATCCTACATGTATTAAAATTTACATTTCTATATAGGTATTCTTATGCAATTCTAATTTCTTAAGGCTATCATGCAAAGTTTTGGGTATTAACCCATTCGTGGATACGATGACAGGAACAATATCTATTTTCTCAAGGTGCCACATCTGCTTGATCTCAATAGCAAGGTCTGTGTATTTGGACTTTTTCTCCTGAAACTTGTTGAGCACGTTGTTATTATTCGGTAAGGCGACATCCACCAGCATTGCTGTTCTGGCTCTCTTATCATACACCACTATGTCCGGCCTATTATTCGTCACCATTCTGTCAGTGATAACAGGCCTATCGTAGAATAATCTGATAGAGTCATTTTCCAATACGGGCGCCGGTTGATACTTGTAATATGGCTGGAAGGTGTTCAGAAGTCCGTACTTGTGTGCAAGTTTCTGGTGGATAATGTTGCACACTTAATTATGCCTGTGAATATACTCCGTATTGTCCAGTTGTTCGCATCCAGACGTAATATGCTGTATAGTCTCCGATCTTATATGGCATTTTCTGCACTTATCTGTTTGTAATGTTCCGTCCTTCATTATAAATTTTCTGTAATTGTTTGTAGCGATCACTTGGTCTTGGATGGCCATAAGGAATCCCTCTGTTTCTGCGAATAATTCTCCTTTCATCAACCATTTGTTGGAGGCTTCTTTGTCGACGTGTGGTTGGATTTTATCCATCATCCATTAGTATTACCATTATTATTATACAAAAAGAAAGGCAGAGAACGAGGTCCTATAGAAGGCCAAAACAAATCAATATATACTTAAATTAAATAGGATACAAAATAGTGTGTTTAACTCTGCCGACACAAACTTAGAAATACGATGAGTACGTAGTGGTAAAATGCAAAGAATAATGCGAAAAGAGTTGGATCAAGTCCATTCTTAAATAAGTTCAACGATGAGGCGTCCACAACCTCTGCGCCTAAGCTGTTCCAAGAGTCAAATATCCTGTTTGAGAAGAAATGTTGGCGAAGCGTTGTCCTGAACACCTCCTTTCGTAACCCATGACCGTGCATCAGTTTCAGGCGTGAATATGCTTGCCAGATTGGCATAGTCGAACTTTAAGATTCGATAGGCGAATATGAGGTCTCCACCAAGCCTACGCTGACAGAAAGGCATAATGTTGGAGTCACGCAGGCGATCATTATAACTCGGTCTAACGCAGCCGAAGGACATTCGTGTAGCACTGCGTTGTACTCTTTCTAATAGGTCCTTGTCACGCGCCAGAACCGGACACCAGGCTGGACCGGCGTACTCCAGCAACGGACGCACATAAGTTTTATATAGTTTTATGGGGAAACTGAAAGAGACTTCGGGGAGCGACTTTTTGATTAGGTATATCAGGGAATTTGCGCGTTTGCACACAAAACTGATGTGAGCAGACAGGTCACTGCTGACAGTTACTCCTAAGTCGACGCAGGAGTAGACTGGTCTCAACGATTTACCATACAGATCGTAAGTTGCACAGGGATTGTTTTTCCCCAAATGCAGAACGACACATCTCGCGAAGTTAAGTGGAAGGAGCCAGTCATTGCACCAGTGACCGACAGATTTTATATCAGACTGGAGCACTCCGTGCTGGGTCAAAGGAACCGCGTAAATTTCAGTGTCGTCAGCATTTTTACTCTGTATATGAAACGGCAGATCGCTAACGAATACGTTGAATAAAAGAGGACCAAGCAAGGAGCCCTGCGGCACACCACTGGTAACAGGACTAACTAAGGAGAACGAGCCACCAACCCTCACCACGAACCTTATGTCACTCAAATAGTTCTCAATCCATATCGGCAATTTTCCTCTTATATCACAGTGCTCCATTTCATGAAATAGACGCCACGGAGGAATGCGATCGGAAGCTAGCGCGAATTCGAAATAGATTACGTCATTGCGAATTTTTTAGTCAAGCGCTTTAGACCAGTCATTGATACACGACAAGACATTAGTAGTGGTCGATTTTCCCTTGGCGATACCATTGTTGTTCTTTTGGCATAACTTGCAGGTCTAGAAAAATGGTGATTTCATGCGCTTCAATCGACTCCATTATCTTGGAAGACACCGACAAAAGACTTATCGGTCGGGGGTTCATCTTATCTTCTTCCTTAAACACAGGCGTAATTGACGTGGTCTTCCAAGATGGTAATTGTTCCTTTTCGAAGGAGGCGGTCATCATTCGGGATAACGGATGGCAAAAATTATCTGCGTTGTTTTGAGTGATTCCGTCCAATCCAGGAGACGAAGAGCTCTTCAGATTTTGAAGGAATTTTTTCACTTTCTCTGGGGTAAATGAGATGTCTGGGAGAATGTCCTCAACAAAGGGCGACAGTAGTGGCAGGGGGAGCTCATCAGTCGGTTCAACTGTATAAACCTCAGTAAATGCTGCGGCTAGCGTTTTTGCAGACTCGGCATCTGACGAGCAGATATTGCCATCAGCACGACGAAGAAAAGGATTTATAACTTTGCTTTTGAGACTAGTTCGGATGTGTCTGAACAAGCGTTTGGGGTTGTCTGAGTCGGCCATGCTGGTTTCATAATTTCGCCTAGAGGAACGAATATGAAAATAAATCTCTCTTAGTAATAATGCTGTTGCCATCTAGTCTGAAAACACTTATCGGTAAGTGCGATATTTTGAAGTTTCAAGTTATTATCTACGATGATCTTGTTGCCCACAGGTGGTAACTAGACATCTTCTTGAAAGACAGAGAATTTGTATTCCATCCAAGAGATGAAGTATCTGGGAATCGTATTTGACCAGCAGTTGAACTTCTCCAAACATGTTGATTTTTTATGTAAGAAAATTGGAAAAAAAGTAGGTTACCTAGGCAGGATTTCAAGAAAGTTGTCTCCATGGTGTAGACGAGTGATCTATAACACTATTATTGCTCCACATTTAAATTACTGCATTTCATTGCTGATTTCTTCGACAGGGGATGACATTCGGAAGCTACAGATAGTACAGAACAGAGCTATGAGAATACTTCTTGGATGTAGTAGGTTCACTCCTATCATAGATATGTTGAGGAGGTTAGGTTTTCTGAGTGTGGCGCAGTTGGTTGAGCAGTCAAACCTTATTCTCATTTACAAGATTACGAATGATCAAACACCTTCATATCTAAAACAGTTTCTGGTGAAAAGGTCAAATATGATGTGTTATGGTCTCCGATCAAACGATGAATACCACGTTCAGAGATTTGATTTGTCTTCAACACAAAAGTCCACCTTTATCAGCGGTCTGCAGCGTTTCAATCGTTTGCCTTCTGATGTGAGGACATTCACGAGTCTAAGTGTTTTCAAATCACTCCTGAGAAAGTTGTATGTTTCGGATTAGATGAGAAATCATTCATACAATATCTTCATTTCTATTATTACGTCAATGTATTCTTATTATTATTATATTATTATTATTATCATTATAGTTCAAGTAAAGAGCGATTTTTCTTGTGCTTTTCAATGAAGCACAATCATTATTCGAGACTGGTTCTTTCATTCATTGATACTCGCCGTACATAATCGTAGTTACAAAAAGTTACTTTCACTCAGTAGATAAACGAATAGAATGAAAATTTCATTAACGTAAAACATTGAACGCAGGTAAAGTTCCAATTGAAATTTTAGCTCTATAAATGATAACTGAACGGGTGATAGTTGCCTTAAGCAGGAATCAGGATGGGCCGCTGTCCAAGAGCGACAATCAGGATGCCCTGATCGGCATTTTAAACGGTTGTGGCGGGACCGAGAATCGTTATCCACGATTCTCTATTCTTTCTTCATTAGAACAATACATGAAATCACCAGTAGAAAAATGGCCTATACAGTGTGCGGGTGTCTGTCCTGTATGCTCATTGAATTCTTTTGTGAAAACATCAAGAAAGCATTCGCTTTTGTCTCCAGAATTTGAAGCCAGTTTTTTCGAAAATTCCTATTTAGTGAACAAGGTCCCAATTTACTGCTTCTGAACATGAATGCTAAACTATTCGGTTATCTTCCTCTGGGAAATATTGTTTTATGCTTACGGAGATATTTATGAAAATTCTTTCTTCGATTCCGAGAATGAATTTTTCGTGCGACACGAAACAAAACTCCCCCAGTTCCAAAGCATAAATTCTGCTTCTACTCCTATCAAATAAATAATTGGCCGGATGGCGAGATTTCGCCCGAGTTCTAAAATTTCATTTGCGTGATCCATCTTAATATCTATAAATAATTTCTGAGTAGACGCATATTGTGCTCGATATAATTAATATTTTATTAAACGATGGAATGGGAACTGGGGTTTTGAGAGAGATTTACTGATCGCATAGTTGTTTTGGTCTCAGAGTTGGAGAGAGTTCATTTTCTGAAAATTTGCCGTAATTGCGGCTCAAAACTTCTGAACAAACTCGTTGAAATTGAAATTATTCAAACACGTTTTGATGCGAACCTAAATGTGAAAATAGCGAAACGCGCATCGATAATATGATAATTTAAGTGACCCGACTTAAGTTATTCCAAATTTCAATAAATCAATTCTCCGAATTTTCAAGAATATGCTGTAGAAATGCGAATAATGCATTAAAGAATTGTTTTTCATTAGTGGCGATGTAACTACAAATTTAGGATTTTTTTCTGTGCGATCAGACATTTCTGCTACAGACTTTCATGTTGTTTCGGATTCAGTGGGAAATACCGTACGGATTTTGATGAAACAAATATGATTAAAACACGAAAACTGTTACCGCAGTTTCGGAGTCTCGTTCATCAACAGACAGTAAAAACTAAGGATAAAGTGTTGTGATGTTTACAACTAGCTCCTTATCGAACTTGGAAAAGCCAGATACTAAGTATACGAGGATGGTATGAAAAGTTTCCGACCTCTACGTGAAAATGGCAGCACTGGTAAATAAACCTAGTGAATTTTCATTGTTCATCTGTTAACAGTTACTCACCAAAGTTTCAGCCATTTTGAAGGCGCATTGTTATGGAACAGTCATCATCATTTATTACACTGAAATTTGGGCAGTGGAATTTAAACGTGTCCGTAAGAACTTGGAAGACGATGAACGTCCAAAAATTGAAACTAAACTCTAGCACTAAATGGTGCTAGACGATCGCCGATTTAAAGTGAGAGAGATAGCAGAGGTTATGAACATGTCAAAAGAACATGTTTGTCTCATATTAAATCAAAATTTACACATGATATAACTGTCTGTGCTGGGTGCCGCGTTTAATCACGTTGACTAAGAACGTGTTCGAATGAACATTTCCAACGCTCTACTGGCGCAGTTTGGGCGCAATAAATCCGAGTTTTGGCGCCGATTAATTGTTTGAATAAACTAGAAAAAAATACATTCCAAACAGTAGGCTGCAAAAAAGGAACTAATTCTCGACTGATAAAGTGATGGCAACTATTTTTGGGATAGTTATGGAGTTAAAAGAAAATCCTATTTCACCAAGACAATGCACCGTCTTACACGTCATTCGTTTCTATGGCGAAAATTACGGTTTGAACTGCTTGAGCATGCTCGTTACTCACCAAATCTAGCCCCAAGTGACTTTTTTTCTCTCGTCTAAAAGTTTGCGCTCGAAGGAGAGAGATTTTCATCAAATGAAGAGGCAATCACCTTCGTAAACCACTATTTTGCAGAGAAAACGCCGAGTACTATTTAAACGGGTTATAGATTTGTGAACTTCTCTAGGAAAAGTGTGTAGAGTTACAAGGAGTATGTTAAAAAATAAAAATCAATCTCCAGGAAAAATGTCCTTCATCTTTGTGAGGTCGAAAATTTTTCAGATCATCACTCCTATAGTTCACAAATTATTGAGTTCTTTGAATACATCAAAACTTTGGGATTTACTTACCTGAATCATTCTAGACCCTCATTATCATTAAGTTATTATTAAAAGTTATTTGAAAACTACAACTGTTTGGGGGGAACTGAGTTTCCTAGTTTATGGAGCATGGATAGAATTTTCAAATTCTCAATAGTTGTAGAGCCACTATTTTGAATGCAGTGATTAGTCAATGTTGAATCTTGTTTATTTTTAATGAGTGAAGTTTGATGTTTTTTATATCTTATTTTGAAGGAACGACCAGTTTTACCTATAAAGAGATTATTGCAGTCTAAAGAACACACATTGTTCAAAAAAATAGAAAACATAATTACCTAGAATCAGTTGAAATTTTCGGATCGCTTTTGTATAACAACTCACAGATAATTAGAAACTAATAAGGACCTATTCATAAATATCAAGGCTCTTTTTACTCAGTTTCATACTGTTCGATGATAACGAGAGTTTGAAGCCGAGGTAATAGTGATGTACACTACACTCGATAATGTGAACTCGAAAAAGTCAGGCTTGATCGCACCTTCGACATGTTCACATGGCTCTTTTTACTTAGTTTCATACTGTCCGATCATAACGAAACCGAGATCACAGTGATGTACAGTAGCTTCTCGATAATGTGAACCCAGTCAAATTCAGGGCTGTTCACACTTTCGATATGTTCACACCAATCTATGAATCAAATGAAGAAAAACATTTATATATCTTCAATTTTTATGAACATACAGATGCTCATACATTTTGACATCATCAGTTTGTATACATGCATATGAAGTTATTTGAAAAATCAAGTCATTTTAGTTCGATTTTTTTGGTACAAGTTTGCAATGACAGTTCTTTCCTGAATTTGTTTTAAGGTCATGTCATTGACATCTACACTTTCTTGTTCTGCCTAAAACGAATTTGATAGCTACAATAGCTCCGAAGTGAAAATTTTTTGTTGTAATACAACCAAATTTTCACAGTCGCTTTCTCCAGAAATATCACTCTCCACATCTGCTCCCTTGTCAGTCCCATTTGAAATGTCTTCATTCCATATTTCAACATCTTGCATTGTGTACTCAGAAGG
Source organism: Cryptolaemus montrouzieri (assembly GCA_013387265.2). Classification (NCBI taxonomy): domain Eukaryota; kingdom Metazoa; phylum Arthropoda; class Insecta; order Coleoptera; family Coccinellidae; genus Cryptolaemus; species Cryptolaemus montrouzieri. The sequence continues at coordinate 28,740,983 of JABFTP020000186.1, read as the reverse complement.
TGCAAGAACATATAGAAGACAAAACTATCGTTAATCACGGTTTCCGGTACATTTTGTCTCCAAATTTCTAAAAATGTAAATTTTCATCATGTTCTTGGTTTTTCGTAAAGTATTATGCCAACACTTTACTAACGTTGCCCTTTTTATCCGTTCCCAAGATGTATATAAATGTAGAGACTCATCTTCCAATGTTATTTTTTTGTCATATGTTTAAAACGACAGTCAAAATTTTTTCGAAAATTTTTCTTTAAACAAAACAAATCCACGAAGAAATAATATATGGGAGATGTCAACCCAAATTATTGGGTACATAATGATTCTAGAACATCTATCATCATCATCATCATCATTCACTCGAATTCGAGTATGAATGTCCTCCAATTTTTTTTCCTAGTGCTGCGCGTTGTGTACTACACACAGACCCTACCTTGCTCTTGTATTTGCTCGCTCTTTTCTTTGTCGTCGCATCTCAGTGTAATGCGTTCCTCGCTCCTGCTCGAAATGCTGCACTCCTTCGTAGGTTGCTCGACACCAGGTGGAGCGGTCTGATGCAGATGCCTCCCACAGAAGATCGTTAATACCACAGCTTTTCAAATTACGTTTGAGGACATCCTTGTATCGTTTAAGCTGTCCTCCCTGTGATCGTTGGCCATTTTTAAGCTGGGAGAGTACATGATTTTTTCGGCAGTTTTTCATTCGGCATGCGTGCGACGTGACCAGACCAACGAAGTTGGTGTTTCATTATCATTGCATCAAGGCCGGTGGTTTCCGCCTCGTCTAGGATGCTGATGTTGGTGCGACGGTATTGCCATTTGACTTTTAGAATTTTTCGTAGGCAGCGCTGATGGTATTTTTCCAATATTTTCAGGTGTTTTCAGCACCTAATTGCTCTACAGTCCCGTCGAGCAAAGACGGCGAAATAACACATTCGTCGCCTCTGGGAGCTTCCAGACTACACAATTCTGCTCCCGTCAAGACTTACTGATTGCTGCAGGACTTTTTGATACTCAGATGGACGATATGGCATTGGACGACGCCTGTGTGAGGCATATTTTTACGTGGGAATTCTGGTACACAACAACAGACACACGGTCCTTGACAGCCTCGGGTTGGGATCCAATGGCAGTGAAACTACGACAACTGGCAACTCCAAGATTGCTGCAACCCTCTCACGCTCCTCCAGCCGCTGGTATAGTAGTTCCTAACTGTGTCTACGACTAGTCCACCGTTGGGGTCTTTTAGTGGCCTTTCAAGACAGGCAGAACGTACATGAGGCCTATTCTTTAGCCCGAACCTCCAGGGCAGAGAACATCTATAGATCATAGATGAACATCTATAGATCATAATCGGTATCACTTAGAAGACCGACCCCGGCCATCGGGGCTCTCTCGGTCAAACAGAGAGGGAATTGTTTTGTTGAGTTTGAATATTGAAGGAATTTTGCGATTATACTTCAAAATTGGCAAGCAAGCACAAGGAAGTGATTATGTTTCAGGAGACTGCCACTGCGACGGAAGAACATCTCCGCGAAAGAGGAAATATCGCAGATTATGTACTCCTTAGTCCTTTTTATGGCCTTGCCTGCTACGTAAAATCTTTTTTTACATTCAAGTGAGTTTAGACATATAAGAGTCAGGTATGATTGTTGAAATATTTTTCTGCTGGTTTTCTTTTTCCATTGTTACAGATTCCTGTCCCAAACCCCCTTCCTTTCACCCTTGACTTCGTCTGGAAATCATGGAGTGCAAGATGAGAATGAGAGAATGAAGCTGCTAAGCAGAAAAATCTTTGGTACTCTTTATGTATTCACGACACTAACACAACAATATCAGACAAGCTATTGCTAGTGCAATAGCGACAGGAAAACGAGTTTTTTCCTCAGGTTTTTCTTTTCACTCGTTGATTGAATCATACGCAAGATAGTATGGATATATATATATATATATATATATATATATATATATATATATATATATATATATATATATATATATATATATATATATAAGCTTTTAAGCAAGTTTTTCTGTAAGACTTAGAAAGTCTCAACGCATTCTGATCCATAGGTTGAATAAGGAGTGTGATATTCTATCCTAATATATTATAATGATATATAACCTAAATTGACAAAAATATCACTATCAGGTGTTTTTACCACCTCTGCTTGTGGATGGCATGGAGCTTTATCTAACAAAAGGATAGCTTTGATAATAAGATTTTCCTTTTCATGAAGTTTCAACCTGTGAATATTTTTGTTTGCTAAATTGAAATTGAAAACTCACCTCAGGAACAAACTGCTGAAGGAACCAGTTTATAGAAAATGTTTTTTGGTCATCCATGCATTTAAATTATTTTTGTAGACGAGAGGATCATTGAAATTTTCAAAACATCTAATTGACGTTGTTTTCCCAATTATGAACGGTATGCACCTGATGCATTAACACATCCTAGGAAAGTTATTTGTTGCTTAGCTACTTTCAAACCAGAAATCGAAACATAGGTTTTATCAGGTAGAAGTTTTCAGTATAAATTCTCATCTACGTTGTATGTTTGTTGATCGGTTAAATTGAGTGCGGTAATAATAAGAATTCAGATTGCGAGGACAGTTTTTCACTTGAGATTTTCAGAAAGCGTATCCCATATCATTTTTCGAAACGTTGCAACCATCCATCGCTTACATTGAATATTTTCGTTCTCTTTGCTTCACGAACCATTAGTATAGTTGGTTTGCCATCAAAGGACATTCAGCTTTTCTCAAAGTACACTTATTAATCTTGCTTGGTTTCAAACTCTGTTTACCTGCTTCCGAAATTTTTCTCTGTTTATTTCTAATGGAGCATATAGTGGATTTGGGGACCATGAACTTCTTTGATGAATAAGTAACACTGACATCCTTTCTGAGCTCTTCAATAATTAAAGATTTCTCATAAAGAGTCAAAAACTTTTCGGTGTTTTAACTCTTATTTCATCAGCGAAATCAATTCCCAAACACTGAGCACATCTATTAATGAACTCAAAAAGAGTGCATGTGTATTTTAGAGAGTGATAGGTCCCCTTTCATCGCTGTAATACCGCAGGTCTCAACAAATTAACTCCTGTTCACAAAGGTGCCGATTGTTCATATAGAGTGCTGATGGAAAAGATTCTGTGTATAAATTTATTTGTAGAATGTAAAAACAGTAAAATCTCCATTCGTGTTTGAATCATGCTCAACTATCAAATAGTAACGTCTAAATCTACAGCATCTGAAACAAATATGCTATTCAAACCTCATGAAATGGAAATACACAAAAATTCGGTTTTATTCAAGCCAACTTGATAGTTATACTAAAAAAATCTCAAATAGAATTTTCTTAGTTCTTGGGTTCATTCGGGAAGAATTCATGATGAATAACAAGAAGTAGAAGTAGAGACGACGTAACTAAGTCCAATTTTTGCAGCGCCCAGCCATTATCAACATTGAATGAATACCAACGGGTGAGGGAAGTTTGGGGGGCGAAGATTTACTGTTCTCATAGTTGTTTTGTCCGTGCCAGAGTAGTTCATTTGGTGAAATTTCAAGCGTGAAACTGCGGCCAGCGAAAGTTCATTTAAACTAACAAACTCAAATGGATAAATGCAATTAGTATTTTTTCACGAGGTCTGTGAAATGAGAATAAATGGGAACGTTGAGTCACTACAATGAGGACATACGAGCATTCCAACTCTGCCGAAACACTTCAAAGGTTTTATTAGTACACATTACGTTTCTCCATCTGATATAACTCATTTTAAGGAGTGCCCTGTGATATGAAAACATGCCTCTAGTGCGTTAATGCGGATTTCACGGACCACATCACACCTTTGTGGGTAGCTTTTATTTAACATTCAAAAGTTCTTGCGCGTAACTTTTGTATTTAATGTTGCTGTTGTTTTCCTTTCTAACAATTCTTGAGCAAAGCGGGCCTCCCGAATTTCAGATAACAACAAAACTTCCCTAAACACCGGCAAAAATTAATTCAAGCAAAGCTTACTTGGCAATACAAGCATATGTTCCTGCACGAATCATGCCATCTTTTATATGTTCATTACAGTCATTCTTCCCTATATTTGTTTCACTCATCCTACGTGTACAAGACAGCTTCTTCACTAACTCTACCACAAATAGAGATGAAAGGTTTCGTGAAAAATGAATACCAACTGGTGAAGACGACCCATTTTGTACAACAATACAGGGTGTTTATCAACCAAGATATTCATTTCTGATCAAAACGCAAAAACAGGTCAATTTTTGTTTCAAGGGGGACATCTTTTAGGGTACAATACTTGCCTGAAATATTAACCGCTTAAGCGGGGGTTGCAATCCTTGAACATTTTGAATAGGGAAGATGGGTCGAGCGATGACTCAAAAGAAAAGTGGTATCTTTGTCTACATCGCCTCGAACTAATTTCCATTTTTAATTGAAAACTGTAAAAGATACAGGGTGAACAACTGAAAGATAGGGAGGACTATTTCCCTGAGACTATTCAAGTTTCAGTGAGGTAAAATGGAACAGATACATGCTGATCAATGGGAGTCATCATCAAGCACGATCCTCATCTTGAATTTCAACCCCTGGAGCAGGGGTGACAACCCTCGAAAATTTGGAAGAGGGTAGATGGGTCGAGTGATAACTCGAAAGAAAGGTAATATCTTTGTCTGCATTCCCGTTAAAGAATTTTCATTTTTGATTGAAAACTGTAGAAGATACAGAGTGAGCCACTCGAAAATAGAGAAGACTATCGCCCCAAGACTATTGGACTATTAGTGCGAAAAACTGGAATAGATTCATTTTAGATCAAAAGCTGTCATCTTCCGAAATTCACCCTTAGAGCAGGGGTTATATTTCGATCCAGTGATACCTTTCAAGTAAAAGATTTCGATTGCCTTCATGATTGCTAGCAATAATTCTATTCTCATAGAGTTCCATAGGAATTAGAGAATGCAAAACGGAAAAGTGACTGAAGATGCAATGCATGGCATACCATCTATCTTCGACCAGTATCAAACAGGGGTTGATTTTTCACTGAATAAACAACTTTTGAAAGACTGTTACTCGTTTGAGACATCCGGTTTCAAATGTAATAGATAAAAAAACTAATACAATGGCTGAAAATAAAGAGGGGAATGAACGAAAAGAGAAAATTAACGATTAGAAGTTGTACTTTATTACTCGATAAAATGAATGGAACTGAAGTCACTAAAACTCAACGTAAATGTTCGAATTGTTGGCCACCAACCTTCATGCACATAAACAAATTTTGGGCAAAACGTTCACGGACATTCTGTAAAATTTCAGGTGTGATTTACACTCATTGACGATGCGCTGTCTCAGGTCGTTCAAATCAGCAGGTTCAGTTTTATAGATTATACTTTTGAGGTGGCCCCATAGGAAAAAGTCTAATGGACTGAGATCCGGAGATCATGGGGGCCATTCCGTTGGGCCTCTCCTTCCAATCCAACGAACAGGAAAATGATCATCCAAAAATACTCGAACTTGTTGTGCAAAATGCGGGGGCGCTCCATCCAGCTGAAATACAACCTCGTTCTCCGAATAGCGGGGGTCATTCTCAATGATCTCCGTTATTGCTGGGTCGATAGATTCTTCCAATAGTTGATAATACAACTCTCCGGTAAGATTTCCAGGAATGAACAACGGTACAATGACGTGATCGCCATAAATACCAACCCAAACATTTAGTTTTTGAGGCTGTTCAGTGTAAATTTCGTGGAATATTTGCGGCTTAGAATCTACCCAATAACGACAGTTATGGCGGTTTACGGTTCTATTCAGAAAAAATGTACATTCGTCCGAAAAACACAAGTGAAATAAATAATGAGGATTGTTCATGACTCTCTCACTTTTGGTCTCGCAGAATTGAAGTCTTCAATCGAAATCATCTTCGTTCAGTTCTTGAACTAATTTGATTTTATATGGATGAAACTTATGCCCCTTCATAATGCGGAAAATACTCGTTTGGTTTACACCACTTACATCTGCCAATTTCCGCAGGCTTAGGGTAGGATCAACCACCGCTTGACCAAGCACCGCCACTTCCATAGCTTCATTTCTTACTGTGTGCTCAATTACGCGCTTCTTCTTTTGCACCGATCTAGTTTCACGAAATTTGGCAACTAATTCTAGTACATACATCGAAGTCACTTTAGCACCTTCGTGGCGTTGTTTGAGGATATTGGCTGTTCTGTTCGCGCAACTATCAGAACTGAAAAATAGTTCAATCATTTCAACCCTCTCAGCTATCGAGTAAACCATGACGATTTTATGAAAACTAAATTTCGAATAGTAGAGAAACTATTGTAATGAATGCAACAGAATTTTCACAACTAATGTGGAATAAAATTGGGACGATGAAATTGGATACAAAAACATTGAGAATCAATTTTTTTGTTGAAGAAATCTGATCATTGTAACATCTGCGTTCCTGATGCGTAGTGTTGGTTCGTATCGTCAAATAAGAGTCATGTCACATGAGGACGATGATCATACAGTATCACCTGTGAAAACAAAAAAGTTTCCTTTCAGTCAACTGATAAAAACGCATGTACATACATGTGAACCCAACTCTAGATGCATTGCTCGCATATCATACAACGAATGTTCAAAGATCAATAGAGTTACTATGACTGATAGTTTTATCGTTTTCTTTCAAGATTCCTAATACTTCATAATCATTCCAATGTTTCAGCTGCTCACCCAGTAATTTCGATGGAGAACGAAAACTTGCACACCATTGTGCGGACAAACAAAGATCCTTTCTCAGAGGGCTATAACTGGACCTATCTTCTGCTTTAAAAATAACACAGGGTGGTCACCCCTGCTCTAGGAATTGAAATTTGAGATGTGAATGGTGTTTCGGAAGATGACAGCCTTTGATCTGGAATGAGTCTGTTTCATTTTTTTGCACTAATACTAGAATAGCTCAGGGCGATAGATAGTCTCCTCTATTTTTCAGTAGCTCATTCTGTATCTTCTACAGTTTTCAATCAAGAATGAAAATTCGGTCACGGGGATGCAGACAAAGGTAATACCTTTCTTTCGAGGTATCACTCGACCCATCTACCCTCTTCCAAATTTTCAAGGGTGGTCACCCCTGCTCTACGGGTTGAAACTCGAGATGAGGATGGTACTTGATGATGACTGCCATTGATCAGAATGAATCTATTCCATTTTACTTCACTGAAACTTGAATAGTCTCAGGGAAATAGTCTACCCTATCTTTCAGTTGCTCACCCTGTATCTTTTACAGTTTTCAATTAAAAATTGAAATTCGTTCAAAGCGATGTAGACAAAGTTACCAATTTTCTTTTGAGTTGTCATTCGACCCATCTTACCTATTCAAAATGTTCAAGGATTGCAACCCCCGCTTAGGGGGTTGATATTTCAGGCAAGTTTTGTGCCCCAAAAGATGTCCCCCTTGAAACAAAAATTGACCTGTTTTTGCGTTTTGAACAGAAATGAATATTTTGGTAGATATAGCTTCTGTTTAGTTTTTATTGAAGAACCCTGTATGTGTAATTTGTTCACCTCCGGCAGTTTCCTACGCTAATTTGATCCACAAAAGAAATTTCTCCTGCCAGTTAAGAAGACGTACGGAGTATTTATTTGAAGAAAAACACCCCACTTCGTCATTCCCATCAACTAGCAAATGCACTGTTTGATCTACCAAATTCAGAATATCTGTCAGGGTGGAGTTCAAAAACACAAAAAGACAATATTCTTTCTAATATCAGCTAGGAAGCAAGAAAAATTATAACACAATTCAAAAAAGATTGGCTGAAGGAGATTCGCCTCAGGTAGAACCAGAAAATCTCTTTGCAACCCATTATTAGCAAAAACAAATACTAGAAGTTCTTCTCTCACATCTCATAATATTTCTCTAGCCAATCTACTTTCCTGGTATGCTCCTCCTTCAAATCGAAAAATCCTGTAAAAAGCTATAAGTGGACATACACTGTGATCTTGCTATCAGTCTGTTAGCCTGAATGCAAAAACGTATTTTCTCAAAATTTAATGGAATAAATCAATAATTGTTTTTCCAATAATAAATCTCATATTTTAACAGATGAACAAAATGATATTAACTCAGTATTCATGCAAATTATATTAATTTCTCGTTGTAATTGCCAATCCATCAATTCGATGTCAATGTACTCTATCGAGTAAAATTTCTCCATGCATGCTATAATGAAAGTACAGCATTTTTCCCATTTATTTTTTCATTGGATTAAATGCCACAACATGAAATATGTTCATATCATGAAATAATCATTCTAACACTGAAGTTTAAAGTAGCGAGATTAATAACTTGTATATCAATTTCATGTTCTTAGTTTCACCACTCTTAATCCGGGTGTTCACGTATTACTTAATCGGTTCATAATTTTATTCCTGTTGAATATATTGAAGAATAATATACAGGGTCTTTACTATAAAAGGTGCCAAACTTCAGTAGATGATAGTACAAGTCATTTGCAACAAGAATTGTCCCATAACATTTTTTCGAAAAGTTGATAATTATACAGTTATTTAACACTTCTTGATGTTGAAATTTTTGCTTCTCTCAATAAAACAATAATATTTCTGTTACTCTTACTGCTATATCAAATCTGACTATACCATCGGAAAGAGCATTGAATCTGCTATAAGATAGGTCAGTACTAATAATAAAAAAATTTTGTATACCGGGTGTTGTAAAAGGCTAAATGAAAAAATTGTGAAATGAACAAAATTAGTAGTATTTTCTTGTAAGCTGTACCACTGAAAACTGATCGATAAGTAGCTGCTTTTTTATTGGTAAAAACTACTACATTTAACTGGCTTTCAAATGGTATATCAACTTTTGAGTTAACTATTTTTTCCAGCAATATCAGTAAGAGTAATGAAAACATTGAATTCTCTTATCCTTATAATAAACGATAAATAAATAACATATCTGGATATTGAATGTTTAAAAACTAGGAATAATTAATTTTTCTGGGATTAGAAGAAGAAAATTAGAAAAAGAATCGTAAAAGAACAAATCACAGAAGGCTTGTATTACTTGATTTTAAAACAAATAAAAATATTTAGAATTTGACAGGAACTGTCATTCAATGAATTAATGAATTGAAGTCCATAGTTTCCTCTATTTCAGTTCCATTTTCTCTTTTGAAATAAAGAAAACATGCCCAGTTTCTCAAATATTGAAAATCAAGATATGTTAGTTGTTTATGGCTTCGCGAATGGAAATTGCCGTGCAGCGGTCGGGAGTATACATTGCGCTTTCCAAACAGACTCCAACCTTGAAGAAAGACATTTGTTGAAGTGTTCAGGCTACTGGTTCACTCAGTGGTTTAAGAATTAGAGAAGGTGGTGGAAATGCTCAGCAATGGAGACAAGCACCTGCAATATTGCAGGCTGTTCGCGACGACCCTACAACAAGTACTCGGAGAATTGGTGATACATTGAGACTTCATTATTCCACGGTTCATAGAGTTCTCAAGCGAAATAATTTACATCCATACCATTTGAGTAAGGTTCAAGACCTATTGCCAGTGGATAGTGAGGTGAGGTTGCAACTTTGTAGGTGGTACATGAATAAATTACAGGATTGGGGATCAGATAAAATTATATGGACGGATTAGGCAACTTCTACCAAAGTTGGTATAATAAATTTGAGAAATTCCCATATATGGGATACAGAAAATCCTCATGGCACTATTGTGTCACACTCTCAGCACGAGATTAGAGAAAATGTGTGTTTGGGGTTATGGAGGGGTCAGCTTGTCGGGCCAGTTATACTTCCCGATCGTCTCAGTTCAAACGAATTTTTAAATCTATTAAATAACGAAATAATGAATGTTCTGGAAGAAATGCCTATAGCTACTCGGCATCACCTTTGGTTTCAATTGGACGGCTGCCCGGCTTATAATTCTAGAATGGTCCTGAACTGGATGACTGAGAGATTTGGAGAGAAATGGATAGGTCGATTCGGGCCGGTGAGATGGCTACCCAGAAGCCCTGACCTTACGCTGCTTGAATTTGATGTGTGGAGCTCATTGAAGTCCAATGTTTATAGAATTTCGTTTAATAATTGAGAAGAATTAGTTGAAAACGTTCGAATCTGATGCAACGAAATGAGTCAAAATACATTGAACTTAAGAGTAGTTGATAGTTCAAGAAAAAGATGCTAAGCGAATTCTTGAAAAGGAAGACATTTTGAACATTTAGTTTTAAATCTCTTTCGTGAAAATATGATTTCATTCATTAAGTAATATAAAATATTTGCGTTTTCGAATTTTATGTTTTTATTACTCTTACCCATAATATTGCTGAAAAAAATAGTTAGCTCAAAAGTCTATATACCATTTGAAAGCCAGTTAAATGTAGTATACTTATCAATCAGTACTCAGTGGTACAGCTAACAAGAAAATACCATTAATTTAGTCATTTCACAGTTTTTTCATTTAGCCTTTTACAACACCCGGTACACAAATTATTTTTACCATTAGTACTCTTCTATCTTATAGCAAATTCAATGCTCTTTCCAATGGTATAGTCAGATTTGATGTAGCTGTAAGATTAACAGAGATATTCTTGCTTTTATAGAGAGAAGCAGCAAATTTCGTAAATTCAAGAACTGTTAAATAACTCGATAATTATCAACTTTTCGAAAAAATGTTATAGAACATAGAACATACATAGTAAAAAGTTAGACATCACTTTTCTGCACGTCATAAACTTATTTTCAGATACACAGGGTGTTCTATTCATATAAGTGTTATATTTTTGAAATGAGACTACCTATATTTTTCATCAATTTTGAACGTCGTAACTCAAAATAAGATGAATTTCTTCAAATCAGGATATGCCTTAATGGAACCCTTTTCGAATCAATATTTTTTTCTTAACTCTTTTGAGGTCATTCCACAGGTATAGCCGCCCAAGTTGGTTCAGTATGCATGTTTCTCGCTTCTTGAAGGGGACCAAATTGTTAGTTAACTAAAAGATGTTCAATGGAAGCGAGTTCTACAGCACACTATTCAATCCATTGAAATGTTACAATTTAAAGGCCGAATATTGCAATTTTTATAGAACGCAATTTTATTTTTGGACATGTGGGGGGGGTCAATAGAAGCTTGACCCCAAGTTTGTGGGGTTGCCGCCCTTGTCCCCCGGCCGCCATCTTGGAAAAATGGATGCAAAACCTTTTTCGCGATATCTCGGAAACTATACGTTCTACGTGAGAGAAAATAATTTGTAGAAAATCGCTTTGTCTACAAATATGCTCATATAACTTTTTGTCCTAAATTTAAAATTAAAAAAGTCATAAGCAAAAAAGTAAGAAAATTTCTATAAAAATTTTCTTTTTTGCTCTTAACCTTTTTTTATACATTTTACAAAAAAAATTACCTCAGACCATCTTGTAGATAGTATTTTGATTTTTTTTAATTTCATCCATTCAAAATACAGCCCTGCATAGTTAACCGGGCTCGTCAATGCTCATGAGAATCCGGTCAAAATAAAACGTTTAACCTAGTTTCACGATCTTTTTTTTTAGCGTAAATCCATTCTCAAAAATTTTCGTTAAATCCCTACCTATAATTTTACTTATTAATTGCTAACTCTTTTCCCCGTTACCTATGAGGTAGAGCCTGCAGGTACGTTTTTCACGTGGTATCCCCAGTTGGCCTACTCCACAGACATCTTGTCGTTATCGATGGTGGTTTTCTATTGCATAAAGTGGTTTGGGATCCTAATTCGTCATTAAACAACATCCTTGAGAAGTGTGTCCGGTATGTAGAAGAATATTATCAACTATCTGCAACTATAATATTTGATGGTTACTCCGAAAATTCTGATATCGCGGGAACAAAGTCGTGGGAACGTCTGCGTCGCACGAAGAAGCATCCATGTACAGAAATTAAGTTTGATAAGAGTACTGTACCAACAATATCTGAAGAAAAATTTCTTGGTAATGAACAAAACAAATCTAATCTGATAGATCTTCTCAAAACTGCTCCTTCAGAGAAGGGTTTTTCCTTTCAACCAAGCTGAATCAGATGCAGATTCAATCATCGTCTCTCCTGCGCTTAATGCATCCCAATCTCATGATTTTGTGATTATTACCAGAGGACATTGAAATTCTTGTATTGCTCACAGCATTAAGTAGAAGACATGTCAACATTTAATTTTCAAAACCTTCAAAGGGGCGCACAACTGGTCAGTTATATAGCCCTTCAAGTTTTATGAATGGAGATCTGATAGCACAGAATTTCTTGTTTCTTCATGCTTTCACAGGATATGATACAACAGCAGCAGCCTATAATATGGAGAGCCAAAAATTTATAAAAATTATGGAGGAACATTGTGAATTAGCTGGTGCTACCGCGCTATTCCTGACTGAGAAAGTATATCCATCTTTGCCCCCTCTTGTTGGCGAAGGTTTTTTCGTAGCTCTGTACGGCGGTAATAAAGACGACTCATTAGACGGTATGCAATACCAACTATTTGCCAAGACAGTTACTAAAAATTCAATTATATCACCAGGTCCAGTCGTGGCTCGAAAGATATAAAAATCTTGAAGATTGGGGCTGAAGAAAGCATGCAAACATTTGGATGCCAATACAAGCTTCCACCCTAACCCCCCGATCTCATGAAATTAATTTTCTGCAGATGCAAAGGAAATTGTGGAAGCATGTGTGGCTGCAGAAAAGCAGGCCTCAAATGCTCTACAGTATGTCTCCATTGTTCTGGCGAAACATGCAGCAACATCATGGAAATATCAAAGTTAATGGCAGAAAATGAATTCGAAGATGAACTCCAACTATGACTCCAATTTTAACTCCTGTCATTCTACAAACCTTCATATTCGACATTGAATTACATTCTGAGCCATGTCCTGGACCATCGAAGAAAATAGAATAGAATAGCTAGCAAGTAGCTGATTCAAAATATGATTATGTCATCTACAAGATGTCTGTGGAGTAGGCCTACTGGCGATACCTCGTAAAAAAAACGTGCCTCTATAGGCACGTTGATGTAGAGTCTATACTCTACATCATAGGTGGCGGTGAAAAGAGTTAGCAATGAATAACTAAAGTTGTGAGTAGGAATTTGACGAAAATTTTTGAGAACGTATTAATTGAAAAAAAAAGGCATTAAACTAAGTTGAACATTTTGTTCTGACCGGATTGTTATGAGCATTGACGAACCCGGTCAACTTTGGAGCGCTGTCACACAGCGTTTTAAACGAATGAAATTGAAAAAATTAAAGAGAAAACTTTTCTCAAAACACCATCTACGAGATTGTTCTGAGGTAATTTTTTTGTAAAATGTATGAAAAAATAGTTATAGAGTAAAAAAGGAAATTTTTATAGAAATTTTCTTTCTTTTTTGCTTATCTTCTTCTTCACCGTGCAGAAGGCGTAGCGCCTGTTCAGTTCCGGTTTCCCTGCAGCAGTTCTTGTGAAGTTGATTGCCAACTGTCCCGCCATCGTTTTGGTGGTCGACCAACGGGTCTTCTTCCGTGTGGTATGTTGTTATATACGATTTTTGCTATTCTATCTGTGGTCATTCTGTTTACATGCTGGTTCTATTCTCTTCTTCTTTTTCTTACCCATCTTACAATATCGTCTGTTTCACATTTTTCCCTTATGTCGGTATTTCTTTGTCTGTCATTCAATGTGTAACCGGTTATAGTTCTTAGCGTTTTCATTTCTGTTGTTCTTAGTATCCTCTTTGTTACCGACGTTTCCGCTCTTGTTTCTGCCCCGTATGTCATAATTGGTCGCACACATGTTTTGTAGATTCTGGATTTGCATGGTATACTGAGGTGTTTATTTCTCCAAATTAGTTGTTTAAGATGTCCCGATACTGCAGCTGTTTTGTTCACTTGTCTCCTCACTTCATCTTCAAGGTATCCTGTGCTTGTTATTTCGCACCCTAAGTATTCGAATGACATGACTTGGTCTATAGTGGCGTTGTCTATTGTTAACTTGCAGCGCAGAGGTTCCTTAGCTATGGTCATGCATTTTGTCCTACTTGTTGAGATTTCCATATTGAAATTTTTTGCGGGTTTGCTAAAGGCGTATAACATTCTTTGTAGGTCGTCTTCTGATTCTGCAATGAGTACGGCGTCATCGGCATAGCATAAGATGTTAATTTTGTAGGTTCCCATTCGGTATCCTAGTCCCAAGTTTTTAACGGTCTCTACAAGTTGGTCCATAACAGTATTAAATAGCAGAGGGCTAAGACTATCACCTTGGCGGATGCCCGACGTTGTTCCGAAATGCTGCGTTTTTTTGCTTATAACTTCTTTAATTTTAAATTTAGAGCAAAAAGTTATAGAAGCATATTTGTAGGCAAACCAATTTGCTACAAATTATGTTTTCACAAATTTCTTGTAAGACGTATAGTTTCCGAGATATCGCGAAAAAGGTTTAGCACCCCTTTTTCCAAGATGGCGGCCGGGGGACAAGGACGGCAAACCCACAAACTTGGGGTAAAGCTTCTGACACCTGCCCCACATAAAACTGCGTCCTCTAAAAAATGCAAAGCTCATGTAACATTTCAATGGACTACACTGAAGTTAAAAGTAGTGAGATTAATAACTTGGATATCAATTTCACGTTCTTAATTTCACCACTCTTAATCCGGGTGTTCACGTAATACTTAATCGGTTCATAATTTTATTCCTGTTGAATATATTGACGAATTATATAGAGAAAAAGGAAACATCACTTTTCTGCACGTCATAAAATTATTTTCAGATACACAGGGTGTTCTATTCATATGTGTTATATTTTTGAAATGTGACTACCCGTGGTTTTCATCATTTTTGAATGTCCCAATTCAAAATAAGATGAATTTCTTCAAAACAGGAGATGCTTCAATAAAACTCTTTTCGAATAATTTTTTTTTTAACTCTTTTAAGGTCATACCATAGGTGTAGCCACCCAAGATGATTAAGTGTGTATGTTCACTCGCTTCTTGAAGGGGACCAAATTGTTAGTAAACGAAAAGATGTTTGATTGAAGTGAGTTCTACAGCACACTATCCACACAAAAGAATTGGTGTAGCTAGTTGGACCGTCTACTGATGAGAGGTATTTACCATAAAAGTACCTGTGGACACTATTCAATAGATGTAATGAATATTTAGGTGCGGAGCCCCACACGGGAGCAGCATTCCAGACCAGGTCACACCTGTGCTTTGTATAAAATCATCAGTTATGACGGCGTGAAGTACTGCTTAGCCCTGAACATAGAACTGAGTTTAGCAGAAACGGATTTGGCAGTGACCAGCACATGATCGTGCCAGCAAACTCTTCTAGAGAACGTTGTTGATTTCGTTTTTTCGCGTTGAAATTGACCAAGTTCAACCGGCGCCACTCATATCTCCTCCAAGTCTGAATTCAGTGACATCCTCTATTGGTATCTTTGTCGGTGTAACTCCTCAGCAGTTATAGGATGTTGACTCCAAAATGAGAACACCAAAGCCCAGTACACTGAAATATTCTGTTTTCGGTGGAATAGAGCAGATCATTAATCTTCAACATAAAAAGAGTTAGCAAGAGTATAGAGCCCTGGGGTACTCCTGCATTAACCTGAAAAGATTCACTCATTACACCATCAAGTACCTTCCGAATCGATCTACATGCTTTTCGATTGTTGATGTCCACAAATGCGTAACGTATGCAAGGAGTTTATCAGTTGATCGTTGTCTACGAAAACCGTATTATTAATCACTGATGATACCTTGTAACTTGAGATATTTTATGAGCTCATCGTTTATCACTCTTTCCAACACTTTCGACATAATGGGCAACAATGCGATTAAACAATAGATATTTTGTGAAAATATGTTTTTATCTGTATCTACTGGAAATGTTTAAAACTTCAATTTCAATACTGAGTTATTCTCATAAATCTAAATATTCATGAACAATAAGTATTTGTTGATTCATCTAATTGTTTAGCTTCCAACCTCATGTTTCCTATGAAACAATGAACACCCTGTATTTAGTGATTGCAAATGAAAAATATTTCAATTCTAATTTAAATGTATTAGGTGTTGCTATACCTTCTCTCAATAGATTCAAACTAGGAAAAATATCCGGGAGTGTCTACCTTCTTTTTGATTTTGTGTTCATATTCATTCGCTAAAATCATTGTTGATTCCGAAAGGATTTTTTGAAATCAATTCATATAAATTACCAATGAAACTATACATTTAAAAATAACCTTAAAACCAGTTCTGTTTTCGTGCTTTGAATAGATATCGGGACACATAGGAATGAACTTGTAGAGAATTGGTCGATTTTGCCCGATATTTGGAACATCCGGAATTCGGATTGGCAGTAATTCTGCTCTCGTTTGAGAATAGAGAAGTGTATTTTGGATGTTGGTATTTCGCTGCAACCATTCTCAATCTATAATACCCTCGTAACACCTAGAAAAGTGTGAAATAGTTTAACGTTTGAATTTAACAGACTTATAAATAATTCAAGCAATGCTGTTTTATCTAAAACCAACTTTATGTAAATAGGAGATTATAAAACGGAATTTCTTTTCATCTATTAGAAGTTTGATTGGCACTTACATTCACAATATGCTGAAAGCGAATAAAACCCATTTACACCCACTGTTTTAGCTGATTGGTGCTTACCTTGATTCTTATTGAATTTGAATTGTAGAAAGTGCCTCATAAACAACTTTTCTTTTATAAAGCACTTGCAGGTTTTTCCTTTTCGGTGGGTTTTCGTCTTTTCTATTAGAATTAATAGTCTAATAATAGCAGGCTAGATTAATACATCAATATTGCGGCGACTCAAGCTTTGCGAAGACTGCGCCACCACAATATTCTTGTAGCCATCTTTCTGATTTAATAACAAATATTTCTCTATTGAGAAATTTCAGGCACCCATAACGATAATCATGAATCTACGAAAGAATATTCATTGTCAAAGCGATATATGAATAAGTTTCTCTATTTCCGTGTCACCTTTCAACTCTTACTCCCCTCTTTGTCAATAAAAACATTGAACTTTCCTTCTGAATATCGATTCGCATACTTTTGTAACAATGCGACAAACTTTGTCTCGCCAGTCTTCGGGAGTCTCTGCGCCTTATAAGATCAGATAAGTAACAGGTGTCTAAGGGTCGACCTACATGTTGGCCCCAGACATTTCATTATTATACTTTCTGTGGGGGACAAAAAATTTTAGCAGAGTAAACTGTAATTCAAGTAAAGACTGAAATATTCATTTGATGTCTGCGTTGACACATAAGTGTTCCTTTCAATTTTTGAAGCTCACCTCCAAAGCAATTTACTTATAATACCAATAAATTGCGAATAAAATATTTCGATTTGGTGAAAATCTATTTTATCAATGACACTTTGGCAAGCCCATCGGGCGGCTTACCGTAACTCGTGTTTATATTAGTTTTACCTTTTAAAATTTCTTTGCTAGAGTGTCTTTCACATATTGATGGGGTTCACGTCTGAAAAGCAGTATAGCCAGGGAAGAATATACTATCGCACGGTGAGAAGTAGCACTGCTGAAAGAGTGAATTCGAACTTATTGTTAGTAGAATTACTATCTCTGAGGCATGCCTCCTTAAAACATTACTGATCTGGAGCAAGCTGGAGACGGTTTGCATTTACAGATTTCTCCATATTTGAATTTGTTTCTAATCGATGTAGACACTTGTCATGATTCATCACTGAAGAGAATTGTGACTCATCTGTTTTGATCCCAATTTACATGGCAGTGTGATTTCCGAGTGTCAATGAAGGCATGGGGTTTACCTTCATACAACTGATTTCTGACAAATTGGTCAGTAGAACCCCAATTGGTATGCTTTAGTGGTACAAGCTCTACAGGCTTGTGAAATCAAAAATCTATGTTGGACGGTAAGGATTGTCCTGAATGGTTCGAACTTACCAGTTTTATTGAAACCCGAGCACAACCAATTTATGTAACACTGTCCTATCATCCAGAATCCTGCACACCTCCTGCTGTAAACTACCAACTCAGAGCATACCAATGCTGTTAACTTCTTTTCTCTGCTCGAATGTCGTCTTTCCATTCCTTTTACGGAATTGAAATTTCTCCACTGTTTTCGTTAGAAAGACTACATTCCATATTTTTATGCAGTGTTGAATTAATTTCAATATGCTAACACTAAAATGACTTTTTTTCATTTATGATTTCTAGTCTGGCATTTCAGTGACGGAAGGGTGGCATTATGCATTCTAGTCGACTGGATGAAGGCCTTTGGCACGGTGGAATACGGCATACTACTAGATTCACTAGAGGATATGGGTATTGGTGACGCTACTCTCAGTTTAATGCGTAGCTACCTATCAGACAGGAAACAGCTGGTACGGGTTATTAACGGGGTGAAAAGTGGAATGCGGAAAATAAGATATGCAAGGGAAAAGGAAGTATTATCAGTTTTGCCGATGATACTGCCCTTATTTACTCGGGAGAGGACTGGGAAATTCTCAAAAGAATGGTGGAATTAGATTTAATTACTATTAAAACGTGGATGGAGGAGCATCTACTTACTATAATTTTTTCTAAGACTAAATATATTCCTTTTGCCATTGATAAACGCTCTTTACCTCAAAATTTTCCAGTAGTCATTCAGGATGAAAACATTAGGTTTGAAATACCATGCACTTATGAGTGTAAATATCTTGGTGTAATATTAGATACACATATGAGTTGGGATGCTCATGTGAACAAGTTGATTTTGAAGCTCAGAGGGTTGTTGTCGAGGCTCAGATATCTCACGAATATATTAGATAAAAATCACATGAAAATAATTTATCATGCTCTAGTTGAATCTCAGTTGCGATACGGAATAATTTCGTGGGGTGGGGCATATAATAACGTGTTGAATAAAGTTGTGATACAACAAAAATGGATCCTCCATTCACAAAAAAAACATCACATTCTCATCAGATTCATTATGTAAACTCTCTGAAGCTTTGGACGTGAGACAGTTATTTTGTTCCTCTATACTAATACATTAAAAAAATGTCACGAGCATACACTCATCAAACATGACAAGAGTACAAGATACAGTCACTATTCACTTGCTATTCCTAGTGTAAAAAAAGCAATTTGTCAAAGGAGTCATCATTATTTAGGACCCAGAATCTTTAGCAAACTCCCTATTGAAATGAAAGTCTTGACTAATGAGTAAAAGTTCAGACAAGAATTGAAGAGTTGGCTTTACAGTTCAAATAGAAGATATATCAATGATTTAATAGATATAACAAATAATACGTACCTTTAGGTCTCCTTTTTCATTGTATTTCATTTTGTGTTTTGTAAGTAAAAGTAGAGAAAAAAATGAAAAAAACAAGTTTTTTTCACAGTTTATTAGAATAATATATTTTTTGAAGATGCTCACCACAGATCTTTGATTTGTGCGTATTTGAACATTGAATCTTTTTAGATGTTGGAATAATTGCTAATTAATTTTGTTTCTAGTTTATTAAAAATTTTCATTTCGTGGAATGCTATTGTAAATGAGTATACATCTCAATAAATATATTATTATTATTATTATTATATTATTATAAAAACAATAGAACTTCAACCAAAGCTAAAGAACACGAACTTCTATAATTCACAACATTCACAACATAATTCTCGAATAACCCCCGTATTTCTGGCCGAGTTTTCTTTCGTAGTAAAACATATGCAATTAAGCAGTACGTTAATAATTTCACTGATAAAAATATCGGTGGTGCAATATTTCAACCCTGTTGTACGTGAAAGATATCGTATATTTTAATGCAAAGTAGTATTACAGAAGAATAGTTTTGTGTGAAATATATGTAAATTATCACACGCGATAAAATGCATTGGTGGACCTGCCTATGGGGTTTTGTCATAGATAATTTACTGCTTGGATCAATGCTGTTAGACCGTGAGCAGAGCCCTTTCAAAGTTAAAATGTATTGTAAACATAGACAGTGTGAACGTTTGTCATTTATCGAATATTCTATCCACATATTAAAATAATTGACGATTATATCAATCTGAAATTGACACTATTAGAGGTGAAAATATTTTAAAAACCTATTGTTTCACTATCAAAGAAATTATACAGCTCATTTCTGGATCATACCAACAATTTTCAGGAAAATAATAAGGATTTGAAATATCAAAAGTATTTTAGCAGGTTGAACAAGAAAGAAAAACAATAGTAATTCATAAAACTTTTTAATTTGAACTGCGATAGAAAGACAATTTCAAATAATTTCAATTTTAAAATAAGACTGAAGTGATAGCCATCAAATTTATTATGAAAATATCGTAAAACGCACTATAGACTTCTATATTTTTTCTATTTTTCGAAATAGAACGAAAAGTTTCATACTTGTAAATAAGAAATCTAGAAAAAAGCCTGAGCATATGCATTCATTGAGATAAAACACAAACACTGAAAACTTCCATAATTTTATAATCATGTGTAAGACTAAATGGGATAACACAATAAACCAAACTATCAAATATGAAGGGTCAACTATTCAAGCCTGGAAATTCCTGAAACTTCGTAAATGCGAATGGATCTGAACGCCGGAGCCGGCACCTAAATGATAATGTAACATATTATCTACATCTGTTTTCTGTACTTCATCTTGGAATGACAAGTTTCTCACCCTCCTCAGGTAAATTTTACGGGTTTATTGACAGTTACGGCTATTTGAAATTCAACACTGTAAGCTCGTTTTGTTTCTTATATTGATCAGCACTTTGTCAGTCAACACGAGCTGGAATTTTTATGGTTTGAAAAGGTTTTTTATTCCACAAGTGTTTCCCAGAAAACTACAGAGAAATTGAAATTTATTACACTCGAAAGTGAAATGTGTTTATACAAATTATACGCAATACTCTAGATATAGGTTAGACTTGTATATAAATGTATACAAAGCCTGTAGTGATTAATATGACATGATACAGGGTGGCACACGTTACTTCAGAATGAAAAATATCGTCCCACAAGTGACGTCTATTTCCGTAAATGCATTGTTTTCGAAACTGGTTTGAATAACAACAACAATCTTAACTATTTATTTATTCAACGATCTTCTTCTTCTTCTTCTTCCAACTTTATTTTAGGCGAAACCGCCTGTTTATTCTTCGGTCGTTTGTCTGTTACGGAACGTTCAAGTTGTCACTCCACCTTTGTCGTGGTCGTCCCACGCTTCTGCACCCCAGTGGAGATCTATCACGGGCGATTTTCACTATTCTTCTGTCATCCATTCTGTTTATATGGTCATTCCACTCCTGTTTTCTGTTCAATACCCAGTTGTTAATCTTGTCCACCTTGCACATGTTTCTAATATTCTCACTCCTCTCTCTGTTGAGCAGTGTTTTCCCGGCTATCCTGCGAAGTACCTTCATTTCGGTTGTCTCCAGTAGTCGCCTGGTTTTCGTTGTTTCTGGTCTAGTTTCTGCAGTGTATGTCATAATGGGCCTTACAGTTGCTTTGTAGATTCGTGCCTTGGCTTGAATTCCGATATGCTTATTGCGCCATATTGTGTCGTTCAGACATCCTGCTACTCTTGTTGCTTTCGTTGCTTGCTCCCTTACCTCCGCCTCGACATATCCGTAGCCCGAAATCTCTATGCCGAGATATTTAAATTTCATTTCCTGCTGGATAGATTTACCATCAACCTCAAGCTTGCATCTCAATGGTGTTTTCGATGTAGTCATGCATTTTGTTTTAGAGGCAGAAATTATCATATTAAACGATTTGGCTGTACGGTTGAACTGGTGTAGGAGGCGCTGTAAATCGTCTTCATTTTCTGCAATCAACACAGCGTCATCGGCGTAACACAGGATAGTTATCTCTTTGTCCCCATTTTGTAGCCCTCATTCCTCTTACTTTTTTGATTATCTCGTCCATGATGATGTTGAACAGAAGGGGGCTTAACGAATCTCCTTGACGAATACCACTTCTCACTGGTATCTGTGTGGTAAGCTCCCCGTCTAATCTTGCCTGGATCTTGTTCGCAGTATATATATTTTCGATAGTCTTTATTATATTACGTGGATTTGCCTGTTGTAGAGCAGATGTATAATGTCTGATAATTGGACCCGGTCGAAAGCTTTGAGCAAGTCAACAAAACACATAAATGCTGGCTTATTATATTCTATCGACTTTTCTGTTACTTGTCTTATGACAAATACGGCGTCGGTGCAAGATCTTCCAGATCTGAATCCTTGTTGTTCATCAGCGAAAGAGGTGAGGCTATTTATTTTGTTTGTTATACACTTCGTAGTAAGTTTCAGCGTGGTGCTCAACAGATTTATTCCTCTATAATTCGAAGGTACTTTCTTGTCTCCTTTCTTAAACATAAGAATAGTAGTGCTTGTACGCCATTCATCTGGGATCCTGTGATGGTAAAGGATTCTTTAATTTTTGTATGGCTAACTGTACGTCATCCACATTCACCTCAGCATCTTTGCTCACTATTATTTCCGGTGTACTTAGGTCTTCTTCTGTATCCTCTGTCGAATATAGATCAGTTAGGTACTCGATCCAGGTCTCGCTGGTTATATGCTTTGTTTCAACCAACTCATTTATGTCTTTCCGTTGTGATCGGATTAGTCTCCATATTTGTTTTTGTAGCCCGTAGAAGTCATTCTCCATGCTTTTGGAATAAGTTTCCCAGTACTGGTTTTTAATTGAACGTACTAACGTTGTGGTCTCGTTTCGGATTTTTTGATATTCATTGTACGATTCTGGTGTTCTTAATGTTCGATATGTGAGGTAAGCATGTTTCTTTTCCCTGCACTTTTCTGCAACTTCCATACGGAACCACGGAGTTCTGTTTGTGTTCTTCTTACTGTTATTTGATATCCTAGTGCCCAGTGCTTCGTATGCAGCAGTGAGTATGTTGTTTTTTATCTTTTCCCAGCTGCGTTTGACATCATCTTCCTCTGTTATCGGGTTTTCCTCGATTTTCCCATTTAGCCTGTTCTTGTAGAGTTCTTCTATGGTTGGGTCCCGTAATGATTCAACGTTTATTTTACGTGTTTTTACAGTTGGTTTAGTATTCTTTTGCAGCATGAATTTGATTCTAAGTTTCCCTAACAGTAGACTGTGGTCGCTGCCCACATTAGCAGAGTTTAGTGTTCTGACCTCTAATATTTGTGATGGGTGAAAATTTCTATTTGTCACAATATAGTCAATTGTTGATTTCTGACCCCTAGTATTTACGAATGTATATTTGTACTGTTCTTCGTGTTCGAAAAATGTGTTATTGATTCGCAACTCGTTGAAAGTGCAGACAGTGATCATTAATTCTCCGTTATCGTTTAACACGTTTTCGTTGACTCTTTGTTTAATTCCTGGTACTATATCATTACCGATACGGGCATTAAAATCCCCAAGAATAATCATCGGCTGATCGCATGGTAAGGAGTAAATTGTATTCTGAAGTTGTTCAAAGAAAGACTCTCTCTCAGCTTTCGGTTTACTGTCTTCGGGAGCATAAATTGACAATATGTTTAACCTTTGGTCTTCTGTTTTCATTTTGACAACTAAAATTATAGACAATATATAGTCACATTCTTGTATACAGTCTCGGTACCTCGTGTGGATCACTAGGGCAACACCCTCCTTTTCACCCTCCTCTTCAACGATCTTAATTATTATTATTTGTGGGTGTGGAATATAGGACAGTCCAAGACTAAATGACAAATCACAAATGAATGTGATCATAAGCACTCTAAATGGACCCAGCTAGTGTTTATAAAATATTTTTGAATTTTCATCTTTTGACTTTATGACATCTAACTCTAGGCTAGAAATTATGATTCAGTTGAGATTCTAGTTAACAGTACATTTAGCAGGATGGTATGCGACACATCTGCCCTATGACATTCGTTACTCACTGGAATACCAGGGAGGACAGTTGAAAAATGGAATTAAACCGTGAGCATTTTCGCTCAAGAATTTTCTACGATTTTGAAAGACAATTATCTCAACAAAAATGTCTCGGCGAGTTGGTTTCTGTTTCCATCATTGAAGCACCAAACTAGTCAACACTTTGTCGTTGGTATGCAGAGTTCAAAGGTAAAAAGCCTTAGCGACCATCCAAGGGCAGGTTCATCAAAGTCACTCAAGAAAATGTGAAAGCTGTGCGTAAGATTGCTAGGAAGATCAACAGGCAACATATCGAAAGATTGACGCATAATAGCGGATTTCAAAGACCACAATACAAAATTTTTGCATCATTGCGTGTGAAAACATTAGTTTCCCGTTTGATACAGCATCAGTTGTCCGAAGAACAGAAAGCTGCAAGGATGAATTGGTTTTGATAATAAGAAATTAAACTATATATTATACTTTCACCAGAGATTTATTGAAAATCCGGTTTGCAATTTCTGTCTCTCGGCATTCTTAATTTAACAACTGAACTAAAATTATAAATACTTAATTACATGAACAGGTAGATACCAAATTAATAAGGGTGTATGTATTTATATATTTACAACTCCAGTACTTATTGTCAGCTGAAGATGGTCGAAAAACCGAAATTGCAATCGTGATTTTCAATGAATCTCTTGTGATAGTATAATACATAGTGAGTAATATTGATGCTTTATTCATTTTACGGAAATGCATTTTCAGCGAATATTAAGTAAGGTATATTTTATACTATCCACAATTTTATTTTCACAAATACGACCGATTTCAACCATCGAGTCATTTTCAAGTGGTCAACTACAGGAAACGAAATAATGACGATAAAAAATTAAAACTATGTATTATATTATCCCAAGAGATTTTATAGAAAATCATGATAGCAATTTCTCTCTCTCGGCCATCTTCAGCTGACAACAGGTATTGGACTAACTTTGAAAATACATACATATATAAAGACGTAGATACAAAATTAATAAGGGTGTTAACAAGAGGTAATAAACTAATTGTGATAAAAGCATTATTCAAAGATATCAAATAGGGACGAATAAGCCGGGCCATACTGGTCGTTCAGAAGATTATCTCTATGGGGGGTTGTTACAGTTTGAAAATTTCGATTGATTCCAAGAAATCTAACTTTCGTCCTTTAGGTATTCTGTGAATAATTTCAAGTTGATCTATGGGTGTAAAATGATGGCCATTTTCGATACAATGTGAAGCAAAAGTAGATTCGTCTGTTCTCTGGTTATTGTAATCTGACTGCTTCTCACATCTCGTTTTGAATGAACGACAAGTTTGACCTATATAGACGCCTTCACAATCCATAGAGCACCACTTATAAACTCCAGTATTGTCAAATTTATCATTTTTATCTCTACTATTAAAAAATTCCTGGGAGAGTTTCATGTGGGTCTTGAAAGCTTCTTTTTTATTGTTTTGAAATGACATTTGCAATCTTGTCGCTGATTGTGCCAAAATATGTTAATGAAATATATTTAGAGTACAACTTCACTAGTCCGGGCAGATATCGTTCCGGCGCATGACAGGACTATCGAAATGCCCGAATTTCTGAAGTAACTTGAATTTGTTTCACTTTCAAAATAGAAACAACCCAAAATCTGTTAAAGCCGAGTTTATTATAAAAATATCGAAAAGTTGAACAAAAAATAGTTTCTATCATCAAACAGAATCAAATTATAGAATTTCCATTCATTAAAATTTTTACTCATAGAAAATATAGAATTCAAATATAAGCTAGTGTACATGAACAACATGCTATTCCTTATGACGTTTAAAATATCCATCGATTTTACTCTGAACCTTTCTCGATGCTGCCATCTGAACTGATTTTTCCTTGAGCCTTTTCAGGATCAATACGTTTTCTATAGGAAGATTATTCTGTTCAGCCCAACTGATAATCAGGGAGAACACATTGACAGTATCTGCATGTTTCACATTTACCATACTATTTAAACCATCCTCTGAGTCAGAAGATTCCTCTACGTTTTCAATATTCCTTCCTGGAGTATCCTGTATAAGCTCTTCTTCAGTCAAATCGATAACAAACTCTTTGTCTCCCATAACCCAGTTGGTAATGTTCTCAATGGTTAAGTCATTTTCTGGATCGATGACCCTTAATTAGTCGGCAATATTTTTCAAATTATTTTCACTGATTGGACGAAGTTTCTTTTGAAGCTCTGAGAGTGGAATATTTTCGTCATCTGATCCTTCTACTTCTGTGTGCCATGCCACAATGCTGTCCAACTTTTTCTAATATTTTTCGAAGTAATGGCTTTCCAAAATAGGGCAAGATTGTTCAACGCATCTTTCAAATTATACTGCTTCAAAATGGAAGTTATCTCTTCACCTTCATGCGAAATGATATGATTAAGAAACTTTGATGTTTTGAATTAAATTCTGATCCATAGGTTGGAGAACGGCAGTACAGTTGGGTGGCAAAAACATAACTCTGAAGTTTGGATCAGTATTAACCTCTTCATCAGGTGGGTGCGATGGTGCTTTGTCTACCACCAACAGAGCTTTAGAGGGCTTGTTAATCTTGATAAAAAAATTCTCACCTCGGAGATGAAAGATGTTTTAGACCATTCATTAAATATTAATCTGGTCATCTACCCTTCGGTAGATACACTTTTCGACCTGGTGCTGATTTTTCCCCTTGAT
This sequence comes from Cryptolaemus montrouzieri, assembly GCA_013387265.2. Taxonomy (NCBI): domain Eukaryota; kingdom Metazoa; phylum Arthropoda; class Insecta; order Coleoptera; family Coccinellidae; genus Cryptolaemus; species Cryptolaemus montrouzieri. The sequence goes on along the minus strand of JABFTP020000186.1, from coordinate 28,714,321 downwards.
GAACCCAAGTTGTGTCTGGCAGACATCTCCAAAAATGGGCGATTCATCATCGTTATACACCTGTTCTTTGCTCAATTCCATCTGTTCAACAACCGATAGAAATTTTTCCTTAAATTGTATCACAGCGGAAACATCACTGGGAAGTTTGTCACCACAAACCATCAAGAAGCGAATTCCATGCCGAAGCTTGAATTTATCTAACCATTACGAATTTGCCAGAAAACCTTTTTTCCTGTGATTTGTTCATAAAACTGTTTGGGTTTTGCTCTCAATATGTTTGACGAAATTGGTACGTGTGCGTTGCGTTGTTGAAGAAACCAGTTATACATTGCGATTTCAACATCAGGATTCTCAGCTTCTCTAATAATTTGTCTTTTTCCTACAGAAATACCTTGGATAGAATGAATTCGAGAAAAGTTTGAAATAATATTCCTACTAGGGATGCACCGAAGGTCCGGTTGGGCCTCGGCATGCAGTAATTTTGTTTGGCCGAGAGCTCGGTACTTGGCTTTCAGTGAAACCCTTGCTCGATGCATCCCTAATTCCTACCTGTTCCTTGATACAATTTGGATGTAAATATCCTCATTCTGTCCTTGTTCTTTTTTATGTCGAACACTGTTGATTTTGGAACAGTGAACTTTGCTGCTATTCGACGAGTACTCATTCCTTCGTCAATAATATCTGTATTTTTGATTTCTCTGCCAGTGTGAGCCTTTTATGATTTCTCTTGGTTGGAGCCATTATGCACACCTCCGGCGAGATTGAAATGCAAAATGCAACTGTAGAACGATACTCGCCACTCTTAGATAGTAAAAGTACATACATACATGTACAGACAGAAAAATTATTATTGTTTGGATATCATCCGGCGTCGACGTGCCTGGATTATAGAGGTAAAATGCTCAAAGTGCCGGAATGAGTCGCGTGCCCGAGTTACTGGAGTGCCCGATATAGCGAGTGTCTGTATCTGTATCAGTTGATTCTATACTTGGGTAAATTTTATGATATGCTACATATTTGTGTTTGTTTTTTTCGAATCATTTTGTTTATTATATTTGAGGGATAACCATTGTTCTTAACTATTTCTTTAATAGTTGACACTTCCCTGGATATATTTTCTTCGGATAATGGCAGAAAGAAAGCCCCATGAATCATTGAATTAAATGCAGCGTATTTTTGAGATTTTGGGTGCGTTGAGTCATAAGGGATGCAAATATCAGTAAAAGTGGGTCTTCGATATATATATATATATATCAAAACTTAGTGTGTTATTTATATGAGTGATAGAGCATGATCATATATGCCTCGACTCTGCAGCACTTTTCTTAAAATGGAATCAAAAAATTAGTGCTTTTCGCAAATCGTACATTTGACATTTTCAACAAAATGAAAAAGTATGATGTTGTTTGTTCAATAACTAGAAGGTTATTGAATATGTTTGACAGATGTCATGCCAACCAAACAGAAAAAAAATAAGGGTCGTTCACAACAAATGTTCCCTACCAACACATTTGTATCTTAACGCTCACTTCATACTGGTACACCTGGTATATAAGTAGATTCGTTCCCTGTAGTTGACCACTTGAAATATGACTTGACGATCGAAACCGGTCGTGTTTGTGTAAATAAAATTGTGGAAAATATAAAATATACTTCACTTGATCTTCGTACATACATTGTTTAATTTCTTATTATCATCATGATTTCTATCACGTAGTAACATCGGATTAACTATATGAATTGGTGTCAAAACACTCCTGGCCGTTTTAACTTTGGAAAGTCTAAAAGCATTTACAACATGGTAGTGATGAATCTTGGATTCATTCATACGAGCCAGAAAATAAGCGTCAATTTTCTATTTGACTGTTCCAAGGTGAAGAATAAGCGACATTCGTGGCCGAAGTTTCTCCAAAAACATGGTCGCTACGTTTGTTTCATGTAGCAACAATTCCTATACAAAATCAAACAAAAGTTACTGTCCATTGGTAAACAACCATTTGTTTATAGCCAGTCGTTAGTAAGCTTCTAGAAACTAACCCCGAAGGGCGAATCATCCTTTTCAAGACAATGCAAGTTCGCACACAGTCCGGAATATTTAACGCAAGAAAATATCGAATTGTTACATCATCTTGCGTACAGATCGGACCTAAATCCCAACGATTATTTTATTTTTCCCAAAACCAATAACGGGCTGTGAAGCTGTTGATGCCACCCAAAATGCCATTCGAACTTTATTAATCTTCGCGGAAAATACTGCGAAAAGCCTCCAAAAGATCTAAATTGTTTGATTCTAGCTCTGTATGCAAAATTTGAAAGACATCTCTCGTATTCATTTGTTTTTACACTATAACATTCATAACGTGAAGCTATTCTGACAAATTCTTGTTTCATGCAAAGATACAACAATTTCTCTCCGAAAAATAGTTTGAATGAACTAATAACCAATTTGTATCATATCGTGTACGCTCCTACAGTAGATGGAGACGAGGACGAAATAGAGATGTTTTACCAGCAGATCGAAGAAGCTCTGAAAATAACTTAACATAGAGAAATCAACATAATCCTGGTCGATCTCAAAGTAAAGATCGGCGAAGGACAAAGTGGGCGGAATGTAGTATATTATGGTTTAGGGGAACGTAATGGAAGAGGGGATCGACTATTGCAATTCTGCCAAAAGCATAACCTCATAATTACTAACACATTCTTTAAACTGCCTAAAAGACGATTGTATACATGGCGATCACCTGCAGATAGACCGGAAAAAATCGTCAGAAACCAGATAGACTATATCATGATCGATGAGAGGTTAGGTTAACACATTTAAATCGGTGAAAGCATACCCCGGAGCAGATGTTTCCTCCGATCACAATCCACTCATAGCTAATGTCTCACTCAGACTCAAAAATACAAAGAAGCAAAGAAAAATGCCCAAACTAGACACGCAAATGCTTAAAAAACCTGAAATAATGTAAAGTTTCCAGAAGCAGTTGAAGGAAAACCTTGATACAATAAATATCAACAGCAATGATATTGATGAATAGTGGATATTGACAAACCACACAAAGAAGAGGCAAAACTGGATGACTGATAATATACTGGACATGATGGAAGAAATACAGAGAGATAAACTACGATATCAGAAAAAAGATAAGGGAGGCCAAGGAAATTTACTTTGAAGGGAAATGTAATGAGATCGAAGATTTGCAAAGTAGGTACGATTCTTTTAATCTACAGAAGAAAGTAAAAGAGTTGGCAGGGTTGAAAGGACAATTTCCTTCGAGTATACTCCTTGACAAAAACGGAAACTCTATAACACGGCTAGAGGACCAAACTGAAAGATGAGAGAGTATATTGAGGAATTATTTACTGATGAACGCGGAGAATTAGACCAGATAGAAATCCCGCCAAAAGAAATGGGTCCGGATATCACACAAGAAGAAATATTATACGCTCTGAAAACAATGAAGAATGGAAGAAGCTTTGGACCTGACGAACCCATAGAAATACTGAAAATAATAGAGGCAAAACACATGGATATATTGCTGAAACTATTCAACGGAATATGTCAGGTGTCATACCCACAGACTGGCTTATGACAATCTTTGTCTGTCTGCCAGAGAATGTGCTGATCACCGCACAATTATTTTGATGTCGCATAAGTTGAAGTTGCTTCTGAAAGTCATCCAGAATCGCGTATATCATAAATTAGACATGGATATTGATGAAACCCAATTTGGATTTCGCAAAGGCTTAGGAACACGCGAAGCTCTCTTTTCACTCAATGTGTTGATCCAGAGGTGCATGGATGTCAACCAAGATTTGTATATATATTTCATCTATTATAGTAAAGCGTTCGACAAACTCCTGCACAAACAACTTAAAGCAAAACATATTGACTTTAATGATCTCAGAATAATTGCAAACCTTATGGACAACGAGCACGCGTCAGCGATCTCTCGGAAGAAATTAAAATAAGAAAAGGAGTGAGGTAAGGATGTGTATTATCACCACTCCTTTTCAATGCATATTCAGAAGAAATACTGAAGAAAGCTCTTGAAGGAGAAACTGCCGGAATAAAGGTTAACGGAATATCGATCAACAATATCAGGTATGCGGACGACACTGTCATAATAGCAGAGAACCTAGAAGATCTTCAAAGACTGATGAACAAGATAGTCGAGTATGGCGAGGAATACGGTTCATCAATGAACATCAAAAAACCAAATTCATGAGAATATCGAAAACTCCACGAAACGAAAAGAGTCTTACCATTAATGGCACCAGTGTCGAACGAGTGGAAAAATATACATACCTGGGTACAATAATCAATTCCACAAACGACTTTTCCCAGGAAATAAAAGTTAGAATAGAAAAGGCGAGGGCAAATTTCAACAAAATGAAAAGAGTATTATGCACAAGAGATTTGAATTTAGAACTGAGAGTTAGATTGGCGACATGTTACGTATTCTCGACTCTGTTGTACGGAACACAAGAAGATTGGAATCTTTGGAATACTGGGTGTACCGGCGAATTCTAAGAATATCATGGATAGACCACGTTACCAACACCGAAGTTTTGGAAAGATTGGACAAAAAAATGGAGATCATACCTACATTTAAAATTAGAAAACTACAATATCTAGGTCACATAACTCGCGGAGAGAGGTACACTATGCTCCAGTTGATAATTCGAGGAAAGATCCAGGAAAAGAAGCGTTGGAAGAAGAAGGATATCGTGGCTGCGAAACCTGAAAGGATAGCTATGATGATTGCCAACCTCCGACGCGGACAAGGCACTTAAAGAAGAAGGTAATATCGTATTTAAATTTTTGATATCGACTAACATTCCGAACATCTTTTCGTACTGCCACACTTTTTTTCTGATTGAATCAAATTCATTTTTCCGAAACTTGCGTAACTGGCCTCGTATGCAAATTCAGTTTCCCAATTCGTCGAAGATTGAATCTGTACAGTTAGGTATTGATCCAATTTCGAAAAGTTGTTTTTTTTAACCTTCCACGCATTATTTGTATCTAAGTTTTTATTAAGCTAACTTTGCAATTTTCCCTGAACAAACAAATTTCAATAGTTTATGCCGAAGGCAGCTAGTATAAATGAAGTTTTCTTCGAATCATAAACATGAAATTGTTTCGTCGCGTTCTTTTATCCTCCAGGTGCAACCACATAGGAGTTGGAGAAAGTTTCAGATATTCGCAAACTCTTCTATCTCTAATTTCTGTTATAAAGTTTCATTCCGACTAAATCGTACTCCAGGTGGAAGCTAGAGAACAACAACCGTTTTAAATAGTATTTAAAGAAAAGAGATTTTCTTTTAACCATTATTGGTTAATAACTTGGCCTTTGTTTCTTTCGAAACTGCGGTGAAACTCCGTTACACATTGTTTCCTTCCTTCCAATTTCCTTTCTCTCTGCGGGAAAAACAAGAATATACTTTGGAAGTGGGTTTCGTGGTTAATTAATAGAAAAGCATTGAAGTAAACCAAGAATATCCGCTATCAATTTTCGTTTTTTACGGAAAGAGATTTTTAATTTCGATCCTGTCAAATGAAAGAATGCAGAATTGTTTCTTGCCTTTTATGTCTTCTGACGACTTGGTAAAATTGAGATAAAAGCAAAACCGCACCGAATACGAATTAAATGAAGGAAAATATTCATACTTACAATCGAGAAGACAAAACAACCCTTCTCAATATTTCCGAAACTTAATTAAGGTTAAATCTTGCTTTCACAAACAAAAATAAAAATTCGAGATTATACTGTGCACAAAAAGTTGTGGGTCTTGAAATATTTTCTTAAAGAAAGTGGGTACTTCGTCCTTGTTTGTTTGTTTGTTTGTTTTTCCTTTAACGTGCTATGTTTCTGCCTTTCGGCTAATGACACGCCGGGGAATTCTGTCACCTCACTAACCCGGGAATTTTGCCGAGCCCCTCTCGTGTCGAGGGAAGGGATCTTTAATGTCCAACACATCTCTGTTAGACAGGACCGACAGCTTTACATCTCCTCCGAAAGATGGACACTCAAGCGATTCCCAGAATCCGAAAAATCGCGCCGACTTTGTGGGGATTGAACCCAGGTAACTCTGCGTAGGAGTCGAGCATCATATCCCATACGCCACCGAGCCGGCTTACTTCGTCCTTTATCATATTGATATTAGTTGGTAAAAAATACTTACAAACATATTAAAGAAATTGATGAATTTTTTTAGTGTCAACTCTGAAAGTCTCCGATGAAATTTGATACCTCTAAGATTTCTGATATAGTAACAATCAAAAGCACCACACATCTGTCATCCAATATCTGCAGACATTCGTTGAAACCGAGATTGTTCAATTGTTTGGATTCGTAATTTATTAGACAGCTTTCAATTAGATTTCCAACCGTGGGTATGCTTCAAAACACTTCTCCTTACAGAATTTCGTGATTTTAAGATAACAGAAAAGAAAATTAATTTCAAATTTACACACCGAAACTGAGAAATTACGAATAAGCTCATTAAAGCATTCTTCCTTGTGTATAATTACAAATCTACAGTTTAGTATGTTTCCTTTCCATTTGCAGCAGAATGTGACATAAACAGCCATAATTTCCGGTTGCGCTGACTTAATATCTGTTTGTCATTTTTGTAATGTCTCTCGTCATTTTGAGTAACTAGGTGAGAACTTACGTAAGTTGCCTTTCAAATTTTGCACCTGACAAAAAAACAAGTAACTTAGGGGAAAAATAACTTTATTGATTTTCAAAGTATTCTCCATGAAGATCGGTACACTTTTGCATGCGCTTAAACCAATTTTCCAAACACTTTTGCCACCACGAATGAGATACCTCCAAAACATGGTTTAGGAAGGCATCTACTGCCTCTTCTGCCGTCGAAAATCGTTTCCCACGCAAATTTTTCTTAATGTGCGCAAACACAAAGAAGTCGGGACTATAAGGTGGATGGCCCATTAATTCAATGTTTTGGATGTTCAAATACTCCAACGTATGCGCTGATGTGTGTGAGCTTGAATTGTCATGATGTAGAATAATTTTATTTCTTCGATTTGATTTTCTCAACTTATCGAACACTTGCGAAAAACAAATGATTGTATACCATTCAAAATTGAGCGTTCTATTGACAAGTATGGTGTCCTGGAAAAACCGACCATTTGCTTCGTGCACGAACTTTTTTGGGTTTGGCTCGTCTTAATAGATCCATACTGCCGATTGTTGTTTTGCTTCGGGCTCGTACGCATATATCCAAGATTCGCCGCCTGTAGCGATTTTCTGAAACACCGTGGTCGAATTTTTTCAAAATTTCTTTGCATCAAACGACACGAGCCTACTTTCGAGCAGATGTTAAGTTGTGAGGGATCCAACGCGAACAAATCTTTTCGATAGCCAAATGTTCATGCAATATTGAACCACATGGCGATCATCGTGTTTCATTTCACGCACTACATCGATGGCTTGTGGCAAAACAACTGATTTTGGACGACCTCTACGAAGTTTGTCACTGAGCACATGAAGCACGGCCCTCATATCATTCATTTTACCAGCATTTCACAGTGGCTAAGCGTGGAGCTTCATCACCAGAAGTCCAAGCAAGTTAATCGCAGCACTGTTGTCGAGTTAATCCACGTTGAAAATCGTGAAAAATCATCGCACGAAAATTTTCCAAATGACTATAAACAAAACAGAACTAACTTATTCGATAAAATGTTGTAAGTACGTTCTAGTTAAAAATACACGACGCAGTTATCGAATGAGAGCTGTCAATAGTAGAAGTGCTAGAGGCAGAAAATTTAAAAGGCAACCTAAGTATTATATTAAAGCGTAAAATTTTCTCTGTAAAGTCAAAGTGGTGAATGAGAATCGTTATATACTTAAGGTGAATCGCGATTGGATGCGAAAGGATAGAATTTGGAATTAAGTTATCATAACAAGAACGAAACTGCTATTCTGACTTAGCCACCCAGCTCTTGTGGTGCTTTCTGATGATCATTTTTATGAAGAACCATGATTCACTAGTCCCATTGAATAGTAATTATCGAGCAATTTCAGCACACAATAATAATTTCTAGAAACAAAAATTGTTATGTTCAAGATAGAGAAACACTGCAATCACCTAGAGGAAGAAAAATAAAACAAATTTTCTAATATCGCTGGAAGGAATTGCGTTCGCGTTGTTTTCTTTCGAAACCTCTTCGTGATATTGAATCCAAGTTTAATTAAATGAAAAAAGAAAACAGATATCATAAGGGAGAATTTAGTTTTAATTACTCTTCCCAGGCCTGAAGTTATATCATTGCTTTACGAAGGCAGATAGCACGTTCGTTCTTAAATGTGTCAATAGCACGCTGTTCAACAGTTTGTGTTGCAATATTGCTACAATACGGACGCGATTGTATAGTTGGAGTTATTACTATTCCCATATATCTTGGGTTAAACCCCCTATTTTCTCTTGCAGGATCCGAGCTGGACGAAGCCTAATTTTCTCACGCACTCAACTAACATCAATTTGACAGTACGTGCCGTCACAAACAGTGTAACTGTTAATACAACGAATGTATTCCCTCAACCAACCGTCATATACGTACATAGACATAAAGAAATCCAAAAATAAGCGAGTTCCTGAAATATGCACGGAGAAAAAAATTGATTGTTTATATCTTACACAAAGATTGGGTCGAGTACATTTAGTTTACTAATATATATATATATATATATATATATATATATATATATATATATATATATATATATATATATATATATATATATATATATATATATATATATATATATATATATATATATATATATATATATATATATATATATATATATATATATATATATATATATATATATATATATATATATATATATATATATATATATATATATATATATATATATATATAGATGGTTAGTATCTGGAGATTTGTTCACTGAAACAGAAGGCTTGCAATTGCAATCCCAGATAAGGTTGTTTTCACAAGAAATTATAGAAAACACATTATCAAGCAAAATATAGATGATTCTTGCCAAGATGTTTTTGTTCTTCAGAAACAGTTTTTCATATATTATCATCTTGCTCAGTACTTGCCTCTACAGAATATTTGGAAAGACATAATGCCATCGCTGATATTATTCATTTCAATTTAGGAATAAAACATGACCTCATTCCCAAGGGAAAAAAATGTTACAAATATTACTTTATTTCGATAAAACAATTCTATACAACAGAGCTGTAAATCACAATAGCCAAAATATCATTCTTACGAATAAACATAATAGAATAACATATATAATTGATATTACCATACCCGACACACATAACATAAGAAATAAATACAATGAAAACATTTCTAAATATATGATGCTTGCCGACGAGATTAAAAGAATGGGGAAAATGAAAAAATATTTATTCTACCGATTATCATTTCTACAACAGGTGTTATTCCTAAGAATTTTCACAAAAATATTGAGATTTTAGCTGAAAAAAAGTGATTTGAACAATTATAGAAGATAACAGTCATCAAATCTTGTAATATTCTTCGTAGGTTTCTTTCCGAAGAAATAATGAAGTAGAGTCATAGGTTTTCTTTAGTTTATAGAGCTTAAAATCTTATTTCATATTTTATTGATTTGTATATATAAATGTAATATTATAATGATAATTCTATCATTTATATTCAAAGCAGTATTATATTCGATCGTTCATCACTTCACACAAAGAAAACTATGAATGAATAACCTTCAGTGTTACTTGACTAAAGTCCGTACTCTGTCACTACACGCTGGTACATTGATGTCATTGGCTGATGATGCTATAGTTTGTATATATTCTGGTAGATTGATATATTTTCATAACATTTAACGTTATCCTAATATATAATAATTCTAGGATATGTTTTGATTATAATCTTTGCCTGGCAGTGGTATTAATTACCCTTATATATATATATATATATATATATATATATATATATATATATATATATATATATATATATATATATATATATATATATATAGATAAATAGTTTATACGATAAACTTGATAAATCTATGATGAGACATATGAAAACTTGAGACAAGAAGAATCATTCAAAATCCGTAGATCAATGAATAATCCTTCCTGACAAGAGCTAGTTCTCAAATATAATAATCGAATAAATATTTACCGACAGGAGGTTTTATTCTGGAAAAGAGGTCTAGAGCACCATCATATCCAACGAGATTATTTCGCTCGTTTTCAACCGTCGATGTGATTCACGGACGGGCGAAAGATGTTTCTCAAGTGTTGGAATTTTTTTAAGTTCTCACATCTGTTTGTTATTGTTCGTTACTTTCTCGATTTCCGGTAGCAGGTTCGCCGTCAAGGTACATAGGGGGCGACTCTCGTACGTATGTACGAGATGCGTTATTTCCGGAATCGTTAGGGTACCCCGATGTAGCTGGTTAGGGTGCTGAGAAGCGATATGTGGCACTGATGAGTTCCTAATGAGGACGAAACTGCAGTCAGTCGCTTCGTTTTTCGGCATCCTGCTTAGTGGCACTAGTGTGGCTATATATATATATATATATATATATATATATATATATATATATATATATATATATATATATATATATATATATATATATATATATATATATATATATATATATATGATATATACGAAGAGTGTCCAACATATTTGGAAACTCCCTGTCGAAACATAAGACAATTTCTGAATAGGGAACCTGATATCAATACCAGAAAATTATAATACCAAAATATCTATAACCTAAGGATATTCAATTTAGGCAGTGTTTAGTAGTATGTTCCAAATCTGCTTTGGAGATGATGATTATATGGATAATTCAGATGCTAAAGAAACATTATTATCGGTTTCATTATATTGCCACAAGGATGTAGACAAAAGAGAATAGAGAAAACACTTGGTAATTTCCAATTTTAGTCAATTTTCATTCCGTGACAAGCTTATGCGATATTCATTTTGTTGGTTATTTGTCAAGTGTTTCAATCAGTATGCTTCAAGCAGAGCTTTTCAATCCCGAATAGCAGAAGCTATATCAACCAGTGTCATCTCGCGACTTCGGTCTAGGTATAGTGAAATTGGAATAGTTCCATTCGATTCTCATCAGCAGCAATGTCTCTTTTTGTACAATTGACAGCACGAAGGAATCGTACATCAACACGCGCACATCGTCTTCATTGGGCACAGAAGATGTTCTAGAAGACAATGAACAGTGGCTAATGTGCTCTCCAGCGATGAGTTGAGATTAAGTTTGCATCTAGATTCTAGAAGACAAAAGATATGGAATCTCCAGGAAATTGAGTAGGACTTGCTCCGTAGGTTTACAATTATAGAGGCGGTTGAGTTGAGAGGCAGAAAATTTCGAGCCAACTTTCAATTTTATGCATGATAATGCTCGTTCTCGTACAGCAGCAGTATGAAGGAATTTCTTAACGAGAATAATACCAGTACTCGGGAATGGCGCAATCGCCTGATCTAAATCACATAAAACATGAATGGAATATCAACCATGAACAATTTTTGCATGATAAAAATCACTTGAATACAAGCAGAAACTGTTCGAAACCTTATAAGATATATATTATAAGATAACTGGAATAATTCCCCTAGACAAGCTGAATCATTTGATGTTTAGCATGTAGAGAAGTTTTTTGCAATTTTTCATTCTATTCATTTATCTTTCTATTTGGAAAATTCTTTCTTTTTCAATTTCATCTGTATCAGAACTATAAATTCTACAATCCCCTGAATCAAGGAAACTCTATAATTTCCTTTCCCCCAAGATTTTTCGAATAATCCAACTTGAATTCAAATTATTCCGAATATCTTCACATTATGGTCATGTGTGTATTTTGATTTTTACTAACCTAAAAGACAAAAACATCATTTAATCTTTGAAATGAAAAATTACCCAACTTCAAAAATTGTTGGTCTCTGCTACGCAAACAAGAAAATTATTTAAAATAGTTTCATACACTTGCAAACTCTTCTTTCAATCTGAGCGATCTACGCAGCTTATGGTTGTTTAGCTACAAACTGGGCAATGGAAAAAAATAAAATTCATAATATTCATTGCTAATTCTCGGTAATAAAATGCGCGAAGCGGAGCAGCGCAGAATTCAGGTAAGCAAAAAGCGACATGCTTTCCTAACAGATTCGGCCCGATATGTTGCGGCAGTTCGAGTCTTCAGACGGCATAGTGTATACGTCCTGCGCCCTCAGTTGCGTCATGTGAATCCAAAGCGCACGTTACGTTATCAGTCTAGTTACGGCTTGCGCGGCAAACAGTGAAACACGCGCTAAAGCACATGGTTCGTCTCAGTTAATAGTGACCCAGTGACTCTCTTAACTGAAGAAACTATGTTGACGATGTCAACTCTTATGATGCCCGCTCCAGCAACTATCTCCATGTCTACACCTGGTCCCCCCATGCCAAAGATCGAAACGAAAATCGCTCTGAATCATAATGCTCCTGCCAATAAAGCAGGTATGTCACTGGGTCTTAAGCAACACGTGTTTCTTAGTGGCGAATCATCGAAGTTTTGTTCCAAAACAATTTCTCATCTTTATTTTGGCGATATCAATGCGTCAAAACATTTCGAGTTTTCCTCATTTCAATACCACATTGCTTTCAAAAGTGTTGATAAAGTTTCTGACATCTATTTCTTTTTCTTCAAATAGATTGATGTTATCAAAAGTTTTGTATTTTCTTGACAAGTGATATGTTTCAAATGTTTTGGCCGAATAATGTAAGAATTCAGAATCGATTTACTTTAACCATCTTGTATTTTCTCAATATACAGCTATAAGAAAGCAACTAAATTAATTTGTTGCCAAGAAAAACAAAAATAAAAGAAACTTCCCTAATTTCTTGTCACATTAAAATAGAATCTTTCAAGGGAAAAATCTTCGTTATATTCTCTGTAAATCGTATATATTTAATATTCATGTACTCGAATATATAATTCCATACTCACCCTAAAACTGGTTGCGGTAAAACATGGCTGAAAGAACGAAAAGGGGAATCACCAAAAAGAATGAACGCGAAGTGAGAGTAACGCCGAAGTTACTAATTAAAAACATTTTTTAATATTACCGGAAGTTTTTCCAATAATTTCATTAGAAATTCGTGATGGTTTCAATATATTAAAAGTATCATAATTATGATCCTTTGCGTTTTTGTTTGACCTTTCATTTTCCGTTGTTTTTCCGTTCCATTTTTCTGGGAGTACGAACGTCTATGCTTGGTTTATGTTTGGAATAATTTACATAAGGCTGTTTTGTATGTGGAAAAAATATGTAAATGTGGAATAAGGACTCAGAGCGCGACAACTTCCTGTAGACACGCTATGAGTCCGTCTGTAAAGTAGAGTTTAATAATGCAACACCTATACTTGATACCTCAGAATCTGTTTGCTAGATTTCACTACATTCTTATTTACATGAACGTAATAGGAGATGTGAAATTAACATTTTTGTGGAAATCTCACGACATACGAAAAAGATTGATCATATTTTGTATGAGGATCATATAATTTTTCTTTCGTAAATTGAATTTGGCAACTGTCATGTTATGTACCTACATGGTTTGTACTTCTAAACAACAACAAAAATTTCATATACTTTCCTCAACAATAGAAGCTCATGAAACCTCTATATCTTATAAATTATCTGAGAATATAATGAGAAAAGTTCTTATACCAGGATAAAAATAAAAACAATTAACGCATATTTGTTAGATATATTCCATAAGTTTCTGTAAAGTAATTTCAAACAATTAAAAACTATAAAAAATTACTGATAATAATTTCATTATATTCTCAAACTTCTAAATTTAAATAACACGAAATGGATCAAACAAATTTTCTTTGAGGATCAGGAAGCAATTTTTTCCATATCTATCTGTGTAAATTTGTGTTTCGTATTATTACCTACAATGCGATGTAGGTGTTATACCGAACAACAAAAGCTCATGAAATCTCTACAAATCCGGCAGAATCATAAAATATTTGAGAATAAGATGACAGTTTGATTGCTTAGAAACCTCTTCTCCTTTCATGGTATGTAACAATCTGCACTGAATGATTTCGAAAGCTTTTTGTGAGGGAACAAATCTCGGTTTAGAAAATGTAGTTAATAATTTTTACTACCTACAGCAATTTGTTTTCGAGACGTATATTGCATCTTTCTTCCGAGTCATTATATTTGAAAATTTAGTCCTTTACTCAAAGTATGTATACCTATTATACAATTTTACAATGAGTCTAAAAACTGTAAGAAAAATACAGAAACGATGGGAATTTCGAAAATGCATAAATTGAAACACTGTTCGAATATGAGAAGTGAGATAGTGTCACGGATTATATATTCAGCGCAAAGATCAGAACTGTTTAACTCAACCGATTCCTGTAAATTTCTTTTTTAATTCTTTCAGAATCTGTATTATTGATCAACATATTCACCCTCTCTTTTAAATACTCTTATAATCTTCCAAATAATCCCTTAACTTTACAGTCTGCCACAGAAAATTTTCAAGTTATTATTGGTTCTTGATAACAGTTCCACAATTTGCTCTTCACCCTGTAGATCACATGAGTTTTTGCAAAATAAAATATTTTATAAAGGGGCCTACAGACGACCAAGTTGGTTGTCGATCTTGTTGGCAAATTGGTCTGGTTGTTAATTTCCAAAGATCACCCTCAACTATTTGAATAACCGTTGAATACAACCATGACCTGTTCAGAAAATGCATAATCTGCCCCAACATGGCAAGTTGGCAACAAGGTTGACAACCGTTTTAGGCACCCTAGGTCGTTTTTGATATTTTATTTTTGAGGCAACTCGTCTCCATGCACAACACTTAATTTGAGAGTTTGACTAACGAGTCCTTCTTCAAACGATACCAACAAACGTTGCTTGTTGAAAGTGTTATTCCAGTGTCTGGAAAAACTGATATCGGTCTCGAAAATGATTGTATTGACTATTGCTCTTCCAGAAATTTTGTAACTATATCTGTCAAAACCTGAAAGGGTTATTTAGATATTATTTTTCAATAAAAAAAAAAAAAAGTATTAGCATGCATTTTTCATGAAACAACAGGTTTTAGAATCATCCTAATATAATCGTTTTCAGATGTAAATTGATCTAGCAAATCTCTAGCCCACACTATGATTGATTGGTCCTCCTATTGAGGCGCATTACAATAAAATTTTATCTTACTGTAGCTATATATGAAAGAACATATCCCTCAAGAGTTAGGTCCTTTCTGCTCACAGAGAATACAAATCTCTCCAACAAAACGAAATGGGTTCTTTCACTAACGCTCATACCACCTCTTGACAATGTTTATTATTGTTATGTGGTGGAGATTATTGAGCTCTACATTTATGTGAAAAAAAGATTAAATAAAATATATATATTTCATACTTTCCACAATTTTATTTTTACAAAGACGACCGGTTTCGACTGTCAAGTCATTTTCAAGTGGTCAACTGCAGGAAACGAACTTACTTATATAGATACTACCCTAATTTCATATTGAGTAGTGGAGAGTCTAGCTGGCCATTGAGGGTGATTACACTTGAGTTTTTACGAAGTTTATTGATTTACAAACATTCCAACAGGATCATTTTCTTTACTTCTTCGTAATTTTGATATTATCTAATGTTATCGAATGTTTTGTGGTTTTTATATGTTCACATATTGGAGTTTTGTAACCTTCTAAAAACCTACCTATCTCAAAATCATTTTCAATTATGTACAATCAAAATTTTACCAGCAAACATCAGGACTTCCCATAGGATCACCTCTTAGCCCCCTTTTAGCCGATATATTCATGAATAACTTCAAACAGTAATATTAAACAGCCCCTTAGCAAAAATACATATAGTGTTATGGTACCGATATGAAGATGATATTTTGTTAGGTTTCCATGATGATAATGAAAAATTAAACTATATATTATGCTATCACAAGAGATTTAATGAAAATCAGGATTGCAATTTCGGTCTCTCCACCACCTTCAGCTGACAACAAGTATTAAACTAAAGTTGAAAATACATACATATATAAATAGGTAGATACGATATTAATGAGGGTGCAAACAAGAGATAATAACCAGTTATGATAAAAGCAGGTAATATTTAAAGATATCAAATAGGGACGAATAAGCCGGGCCATACTGATCGTTCAGAAGATTATCTCTATGGGGGGTTGTTGCAGTTTGAAAATTTCAATGGATTCCAAAAAATTTTAACTTTCGTCCCTTAGGTGTTCTGTGAATAATTTGAATCTATGGGTGGAAAATTGTGGCCATTTTCGAAACAATGAGAAGCTTGCAGTTTGAAAATTTCGATGGATTCCAAGAAATCTAACTTTCGTCCCGTATCGAAAATGGCCATCATTTTCCACCCATAGATCAACTTCAAATCATTCACAGAATACCTAAGGTACGAAAGTTAGAAGAAAATGAATCTGTTGGAATGTTTGGCAATCAATCAACCCAAGTGAAATCACACCTAATAGCCAGCTAGATATTAATACCTCTTCACTACTCAATATGAAATTAGGGTAGTATCTTCAGAATTAAGTTCGTTTCCTGTAGTTGACCACTTGAAAATGTCTTGACAGTCGAAACCGATCGTGTTCGTGAAAATAAAATCGTGGAAAATAAAAAATATATTTCATTTCATCTTCGTTGAAAATGAATTTCCATAAAATAAATAAAACATCAATATTACTCATTAGAACATTTATTTGTAGGAAAATTCTCGAAGCATTAAATATCATCAATATGTCTTGTATATTCAAGAATATTCAACTACACTGGTTGAATAACAACTAATTCAAATCATTCGATTTTTACCTACACAATTTCAAAAACAACATGACCTTATGATGATAATATGCATTTTTATTTTCATATGAAAAATACTTCTAAGATACTTTTGCTTGAGCCTTAGATTCTCATGACTTTTAATGTCGCATTCTTTTGTCTACAAGAAAAGTTGATTGGCCTCTTATTGGTTTATTGGTAATGAGCATAAGTTCCTTGGGAATTTCGTAGACCACTTAAGGCCCTAATTTCATTTGCTCACTTTGTGAGAATGGCTGAAAACAATGAAGTGAAACACAAGGTGTAAAATTTCGGATTCTGAAGAATTCCAGTCCCTTCTGTTCGGGCTCATTTAATTAACAATTAATCAAAGGGCTCGTATGGAACAGAGGAACTAGTAAGGTAAAGACTATTCCATTTGATAAACAGATACTTTGAACGTTTAATGCCCATCTCCTTCCAACAAGATTGCAACCCCCTTCAAAAAGATAGAATTCCTTGGAAATAATAGCAACATAAAAATTATATTCTATTTGAATACTCACTGGCTCTTTTTAATTGTATTTCTGATTCAAATACAATCAAGTTGGGTCGAACGCAAAATTCAACTGAAATTTATCCACCCTTTGGCAAGGACTCAGTTGATGATAAGAATTGAAATTATGCTTGTGTTGGAGAAAAAGATTTCTTACCTGATCAGTGAAAGATAGGAGTGATCCATATGTCAAATTTCCTGATGTTTTCATATAAACTTTTCTTCTAAAATACACAAACTCTATAATGAAGAGAAAATTTTTTGGGGGTTTGTCTCAGAAGTTAAGTATACTTCAACAAACCACAGACAATTCGACAACAGAAGAATAAGATAATTGGGCCTTTCAAGAAGATTGATGGGCAATAATACCGAAACGTCATCAGATACTTGCCAAAATGATGGAGATGTGCCAGCATAGCCGCGGCGAACTTCAAATGCTCAAGTAATTGTAATAAAACAAATAACATAATTTAATATGGAAATGGGATATTTTCATGAAAGTTTTATTATCATCTATCGAAATCTAAGCTATTGCAGCTTCTAAATACCTTAATTTCCTCGAAAATATAGTCCCGAATTTTTAATTATTACGAATGCTATTTTTCATATTCAGTACAACTTTACTAGTCCGGGCAGATATCGTTCCGGCGCATGCCCGGACTATCAAAATGCCCGAATTTCTGAAGTGACTTGAATTTGTTTCATCTTCAAAATAGAAACAACCCATAAGCTGTTAAAGCCGAGTTTATTATAAAAATATGGAAGAGTTGAATAAAATTAAATTATAGAATTTCCATTCATTATAATCTTCCCTCATAGAAAGTATAGAATTTAAATATAAGCTAGTGTACATAAACAACATGCTATTCCTTATGACGTTTAAAATATCCATCGATTTTACTCTGAACCTTTCTCGATCCTGCCATCTGAACTGATTTTTCCTCGAGCCTTTTTAGGAGCAATACGTCTTCTATAGGAATATTATTCTGTTCAGCCTAACTGATAATCAGGGAGAACGCATCGACAGTATTTGCATGTTTCACTTTTACCATACTATTTGAACCATGCACTGAGTCAGAAGATTCCTCTACGTTTTCAATATTCCTTCCTGTATAAGCTCTTCTTCAGTCAAATCGATAACAAACTCTTTGTCTTCCACAGCCCAGTTGGTAATGTTCTCAATGGTTAAGTCATTTTCTGGATCGATGACCCTTAATTAGTCGGCAATATTTTTCAAATCAGCTTCACTGCTTGGACGAAGTTTCTTCTGAAGATCTGAAAGTGGAATATTTTCATCATCTGATTCTTCTACTTCTGTAGTGTCATGCCACAACGCTGTCCAACTTTTTCTAATATTTTTTGAGTAATGGCTTTCCATGATTGGGCAAGATTGTTCACGGCATCTTCCAAATTATACTGCTTCAAAATGGAAGTTATCTCTTCACCTTCATGCGAAATGATGATTAAGAAGGCATTTTCTATACGACACTTTGATGTTTTGAATTAAATTCTGATCCATAGGTTGAAGAACGGCAGTACAGTTGGGTGGCAAAAACATAACTCTGAAGTTTGGATCAGTATTAACCTCTTCATCAGGTGGGTGCGATGGTGCTTTGTCTACCAACAACAGAGCTTTAGAGGGTTTGTTAATCTAAGTTAAAACATTCTTCACCTTGAGGATAAAAGATGTTTTAAACCATTCATTAAATAATGGTCTGGTCATCCACCCTTTAGTAGATGCTTTTTAGACAACTGGTAGTTTCGTTTTCGAATACTTGCCGCTTTTCTCAAGACTTGTAAACGCAATTGGTGAGTTCCAGCCGCGTTGCAGAATGGCATGAATGTTAAGAGGTATTTTGACACTTTCCGACCTGGTGGTAAACATCTCCAAAAAATGGCCGATTCATCAGCATTATCCACCTGTTCTTTACATAATTCCATCTGTTCAACAACCGATAGAAATTTTTCCTTAAATGGCATCACAGCGGAAACATCAGTGGAAAGTTTTTCACCACAAACCTTCAAGAAACGAATTCCTTGTCGAAGCTTGAATTTATCTAACCATCCCGAACTTGCTAGAAAACTTTTTTTCCTATGATTTGTTCATAAAACTGTTTGGTTTTTTCTCTCAATATGTCTGACGAAATTGGTACGTATGCGTTGCGTTGTTGAGGAAACCAGTTATATAATGCGGTTTCAACATCAGGATTCTCATCTTCTCTAATAATTTTTCTTTTTCCTACATAATACCTTGGATAGAATAAATTCCAGAAAAGTTTAAAATAATATTCCTACTAGGGATGCATCGAGAGCCCGATTGGGCCAGCCGAGCTCTCGGTCGTGATACTCGGCATTCAGTAGTTTTGTTGAGCCGAAAGCTTGGTTCTCGGCTTAATAAAATCAAACACTGTTGATTTTGGAGTTGTGAACTTTGCTGCTATTCGACAAGTACTCATTCCATCATCAACAAAATCTATTATTTCTGATTTCTCTGCCAGTGTGAGCGTTTTATGATTTCTCTTGGTTGGAGCAATTATGCACACCACCGGCGAGATTGAAATGCAAAATACAACTGTAGAACGATACTCGTCACTCTTAGATATTACAAGGACATACATACATGTACTGACAGAAAAATTATTATTGTTTGTATATCAGCCGGCGTCGACGTGCCCGGATTATAGAGGTAAAATTCTCAAAGTACCCGAATGAGTCGCGTGCCCGAGTTACTGGAGTGCTCGATATAGCGATTCTCCGGACTAGTGAAGTTGTACTGTATTTCGCTTACGAGATTTGCCTTTTTTCAGCCAAATGGTCTTCGAAAATGTTTTTCACTGATTTTTCTGAAATAACAACTATCAGTGAAGTCTGTGATTATCATAGTGTAACAAACTCTTTATTAAGCCCAGTTCATTATTGAATAACGAAGAGTTCAAATATTACAATTTTCTTTTGTCAACCTATTCTTGAAATTTCTAATTGAATTCTTTCAGAATCTGTATTGTTATTTAACATACTTACCCTCTGTTTTAAATACTCTTATAATCTTCTAAATAATCCCTAAACTTACTGTCTACCACAGAAAATTTTCAAATTATTAGTTATTTTTGATAAGAGTTCCACATTTTTTGAATCAAAATAAATTATAAAGGGGCCTACAGGGACCAACTTGGTTGTCGATCTTGTTGTCAGCTTGTTTCATATTTTCCGAATACGATAAACTCGTCGTCAACTCCATATTGTTGTGTGATAGAAGTCTTACCTAACCCTATCACTTAAGTCTCTGACTATCAGTGGAGGATTCTGGAGCACTATCTCTTTCAGGCATTGCAAAATCACCAAAAATAACAAGCGTAACAGTGATGATGACACTGACGTGAAATTTGGCATAGATGTCAATAATAGTAGTACCAATATTGGAAAGAAAAGAGTTACCCCGCTAAGTTTAAATTAAAAATTGACCATAGTTGTTGCCCATAATAGTATGTCAATATATGGCATGATACGATAACTGTGGCGAAATTTACCTTCAAACATCTGTGCCAGAACATCCGAATGATCTTTGTGGATTTTCACGATGACGTTTAATAAATAATATGTATAATAAAGCAAGAAAAAGTTATAATCCATATTTTTTCCACTTTGAATATTAACGTCTTGATATTTTTTGAGTTATTTTAAAAACTATTTTTTCTTCCCAGTATTTACGATATTCTCCTTCGGGAAACACGAGTCTAGCTCAAAAATTGGCCAGACATCTTAATTTTCAAGACATTTCTCTCTCGAGTAAAAGGGGTTTTCCATGACGCGCTAAATACGAAGTTTCAGCTGTAGTATCATTTCAAGACACCAGCAAATGCAAGGCGGATGGATTGGATTAATTCCTACGATTGCAGCTGTAGGAGTCGAATACTCGCTTGCACTTGGAATATCCAGATACAATCTTTATGCCCGACCAGTCTTTCGACTAGTCAGCTTTTCAGCCAGTCATTATGTAATTTTATACATTTTTCAAGAGGAAATTATATTCTGCTGCCAAAGCAATTGTTGCTGGTATCAAGTATAAATATATTTACCACCTTGCATGGAAAAACAACCGCGCAACGGACGAGGAATTCGAACTGTTTCTTATCACAAATCGAAAATAATAATTCTGCTGCATTACAGAAACGCAAATTGAACTCTGCGAATCATCATAGAAAACTTCAAAATTGAGATTTTATCTTTCTCTTCAATTTATTTCGCATCCCTACGTGAGGCGGTAACGCTTTCCATTTGGTGAAATCGTTATTTTAGCTGGATGCTACGAACTTTACTGAAAATACACACACACAGTATTTTAGCGCATAACTTACATAGTAAACATGAAATATGAAAATCGTCAGAGACTTCATTATTTTGTGTGACTCAAGCTATTTAATTCGAAGTGTATCGTTATTCGACACACGAATCTCAGGTGACTATGTTATTACTGAAAACTGTATAGTTGTATGTTTACTCTCATTTACACTACTGGCACTACACAAATGTAAATATTAAAAAACCCCATGCTAGATTCAACATAATTAAAAACTGCCCCAAAAAAGTTGGGATATAACTGGTAGATAACAAAACATTTATGATACCAAATAATATTTTTACCCAAACCTGTAACTTTTATACAAAAGTTATTACAGAGAAAAATCGAATACCACATAATACCTTCTCTTTCATGACCCTTATAAGTGATATGTCCACCATTATCTACACTAATAGCTCCTCACTTTCTTGGCATGCTTATAATTAGATTGTTTAAGTCTTCCTAAGAGCCCAAAATTAGGTTAATAGGTTTCTCACCTCATATAGTGTGGCACAATCTGTCTATTGACTAACAAAGTGTTATTTTAACATATTCCATACATGTTGTTTGAACATGCTGGAAGCTGTAAAACTAACGTTGCCTAGAGAAAAAATAATTCTTTGTTCGTCATGGTTCACAAATATTATGTTCTGCCAAATCTTTTTAGGATAAGGAGTAAGTTTTTTCAACAACTATTGTTTCCTATGTGCCGCCCTATATACATCAGTTGTATATTTTCTTTCAGCCCTTTTAAACGTCAATAGATCCTTCATTTCGGTTAGGTCATTATTATTAAGAGTTTCAATATCTTATCTTGAACAATTTATAAACTGCCCATTCATCCACAAAAATAACATGTTTGTTCTGGTTTTGAAATGTCAACTTTATTTGATAGAAACTAACTAGATGAATAACTTATTGAGCTTTGTAATCAATTAAAAATAAAATTCTAGGTTAGAAGCGGAAATAAATCAATATCAATAGCCTAGTAACCGAAATAAATCGAAAATCTTACAAAAAATCTATAGAACCATCACGAGAACTTATTTTCACTGATTGATTAATTACATTTCCATCAACAAAACCAACTATACTGCACCAAGATATTAACGCGCATATGTTCAAATATATGCCAACCAAAAACTGTTTCTTCTAGGCACACATTTTCTTCTCATGAGAAATGAATGAAAGAAATAAATTGAGATTTTGCAAGAAATCATCAAATATTGACAACATCATTTATTGATCAATTTTTGCAAGTAACGTTTGTTCTTCTTGACAATTTTCGGTGATAATGCAACGCGAATCACAAAATTTGACCCCGGTAGAATGATGTCCTGAGGCAGTGGTGTTAAATGACTCAGGTTTTTTTTATACCTATGGGAGAAAAATCTGCTAACAGACGCCCAGATCACCTGGGGCTAGTGTGGGTTTAAGTCCAGATCTCTGCCCTTTCCACTGAAAAACTGCCCACCGGTCTTCATCTCTATCCCCGGAATACCCGATGGCATGATTTCAGGGACATGATGGGTCTCTAGTCTTCCCTTGCTCTTTCGAATTCCAGTTTTCTCCTTATAATTCTTAGCTATTACTTCCGTATTTCCGACCTTCATTCTCCATTCCCAATTCACCCGCTTTCTGCCTGATAACCACACCATTTCCGTTTTTTTCTCCATCATCTTCATGCCCTTTTGCTCGATCCAACTCCGTACCAGTTCCACCGCCGTTTAGGCTCTTTCTCTCACTTCCATCTCCGACCTCCCCTTCACCAACAGTGCCAGATCATCTGCATATGCAGTTCTTTCTACCTTCGCAGGCATCTCTATTTTGAGGACCTCATCAAAGGCGATGTTCCATAAGAGTGGGCCCAACACTGAGCTCTGAGGCTTCCCCTACTAACTCTGTACTTATTACCATTTTCATCCTGTAGTTCCCTGTCTTTCAGATAGCTATGCACAAATTTTACCAGATAACCGCTTATCCTTTTACGTTTCATCTCCTTTATTATGGCATCCCAAGGCACGGTGTAGAACGCATTGCTTATATCAATCGTAATCAACAAACACAAACTCCTAGCTGAAATCGGTTTTTCCATTTCCATCTTTGCAGCCCTCTTTACTCTATCTACGGCACCAATGGCTGACATCCCCTTTCTAAAACCGAACTGGAAACTCGACAATGGACATTTTTCTCTTCTATTTCCTTCTCCAATCTTCTGGCAATCACCTTCTCGAACAATTTAGCCCCACTTGGTATCAAACATATTGGTCTGAAGGCACTAGCTTTTTCACCATCTTTTCTTGGTTTCTTTATGAGAATTACTTCCGCTACCTTCCATTCGCTAGGAAACTCTCCCCTTCTGATAATTTTAGTGAACAATCTCTATATCGTTCCGTCCTCGACTCTCGCCAGTGCCTTCAAAATCTCTGTAACACCATCCAGACCAGGTGCCTTTTTTTTCTTTCATCTCATGCAGCGCCTGCTCCACTTCCTCCTTACTTATTGAATCCTATGTACCATCCGATATCACACCATAATTCTCACTGTCTCTTGTATTATTACATTCAAATAGTTTAGTGATTTATTATATTCATTTTTCTCTCTGTACTGATCTTTAAGCCTTGCTTCTTGAGCTTAGCCACCACTATTCTGTATCCCTGCCCCCAAACATCTCTCTAAACCTCCTCTACCAGCTCTCTCCATTTCTGTTGCTTACTCTTGTATGTTTCCGTTCTCAGTTCTTTCCTCTTAACCTTATATTCGGATTCCAATCGTATAAGCTCATCCTCTGCATTCCTTGTCCTTCTCATTCTAGTTATCCTCCTTCTGCATTTTATGCACTCCCCTCTCTTCACGGCTATCTCCTTACACCACCAGTAAACCTCACTTTTTTCTTTGAACAGTTTTTCCCTATCCATTACCCGCTCATTTGATTGTTGTATCATCTTGGTCACTTTTGCCACTCCTTCTCCATTAGTATTCCTTTTCTGGGATTTCCACGTTTCCACCGATTTTGAATGGTTCCAACTTTTGTTATTCCATCTGTACTTATTATCTGGAATTTTCCGAACCACCTCCCCATTGATATTTGAGTTTTCTGATATTTCGAACATCACCTCTCTATGTAGGCTCAAAGTCTCTTCCTCTTCTAAAACTCTCCAAATCCTTATTCTATCTTCCCTCTCCTCGCTCACTGTAGTAATATCCAAGAATTACTTCTGATCGCGCCTGACAAAAGTAGGACGAATGCCAAAATTAGCAACAACTAGTCCCAAAGCTCCCACCCATTCTCTCATAATCACTCCTCTTCTGTCTTCTCTTGCCTCATTCCATGCCCAGCTCTCGGCATTAAAGTCTCCTCCCAGTATCACCTTCCTTTTCGATTGTCTAACTTGAAAACCTAGTTCCTCCAGATACCGTTCGAACTCTTCTATATCCCTGTTCGGTGAAATATAACAGGAAAATATATTAAATTCTTTTAGCCCTACCCAGCAAAACCCCTCCTCTCTGCCCGTTTCTTCAATTTCAATTTCACTAGAAAATAATGTGATTCCTACATCGCCTCTTGAGTCTGACACTGTTCGCATGTCCTCCTTCGCTCTTTTAACGTTAATTTCACGTATAAGCCCGATATCTATATTTTTTCTCACCGCTAACTCTTCTAATAAATCCTGTGATCTCATGCTACGCCCTACGTTCAGTTGTACCAACTTCATAAATGACTCAGGTTGGACTTATACAAACAGGCCAAATGTTTGTTGTCCCATTCAAATGTTTTCAGAATGATCTGCAATTACAGGATGACTGATAGTCATAAAGGAGACCTGGGCAAGGACAACTTCGAGCAACAACATCGAGCATGACCGTTATTTAAGAATTTTATCCTTGAGATAACGGTACGCAACTGAACGTTCCAATGCAGCTTCGACAGAACAGTGGAGTGCAAATTAGCTCTGAAATGCTCAAGGCATTTGGTTCGAGGCCTCGTATCGCAGCTGAAGGCTCAGCTCTAACTGTAGCACTTCGAAGACCTCTATTGAATTTTGCCATGGAGCATGTCAATTTGTTAGAAGCTGACTGGGAAAGAGTTTTGATTACAGATCTGTCGAAATTTTGCCTTTTACATTGCGATCGACGTTCTCTAGTGTATAGATGTCGAAATGAGAGATATGTCCAGTGCAACTTTTTGTCTAGCTTGAACCCCGAATGCTCAGAGTTACGTTACAGACATTTTAGAAAAACATGTTCCATGTGCGGCAAACATGGCTGGAAACTTTTTGTTTATGAATGATAACGTCAGACCTCACTAATCTCATATCATTAGGAATTACTTTCATAATCTCGAAATCATTCAATGTTGTGTCCTGATGAAAGTCCAGACCTCAATCCCATCGAACATGTCTGAGGCATTCTCAATAGAAGATTAAGAAGCCAGCCAAACCAGCGGTAAATATGCGTGAGCTGAATCAGAACGCTATAAGGTCATTCATTTTGAGTATGACTCATAGATGTCATGCAGGGGTGAAAATATCTGGTATTAACAGGTTTTTGGGACCTAGTTTTATTATGTATGGAATTCCCGCTTAACACTTGGTGGAACATAATGAGTAAATGATTCGTCCTGGCAAAGATTTCACAAATATTCATTGAAAAAATCAATTTACCTCCTGTTGTGAATGCCGTTATACATAAGTGAAATCACTCATTTTGAATTTAGTATTGTATCACTCTTAATAATGTGCTAACAACCCGAAACATATGTCGAGTATTTTTAATAAATATTTGTGAAACCTTTGCCAAGTGATAAACGAATCTTTCACTAGTTTTCTTATTTCTGAGTACCATTTTCATTTCGAATGTTCTCGAGCATTCCTCAGTAGTGGTGAATTACTAGAAAATAATTCTTCAATATAACCATACTTCTTCTGAATAAATTCTCGGTTAATCTCTTAGCGCTGTGTACTTCACCGAGAATGAGAAATATCACTAACTTTTGAATAAAATCTTACACTATATTCATTTAAATACAGAAATTATCATTGATTGACTTACGGGTCAACAAGAACATCTGTGCTGGTGAAATGGCCCCTCCCCTTGTTGCGCGTTAACTTTGCCGGTCACTTGGCTAAGAGCTCATTTCTCAATGCAAATTTCATTTCAATATTTCTAAGTTTTGGTGGGGATAGAGTTCGTTTTCAATTCGAAAGGGAAAAAATTGATTGGGCAATCCAGAAAATGATTGCGAATGTCATTGATTTCATGAAACGAGAAGGTATGCAGAATGAATTTGTAATTTCTTTGAAAAAGGTTCAAGAACGTGTAGCTGTCGCAAAATGAGTACGTTTAGGAACTGTGCAAAAAATTTTGAGTGAAATGAAGAAGATTGAAGATGGCGAAAATAACACTTTTTCAACTACCTATAAAAAGAAGAAAATCAGCGAAGAAAACAGATCTCGATTACTTCGATAGAGCTCTGCTTCGTAAGTTCGTCGTCGATAAAATCGTACCCACATTAGAGCGAATCCATCGAAAGTTCGTCGATGAGAATGAATATGCAAGATCACGAGAGAGCATTCGAAAAAATTTGAGAGGAATGGGGTTCTGTTGGATTGAAACGAAAACGAATAGAAAGCTACTTATGAAAAACCTGAAATACAGCAACTACGTTTGAATTCTTAAAGAAGCATCAAACGATACTGTCAAGAACAGAAACCAATAATTTCCATGGACGAAACATTTATTCATTCCTCCCATACACACAAGAAGGCTTGTAGTGACGAGACAAACGACGGCCTACGTCAGCCTATTTCAAAAGGACCAAGACTGATAATTTCTAACGCCGGTAGTGAATGTGGATTCGTACGAAACGCATATCTGGCCTTTCAGTTCGATTGTAAAACCGGTGATTATCACGATAACATGAACTTCGCAAACTACGAAAAATGGTTGAGAAAGAACTTATTCTAAAATTACCACCAAAAAGTGTGTTAGTGGTCGGTACCGACCCATATCATAATGTACGAACAGAAAAACACCCGAACATGGCTTCACGAAAAGAAGAAATGAAAGAATGGCTGCAACGTCGAAACCTTCGCAGATAGGATGCTCAAAGCAGAAATTTATAATCTAATTAAATTGCACAAACCCAGATATAAAACGTATGCTATTAACAAATTCCGGAATGATCAGGGCCACGATGTACTTAGACTTCCCCCATATCATCCTGACTTAAACCCGATTGAAAAAGTTTGGGCAACCATGAAAAATTATGTAGCTGACAGTAATGTTGTTTATCCTATATAAACCCATCGAGGTATCACAAAGACACTTGATACTTAGGAAAAACATAGTTACTAATCCTTTGCCTCAAATCCTTATTGAATATCAACCTTCAATTACTATATTTCATCCTATTGTACAGATTCCAGGTATTCTTGAATATTTGAATTATAAGGAGAAAACAATAGTACTTATTATGAAGGTTCAGTTAGAAAAACCCCTGCCTCGAAAAATTTCCTGTAGTCTAACTGGTGATGAGTCTGTGACTCACTTCTTTGTAATAGAAATTGAAATGATCGAGTACCTTGGAATATCATATGCCTAAGAGGGATAATTTTCCCTAAAATTCCTTACGCCGACCCTGATAGCTATTGGACGTTACATTGCAGAACGTATTATTCACCTAACTTCCTCCGATTGCTATCTCTTTTGTTCTTCGCACATCTTTTAAGAATCCAACCGCAAAGAAATTCTTGTTGACTTGTAGTTTTTCAAATATTTTATTTATTATTTAGGCGTTAGATGCGGAATCGGCACAACCAATTTCTCTTCGTAGGACAACTGTAGATGAAATCCTTCATTCAATTCACTATTCATGTTTCCTGAATGTTCAGGGACAAAATGTAAATACAAAAGAAAATTCATTCTGTGGACGACGGTTACTGCTCTATGGAGGTTTGGTCCCGGCTAGTTGTAGTAGAAATTGATGCATTGGCTCCACTCGGTAACCTCGGCTTTGTAGTCTTGATCTCTTACACACAGTGTAGATTGAATCATCCTGTAACCATCTGCTTGGTTTAATCTTCACAGGTGCACCCTTCAAAAATGTATACGAGCCAGTTTTTTCACGTATGGAAAAAAAATCACTACATAATTGAGCAATTTTTATCTTTTGAAATAATTACGAAAAACAAAATACCAAGGGTAGTTCGACGTTCCCTTTGTATCTCCGTTCTGAAGCGGATAGTGTTTCAACAGAAAAGCCTATTTTTCGACTGTAGCTGGACAAATTGAATCAGCCAGTGATTTCCTAGCAGAGTTTGGTCGAACGTTGATTGAACTTGCATTATTCATTTATTTATTTTTCTACTTGCTGCAAATTACTCTATATACAGTCCCCGCGGTGTAATTTTAGAAGGGAACGACTCACTGTGACTTTTATTCGATTATTGTCTTTGAAGTCTTGTTCCCAATTTATCGAAAAATGGCAATTTTCATCGATATGTTTGGCGAATTGGTTGCAGTATATTTCGCTATCGCTCGAGTGGAAAACGCTAATGATTAATTTTTTTGAACGTTTTAGTTTCATTTTCTATTCATTTTCAACAAAGTTGTGAAAAAATCAAATTAAGTTCTGCAATCTAATAAAAAGGAATTAGTTTTTTCAAACAACCTAATTCATGAAGTAGTTTACTTGATTTAAGTCGCCGAGATTTGTTCAATTGGCAAATGCAATTTTTCAATTTTCCGCACTGAAGGAACTGAAAGTTATACCGAAAAGTGAGTTTCAAAAGTGCTTTTAAGATTGGGAAAAGCGTTGACACAGCTGTATTACATATTCTTCTTATATTTCAAAGGAGCCCAAACTGTGTCATGAATAAATAGAAATATTCTTGGAAAAATGACAAATTGCATTTATCCTTTCAACAAACCTCATTATTTCAGAAATATCTTTAGAAATTTTCTAATATTTGAACGCAACCGGGACATATTTAACTGAAATTCGATCAACCGTTGAGATGTCATTTATGGCAGAAGTACTTCACATAAAAAGTTATCAGGTAATTACTGTTTGACTTATACTTTCTATGGAGGTTAAACTACAATGTGCACGAAAAAATTGTAGATTTTAGGAATTTGAATATGTTATCACACTAGCGCGGTTCAAATATTCACACTAATGTTTTCTTATTTCATTCAACAGTAGAAGCTTTGAAAATTGCCATAGGTTTCAAGAAATTGAGTTCACAAGATTTATCGCAGAGTAAAACTATTTCAACATCCTTCAACATTAGGAAGCGGATGCCGTTTTGCGATACAATAAATCGCCATGCAGAATCTATCTTGTTTTTTTCATATAAGAAATATCCAAAGTGCACTTTGTATCTTGTGTTGAACTTGAAAGAGAACGACCATTATGTCGTCTATAAAACGAATCACACTCCGAACAAGTTAATTGGTATACATCTGACTTTCCACATTTCTCATTTTTATCTTTAGCGTTGAAAAGAGGACCTGACAATTTAATGGTTGATTGCTATAACTCTAATTTTTCGCTATTGCTATCGGAATAAAGGAATCAAACAAATTGAATCTTATGTGGCAAATAATGAAGTATACCAGCTTAGTGGAAATGAAAAGAAAGTGGTACCAGATCTTTACAGAAGGTCGAAGAGATGTTCATACAGAAGTCCAACAGCACTGTGAAAATTATCCAGATTTGACTTTTCCTTGTTCCTAACACAACTGCCCATGATAGGACAGAGGTTTCCCACGATTTACGAAATAAAGACCAGTTCACTGGAAGAACTCCTGGCCGCACTGAAAGGTGAATTCCAGAACTGTTTCAAATGTTGGAAAGAGCCCTCAAGCAACTATATTGTGTCTAAGGAGGATTACTCTGAAACTTGCAGAAAAAACATTGATGACTTATTGAATATTTTTATAAAAATCCACAGATCTCGTACAGCTACGTTTATTCGAGCTCTTTGGATTTCAATATTCTCTAACAAACAAATTATTTTTGATATCGGTTCAAAAGGTTTTCAAGAATGTCCAGCATATTGAACCGTATTCCTTATAATTAATTAATCAATATCAATATTGATCCGTATCTCACGAACAATTATTGTTTTTCAATTAGTTGATTGAGTTTCGGAGCTTCGATAAGCTTATACACAGGTTGCACTTAACCAGAATCATTCCAGTTATTCATTAAACTATGCATTCCAATGAAAACAACAACCCGAATAATTTTCTTCCCCCGCGGTTCATTTTAGGGTGAATTAATTCAATATTCATTCCAATGTTATTTTGTTTATTTAAAATATCATAAGTTCGTAGGATAATATGACGTCACTATCAAAAAAATACGTACGGTGTGTACATACTAATCTCTTTTATGTAGCATTCTGCGGCATATTTTGACATCATAACCTACTCCTCCTTAATCTTGTGTTTGAAAATTATTATTTCATTAATAATTCCACTAATTCAAAGAACAAAGTAAGAAAAATTATAAACAAGGTTTTTCATCACTTCTTATGAAAATATCTTGTTTTGACTATCCCTGTATTTCCAAAAATCTATCTGTCAAACTTCATAAGCCAAACCATGCATAACAACGTTAGAATATCCAAATGGATATGCATAAATATGTAATTTACTGCAATTAGCTTGGAATATGTTCGTGACAACGAAGTGAAAAATCAATATTCAATGAAACTGGAATAACTTTCGAAAACGAATGAATTGCGAGTAAGTGGGAATTTTCTAAGAACATTGTTTGATGAAAAGCCTTTATCGAGAGTTAATGAAGTGAACTAGATATCAAGTTTTTCCAGGCCAACTGATGTTAATACATAAGATGCTTTATTATATATTTCCACATAGTCTTAAGCACGGTAATCTGTTTTCAATCTTTCTTTTTATCTCCTGAAATGTTCATTCAATATTTGAAAACATAAACGCACGGCGCCTGATAAGGGTTAAAGTAAAGCCTCATAAAAGAATATTTTCATGAATTATAAAGAGGTCTATCCCAGTTGTATGTTCTTACTACGTTACGTCCATTTTGGTATTCCTGATTTTCATAAATAACTGGAGAATGCGCCTTAAGGGTATATATATATATATATATATATATATATATATATATATATATATATATATATATATATATATATATATATATATATATATATATATATATATATAGAAAAACACCAGATTAATAATAAAATGGCTGATTATTCAAACGAGGATATGTTCAATCTCTTTTTAATTTATGGCGAAAGTCAAAAAGTGGTGGATAGATATTGCAGGCAATTCAATAACCAATTATTTTTTCCAAATTTGGCGCCTATGAGTAAAACAAAATTTCGAAGGATTAGAAGCAATTTTCTGCAACTTGGAGGAACAAAATACATAGAAACTAGAAGAAAACCAATTCTGGAGGACGATAACAATCAAATTAATACGCTAGCATATTCTCGTGCCAATCCACATGCGTCCATTAAGTCAGCATCAATGGATATTGGATTGAGTTATACTTCCATTCAAAGGATCCTTAAGAAACATAACATGCACCCGTATTCTTTTATCAGACTAAAAAAATTGAAACCAACTGACCTTCCCAAGCGGCTAAATTTCTGTGAAAATTTATTAATTCGGCTTCAAGAAGATGAGACGATTCTTCAGAAAATTATATCGTCTGATGAAGCCAAGTTCAATGAAAGTGGAATAACCAATAGGAGAAATCGACATTTTTGGGCCACAGAAAATCCACATTTCATTGAGGTTATTGATTTCCAAAATAAATTCAGTGTGAACGCTTTTGCAATTTTTATGAATGATTTGTTGGTTTATCACATTTATGAGGAAAATCTTAATGGACAAAGATACCTAAAAATTTTGAGAGGAACATTAGCAAATTTTTTAGATGGATCACCCCTCAACATTCTGAGGGATTGCTACTACCAAATGGATGGTGCACCATCACATAAAACGAGCTGTAGATCGTCAGGTAACAGAAATGTTCGAGGATAGATGGTGGGGTAATCAAGGACCAAATTTATGGCCTCCGCGTTCTCCAGTCCTGACGCCCCTTGATTTTTATTTATGTGGCAAAATCAAGATTAAAGTGTATCTTATTCCTGTAAGAAGTAAAGAAGAGTTACTAGAGCGCATTCATAATAATTTTCGTAATATTGATCCTGAGGAAACTAGGAGGGCAACTCATCATGTTCGTATACGAGCTGTCAAGTGTATCGAGCAAAATGGGGCCCATATTGAACATTAATTCAGATCGTAAATTAGTTTTCTCCTATGATGTTTGCTATCATTTATTCGTATTAATGTAATTATCTTCGATGATTGGTTTTCGCTAAGTTCCTACAATTTTTATTCATCCGAATTGTAGAAAATTGCTTCTAATGCTTCGAGATTTTATTTTACTGATAGACGGTAAATTTGGAAATTTTTTATTTCTACCCACTCTTTTTTGACATTCTAAAATGAATTAAAAAAAGATTAAATATATTTTCGTTTGAATAACCAGTGGTTTTATTCCAAATGTGTTGTATTTTTTGGATATTTTCAATCTGAAATAACGACAATTCTATCAAATTCGAATGAACGAAGTGACAAGTACATTAATTTTAGGCACCTGTCAGGTGAGCGTAGCCAGTTCAGCTACTTGATTCAAATATTTCAAAGCATTCTCTTTTAGTTCTTGCAAAATCATCAAAATTCAATATATTCCCAAATTATTTCGGAACTATAAGAGGTATAGTACATGCTTATACAATTCCATCTGAAATTTGACGCTTCATCTGATGGCGATATAAAAATTGGCACGTGGCAAATTGAAAAAGGCCAAATTGAAAAAATCATACAAAATAACGCAATAATAAACATTTGACATGTGTAGACTGCTTAAAAAATTCCTTGATCCTTCTTCTATCCACCCAAGCAAAAATTGTTTTTGTAGTGCAAAAGATCTACGAGCTACTATTTTTTTAAATGATCCTCAAAAATCGAGTTTAGTACAAAAATAGTTATATCTGTCAAAAGTTTTGACAGATATTTGCCAACAACTTGGGTATTTTATGCCTTGCTGAAATGTCGGTTCTAGATGTATAATAAACAAGGTAGATTGCCATTTGAAATAACAAAGTGATGACCCACTTCCGGTATAACCGGAAATGGTATCACTTCAATTGGAAATCGCTAGTTATGGCCGCGTATAAAATTTCAGCTTGATATTGTAATTGGAACTCAAAAAGTTTTTAACGGACGGTCCTGGTGGATATCCCTATATATATATATATATATATATATATATATATATATATATATATATATATATATATATATATATATATATATATTTATATATTTATATATATGAATGATACTTCGACTTGAGAATGGCTGGTGCGATCCAAAAACAATCGTCGTCAGAAACAATAAACAAATGGCGGCAGACTGAAGTTTCATCCTAATTAGGAACTCATCAGTGTCGCATATCGCTTCTCAGCATCCTAGCCCCAACGATTCCAGAACGATACGTACATACGTACGAGAGTCCCCCCTCTATGGACCGACACGGCGAACCCGCTACCGGACTTCGAGAAAGCAACTAACAATAACAAACAGATGTGAGAACGTTAAAAATTCCAACACTTGAGGAACATTTTTCGCAGGTCCGTGAATCACATCAACGGTTCAAAACAAGCGAAATAATCCCGTTGGAAAATATTTGATGAGACAAATATTTTCCGCGATAAACTTCAAGAGGAGTTTACATATGTCAACTTGAGACAAAAAGAATTATTCAAAAATCCGTTGATCAATGAATAATCTTTCCTGACAAGAGATATTATACGTATTTGTATAGATATTTATCTAGATTATTTATTTATATATATTTATGCCTGAAAAATTTCCGACTATTTGTGGAAGAACGTTCATCAGAAGAGTGAGTAATTTCTTCAAAAGTTTGGTTAACATTAATTTCTTCTCCGACAAATATACTGAAAAAATATATTTGAGGAGTTTCAAAATATTGAATTAGGGATGAACACAATACGACAAAGGAGTTCACAACTCCCCTTAACCTCATTGCAGTGTTCCATGGTATAAACCCCTTTTCTAGCCTAGAGAAGCATTTGAAAAATCAGGAAAAGTTGTATGGACATCCTCCAGGTAGTAATAATTATTTGTGTACTGTAATTTCCTAGTTTTTTAACGTTTTCTGATGATTCCGTACTTCATGGGACCCTAAAACTGACGGCGATGATGTTCATGTCCTCTGTCGTCGTGTGTGTTTCCAGGTGGAATAAGCTGAATAGTCATTGAACCAATAATTGTAAGGACTACCATTTTCTTCAGATTTGAACTGCATTGAACATGTTTGCGCTGAAATGTTGAGGCAATTCACCATTCTCCAAAACCCTCCTGCTTCAAGCTGTTCTTTCACAAATATGGGCATATATTCCCTAAATTTGATAGATTGATCTGAGGAATACCAAGGTATGAATATTGTAGGTTCTCGTGGGAGCCCCACTCGATATGAGAAATAATTTTGGTTTTGCATGTACATTCTCGTTTCAGCTTCAACCTATTTGAAGGTTGAAGCAAAATTACCGAAAATATGTTCTTCTGGGCTGATTTTTGTCTAAAGTAGGCTAGCTTCATAATCTAAGGCTACATCTAAATTTATTCAATTATATTTTCTTTTTTATGATCTTGTCATATTTACTATATTTTTTTTTTCTCGTGTGTGAAACTTTTCTTTATTCATAAAATGAAATCACGTTAGAGTGTTTTGAAATTCCATCGATGAATGAATGAGAAGTAAGCTGGTGTTTGCAGTTACCTACATACCTATATGTTCCAAGAACTTGAAACTGAGAGGATTTACGTGGAAGCGATCGACCACGCGCTCTAGATAACATCAAACAACTTGTTCTCCCATCAACGATTCTGGCAAATACGCGAATTGCAACTATTTCGTTAACTACAGAGAATGTACTCCGGCATATATATTTCTAAAGAATGGAAAATACCACATGGTTGAAAAGATAATAGAATATGCTTACAGCAATTCGATACAACAGAAGTTGTTCAAAAACCCTGTAAACCGTATTGAACATGCTCGAGAAATTGTTATATACGGGGGCATATATCATGGTGAAAGAACTGACCTCATTTTTATCCAGAATAACCTGAAAGGAAATTATCACAATTGTAATACTTTGCTCATCAACAATGGTTCCCAATTAATTCATCCAACAACAGAATGCTATTTTACAACCAACATGTGTGGGACACGCTCAAAATATATCATCAGTTTCAAAAACTTCTTCTCACATGAACAGCAGCTAGACTTGGCAGTCAGTCCAAAAGCTTGGAATGGACATTACCAAAATATACTCAAGAACAGAGATGGACCTTCTGAACCACTGTTATGAGATTCTAAATATTGTACAATATAATGGCGATCTCAGCGAACCCGTGACTCATAATCCAGAAATCAGGCATCTCAGTGTGAGGCACAAAATAAGTTCTGTTTTATTTCAACTTATTTAAAAAATAACCATTCTTTATTCCAAAGACATTCTCAAAAGAAAGAGAAGACCTTGCGCAAACTTTTGAATCCCAACATTTTCATTCGTAGAGACAAATATAAAGTGCTTCCTTTACAGGTCATTAAGTTTCACTTTCTGATGATGAGATTGTAAAGGTGGCTCATCCTCATTTGGAACGTTATTTTCATTCTTTAGGGTTAACTGAAACAGTTTCCTGATAGTACATAATCTATATTGAGAAACTAATTTCCCATGAAGTTTTACTCCGTTGGAATTATCGATTGGAGTTTATATTATCGCCAAGCCGCCACATATTCGATTTTAAACATCACCATTTGGTGATATTATGTATTTCATTTTATATTCTACCCCCTGGGTATCGCAATGTAAT
Organism: Cryptolaemus montrouzieri; assembly: GCA_013387265.2. Classification (NCBI taxonomy): domain Eukaryota; kingdom Metazoa; phylum Arthropoda; class Insecta; order Coleoptera; family Coccinellidae; genus Cryptolaemus; species Cryptolaemus montrouzieri. The sequence goes on along the minus strand of JABFTP020000186.1, from coordinate 28,677,582 downwards.
TGGAAGGCATCTCCGTAATGTTTTTATTATTTTCAAGTCGATATGCTCTAGTTATGTTACGACTATGGCTGTATTGGAAGCTTCGGTGAGTACACGATAGTTTATCTAAACTAGTCGACAACTGAATCGCAAATCTAATTTTCTCTTATATTTATGGTTCTTAAAGGACATGAATTATTAATTTTTACAAAATTTTCATTTTAGTATTCTATTGAATAGTACATCGCGGTCTAATAGTTAAAATTATTAAGAGTTTTTTTGTACTTTTCATCGTTCTCTTGACAGATAGATGTGCAATCAGTTGTTGGTATGTAATATATCCGTAACCCAGCCCTTGGGCTCCCTATTGCAGAACATGCAGCTCATTAACGATGAGAATACTAACATCGGCAAAAGGAATAGATTTCGTACTTCTGAGAGAGGAACTATGATTTGGTTTATTCAGCGATAGTCGACGTATTAGTGCCTGGAGGAGAAGGAAGGAGAGCTATCAACAATGGCTTATTCAAATAATGATTTCATTTCAAGGTGTCTCAAAAATGGTTTTTGCTTGTTTGGGAGAACACACAGATTTAGTTATTTGTATAGGCACTCAACACATTATTTCAACTAATTTATTAGCGACACGAACTGATCTAATAAGGGTTCCTTTATTTCTTGAAAGAATGCTTGGCGACGCTGTGAACCTATATTTTGACACTTCAACTCTCACATTAGATTAAAGGCATCATCAACAACTTATGCATTTCTTAGTGATGAATTAGGGATTACCAATTGAATTCAATTGTTTTACAATTCGACTTGAAAGCCTTGTTTGCCTCTCGTTTCATAAAATGAAACGATTCAGTTTGCGTTTGAAACAAACAACACTATTTCGGTCCTATTCACTAACACCTTCGATCTCTTAGAACGGTCGATGAGAACTAACACAAAATTAGTCTCATGTTCACGTGACTTGATGATTTTGTTTGAAATAGTAGGAGAAGCCATCTTATCTGCACAGATTCGATGTTAAAGTGTTCTCAAGGAACCGATTAAGCCGTTGAAATTGACTGAAAAGCAAAGAAAAAAAAAGCAATTACTGGCTCAAAATTATAACATTTGAAAAGTTTTATAAAATTGCGACAATTTCAATTATTTTGACAAATATTATCTATCACTTCAAATTCTTCCGAAATTGACTTCGCAGTTTCGAAAAGAATTATTTCCACTGAAAAATCTGCTAACGCTTCAACTTGCATTCAGTTCACGATATCGAAATAATTTTGTTACGGTTCTGAGCCAAATGATGTAGGAAATATCTGCAAATGCTAGCAATTGAATTATGGTTTTTTTCAATACGAATTTCTTATCTACCCAGTAATAAACTTCAAACTGAGAATAAGTGGCGCGAGGTCTTCTTTATCGGAAGGATATTGAGTGTTGTTCGAAAAACTTTCATTTCTTTTTGGTATGCTAATAATTTCCAAACGATTAGAGCATTTTTTTGCTATTTCAAAGTTCCTATTCGAATTTATTGTAAAATAAGGCTTCTCTATGGCCTTCATATCGAATATTTTCTCGTGATAACGATGCTTTCAAATACAATATAACTTCATAACATAGAATGAGTATATTCTTTTATCATTTAATACGCCTTATATTCTCTACTAAGTTCCATGACATGCTCTGGAACATACACAAACCCATATCACCACGGATAATTGCCGCACTGTTGTATCTAGCATGGGATTTTTATCGTTCCATACATTTCTATTAGACGTGACCAACAGTTTTAATTTCAGGAATGGTAACTCGGTTTGCAGTATTTCAAATTCGTAACCAATCAAATTTATGAATAACGTGATTAGTGTCAAACCACAAATACAAGAGCTTTTGAGATTTTGCATTGGTAAAATCGCAATTTTTCTGTCAACTGAGCAAGAAGCAATCTTGTCTTGCCATCGGTTTCGAATATTGCTCTCACGTTAAAAATTCATATTATCCCTTCATAATGTCATTCGATATTGTAGGTGAATATTTTTTTCAAACTAAATACAGTACAACTTCACTAGTCCGGGCAGATATCGTTCCGGCGCATGCCCGGACTTTCGAAATGCCCGAATGTCTTTACAAAATAGAAACAACCCAAAATCTGTTAAAGCCGAGATTATTATAAAAATATCGAAAAATTGAACAAAAAATAGTTTCTATTATAAAACAGAATCAAATTACAGAAATTCCATTCATTATAATTTTTTCCTCATAGAAAATATATAGTTTAAATATAAGCTACTGTATATAAACAACATGCTATTCCTTATGACGTTTAAAATATCCATCGATTTTACTCTGAACCTTTCTCGATGCTGCCATCTGTACTGATTTTCCTTGTGCCTTTTCAGGAGCAATATCTCTTCTATAGGAATATTATTCTGTTTGGCCCAACTGATAATCAGGGAGAACCCATTGACAGTATTTGCATATTTCACTTTTACCATACTATTTGAACCATCCTCAGAGTCAGAAGATTCCTCTACGTTTTCAATATTCCTTCCTAAAGCATCCTGTATAAGCTCTTCTTCAGTCAAATCGATAACAAACTCTATGTCTGCCACAGCCCAGTTGGTAATGTTCTCAATGGTTAAGTCATTTTCCGGATCGATGATCCTTAATTAGTCGGCAATATTTTTCAAATCAGCTTCACTGCTTGGACGAAGTTTCTTCTGAAGATCTGAAAGTGGAATATTTTCATCATCTGATTCTTCTACTTCTGTAGTGTCATGCCACAACGCTGTCCAACTTTTTCTAATATTTTTTGAGTAATGGCTTTCCATGATTGGGCAAGATTGTTCACGGCATCTTCCAAATTATACTGCTTCAAAATGGAAGTTATCTCTTCACCTTCATGCGAAATGATGATTAAGAAGGCATTTTCTATACCACACTTTAATGTTTTGAATTAAATTCTGATCCATAGGTTGGAGATCGGCAGTATAGTTGGGTGGCAAAAATATAACTCTGAAGTTTGGATCAATATTAACCTCTTCATCAGGTGGGTGCGATGGTGCACTGTCTACCAACAACAGAGCTTTAGGGGGCTTGTTAATCTTAGTTAAAAAATTCTTCACCTCGGGGATAGAAGATGTTTCAAACCATTTATTAAATAATGGTCTGGTCATCCACCCTTTGGTAGATGCTTTGTAGACAACTGGTAGTGAATTTTTGTTTTGGATTGCTCGTAGATTTGTTGCTTTTCCCAAGACTAGCAAAGGTCTTTTTCCCTTGATGAACCCAAGTTGTTTCTGGTAAACATCATCAAAAAATGGCCGATTCGTCAGCATTATACACCTGTTATTTGCTTAATTCCATCTGTTCAACAGCCGATAGAAATTTTTCCCTAAATGGTATCACAGCGGAAAAATTACTGGAAGATTTTCATCACAAACCTTCAAGAAACGAATTCCATGTCTAAGCTTGAATTTATCTAACCGTCCCGAACGTGCCAGAAAACCTCTTTTTCCTGCGATTTGTTCATACAAACTGTTTGGCTTTTGCTCTCAATATGTCTGACGAAATTGGTACGTGTGCGTTGCTTTGTTGAAGAAACCAGTTATACAATGCGATTTCAACCTCATGATTCTCAGCTTCTCCAATAATTCTTCTTCTTACAAAAACACCTTGGATAGAATAAATTCAAGAAAAGTTTAAAATAATATTCCTACTGGTGTTGCACCGAGGGCCCGGTTGGACCAGCCGAGCTCTCGGCCGTGATACTCGGCATGCATTAATTTTGTTTGGCTGGGAGCTCGGTACTCGGCTTTTTGTGAAAACTTAAGCTCGGTGCATCCCTAATTACTACCTGTTCCTAGATACGATTTGGATATAAATCTCCTTGTTTTGTCCTTGTTCTTTTTTATGTGAAACACTGTTGATTTTGGAATAGTGAACTTTGCTGCTATTCAACGAGTACTCATTCCATCATCATTAAAATCTATTATTTTTGATTTATCTGCCAGTGTGAGCGTTTGATGATTTCTCTTGGTTGGAGCCATTATGCACACCACCGGCGAGATTGAAATGCAAAATGCAACTGTAGAACGATACTCGTCACTCTTAGATATTACAAGTACATACATACATGTACTGACAGGAAAATTATTATTGTTTGTATATCAGCCGGCGTCGACGTGCCCGGATTATAGAGGTAAAATTATCAAAGTGCCCAAATGGGTCGCTTACCCGAGCTACTGGAGTGCCCGATATAGCAACTAGTGTCCGGACTAGTCAAGTTGTACTGTAATTAAAAGAAACAACTCAACATTTGCAGAATTTTTCGTAAACAAGGACGACATAAGTATATATAACAATTTCAATTCAATATAAAATTATTCATTTACCTACCTACATCAAATAATATTTTCAAATAAGAATTTCCATGAAATGATTAAATGATATTTTCTGTTTGCAATGAGTGAGCATTTCGATATGTAACATCTTATGTACTGATCTTAATAACTTATAATTGAAAATCTTAGCTTAGTTTTACTTAACGTTCAAAAGAAACTGAGGGAGTTTTACATGTGACTATCATAATTGGATGTTCTGTTTTGTGAAAGTTTATTAGAGTTTAAAGTTTTGAAGTTTGCAGTCTCTGACAGCGTATTATCAACTGAAAGGTTATTTATTCCTTTTGTTTTCATTCTTTAATATTTAGGATATTCTTGTTTTCTAAATGAAATATAAGTTTCCGAAATTTTAGTTTCCTGAATAAACTATTGTCAAATAACTGAAATATTTACTCTCACATTCAAAAAACATCTGAGCCCTACCTTGTAGGGACATTTTTCAGTATTTAGTAATAATTTGGACAGGTAATATTGCTCCAACACTCAACTATAATTAAGGTCTCTGCCATACCTAGTCAACCTTTGATATGTATATTAATCGGTTAAAGGTAAATAGTTCATTTGATAAAATCTCTAAGCAAACAACCATCGAACATGCAACATCTAAAAGCTCCGAATAAACTCGATGACGAATCCCCCTCAGACCGATTTTTATATTCTCCATAGGATATTGTATTTTTATACTGTCGACCAAACCCAAATTTAATTTTCTGTAGAGTTTCACGTTATTTCTTACTTTCAGTGGTATAATCCGATCTATGATCTGGAGTTTTATCATAAAATTGAAATATAAACACAATTATAATACTAAGCAAACCCTACAGCATGTGAAACTGGCGTAGAAAGGAGGAAATACTAGTTTAATATTGTCTTTGCAGAAACCTGATGTGAAATAGGGTAGGAGTGTGAGCTGATAACATCCCTGCAACTGCTTCCACTCTGCCTTCGACTTCATCCACAAGCTTCATCTTTTTATAGAGGCTCTGTACAGAGTTCCTTCAGTTCTAGTTTGTGAGATTCAAGCTCCTGAAGCCTGATCCCTGCGCAGGCATTTGAACATAACCTGTTTGTGTACATAAGGGATCGTCGATTTATCCTAATTTATTGAGGCGACACTACCCCGTTAACATGATAGGTTCACTCACGGGGAGCCGAGAGTATCTAAGTCTTCTCATTGCATCCTTAATGCCTAGGTTCACAAGTCTGACCAAGAGTGGAACGACATTCTTGCTCCATTAACGAGGGACAGTTTTCGATTCCTAATGCCTTCACTGCAGATGGACTAACCGTTACAATTTTTATTGATATAATCACAGTATCACTTTGTGGCCATGCTGAAATGATATAGGCCTAGATCAGCGTGCAACTTCGGTCTTAAAATCAATACATCCTTCTAGAAATATGCCCTGAAATTGCAACTTTCGCAACTTCACTTTTATGACGAATCAGTTTCTACTTTTTCACCAATTCACGTACATACTGTGTGACAAAAAGTATCCAAAAATTCTCATTTAAATTGCCCGCGTTGAGTATTTTTAAGTATCTTAAGTTGCTGTATGTTGGTAGGACTGTCCTTAATTACTGTGCCAAACATGAGCGCGATTTGTCAACTAGTTTTTTTACGACAGCTGTTGAAACCAGTCGACCTCAGTGGTACTCTGCATGGAAAAAATATTGAACAAAGAGTTTGTCTCAAATTTTTATTTTGAACGAAATTCCGTATGCTGAATCGTTGCGAATGTTGGAAAAGGCATTTGGGACTCTGTTCATCGAAAACCCAAGTGTACGAGTGGTACAAAATTTTTCAAGACGGTTGGGAGATCGTCGAAGATTTGCCTCGTTCAGGACAAACCTCGACCGCTTCAAGAGACGGTAACATCCAGAAAATTGAGAAATTGGTGCTCAAAAATCGTTATGCCAGTAATAAAGAAATATCTCGTGATCTCAACATCTCTCGTGAAACCGCTCGTTTGATTTTGGTGAACCAATTGGGCATGCAGCGCGTCGCCGCTCGGCTCGTTCCCATAGAGCTGAATTTTCTTCAAAAACAGTACCAGCTGCATATATGTTGGATCGTGCAAATTCTGATCCCACGTTCATGGGACTGATTAAAACTGGTAACGAGACATGAGTGTATGAATACGACACACTAACGAGACAACAATCATCGGAATGGGTAGGGAGAAATGGGCCAAAACCGAAAAAACCTCGCCAATTTGTGACAAACCAATTCGTGGATTTTGCTTAACGATTACGCACCATATTTAAGGCCAAACACTCGATAAATACCATCAAGCAGCCGCCTTTTCGTCTGATTTAGCTCTGTGTGACTTTTTTCTTTTGTCCAGACTGAAAATGCCGCTTCGAGGAACCAGATTTGATTCCAACCGTCATAAAAGAAAATTCGCAGGAGCTGAACGCCATTCTTGAAAGCGCTTATAAAAAAAGTTTTGATGATTGGAGAAAACGTCCGCACATGTGTATTGCTTCAAATGGAACATATCTTGAAGGAGATTCAATAAATATTGAAATAGACTAGGATTTTTGCTGAAGATGGTCGAGAGACCGAAATTGCAATCGTGATTTTCAATAAATCTCTTGTGATAGTATAATACATAGTTTAATTCCTTATTTTCATGCAAAAGCTATCCCACCGAAGGGATTAACAGGTAGAGGAAAATCGAAAAAAGTGTCTCTAGAACTAGTTCATGTGTTCAAGCAAATTTTCATTGATTTAATCACATGACGTTTAACATCGGTCGAAACTTTCTCACGCGTCTCCCTTGAATTTAGAATATGATAAATTGTAGGACATTGATCAACCAATTTTCTTTTTTGGAGATTGTAGTTATAACGTAAAACTTAAAATTTTTCATTAAAATGAATCGTAACTTCCAAGATATAATCAATAATACATATTCTATAATCTAATGAAGCGGATAGGATGGTATCCCATAAGAATGCAAATGTTAGATTTTCCAAGTCCATTCTACAGGAATTGCTTTCCGAACAATTTTGGCACCTCTGATTGAACACAGAATATGAATTATCCTCTGAAATGCGTGCACTGATAAAATCGGAATTAGAACATCGTAAAAAGGGGAGCTGGGTCACGCCAAACGGGGTTCTTGGGATCTTATAGGTCTTGTATTCCGCCCCTGGCTCGCCTTATCTCCTTCTTGGTTTGTTTTGGAAAATACGTAGTCTCTTGAAAAGAGGCAATAATCATGCCGCTGCGCAAAGAATGGGGCCTGTGCCCCGAAAACGTTCGTGCCAAATAGGTTTCAGCATGAGGGAAGAATATGCGACCGACAAATCTGACGGCAAAATTTATTGCTAACCGGGGTTTAATGTTTGATACGAACGATTCCACCGTTCGCTATAATAATTATTATCCTTTGCCAAAATAATATTGATTTCCACCGAACATTAAATGCATTCAAGGGTGAATTGGTCGAAATCAGTGCTTATGAATAATATATGCTGAAAAAAATTCTTGAGCTCTTGAAAGGAGGAAGAGACAACAATGTGAAATCTTCCTAATACTAAAAAAACTCTAACGTAACATCCAATTGAATCAAATCACTATACTAACTCGTAATCATTCTTTCATTCGTTCACCAAAATTTTCTACAGTATACGAGGATCTTTTAAAAGTATATTACACGATTTTTACTTAAATACATTGAAAAATTTTACTGGTGGAATGTCAGGCAAGAGCATGACTTTTACAATTTCAACTGCTAGTTAGTTCATATGAACAGTACAATTGTCAATGAAGAGCAGAAACTTCTCAAGTTTTATCTTCATTTTTTAAACTGGAAGCCACTTGAATAACAGAGCATTTTGAATATCATTTCGATCATACTCCTTTAAAAGACAGTCTACTGATTACACACGCCTTGGTCATTAGATTTGCTCTAACTGGCTGTTTTTCGAAAAACTCTAACTAGCTGAACAGTTCTGAATTCTTAACTCTGTAGCAAGGTTCTTAGATTTTTGTTCTAATAAAGTCCATCAATCTACCGATATCTTGCCTATTACGTAGGCATAATTTATAATCTGGACTTGGTGTTACTTAGACTGAGGCCAATATATTGTCATAAACTTAATTCTTATTTTCACGAGAAAAAATTAACCTAATTGCACTAAATCTGAAATCTGCATTCCCGTTCGTCAAGGAAATAAAATGTTCAATTATTCTATCATGACCAACCATTGTTGTATGTTCTCGACACATCACAATCAATTACTGTCAAAAAGTATAAATCATCAGCACTAACGTCAATTCAATTATCATTACCCAGCATAATTACGGCATACTTTTGACTGGTCCTGTATAATAACGGTAAGATTTTGCGACAGTTATTATACAGCGCCACTGTTTTAATTCCTAGAGATTCATCTTTCCTCATATAGTTTGAATCTTAATCAAAATATTTCAATAAACGCTGCTCTGGTGTTGAATATTTTGATTCCATAACCCCTATTATGACGAAAACTTTCGTTTCGTCAACATACAATTGTTGTCAACCCTAGTCATGATCTTTAGTACGAACATGAAAACACAAAATTGAGGGATTCTTAATATAATCCTGAAACAGTAACAAGGTTTTGCATGTAAGCTGATTTTACGTAGGGCTGTGACATTATATTGTTCGTTTCTAAACATGAATAAGGACAATACTTATAAGATTTATCCTTATAAGCAGAATAACATCGGAAAACATTCCTTCCATTATTAATTACCATGTTACATAAGGGTTATTTTAGGTGTATTCGAAACAGTGATGAAACAAATTGAATTGATAAAGTCGATTGTTCGTCATCCATTTGACGTGGATTATCCATAGTCTATAGCGTATCTCAATGAAAATGAAAAGAAGATTACTCAAACCATTCACGAAAAGTATTTATTTCATTCATCACTCTCACATTTCTGTTTCTTCTCAGTCGAATTGTAGCGTTTTAGAGCGTTTTCAAATTTATTTGCCGTTGAGTATAGTAGAAAAAAGATTTCGGTAAAAACAAAATGATGATGATGACACAAGAAATTTCGCGCTATAATGCTATGAGTTTTCATTAGGTCTATCCCTTGGGTCTGCAGAGTAGAACGAGTGCGGACCATTTTCCCCCTAGCATGCAAAATAACATCTACAAAAATGGTAATTTATTAAATAATTCACCGCTAAATTATGATTTAGAACTGGCTATTGATCTAGCCACGCAAACTGGAAAATTAATTGTTCTTTTTTATGTCCATTGTTCAAATGAGTATTTTCAAACAGAATGAATAAATAAATAGTGGAGATTGCAGGTTAATCCTTTTCCAGCTCGGTTCAGAGTTTAATCATCGCTTATGTATAATATATCAGAGCAATTTCCTCTGCGAATGGAAAATTATAATCTGGTAAGACCCACTGACACACACAATATACAAAGGCTTTCAGGCAATGTGTGAACTGTTTCTAAAAAGGCGTTAGAAGAACAACTACCATTCAAAAAAATTTTCAGAATGCATTCTTGCATTGATTTCATTTTGTTGAAGACCTCCAACGAAAAGAAATCTTCTTTAGTGAGTCTACACATCTTTTAAACCCATCGTAATACAACTTGGTTTTGTTCTACTTATTACATGATTTGTCCTCGTTGAAACATTTATAGATTGGGGAACAAAAAGAAAGTGCTTGTGGTAAGTAAGGGGATGAAGTAATTGAAAGGTGGCTTCTAACTTTTTTTGTCGTTTTCAGCAAGTTTCTAAGTAATAATGCCTAATATTTTCATGTAGTGATATCTTCTCTAAGAAGATAATCGATTCAGATAACTCCATAAGTATTCTAACAGTACCATCACTTTATCAGCCGAAAAAGTAGCTTTTGCTCTCTTTGGAATAGATTACATATTTCGCAATTCATTGCTCCGAATATATTTTTATTGCGGGAATCCAAAATTCATCAACATCTATAATAATAAGTCAATAGAGTGTTCGAACTAAGTTTTTATCTAACGTGAAAAAAGTGACATTCAATCCCCACATAGTTTTCCCATCTAAATATCGATTGAATATGTGACGAACATGTTGTTTTTCATGTGGTATATCTCACTTTAATTGAAGCGTCGATTAGATGCCTTTGAAAACTTTTGCGATGTTATCGTCTGTAGTTGCGGTTTTGGACACCCAAACGTTCATCGTTCTCTAAATTAATATGCCTACCTTCAAATTCAGTTGCTTAAAATTTCACGATGGTTAGTAAAGTGCGGCTTCCAAATCATATTTGATTTGCGTGTACATATTTCTTTCAAAAAACCACCATACTCGATACTCGATTACTCTCCAATTTTCACAAAAGCAATCAATCAAGATAATCAACCTACTTATCGAAATGATTGAAATTTCTCGAGTACCGCTCAAAAAATACGCAACTGCATTCCCCTGTTCTCATACTTTTTAGACCGCCCTCGTACGTATTTGTAATAATTCTCACTCCCATGTGTTCATGCGGTCTGATTATGAAAGAGTTTAACCTATTTAGGTAAGTCAGCCTATCCCTTCAGAATCAGCCTCCTACAAAAAGTATATTCGACAAGAATATCTTCTCTTAATGGTATTTCCAAGTAATCGGGAAGCTCGAAAAGGATTAAACCTACATCAAGCAGCTCTCAGAGAAATTCATTGAAACCAACCTGAAAAAAAGATTCTCTCCGTATATCACTTTTTCTCTTCGATAACACAGTGCTGCCTTTCAGTTTATTCATTCAAACTCTCGTTTTCAATTTGGAAAATCAGAACCAATAAAAGACGGCAATGAGACCGAAAAACCCTAGGAGTGAAGCAAGCGTTGAAACTCACGACAAAAGTACGCGATATGGCCATCTAGAATGAGGGTCTCAGGTTATTTCAATATAAGCTGATTTTTCTTCATTTAGTCCTACAAAGGGAAAGAAATTCTATGAAAAATCGGGAAATATGCTTTACGGTATAATGACGAAAAATGTTTCCTTTGTACTCATCTTACAGGCGGAATTAGCTAATGCCCTGCGGCGGCTGAAAAACAGCCTCGATGAACTCAAATTTCCTCTGAAAATTTTTCGAAAGAAAACGTCCGAACTATCGAAACTTGCCAAGGGCGATTCTGCGGATTTGAAACATTTTTTTTAATGAAACGAGAATTCTCTACGCATGGAAATTCATCCGAAATATAAAGACCACCGAAAAGAAGAATTAATGATATTAGAAAACAAGAAACTTTACAAGTTCCAATTATAATACTTAGTGGCGTCCTCAACCAATTCATTTAGCATATTTCGAAAATATAAAATCTCATTGCAGATAAGTCGGGACAAAAAAAATTGTTTAAAATTTCAGTAAATTTCCTCGTTTTAATAGAAAATTTTTGTGTTTTATGCTTTCCGAAAAATTTATATTTTTGTACTGGATTTTTTTAATAAATTAGATTGTTCATTTAATAGCATTTTATTCCTGTTTACCAGTTAAAAATGACAATACTTGCTAATAATAACAAAGAACCTCAGCAAATGTGCTTGTCTGAGTAGGCTAGCAGAAAAACTTATACACTGGTCACTATGAATTTAGGATTTTAGCAGCACAAAATAAATTCGGTTACAATTTGAGAAAAAGTTTGTAGTATTTGAATTTGGGAGGCTTTTACTTGGTAAAATTCCATTATCAATAATAAAAAACAAGTACTGTGTTTTAAGAAATTTTACTTAATAATTGCGATTCGTAACGCGTTTCACTACACCGTAGCTTCTTCAGACGAATACTATCATTAAATCAGATATTCTTTCATTATTACAGATTTGTTCAGATCAAAATTATTTCCATTTCAATAAAAATATTATACTATTGAAGATTATGGGCAATCCGTTAAGTCCTTTGTTAGCAGAAATATTCATGAATAACTTAGAGAAATTAATTCATAATCATCCACTCAGTAAATATTGTTTATACTGGTATCGCTATGTAGACGATATCATTATTTGCTTCACAGGAACAGATAGACAGTTAAAATTTTCGAAAATCATATAAATTCATTACATCCAAAAATTGGATTCACAACCAAAATAGAAAGCAATAATTCGATAAATTTCTTAGACGTAACAATTTCGAATGAAAATGGAAAACATGTTTTCGCAATTTACTATAAGCCGTCACATACAGATATAATACATAACTCGTCGTGTCATCCATATCAACATAAAATGTCAGCATTCAATAGTTTTATTCATAGATTGATTAACATCCCGTTATCACCAAAAAATTTCAACAAAGAATTAAATTTGATTAAACAAATAGCCAAAAATAATGGTTACAATCCCAAACTAATAAATAATATTTTAAATAAAAAACAAAGTAGAATCGCATTGAATGAAGTTTACCCTGTCGATAAATTGAAACAAAAATTCAACACCTTAACCTACGTTGGCATTACAAGTGAGAAACTGAAATCATTCTTAAGTAGCAATAATTTCAACATAGCTTTCCAAACTAATAATAATTTAGGCAATATATAAAAATAATAAAACCAAACCAGGTAAAAACAATAAATCAGGTGTTTATAGATTGAATTGCAATGACTGTGATAATTTCTAAATTGGTAGAACACATAGAAATTTTAATATTAGAATATCGCAGTTTTTCAAATAAAAAATCAAATTCAAATTACGTGAATCATCTCTTAGAAAATAATCACTCTTTCGACCGACAGTTTGAAATTTTGCATACAGATAATGAATATTGGAAGGTAGATCTTTGGGAAACTTTAGAAATCAATAAATACAAACACTCAGGTAGACCCATCAATGAACAAGTCGATTTAAGCCCTTCACCTCTATTGAATCTCTTCGGGGAGTAATCTATTCCTTAATTTTATTGGATATACCTGTCATAAATAACCACTTAAGAAGAAGCAACCCAATAAGCTTTTAATTAGTCAAGAACATTTATATTTATATTTTCTGTACATTCATTCGTCTGAAGAAGCTACGGTGTAGTGAAATGCGTTACGAATCGCAATTATTAAATAAAATTCCTTAAAACACAGTACTTGTTTTTCATCATTAAGTTTGTAGTAATTTATTCAGTTGAAATTAAACTATTGATAAGGACTCTTAGGATCAAGGATTTATTAGCGTATTGGCTGACAATTCAAAAACCTAACTTCAAGAAAATAAACCGCTATGTGCTAATAGAAGCTCGATTGGTAGGATTTTAATTGGCGAATAATTGAACTGTATCGAGTAAACAACGAATTACATCCAATTTTGTATATCAGCACTTCTTTACATTGCTGGACTACTCGCACAAATATATTCCTATAATCAGAGCTTACCACGATTATACCCATTGGAGTTAATATTCACAGATGATTGAATCAATTTATTCAACATAAATGTGCTCATATATATTAGAATCCTCGAGTCCTAAATTTACCACTAATCGAGGTTATTTCTAGGGCTTCATGCTCTAGAAGAAAAAACAACTCTTATAGAATCATTCTGTTGTCCGTCTGTCCGGACAAAAATAATTTTAGGCCAATGCAATCCAAAGATGCGGCCGTTTATGCGTTATATTTGAACACTTTCAAGAGAATTAAAACCTGTATAGGCAATTCATGTTGAACTAGAAACATCAAATTTGGTGAAAAATAGTCTTACAGATATAGAGATATAAAAAAAATTAGGAAACTATAGCAAATTATTATTCAGATATATAATTCCTTCGATCAGTGAAATAATATAACTTTCAAATCAACGCAATCGGTAATTGCGGCTTTTTATGTCACATCTGATGGAAATTTTGACACTCTAAAGGAAACCAAAACTTATAGAGCGCTTACAGTTCAAAAACCATGAAATTTTTCAATAATCCATGTGTTTTTCCTGAACGAAAGGAACAATAGGAAAAAGATTTGTAGCTGTATCACAAAAATGATCTCAGGATTCCGTTTACGTATAAGTTAAAATTAATTTATCATTCCTTTGTCTTAAAATCATAAAAAAACATACAGCATATCACGGAAATTAAAAGTTAAATAATCGAAGGCTATGTGATAAATTATGAGTTTAAACAATTAAACAAACATGGCTTCTAGTAATGTCAGCAGATATTTGATTTGATGGCTTAATCAGAAGTTTTCAAAGATATCGAATTTCATTTGAAAATTTCAAGGGTTTGCACCAAAAAAAATTAGAGTTACCTTATCTTTCCTATCGTGATGTACTCAAAGATATATTCGAAGGCATCAACATGAAGAAATACTTAATAGAACATTAAGGAGCTGAAGTTTGGATACTGTCTAGACAGTATGGCCAACAATAAAGACACAAATACCTACCTTCTAACATTTTTCTCAAGAAGATATAGAAAATAGACAATTCAAGGCAAATTTGTCTAGTTCATTGCTTCAACTGCTGGTGCAATACTCTATATGACTAGCTATAGTATAGTAGGATGAAATGACAATTGCAGCATCTCTCTAATCTACTTCATAACTTGACTAGGTTTTGTACGATAACTAAAGGGAAGCAGTGGCTATATCTTGAGAAACAAACGTCAATAACTTACTGAGTTTGTACAAAGCATTACTGCCGTCTGTGGCTGGCAATTGTTGATTGCCACGGTTATCAAGAGCAATTGTGCGTGAATATATCTCATGTCTGAACATATGAAATGCATTTTCTGCACTAGATGCTTTGTGTTGGATACCCTGTCTTCCATATAATGTTTGTGGTACGAAAATGATATTGCTTTAAGTGATGAATCAGATATATATATATATATATATATATATATATATATATATATATATATATATATATATATATATATATATATATAAACAGCTCTACAGGCCAAGTAGGCCCATGGCTTCATTACACGTTCTTCTCCATTTCATTTTATTCATAACTGCTCCTTCCAGTCCTTCCATTCTGTGCGTGGTCTTCCTCTGCCTCTTCTTCCCCTTGTCAAAACTTGTCTTGTTGTTCTATCGTCTCCCAGTCGGAAAACATGGCCAAGCCATCTCATTCTTTGTGCTCTAGCCACATTTGTTATTGAGGGTTGTCCATACAATTCTTGACGCTCGGCGTTCGTTCTCCTTTCCCAACGATTTTCTACCTTTTTTCCGCCATATATTCTTCTGAGTATTCTTCTCTCGAAAACTTCTATTGTATATTTTTCCCTCTGATTCAACTTCCACAGTTCGCAACCGTATGTTACCACAGGCCTAATGGTCTTCTGATAAATTTTCTTTTTCGCGTTTTTCGACATATTTTTGGACCTGAGCACTCTGAATAATCTTCCTAAGCATTTTGTTCCTTTAGCTATCCTTTCCTGTATTTCTACTTTCTCCTCCCCTGTTCTCGTCAATGTTACACCTAAATAGTTGAACTGTTCTACCTTTTCAAAGCAGTATGTCCTATCTTCACTAATTATTTTCAGATTTGAGTGCCTTTCATTTTCTTGTTGTCCTACTATCATATACCTGGTTTTATTTTCATTTACCATTAAACCCTTTCTTCTTGAAGAATACATATTGAAATTCTCATTTACCATATTACATTGAAAACAAACACGTTAACAACGCACTGGCAATAACATATAAGGTGAAATAAGGTTAGAATGTCTCAACCTTTTTCAAATTATAACAGTAACAAACTGATTAATATGGAGCCGAAAAGAAGAAATACTCACATTGAAGAATCTGGAGGAAATTTCCTTTCTGCAATTTTAAGAAATATGTTGATATAAGGAATATTTCTTGTCCTTTCTGAAATTGATTGCTTCATTCTTTCTTGCAAACTAGGTGGAGAATTTTAGCTTCTTTTCGTTGAAATTTCACACCTTACGTTTTCATAAACAAAGTTATTCCGCTTGCAATGTTCAGGGGCTTGTTGACTTTAAACTTAATAATTATTCTTAACACAAATGAGTTGTGCAGTGCTCTTTCAGACAGTAAGTACAGTTAACATAATTATTCTAATGAAAAATGATGCACGAGATAGTCTCATGAGTTTGGTAGAAAGAATTATAAACACGAACATAAATACAAAATTACAGTTCAAATTACTTGCCTTCAACTTAAGGATAAATGACAAACGTTTGGTGGAGAGCAGCCATTGGTTTTGACTTTGTTAAGATTTAAAATGATAAGCTTTTGGTATGACGATTTTCATAATTCATATCTTTAACTATTTGTTATATATCTTCTTTTGAAGAAGAGAGGATTTACTAAAATTTCGAATAATTATATTTACAATAGATGCTTATATCTATAATTTTGGTGTGTGTCAGAAAAACACAAGTGTGAGCTCAGGAAAATGTAACAGGCAACCATACTATCTTGCGTATGATTCAATAAACGAGTGAAAAAACCTGAGGAGAAAAACCAGCAGAAAAATATTTCGACAATCATACCTGACTCTTATATGTCCAAACACACTCGAATTTAAGAAAATATATTACATAGCAAGCAAGGCCATAAAAAGGACTAAGGAGATAATCAAAAAGTACATAATTTGGGATATTTCCTCTTTCGCGGAGATGTTCTTCCGTCGCAGTGTGAGTCTCCTGAAACATAATCACTTCCTTGTTCTTGGTTGCCAATTTTGAAGTATAATCTCGCAAAATCCTTTCAATATTCAAACTCAACAAAACAATTCCCTCTCTGTTTGACCGAGAGAGGCCCGATGGCTAGGTTCGGTCTTCTAAGTGATGCCGATTATGATCTATAGATCTTCTAGAATCATTATGAACCCAATAATTTGGGTTGACATCTCCCGTATATCATTTCTTCGTGGTTTTTGTTTAATTTAAAGAAAAATTTGCGAAAAAATTGTGACAGTCGTTTTAAAAATATGACAAATGTGTTGAACTGTTTCTATTATTACTTTCGTTCAAAAATAAATCTGTCTCAATAAGGAAGCTGTAGATGTTTGCATTTAGTGTAGAGATCTACCGCGAAGTGTCATATTTTGAGGTTTTCAAGTTTTTATTCATGAAAGTCTTGATGTTACGAAAGTAGTAACTAGTCTCCGACAGAGAACACGTGTCTTTGTTTACTTATTAGAACAAAAGTGCATTTTACGTTGTTGTTCTAGGAAGAAAATATTGAGGTTGCATAGAATACTCTTCAAGTAAATACTGGCTTTCTTATGTTTTACAATGAAGCACCATTATTATATGAAATTGATTCTTTCTTTTATTGATTACCAACCATAATCCCAATCAATAAAACTATTTATAAAAGATCTGCTCACATTGTATTCCAATTCTCTACCCACTTTAATATATCTGAAGAATATCATAGATTGAATAAGCTATTACATGATAAATATAACACCTCCATAAATTATGATATTTAGCAAGAAAAACCTTCGATTCGTAAATATGTGTGAACCACGTTGTTAAATATGGATAATTTCAGTTCGTCAAACACTTCGAAAATATTTATCACCAGCCTGACTGCTAATAGCTCTATTTTACACCCTTCATCATAAAACTTCAACTAAGTATAATACCAATTTCAGATGATGCAAGCGAAAACTACGCTACTTGTACGTCACAAGAGGCATTAGGTCCAAAGAGGTCTCATAAATGCAGTGTAGCTGCCTTAAATGCAGACGCTGAGATAAATGTATCATAAACATAATTAATTCTCAGCCATGACCCTCATATATTCCCTTTATTGGCACGAATCGCTGTAAATCAAAATCAAAAGCTCTGACACTCCTCGTAACCTGCTGCGCAGATATATTATTTGGACATTTGCGAACTTTGATAAATAGCAGTGCAGGGACAATTAGTTTTTGCAGGTATGTTGCCATTATGTTAATAAACCGTTTTGATCTATATCCCAGTTTAGTTTTTTACCATGTATGTATTATCGCTGAACGTTAATATCCTGATGGAAGCCCCTGAATACTCTTGTTACTCAGGAACTAAGCTTGTTCTGAATTGGACCCGTAATTATTTTTTTTACGATATACATACAACTTTACATCCAGCATTCCGATTTGAATGATTCTTAGTTGGCTCTATTTAAAATTGAAACAAAATTGCACAAAAATGAGGGATGATTAATTGCTCAACGACTGGAGTTTCATCTTAGAACAGATTTGGTTGAAACTTCAGTACTAGGCAATTAATTTCATCAGAACCTGGCAAAACTACGTCATTCGTCTGTATCCGTGTAGCAAAAGGACCCTGTCTTTTAGTTTCAACCCAAGATTGGAATGAACACCACATGTTTGGTTTCGAGAGATGCTGAATGACGTTTTGTAAGATAATACTGATCATCTTCCTAATAGCAGCGAAGATTAAATAGTATCACAGCCTCTAACTAAAGCTTTACAACATTTGACTAATAAAGACGCTGGTGACGAAGACATAAGGAAAAAATCCGACTGGTCAAGCTATATCTCTATCTTGCCCTGCATCTCTGAAACATTTGACTCTACTGAGAGCGGATTAATCCATCACCTTGGCTCAATATTAAACTAATGACAGCAAGGTTTCCTCAGGGATAGGTCAACGCTAACAGTAATGGCGAGAATGAGAGAGTACTTGGTGGGGAGTAACTAGTGAGTGCTGGTCTAAGGAAGGAAAATAATTTACCAGGTAGCCAACTGTTTAGGTGAAATTGATATTCTCAGTAATGAAAGAGAAAACCTGAATGGAAACGATCTTCTACTAGCGCCATTGCAACAAAAATTTAAAAAAATTGAGCTAGGAACAAAAAGATCTGTAACCAAAAGTATCAGAGTGGCCTATATTATATAAAATCGAACTTTTCACAAACGGAATTATGCTTCACTTTTTTTTGACGAATGACATATTTGATGTCTATAGTAGAACGTACGCCACAAAAAAAATGAACTGAAAATGGAAACCATGTTTCGTGATTTTATTGCTAAGTGAATATGTACCACTTTACGGCGCCGTATTTTTCGGCAGAATAGTGTCGATGCTCACAATGAATTACACTGCACCCAGAAATTAACATACAATTTCAATATCTTAAATTTCTTTGATACACAACTAATTATTAACACATGTTGTTTTTCGGATATGTCCAGATATATGCCAACAAAATTCGATGTTTTCTCTCGGCGCACATGTCTCTCATGATGAATGAAATGAAATACTTCAACTGAGATTCAGCAGGATAATAATTAACGCAACGCAAATCACAAAATTTGGCTCGAGGTGTGCCTTTCAACTATTTCCAGAAAGACCTACAGGTACAGGGAGACTTGCAGTCGTTAAATGAGACCTGAGTAAGGGCGACAATTTCCTCGTTAAGACAACAGTTCGCTACAAGGATACATTAATTCGCACAAAGCTGATAATTGACATGAATTTTGGGAACACTGTTACAAACATTTTGTCAAAAATCCCCATTGAAAAAAAATTATTGAAGGTCAAATGTCCCAAATCAGTTTTTTGCATTTTTCAGCTAAACGGCAAGTTTTATCATAAAAATAGTTAAGATAGAATTATTCGTTATGCGATTATCTATAAAAGCTGTATCTACCTTTTTTTTTCTAAGAATCACCATTTCAGAGATATAGCGAGTCAAACAGTTGAAAATGTTGTGTTCTTCATAATATGGACACGTTTCCGCGCCACCCGTGAAGTAGTGCATTTGGCGCTTTTTATTCTAAACGTGGTTTCCCCGGTATGCCTATTCCACGATCTACTGTTGTCCTCTTGAGTTAAAAATATTATATTTAATTAAAAATAGTAATATTATATATAATATTGATATAAACACCTCAAAAAAGTCTAGGGAACACTTACCAATATCTTCAAAATATAAATTTGATGATTCGAATTTATAGAAATCTTTCGGTTTTTGTTAGGATTTATTGTATATAATGTATTCTCAAGAGAACAAAATAAGATTTGACTTCTCCAAAGCACCTTTCATAAAGAAAAATTTGAAATTTGAAAATGACGAAATTTGGTGAAACACAAAAAAAAATCCTGAACTAATATTTTCGAAACGATATGGAAGCACTTATATTTTTCAGTACCCAGAAGGTCCACCTCTGTTAATAATGACACTTTGGCATCGTCGTGGCTTGCTCAATATTAAATTGTCTATTACATTTTGGCCTAAGTCATTTCAAGCCCCCTGAACTGCTAATAGAAGCTCCTGTTCATGATGGAAGACGTTTTGACGCAGGAGATTACTTTTTAGGGTGTCCCACACATGCTCGATGGGATTCAGATCTGGGGAGCAGAATGACCACGGTAGAAGATCGATATCATTCTCTTCAAGAACGTTCAAGACCACTCTTGCACGATGAGGAGGGGCATTATCTTGTTGGAAGAGTGGATTTTGACCCATTATTTGGAGATACGGTACCACAATAGGTAAAACAATCTCATTTGCCTAAAGAATTTCCCGTGAGGTTTTCTGTATGAAAAGGAGGTCAGTTCTTCCACCAAGGCGTATACCTCCCCAAAACATCACTGATCCGCCTCCCTGTCTAACGAGCATGCTGGAGACGGTTTTGTTTTTCAGGTTCCCTCCATATTCGAATTCTTCCCGAATCAGGATAATAACTAAATCTAGATTCATCACTGAAGAGAACTGTGGCACACCTCTCTTGATCTCAGTTTACGTGTTCTTGGCACCAAGCTAAACGAGCAGCGCGATTTCCATGGGTCAGTTGTGGAACTCTTAAAGGACGTCTGGAGTGGAGTTGACCTTCGTGCAGTCGATTTCTCACAGTTTGGTCGGAAATTTGTACATTATGAACTCGTGATAGCTCTTGAGCTAATTGAGATGCTGTGGTAGTACGATCTCTTCTGGCTTGTAAAACAAAAAATCGGTCTTGGGCGACTGTAGTAATCCTGAAACGACGTGTATGGCTTTCTTCTACGCTACCTGTTTCATTGAAACGCGACCATAAACGGTTTATGACACTTGGGCTACTTCCCAGAACCCTGGATACTTCCCGTTGTGAGCTCCCAGCTTGGAGCATGCCAACGGCTCGTAACATCTCTTCTCTAGTCAAATGTCGTCTTTCCATGGTCGAATCACAAAACTTGAATCTTTTATTTATGCTTACAACAGAAACAAAGTGCCAACTAACTGATTTCAAACACTGAATACATGAAATGATTATAAAGCAGCGTCGCATCTGCTGCATTTTTAGTTTTTCATAAAAAAAACTGAAATCTGTTGCGGCACTCTACATAATTTGGTGAGAAATTGATGCGGGTGTTCATTTAAGAAAAATCATCCATATTGATCGTTCTGGATACGAAATATCGATATTTAGAAGTGTTCCCTAGACTTTTTTGAGGTGTTTATAATTAATTTGGGAAAATTATTTATCTGATTGATAATCTTCTAATGGAACTTCAACCATACCGTCTTCTTCTTCTTCTTCCTGCTGGGTACAAGTGAATTGTTCAAAGAGGGATGCATCAGATGAATCCTCGCATATATCGTAACAATCCTCTCCTACTAGCGATTCCACATTTGAGCACGATTGGCCTCGACAACTAATACATGCTGATGAACAAAATAATCCAACTTTTTTGCAGCCGCATTTAGCATTATACCCTGCTTTGCAATTGCAAAAAAATTGTATTGAGTTTTTCCCATGCAGGTGGGAGTAGAGTTTGAACTGGTTTCAGTGTATTGTTAATTAACTTTCAACCCTAGCTTTCTGGGTCTAGCTTATTACCAAGCCACACTTGAACTTGATAATGTACCTGAAATATATGTTGATGATCAGAAGCTGAGGTTGGCGGAAGACTAGCAAACTGTACTCGCTTCTTCCTATGAGTACTTTTTATAAAAGATAAGTATCGAAACTTATCTAAGCACGTAATTTTTTTGGAGCTCCGTATACAGAAAGAAGAGTAAAGGTACTTCCTTCAAAAACGTCAGCACAATCAACTAGATCTTAATTCTCAAACAATTTCAAATTTCAATTTTTTACCCCTCCTAAAAAATGCTGATGTCGTGTCGCAGCCATTTATTGCATGTTAAAATTGTATGTGATTTTGGGATTTTGGAAAAGCACATAAACTTTTCCATGCTGTTGAGCCTTTTCAGGCTTCAAAAATTAAATAACTTTTTCGGTTGGTGTTCGAGCAGTAAGTAATACCAATAAATCCACATCTTCACCAACAACCAAAGTTGGATTTGTCAAGTTACATTGTTCTATCGCTGTTTCAACTATCAGGACATCAGCGTCATTATCTTATTATTGTTTTAAAGAAATATTTTCAGTGGTAAATTATTCTTTCAACATTGAAATAAGTCGAGACTTGTTGTGTGTATATGCAAGAAATTTATGTTGGCTTGTGGGAACTGTCATGAGTTCATCCAAAATGACAAATGACGATGAAGATGTTGCTCTGCA
Organism: Cryptolaemus montrouzieri; assembly: GCA_013387265.2. Taxonomy (NCBI): domain Eukaryota; kingdom Metazoa; phylum Arthropoda; class Insecta; order Coleoptera; family Coccinellidae; genus Cryptolaemus; species Cryptolaemus montrouzieri. The sequence continues at coordinate 28,654,783 of JABFTP020000186.1, read as the reverse complement.
GCTTTAATATTTTTCGTACAATCAGTATAGCTATCAAATACAACAGTCGCGCTATGGTCAAAATGTCTATGTACATACCGCATGTATTTATCTAAAATATTGTTGAATGTTTCTTTGCGATTCCACACTACATGGTCTAATAGATATCCTTCGTCGATGATGTACGTAGCATTTATGTTGTCAATATCTATGTTCTCTGTTTGAAAACAATCGTACATGGCTGACTTTTGTGTTTTATGTATTCCAGATTCATCGAAAAGTGACAGAGGATACGGAGCCAATTCATATTCGAAGTAGTTTTCAATTTCATCTTCGAAAGCGGTAGTAATACTCATACATTGAAATAATAATACAGGGTCGAAAGGAACCTTCTCATTGTGAACCTTTACTGTGCTACTTATAGCTAAGAGAGGTACTACTTTATCAGCGCATTTTGATTCGATGTTATTGAACGTCAATCCTGTTATTTTGGACATGGAGGCAATCCCAAATTAACGAGCTTTATGACAGTTGGTTTTATCATCCCCTACTACTCCATTGCCAATAGATATAATTTTGTTAACCTCCTTATGTATACGCCAGACAACTAATATTTTGACTCTTATTACGGTTCTGTAATGTATAGAACGGTCATTGACATACATATTTTGAAGAACACATTTTCAACTTTTTGCATCGCTATATCTCCGAGATGGTGATTCTTAGAAAGAAAAAGTGTAGAGAGAGTTTTTATAGATAATCGCTAGACGAATAATTTTTATCTCAACTATTTTACAAGCTTTTATTTAACTTGCAATGTATGTATTTTTCTATGTTCGGGTGAAATCTTACAACTCAATTTTAAGGCACATGCCGTCAACCGATTGAGCTGAAATTTTGTATACGCGTTTAATTTGGATAACAATGCATGATTAACTGTGTGACGTAACATTCTAAATCGAACATGGCGACGTACCCAAAATGACGGACCAATTATTTTTAATGGTCTCCTAATGGGTATCAAATAAAAGGGTTTGCCAAGAATAACTAGAAAAATAAAATTAAGGTAAAAAAATTCTTCAAAAACAAGCTTTTATTTAAACACGCTAAAAAGAAAAGAATAAACTTTTACCCCAAATTTGGTTTGAGGCCTCTTGTTGCAGCTTGAGGCCCAGCTCTAACAGAGCCCGATTGAATTTTGCTAGGGAACATGTTTATCAGTTAAAAGGTAACTGGGACAGAGTTGTATTTACAGATGAGTCGAGATTTTGTTTTTTCATTGCTATCGACGTTTTTTAGTATACAGACATCAAAATGAGAGATATTGCTAGTGAAACTTCTTACCTACCTATGGTTTTAGTGGAGGTAAGGTTAGGTTAGATAATAGTGTGGGAGGAATTTGTTTGAATGCTCGCACTGATCTGATCATCATAAATAATGGAACCCTGATTGCTAAACGGTAGGCCGAACATTTTAGAAGAACATGTATCGTGTACAATGCGGCAAACATGGGCAAACATTTTGTTGATGCATGATAACATCATATCCACTAATCGTTAGGAACTACTTTCAAGTTCACGAAAACACTCAATCTCGATAATTCTCAAGCATTTCTTAGTGCAGGAGGATTACTGGAAAAATAAATCTTCAGCATATCTAAACTCTTTCTTAATAAATTTGAAGTTTCGATTTTGTGCGTTAATTATTTGGCGCAGTGTAAGTTTATGTTCATCATGTCGAATTTGAATTGTTGTGATAATGATCTCCCACCAAATGACAGATTTGCTTAAGTGTGCCCAATTGTTATTCTTCTTATTCTTCCTGCATGGCACCCTTATGGGTAGCACTCAGGGCCTTTGACCCATTGTGCTTACCGTGTTGTGTTATTTAGTATAGCACAAAATTTTTTATGAAGTTTGCAAGACTGTTGTAGGGGGCCATCTAGATCGTCCGGGTACTAGGTGTTTCACTGCTCAAGGTGTTCAATCTGGTCGCCTTATGAGCAGGACATTCGAAGCGTATATGTTTTGTTGTTTCGTCATTTTCTAGGAAACCACGGCACTATGTGGTTTCCGACAGTCTCATGACATGTAGGTGTTAATATTGAGTTGGTGTCCCGTCAATAGGCCCTCAGTCCCGGGATGCCTGCCCGTTAGTTCATGGCCAGTTTTCAAAGGAGGAGAGCATGTTGGTCCACGGAATGGTCAGAATAGGTTCTGGTCCTATTGTTTTAATAGCTGTTGCCTTTTTGGCAAGGCTGTCTGCTGCCTCATTTCCTTCGATACTCTGATGGGCTGAGCACCAAACCAGAGTAACTCTGTTTATAGTACTAAGTTGTCGAAGCGCTGCTTTTGATTCGTCAACTAGTTTGGATGTAACTCTCGGATCCTTCAGATATCCAAGGACGTTCTGAGTGCCAGAGCATATGTAGATGTATGCGTCTCTGTAATTTCTATGTAGATTTTCCTGCACACATAGGAGAATGGCAAATATTTGGCGTGTGTTACGGTGACGTGGTCTCGTAGAGCAATCCT